>CM049434.1:11467475-12717475 GCA_026929855.1 Poa annua | reverse complement strand
GTGGGCCTGCGGCCGGCGGGGGCGGTGAGTTCCGGCCGGCTGGCCGGCGACGTCGAAGGATTCGCTAAGGGGTGAGCGACTGATGAAATCGAAGGATTCGCGAGACGGGCGGCCGGAAGACGACTTCGAAGGATTTGCTACAAAGGACTGTGGGTTGATTTCCAACTTCCTGAGGGACTAAAACACAAAAAGACCGCGACGTACGGGACCGTATTATATAGTAGAGATAGAGATAGTACATATGTCACAAACTATAAAAAAAAGCTGAACTTACACATTTAGACTAATTTTAAGCAACGAGCTATCCGCTGGAATAGTAGCAAGATAAATCACAGGTATGTTCCATGGATAAACATATTAGCTATGTCACAAACTATTCACAACAACTGAGCAATTGAGGCCTTGCCCAGATAGCTAGCAGGGTGATGATACCTGTTCTGCCACCCCCCCCCCCCCCCCCCCCCCCCTCGAGTTCGAGACCTGGTGCTCACTCGTGGGCACGTACGCGCACCGTTGACACTTATGTGCGCTTGAAAGCTTAATTTCAAGACCACAGGCCTCCTTACTGGTCTCTTTAAATTTTTTACTCACAACAACTGAAATTCCAGATTTAAAGTAATTTCTAGCATCAAAATCCCTGCCCAGCCCCATGGCAACGTCATTGCCTAGCATTACAGCCGTTCTGGCATCTTCTCTGCTAAAAGGAAAAGGGCGACAAATCTGCTATAACATCAAACATGGTACTAGGTGGCATGCTGGGTCTAGCTCTCGTGACAATGACAACATACCATATTTGGACAACTTTTGTCCCTAACAAAGTTCGAATAATCTTGCCACCATGACTAGCAAATACAGGAGCATGCTGGAGAAGTACGCCATGTCGTGGGAAAAGTCATGACAGATGCCATGGGGTGGCTTAACTTAGATGTGGAGCAAGGTGACTTCAAATTCACATAGGGGTTTGCACAGGTCGAGTTTACCTACGTTCAGCCCCTCCCCATGGAGATAAAGACCTACTCCTGCTATGTATTATTGGATTTGTTGGGGGTGTACAATGGCGTGCGCAACAGAGCAAAGGAATCTCCGGCGCTATGCATATGATCAGAGTTGTCCTCTAATGTTTCTCCTAGTCGCCTTATATACGACGATGACTATAGTTTACAGGGTAGCGACAGGTTGAAAAACATTAAATATATTTTTGAACATGAACAAATTTTAAATTGGAACACTTTATTAACATGATTTTTTTAAAAATTAGAACAATTTTTGACATGAACAAAATCTTGAATTCGAACAATTATCAAATATGAACAATTTTTTAATATGAATTTGAACTAATTATGAATTAGAACAATTTTTTTTTGGGAAAAAATCTTGAATTTGAATGACTTTCAAACGTGAACAAATTTTAAATTTGAACAATTTTCCTTAATATTTTTCAAAATCAAAAAAAGAAAAGATATAAAAACGGGAAAAAAGAAAAGCAAACAAATAATAGATGAAAACAAAAAACAATATATACCACGAGCTTCAGAACAGCTCAGCAGCCTGGCGCTCTGCTATGGCGATCACACAATTGCCTCGCTCGCCTGGTTAAAAACCCGACGTCGTCGCAGATCCCTGCCGCTGCGCTGCTGCACAATGACACAAAAACCTGTCGCATAGAAAAAACCCGCCGCTGCCACATTATGACCATGATCCATGCCGCCGTCGCTGTTTCTAACGCCGCCGCACAAAACCAAGACACTATGACCAAAAACGCGCAACTTTGTTTGCGCCTCCGACGCAACGGCTACATCAACTACGACAATATCGACAATGGCTACATCAAGATCGGCTATCTTGACATCCTGAACAACGTCGACAACAACACATTGGAACAACTCCAGTCAACACCGTCTGCATCGTCACTTGTGTATATGACACTCCCGCTGTGACTGCTGGAGGGAAGCGAGGAGAGACCATCCGAGACACAGTTGATGATGACGGAGAGGAGAAGACGACGAAAGCGTAAGACTTCAAATCCAGTTGTAAACGTTCGTTTAACTCTCTTTCCAACTGAAGGGGAATGTTAGAATACGTGTAGAACAAGACTAGTATTAGACCTTTTTGTACTCCAAGTTCATTTTCGTAGATTCCGTTTTCACCGTTGGATTAGTCTCGACGAGATCTTCGAAAGATCTCAGGTCGATATCTTTCATCGATTTTTTTTTAGGATGTAACTTTTTGCTGGATGCAACTTTTTATGCTATCTGGGATGTAACTTTTTACTGGATGATATAACTTTTTCTGCTAACTCATGTAACTTCTTGTTGGATGTAACTTTCTGATAACTTGAATATAATTTTTTTATGAAAATTACATCCAATCAAAATTTTGTGAAAATTTACACCCAGCAAAACCTTTTTCTTATATTGCATTTAAAACATGTGGTGTGTTTGTTATAAAACGTGAATGATTGGTTTATTATAAAGCGGGACGAAAACCTATTTAGAGAAGGAGTAGTAGAATTTAGTTGGAGAGGAGGTCAACTCTCGTTCACGTGGGAACATGGAAATACAATGACCTATGGTTTGGTGGAACAACAATATACAATACACGTTATACTTAACTTGACCACAAGATCTACAATACACTGAGCCGAACTATTTCGTTTGGGCCGATTCGCACTTTCAGTTCCACTAACGGTGGCCTGCGCCGACATGACGGCCCACTGGCGAGAGACAGGGCCGTCCGTTCGGAAGACGGAAAAGGCTGATGGGTTTGGCAACGAATCGATACTTCGTCCCAATAGGAACTCTTTCCCACGCGAGGAAACCAATCAATCTGAAACCCTCGCCGGCCGGCCGCCTCTCCGTCCATGGTGCTGCGGGTGATTGTCTGTGGTCCTATCGTCTTCACGGTACCCTCCTCCTCCCATCGGGGCGAGGGGGACCAGTTGCTCGTCATGGAGGAAGGCGTCGACGCAGAGCGGCAGGCAGCAGAAGCCGCCCGCTTGAGGCTCGGGAGGATCTTCGTCAGGGTAAATCTAGTTTCTTCGCTTCCTCCGTTGCCGATCGTATCTGGACTATCTCTCAATTAGAGAATTGACATGATTACTCTCTCTAAACATAACATTAGTTTTTCTAAAAGAGGAACAAGAGATATAAGAACATGTTGAGTCACATCTTCAGTTCTTGAATAGATTATAAACAGACCGAATGGCCATATCATCCACAAGTAGTTGTGGGTAAAACGTGCCAGCCCGTATTCTGTAAGAAACGAAAAAATGGAGGCATGCTGATGCAATGTTAATTTATCATAATGTTTGGAACTACTATCTTTATTCTCCAGTTAGTTAGGTGCCGTCTAGATATGCGTGTGTTTCAAGTTTGAGCATACCTTAACTAGTTTTCCTTTACCACCCTTATCTCTTCTGTAGTGCTTTACAATTCTTACATGTTTTTACAGACATTGGCGGCCATAGGGAGCTTCGCAATGTTGGTTTGGCTTTTCATGATGCGGTATTTATTCAAGGATCCTGATTATCAAGACACTTCTACTCTGATACTGTGTCCGGTTTTCTGTCTCGCTCCAACGGTATTTATGTACATGGTAACACGAGAAGATGAGGCAAGCATATCAACAAGTTCACGGGGAAGACTATCTGTTAATATGTAGTTTGGCTCTATATAACAAGACTATAATGAACTTTTCTCATTTATGTAGAGTCAAGTGAACTTCTTTTATTGCAAACACTATTTTTTGTATTCTCGTATAAACATTGAAAGTTTGGAACTACTTGGGAGCAGGTTTGCAACAAATTGAGCATAAAGGAATAAATTTAGCCTATTAGTGCAACGATGAAAATGTGACATCTTTGATTTAATCAAACTCCACATAGATAATTTAGTCCTTTAGTTTTTTTATAAACATTATGACTTGTATTGTAGGGTTAGAAACCATAGGAGATTTTCCTAGCACCCACTTCACAAACTTTACAAGGAAGACATTAATTGCATTGACGGACTCTTGGAGATTTTTCTTTGTCCATGATTTACTGGAAAATACAGAACCAAGACAATTATGTGATACAACTACTACTATCTTCTTTTCAAAAATATCATATGTTTTAGTTTTGAGAAGTGCTCTGGTGCTTTCCAAGAAAACACGTTGCATGAATTTTAAAGCGCATCGACGGCTATGATTAGCACAAAGTGATCTAACAGGAGTGCTAACCATATGGGATTAGCACACTTAATCTCACCCCTAATCACAGCCATCGATTTGCTTTAAAATTCGTGCAACATATTTTCTAGGAAAGCACCGGAGCATTTCTCTTTAGTTTTTCTTTTCTGGTTCTGATGTATCTAGACGTGTATTAGTGTGTAGATTTACTAAATGTAGTCCAAATTAATATGTCTAAAACATCTGAGGGAGTAGTATACTTGGTGTGTTTCCAATTTCTACACGCAGACCCATCTACAATTTTCATACTCACACGTTTGCCCTTAAAACGTTCAGCACTCATAGCCGATTACACCATTTGAGACTTATTATCTCTCGAACATACATATAGACTCAATGAGGCTATTTGCTTTAGACAAGTTCATTTTACACCACTCCATTCACGTGGAACTTATTTAATCAGTATATATACCACAAAATCTAAACACGGTTTAAATGACCATCCCCCTTCTCTCTCTACGATTGGATCTTTCCTTTATGACACTGCGTTAGAATTTCTCTATACTGGTGTGTTTTCGTCGCCCCTGCGGGCGACAAAACCCAACCCTAGCTGCCTCCACATCTAACCCTCCAACCTTTCCGTCCAGTTGTCGTCATTGGTCAAAGGTCATGTGGTGCCTGAGGCGGCGGGCACTCCAGTACCAGGGCCGACAGTAATCCTCTAGAGGTGGTCGGGGGTGACTTCCATGCGCTACGTAATGGTTGTGGGGGCTCCTCGGGCCCGATCGCATAATAATATGTTTTGGGCAGATCAACTCCATAATAATAAAGCATGGGATGCCTCAAATTTGTTTCCTATAGGCCTTCCTCGCTTCGTTCAGATTTTGATGTTTATGCGATTCACTTTATTATTGTTCCTTTTTTTTGTACCCAAAACCACAATGTACTAAGATTCTTAATGTTTGCTGTCAAAAAGACATTTATCATTTATGTTGTACCTCCTTCTTAACCAGCACTGTAAGTTTCTGGTTATTTTTTTACTTATTGCAGAGATGTACAATGTGCTAACACAAAAAAAATATTTAAGAATGACACACACTTCTGGTTGACATAAGAAAAAGTCTAAATAAATATTCCAAGAAAAACGAGAAACTGGAAAAAAATATTAGACTATTTATTCTGGATGGCAGGATAGTTTGAATCCACTTGCTTCTGTACATATCAGAAGACTAACCCAAATGCGGAATCTTGCGAGCTACTCTGTTGAGATATATCAGCTAAAAATTAATTGCAAATGGTTGTGCTAAAATATTGTATTTGAGATATTGCTGGTAGAAATGATGACACACAATGTTTACTCTCCCGTAGGAACGCACCGACATTTTACTAGTATCTCTAAAACTACGAATCTTATTGATAGGTCGTCTTCACCGCCGGCTTTGTCTCAACATGATATGAGCAACTAGATCCCATTTTAGCACGTTTGGGTGGGCATTTTTTTTTTCATGTTTGTAGTTGGTGTCCGACAATTTATAATTACCACTGTACTTGTGTCGAAGCTACTATGTGTCTGTGTGCTAAGCGATTTGTGTTATTGCATGATAACAAAAACTGGATTTTTTTGCCAAAACATAAATAGACGAAATCTAGATTTTGCTTGTCAATGTAAAGGTAATGGTTAAAACGATTTATCAATCGGATAGATAGTTTGAGCTATAGAATATTCTTAAATTTTAAAACCAGTTTGTAGGTAGCACACTAATATGATTGTATTTGTTTTTTCATCATGTGCCTTTAGCATCCATTTTACTTTGTTTGTTCCAGAAACTGATATGACTCTGCATGCTAGCTACTACCTTCTCTCTGGAGAGCCTCAATTTGGGCATCTTGGGAGTAGATTTTATTCAATATGAACACACTTTGCGCTATAACACTCACTCGGTCGTAAACTCAGACCTCCCTTTCTTGGTAGACTGCAGCATTAACGAAAGAGGTGACACAGCAGTCTTCCATTTTTGCTCAAACGTTTTAGACATGAATTCTCCTGCACAAGTCAAACTCTACTCCGTCTGAACCAGCGCAACTGAATTAGCGCACAGGTTGCGTCGTGCAAATGTAGCAGACGAGTTAACATCAGCCATTTCTTCCCCGCCTCCATTTCTCCCGCGCAGCCGCCGCGGCATGTCTTCTTCTTCTTCTTCTTCTTCTTCTTAGACATGAATTCCAGTGCAACTGAATTAGCGCACAGGTTGCGTCGTGCAAATTTAACAGACGAGTTAACATCAGCTCATATAATAAATCCATAGACTCATCTCTATTTATTGTGTAGGAACAAATACTACCAACAAAACTGAAAATGTACTGAACAAGTATTGTCAGCCAAACAACAGATTTCATATACTACCAAAGTCCACAAGCCGTTGAAAAGAAATTCAATCAAGTCTACGATTATAAGCTGCTCCAAACACCTACATGATCGAAAGAACGCATTTAACATGTATCAACACTGACACGGCTGTACTCCAGATGATCAAGGCCCACATGTATCAACACCTAAATACAGGAATGATTAGGGCCCACATGTATCAACACTGACACCGGCTGTACTCCAGATGTACGACAAGTTCATTCTACGATATGTAAAGTTAGCTCCTCACACAATATGTACTCCAAGCTCCTGTGAAAACATGTACTTCAGCTCCTCTTTTCCCAAAGCAGATCACTAGTCTCTTTTCCAGCAGCACTGCGTCAAAGGTAAGATATGTATCAGTTATCATTAACTCAGCATAAATAAACATGTAAGATAGAAGAAAAAGTTAGACTTGTAAGAAGAAAAAGTTAGACTTGTACCCAAATCCAGTGGATCAGAAAGATTAGTGCAGCGCCACCCAAAAGACAATAGAAAAATTGCATAGATTTGATTGCAAGAGCCCAGTGCAAAAACATCATAACAAGAGCACTGATACCTATAAAATTGTTCAAAAACGTCATGAGAAACATATACCTACATCTTCACAAACTATATAACAGAAATAAAGTAGATGAATCAGCACTGCATACCAAATATTCCAAGGTAACTGGAGAAGCGGGCATAGTGCAGCTCAAACGAAGAGCGACCGAACAAGCTGCAAGTGACCCCAAATGAAACTAGGCACCACCACACCATCAACACAATGCTAATCCACCGTCTGTAGTCATCCGAGAAGTCCTTCTCTACCAAGAGAGCATCCTTTCCAAGATAAGGGAGCAAGGAAAGAGATCCACCCAAGCAAAACAAATGTATGCCTGCCCAGTTATCAGATTGGATTCCCTACATTAAGCAAAAAAGGTCATTTAAAATGTGATTTTCAAGGTACGCCAAATATACTACTTCATGCCAGCGAACTGAAGTAGTGTCAGCTGATGCGTCAAGGATAATATATTCAACTCAACATAACAAAGACTAGAACGATTCAGTCACCATAAAATTTTATAATCATACCTTACTCTCCTTTGAAGAAGCAATAGGTACTGACGCACTGATTTCTGGGGAAGGATGATACAGCAAAGGTTCCTCCAAATCAGATACTTTTGTTTTCCTGGTCCACAAGGTTGCATGTTCAATACCTGCTATCAGCTGCCCGGGCATGTTGTTCGGCTGGGCGGCAGCTGGCCCCTCTGTGCTGCCCGATGCTGCAACTCGCAGATAGCAGCGTCCGGCGAGCGCCAAGTCAATGGCTTTGTGCATGAGAGTGTCATGTCCCGCGTTAACCGCCACATATGCAAATGCGACACATGCGTGGATCAGACCAGAGACAGCCTCAGATCTTCCAGCACCATCTGCCTGTCTCAGCTCTTCGGCGGCATTGATCAGTTCCAAGTTGCTGACGCCATTGTTATCTGCGGCAATGCCTAGTTCATTCGCCATGCGCACCATCTGAGCAGCGGTAATGGGGAGGATAGCCTTAGAGACATCATGGGTCAGCAAAGCTGTGCCTCCGGCAAACAGAGTCGCTGCCCTCAACAAAAGCTCTATATCTCTTATTTCCTCCATCTATTACCATAAAAAAGATAAACATCCATTAGTGGTCAATAACTGTAGTTCATGGTATAGAGCACAAATCAAGACAATATCTGTGACAAAAAGCATTTAGTAACCAGCAAATATTGGTGACAACAATATCCGTGACAAAAAAAACTATTCAGTAACCAGGAAATTATAGGCGAAAAGTACTTGGTGACCACTCAATACTGGTTGCTAATGAAAATTAGAGACCAAGGCTCTGGTTAGTATATGCATACAGCTGCAAGAGTCGATTACATATAGTGACCACTCAATACTGCTCTGTAATAGACTAGACTGTTCTGTGGATGTCTCCCAACAGATCTTGTACCATAACGATTTCAGAGACAATGCTTATATAAATGACTTGCATATCATTCATTATGCAGTACACATCCAACAAAAAAAAACAGGAGAAAGTCGAACTAAGCCATCGCAAACATTACACTTGCATATGCGTACACTTGCTGCAATGCAAACTAGCTAACATGAGAAATTCAGCCAGTGGAATTTCCAAATACCACCACACTTTAGAAGGAATTTTCCCATCCACGGGCATTAAACGCGAGCGCTAATCTGTGAGGCACCAAATCCTACTACGACTTGACAACCTACCCAGCCATGGATGAAAGCAAGCGCAATTTCCTTATCATACAAATCACACATCCACGCGTGCCTGGTCATACAATCTAAACGAACCACACCGATCAACATGCATCAGACATATATTCTACCATTGCAAGAACAATCTCAATGACATGTAGCAAGTAAGAAGACCAGAAGTTTGGCGTTACCCTCAGATGCTCGGAGAAAGTGAGGTGGTGATCTGCTTGTACTTGGGCACCTCGGTGATGAGCCCTGCTGGTAGTAAATGGCCTGGTCGAACAGCAGCGCGTTGTTCACTTTCTCCTATTGCTTTCCCTTGCTCCACTTCTGCAGACACAAAACACTCCAGTGAGTAAGCCAGCAACGTGAGCCAAATCAAACAGAGAAAGGAACAGGGGTGAGATTCGACCTTCTTCCTCTGCTTATCGCTGCCGGACTTGGTGGGCTCGGAAGACAGCGACAAGGCCTTCTCCTTCGTGAGGTCCTGCGAGGACAATCAAGTGAGCTAGTACACAGTCGAACTAAGCCATCCCAAATATCATACGATCTACTCTGAGAACAGTCGACTGATGCATATGCGTACAGTTGCTGCAATGCAAACTAGCTAACATGAGAAATTCAGGTAGTGGAATTTCCAAATACCACCACACTTTAGAAGGAAATTTCCCATCCACGGGCATTAAACGCGAACGCTAATCTGCGAGGCACCAAATCCTACTACGACTTGGACAATCTACCCAGCGAGCGATGGATGATAGCGAGCGCAATTTCCTTATCATACGAATCACGAATCCACGCGTGCCTGGTCATATACGATCTAAACGAACCACGGATTCGAGAGAACCCGCTTGAAACCGAAGCATCGGCCCGCCGCGAACGGTGCCGGAAATGTGGCCCTCGAGGTTGCTATGCTCTGGTTGGTCGGCGCGTGGCCCTCGAGGGGGGAGGCGAGAGGGGGAGGAGAGGGGAGGAAGCACTTACGGAGGCGCGGACGGGCGGAGAGGTAGCGTACGACGCGGCGCAGGAGGCGTGCGTCGTCTACCTCGTCGTCAGCGTTCACCGGAGGAGCGGAGGAAGGAGGAGGGCGTCTCCGCGTCTGCCTGCGCACGCCCGAGCGAGCGGGGCGAAATGTTAGCGAGTTCTCGCCGCCGTGCCGCGAAACCCTAGGGGGAGGAGGAAGCGGGGGCGTAGCAGGGGCGAGGCGAGGCGGGGACTAACCGAGGAGGGAGCAGCCGCCGACGTCGCCGGTGCCGCCGTGACGGCAGCAGTCGCGGTGGTGGTCGCCCGCGAGTCCTCGTCCTCCCTCGGAGTGTGTTGGATTTGGGCGTCGGCCTGGTGGGTCTATAGGAAGAGGTGGCTGGCTTCCGCGAGGAGCCCGTTTTGGAGAGGATTTGGGCCCAGTTCGAGCGTGGGCCTCGATGGTGATCACTACGGATTGCTTGGAGAGGAGGTAAGAAGGGGGGGAGTGAAGGCATGTGAAGCTAGGATTTTGCTCTCACTATGTTGATAACAATCGTTGCAATTTGTCAGATTCCTTATGGATCCTTGCTATAATTGTGCATAGGTTAACTGATCTAGTTTTATATGATTTGTACGAATGGTTTTTTGTGGGGGAATATAATAATGTTATTTTCACATACATGTACGTCAAAATTGAATTACTTTTAATAAGTGTGCACAAAATCATTTAAATAGTACTAGCAAATAGTAATGTGGAAATAAAATAAAATATCGTAAACAACAACATATATATGATTTAATACGTGTAACAAACATAGTTATGTCTTACATAATACTTTTGGTGGTTTCTTCACCAGACCCCTTTTTAGAAATTTAAATATAATATGATAAATACAAATGGACTAAACATTATCTTAAATAAAAACATCAAACACCAAAGTTGTGTGCCTCAACTTCTATTCACGTATCATCTCAATCCAAAGTCATATGCAACCTAGAGGGTCATGTTATGAAACACCGCCACGTGTTACCAACATGTGTTTAATAAGGGTTGGTCACTAATGAAGGCACATTTTTGAACTACTACGAAACAACTTTTAAGTGGTGTAATGTGTGTAAAAGAACATAAGGGTATTATTCACATAATATTTTTTGTGGATTCTTCACGAAAATCAGTAAAAATGTTGTGTGTATCATCAAGGCCATCAACTTTGCTTTTTGAAATGTCCCAATCGTAAGCAACCTAGAATGTCAAATTAATGAACCAACATAAGTAATTACCGGCCCATTTATTAACAATGGTTTCCTAATGGAGGTCGATCAGATTGCACATCAACAGGGGTTATCAACAACTGTATGTCCTCTTCACCACCATGGACGACAATGGTAACGGTGCTACATTGTCTGTTGGCCTTTATGATGCTCATCTCTTTGTTTCCACTAGTATATGTTCCATAAATAAATTAGCTAGATAGATAGGTGATTAGATTTAAATGGGTTAATAAATCTGATCCAAAAAATCCTTTATAACCAAAAAACAAGATGATAAAATCTTGAGGATATCCAGAACTGCTATTAATTTGTAGGGTATTGCAACCTACAAACACTACGGGAATCAAGACATGTCGAGTTCTCAAATCATTTGTCAAATGCTTGTCATCAAACACTCAATGAAGACTGGTGTTTGCCGAGTGTTTTTTTAGAGAGTATTTGTCGAGTGCTAGATGGCCAACTCTTGTGAAACATGAGGCAAGATGAAACGTTCAACAAACGAGTGCTTTCAATAAGGTACTCGGCAAACCCATGGGACATGTGTCGCGCGCTCATGTGCTACAAGATTTGTCGAGTGTCAAGGCAATGTTTGAGATCTTCGTATTTTTAAAGAATTCCAATAACACTTCGGTTTCCAGAAATATTTAAGTACTACCTCCGCCTCAAAATATAAGACGTTTTGATAGTGCATTTTAGCCCACCAGACCGTCTTACATATAGATACAGAGGAAGTATTAAATACTTTGAGGTGTTTGGCTTTAAGCAAACCTGCAGTTTTATATATACTTAAGTTCACTATTTTTTTATGTAAATGATAAAGAGGGTCGTATCTCTTTTTCGAACGCCAGAATACGCTGCTCGCTCTGTTTTCGTTTCCGTTTCTCCTCCGCAAAATTTTGTTTATGTATTTTAATTATGTTCACATTTTACGATTCGGTTCCATTTTTCAGTCCAGCGTGTTTTGTACTCCATCCTTTTTTTTTAACCAAGAAAGTTTATTTTTATCAACTTGATAAAAGTTGACACCGTTTAAGTTTTCATTATACGTCTTTTAAGGCACTACACGTAGGGATAGTCTTTGCGTCTTTTTTTTTTTTTTTGGCACAACGGATAGCACAGTTTCAGCTAGTTTCCATGGGCCTCTCCCCTGCTAAAGTTTTAAAAGGCCCAGGCCTACGAGGCACTTTCCTTTTTGAGCATCGACTACGTGACTCGTGCCCAGACTTATATTTTAGAGTCCAGCCCAGCGGCGACGCCGAGACGGTTACCATAGCATCGACCATCGTCAAAACCAGGTTCCTACTACTACAAGTAGTTCAGAAGCTAGGATTCCAAGTCCGAGTAGTCCTGGATCGATTTTGCGCCGCCGCGCTTTAGATTCCACGGTGATCGATCGGTCGTCCCCCTGCCGTGTTCGATCCATCGATGGGTCGCCTCGTCCTCATCACTCCTCGCTACTGTATCCCCATAGCCTCCCGTGACCATGACGAGAGCCTCCTGGAACAAGGCCGACAGCAACCACAGCCCACCCATGCCGCTTGGAGGTTCTTCGACATCATCGCCAGGGTACATGATGTTCTTCCCCTTTTGATGTTCTTCATTCCTTTTCAGTTGGTCAATCATATTGCTTCGTCGGAAGTCGGAACTCTAGTTTGCTGCATACGGTTCTGCTGCTATGCCTTCTTTAACAGTGTGTCTTACCGCGGATTAATTTGCTATGCCTTCTTCTGACAGTGTTTTATCATCACGCTGAGCATCGGGGAGGTGATTTTCACCTTCGTGGGGCGACACTTCAACTGGTACCCTGAACTGCAGGACCCATTTACAGTGGCTATGGTTATGTTCTTAGCTCTGCTTCAGGTGGGACTCATCTTCATGATAACACAAGGACCTGTAGCGGTCAACGACATAATACCTCAAGAGGAACAAGAACTGTGATTTGCATTATGTAGCGTAATAGCTCAAGAGGAACAGAATTGTAATTTGCGTTATGTCGACCCAGATATTGTTTATTTTTTTACAGTGAAACCTTGTGCTGTGTAAGTACACGTATATTTCATTAACAGCCAGTCGTGGTCTGTCAACAAGCATGTCTGCACCAAACTGACCAGTAGCTACCACACAGAAAATACTACATAACCGATAGCAGGTGAACACAAGGGCAGCAAAATGAATGATGGGAGAGTATGAACACACAGACGATGGTTCCCATTGTCTTGGAGACCTATCCAATTCTGGAGGCCACAGGAAGAAGAACAGTCGCGGTCACATCGATCACATATCCCCAACCATGCAGCACTGCATTAAGAAGTGACACTTGTGAGATAATATAGCCATCAGTAAATTTAAAATGTGAAGAGGTAGTATAGTTTGTACCCGAATCCAGAAACCCAAGAAGAACACTGTACAGACTGCCAAAAGAATCCTATGGATAGCAATGGCATCAAGAGCCAACATCGAGTGTGAAAACATTAGCACAAGAACAGAAATGCCTACACGCAATATACAAGTGTTAGTTTTGTTTTCAGCCCTTACCACATAATTCTTTTCTTCTAAATAAAGAGAAATAAAATTAAACTAGTAAGTAAGCATACCAAACATTCCGAGGTGTGTTGTAAAGCGCCCAAACTGGACCTCGATCCACCATCTGCCCCACACGGTGCAAGGCACTCCCATACAAACGATAGTCCACCAAACTGTAAACACGCCACTTACCCAGGTAGCTGAAAGAGTGGGATCCTTTAGCAATCCATCTGGGCCCATGTAGGGAAACAAAGTAAGGGCGGCACCAAGGGCAAACAGTTGTAGCATCAAAGAGTTCTCACACCGGACCCGCTGGAACATAAGCAAAATAAGCCAGAGGTTATAAACTATTTAAAAAAAAGCTGAATTTACACATTTAGACTAGCAAATACAGGATATCAAGCTGGAGAAGTAGGCCAAGTGCAAGATATGTGGTATCATCGATGAAGATAGCTACCATCGACCGTGAAGTGCACTAAAGCCGAGGCTCTGCATCAGAAGATGAGGAAAGTTTGGAATCTGGCCGACGAAAAAGCTTTCACCTATACTCGGTCTGATTGGCTAATTTGGCTGGCCAAATGAAGCGAATAGCAAAGAGGCCTAGTGCTGATGGTTGTCGGGTGCAGCTGGCCTTGGGTTGGGAGGGAAGCGATCTCACACTCCAGAGACTTTCTCCTAAACTATATGAACTGTTGTCAGGAGGATGATAACCTTTTAAAAGGTAAGGCCCCGCATTTGTTTTTACCTCAAGCTAATCCTTGCTTGACTGACACAGGACAGAACATGATAGAGGGTGGGAGCTTTTGGAAGCGTCCTCTGCTGCCGCTATCTATGCTATTGTTGTAAATACCATGCTAACTCTGCAGTCTGAATGTACTGAGTGTTTGCTACTAAAAAATGTACCTCAGGGTAATCAGGAACATTCTTTGGCAAAAGCCCCCTTGAGGGAGAATCCGGATCCTCCGTCTTTTTCCAGCTCAATGCTGCGGAGATGCGGTCCGTCCACCCGACGAACAGTGCCGTATCAATTGAAGGCATCGCTTCCTGCATTGTGGTTATAATATTTACTTTCTCAATAAATTTCTTATACCTATGCATAAAGGATGTGCGACTTGGCAATGTCCACTGTAGGTGATTGCAGGTTACATTAACTTTATAATTGTAGAGTTGTGTGTGTACTTGGGTGTAGACTGTTAATATTAGGGGGTGTAAAATGTAAAAGGAAGAATCCTCCCTGTTAAGAAGAGAGGAATAGCATCCTCCAGAACCATTACGGCAATAAACTCAGAGTCTACAGATTCTTGAAATCTAGTGATCCAATCTTGTGTATTTGATCCAGTGATTCAACATGGTATCAGAGCACTAAGATCTTGTGCGATTCTAGTCCCGACTCTCCAGAACCATTACGGCAATAAACTCAGAGTCTACAGATTCTTGAAATCTAGTGATCCAATCTTGTGTATTTGATCCAGTGATTCAACATGGTATCAGAGCACTAAGATCAGATTCTAGTCCCGACTCTCCAGAACCATTACGGCAATAAACTCAGAGTCTACAGATTCTTGAAATCTAGTGATCCAATCTTGTGTATTTGATCCAGTGATTCAACAATAATCAACTAGAAAGATACCCACGCCTTGCAGCGGAAATCTTACAAAAATATAGTACGACATGACAACATGAATAAGAAGTACCAGGAATAAACTCCAGGTTAATCTACAAAGCACCATGAATAAACTCGAGGTCGACACACTAAATATTCTTCCGACATGGCAAGAAATCATGTCATGACAACATAAACAGAGGTAAAAGAACACCTCCCATTGTTGGTAGAAAGAATCAGTCCCCTACGACATAATCTATTAGCAAAAAATGTAGAAATACATCTGGTACTTCCATTCGATTTTTATCTATGCCTTTCAGAGGACACATTCTTACATCTATATGATCACAGATCACTAAGAGAAGCCATATACTAAGCTCCAGATCTGTGTGACATCAGTTCATTAAAGGGAAATGTGAAGAATATACATGGAAATTTTATTTAGCTATATCCGGAACACTTATGCATGTGTGCAAATAACATAGGAAAAAAATTATTGAACATAAAAGAAAATGGAGTTAGCTGGCTGAGATATAAGGTGACTTTGCTCAGCCATGATTTCCTTCAATGCTGAAGCATCATTGAAGAATTATGTATTTGACTAAGGGAATGACAATAGCTGGTCAAAATGAATTTACTATGAATAAGGAGGAACATTGTAGCGAATCTTACAACTTTCAATTGATCCAACAAAAGGGAAATAGATGCTATGCTGGATGATGTGGCCTTGTAGATGCAGATGGAAAAAGTATGACTACACCTTATATGAACAGAGCTAGCGAGTCGAAAGCAAAATCCATGTTGAAAGGGCGGATCAGTTACACGTCATCATGCTAGAGCAAGTGCCACCGCTGCGCGGAGGCGTGATGGATCATAGATGACCTCTGGGCTGGTAGATGACGGCTGCGACTAGTTGATGATATGGCTACGGAGATAGACAAACTAAATGATACATAGTTGGGTATAGATTTCATTCTAACTATTAATTGGCACATCACATTTAACCAATTTATATCAAGATAGGGCAGCACCAGTTGGCCTAAAATCGCTGACCACACTAAGCAACATGCATCAGACACATACCATCCCGAGAACAATCTCAATAGCATGTAGTTGGGCAAAGTAAGAAGATCGGGAAGGTACCCTGAGACGGTGGGAAGGACGAAGGGGGTGATCAGGTTGTTGTAGGTGGCCTGGTCGAACAGCACCGCGTTGTTCACCTTCTCCTTCTGATTCCCTTGCTCCAATTCTGCAGACACAGGAGACTCCAGTGAGAAATCCAGCGACGAGACCGAATCGAAGAGGGAAAGGGAAAGCCATAGGGTATTCGACCTCCTTAATTCCTTATGCTTGCCTTGTTGCCGCCGTACTTGGCGGGCTTGGATGACGGGACGGCAGCGATGGCTTCAGCTTCACCTTATTCGCGGCCTGTGGAGGGCAAGCGAGCGAGCGGGCGGGGTCAGTACCGAGCTGCGGCCGCTGAGGGTGGCGCCGCCGACGAGGTGTGCCTCCCGGGAACGAATCAAGCAAAGGGATAGGGGATTCGACCTTCACCGGACTTGGCGGGCTTGGAGGACGGCAGCGGGGGCTTGACCTTGTTCGCGGCCTGTGGAGGGCAAGCGAGCGAGTGGGGGTCAGTAGCGGGCTGCGGCTGCTGTGGGTGGCGCCGCCGACGAGGTGTGCCTCCCGGGGACGAATCAGGCAAAGGGATAAGGGGGTTCGACCTTCACCGGACTTGGCGGGCTTGGAGGACGGCGGCGGGACCTTCTCCTTCCTCGCCGACCCCGCGCGATCAGCCGAGTCGCCGCGGCGGCGCAGGCAGCCGGCTCCAGTCGCCGGAGAGCGGAGAAGACCCTCGACGGGGCGGGGCGGAGCGGACTGGAAACCCTTCCGCCCTTTCTCCCTCCCGGCTCGACTCCCAAAATTTTGAACACCCACGCGCCGGTTTTGTTCTAGAAGGTTCGTGACAGCCGAGGGCCGAGGTGAGGGGATATTTGACGATAACTCCCCAGGTGTAATTGTGTTTGCTCCCAGCCCACTTGATGTGCCACTGACATGTGGGCTCAAAGTGGCCAGCTGGGTTATCATCAAATCTCCCGGTGGTGAGTGAGGGTGCGTTTGGATGCCAAGTTTTTTCTTTCTTTTGAAGTAGTTGAGAAATGCCTCAAACTTTACGGATATTTAAATATTTTGAAGTGTGTGGTGGTAAAAGAAATTTTAGTATTACAAACTGTGGTATTTCCTAAACTACATATTTTTTTAGAGTGTTGAAAAAGAGATAAATACTATGGGAGTGTTTGGTAATGATATAAAGTATAGTACATTTTAAAAACGGTAGTAGTATTGCTTAAACCAGAATTTATGAGTGTTGAAAAAAGAGCTCCCGACAAATTTTTTTTGGATTAAAACCGAATCTCTATCTACTATATAAACGATTTAACGGGTCCGTTACGTCATGCCTTTTTTGCGTTTTAGCCCCTCAAAAGTGGCAAATCAACCTGCAGTCCACCTCTGAACCAGGTTGGCACTGTGCAGTAATCCCCAGAGTTGTTCCCATCTCCTACCTCACGCTCCTGCCTCTCGTCCGCCGCCGAGCCGCGTCCCTGTGCCCCGCATCGTCAGCCGAGTAGGGGGACCTCCGCCGCACCCCTGTGCCCCGTGTCCTCCGACGAGCAAGAGGTCCTCTGTGCGGTCCCTGTGCCCCGGGTCCGCCGCATACCGTCCTCCGCGCCGAGCCGCCGACCCTTCTCCTACCACAGGCGGAAGGGTATGTTTGAGCTCATCCCCGTCATGGCCTCCTCTAATTATCACTTCTCTCTGTTTGGGCGAAATCAATTTAGTTATGACCAAATCTACATGGCATAGTGCGCAAGGACGACACTCCTCAGCCGCCACAATAGCACCATGAAGTACTGCATCTGGGCGATGCAGAAGGCCAAATTGAGAGCCACGCCCACAATCTGCCGAGGTGAATGCATCTTCTTGCCAGGAACTGTCCAGAACATGGATCCCCATGACCAACTGAGATCACAGGAGACAAGGCAAGTGAGCACGAACATGGCAGTGGTGTATCCCATCGGCATTCGACTTCCGCCACCTAGCCCGATGTGGAATTCACAGTAATGATTTATGCCAGTAGTTTGCAAGGGGAACATATAACTGAAGATGCTGAATTTGGACCTTTTAGGTACATTTTAACGTTAACGCACAACCATGTTGTTTTATTGTGAAGGCAAATCCATGGATGCCACATGAGTTCACCAAAATTATCACCATATTGCTGACAAGAGCAGCTTTGCTTCTGGAATTTGTCTGAAATGGCATTGGCAGCAGTGAAGTAGTGGTGTTCACTCTATTTAGCTGTACAAATATCTGTAAAGCTTTGCTCCTGGAACTCATTTATATATTTGTACAAAGTAAAAACAAATTATGAGCTTCATAGACTCTGCAAAAACATCCGCATAGTTTGTTATGTCGAATTCACATATCTTTCTTCTTCTTTGTGTTCCAACGAACACTGTATATAAGTATGCTCAAATTATTTCTTTGTGTTCCAACATTCTTTTTGATAGCCCGTTGCAAGAGATACAAAGCTACTGATTGCAGCAGGCAAGTGGTATTACCCAATAATCTTATACTTTGACATAATCTCTGCTCAGTCTGAATGAACAAACACTTAACTTATCAATGTTTCTACTGCTTTTTTTTAAGTGGAGGTCTGCCTCTGCTGCTTGTTCTCCTGGTGTTCAGAGTTTGGACACACTGGCTTGTTAAGAAGAGAAAGCTTGCCAAGTCAAGACAGAGATACTTTCTGCAAAATGGTGGCATGCTCCTGAAGCAGCAGATGTTTACTCAGAGGGTGCCGTTGAAGATATTCATATCTGGTGAACTTGAAAAGGCAACCAACAGATTCAGCGATGACAACATAGTTGGCAGAGGTGGGTTCGGGACGATCTACAAAGGCGTATTGTCGTCGTGGCAATCAAGAAGTCTCAACGAGTTATTCAGAGCCAGGTGGAGCAGTTCGTGTCTGAGTTGCTCATTCTCTCACAAGTGAACCACGAGAACATGGTCCAACTAATAGGCTATTGCCTAGAGTCTGAAGTCCCCTTTTTATTCTACGAGTTCGTCACCAACGGGCCCTTTTCCAGCATCTCCACAACACTTCAGCGCCGATGTCATGGGAGGACCGCCTAAGGATCATAGTTGGAACGGCTACAACGCTTGCATACTTGCACTTAGCCAAGATGCCGATCATTCACAGAGATGTCAAGTCATCCAACATACTCCTTGTCAATAGCTTCACTGCCAAGGTGTCTGATTTTGGCGCTTCGAGGCCGATGCCGCATAATCTGACCCATGACATGTCACCACCTTGGTGTAGGGAACACTAGGGTACATGGACCCTGAGTACTTCCAGACAAGCCAACTGATTGACAAGGGAGAAACCAATATTTGGTTGCAAGACAGACGAGGTGAGATGTCTGGGCGTTGCATTTCAACATCTTATTCCACGAGAATTGGTTGTCGGAAATCGTGGATCAACTAGCCGATGAAGCTGGAGCCAGACATGTTAAAACTATGGCGCAGTTGGCTTTACGATGTTTAAGGGTGAGAGATGAGGAGAGGCCAAGGATGATAGGTTGTTGTGGTCTTGTGGAGCTTGAAGCACCGAGAAGACTCATGAAACAGCACTGCGTACTTGATCCTGAAGAGTGAACAAGAGTGTTATGTACTATACCTGCTACTGCTAGACTTCAAATTTTCACTTTCCTAAAGTAGGAATACAAGAAAGCACACGCTTGTGTCAACAATCAGAAGATCACTCAGAAACCTATGAGTTAACCTATATAGTTTTGAAAACATCACTGTTCAATCGATGAAAATGTGCAAATCCGATGAAAATCTACAGAGCCTTATGACTGTAGACCATGTAAAGGCAGACCCCACATAATTAAATGGGAGTTTGTGGTTTTGCAATTTTCGGCTCTGGTGCTCTCTGGGTCGCGTCTACTATTGTTTTTTTACTATAGCTGTGAACATTTAATCGATTTATTTAATACCCGTTGCAACGCAATATCAATTCATGATAGAGTGAGATGAGTCATTTTGCGTGTGCACGATGGGTCATTTTGTACGTCCGTAGCAACCGCACGGGCATTTTACTAGTATTTGTAAAATGGTATAGCATGCCCAAACGATTAAACCATAGTTTACAAAAACTTTGGTATTCAAATTACTTTATGTCCATCAGGACCCTAAGAGTCGTAACCTGTGGGTCCCTGACATGTGGTCCCATCTAGATCCGACGGTTGTCGTGGGCATGAGATTTTTTTACCATGTCATCGGAATTTAGTCTTTAACCATGGCTTACTTTGGAGCTTGAATTGTAATTGATTTTAGGACTGTGCTAATAAGGGCACGTGCCCCAGATTAGTTTTCTCGTGGGCACGGAAAGAATAGGGTAACCGAGCCATGCATGCATGCAACCACGTAGATTCTTTTTGTGTTTTAGACTTTAAAATGTTATATTTCTTAAACCGTAAATCAAAATTCAAATCCGTTTTTACGGTTGGCTTTATCGCGATTGGATCTTCAAAACTAAATCACATCTTGATATGTTTTGACAACTTTTTTTTCTGACCCAAGTTACACTTATTACCAAGTATTGGCATGTTGTTTACCAGGTTAAAATCAAATGGTTTCATGTTTATTTGAACTTCTCTACTATTCTCTACGCACCAAGCGTAATCCTTTCAAGATGTATAACATATTCTTAAGTGTTTAGAACACTTAGAATGGATCAATTACTCACTATTTGAACGTGTAAATCATGGATATGACAATAAAATATGTAAAAAAATATCTGGTAACGATGCATTATTTGAATAGTAATTGTTAACTAGTAATATGACAACTACGACAACATAACTTGGCAACTACGGCAAAAAAAAAGTTTGCCAAAACATATTAAGATGGGATCTTATTTTGAAGTTCTCGTCGATTCGAACCCAACGATGAAAACGAATCGTCAATCGGATTAACGGTTCAAGAGATAATTTATTTTGAATTTACGTTGGTGGAAAAGATTCCTTTCATGCATGTATTACATGATGTTGGTCTCGTTCCTTATAGGGAAGATTTCTAACATGTATCTGCCGGACACAGGAGTTCCGTAGGGCACGGATGCTAGATAGATTAATCGTTGATTTTATCACCGATTATATTTCCACTTAAATTTGGGCCACTTAATTATAAGTACACAATCCTAATAAACCTAAATGTCGCAAATCACGAGGCCATAGTAGACACGACTGTTTAGGATTAAAAATTTAGAGTTGCTAGTGCCTTGTAAGTCGTAACGGCCTCTGCAAGTCCCTTTGGTAATTCTCTTCATGTAGTATTGTCTCACATCACATCTCCTATTCTCATTGTGACGGAGAAAGAGCACCAACACCACCATCGACACCACCTTGTGCTCCTCATTGTCCCTCCAGCTGAGTCCGTCTCCAAGAACAAGGCCCCCATGAGGGACATGACGACAAGCCACCAACATCGTCCGATATGGATTACCTTAATCGAGGGTTTTCCCCGAAGCACGAACACGGTGGAGGTGAGCAGAGTACCACGATGGATTACCTTAAGCGAGGGTTTCGCGGACGTCGTCGCTGTCGGCTCTGGCCAAGGCAGGAGCAAGCCTTCGCTCGACATTGTTGCTTGCACTGAAGGGAATATGCCCTAGAGGCACTTAATAAACATAGTTTATTGGCATTATCCCAATCGTTCATTATATGTTTTATACCATGCTGTAACTGTATTAAGAGAAAACATTAATACAGGTGTGGTAGATAAACAACCAGGTCCCTAGTAGCCTCTACTAAGACTAGTTTCGTTGCGCGATTGATGATCGAGGTTTTCCGATCATAGGGCATGGCGCCGGTCGGCAATGGAAGTCATATCGTTAGGTGTAACGATGTGATGGACATACCCAGTATTTATAGGACATAGTCATTACGCCTGAAGACCATGAGATCAACTCTTATTGTTATCCCTGAAAGATACTTTGATCGCACCGAACGTCATATCTTATATAGTGTGACAATAACGGTGATACTTTTGGGTATCAGAAGGGGGTAGTTGAGACGAGGGGTCAACAACGGGATTTGTCAGTCCGCATAGCCGGATAGATACTCTAGGGCCCACTCTGTGAGATTATGTCAAATGAGTTTGCAAACATGTGACTAGGTCACCAGCTGACATAATATCATAGACGAGTAGAAGATAGCGATGTCGGTAACGAGATCATGCTAGGTATGGAGATATCTGAGAATGATGCTCGGACGCGCTAAGTATTGCCATGACAAAGGGTTTAAGACTATACGTCCAGGTTTGATAGATGAAAGTCATTCGTTATATCACAGGGATTAATTCATGGGGTCCAGGCCTACGAGTTAGTCGTTGATCATAGAGGAGTCTTGATCATACCTGTTATTATATCGAACCGCTAGGGTAACACACTTAAGGGGTTTCGACAAGACAACCGGAAAGGAAAGAGATCACCGGGAATGTCCCGGGAATGGTCCGATGGAGATCGGGCAGCGACGAAAGAGTTTTCGGAGCTAGAATAAATTATATAAAATATGTCTGATATTAATTAGTGTAATTAATGTTTAAATATGATTTTATATATTTATTTTCGAATTTATTTAGGCTGATTTCCCCTCAAGGGTCGAAAGAAGGCCCATGGGGGGGGGGGGAACCCCTCAAGGGGGGGGGGGGGGGAACCCCTCAAGGGAATTCGGTGGGGAGTCTTGGCCGGCCTAGGTGGGCCAAATGGGGCCCACCTAGGGCCGGCGCACCATGGCTGGCCGAACCAGGCATGTGGGATAGTCCCACATTGCCTGGCTGGCAAGGTTGGCTCCCCCTGGGAGGCTATATAAGAAGGGGCACCCCTGGCCTTTTAATTCACCAATTAATTCCCTAATTCTCTCTCGATCTCGTGATTCCCTTTGTCGGAGTTGCGCCGAGTAGAGGAGGGGGATCTATTCCACCATAGCCGGCTGCCGCGCTGCTGGTGTTCCGGTCCAAGTCTTCCGCTGCTCGTCCTGGACTGGAGCTTCGGAGGCCGTCGTCTCCACCGTATGTGTGTAACGCCCTGCGAGGTGCTGCGCTAGCGGTACTCGGAGGCCTACTTCCTCCACCCGACCTCGGGGTCATCTTCGTCGTCTTCGTCGCGCCGAGTTCTCCGCGACCTAGAGTTCGGCTACGTCGTCTTCGTCGTCAACGCTTGTGCGGGAGCGTAATCCCCGCTATTCGGTCTACGAGGGTATGTATTCCGATCTCCGCCGTACTACTATATCTGCATAGTGTAGATCTTGGCTAGTTTAATGATATCGTTGCTAGGAAATTTTTTGTTTTTCTGCACACGATCCCCTTCAGTGGTATCAGAGCCGATCTATCGTAGATATAGCTGTACGCTGTTAGAACCCGTGTTCTGCATGGGGGCACCGTTCCTGTTATTTGCTACCCTCTAGCGTGCACTTGTGATTCCAGCGGCATCGAGTTGATGAAGCGGCCCGGACCGACTTTACGCGTACGCTTACGCGAGACTGGTTCCACTACTGACATACGGCTTGTACCGTATCTGTGGCTGGCGGGTGCCTGTTTCTCTCTCTTTAGTTGGCTTTGCATTTTCAATGGAGGGCCCGAAAGGGATGCTTAAACATGCAATTATCAGATCGTTGTTGTGGTCATAAGGTTCGTAGGTATGAAGCGGTTCTACTTACGACAGCCCCAAGCCACGTAAAATATGCAAAAGATAAAGTAGAAGCGTCTAACTTTATTTTGCAGGGGCTATGTGATATGGTCAAGGTAGGTTTATTAAATTGTTTGTAAACTGTGGGCGCCAAGAAGACCATGGCGCGATGGACTATATCACATTGCATTACATTTGATGTATTGTGTGCATCTTATATTGTGTGATTGTATATATAGTATATATTAGTTACACGGCGGTAGCTATATAAGATGATCCCTTCAAAATACCACTAGTGTTCTCCCTCCAACGCGCACCACCAAGAAAGTTCTACGTTATGAGGCAGGCCGTGATGATCGGGTATCAGACATCTCGTCGTTCGCATACAGTGGGTGTAAGCCATGTTGCACAAACGTCAGCGTGGAGGTTTTTGGTGGCGAGCCTAGCATATGCAGAAATATGGCCTCGGAACAGGGAGACTGAAAGGTCGAGCACGAGTCACAAAATTGGTGTGGCGGACAATTGTCTACTCTTGAAGTTGTGCCGCCGGCTCTGATGATGAGGGGTGGTGCAATGGATGGGGGTCGTGTAATCGCTTAAACGACCAGGAGGGATGTTCGTTTGAGTGGGAGTTCGGATAGTTATTTTCTAAAATACTAGAACTCAGAATATAATGAACAGAGTCTGTTTTGCAAACCTTTGTAGATATTAACCTTTGTGATAGCATCTTTTCAAATTAGGCGCATTCCTGCGATTGAGAAACTTAAAAGGTTGGGTCCAAACTTCATAGTTTTATGCTTTAGCTTGAGGATACTCCTTGTTTAAACCGTTAGCTCTTTGTGTTACAATACCCGCTAGGAGATAACCCCGGAGATTCCGCTGACAAAAGATAATTTGGATTATCAGATTTTGTGCGGATGATATCATCATAGTCCAGTGTATGCTATGATCTCTGCCATAGAGAACCAACGGTGGGTACGAGTTTTTAGATCGCGAACATATGATATGGTCGCTAAACTCGGGGTACCCCAAACGTTGGGTTGATGAAGTTTATCGGTACGTTGACTGATTGTCTTCTCAACCAAGATGGAAGAGAATACACACATTGAGGGAGCACGTGGCGGTCATACTTAATGAGATATGTTCATACTTAATGAACATTGAGACGCCTCGCTCAGCTCAATCACTGGATGACAGACATCGTTGCCAAGTGCAAATCCTCTGTCATAGACTATGTCATGCAAGGGGAATCGTTCACCTTCATGGTTCTTGATTACGGTGGAAGTATCAAGAAAATGAAACAGATCGCCGGAAGTCATCAATGATGATGGTGTATATATGATATACATATTATGAATGTTTTAGCTAAGCAAGTACTCGCAGTAGTGACTAAGTTTTGAACTAGTCATGTTTTGTGAAAACCAGGTTTACTGCTTGAGTAGCTTGAAAGGATGAGGCGACATTGCGTGTTGATAATGGCAGTCAAGTTGTTGTGATGGCCATAGACACTCTCCCTCTAGATCTACCATTTGAATAAATTCTTTATGATCGACTGTTAGTATGATCGTTACAAGTGTGTCCTCTCTAGCGAGACACTTGTTCATACATGATAGTGACAAATTTGGTGTCCTATATTTATGAAGTAATGATCATATGCCGATTTGAATTTAGATGGTAGAAGCTCCCACATTCATAATATTAATGCCAAAGGATACAAACTTAATAAAGACACCACATATATGTGGCACTACCGTTTAGTCATGTCAATGTTATAGTCAATGCATTAGCTCCATACCGGATGGATCTACAAGTCCTAAGATTTGATCTTTTGACACTTGCAAAATAACCGTGACACCGTTTTCGGAAAACGGGCATATAACTAATTGATAGTCATACATAGAGATGTATGTGGTTCGATGAAGTAATTGACGGGTAGTGGAGACCTTTATTTCGTGAACTTCACTGAACGTTTTGAGTATAGCTTGTTGAGAATCGTGCATATGGGTGTATGTGAATCAATGAAGTACTTTAACGTGTAGTGGAAGTCTTTATTTCATAGACTTCATGAATATTCCGAGTAGATATATGGATATCCACTCCGGGGAATGTTAGTCTGAAATTTTGATTCGATCAAACAAAGTTCTGAATGAAGTAGGAAATAAACTTAACAAGAAAATCAAATTCCCGCGATGCAGGTCGAGGAAATGAAGATTTGAGTTATAATGTTGGCACATCATTAGAAGACTTGTGAGAAGAATTCCACAAATTACGTCGCATGGAACACCGTAGTGTCATGGTGTGTTAGGACGTCGTAATTGCACCCTATCGGATAGTGTGTGGTAAATAAATCTCTTACCGAATTATTGTGATCATTAGAGTCATATGGTAGAAACGTAAACACTCACGTTAGCAAATAGGGAAACCATTTGAATCCATGGAGACAATACCATACGAGTGATGGCATGGCTTTTAGCCTAGATTGTCGTTTCAGCAATTTAGTGTTTCGATGTGATCAGACCTAAAATGGATTAATCTTTGTAGTATACCCTACCTAAAGAGTTAGTTGGGTACATGTCTCACGACATAGGCAAAATCATTGCCGGGATATACCTTGCGAAAGAAATAGTTTCTTGTCCGAGGGTATAAGTGAGAAAGAAAGTAGAGCAAGACGAAGTTGGTGAACTTGTTCTCCAGACATCAGAGTGGCGCAACCGAAAGTGTTTTCGGTGTCAGGCTCCACAGCTTGAAAAAGCTGATGATTCAAGATCATGATGTTCTGAGCTCATACTAAGAGCGTAGGCATACGAGGTTGTGTTCCACACTGTGTGTTACGACAATCTTGTTATGAAGGCCATATTAATGGAATATGATATACCTACGAACTACGAAGAAGAGATGGTGGACCTAAGTCCGAGAAATGGCTATGAGTCATTTATGATCCGAAATAAAATCCATATACGATTACCAGGTAATGACTTGGGAGATCTTCTTGATGGCATCTAGGATGTTAATAGTATATGGAATTTTATGAGAGAATAGACATTGAGAAGGATTGATTTGTCGTGAAAAAGTTCCGACAGATTCAAAAGTTGACCACATGAGAGTTTGTCTCAAGTGGCGAAGCCTAAATCTATTCTGGGTCGTTTAGCAATGACTATAAATTCGAATGAGAAATTGATAGATGGATGAGAAAACCATGGTTCTTAATAGTGTCATTAAGAATGGTTTGTAATCCTGAGGATGCTAAACATGTATGCAAACTTCAGTGGTCCATTCATGGGCTGAAGCAAGCATATCGGAGCTGGAATCTTCACTTTGATAATGTGATCAAAGGATTTTGGAGTTGTCCAAAATAGTTGAAGAAACCTACATTTGCAAAGAAGTGAGTGGGAGCAAATTAGCTTTCCTTGATCTTATATGCGGAAGGCATATTTGAGTGGGAGCTAAGTAGCTTTTCCCTGATCTTATATGCGGAAGGCATATTTGAGTGGGAGCTAGGTGTCATTCGTGATTTTGTATTTATCGACATATTGAATGACACAGATCCTCTAGTAGAGTGTAAAGGATTATTTAAGTGATTAAATTTTCTATGAAATGAAGTTAGGAGTATTAGGCATCCGATTTATAATTGTATAGATCGTAAGGGGCTTAATAACATTAAGTCAGAATATTTCCTAAGTCAAGATTCTGAAGTGTTTCAGGATAGGACAAGCAAAGAAAGAGGTTCTTGCTTGTATGACTACGTAAAATGTTAAGTTTATCTTGGCATTTTCAGTAATAGCAAATGATGTTCGACATTATCTATGTATCAGACATAGATGCTATCAGACTGAAAGCTCGACTTAGTGTGACCCGAGTTCTTGGTTCAAGAACAGGTTCTAGAGTGATCCTTGTGTGGATCAATGAACAAACATTAAGTTTATTCTTCAGTGTCTATGAGAACTGAAGATATGTTTTCTAGTAAAGGGTAAGAGTGGAAAGACAACTTGCCGTAAAGCGGTTACGATGATGCAAGTTATGACACTGACCCATACGACTAGAAATCTCATATAGGAGATGTCCTTTATTTTGAAGATAGACATGGTTAGTTTGCGAAGTCGCATATGAATGCACTGTCGCATAATCTACATACGTATAGAAATATATCGCGACTTTAGAAGTAGCAAGTGTGATTGGACTGAGCAGTTTTCCGAGCGTAGGTGGTCCCCTTAATAGATCTCTTAGACTTTTAAGGCGCATGCTACGCGAATGCTCGAGTCTCACTCCATCCACTGGGATATATTTCACCGTCATCGTAAGATACAGGATGATGTCAAACTAGGTGACATAGAAGTGTTGCAAAGCACATATAGGTCTCAATGTGTGAGATCTATTGACTGTATTCCTCTTCCACGGGGCGAGCAAGCACCAAGATGCTATGGGTGTTGAGCTTTTACCAAGTCGTAAACTAGATTAAGTGTTACTCTAGTGCAAGTGGGAGACTGAAGGGAATATTCCCTAGAGGCACTTAATAAACATAGTTTATTGGCAATATCCCAATCGTTCATTATATGTTTTATACCATGTTGTAACTGTATTAAGAGAAAACATTAATACAGGTGTGGTAGATAAACAACCAGGTCCCTAGTAGCCTCTACTAAGACTAGTTTCGTTGCGCGATTGATGATCGAGATTTTCCGATCATAGGGCATGGCGCCGGTCGGCAATGGAAGTCATATCGTTAGGTGTAACGATGTGATGGACATACCCAGTATTTATAGGACATAGTCATTACGCCTTAAGACCGTGAGATAAACTCTTATTGTTATCCCTGAAAGATACTTTGATCGCACCAAACGTCATATCTTATATAGTGTGACAATAACGTTGATACTTTTGGGTATCGGAAGGGGGTAGTTGAGACGAGGGGTCAACAGCGGGATTTGTCAGTCCGCATAGCCGGATAGATACTCTAGGGCCCACTCGGTGAGATTATGTCAAATGAGTTTGCAAACATGTGACTAGGTCACCAGCTGACATAATATCATAGACGAGTAGAAGATAGCGATGTCGGTAACGAGATCATGCTAGGTATGGAGATATCTGAGAATGATGCTCGGACGCGCTAAGTATCGCCATGACAAAGGGTTTAAGACTATACGTCCAGGTTTGATAGATGAAAGTCATTCGTTATATCACAGGGATTAATTCATGGGGTCCAGGCCTACGAGTTAGTCGTTGATCATAGAGGAGTCTTGATCATACCTGTTATTATATCGAACCGCTAGGGTAACACACTTAAGGGGTTTCGACAAGACAACCGGAAAGGAAAGAGATCACCGGGAACGTCCCGGGAATGGTCTGATGGAGATCGGGCAGCGACGAAAGAGTTTTCGGAGCTAGAATAAATTATATAAAATATGTTTGATATTAATTAGTGTAATTAATGTTTAAATATGATTTTATATATTTATTTTCGAATTTATTTAGGCTGATTTCCCTAAATGGGCCTTCTGGTCGAAAGACGGCCCATGGCGGGGGGGGGGGGGGGGGAACCCCTCAAGGGAATTCGGTGGGGAGCCTTGGCCGGCCTAGGTGGGCCAAATGGGGCCCACCTAGGGCCGGCGCACCATGGCTGGACGAACCAGGCATGTGGGATAGTCCTACATTGCCTGGCTGGCAAGGTTGGCTCCCCCTGGGAGCCTATATAAGAAGGGGCACCCCTGGCCTTTTAATTCACCAATTAATGAAGGGGTTCTGGTGCAGAAAACAATAATTTTCTAGCGAATGAAACCCTAACTAGCCAGGATCTATCTATCTAGTACATGCGATAACGGTGGCGGAACGGGTTACATTACCTCCATGTAGACCGATAGCGGGGATTACGCTCCCGCACAAGCGTTGACGATGAAGTCGTACGTAGCCGACCTCGAGGTCGCGGAGAACTTGCCGCGATGTCGTAGACGATGACGCCGGGGTGTCGACGATGACCTGCGTCGACGGGCGTCGGGCGTCGGGCGGAAGATGGCGAGGCGCCGGCGACAGGGGGGAGGCGCCGGCGGCAAGGGGGGGAGGCGGCGCAGCGGCTGGGCTGCAGGTGGGCGAGACGACGTCGCCCAGGCTCCTCGAAGAGAGTCACCTCCGAGCACTCGCAAACATACGGAGCTTAACGACAACCCCCGGTCATTCAGATCCAGCTGAAATCGCAGGGGTAGATTTTATCTGGAATCCCGCAGGGCAACGGCGCCGGGCGGTATAGCTTAGGTGGAGAGAGGAGGCAAAACGGGCGGAGAAACAGCTCGGCCGGCTTGCTACAAATTTAATTGTATTTTCCAATGAATTAATCCAATTAATATGCCTTGCTATATAAAGGGGGGAGGGGGTGTGCAAACTCCCTAGCTCCCCCATGTGGGACTAAACAAAGGAGAGGGAGGGGGGTTTGGCCGAACCCTCCATGGGCTGGCCCCCCTCCTTGGTGCGGCTCCCCCTAATGGGCCCCAATTGGCCCATTAGGTGGGCTGCCCCTTTTTCCTTTATTTTTAATTAATATTAAATTAATATAAAATACTATTAATTCATAATTAATATATTTATATATAATTTAATCTCCCGTGACTCCGAAACATTTTCCGAACCACCCGAACAACTTTCGGACATCTCTGGAACCATTCCAGACCTTCCCGGAACTCCTTCCGGACCACCGGAACTCTTTCCGGGTCATTTCTCTCTCTCCAACAAATTCCTATATTATTCCAGAACCTATCTCCTGGTGTCGTTAAGACCTTAAGTTTGTTACGCTACGGTTCGAGAACACTCCAGACATGGTCGAGACACTCTGCTCACCAATGACCGTCAGGGATACCTGGATGTATATGACGGCCCCTGTGCATTCCACGGATATCGTCGTTGAACCATGAATATGATATTCATTCCCTTTGTTTATGCGATACTACCTTGTCCGAGATATGATCGTAGACACACCGATGTCTTTGTTGTATCTCGTTACCGACGAAGGTTATTAACTCGTCTGTGATATTACATCTCCATGACCTAGTCATAAGCTGCGCAACTATATAGATGTAATCTCACCGAGTGGGCCCAGAGTATCTTTCCATTACAAGAATGAACAAATCCCACTCTTGATCCTTACATCTCGATGCTCTTTCGGAATACCCAAGATGGACACCGTTATTGTCATGCTATATAAGACACAACGTTTGATGCTCTCAAAGCACCCCTACGAAGCATCAATAAGTACGGTCTCACGGTCTAAGGAATAAGCTATCATATTCTTATCTATTGCAAATGACAAACATCGTAATACGATCTTATTGCAATACTTTGCGTATGTCCACCATCTTATTCAACTAATAAGATGACCCCATTGTCAACCGACGTCATTTTCCTTGATCGGGAATCTCGATCAACTGTTGCCCAATGGACTAGTTCATATAGAGGCTCACTAGGGACCTGGTTGTCTATGTATCACACGTGTATTAATAATTCTGATTAATACAATTATAGCATAATACACAAACCTATTATAAACTTATGAGATAATGCAATAAATACTACTTATTTATTTGCCTCTAGGGCATATCTCCTTCAGTCTCCCACTTGCACTAGAGTACAAATAAACTAGCTGCATTTTACTTTATCAAAATCCCTTATCAAATAAGAATCATTTGATAATGCTTGCTTGTGGAAGATTGTTACTCTGACAATCTGCACAATACATGATTGTGCATACTTTTGCGATTCATTGATATCAACTTGCTTGATATCACCATGTTATCCAATAACATATATGTAAATACCGTAACTAAGTGAGACTTCTGTTTCCCAGCGCTTACTCTGATTATACTAACCAGATAACTGCCCTGAAAAACACACTCAGTCATAGAGAGCCCCTTGTAACAATTACAAACTCGCGATATCTACATACTTTCACACCAATGTAGAAAACTTGACATTCCAATGTCAATCCATTAACTAACGCACTTCTACTTCCAGTAAATTCCAAATTTACTTTTATAACTGCTCTTCTTCTAAGAACATCGGTTATATTTCATCGAGCAGATAATATGGTTTCTGTATGATGTCTAATATTACATAATAGACCAACATGTCATACAACCGTTACTACCTTGTGTCATTACTCTTAATGATCAATTGGATTTCCAAGGACTATCCTTTTTATTCTATTATGACTCCTCAGACATAATCCAAAACAACTCGACTAACTATTTAAAATTCCCGTTCTATTCCAAATAGACACCAACTTTCAAATAGTTACACAACTTCATCCTTCTCATCTATTCTACTGGTACAATTTCACAATGCGTCATTTACACAAGATGAATTCGGCTCCCACTCAAATTATGTCTCCACATATTTGAGAACACGAGCTCCCACTCAAAAACATGTCATCCACATATTTGAGTTCCTGAGCTCCCACTCAAAAATATGTCCTTTACATATTCCACCTGAGTAAACTAACTTTGACTCCCACTTAAATCGACATTTTGGTCAAACCAAAATAATTGATCTATTATCAATTCGAATTCAATACAAACTACAGTATTACATTAATACAAATCCTTCAGACTTCAAGCATGTCTACATAAATGTAGTCAACAAATTTGATCTTGTCCAAGACACATTTCTTGACAAGACATGCTTCCACGTCTTTCTTATAGTCACATTTCTCATATAACACTTTATATGATGATTAAACAATCTTATTCCTCTAATAAGAATTGTAGCAACAATTACTCTTTTAATCCTTTCAAATGTAACTTGGATTTCCAGGCTAAAAAACCTTTGTTCGTATTCTGATACTTTCTCAACTTTCTTTGTATTTATAAAGTGCACTTTGATATGTCAACAAGATCTGAAACACTTAATACTGTGCTGTGACCTGACAGCAATATTAAATATAACAACACTTTATTCAGAAGCTTCTTTCATGAAAATATTATGATCTTTATGAAGAGGATTGCAAGCAGAAAACAATTTTCTAGTCTCCCTCACTCTTAATCACCAAATTTTCATTAGTAGACATATACTCTTTGGAACACCTTCCAACATAGGTCTGACACCTTATTTCAAGCTTCTAATTCCAATCCATAAACCATAATTCAAAAAATCACATTTTTCTCGGAATTACATAGACAACAAACTAAGTTTTATTTCTATTTGGTTTTGGAATACACTCCCATCCAATGCGAGCAATCTACAAAGAACTATTCATGTATATTCTGAATTATCGCATAATCATATACATGTCGACACTACTGTCGATCCCACGAATTCTCGTTGAGAAAAATATCTATTTTCTAAAGTGGACATCGACTATAATGTTTTGAACATATTAAGAGATTCTAAGACGGATTCTGACAGACCATACTTTATATAAAATAGAGTATGATTATAATACCCCATATATCACCATATATGACATTATAATATTGTGAAAACAAATTTCCACAAGTCTTTTGTGTTGAAACCAAAATTCAAAAATATTGTCCTTTGATCGAATCTTGTGAATACAATATTCACCAATCTTTCTTCTGAAAAACCCCATTTGATCTCTTATCAAATTAATTTCAGACTTTATGATTTATCAGGCAAATACTCCTATTTACCAAAATCATAGAAGAATTCGGATCAAACAAAACACCATTAATTAATCATTAAAAATGACTCTCAATTAATTTCCTCTTGTATTGCAACTTCAATACTTGATTTCAAACTTAATCAATTCGGCACTCAAAATACTTAAATGGACCATAAACATCCATTACTTCTTTCATTGCCTTTTATGACTAAATTTGATGGTGTTTGTCCTTTGGACACATAATTTTATCATTCCTGCTATTATAAATGTATATCATACGCATAATGTAATTGAGATGTGATGCAAATTACTCATAATATGAAACAACTGCGTTGCTTCATAACATAAAACAACTGATGTGTTCTATATGAATAATTATTTCTTGCAACATTCAAGACACCAAACTAGATCACACTCTCACTATTACAAAATGTCTTATCAAAAACTATTGATGATAACTAATATGATATCTCGAGGGCGTGAGCACTACTGGCCATTAACTTGCCATCACTTGTGCACTGTCACGTCACCCTTCACCGCATACTTGTGATAATCAGGGACTGTTTCATAAACAGAACAAGTATCAAATACTTTTCATCAAGTATGAGAAGAATACATTTATATCTTCGTATATCAAATATACCCGTAGCGTCGAAGAACTCTTCTTCGATGGAATCAACTTTTAGAGATTTGAACTTTGTTCACGAACGTGAAGAAGCTCATCGTGTCTCTACAGCATATTCACGCACATGCTATTCACAGCTAGGAGGTAAAGCGCAATCTCTATTGCACTGGAGTTTGCTATCTAGAAATCGTAGATATTCGTAAGCCTGAAGTAGATGTCATACAACTTCCTGAATTGAGTCTCCAGACAGGTATGCTCCCCATGTGAATGGTCCGGAACTTTCTAAGCTGTCTGAACTGCTCAAGAATCAATTCATCTTTGAAGTGACCTTTGATCGCATCAATCACGACATATGGCTCCATGTGTTGAAACAACTTTCAACTCTGGTGCTAGGCATACGCTCATGACGACCTTCACTTCCATGAAAATATCATGATGCTTACGGAACTCATCATCTTCCTCCTTGCTAGCAGAATCATCCGGTCTAACTCCTAACTAATGTTCTAGGACAAATAGGATGTTTGTTGGGTTTGGAGAATGTTTCTAAAACCAATGTACCAGCTGATGAAGTTGGACCCGTCGGCTTCTAAGGTAGAACCCGGGCTCTTGAGGAAGTAGCCGAAGTGTAGTTCCGTAGTCTCCAGATGTGATCGCAAAAGAGGTAAGATAAGTTTATAATATATAGGTGAGTTTTAGTTTTATAATCACATTATCAAAACACACCACACCAAGATTATTATCCCTAAAAATAATAATGGCGATTACACGACCCTCATCCACCACACCACCCCCGATCATCACGGCCGGCAGCACAGCTTCAAAGGTGGACATAAAATGTCGATCACAACAACTCTGTGACTCGTGCTCGATCTTTCGATCTTCCCGTGTTCCGAGGCCATATGTCTGCATATGCTAGGATCGCCAATCAAACCTCGAAGACCCTGCGCGTGCAACATGGCTTACACCCACTGTATGCGAACGACGAGATGTCTGACACCCGATCATCACGGCCTGCCTCATAACGTAGAACTTTCTTGGTGGTGCGCAACGAGGGAGAACACAATTTTGGTATTTGTTAGGGATCATCCTATTCATGATGCTACCGTTGTATATCTAGCATATAAGCAATCAATAGGATGCACACACAACAACACACAATAATGATGCAATGAAGTGCGATGTGACATGGTCGATGCGCCTGGACCTTCATGGCGCCATGTGCCTGGCCCCCGGCGCCCCGGCACAGCTCCGAGTCTACGGAACCCTCCAATGCCTCTGACAGTACGAGTAATATCAAAACTTACCGTAACCATGTCACATAAAATAACGCCTCTGCAAAACAAAGTTAGACGCCTCTAGCTTTATATAGTTTTGCAAGTTTTACGTGGCATATAGGCTTATTCGTAAGAGAATCGCTTCCCTACCTACGAACTTTGTACCACAACATCGATCGTATAATTGCATGTTTAAGCATCCCTTTCGGGCCCTCCATTGAAAATGCTTTGCCTACTAGAGAGAGAGAAACAGACACCCGCCAGCCACAGATACGGTGCAAGCCGTATGTCAGTAGTGGAACCAGTCTCGCGTAAGCGTACGCGTAAAGTCGGTCCGGGCCGCTTCATCAACTCAATACCGAAGGCATCGCAAGTGCACGCTAGAGGGTAGCAAATATAAGAAAGACATCCTCATGCAATCATGAGTTCTAACCGTACCAGCAGTACTACGCATAGATCGGCTCTGATACCACTGAAGGGGTTCCGGTGCAGAAAACAATAATTTTCTAGCGAATGAAACCCTAACTAGCCAGGATCTATCTATCTAGTACATGCGATAACGGTGGCGGAACGGGTTACATTACCTCCATGTAGACCGATAGCGAGGATTACGCTCCCGCACAAGCGTTGACGATGAAGTCATACGTAGCCGACCTCGAGGGCGCTGAGAACTTGCCTCGATGTCGTAGACGATGACGCCGGGGTGTCGACGATGACCTGCGTCGACGGGCGTCGGGCGGAAGATGGTGAGGCGCCGGCGACAGGGGGGAGGCGCCGGCGGCAAGGGGGGGAGGCGGCGCAGCGGCTGGGCTGCAGGTGGGCGAGACGACGTCGCCCAGACTCCTCGAAGAGAGTCACCTCCGAGCACTCGCAAACATACGGAGCTTAACGACAACCCCCGGTCATTCAGATCCAGCTGAAATCGCAGGGGTAGATCTTATCTGGAATCCCGCAGGGCAACGGCGTCCGGCGGTATAGCTTAGGTGGAGAGAGATGGCAAAACGGGCGGAGAAACAGCTCGGCCGGCTTGCTACAAATTTAATTGTATTTTCCAATGAATTAATCCAATTAATATGCCTTGCTATATAAAGGGGGGAGGGGGTGTGCAAACTCCCTAGCTCCCCCATGTGGGACTAAACAAAGGAGAGGGAGGGGGGGTTCGGCCGAACCCTCCATGGGCTGGCCCCCCTCCTTGGTGCGGCTCCCCCTAATGGGCCCCAATTGGCCCATTAGGTGGGCTGCCCCTTTTTCCTTTATTTTTAATTAATATTAAATTAATATAAAATACTATTAATTCATAATTAATATATTTATATATAATTTAATCTCCCGTGACTCCGAAACATTTTCCGAACCACCCGAATAACTTTCGGACATCTCTGGAACCATTCCAGACCTTCCCGGAACTCCTTCCGGACCACCGGAACTCTTTCCGGATCATTTCTTTCTCTCCAACAAATTCCTATATTATTCCAGAACCTATCTCCTGGTGTCGTTAAGACCTTAAGTTTGTTACGCTACGGTTCGAGAACACTCCAGACATGGTCGAGACACTCCGCTCACCAATGACCGTCAGGGATACCTGGATGTATATGACGGCCCCTGTGCATTCCACGAATATCGTCGTTGAACCATGAATATGATATTCATTCCCTTTGTTTATGCGATACTACCTTGTCCGAGATATGATCGTAGACACACCGATGTCTTTGTTGTATCTCGTTACCGACGAAGGTTATTAACTCGTCTGTGATATTACATCTCCATGACCTAGTCATATGCTGCGCAGCTATATAGATGTAATCTCACCGAGTGGGCCCAGAGTATTTTCCATTACAAGAATGAACAAATCCCGCTCTTGATCCTTACGTCTCGATGCTCTTTCGGAATACCGAAGATGGACACCGTTATTGTCATGCTATATAAGACACAACGTTTGATGCTCTCAAAGCACCCCTACGAAGCATCAATAAGTACGGTCTCACGGTCTAAGGAATAAGCTATCATATTCTTATCTATTGCAAATGACAAACATCGTAATACGATCTTATTGCAATACTTTGCGTATGTCCACCATCTTATTCAACTAATAAGATGACCCCATTGTCAACCGACGTCATTGTCCTTGATCGGGAATCTCGATCAACTGTTGCCCAATGGACTAGTTCATATAGAGGCTCACTAGGGACCTGGTTGTCTATGTATCACACGTGTATTAATAATTCCGATTAATACAGTTATAGCATAATACACAAACCTATTATAAACTTATGAGATAATGCAATAAATACTACTTATTTATTTGCCTCTAGGGCATATCTCCTTCAATTAATTCCCTGATTCTCTCTCGATCTCGTGATTCCCTTTGTCGGAGTTGCGCCGAGTAGAGGAGGGGGATCTCTTCCACCATAGCCCGCTGCCGCGCTGCTGGTGTTCCGGTCCAAGTCTTCCGCTGCTCGTCCTGGACTGGAGCTTCGGAGGCCGTCGTCTCCACCGTATGTGTGTAACGCCCTGCGAGGTGCTGCGCTAGCGGTACTCGGAGGCCTACTTCCTCCACCTGACCTCGGGGTCATCTTCGTCGTCTTCGTCGCGCTGAGTTCTCCGCGACCTAGAGGTCGGCTACGTCGTCTTCGTCGTCAATGCTTGTGCGGGAGCGTAATCCCCGCTATTCGGTCTACGAGGGTATGTATTCCGATCTCCGCCGTACTACTATATCTGCATAGTGTAGATCTTGGCTAGTTTAAGGATATCGTTGCTAGGAAAATTTTTGTTTTTCTGCACACGATCCCCTTCATGCACCCCCACGGGTCAACAGGTCCACGCAAGCTTTCCTTTTCCAACGAACCGCGCCGCTGCCATCTTCACTGGAGAACCGCAACCACCTCTGTGACCAGCATCAGCAGCGGCGGCCCTCAAGGTAGAGGGACGCCCTTACTACCTCCACAACACAACAACACCTCCACCATGCGCCAGCCCTAGCAGCTCCCCGCTCCCACCGCGCTGCCAACAGTCGAAACTGAGCCAACAACGGATCTGAGCCCTGGCACCTTTGTTGTGGGGCTCACCACCACCGCGGTCCTCACCGGCGGCAGGGGGCAGCCGGGGTCGAGCTTGTGGCAGCGTGTTAGGGTTCGCCCTGGTGTCGCCCACGGGAGGGGGGGGTTCTTGTTTTTTTTAGAAACACGGTACAATGCAGACGCTCACGTACACGTGCGCACAATCACCCCTATGAACGCGCACACGCACACCCTACCCCTATGAGCACCTCCGAAATACATAGCCGGCAGATTGAGTCTTTTTTTTTTTTTTTTTTTTTGAAATTGGCAGATTGAGTCTTGAGATTGACGAAGTCAACACGGGCGCCTCGTTATCGACCGGTACGTTGCCTCCCACTGAAAGAATATTCCGCCTAAATACAAGTTCTTGTTTCAGTAGATAACTTGGGACTATATTTGTAGTTATGCGACTATAAGTTATTTTCTTCCTTTCCAGGTTTTGATTATTTTTTAAGGGGATCGTAGGCAGAAAACAAAAATTTCCTAGCAACGATTTCCTTAAAACATGCCAAGATCTATTCTATGCAGATATAGTAGTACGAACAGAAATCGAAATACATACCCTTGTAGACCGAAAGCGGGGATTACGTTCCCGCACAAACGTTGTCGATTAAGACCGACGAAGCCGACCTCAAGGTCGTGTAGAGGAAGCAGACCTCCCAGCACCGCTAGCGCAGCACCTCGCAGGGCGTTACACACGTACGGTGGAGACGACGGCCTCCAAAGCTCCAGTCCAGGACGAGCAGCGGAAGACTTGGACCGGAACACCAGCAGCGCGGCAGCGGGCTATGGTGGAAGAGATCCCCCTCTCAACTCGGCGCAAATCCGACAAAGGGAATCACGAAATCGAGAAACAATTGGGGAATTAATTGGTGAATTAAAAGGCCATGGGTGCCCCTCTATATATAGGCTCCCAGGGGGAGCCAACTTGCCAGCCAGGCAATGTGGGACTAATCCCACATGCCTGGTGCGGCATGGCTGGCTGCGCCGGCCCCCTAGTGGGCCCCTTGGCCCACTTGGATCGGCCCCCAAGCCCCCCACCAAATTCCCTTAGGGAATTTTCCCCTCTTCGGCCTTCTTTCGACCAGAAGACCCATTTAGAGAAATCAGACTAAATAAATTCGAAAATAAATATATAAAATCATATTTAGACATTAATTACACTAATTAATATCAAACATATTATATATAATTTATTCTAGCTCCGAAAACTATTTCGTCGCTGCCCGATCTCCATCGGACCTCTCCCGGGACGTTCCCGGTGATATCTTTCCTTTCCGGTTGTCTTGTCGAAACCCCTCAAGTGTGTTACCCTAGCGGTTCGATATAATAATAGGTACGATCGAGACTCCTCTCCGATCAACAACTAACTCGTAGGCATGGACCCCATGAATTAATCCCTGTGATATAACGAATGACTTTCATCTATCAAACCTGAACGTAAAGTCTTAAACCTTTTGCCATGGCGATACTTAGCGTGTCCGAGCGTCGGTCATAGATATCTCCATATCTAGCTTGACCTTGTTACCGACAACGCTATCTTCTACTCATATATGATTTCATGTCTCCGTGACCTAGTCACATGCTTGCAAGCTCATCAGACATAATGTCACCGAGTGGGCCCTAGAGTATCTATCCTGCTATGCGGACTGGCAAATCCCGCTCTTGACCCCTTGTCTCAACTACTCCTTTCCAACACCCAAAAGTATCACCGTTATTGTCATACTAATTAAGATACGACGTTTGGTGCAATCAAAGTATCTTCCAGGAATAACAATAAGAGTTGGTCTCACGGTCAAAGGCGTAATGACTACGTCCTACAAATATGGGTATGTCCATCACATCGTTCTCTAAAGATATGACTTCCATTGCTGACCGGAGCCATGCCCTATGATCGGGAAACCTCGATCATCGATCGCGCAACAAAACTAGTCTTAGTAGAGGCTACTAGGGACCTGGTTGTTTACGCATCTGTCGGGTTATGACTCCCAGGAATCGGGGGTAGTCACTTCCTGAAGTGTAGTTCGATAGGGGATTGAACGCGGAGGTCTAAACCCTCAAGTGGCTCCGCGACGTTGCTCGCCGGACCCGAAGAAGACGCACACCCGACCACGGAAAACACCGTCCTTTACCCAGGTTCACGGCCCTCGTGAGGAGGTAAGACCGCTACTCCTGCTTGTCTGTATTATATGTGGAAGGTTACAGTACAATTGAGCTTGCCGGAAGCCCCCTTGAGGCAGTTCTTGCCTGGGGAGGGAAGCGATGATCTTCTTCCTCCTCCGGCGCTAGGCTAACCTAACCAGAGTTGCTAGGGTTTACAAGCGTGTTGTGCGCGCAAAGGGCCGACCTTTGCTACGATGGATGTCTCCTCTCTTTTATAGGCATCTCGGGCCTTCTCCTTCGGCTTGGCCTTCAAGGTGGCACCCACATGCCAGTGGTAGTGCGGAGCACGAGTCCACCGCGCTCCATTCGTCCATGGACTCGGTCCATTGTTGATAAAGGTGGCGCCGTGGCCGACAGGCGGCCGACCGCACAGTACGATCTGCAGAGCGGGCCGTCTCTGAGGTGGAGCCCGCGATGACGACCTCCGTTGGAGGGTTGCGCCGTCCACCTGCTTTATTGCCAGAGTAGAAGGTCTTGGCAGCGGCGCAGCAGGCGGAGCAGCTTTGTTGACCACTTTATCGCCAGGGACAGCGACGGGGGTGTGAGCGTCCCTGCCTGAGCGTGGCAGAGGTCACGTGCGCCCTGCCGTGCTTCCTTGGCCGCTACGTTCCCCTTCAGGCCTGAGGGGGGATTCCTGTTGGACTCCCCTCAGGCGGGTTGGCGCCTCGGGGGGGTTCCCTGAGGCGAGGGGTCCCTTGAGGCCCTCAAGTCCTTTTCGGGCCCTCGAGGGGAATTGCCTCTCGAGGGTCTCGCCAGGCGGTGACGCCTGGTCCTTAGTTGTTTCGTCTGATGGGCCCGCGTGCGAGGCCTGGGGGAATGGGCTCTCCATACCCCAGTTCTCACTGGGCCGACAGTAGCCCCCGGGCCCATGATGGGCACGACTGAGCCCATGGGCCTTAGGCGAAGCGTCGTGGGCCCTTAGTGCCCAGCCGGCCCGAGCCACGCGGCACCCGGGCGGTTGACGGACTCGCACGATCTGGGGCGCGAGTCGTGGGGGGTCCCACAACGCCCCGGTAACTGCTCCTGGAGAGGACATAAAGCCCGAGCGTTGCCGCGTAGAGCCGTTACCGTTTCCGGTTCTTCCCGCAGAAGTTTTCGCTCCTCAGAGCTCTCCGCCTCCGCTCTTTCCTGCGAATCTCCCATCTTCGTCTCCGCCAAAACTCAAGTCCTCTCCGATGGGCCCGGTGAAGAGCAAGAGCAAGGCCGCAGCGGGGTCTTCTTCACGGGCGGCGGCCATGGAGGTGGTGCGGGGCGCGGCACTCGAGGGGGCGCGCACTGATCTTCAGGCTCTGGGGAAGATCCGTCACTTGGTTGCGGGGCCGACCAACGAGCACGGCGCCAGCAAGCTTCAAGCGGCCCGGTTCGGGAGATTCCCTCCAGGGTTCTATCCCATCTTTCTCCACGCCATCACCGCTGGGCTGGTGCCGCCGTACTCGCCTTTCTTGGAGGCAGTACTGGAATTCTACCAAATTCAACTGCTCCATCTTCACCCCAACTCCATGCTCATTTTGTCCATCTTCGCCTATCTCTGTGAGGCTTATTTGGGCGTGCACCCCTCGGTGGCGCTCTTCAGGACCTTCTACTCGCTGCGGTGCACGGCAGCTGGCGAAAGGACCGGGTGCGTCTCCTTCCGTATCGCGGACGGCATGGGGAACGTGTACATTCCCATGTCCTGGAGTGGGGATAAGCCTGTCACGGCCCTGCTCAAGAAGGTGGGCGACTTTCGCCAGAAGTGGCTGCTCATTGGCGTTTCTTCGCCCTGCGCGTTCCTGGATGTCCCGGAGGCATCGCCCGTGAAGAACTCTCACTGGTGCAAGGCTGTTCTCCGCGGTGCGGATAATGCTCACTTGGAGGGGCGTTTGAGATTCCTCCGCGAGGAGGGTCTCACGGGTCAGATGGTCGCGGCGGACTTCGTGGCACGCCGCATCGCCCCCCTTCAGGCGCACTCGGAGCCGATGTGGATGTACGCTGGCCCTTCTGACCCGATGCGGCTTCATCCGGAAGACTTGGACTCGGACGTGGTCGACACAATTCTAAACATCCTCTTCGCCAGTCCGGATGTGCCTGCAAAGGTCGCCGGCTCCGTGCGTCCTTTGCATCAGCTTTCCCTGAGCGACCGCGCGGACATCCTGGACGGAATGCCAGATTTTACTCCTCGCGGTCTGGCGAGCATGATGGACCAGGAGTTCGCTCCGCCGGCACGTGCAGTCGTTGGTGTTGACTCTTCATCCACCTCCCGTGCCTGGAGCGGCGAGGAAGAGGCCGCGACAGGAGGGGCGTTCCCTGGGAGGTATGAGCCCTTCACCGACGAGATTTGCGACATCTCGTCGGGCGATGACGACGCTTTCGTTGTGGCGTCTGAGGCGGGGTCGGCCTCTGAAGCAGATGCCTCGCCTGGGAGGCTCGAGCCTCGCACCAAGGCGGTGGTGGATCGCTCTGGGGTGAGGCCCTCCGACATCCCCTCAAAAAGGAAGGCGGCGTTGCCTCTGGAGGAGTCAGGCGCCAAGCCCACACCTTCGTGGCGCTCTCCCGGCCTGTCGTGGGTCGACACCGGTGCTTCTCATCCATGGTGAGTATTCCCTCCACTTGGTCGTTTTTGGCTTTGGTTGTCCCCTCTGCTCCGCCTTCTCCTGAACCACCTTCTTTGGGTTTTTGCCAGCGATCTGGTGCCCGCCAAGCGTCGCAGGCTTTGCGAGGCAGCAGAGGTGAAGAGAGCCGCAGCTGCGGCGGCAGCTGACGAGCCTTCGAGGCCTCTGGAGGCACCCGCTTCAGGCCCAGTTGAGGAGGCGCCTCTGGAGGGAGCGGCCGTGCCTCTAGTGGGGGCGGCTGAGCCTCAAGCAGAGGACGTCGTGCCCTGCCAGGAGGCTTATACACCGCCTCCTGAGCCTCTGCTAGTGGACCGCGCGGGGATGCGGTTCCTGCGACACCCCGCGCTCCGACTCCTCCAGGCGCGGCTACACCTCCACGCGAGGCGACTTTTCTCCGCACGCCGTCGTCGCCGTGTGCAGGGGCGCAAACGCACGCGTCACCTCCACCACTCTCGCCCGCGGCCCCCTTACCACCTCTGGAGGGAGCGACCGAGGCGCCGGCAAGCGCAAGTGCGGCCGCAGGAGGAGGTGCTTCCTCGCCTGCTCGCTCTGCCGGAGAAGACGAGCGCCTTACTGGCTCGAAACTCGAAGCGGAGGCAGGTGCGGAGGAAGGCGGAGGCGCGCCCAGCCCCCGATTTCAACCTGGGGTTGGGCCCACGGGACCGGACGCCGCGGCCGGGCCCTCGTCTAGCCAGGAGCTGGTTCTCCGAGGCTGGGATTGGAGCGCGGGGCGCCGCGAGGTGGCGCTTGGCCTTGTGCGGGAGTCCTTGGAGGGCCTGGAGGCCCATCTAGCCCTCGGCGACATACGGCTCGCCCAGCAGCAGGAGGAGCTTGCGAGATCATGGGCGTCCTTCCATGCGGCAGTCGAGGCGCGCCGGCGGGAAGACTTGGCGCTGCAGGCAGCCCGCGAAGAGGCCGTCAGCTTTGCCAAGGAAATCCGCGACGGGGCCATACGCGATGCCGCCGAGCTCCTTGAGCCCCTCAAGGCAGAGCGCGACACCGCTGCGGAGCTCCTGCGAGAGGCCAAGGCCGAGCGCGAGGCGATGGAGGGCTCGCTGGCGCAAAAGCGCCAAGAGCTGGGCAGGTTGGAGTCCCAGCTACGTTCTGCCCACCAGGCCGCGCAGGCCGCTCTGGAGGAGGACCACAAGAGCTTGGTCGAGCGCGATCGGCAGCTGGCCCTCAGGGGGAAGGAGCTGCAGCAGCGCGAGGAGCAGCGTCTCCAGGCGGAGAAAGACTTGGCTGCCCAGCGCGAGGCCCTCGAAGCGCGCGAGGGAGGCCTGGCGCAGGTGATCTCGAAGTTTGACGAGCACGTCGCTGCTCAGAAGCGCTCTGACGAGCGCTCGGAGCGGCGTTTCGCCAAGAGGACGAGGGCGGCGCAGAGGGCCCTCGCGGAACACGAGAGGCATCTCCGTAGGTCCCTTCTTCAGAAATATCGCGCTCGGCTGCGGAAACGGGAGGACCGCCTCAAGGCCGAGTATGCCGCGGGCGCTCAGCGGCTCGCTAAGCTCGAGAAGGCCAATACCAAGCTGGCGCGCCGATTTAAGCGCGCCAAGGCCGGTCGGCGCCGGGCGGAGGAGGCTCGCGACGAGGCGATTCGCGGTGCTGGCCCTTCGTCCAGTGCGCCCGTGACGCAATGTGAGCGTCTATTTGAAGCGCTGGTTGCGCGCGGCGGCGAGCTGGCGGCGCGGCTCGGCGCGGACGCGCCGTGCCCCTGGACCGGAAGCCACGACGACGCCGCCTCGTTCCTGGCCTATTTTGACCAGCTCTTCGCGGCGCTGGAGGGTCCCGCCGCCGAGCTTCGCGAAGTGATCGAGGACGAGAGCAGGCAGCTTTTGGGGGTGGCTGTTGATCGCATCTTCACCAACATCAAGCTCCTCGTGCCGGACTTCGAACTCCGTTTGGTGACCGAAGCCGCTCATGGAGAGGTCGCGCATCGCGTCTCGTCTTCCCTCCGCGAGCAGGTGGATGCTTTTTGCAACCGCTTCAGGCGTGCGGAGCCTGCGCCGCACTCCAGGGAGGAGGATCGCTCCGCCGAGGTCGACGACGGCGCCGCGGAAGATGCTAGGAGCGATGCTGCTTCCCCCTGATCCCTTCCTGACTGCGCCTGTGAGCGCTAGTATCTGTAATAGCTGTGTGCTTAGAGAACTTGAGACTTTTGGTCCTGTGATACACTTTGAATGCTGTTTTAATTTGAGCTTGTCTGCCCCTCGTGAGGTCTCTTTGGACTCAACTTCATGCCTATTTGTTCTCTGCGTCGTTAGGTCCCATCTCTTCGTGCCATGACTCCGCCACCTCGGTATGCAGGAGCAATGACTCCGCAAGGCCGGGGGGAGTTTAGGCCTAGGAGAGGTAAGAGCCTTGAGTCGCGGTGCTCAAGTGCCCCCCTTAGACGTGCGAGTAGTGCATGAAGCGTAAGGGAAAGCGAAGTCGCTCGAGGGGCAAAGACGCGCGCTAGGGAGAGAAAAGCGCTCTTAAAGCGTGAGTGTGAGACTTAGCTTCTCAAGGTTTTCGCCCTGCGAAGGCTTTTCGCTTGGCAAGGTTGCCCGCTTGAGGGGTCTCTCCTGGGGAGGCTTTTTGCCTGGCGAGGTTGCCCACTTGAGGGGTCACTCACGGAGAGGCTTTTCGCCTGGCGAGGTTGCCCACTTGAGGGGTCACTCTTGGAGAGGCTTTTCGCCTGGCGAGGTTGCCCACTTGAGGGGTCACTCACAAATGTCCCTTTAGGCTTGCGGGGAAATTCTTCCCTGCTGGTGTTAGAGGGGCGAACCCAAATGCTGAAACATGGTTCAAGGGATTCGCGCGCGTTTATAGGTCCCCTCAGGCGTTCCTTGCGAGGAGAGTAAGTACCAAGGTCCTCTGTAGAGATGGCGTGTTTGTGGGATCTTGCCCTCCAGCCAGAGCTCGGACTCTTGGGTTTTGCAGTGCTGCTGGTGTGTCGTTTGAGGCACTGGCACCGTACTCAGCCCCCGCTCGCGAGGTACGCATGTGGAGAGATATAAGCGCACACTTTAACAATAGTAATGCGCAAATAAAACCCCCCAAAAACATTTTTTTAAGCGGCGCCGAAGCGCTAAGTTCACTTAGGAATGAGATTGAGTCATTATGCTTGGGAGTGCCAAGTTAATGCTCTGACCATGTCGAGGCATGGGAACCACCTATTGGTGGCAGAGGCCCTCAGCGTCCTGAGGGTGACTCTTTTTGATTTAGAACTCGGAGGGTTTTTCCCTCGAGTGAAGCCTTTGGGGCTTTGGAGGTTTAAGCCATTGGCGTTTTAACCTCCATAGACAAGAATGCTTGGAGGTTGAGCCGTAGGCTGCCTCTTCCGCTAGGAGTCTCGACGTGACAATGATCACGTGCGTGGCAATGACCACGATTGTGTTTGTTCCCTTAGGAGACAAAGCATGTATTTGAGGTTTAAGCCGTTTGGCATTCTAACCTCTAGAGACGGTCATGCTTGGAGGTTGAGCCGTAGGCTGCCTCGTCCGCTTGACGTCTCGACGTGACAATGATCACGGGTGTTGCAATGACCACGGTTGCATTTGCTCCCTTAGGAGACAAAGCATGTATTTGAGGTTTAAGCCGTTTGGCATTCTAACCTCTAGAGACGGTCATGCTTGGAGGTTGAGCCGTAGGCTGCCTCGTCCGCTTGACGTCTCGACGTGACAATGATCACGGGTGTGGCAATGACCACGGTTGCATTTGCTCCCTTAGGAGACAAAGCTACGTTTTTGGAGGTTTAAGCCGTTGGCATTTTAACCTCTAGAGACGGAGAATGCTTGGAGGTTGAGCCGTAGGCTGACTCGTCCGCTTGACGTCTCGACGTGACAATGATCACGTGCGTGATAATAATCACGTTTTTAATTTGTTCCTTGTGGATACAAAGGTTTGCGAGGTTTTAGCCTTGAGCTTTTAACCTTGAGGGACAAAAAGGTGCTTGGAGGTTCAGCCGTGGGCTGCCTCTTTCGCTAGATGCCCTGGCGTGATCTTGATCACGGGTAGAACTTGCGTAGATGCATGATGTTCCATGGATTCTTGACGGGGGCGCCGTCTTGTGTCTCGAGGCGAGCCGCGCCAGGCCTGGCGATGTGGGTGACCCTGTAGGGACCTTCCCACATCGGAGACAGCTTGTGGAGGCCTTCCCTGGAGAGGATTCGCCTGAGGACGAGATCGCCTGCCTCCAGGGTGCGCGAGCGCACATTGCGGCTGTGGTAGCGCCTCAGGTCCTGCTGGTATTTGGCCGCCCGGAGAGCAGCGCGGCGTCTTAGCCCTTCAAGGAGCAGCAGGTTGTCGTTGTGGAGGTCCTCTTGCTGGTCCTCGCTAAAGGCAAGGACCCGTGGGGACCCATGCTTTATCTCTGCGGGGAGGACTACTTCGGCTCCATAGACGAGTGCGAACGGCGTTTCCCCGGTGGGCTTGGGTGGCGTTGTACGGATGGACCAGAGCACCGAGGGTAGCTCATTGATCCAGCCCTTGCCGTGGCCCTTGAGGATGTCGAAGGTCCTGGTCTTTAGGCCTTTGAGGACCTCTGCGTTTGCGCGCTCGGCCTGCCCATTGCTCTGCGGATGGGCGACTGAGGCGAAGCAGAGCTTGATGCCCATTTTTTCACAGTAGGCTCTGAAGATGCCACTTGTGAATTGCGAGCCATTGTCGGTGATGATGCGGTTAGGCACTCCGAAGCGGCAGACTAGGCCTCTGATGAATTTCACCGCCGCACCTGCTGTGATTGTGCGCGTCGCCTCCACTTCAGGCCATTTTGTGAACTTGTCAATGGCCACGAAGAGGTAGCGATATCCACCTTGCGCCGTTGGGAAATGTCCCAGGATGTCCAGCCCCCAGACCGCAAACGGCCACGAGAGCGGAATGGTTTGTAGCCCCAGCGCTGGTTGGTGGATTTGCTTGGCGTGGAATTGGCAGGCTCCACAAGCTTGAATGATGTCTCTTGCATCTTGAAGCGCTTGAGGCCAGTAGAAACCACTCCTGAAGACTTTTCCTGCGAGGGTGCGGGCGCACGAATGATGGCCGCATTCCCCGCTGTGGATGTCTTTGATCAGCAGTTTTCCTTCTTCAGGAGGGACGCACTTGAGCGCGATGCCGTTTGGGCGCTTGCGGTAGAGAATTCCTTCGAGGATTTGGTATGATTTTGCTTGGCGGGCAATTCGCTCCGCTTCAACATCTTCCTCGGGAAGGATCCCTTTGTGAAGGTAGTCCTTGATCTCGTCGATCCATCCTGCCTCTTGGTGCACCGCTGTGAGCAACAGACGCTCCCCTGTGGGGGGCCCGCAGCCTGGAGCTCCTTTTGTAGGTGGTGGCGGGAGCACTTCGTATGTGCTTGCAGGCAAGGCCTCTAGGGGCTGCTTTATGGATGCCTTGACGAGTCTTTCTTCAAAGACACCTGGCAGCTGGGCTTGCCTCCTTGATGCGCGCTTGGCGATGTCATCAGCCTCTTGGTTTTCCTTTCTTGGGATGTGCATGAGCTCCATTCCCCTGAAGTTCTTCTCCAGCCTACGGACCTCTTCAAGGTATGCGGCCATGTGGTCGTCCTTAGGCTTGTAGCTTTTGTTAGAGAAGTTGACGAGCAGCTGGGAGTCGCCCTTGATGAGTATATGCTTGACGCCCAGGGCGATTGCGGCTCGTAGGCCCGCAAGCAGCCCTTCATACTCGGCGATGTTATTGGATATCTTGTCGATTCCGAAGCACAGCTGGACTGCGTAATACAACTTGTCGCCTTTGGGTGAGGTCAAGACTACGCCTGCCCCACCGTGTTGACAAGCGAAAGCTCCGTCGAACTTCATGGTCCAATGGCTGGGCATTGCGGCTCCAGAGGGCTCGTGCTCTTCTCCCCAGGGCTCTTCAGGGGTTGGGTCAGTCCATTCGGCGACGAAGTCTGCCAGCGCTCTTCCTTTGATTACCCTTGTAGTATCGAAGCGCAAATTGAATGGCTGTAGCTCGATGTTCCATCCTGCGACACGGTCTGTGGCATTTGGGTTGCGCAGAATTTGCTCCAGGGGGAAGGAGGTGACCACCGTGATGGGGTGCCCCTGGAAGTAGTGTCGCAGCTTTCTTGAGGCGATGAGGAGTGCGAGGAGAAGCTTCTGCTGCATCGGGTATCGCTCGCGAGCATCACGCAGTACTGTGCTGACGAAGTAAACTGGATGCTCGACGAGGGTAGTTTCTGTTTCCTTGGCGTCTTTCGCCTGAGGTGGCCCAGCTTGGCCCTCGAGGGGCGCCGCCTCGAGGGACTTGGCCTCAAGGGACGTGGCCTCGAGGAACTCTGCCTCGGGGGGCGTCGCCTCGAGGGATTTGGCCTCGAGGGACGTGGCCTCGAGGGACGTAGCCTCGAGGGGCTTGGCCTCGGGGGACGTGGCCTCGAGGGACTTGGCCTCGAGGGACGTAGCCTCGAGGGGCTTGGCCTCAAGGGACGTGGCCTCGAGAGGCGTGGCCTCGAGGGACTTGGCCTCGCAGGACATGGCCTCGCAGCACTCTTTATCAGGAGGCTTTTTTCCTTGGAGTGGTTGCACTCTTCCTGTGAAGTACAGGCTCCTCTCTTTCCACCACAAGGACAGCACTGGCTTTTTGTGGAGTGGCTGATAAGAACAGCTTCAGGTGCTCGCCAAGCCTTGGGGCGACCATTACAGGTGGGCTGGCCAAGTACTTCTTCAAGTCCTCAAATGCTTTTTCAGCTTCAGGGGTCCACTTGAAGGTGCCCGTTCTTTTCATGATCTTGAATAACGGCAGGGCTCTTTCACCAAACTTGGAGATGAATCGACCCAAGCTGGCCATGCAGCCTGCCAGGCGTCGCATGTCCTTGAGCCTGCGCGGAGGTTGCATGTCTTCTATGGCCTTGATTTTGTCTGGGTTCGCCTCTATGCCCCGATGGGACACGAGGAACCCAAGCAATTTGCCTGAAGGTACTCCAAAGACGCACTTGGCGGGGTTGAGCTTGATGTTCACCTTGCGCAGGCTGGCGAAGGTTTCTTCGAGGTCTCCGAGCAGAGTATTTCCCTCTCGTGACTTCACAACGATGTCATCGACATATGCTTCGGCGTTTCGCCCCATTTGCCCGCCAAGGGCTATCCTCATCAACCTCTGGAAAGTGGCTCCAGCATTTTTTAGGCCGAAGGGCATGCAGACGTAGCAATACACACCGCATGGGGTGAGGAAAGCCGTCTTCTCCTCATCCTCTCTAGCCATCTTAATCTGGTGATAACCAGAGAAGGCATCGAGGAAACAGAGGAGGTCGCAGCCTGCCGTGGAGTCCACGATCTGGTCGATTCTGGGCATGGGATAAGGGTCTTTGGGGCAGGCCTTGTTTACATCAGTGTAGTCGATGTAGAGGCGGCCTCCGCCGGCGGGTTTTGGGACTACCACGCCGTTGGAGAGCCACGTGGGGTGCGCGACTTCGCGAACGACTTTTGCCGCTTTGAGCTTCTCGACCTCCTTGACGATGAATGCTTGCTTCTCGGGGGCTTGCTTTTTGCTTGACGGGGCGCGCGTTTGGGCACACGGCCAAGTGGTGCTCGATCACCTCCCTCGGTACACCAGACATATCTGATGGTGTCCACGCGAACATGTCAGAGTTTGCCTGGAGGAAGGTGACGAGGGCGCTTTCCTATTTGGGAGGCAGCGCGGCGCCAATGGTGACGCTAGCCCCCAAGCCTTCAGCCCCCGAGCTACTGGAGCTCAGAGAGATCTTCTTGGTAGCAGCTGCCTCCTGGGAGAACAACTGCTTCTTTTTCTTGGGCCTCTCGAGGGGCTCCAGGTCCTCTTCTGCGGGGAAGGCCATGGCGGCAGTCTTGTAGGCCGTCTCCACGGCGCGCGTAGCGTCCAGGACATGTCCACGGATGGTGATGGTGCCGGTGCTGCCGGGGATCTTGACCATGTTGTACGCATGGTGCGTGACGGCCATGAACTTCGCTAGCGCGGGGTAGCCGAGGATGGCGTTGTACGGCAGGCCGATGTGCGCGACATCGAAGTCGATGTGCTCGGTGCGGTAATTTTCCTTGCTCCCAAAGGTGACGGCAAGCCTGACCTGGCCCAGAGGCTCGTTCGAGCCGCTGGTGACCCCCGTGAAGGGCCTCGAGGGCATGAGCCGCTCGTAGGGCACTTGAAGCGCTTCGAACGTATCTATGGAGATAACGTTCAAGCCTGCTCCGCCATCGATGAGCGTCTTGGAGACGGCCACGTTGTCGATGGTTGGGGTGCAGACCAGCGGGAGGGTTCCAACAGCCTTGGTGGACTTGGGGTGGTCCTGAGCGTCGAAGGCGATGGTGTACTGCGACCACTTGAGGGGCCTGGAGGTTTCCGTGCTTGGGAGGGCTGCGTTGAGCTCGCGGGCGAACTGCTTGAACTGGTTGTTCGACTTCGACGCCTGCGCCCCCCCGAGGATGCAAGCAATGGCGCCTCTCGGGGCTTGGTAGCCACCATCTTCCTCGTCAGGGAGGTTGCCGTTCTTTTCCGCGGCGTTGGCCTGATTTCCAGACGGTTTCTGGTAGCCGCCCTTGCGTCCGTTCCCGCGGTAGCCACGGCCTCGACCGCGGCTGCCACTCCCTTCTGCTTGCTCGCGCTCCTTGCTCAACCTTTTGAGGTCGTAGCAGGACTCCGTAGAGTGGCCGCGCCTGTTGTGGTAGATGCAGAAGGGGCGGTGATCGTCTTGCCTCTCTCCAACCTCGGGGAGGTCCCTGCGGGTGCCTTTTGTGTCAGGCTCTGCCGCGAGAACTGCGGTGGCCTTGCGCTTGGGCTCCTCCTTCTTCTTCTGGCTCTTGGACCCCTCAGCATGATCGTCCCCTCTCGAGGACATCTTCACGAAGAGGAGTCCCTCTTCAGCCTTGGCGCACTTGTCCGCCATATCGAACAGCTTGACGACAGAGGTGAGCTTGTCGTGGATGCCCAGCTTCTCGAGCATCCTGCTGTTTGTGACGCCCTCGCGGAAGGCGGCAATGACTTGAGTGTCAGGGATGTTCGGGATCTTGTTGCGCACTTGGCTGAAGCGCTGGATGTACTTGCGGAGCGTTTCATCCTTCCTCTGCACCACGGCGCGCAGATCGTTGTGGGTGAGGGCGCGCTCGTATGTCCCCTTGAAGTTGGAGACGAACTGCTTGCAGAGCTCCTCCCAGGAGTTCACAGAGTCCTCCGGGAGGTTCAGGAGCCACGACAGCGCAGAGTCGCGAAGCGCGTGGGAGAACCAGTTGGCCATGACCTTGTCGTCTCCTCCCGCGGCTTGGATGGAGGTGGTGTAGAGCTGCAGGAACTCGACGGGGTTGCTGGAGCCGTCGTAGCCCTTGGGAAGAGCCGGCCTGAATTTCTGCGGCCAGACCTCGCGGCGCAGAGAGCGAGTGAACGCCATGCAGCCTGAGGTGTACGTAGCGACACCGTGCTGAAGCGCGCCGCGGTTCTGCTGTCCCGCCTGGCCGAGCTCCTCCACAAGCCTGTTCTGGCGGTCTCACTGGAGCTCCATCCCCACACGAGCGTCGGGCGCGGTGCGCTGCACGATTAAGCAATCGTGCGGCGAGGACGCGTGCGAGGCAGCCCTTTGCGCCGCAGCCGGCGCAGGCCCCGGAGGTGGCGGAGGCGCATTTGTTGCGACCGTGCCCGCGAGAGAGGGGTGCGCGTTGGACTGCGACGGAGCGGGGCGCGTCGTGGCGATGCCGACGAGGTGGTTGAGGCGTTGGAGCCACTGCTCGTGGGCCTCAGCGGTGGGCTGGTAGCGGAGCAGCTCCTGCGCCATGAGCATCGCGGTGTGGGGCGCAGGGTCTGTCCTTCCCGGGCCTGAGCCGCTAGGGTGCAGCGTCGGGTGGGACGACTGCGCGTCCTCCTGGTGCTCGGCGTCGTGCTCCGGTGCCTCCACGTGTGGGCCAGAGGGGACATGCTCCTCGTGGCGGGGTCGACCCCGCCGTGCGCGGGTCGCTGCGGCACCTGGGGGCGCGCGTGCTCCTGCGGGCGCACGTCGGTTGACGCGGGCGACGCGGGTGGCGCGAGAGTTCACCATGGCGCGGAGACGAACTCGAAGGTTGTTGACGCGCCTCAATCCCCTACCTGGCGCGCCAGATGTCGGGTTATGACTCCCAGGAATCGGGGGTAGTCACTTCCTGAAGTGTAGTTCGACAGGGGATTGAACGCGGAGGTCTAAACCCTCAAGTGGCTCCGCGACGTTGCTCGCCGGACCCGAAGAAGACGCACACCCGACCACGGAAAACACCGTCCTTTACCCAGGTTCACGGCCCTCGTGAGGAGGTAAGACCGCTACTCCTGCTTGTATGTATTATATGTGGAAGGTTACAGTACAATTGAGCTTGCCGGAATCCCCCTTGAGGCAGTTCTTGCCTGGGGAGGGAAGCGATGATCTTCTTCCTCCTCCGGCGCTAGGCTAACCTAACCAGAGTTGCTAGGGTTTACAAGCGTGTTGTGCGCGCAAAGGGCCGACCTTTGCTACGATGGATGTCTCCTCTCTTTTATAGGCATCTCGGGCCTTCTCCTTCGGCTTGGCCTTCAAGGTGGCTCCCACATGCCAGTGGTAGTGCGGAGCACGAGTCCACCGCGCTCCATTCGTCCATGGACTCGGTCCATTGTTGATAAAGGTGGCGCCGTGGCCGACAGGCGGCCGACCGCGCAGTACGATCTGCAGAGCGGGCCGTCTCTGAGGTGGAGCCCGCGATGACGACCTCCGTTGGAGGGTTGCGCCGTCCACCTGCTTTATTGCCAGAGTAGAAGGTCCTGGCATCGGCGCAGCAGGCGGAGCAGCTTTGTTGACCACTTTATCGCCAGGGACAGCGACGGGGGTGTGAGCGTCCCTGCCTGAGCGTGGCAGAGGTCACGTGCGCCCTGATGTGCTTCCTTGGCCGCTACGTTCCCCTTCAGGCCTGAGGGGGGATTCCTGTTGGACTCCCCTCAGGCGGGTTGGCGCCTCGGGGGGGTCCCCTGAGGCGAGGGGTCCCTTGAGGCCCTCAAGTCCTTTTCGGGCCCTCGAGGGGAATTGCCTCTCGAGGGTCTCGCCAGGCGGTGACGCCTGGTCCTTAGTTGTTTCGTCTGATGGGCCCGCGTGCGAGGCCTGGGGGGAATGGGCTCTCCATACCCCAGTTCTCACTGGGCCGACAGCATCACACCTGTATTAATGTTTCCGCTTAATACGGTTACAACATGACACAAAAACGTATTATGAACAAACAAGATATGTTAAAGAAATACACTTTATTAGTTGCCTCTAGGGCATATCTCCTTCAGTCTCCCACTTGCACTAGAGTACAAATTAATCTAGATTACAACTGGGTAAAAGCGTAACACCCATAGCTAACTGGTGTTTTTCATGCTTGTCAATCGGAAGAGGCTTTGTCAGAGGATCTGCCACATTCAGATCCGTATGCACTTTGCAAATCTTTACTTCCCCTCCTTGTACGTATTGTCGTATCACATGGAAGCGTCGGAGAATGTGTTTGGCGGTGGAGTGAGACCTTGGCTCCTTGGCGTTAGCAATGGCACTCGTATTGTCGCAGAAGAGGATCACGGGGTCTTGCACGCTCGGGAACACTCCAAGTTCAATGATGAACTTCCTTAGCCACACAGCTTCTTTCGCGGCTTCGCAAGCAGCAATGTACTCCGACTCCATTGAAGATTGTGCGACAATGGGTTGCTTCCCACTTCTCCAGCACACGGCGCCTCCATTCACCTTGAACACATAACCTGTCTGTGACTTAGAGTCATCGGGGTCTGAGCAGAAACTTGCATCCACGTAACCTGTTACGCCAAGTTCTTCATCGCAGCCACCATAGACGAGGAACATTTCCTTTGTCTTATTGAGATACTTAAGAATGCTCTTAACAGCAATCCAATGCGCCATTTCAGGATTACTGTGGAAACGGCTTGTCAAACTTAGAGCTAATGCCACATCAGGTCTAGTACTTAACATTACATACATAATCGATCCTATGGCTGAAGCATAAGGATGTTTAGTCATATCGGCCTTATCCTGTTCCGTTACCGGACACTGTGCCTTTCGCAATGTTTTATTCTTGATAACCGGCAGAGAACCCTTCTTTGCCTTCTCCATACCGAAACACTTCATTATTTTATCAAGATAAGTACTCTGACTCAACGCTAATAGACGTCTTGATCTATCACGATAGATTTTAATGCCTAAGACGTATGCAGCTTCTCCTATGTCCTTCATGGAAAATTTACTGTTTAAATAATCCTTCACGCTATTCAGAAGTTCCACATCATTCCCAATCAGTAATCTGTCATTTACATATAGTGCTAAGAACACAACCGAGCTCCCACTCAGTTTCTTGTAAATTCAGGTCTCTTCCAAATTTTGGACAAATCCAAAACCTTTGATTACCTCATCAAAGCGAAGATTCCAGCTCCGAGATGCTTGCTTCAATCCATAGATGGATCGCTGAAGCTTGCATACCTTGTCAGCATTTCCTGGATCGACAAAACCTTCCGGTTGTACCATGTACAACTCTTCCTCAATGTTTCCATTTAGGAAGGCTGTTTTGACATCCATCTGCCATATTTCGTAATTGTAATATGCAGCAACTGCTAACAAAATCTGAATAGACTTCTACATCGCTACCGGTGAAAAAGTTTCATCGCAGTCAATCCCATGAACTTGTCAGAAACCTTTTGCGACAAGCCGAGCTTTATAGACGGTCACATTACCATCAGCATCAGTCTTCTTCTTAAAGATCCATTTATTCTCGACGGCCTTGCGCCCTTCGGGAATATCCATCAGAGTCCACACTTTGTTATCAGACATGGATCCTATTTCGGATTTCATGGCTTCTAGCCATTTCTCGGACTCTAGACTCGCCATTGCCTCCTTGTAGTTCGTAGGTTCGTCTTGTTCAATTAACATGACGGTGCAAACCATATTGTCATACCATTCTGGTGCGATCCGAGATCTACCAGACCTACGAGGTAGTATACTTTCCTCGACAGTTTCTCCCACTCCATCTGTGGAGGACGTTTCCGGAACAGCTTCCGTTGCGCCACTCGGAATCTTGAGTTCAGGATCAACGATCTCATCGAGGTCTACCTTCCTCCCACTTACTCCTTTCGCGAGAAACTCCTTCTCTAGAAAGGTACTGGTCTTCGTGACAAACGTTTTGCTCTCAGCTTGGTTGTAGAAGGTGTATCCAACGGTTTCCCGTGGATATCCTACAAAGACGACTTTCTCCAACTTCGGTTCGAGTTTGTCGGGCTGTAGTTTCTTAACATACGCCTCACAACCCCAAACCTTCAGAAACGATAACTTAGGCTTCTTGCCATACCATAATTCATACGGTGTCGTTTCAACGGATTTGGACGGAGCCCTATTTAAAACGAATGCGGCTGTTTCTAACGCATAACCCCAGAAGGATACGGGCAAATCGGTAATAGACATCATAGATCGGACACTATCTAGTAGAGTACGATTACGTCGCTCGGACACGCCGTTACGTTGCGGTGTTCCGGCAGGCGTATGTTGGGGTACGATGCCATAACTCTTCAGATGTGTGCCAAACTCAATACTCAAATACTCGCCACCGCGATCAGATCGGAGGTGCTTGATTTTCTTGTTAAGCTGATTTTCAACTTCACTTTGAAATTCTTTGAACTTTTCAAAAGTTTCAGACTTGTGTTTCATCAAATAGATATAACCGTATCTACTCAAGTCATCGGTGAAGGTGACGAAGTAACGATAACCATTGCGTGTCGAAACGCTCATTGGTCCACACACATCTGAATGTATGATCCCCAATAAATCCGACGCCCGTTCAACAAAACCTTTGAACGGTGTCCTGGTCATTTTGCCCATAAGGCATGGTTCGCATGTATCGAGGGATCCAAAATCCAACGAGTCCAAAAGTCTATCGGAGTGGAGTTTCTTCATGCGCTTTATACCAATATGACCGAGACGGCAATGCCACATATACATGGCGGTATTGAAGGGGATCGAGTGCAGAAAACAAAAAATTTCCTAGCAACGATATCCTTAAACTAGCCAAGATCTACACTATGCAGATATAGAAGTACGGCGGAGATCGGAATACATACCCTCGTAGACCGAATAGCGGGGATTACGCTCCCGCACAAGCGTTGACGACGAAGACGACGTAGCCGACCTCTAGGTCGCGAAGAACTTGGCGCGACGAAGACGACGAAGATGACCCCGAGGTCGGATGGAGGAAGTAGGCCTCCGAGTACCGCTAGTGCAGCACCTCGCAAGGCGTCACACACATACGGTGGAGACGACGGCCTCCGAAGCTCCAGTCCAGGACGAGCAGCGGAAGACTTGGACCGGAACACCAGCAGCGCGGCAGCGGGCTATGGTGGAAGAGATCCCCTCATCCTCCTCGGCGCAACTCCGACAAAGGGAATCACGAGATCGAGGAGAAATAAGAGAATTAATTGGTGAATTAAAAGGCCAGGGGTGACCCTTCTTATATAGGCTCCCAAGGGGAGCCAACCTTGCCAGCCAGGCAATGTGGGACTATCCCACAGCCTGGTTCGGCCAAGGATGGTGCGCCGGCCCTAGGTGGGCCCCATTTGGCCCACCTAGGCCGGCCAAGCCCCCCCACCGAATTCCCTTGAGGGCCCCCCCCCCCCCCCATGGGCCTTCTTTCGACCAGAAGGCCCATTTAGGGAAATCAGCCTAAATAAATTCGAAAATAAATATATAAAATCATATTTAGACATTAATTACACTAATTAATATCAAACATATTATATATAATTTATTCTAGCTCCGAAAACTCTTTCGTCGCTGCCCGATCTCCATCGGACCCCTCCCGGGACATTCCCGGTGATCTCTTTCCTTTCCGGTTGTCTTGTCGAAACCCCTTAAGTGTGTTACCCTAGCGGTTCGATATAATAACAGGTATGATCAAGACTCCTCTATGATCAACGAGTAACTCGTAGGCCTGGACCCCATGAATTAATCCCTGTGATATAACGAATGACTTTCATCTATCAAACCTGGACGTATAGTCTTAAACCCTTTGTCATGGCGATACTTAGCGTGTCCGAGCATCATTCTCAGATATCTCCATACCTAGCATGATCTCATTACCGACATCGCTATCTTCTACTCGTCTATGATATTATGTCAGCTGGTGACCTAGTCACATGTTTGCAAACTCATTTGACATAATCTCACCGAGTGGGCCCTAGAGTATCTATCCGGCTATGCGGACTGACGAATCCCGTTGTTGACCCCTCGTCTCAATTACCCCCTTCCGATACCCAAAAGTATCACCGTTATTGTCACACTATATAAGATATGACGTTTGGTGCGATCAAAGTATCTTTCAGGGATAAAAATAAGAGTTGATCTCACGGTCTTAAGGCGTAATGACTATGTCCTATAAATACTGGGTATGTTCATCACATCGTTACACCTAACGATATGACTTCCATTGCCGACCGGCGCCATGCCCTATGATCGGAAAACCTCGATCATCAATCGCGCAACGAAACTAGTCTTAGTAGAGGCTACTAGGGACCTGGTTGTTTATCTACCACACATGTATTAATGTTTTCGCTTAATACAGTTATAGCATGGTATAAAACATATAATGAACGATTGGGATATTGCCAATAAACTATGTTTATTAAGTGCCTCTAGGGCATATTCCCTTCAGTCTCCCTCTTGCACTAGAGTAACACTTAATCTAGTTTACAACTTGGTAAAAGCTCCACACCCATAGCATCTTGGTGCCTGCTCGCCTCGTGGAAGAGGAATACAGTCAATAGATCTCACACATTGAGACCTATATGTGCTTTGCAACACTTCTATGTCATCTAGTTTGACATCATCCCGTATCTTACGATGACGGAGAAATATATCCTTGTGGATGGAGTGAGACTCGAGCATTCACGTAGCATGCGCCTTAAAAGTCTAAGAGATCTATTAAGGGGACCACCTACGCTCGGAAAACTGCTCAGTCCAATCACACTTGCTACTTCTGAAGTCGCGATATATTTCTATACCTATGTAGATTATGCGACAGTGCATTCATATGCGACTTCGCAAACTAACCATGTCTATTTTCAAAATAAAGGACATCTCCTATATGAGATTTCTAGTCGTATGGGTCAGTGTCATAACTTGCATCATCGTAACCGCTTTACGGCAAGTTGTCTTTCCACTCTTACCCCTTACTAGAAAACATATCTTCAGTTCTCATAGACACTGAAGAATAAACTTAACGTTTGTTCATTGATCCACACAAGGATCACTCTAGAACCTGTTCTTCAACCAAGAACTCGGGTCACACTAAGTCGAGCTTTCAGTCTGATAGCATCTATGTCTGATACATAGATAATGTCGAACATCATTTGCTATCACTGAAAATGCCAAGATAAACTTAATATTCTACCTAGTCATACAAGCAAGAACCTCTTTCTTTGCTTGTCCTATCCTGAAACACTTCAGAATCTTGACTTAGGAAATATTCTGACTTAATGTTATTAAGCCCCTTACGATCTATACAATTATAAATCCAATGCCCCTTACGATCTATACTCCTAACTTCATTTCAGAGAAAATTTAATCACTTAAATAATCCTTTACACTCTACTAGAGGATATGTGTCATTCAGTATGTCGTTACATACAGAATCACAAATGACACCTAGCTCCCACTCAAATATGCCTTCCGCATATAAGATCAAGGAAAAGCTACTTAGCTCCCACTCAAATATGCCTTCCGCATATAAGATCAAGGAAAGCTACTTTGCTCCCACTCACTTCTTTGCAAATGTAGGTTTCTTCAACTATTTTGGACAACTCCAAAATCGTTTGATCACATTATCAAAGTGAAGATTCCAGCTCCGATATGCTTGCTTCAGCCCATGAATGGACCACTGAAGTTTGCATACATGTTTAGCATCCTCAGGATTACAAACCATTCTTAATGACACTATTAAGAACCATGGTTTTCTCATCCATCTATCAATTTCTCATTCGAAATCATAGTAATTGCTAAACGACCCAGAATAGATTTAGTCTTCGCCACTTGAGACAAACTCTCATGTGGTCAACTCTTGAATCTGTCGGAACTGTTTCACGACAAATCGAATCTGCTCAATGTCTACTCTATCATAAAATTCCATATACTATTAACATCCTAGATGCCATCAAGAAGATCTCCCAAGTCATTACCTGGTAATCGTATATGGATTTTATTTCGGATCATAAATGACTCATAGCCATTTCTCGGACTTAGGTCCACCATATCTTCTTCGTAGTTCGTAGGTCTATCATATTCCATTAATATGACCTTTATAGCAAGATTGTCGTAACACACAGTGTGGAACACAACCTCGTATGCCTACGCTCTTAGTATGAGCTCAGAACATCATGATCTTGAATCATCAGCTTTTTCAAGCTGTGGAGCCTGACACCGAAAACACTTTCGGTTGCGCCACTCTGATGTCTGGGGAGGAAGTTCACCAACTTCGTCTTGCTCTACTTTCTTTCTCACTTATACCCTCGGACAAGAAACTATTTCTTTCGCAAGGTATATCCTGGCAATGATTTTGCCTATGTCGTGAGACATGTACCCAACTAACTCTTTAGGTACGGTATACTACAAAGATTAATCCATTTTAGGTTCGATCACATCGAAACACTAAATTGCTGAAACGACAATCCAGGCTAAAAGCCATGCCATCACTCGTATGGTATTGTCTCCATGGATTCAAATGGTTTCCCTATTTGCTAACATGAGTGTTTACGTTTCTACCATATGACTCTAATGATCACAATAATTCGGTAAGAGATTTATTTACCACACACTATCCTATAGGGTGCGATTACGACGTCCTAACACACCATAACACTATGGTGTTCCATGCGACGTAATTTGTGGAACTCTTCTCACAAGTATTTCAATGATGTGCCAACATTATAACTCAAATCTTTATTTCCTCGATTTGCATCGCGGGAATTTGATTTTCTTGTTAAGTTTATTTCCTACTTCATTCTGAACTTCGTTTGATCGAATCAAAATTTCAGACTAACATTCCCCGGAGTGGATATCCATATATTTACTCGGAATATTCATGAAGTCTATGAAATAAAGACTTCCACTACACGTCAAAGTACTTCATTGATTCACATACACCCACATGCACGATTCTCAACAAGCTATACTCAAAACGTTCAGTGAAGTTCACGAAATAAAGGTCTCCACTACCCGTCAATTACTTCATTAAACCACATAAATCTCTATGTATGACTATCAATAAGTTATATGCCCGTTTTCCGAAAACGGTGTCACAGTTATTTTGCAAGTGTCAAAAGATCAAATCTTAGGACTTGTAGATCCATCCGGTATGGAGCTAATGCATTGACTATAACATTGACATGACTAAACGGTAGTGCCACACATATGTGGTGTCTTTATTAAGTTTGTGTCCTTTGGCATTAATCTTATGAATGTGGGAGCTTCTACCATCTAAATTCAAATCGGCATATGATCATTACTTCATAAATACAGGACACCAAATTTGTCACTATCATGTATGAACAAATGTCTCGCTAGAGGAGACACACTTGTAACGATCATACTAACAGGCGGTCATAAAGAATTTATTCAAATGGTAGATCTAGAGGGAGAGTGTCTATGGCCATCACAACAACTTGACTGCCATTATCAACACGCAATGTCGCCTCATCCTTTCAAGCTACTCAAGCAGTAAACCTGGTTTTTCACAAAACATGACTAGTTCAAAACTTAGTCACTACTGCGAGTACTTGCTTAGCTAAAACATTCATAACATGTATATCATATATACACCATCATCATTGATGACTTCCGGCGATCTGTTTCATTTTCTTGATACTTCCACCGTAATCAAGAACCATGAAGGTGAACGATTCTCCTTGCATGACATAGTCTATGACAGAGGATTTGCACTTGGCAACGATGTCTGTCATCCAGTGATTGAGCTGAGCGAGGCGTCTCAGTGTTCATTAAGTATGAACATATGTCATTAAGTATGACCGCCACGTGCTCCCTCAATGTGTGTATTCTCTTCCATCTTGGTTGAGAAGACAATCAGTCAACGTACTGATAAACTTCATCAACCCAACGTTTGGGGTACCCCGAGTTTAGCGACCATATCATATGTTCGCGATCTAAAAACTCGTACCCACCGTTGGTTCTCTATGGCAGAGATCATAGCATACACTGGACTATGATGATATCATCCGCACAAAATCTGATAATCCAAATTATCTTTTGTCAGCAGAATCTCCGGGGTTATCTCCTAGCGGGTATTGTAACACAAAGAGCTAACGGTTTAAACAAGGAGTATCCTCAAGTTAAAGTATAAAACTATGAAGTTTGGACCCAACCTTTTAAGTTTCTCATTCGCAGGAATGCGCCTAATTTAAAAAGAAGCTATCACAATGGTTAATATCTACAAAGGTTTGCAAAACAGACTCTGTTCATTATATTCTGAGTTCTAGGATTTTAGAAAATAACTATCCGAACTCCCACTCAAACGAACATCCCTCCTGGTCGTTTAAGCGATTACATGACCCCCATCCATTGCACCACCCCTCATCATCAGAGCCGGCAGCACAACTTCAAGAGTAGACAAAAGTCCGCCACACCAATTTTGTGACTCGTGCTCGACCTTTCGGTCTCCCTGTTCCGAGGCCATATGTCTGCATATGCTAGGCTCGCCACCAAAAACCTCCACGCTGACGCTTGTGCAACATGGCTTACACCCACTGTATGCGAACGACGAGATGTCTGACACCCGATCATCACGGCCTGCCTCATAACGTAGAACTTTCTTGGTGGTGCGCGTTGGAGGGAGAACACTAGTGGTATTTTGAAGGGATCATCTTATATAGCTACCGCCGTGTAACTAATATATACTATATATATAATCACACAATATAAGATGCACACAATACATCAAATGTAATGCAATGTGATATAGTCCATCGCGCCATGGTCTTCTTGGCGCCCGCAGTTCATAAACAATTTAATAAACCTACCTTGACCATATCACATAGGCCCTGCAAAATAAAGTTAGACGCCTCTACTTTATCTTTTGCATATTTTACGTGGCTCGGGGCTTTCGTAAATAGAACCGCTTCATACCTACGAACCTTATGACCACAACAACGATCCAATAATTGCATGTTTAAGCATCCCTTTCGGGCCCTCCATTGAAAATGCAAGACCAACTAAAGAGAGAGAAACAGGCACCCGCCAGCCACAGATACGGTACAAGCCGTATGTCAGTAGTGGAACCAGTCTCGCGTAAGCGTACGCGTAAAGTCGGTCCGGGCCGCTTCATCAACTCGATGCCGCTGGAATCACAAGTGCACGCTAGAGCGTAGCAAATAACAGGAACGGTGCCCCCGTGTAGAACACGGGTTCTAACAGCGTACAGCTATATCTACGATACATCGGCTCTGATACCACTGAAGGGGATCGTGTGCAGAAAACAAAAAAAATCCTAGCAACGATATCCTTAAAACATGCAAAGATCTATTCTATGCAGATATAGTAGTACGAACGGAGATCGGAATACATACCCTTGTAGACCGAAAGCGGGGACTATCCCACAGCCTGGTTCGGCCAAGGATGGTGCGCCGGCCCTAGGTGGGCCCCATTTGTCCCACCTAGGCCGGCCAAGCCCCCCCCCCCCCACCGAATTCCCTTGAGGGTTCCCCCCCCCCCCCCCCCATGGGCCTTCTTTCGACCAGAAGGCCCATTTAGGGAAATCAGCCTAAATAAATTCGAAAATAAATATATAAAATCATATTTAGACATTAATTACACTAATTAATATCAAACATATTATATATAATTTATTCTAGCTCCGAAAACTCTTTCGTCGCTGCCCGATCTCCATCGGACCCCTCCCGGGACATTCCCGGTGATCTCTTTCCTTTCCGGTTGTCTTGTCGAAACCCCTTAAGTGTGTTACCCTAGCGGTTCGATATAATAACAGGTATGATCAAGACTCCTCTATGATCAACGACTAACTCGTAGGCCTGGACCCCATGAATTAACCCCTGTGATATAACGAATGACTTTCATCTATCAAACCTGGACGTATAGTCTTAAACCCTTTGTCATGGCGATACTTAGCGTGTCCGAGCATCATTCTCAGATATCTCCATACCTAGCATGATCTCGTTACCGACATCGCTATCTTCTACTCGTCTATGATATTATGTCAGCTGGTGACCTAGTCACATGTTTGCAAACTCATTTGACATAATCTCACCGAGTGGGCCCTAGAGTATCTATCCGGCTATGCGGACTGACAAATCCCGCTGTTGACCCCTCGTCTCAATTACCCCCTTCCGATACCCAAAAGTATCACCGTTATTGTCACACTATATAAGATATGACGTTTGGTGCGATCAAAGTATCTTCCAGGGATAACAATAAGAGTTGATCTCACGGTCTTAAGGCGTAATGACTATGTCCTATAAATACTGGGTATGTCCATCACATCGTTACACCTAACGATATGACTTCCATTGCCGAACGGCGCCATGCCCTATGATCGGAAAACCTCGATCATCAATCGCGCAACGAAACTAGTCTTAGTAGAGGCTACTAGGGACCTGGTTGTTTATCTACCACACCTGTATTAATGTTTTCGCTTAATACAGTTATAGCATGGTATAAAACATATAATGAACGATTGGGATATTGCCAATAAACTCTGTTTATTAAGTGCCTCTAGGGCATATTCCCTTCAGGTATCATCACTACACTTAATCCGTTTGGATTCTATGTTATGGATATGAGTACTACGATCGAGATTCAACAAGAATAAACCATTACTCTCGGGAGCATCAACATAAAAGATATCATTCATATAAATAGCACAACTGCTTGATACTGATTTAAATGAATAACCGTCTTGTAACAGGCAAGACCCACTTATAATGTTTACACTCAACGATGGTACAAAATAACACTTATTTAGAACCAAAACTAATCCCGATGGTAGATGTAGAGGGAGCGTGCCGACAACCACCACGTCGACTCTCGATCCGTTGCCGACGCGCATCGTCACCTCATCCTTGGCCAGCCGCCGTTTATTCCGTAACTCCTCCTGAGAGTTACATATATGAGCAACAGAACCAGTATCAAATACCCAAGTGTTGCTACGGGCGGATGTAAGGTACACATCTATAACATGTATATCAAATATACCTTGCTCTTTGTCGACTATCTTGCCAGCTTTTCTATCCTCCAGGTACTTGGGGCAGTTACGTTCAGGTGATCCAATGGTCACCACCATCTTCTCCAGTTTGATTTCTAATTCGGCCACTTCGAGCATCTTCAGGATTTCTGATAGGGGTTTTGACGTCTCTTTCATGCCATAGTCCACGATGGCGTTCTTATAGCTAGGGGGCAGAGAAATCAGCACTCTATCAATAACCAGCTCTTCTGGGATCACACTTCCCAGATCATTCAGGAGCTGAACGCAGCCAAAAACTTGGCTAAGTGCTCACTTATATTGCCGTGCTCTTCCATCTGGGCTAAGAAGAAAAGCACGGATGCTTCAAACCTCTCAGCCTTGACTTGTCGTGCAAAAACAACCATGAGTTCAGTGATTATCTCATAAGCACCCTTGTTCACGAAATGGTTTTGCAGGTCAGCCTCCATGGCAAAAAGCATGCCACTCTGGACATAAGAAGAAATCTCCGCCTTAACCTCATGGACATTCCTTTCGATTTCTGAGGCGGTGTTTGGCAGATCACCTAAGGGGGCTTCAAGGATGTAGGCCACCTTGTGGGTTTCAAGAATGGACTTCAGGTCGCGGAACCAGGACACGAAGTTAGACCCATCGGTCTTAAGTTTCTCTTTCTCAAGGAACAGGGCTAGGTTAAAGGAGGGGTGAGACATCTACAATGGAATTTGCAACAACATAAGACTTTGTTCATAATAATTTTGAGTTCTAGTATTTTTAGAAAATAACTAACATAACTCCCACTCAAACGAACATCCCTCCTGGTCTTTTAAGCGATTACACGACCCCCATCCATTGCACCACTCCTCATCGTCAGAGCCGGCGACACAACTTCAAGAGTAGACAATTGTCCGTCACACCAATTTTGTGACTCATGCTCGACCTTTCGGCCTCCGTGTTCCGAGGCCATATCTGCATATGCTAGGCTAGCCACTATAACCTCCACGTAACGCTTGTGCAACATGGCTTACACCCACTGTATGCGAAGGACGATATGTCTAACACCCGATCGTCACGGCCTGCCTCATAACGTAGAACTTTCTTGGAGGTGCTCGTTGGAGGAAGAACACTAGTGGTATTTTTAAAGGGATCACCTTATATAATTACCGCCGCGTAACTAAAATATACTAATATATATAATCACACAATATAAGATGCACACAAAACATCAAATCTAATGCAATGTGATATAGTGCATTGCGCCATGGTCTTCTTGGCGCCCGCAGTTTATAAACAATTTAATAAACCTACCTTGACCATATCACATAGCCCCTGCCAAATAAAGTTAGACGCTTCTACTTTATATTTTGCATATTTTACGTGGCTTGGGGCTGTCGTAAATAGAACCTCTTCATACCTACGAACCTTATGACCACAACAACGATCCAATAATTGCATGTTTAAGCATCCCTTTCGGGCCCTCCATTGAAAATGCAAGACCAACTAAAGAGAGAGAAACAGGCACCCGCCAGCCACAGATACGGTACAAGCCGTATGTCAGTAGTGGAACCAGTCTCGCGTAAGCCTACGCGTAAAGTCGGTCCGGGCCGCTTCATCAACTCGATGCCGCTGGAATCACAAGTGCACGCTAGAGGGTAGTAAATAACAGGAACGGTGCCCCCGTGCAGTACACGGGTTCTAACAGCGTACATCTATATCTACGATAGATCGGCTCTAATACCACTGAAGGGGATCATGTGCAGAAAACAAAATTTTCCTAGCAACGATATCCTTAAAACATGCAAAGATATATTCTATGCAGATATAGTAGTACGAACGGAGATCGGAATACATACCCTTGTAGACCGAAAGCGGGGATTATGTTCCCGCACAAACGTTGTCGATGAAGACCGACCTCAAGGTCGTGTAGAGGAAGCAGACCTCCGAGCACCGCTAGCGCAGCACCTCGCAGGGCGTTACACACGTACAGTGGAAACGACTGCCTTCGAAGCTCCAGTCAAGGACGAGCAGCGGAAGACTTGGACCGGAACACCAGCAGCGCGGCAGCGGGCTATGGTGGAAGAGATCCCCCTCTCAACTCGGCGCAACTCCGACAAAGGGAATCACGAAATCGAGAGAGAATTGGGGAATTAATTGGTGAATTAAAAGGCCATGGGTGCCCCTCTATATATAGGCTCCAGGGGGAGCCAACCTGCTCACCAGGCAATGTGGGACTAAACCCCACATGCCTGGTGCGGCACATGGTGCGCCGGCCACCTGGTGGGCCCCTTGTGGCCCACCTAGACCGGCCACCTTGCCCCCCACCGAATTCCCTTAGGGAATTTTCCCCTCTTGGGCCTTCTTTCGACTAGAAGGCCCATTTAGGAAATCAGCCTAAATAAATTCGAAAATAAATATATAAAATCATATTTGGACATTAATTACACTAATTAATATCAAACATATTATATATATTTTATTCTAGCTCCAAAAACTATTTCGTCGCTGCCCAATCTCCATTGGACCTCTCCCGGAACGTTCCCGGTGATCTCTTTCCTTTCCGGTTGTCTTGTCGAAACCCCTTAAGTGTGTTACCCTAGTGGTTCGATATTATAATAGGTACGATCGAGACTCCTCTCCGATCAACGACTAACTCGTAGGCCTGGACCCCATGAATTAATCCCAGTGATATAACGAATGACTTTCATCTATCAAACCTGAACGTAAAGTATTAAACCTTTTGCCATGGCGATACTTAGCGTGTCCGAGCGTCGTTCATAGATATCTCCATATCTAGCTTGACCTCGTTACCGACAACGCTATCTTCTACTCGTCTATGATTTCATGTCTCCGTGACCTAGTCACATGCTTGCAAACTCATCAGACATAATCTCACTGAGTGGGCCCTAAAGTATCTATCCTGCTATGCGGACTGGCAAATCCCGCTCTTGACCCCTCGTCTCAACTACTCCTTTCCAATACCCAAAAGTATCACCGTTATTGTCATACTAATTAAGATACAATGTTTGGTGTAATCAAAGTGTCTTCCAGGAATAACAATAAGAGTTGGTCTCACGGTCAAAAGCGTGATGACTACGTCCTACAAATATGGGTATGTCCATCACATCATTCTCTAACGATATGACTTCGCGCCATGCCCTATGATCGGGAAACCTCGATCATCGATCGCGCAACGAAACTAGTCTTAGTAGAGGCTACTAGGGACCTGGTTGTTTACGCATCACACCCGTATTAATGTTTCCGCTTAATACGGTTACAGCATGACACAAAAACGTATTATGAACAAACGAGATATGATAAAGAAATACACTTTATTAATTGCCTCTAGGGCATATCTCCTTCAATTTTTAGACATGCAATAGTGGATTCATTCGCACGGAAGCAGGAGTTGGCAATGAATTATTTTTCACCCAACCAAAAAGCAAGAAGATCTCTAGCTAGCATCGTGATATCTTTAAGAATACTAAGCTGCCTAGGAATAGAGCCTTTTCCTTCTCCCACATGTCCACATCATGGTGGACCCCACTCATATTTTACTTTATATTTAGTTATAGTTCACAATTTTAAATTTAGTTTAAAAATATTCTACTAGATATATTATATATACATATATTTATACTTATTTATTAACTTTTTGTGAAATATGAAGAGATTCCTATCTTAAAAATAAAACAAAAAAAAATTCACTTCCCCTGAAAATTACTCTTTTGTGTAAATAAGAATACAAAAAAAAATCAAGAGTTTGAAGAATATGTGCACGTAGTGGTATGTTTTAGTACTTCAAAAAATTGAAAGCTAAACATGTCGTTTTGATTTTTTTAAAACGACATGTGGTGAGTTCGGAGCTATCAGACGGTCTGATAACCCTCTCTATTATCTCTACCTAGCGTCCACATCTACGCAAAGTTTGCTCTTCTCTCCACACACACCTCTGGCTTCGTCAAGCACTTGGGACTACATGGCACCTCATACCTGATGCCATGTGACACCATTTCTCTCCTTCCTCATAGTAGTTGCATGCGAACACCCATGTCGTCTTCCGCACCGGCCACTCTATCACCATTGTTATTAGTAGTGACCGACTCCCCAATCCTAATTTCACCCCTCAAGTCCATTGGTAACTTGCATGCTACGTGCGTTCAAACTTTATGTCAAAAGAAGTGTATTTCTGCAATTAAATATATAATGGTTGGTAGTATTCATACCATTTAATTTTTTATAATTTATTTTATACAATCTAGATCTAATGAACATATTAATCTCTTAGTTTGCTATATATTTTTGTGAATTATTTAGTATGTATTGGTGAAATATTCCTCTGTTTTTATATAGTATCGACCGTATTGGATGCAATTTATTTAAATATGTTAGGACATTATTGTGCCAACTATCATTGATTTTGGGAGAATTTATGTCGGAAAATATAGTTAATTTCATTATATTAAAATCAATGACCATCATTGTATCACCTCGATGCCTAATCTAGCTCTTGGAGTTTGCAATATTCATCATACAATGTTTCTAGATTGTCGAAAATTTGATCAAATCATTTTAGAACCATGTACACAATTTAAATTTCATGACATTATAATTAAATAATTATGTCCCTTCTCTATGTGATCGAGTTGTACTATTTATTTATCATTAATATTGTTTTATAAGTATGTTTCGCTCAAAATATTTTTTTTGTCTATCGTTGTTCGTATTAGGACGGACGTGGCAACGCGTGTCTTTTCCTTCTAATCCTTCCTAAAACTAAGCTCCCTAGGAATAGATGCTTCTCCTTCTCCAACATGTCCACATCATGGTGGACCCCACTCATATTTTAATTTATATTTAGTTATAGTTCACATTTTTTAATTTAGTTTAATAAATATTCTATTGAATATATTATATATACATATGTTTGTACTTATCTACTAAAATTTTGTGAAATAAGAAGAAATTCCTATCTTTAAAAAAAACAGCTTCATTTCCCCTCAAAATTTCTTTTTATGTAGACAAAAATACAAAAAAAATCCTAGAGTTTGTAAAATATGTGCAAGTAGTGGTATGTTTTATTTCAAAAAATTGAAATCTAACCATGTCGTTTCGGTTTTTTAAAAACGATATGCGGTGAGTTTGAAGCTACCAGAGAGATATCCGATAACACTATCTCTTATCTCTGCCTAGCGTTCAACATAGCGTCATGCCGCTTGTGCTAGACGACACCGTTTCTCTCCCTCTGCCTCCTGCGAGTCGTATTGTACCGAAAACAACCGTAGCTACGTAAAGTTTGCCTTTCTATCCACCGTAAAGTTTGCCCTTCTCTCCACACATCTCTGGCTTCGTCAAGCACTTGGGACTACATGATACCTCATCCCTGATGCCACATGACACCATTTCTCTCCCTCCGCCTGTCTCGAGTCGTATTGTATCGAAAACACGCCATTGATCTGACTTCTACGATCCTCATAGTAGTTGCATGCGAACACTCATGTCGCCTCCCACACCGGCCACTGATATCACCGTTGCTATTAGTAGTGGTTGACTCTCCAATCCTAATGTCGTCCCTCAAGTACATTGGTAACTTGCATGCTACGTACGCTCATACTATATGTCAAAAGAAGTGTATTTATTCAATTCAATACATAATGGTTGGTGGTATTCATATCATTTAATTTTTTATAATTTACTTTATACAATCTAGATCTAATGCACATATTAATATTGCATGTAAACAGTTTAATCTCTTAGTTCGCTCTATATTTTTGTGAATTATTTAGTATTCATTGGTGAAATATTCCTCTGTTTTTATATAGTATCGGCCGTATTTGATGCAATTTATTTAAATATGTTAGGACATAATTATGCTAACTATTATTGATTTTAGGATAATTTATGTCAAAAAATATACTTAATTTCATTATACTAAAATCAATAACCATCACTATATGACCTCGATGCCTAATCTGTCTCTTTGAGTTTGCAATGTTCATCATACAATGTCTCTAGATTCTCGAAAATTGGATCAAATCATTATAGAACCATGTACACGATTTAAATTTCATGACATTACAACTAAATAATCATGTTCCTTCTCTATTTTCATGTAGTGATCAAGTTGTATTATTTTTCATCATTAATATTGTTTTATAAGTATGTTTCTTTCAAAGTATTTTTTTTATTTATCATCGTTTATATTAGGATGGACGCGGCAACGCGCGTCTTTTCCTTCTAGTTAACATCCACTGCGCCCGTTTAATTCGTTCTCTTAATGGAAGGTGATCGAGTACGAATCGTCTTCTCGATGGAAAGATGGATAAATCCGGGGTATGTGTGCAGTACTATATGACGTCCAAAGAGGGAGGCTTGGAGATGGAGCCGTTAGAGGAGCCTCGGACGGCGATCGCGGGAAGACCGGAGGACTCGCCGGAGGGTGGGGAGATCACACCGGCGGCGACGTGCAGGATGACGGACTCCGCCCGATCTCGAGCGGGGGGTCGTTTCTGGTGTCTCGCGGGCGACGATACTGAGGATGGGAGTGAGCTGGAGGCAGAGGATGCTGCAGGCGACAAGTACATATTGTCGCTGGAGGATGCATGTAGGACGCCGGAGACTGATCCGACGCGATCATGCTCGTCTACACGGTCAAGGGCGGAGAAAAGACTGCAGAAACGAAGAGCGCAGAGGTATTCAACTATCGGATTCATGCTATGTTGCAGGTGATCGGGATGCCGGGCCGAAGTTGCGTGCCCCAAAGATACCGATATTGCCGGCATCCTTCTTCGTGGAGCAGGAGACATCTGATGGCTGGATTGAGGTATGCCGGCGTCGAAGATGACGATCATCTCAGGTATGTTCATCGGAATCTCGATCCAGGTTTCGCGGACCTGGTTTTCAAAAATTAAACAGTATGGGTACGGTGGGAATCGGCCAGGCCAAACTCACACTGCATGGAAGCCCACGGGCTTACGCTGATCGCAGCGAGGAAAAGAAAAAACTTGCGACCCCAACATCTACACCCAGAACGCCCGGAGTTGGGCTTCGTAAGTTTCTAGGGTTTTTCTGGCGGCGTGTCTCGTCGATCTCGGACGAGCACGAGCGCGAGCGGAAGGAAGCCATGGCCTATCGTGGCGGCGGAAGAGGTGGGGGAGACTATGGTCGCGGTGGTGGTGGAGCGCCACCGGGGAGAGGTGGGTATTTCGGTTTCGGCGCCGAACGATCCACTTACGAGGTCGGCAGCTCGAGTGGCTCGGGTGGTGCCGCTGATGGACAAGGAGAAGCAGGTCGTGGAGGTTTCCGTGGAGGTTACCACGCTGGCTCGGGCTTTGGGGCTGGAGGTCGGCGGGGTGGAGGCTACTCCGGCTATGGTGGTGGCCAGGGAAGAACATCGTATACACACCGTGGCCAAGCTCAGTCTGGATATGGAGGACATGGTTTTGGCGGCAATGAAGCTGGTTATTACAGATATGAGAATCGTGGGGTCCGTGGACGTTTCGGTGACGGACCATATGCTCATGGGGGTAGAGGTCAAGGTCTGGCGGCGCCGGCGGCATCAATACCGGTGGCTCCCGTCGCTACGGCTTCTCAGTTTCCTGCTGCTCCCGTTACGCAGCTGCAGACGGCTCATGTGCCCGGCTCTCAGCAGCATGTCGCAGTGGTGGCTGAGCAGGTAGCTCCTGCCCGGGCTGCTCCTGCACCGCAAGTTCAAGCTGCGGCTCTGGTAGTTCATGAACCGGTGGTCGCTGCTACTGTTTCGGCGAACCAATTGTCGGCTGCGTTGGACTCGGTTGTACCTAAGAAGAAGAGGTGTTACCGTTGTGGTGTTCCCGGACATTGTTCGTCAGATTGTAAGGGAGATATCTGCAACTTCTGTGAAGGGCCGGCGCATGGTGACAGGCAGTGCCATCTCCTGACTGCGCCGAAGCCGCAGGTTAGGATTTATGGGTATGGTCACGAGGAACTCATTTTCTTCGAATATCCTTGCACTGATTCGTACAAGCCTAGGATGTAGAATGTCAGACTTGCTTCCTTAGTGGTCTCAGGTGGTACAATGTCTATCCCTAGTATTGTTACTCAACTACAGAGGTTGGTTCCTTCAGAGCAATTTGTATGGGAGGTCCAAGAAGTGGGACAAAATGTGTATAAGGTACAATTTCCTACGAGAAATGATATTGAGAGGCTCAGTATTTTTGGCCTTTGTCGGGTTCCCGATAGCACTTGTGAGCTTACTGTGGACAGTTGGGCGCAAAGACCACAGCCAAGTCGGCTTCTGCCTGAAGTTTGGCTTCGAGTTTCTGGGATTCCAAGACAGCACATTGGAGATTTTTTGGCGGTGTGGGCAGTAGGAGATATGTATGGAAAAACTCTTGAAATTGACATGGCTTTCACTCGGAAACATGGCATTCTCATAATTAAAATTGGCTGCCTTGATTTTACCAAGATCCCTCGATGTTTTCCTATGTTTATCAAAGATGGCTTTTATGATCTCATTTTTGTGGTGGAAGACATGGAGCCACCGGCTGATATTGACACAGAGATGGGAGTGGATGATGGGGAAGATAAGGATGATGAGGGTGATGACGAGATGGGTGATGATTTTGTGGAGGCAGTGGCTAAAATTGGATACGGTGGAAAAAATGTGAGTTCAAAGAAGGCTACAGAGGCTGCACCGACAAATGATTCAGGGTCGGGCACCAATGCTAAAACTCAAGCTGCGGAGGTGACTACAGGGGTGGTTTTCTCGCCGTTGGTGCGTCGCTCTTTCGAGCATGCTCGTGAGGAATTTACATCGTTGCTGATGGGGATTGGCTCACATGCTAAGGTGGACGTGATCACTGATGGAGTTTCAGCGTTGAGTGGTGGGGGCGACTTGGGCACTGCTACCGGGTGTGGTGCCACTGACCTGCAAGTGCCATTGGTGCCCTCGAGCCCCGACAGCTTAGCAGGGCAGCAGGAGGTGACGGAGACGCTCTCTTTGGCGACAACGCGTGCCTCTAGCTCTATTCGTACCACAGGAGGTGGGACTGGATCGAGCATGGAGGCTGCTGCTCCAAACTCTCCTTGTACGCCAGGTGGGGGTGCTTGATCGAGTGAAGGGGTGCAGCGACGATCGGCGCCGGTATATGTTGCGCCAGTGCCTCCTTTCCCAATTAACCATATGGGTGAATCGGAGAGGAGGGAGGCAAACCAGCTCGTCGTCGACTTTGGAGGTATTCCTGATATGGAGGCGTTGGGGCTGCGCTCTAGTGGTCGAATTCGAGCTCAGCACAATGCGGATGCCACTCAGATGGAGCGGGCAATGGCATGGGCTGAGAGGCGACACTCCTTGCAAGGTACGAATTTAGAAAAACTTTTTTTCCATCTTGTCTTTTTCAGATACGGAAATTGTTGAGAGAGCGTCTAAGTTGGGGGTTTCTTTAGGGGCAAATGTTTATTAGCTTCTGTTTCAGCTTCTTTAATTAAAAAATCTGAGCTAGAGAGGTCTGTTAATATTTTGCAACATAATCTCAAGGATAAATATGATGATCAGCCACATAGTTTGATCCTTAATAAGGCTTCGTGCCTAACTGAAGATTTAGAAGAAGATGATTTTTGTAGAACTTTGGAGGATAGGACGGATTTCTCAATTCAGTCAGAGAAGGTCAAATGAACTAGGAAAAAGAGGGTTTGTTCGAATAGTAACAAGCGTAGAAGCGTTAGGATAAAACTTCAGACAAGAAATAAAGATGCATAATTTGAAAGGAATATTTTGGAATAGTGAGGGTTTTCGTGACCCCGGAAAGCATTTGTTCGTGCAAGAATCTATTAGAGAGAGGAAATTAGATTTTATCGCTTTGTCGGAAACGGGAAGATCTAATTTTGCCACTCCTTTTTTAACACACTTAGCGGCGGGACAAGATTTTAGTTGGTTTTGTCTACCTCCGAGAGGGAGGTCCGGGGGTATGCTCATTGGTGTGAATACGACCACTATTCAAGTTAAAAATGTTGATGTTGGAGATTTTTGCGTAAAACTTTACATTAAATCCAGAGGTGATGGTTTTGAGTGGGTTTTGGTGTCTGTTTATGGGGCGGCACAAGATGAGCACAAACCGTTGTTTTTATCAGAGTTAATCCGTTTATGTGAAAATGAACCATTACCAATGTTGGTAGGTGGGGATTTTAATATTCTACGGAAACCTGAAGACAAAAGCAATGATAATTATAATCCACGATGGCCTATAATGTTCAATGCTATTTTACAAAGCCTAGAGTTGAAAGAAATTGAACTTTCGGGTAGACAATACACCTGGGCTAACAGGAGAGAAGTACCTACATATCAAAAATTGGATCGTGTTTTTCCACAACTGAGTGGGAACAAAAATTTCCTCTAGTTTTGGTACAGGCGCTCACCCGGGCAGGCTCGGATCATACTCCCCTCTTTGTGGACTCGGGGGTAAAAGCGCATTTAGGCAATACGTCACGATTCTCGTTCGAACTTTCATGGCTTAGGATGGAAGGTTTCTATGAGATGGTGGCGGCTGAGTGGACTAATTACGTTAAAGGGGACTCTCCAATTGAAATATGACAAAATAAAATTAGACATTTGAGACGATACCTAAAGGGGTGGGCGAAAAATCAAAGCGGAAAATATAAAATGGAAAAAGAAAGGTTGTTAAAAATTATTGACGAACTGGACCTTAAAGCTGAAAGCACACCTCTTAGTGCGGGTGAGCGAAACGCTTTAAAAGAGGCAAATGATAAAATTTGTTGTCTTAGACGAGACGAGGAAACAAAATGGGCACAAAGGGCAAAGGTTAAATACATACAAGAAGGTGGAAATAATACGAAGTATTTCCATCTCATCGCAAATGGAAAATATAGAAAAAAGAAGATTTTTCAGCTAGAACAAGATGAAGGAACCATAGTAGGTGACACGGATTTAAAAATATATATTTCAGAATATTACAAAAAATTGTTTGGGGCATCTGATCCTAATGGTGTTGTGATGAATGAAGATATGGTCCATGATATTCCGCAACTTACTCAGGAAGAGAATGACATTCTTACAGCTGATTTCTTAGTGAAAGAAGTGTATGAAGCAATCTCTCAGATGGAACTCAACAAGGCTCCGGGGCCTGATGGTTTTCCTGCTGAATTTTATAAAACATTTTGGGATGTAATTCGGAATGATTTAATGGCACTCTTTGTGGAATTAAAACAAGGAAATTTGTCATTGTTCAAATTAAACTTTGGTGTCATTACACTGCTACCGAAAAAGGAGAATGTGGTTCAGATTCAACAGTATAGGCCAATATCTTTGCTTAATGTCAGCTTCAAAATCTTTACAAAAGTAGGTACTAATCGAATTACCGAAATTGCACAAAAGATAATTAGGCCGACGCAGTCGGCGTTCATGCCAGGGCGACACATTTTGGAGGGTGTGGTTGTCTTACATGAAACCATTCATGAGCTTCATAGGAAGAAAATGGATGGAGTTATCTTTAAGATTGACTTTGAGAAAGCGTATGATAAAGTAAAATGGCCCTTTCTCCAACAAGCATTGCGTATGAAAGGCTTTGCACAAGAATGGTGCAATTGGATTATGCAATTTGTTCAGGGGGGAAGCGTTGGGGTTCGGGTAAATGATGACTTTGGACATTATTTCCAAACCAAAAAAGGCCTAAGACAGGGGGATCCTTTGTCTCCCATGTTGTTTTGGGAAGGCGAAAGAGGTGGAAGATCAGTACCGGCAAATTTTCCGATGTGAGTCGGGATCTCTACCTTTTAAATATTTGGGGATACCAATACACTATAGGAGACTCCGAAATGATGAATGGCAACCGGTTGAATGCCGTTTCGAAGGCAAACTCGGTTGCTGGAAAGGGAAGATGTTGTCCTATGGGGATCGGCTAGTTCTTGTTAATTCGGTTCTAACAAGCCTTCCGATGTTTATGCTATCCTTTTTAGAATTACCTATAGGGGTGAGGAAAAGACTAGACTTCTATAGATCACGGTTTTTCTGGCAGAGTGATGAGAACAAGAGGAAATATAGATTGACAAAATGGAACATTATTTGTAGACCAAAGGATCAGGGAGGTTTAGGGGTGGAAGTACTTGAATTAAAGAATAAATGTTTGCTTAGCAAATGGCTATTCAAACTTTTGAATGAGGAGGGTGTGTGGCAGGAGCTGCTGCAAAACAAATATCTCCAAGGTAAAACTTTAGCTCAAGTAGAAGCTCAACCTACTGATTCACACATTTGGAAGGGACTAATGAGGGTAAAAGATGACTTCTTTAGTAGAGGGTCTTTTGTGGTTGGTAATGGGGAAACCACAAGGTTTTGGGAGGACACTTGGTTGGGTAACTCTCCATTGATGAACCAATATCCATTATTGTATAACATTGTGCAACACCAGCATGTTTCGGTTCATGATGTGATGCACAATGCGCCCCCCATTGAATATAGTATTTAGAAGAGACTTGGTGGGGAACAAATGGGATATGTGGTCTCATTTATGCCTTCGATTGATGCAAGTGACGCTGAATAATGTCCCTGACTATTTTAAATGGAATCTGAACCAAAATGAGAAATTCACAGTGAAATCGATGTATGAAGACCTGATGAATGGTCATACTTCATATCTACAGAAGTATCTTTGAAAATTAAAAATACCGCAAAAGATTAAAATATTTATGTGGTTCCTTCATCGCAAAGTCGTGTTAACAAAAGATAATCTGGCTAAAAAGAATTGGCAAGGTAGCTTACATTGTTCTTTTTGTGGGAATGATGAAAGCGTTGATCATCTATTTATCTCTTGCCCTTTTGCACAACTTGTTTGGCGTGTTGTTTTCTGTATTTATAATATCCCTCTCCCTACTAGTGTCACAAACATGTTTGGGAATTGGTTGAGGGGGATGGACAAAAAGACCAAAGATAGGATTCATATATGCGTTTCTGCTATCTGTTGGTCTATTTGGACTTGTCGGAATGATATGGTGTTTAACAGAAATGATACTTTTCATGTTCTACAGATTATTCACAGGGCGGTGCACTGGATCCAGCTATGTGCGTTCTTGCTGCCTTCGGACCAGCGGGACCTTATGGTGGCTGGGTGTACGAGACTACTGCACGTGGCACAAGAGTTTTTCTCCCGACATTCGTGACAACATATTAGTCGACTTTCGTAGTCTTTCTTTTGAGTGTCACTGTCGGTTAAGACTTGTTATATTTACTCTTTTGGAGATGTAACCTCTTTTGAGATACTCGTACTATTTATAATAATCGGCTGTGTGCATCAATCGATGCAGAGGCTGGGATTAATAAAATTCTCTTTTCTAAAAAAAAATGTACGTCCGCCGTGCCCCGAACTGGGCCGACGATGTATCCGTGGTGATTACGTAATCTACCTTAATTAATCTGCAGTCATAATGGAGCACGTATCCGTGTTCCTTGGCGGACGCGTTTCGTCCCACCGCCTTGGCTGTGAGTTGCTATATATATAGTCCGTGCACCCCAAGGCAGCCACCACAACCCACGATCGACGATCGACGAGCGAGACACCAAACCGCCGGCCAAGATGCAGATCTTCGTGAAGACTCTCACCGGGAAGACGATCACCCTGGAGGTCGAGAGCAGCGACACCATGGACAACGTCAAGGCCAAGATCCAGGACAAGGAAGGTGCGTTGCATATCTATCTTTCATCTCACGGCATCTCCTTCCATCTACGTAGTATATCTGGAGTTCTAGAATTGATCGTGCGTTGCTTGTTATCATAAGGTATCCCGCCGGACCAGCAGCGGCTCATCTTCGCCGGGAAGCAGCTGGAGGACGGCCGCACGCTCGCCGACTACAACATCCAGAAGGAGTCGACGCTGCACCTGGTGCTCCGCCTCCGCGGCGGCATGAGCAGGGGCCAGCACATCATCAGGGAGCCCAACCTGCTGCAGCTCGCGCTCAAGTACAAGGAGAAGAAGATGATCTGCCGCAAGTGCTACGCCCGCCTGCCCGCTCGCGCTACAAACTGCCGCAAGAAGAAGTGCGGACACAACAACGAGGTACGTGCATGCGTCCACGCATGCAATGCTTAGTTACTTGCTACTAGTTTTCAAAAGTTAGGATCGTCGTGCGTGATGATTTGTGTTTTTAACTCTGATTATTTATCTGTTTGTTTGTTTGTTTGTTTTCCAGCTTAGGCCAAAAAAGAAGTTCATGAGCAAGTTCGGGCTCGAGTGATCCGGACATGGAATAGTTTGCGTGCGGAGGCCAATCGTTTTAGTTAGTATGTTTTACCTTTATTAAGCCATATGTACCAGCCTGAGAAGAAAGTGTCAAAACTTCATCAAACTCTGCAATCCTTACAATTTATTTCAGTTCGTCTAGAATCAATGCTTTAAGTGCTTATGTTAAATCTTTGGATCGTCAGATTCATTAAATTTCCTTGAGATGAGATCGTTCCAATCAAGTTATTATAACTTGGGGCAGTCTTCGTACCGTAAGTACGATCCCAACTATTCGTCAGACCCCTCTTAGCCCGACGCATCGATACTAGACGTCGGTCTTTACTATCGATACTACGGTCTTTACTTGGGCCACATAACATAATCACGTGGTTATTACTGTATTATGTTCATCATCAGTCGACGGGATTATGCATCTTAATATTCACTCGCCCAGATAAATCCTGCAACTTTCCGAGCTCGCAGACATCGCAGGCAGCCGTCCATACATCTGTGTCTTTTGTCGTTCCGGCCAGTCTATATCCGTCTATTTCTTTCTTTGTTGAACTTGTTCGTCTATTTCCTTCTTTGTTCAACCTGTGTGACGCATACTTGTGTTTTCCGTGTATATTCATGCCTAGGCAGCGATCCTAGAGCAGATAAACCGGGAATTTTTCTATAAAAAATTTGCAACCTCGACCTAGTTCGACCTGACCAATCCAGCAGGCAGTGGGAAGAAACCGGAGAACAGGTTCAGGTTTTCCTTTGGACAGGGGTCGATGGATCAATGACACCTAAAAGAGACGTGGCATGGCACGAGTCGATGAGGTGCAATGAGCACAGCTTCATTGGCCTTCAAAACCTTCACACGATTACTTCTTCCTAGACTCCTACTTCCAACTGAAATGCCCTCGCGAGTCTAAAGTCTGACTGTATACATGTCTGAATATGTAGAACATTTATCTCATAATATATGCAGGATTTAGCACGCAGAGCCAACAATCTAGTAAAGGGGCTTACAAAGTATACATCCATCTCATAATATATATATGCTGGAAACATGCCTCTTCGGAATATGTGAGGCTTTTCCAGTACAGATGCTGGATGATACTACCTCCGGTCGACAATGATTGTCGTGGATTATCACAAGGCTTGTACAAAATCCTACACAGGCTACGTCAATCATTACATCATTACGGGTCGAAGGGAGTATTATATTATCAGTAATTTTAATTGTCAACAATGTATAACTGGCGCGAGTCAAAATCCTGGATTTAATAATCGAAATACCACGGTCCTTCACGATTAGATAGGTACAAGAAAAGGTAAAAAACACTAGTAGTGACTGATTGTTCGATCTGGCCGTACACACTGTTAAAAATAAAAATATCTTCTTCCTTATTGTTGCTGATCTTTCCTAACAGGTCTGACGCTAGATGCTGTGACCCCATCCTTGACATGATCCCTCATCAGAGAACCAGTAGAGATCGAGAGAGAAAGTACATAGTTTTTCAGAGATAGAGACTTGACCAAATTGCAGATATATGTCCTTGTTATACTGATCGACTAGAAGTTCAGAGAAGGGACAGCAGGTGTTCTAACGTCTTAGACTGTAAACAAGAAGTGTGTACACATAGGGATAATACATCACCATATAAAGTTAACAACAAAACACACTTCAGATAGATAATAAGTTTTGGCACAAGTACGTAGTACGCCACTATTTATAACCAGACTACATATCCATAGACTAATAGTAGTTTAACGCCTGAGGCAAATCAAAGTTGTTCTCCATCGTCGTCTGTCATGGACCCTGTTGGAGTTGATCCATCTGTGAAGAGTGATTACAGCTTCTCGCCACGGATCCTCCTAGCCAGATACACGTCTTTGGACATGATGGTCACACGCTTGGCATGAACGGCACATAGGTTGGTGTCCTCAAACAGCCCCACCAGGTATGCTTCAGCGGCCTCCTGCAAAGCAAGAACTGCATGGCTCTGGAAACGCAGGTCATTCTGTAGATGTAGCGGATAAGCCAAAGTTAATAGGTGTAAACACAACTATATATTTTGTTTCTTATCTCAAATATTCTCTATTAAAGCTTATGTTTATATATACACCCTAATCTTTATCAGATGAATATTTTCTTAAAGGATTATTATGTTGGATTTGAATGTGTGTCTAGAGAACAAGGATATATACAAAAGCATACCTTAGAAACTTGGGCTATCTCCCTAACAAGTCTCTGGAAAGGCAGCTTTCTTATGAGTAGCTCGCCCCCCTTCTGATACTTGCGAATTTCACTATAAAAAATCAGACAAAGATAAGGACCTTATAAAAATAATATACAGGCCCAAACATATACTTAATTATATCAACCATTAACATCAAGATCATATTGTATTGCCCATACCGAAGAGCAACAGTTCCGGGACGGTATCGACGAGGCTTCTTCAATCCACCAGTGCTTGGAGCCGTCTTACGAGCTGCAGCCTAGCATATGAAATTAGTAGACAAGTTATTGCGAGACGTTATTTTTCAAGAATATTGAACACGCAAGTAAAGATGAAGAATGCGCAATATCTTACATAGAAAGCCCTAAGTTGCTTGGTAGGAGCCTTTCCTCCGGTGGACTTGCGAGCTGTGCACTTAGTACGAGCCATCCTGGAAACAAAATAGAATATCACACGCACAAGTAAATCTTTTTGACAAACATAATTTCAAAGCATTCCTAGGAAGACTTGTGAAACAAATATCACTACTCACTCGAGATTAAGTGTGTGGCTCGAAAAGACAAACTTGTGAAGCAAAACCACGAGCATCACAAAAAAACACAACAAAATGATCACATAATGACCCAGCCAGTTCATATATATATATCATGTGATCATCGACGATCCTTATAGCATGAAGAAAACAAGGAACTATGTACATGTGCTAGACCAATTAGATTGACTAGTGTCTAGTGACGGCCAACAAGTACCGCCGGAATCATCAAGAAATAGTAAGGCTAAAGTAACTATACAACAAAGAATTAGAGAACTTTGAGACGGTTTACCTCTCGATAGCAGTTAGCTACCTCTGCACACCCTTGCGAATACTTCAGACTGGGCTTGTTTGATTTGTAGGATAGGAAATAGATAGGAATAGGAATAGTAAAGGATTGATATGGTATGGCCACTCCAATACTATAGGATTTGGTTTGTACCCAAGTTTGTTTGATTACACCAAAAAAAATTGTAAAATGAGCTTGGAGTGGATGTTGAAAATCCTATAGGAAGTAGTACAAAGATTCCTATAGGAAAAATTCTTATAGGAACTAGTCCTATGAATCAAATGACTAACTAAGAAAAAATTCCTATGGGATAGAATCCTACAAAAATCCTATGGAATTGCTTTGAATCAAACAAGCCCTGACTAGCAAATCGAAACTGATTCTTGGGTACGTAGGAGTATCGAGGACAGGGGTATTTATAGGCGGATCGAGAGGGCAGGGTACACTAGTGGAAAACTCATATTTAGTACCGGTCGGGGAGGGGCATCAGTACCGGTTTCGCAACCGGTACTGCGCAATCGGGACTGATGCCCCCCCTGCATCAGTACCGGTCGTGTTGCGACCGGTACTAAATGACATCCACGAGGGCTACAGGCGTGGTTTCGGGTACTAAATATTTTTTCAAAAAATTTAATTTCTTTTTGAAATTTTCACAAAAAAATAATATTTTTTTAGAATTTCGAAATTTCTCACTTAACTATCCACTAACCCGCACAATTCATCACTTAACTATCATCAACTAACCCACACTTAATCTCAAGTCTAACTATTTAATCTAATTAATTTCCCCCCTTCCTACACACTTAATCCATTTTGGAACTGTCAAATTTCCCGATCGGTCACCCATCCTGAAACTGCTATAACACTAGCACGCTTAACATTTAGGTTCTTTTCAAACTAGATACTAGAAGAGAACTGAGAACTTACTGATAGTTCTATCTTATCAATCATGTTAACCACTCGATGAAACACTTTTTCTTTTATTATATTATAAAAATTTACTTGATTAAACCAAAATATTATATAATAATAATATTGAAATAAATAATGATAAAATAAATATTACTTCATTTAAAAAATGATAATATAATAATAAATATTTAAAAAATGAAATAATGTGATAAACACTTCAAAAAAAGAAATTTACTTGATTAAACCAAAATATTATATAATAATAATATTGAAATAAATAATGATAAAATAAATATTACTTTATTTAAAAAAATGATAATATAATAATAAATATTAAAAAAAATGAACTAACACTTCAATATTGCACTAACACTACTGTCTTCCACATGAGGAGACCCTCAAGCACTACAAACACTAGTACAAATCGTCCTCCGAATCTGAATACCCAGAAGTAGAAGACTCATGGCGCACTGGTCGCGGTACGAGGTGACGCTGCCCATAGTTGACGATTCTAATTTTGCGGTACACCTCGTATGCAACGTACGCATCTTTTGCTGCATACTCAATGTTGCAACCGTCAAGTGGGGTCTTCTCCCAAAGTTTGTGCTGATCCTTGTCGAATCCTGTCTTCATATCAGCGTACGCGTCGTCGATCAAGGCGACTGCCATATCAGCCATTCCAGTCTTGACATGGTCAAGCCTGAACAAGTCCTGGAGATCAATGTGGCAGGTAGATGGTATCTGAATACCCCAAGTGCGTCTCATCTTGATCTTGTCATTCGTTATATCAACGCTAGCAAAATGTATGCCGCTGCGAAGAAAATCCATGAGTATTGGACACTGCTTGTCACTACTGCAACAACAAATGGAACACATGTTAAAAATACTGACATTATATAATTTGAGATCATGTATAATAAGAATAACAACAACAATATGCAATGCAACTTTCATTTCGGCCAATATATAATTTGAGATCATGTATAATAAGAATAACAACAACAATATGCAATGCAACTTTCATTTCGGCCAATATATAATTTGAGATCATGTATAATAAGAATAACAACAACAATATGCAATGCAACTTTCATTTCGGCCAATATATAATTTGAGATCATGAATAATAGGAATAACAACAACAATATGCAATGCAACTTTCATTTCGGCCAATATATAATTTGAGATCATGTATAATAGGAATAACAACAACAATATGCAATGCAACTTTCATTTCGGCCAATATATAATTTGAGATCATGTATAATAAGAATAACAACAACAATATGCAATGCAACTTTCATTTCGGTCAATATATAATTTGAGATCATGTATAATAACAACAATATAGGCAATGCAACTAAGATTTTCGGCCAATGTATAATAACAACAATATAGGCAATGCAACTAAGATTTTCGGCCAATATATAATTTGAGATCAATTAAGAATTTTCGTACAATCATTTCGGCCAATATATATATGCCAATATTTTCATCCAATATATGCAATGCAATTTTCATTTCGGCCAATATATATAATTTTGTTCACTACAATCAAAGAGAAATTGCTATCCTATGCAATTTTCCTATCCATATGAATCAACAAATTAAAGAAAATAAGCCCAACATTGGATTAATACCTTGCCCATTGGAAGACCATGACACGTTTCTTGAAACATAGTTGGATGACCGCAACCTCTCCTTGATCGGCCGTGTACTCGAGATCAAGACCCATGAACTTGTCTTGCTCCCGAGCTTCGCCAAGCCAGTTCTTGAAATCGGAGAGAAAACCCGCAACCATTGCGCTATCGTTCGTATAAACGACATTGAGATTGGTGTTGCCATGTGCAAGCACCGATCCGTAGCGAGTGATTGGTGGTGCCGGACTCATGGTGGCCGGAGGGATTGATATGTAGAAGAGAGAGGGAGAGAGTCGCCGGAGAGAAGGAGAGAAAGAGAGAGAGTCGCGGCCGAAGGAAGAAGAGAGAGAGAGGAAGAAACTGTCCAAATCGCGTCTAAAATCGTGGCGGGAGTCGAACGGTTAGGGGCTTTAGTACCGGTCCGTAACACGAACCGGTACTAAAGCTCCACCCGCCCAGCCCCGCGCGACGGTTGCCATGCCACAGACCTTTAGTACCGGGCCGTGTTACGGCCCGGTACTAAAGGTCCCTTACGGACCGGTACTGCTGCCCCCCTCCCTTCTGTCCGTTCGGACCGGTACTGATGTTTATTAGTACCGGCCGCAAATGTAACCGAGACTGATAGTCTGGACGTAAAGTCCTTTTTCCACTAGTGGTATTGATAGGCGGGCCTAACGGGCATACGAACTGCCTTAAAATTGCATGCCTTAATTTGCGCCAGTTTGATTGGCTGTGTTGCGGTTGAAAATAATCGGACGGCTAGGATGAGTGATCACACGGATTAGTGTGTGTATTTTGTGCGCTGCTATTGGCCGGCTTTACGATGACACGGATTTTGGTTGTCCTAAACTTTCCGGAATAACAAAGCGTGAAACATGGGGGTTGGACTAGGGAAAGGTCGGCCTTCACAAAGGTCTACTTCGTGGTCCCGCGCGTGAGCTGCTGCCGCCACGTGGACACGCATATTGAGCAAGCGGTCCTGCGCATGTCCAGATCCAGATTCAAATCCAGATCTGGATCTATTATTAGATTTGTACAAAACACAAACTAAGATAGTACAGCAACGCAGAATGGGATGTACAGCAACGCAGAACGGGTTGTACAACAACGCAGACCGGGTTGTACAGCAACCCAAATCAGTTTGTACGTACAACAACACAGACTGGATTGTACAGCAATCCAGACCGCGTTGTACAGCAACGGAGACCACGTTATACAGCAACAAAAAGTGGGTTGTACAACAACACACATACCGAGTTGTACAGCAACACAGACCGGGTTGTACAGCAACACAGAACATGTTGTACGTACAATTACATTCGGGTTGTACGAACAACTACACCTAGCACGTTGTACGTACAACTACAAAATTCAGTTTGAACGTATGACTACACTTAGATTGTACAAACCGTACACAATCCAAAATATAATTTTTTTTGTTGAAATCTATCAATATGTGATCTAGTTTTGAAGATCTCGACGCGAGTAGTTCAAAAGTGAAAACGGTTCGTAAATCGGATAAACGAGTCTCAAGATATTTCGTTTTCAAAAAATGAATCTCAAAATAAATGCATGTACATCTCTCTGCCCACCACCAGGGAGCCGCCACTTGTCACCGCGTGGAAAAAAGGTGGGAACGAAAACGAACGAAATTGCGACACTTGTCAGCACCGGAGAGCACGCGCGTGGATCTTCGTGAAGGAACCTTTTTTTAATAATTTCCAATTGCGACACTTATCAGCACCGGAGAGCACGTGCGTGGACCTTCGCGAATGGAACCTTTTTTTAAGAATTTCCGAAACATGGTGCATCTTGAGAGTCCATCATGCGCAGGTAAAAAAAAGTCCATCATGCGATGCCCTCAGGCCTCAGCTAACAAAGGCTTCTTTGGCCAGGACGAGGAACATGGGCATGAAAAATCATTGATCCTATAATTACTTCGTTTCTGCGCTCACATCTTCTCTATATAAATAGGACACCACACTACTTGATTTCTCTCAACATGTAAGCATGCCACATCATCAAGTTTCTAATTGGTCCACGTCATTAAGCCATCCATAATTACCTTTAACTTATGAATTAATCTTTAAACAAAGAAATGAAACAACTCGATTCATATTCCTTACAATAAAAAGTTTTCTAACATATATTACTATGAAATTCCGCGGCAACGCACGGGGTGCTATCTAGTTTTTTTAAAGGGAGTCACGTCAGCTCCAAAGTAGGGTCCAGTGCCTCTATGCAATCGATCTCCCCGGTTGCCAGCTAATAATGATAATTTTTCTATATACCAAGTCCTATATAGTAGCGTAATATGTTTGCGAAACTTGCTTGAAATGAAATAGGAGTATCGACAAGAAAACACAAAAGAAAAAGTAAAACACAAAAGAAAAACAGGAAATGAAATAGAAAAAAAAAAAACAGAAAACAAAAAAACATAGTGTCCCGGTTCGTAATACGAACTGAGACAAAAAGTCTAGCGGCAGAAGCTTGCTCATGCGGCCACGTGGAGTGACATTTGACCCCGGGTCGTTGAGTGCCCGGAACAATAGGTTCGCCCTTTTGTCCCGAACAAGTTGTCCCGGGTGCATGCCCGGGACAAATTGTCCTTACGGTCGTTGAATACATATTCTGCACTAGTGAGAAACATAGCATGCCATTCATCGTCGGCACCATAATTAAGCAGTCAACTAGCTCAGGCTTGGGAGAAATGCCTAAGCATCTCCGGAGTCGATTGGCCGATGGCTCAGGCGTCAGTTGGCGACTGGCTTCTTCTGTGCCAGGACGAAGAACATGGGCGTGAAGATCCCTGCCCTGCCGCCCTTGACGAGGCCCTCGCCGGCGGTCTCCATCAAGCCGGACACCTTGACGCTCCCCTCCGGCGCGACGCCGAGCCGCTCCATGGCCTTCACCATGGCGCGGGTGAGCAGGCGCCCGACGCGGCTGAGCCGGAACTCCGCCGCGCTCGTCATCGAGGACCAGCTGATGCCGGCGGCGTCGGGGTCCAGAGGCTGGCAGTGGCGGAGCCAGAGAAAAATAGGAGCCGGGGCGAACCTTAAGCTAACTTAAAAAAATTGAGAACCGCAACCGGATATTTGATATTATATATATATATATATATTGTAAATATAAGTACCAAATAAATAACCCTACTTCCATAATAGTTTGGAAGAACACAATCGATAACTAACAATAAACAATATAGCTCACTAGATTAAAAGAAGTCATGAAGAGAAACCGAGATATCACACAAATAGCCAAAACAGAACCTACAAGATCAAAAATACAGTAATGATTATCAATTCATAGACATGTAAAAACTTATTCACATTAAAAAGCATGACACGTACCATTAAAAAATTAATAGTTCCTTGGCAAAACTCCCCTACGAGACTTGAAGGCATGAAACCGTCGAATAATATCGACATCATCAAGTGATTTGAATACCTCCCGCTCAGTGTAACATATCATCAAGTGATTGAACCAATCATCATTTACCTTGTTGCGTAGTTTGGAATTGATAATTTTCATTGTCGAAAAAGCTCTCTCAACAGATGCCGTTGACACCGGCAATAACAAAGCCAACTCAATGAGCTTGTAAACCAATGGAAACACCAAGTGCTTCTCAGTTTCAACCATTTTTGCAGCTAAACTTTCAACATCTTTGCAAGCAGAAAAGGCACCATGATTACTCAAATGAAGAACATAAGTCTCAAGTTGATCCCTCAATATTGCACGATCATCATTAGAGAAATCAGCACTATAAATTTCAGCAACACGAGAAAGTTTCTCTACATCAAACTTGGAGAATGAATTTTTGGGATCAAGGCATGAGAAAATGGCAAGTACCTCCTGATTTGAGTCACCGAAGCGGTGATTCATCTCAACACATATTTTGTCAATAACAACATAGAAAATTTCAGCTCGATAATAATGAAGATTGGTGATAGTCCTTCCCTCTAGCCTTGAGCGGCCTCAATTGCTTGTATCACTGCAGTTAGCAAGCCAATTCTTAATACCCCAAAAATTGGGTATCAAATTATTATACGGAAACAATCTGTAATTATGCACAGACGGACAAACCGATGAGAATAGGTGCACCGGCTGCCGAGTCGTGCCGTCGTCGTCGTCGCCGCCGCCGCCCGCCGGAAAGATCCGCCGTCCACGGCCAGGGACAAGTCCTCGATCTGCCGCTCTGAACGATGTAGTCGAACCGTCGAATACGAAGAAGCCGAGCGGACGGGCGATGCTGCGGCGGGTGATCAGATCGATTGTTGTGTGTTGTACTGATTCCAGTTTGTGAGTTGTGACAAGGTCATGGCTTGAGCGGGCTGCAGCCCACGAAATAATCTGCAGTTTTATTAGCTGCTCCCTTGAAAGTTTGGGCCGAGAAGCACCACGTGAGGCCCAACAGTTTTTTGCCCGGACAAAACACGTCTGTACGAACGTAAAACTAGACTACCTGATCTATACGCCTGTACGGCCGCTGGCGAGGGAGCCCGGGCAGCTGCCCCGGCTCGCCGGGTGCTGTCTCCGCCCATGGAGGCTGGTACCACGGCACCGCAGAGTCCTCCGCGACGTCCTTGGCCCAGATCACCTTCAAACACAGACAACATCTTCAGGTTCTGAGAATTCTGAATGAATGAATGAATGGATGTAGCTGATGATGAGAAGGGAGCCGGGGACTCATGATAGATACCTCGAAGCCGGCGTCTTTGACGGCCTGGACGCACTGCGCGGTGGTGCGGATGTCGGTGAGGCCGTTGCCGAGCTCGATCTCGGCCTTGGCGTCGGCGTGCCGGGGGTTTCCCGGGTCGAACTGGTCGGTCATGCACCACTCGTAGAAGGCCAGCCGCTGCCCGGGCCGGAGCACGCGGTGGATCTCTCTGTAGCACCCAACCTGACGTACGTACGTGTGCGTTCATGGATTGGTCACAGCTAGAGATGAAACGGTTAAGTGGGGAGGAGAGAGATGAGATGCTTGCAGTTGCAGGCACGTACAGCGTCAGGGGCGTGGCATGTGGCCTCGATCGCGTACGCCGCATCGAAAGTGTCGTCTGCGAATGGCATGTTCATGAAGTCCCCCTATTATTAGATTAGGTTAGATTCGCACAAAGAAACGCAGTTTATCAGGACATCTTCGTGTTGCTGTTTGTTCATCAGTTAATTCGTTAATTTGCAAAAGTAGAGGTGGCCTCGGGACGGATAAGGGACATGGTCCTCTCGCGACGCGCGGGCGCCCCTGCGGCGGCGGCCGCCGCCGCCTAGCTCCGTCCTGTCAAGCCTCCCCGTCCACCTCCGGTCTTCCATCCGGCCAGTCCTCCTCCTCATCCTCCCTTGGGTGCTGCTGGCCGTCCGCGATGGCGGAGGCGCCCCCGGCCTCCCTCACGCAGCGGGGAGCTGAATCCCACCACCGCCCCCTTCCGGCGGCCGCTGCTCCGGCTGCATCGACCTCCGTCTCCCTTCGCCCACACCAGTGCCCTCCGCCACCGCCTGCCGTGGTCCCTGCTGGGTTCACCCCCCGCGTGGTTCTGCTCCCCTCAGATCTGTCGCGACCTCTGCTCCGTTCCGTGGTCGTCGGCGACCTCGGCTCCCTGCTCAGCGTGATGGAGGTGCCCGAGACCCAGCTGCAGGAGGTGCTCGAGAATCAGCTGAAGGAGGTGCCCGAGCTCGTGCCTCTCCTTGGGCCGGAGGGGATGGAGGAGCCCGCGCGGGTCGCTTGCTCGCCCCGCCCGCAGCATCCTCCAGCTCATCCCCTGTCCTTGCTCATGCAGCAGGAGGTGGAGCTGCCGAGGTCTGCTGGCCCAGAGGTTGACGATGATTCGCTGGCTTGGCAGGAGGTCCGCAACAGGCAGCGCCCGCAGAAGAACCTCCTACTCTCCTCTCCTCCCCGAAGTGGTGAAGACCGCGCCTTGGCATTCCGGCGAAGGGTGCAGGGCCTGTGCTTCCGATGCCTTGAGCCTGGCCATCGTGTTGTTGACTGTCACGGCGACATATGTTGCCTCGTATGTCGCTGCCCCGGCCACCGTGAGCGAGAATGTTCGCAGCGGCAGCGCCAGAAGACCGGACAGGCACCCCCGTGCTCCAAGGCGCCGGTGTCCGGTACATGTCGTGCATTGGACCGCTCTTGGGCCTCTGTTGCCGCGCCCCCTCCCAAGCCTAGGGACCGGACGACTCGAATTCGTGCACAGCCAACAGCGGGCTTGGCGGCTGCTAACCCAAGAGCTCCTCCAGAAGCGGTGATGAGATCCCTTGTTGAGGAGCAGGTGGCGTTGCTGCGGGCGGAGATGAAAGGCATGGTCGTGTCTCATTTCCAGGAGATGGTCATGTCTCAGGTTGTGATGACGGAGGCTGTGCAGGGATTGCTGAAGCGGCTTCGAAGCTGTTTGGAGAGGGCTGAGGAAGCTCTGGAGAGGCTCTCTCTCGCGCCCGCGGTGGCTCCGTTGACTCTAGCACCGCCTCCGCTTGCTGAAATTGGTGTTGATTGCATGGAAGGTTTTGGTGACATGGGCTTGCAGGAGCTTGCTGTGGAGTCAGCTGTGGGTGTGACTTCGGAGGACCTTGTGGATTCGGATGCACCCAACTCGATGGACCTGCTACATATTGATGCTGAAGAGCTACAGGAGAAGGCCTCTCTACTGGACGCTGAGGAGGTGGTGCATGACGAGGAGGGCTTTGGCGCAGCGGGAGCGGGATCCACCCTGTTGTCTGCTCATGATGAGCATGTTGCTGAGAAGGAGGCCCGACAGCAGTTCGAGAAGGACATCGTTACACCCGTGCAGTCTGGCCCTGGACAACGGGACATGGAGGTGGGTGCACATGGGTGCCCCTTGTCGGGCTTCCTCGCTCGGATCATGGTGCCGCTCGCGACCTCTGTTCTGGGCACGCCGTCCACGACGTTGGTCCACGAGTTGGAGGTGGAGGCGTCGTCTGTGAGGAAGAGCGGCAGGTTCGCCAAGATGCACCCGGAAGGAGCCAACATGGAGCAATTGGCTAAGGATGCTGTGGCGCGCCGTCTTGGTTCACGACCTGAGGAGGCTAGCACCTCGGAAAGTCGACGGCAAGAGTTCATGGCCCTGTTCGATGGACCTGGGCCTCTTTCGGACCAAGCGTGTGCGGCCATTGATGACTTCGTTCTCAACGTGAAGAAGCCCAAGAAGAAGAAGAAGACGTGAGGAACAATCGGGTTCGAGCGGCAGATGCCGCCGGGAGTGGCCTAGAGGTTAAAGTTTCTGATGCTTGCGTACTCCTTCGCGGGGGAGGAGTTGGAGCTGGGGGGGGGGGGGGGGGAGTTGGAGATGCGGGCTTCGCCCACATGCGGGATTCTGGAGTATTCGTTTTCCCCTTTTTGCCTTTTTCTTTTTTTTTCTTTTAAAGGAGTTGGTTCATGACTCAACTTTCTGTACATAAACCTCTATTCTATCTAATCGGATCGCGGATACGACCGCTTTATTAAGAAAGTAATTTGCAAAAGTCTGTTTATATCTGTGTCGCCGTGCGCACCTTGACAAAACTGCATTGTTTACTCATGCCGGCTGATTTGACGAGCTCCTGCAGTGTCACACGCATGCAGATTCTTATTTTTTAAGAAACGCGCGCAAGAAATCCATGTTTCAATTGAAGTTGGGGAATAATATGAAACGCATGCGTATGTATATATATGGGAGATCGACCTGGCCCCTGGTGATCTGGTACTCATTGTTGTTCAACCCTGTCACCGACGCGGAACTAAACACAGAGAAAGCACAAAGTCACGCAAGTTCACTGTCAGAAAACGTGGGCAGAAAGCAGTAACCTTGCGTTTTGGTTCATCGGTCGATCGGCACATGTACTAACCTGAATCTTGCAATCTCTCTAAGCGGCCCTCCGATGCCACATCCCACGTCCAACACCTGCATCCCCTCTCTGAGGCGGAGGTTCAAGGCTATGAAATGCTCGTACCGTTTGATGCTCTCACGTAGAGTTTCTCCTTGCCATCTGAAAACATAAGGGGAGATTGAGTAAAAACAAACCAATGCATTGTTCACGTACGTACTACTTTGATTAGTGAAAAAATACATGAGAAATGGCCATATAGTTGCATAACCTGTTGGCAAAATGGAACGATTCGCCCCATCCATACTCGTAGAAACTAGTGACAAGATCGTAATACTTGTTGGCCTGCATGCATGGATCCACGAACATCAATGGGAGTAGTAAATAAAACCTGTTAAATCTCACTGTTCTCTTACTGAAGAAAGCACTTGATACCAAGAAGATAGCGATGTAGCAGTTACCACATCAGCATAGTTGGATGCCCTCGATTTGGCTTCGCCTCCGTGAAGATCATGGTATTTCTCGTACTGTTCCACGGCCGATCTGACGTCCTCCTTGCTGATCTTCCCTCCCAGGCCCGAGGCCAGATGCAGAGCCCCCGTCCTGGACATGGTCACTTCACAAACTCTTTTCTTTTGGTTTCAGTTGTATACTATCTTTGAGGAGCAGGCATACGTATTATATACTACTACTCGATGTGGCATTACTAAATGCGTGGCCATACTCACAACCAAACGAAGAAAAATCGTGTTCATATGATAATTCAGACAGTATGGGCTGCAGATCCAGCACCGTCGGTGTGGCGAGGGTGTCCTAGATTTGCATGACATACGTGCTCGTTTTGGTCTATCCCATAACCAAGATCCTAGGGGCCAGCAGCCGCCCGATAACCATCTGACGGCACCTATACGCTGCTCCGGTGCCATGTCGGCGGCCGCCGTTGTCCCGTTGCCCGGATGGCCGTCACGATGTTTGGTGCCATCGCCCATCACCACCTTACTCCATCTAGTTTCTATGCCAGCTGCATGCATGCATGTATCCATAGGCTTGGACAAGCCAACGTGTTCATTACAACTGTGGGCTTCAGAGTTTCAACAAGTTACAGCAGCACCTACAAACCATCCAGAGATGTACAGTATTACAATCAACCGGAATTCAGTCGATGGGATTTCAACGTCTTAACTTTCAGAGTATAGCAGGTAGGCCGTCGACGGGTGCCCTCGAACCCGGCATTGATGCATGCATGCCCGGGAGACTTCTCTTCCCTACAGCAGTGGAAAGAAACTGAACATGCTAACTACATGCTGCAAGCCTGCAATCACAACACACATGTTGACTGTTTGGGTATGACTCTGCATGTGCAGTTTGAAACTGAACAGACTGTTAACTTCCATCCTGCACGTTCAGTTTCTTTCCACCGTAATCCTGTGTATAACGTCTACATTTCAGTACTGAAATATTTAGGCTGATGGGTCTCCGGTGAAGACTGAAGAGGGACCGGCGGCTGTTTTGGATTGTGGCTACTCGCTAAGGAGAAGCAGCTGTTGGGCTGGGCCGTTCCCTCGATCGGCCCTTTGCGTGTACGGAGCATTCTATTCGCGAGAAAAGAAAAAAAAACGCGTTTTTGTAGGTTGTTGACGAAAGAAGTCCAATTCAAGTTTGAAGGGTGCAACAACACCCGTTCAGTTCAAATGAGACAGCTACTTGCCTTAAACATAGTGAGACAGCTAATTTCATGCCTGAATTCGTCCAAAAGGGCAATCACCTCCCTTGGCCTTTGGTAATAAAAAGTTAAATGATTTTCCCAACGTGATTGCCATGTTGGCCCCCGTTATCAAGTTTACATGGCATTGCCTCTCTTGCTCGATTGGGTCTAGTTTGACCTCGCCTTGGTTGCTCGGCGTTTTTTTTTCTTTGTTATGGCAAGTCAGGAAGCGGCTTCGAGGACCACGACAAGATGGTGACCCAAGTTGCACCGCCCACACTTCGGGTATGTGATGATGATACACTCTCTGCATCCTTACGGTCCCACGCCATGATGATGTTGTATTGTCAAGATGGTAGGTTTGGAGCTTAACCATTATGATCGCGTCATGTGACACGTGGGTTGAAATCGGGGCGACCTATCCAAACACCTTAGATAATTCGGGTTTCGCCAATTGAGGCAATGCTTAGAACAATTTTTGTTGGCCCAATAGCATTTATACTTGCTAGTTGTTGGTTGTAATGATGTTGTGCAGTGGACATCGTTATACCAACATGATGACTACACCATTTAAGCATCATACACTAGCTAGTATTGGATAGATTTCATGATCACAAAAAGAAAGAAAAAACTTACTATCAATGAGTGTTAACGGATGTGACATCATCATTCTTTAAGCAGCTTTGTCGGAGCACGTGGCATGCTTAATAAGACTGAATGTTAGTGAAGCGAGCATGTCGGAACAGGGGCGGATCTAGAATTACAGCAACCCTGATGCACCCTCTGACGTGGGGCTACCTTTCGACTAGCCCACGATGAGTCTACCTGGGCCGCGCCAAGCACATGGAGGCCCACATAAGGCCCACTTGGGGTACCATGTAACCTAGTCCAAGTCGGTTAGGTCTCATAACCTGCCATATCTGTAATTGCCATCGGCATCGACCACCCGAGACCTGGCTACCTATAAAGCCAGGAGGGTTGCTCGTCCCAGAAGACACGCTGATAGCCACCACCACAAACCCTAGCGAGATCGCAATCTCGCCATTGTAATCGCTACTCGCCATCAATATCAGACAAGCAGGAAGTAGGGTGTTATCCTCCGGGAGCCTGAACCTGGGTAAATCCTTGCTTGTCAGCCGTCGTGATTACCAACACCTCTCTCTCTCTCCCCTTCAATCAACCCGGGGTGCACAACCCTGGGATTTGCCGAGTCACACCCTCGTCAATTGGCGCCGTCTGTGGGAAGAACAAGGGTTGGAATCATGGTCGCTCCGGCTCCATCCGCAATGAAGATCGATGTCAGCATCACCAGGGAGCCGATCCGCTTCGGCTCCTTCGAGTACGTCCTCCACCCGCCGGCCCACCGCTCGGTGTACGCCGATCTGGACAAAGGTATACACATCACCTTTGGCTCCATATACTGCTTCGTCGATAGTCGCGGAATATTCAGGTCTGCGGCAACCGCGCCACGCGCGGCGACGTCACCCGCATGGGCAACCCTCGCGCCATCATCACCGAGGCCTACCACGGGAGCCGCATCCGCCATGACCGTGAAGATCGCATCTGCCGCACCCGCAAAGATCACATCTACGTCGACTACATCGGCAACCTCAGCAACGGCCACGCGGATCGAGTCTACCCCACCAATCTCGATCGCACGGCCGGCTAAGTCAAGGTCTACAACAACGACTGCGCCCGCGCATGCGACCAAGGGCTCGCAGCCGACAACCACGTCGCGCGCATCTTCGTGGATTCGCCAAGTCTACCCCAAGCCAATCGCACTCGCTCCGGCGACTGCGAAAGCCTCAACCACGTTGACGATCGCAAGAAGACGCTACGACGACTGCGCCGCGCGTCACGTAGCAGCAATTTTCGATCCCGAGCAAAACTCGGACGACGGAAGCAGCAGCGGCAGCACAAACACCCCGACCCAAGTCTATCCCGCGCAAGTTTTCATGGCTGGCACAACGCCACCCGAGGGCAACGAGGAACCCGAATATCCACTAGAAGTGGTCATGCCTGACCAGACGCGCCTCACCATCACGCGGGACATGGGGATCCAAGCCATGAAGCATGTCGATGAGGGCACGTTCCCTCCACCCGACGCACCTAGAGAAGACCATCTGGCGGTCCAGTACTTGCTACGCAAGGAAGGCGAACGACTCCGCGCCGAAAAAGCCGAGTTGCTCCGGCGCAAGAGGGATGCGGATGCATCAAGTGCCAGACGGGCCGCCATCTCGTTTACTTCCTCTACGGAAGTTAACCAAGGAGCACGGCGAAACAAACCCCGCGTTCCCCTCATGACGGACGCGGATCGAACCAGAGTCACCCGCAATCTCGACTCGTCCTTTGTCACCGAGGACGAGAACGGGATACCCGTCCCAAAAACGGCGAACGCCGCTCTGATCTCAGTCGAAACGTATCTTCGGCTCACGCAGCCGCCGGAGGGGGATGCACGCTCCCTTCTCCACAAGCAGCAGATCGCATCCATGAAGGCGATCGAGGAAGCTCTGGCGGCCAAGGCGCCAAGCAACCGGGCACGCGAAGAACGAGGGCACCAAGCCCGCGAGCCAGCAACATCAGGGGTCCCAGCAGCAAGCACTTCAGCAACGGCAAAAGGCGACGCAAACCCGCCAAGCAAAGAAAAGGAACCCATGGAGGTCATGCTAGTCGAAGCTACATGGACAGGACCATACCTGGCGTACATACTGCACCAGATACTGCCAGTGGACCCAGTCGAAGCAAAGCGCATCATCAGGCGCTCCAAAAGTTTCACCGTCATCAACGGAGAACTCTACAAGAGAAGCATCTCGGGTATCCTGCAAAGGTGCATAGATCCAGTCGACGGCCAAGCCATCTTACTCGACATCCACGCGGGTATCTGCGGGCATCACACCAGCAGTCGGGCACTGGTGGCCAAAGCATTACGAGCCGGATTCTACTGGTTAACAGCCATGCAAGACGCCGAGGATCTTGTAAAGAAATGCACAGGGTGCCAAGAGTTTGCCAACAAGCCACACGCGCCAGCATCAGAGCTCAAGACAATACCGCTAGCCTGGCCCTTCGCCCAATGGGGGCTAGACATGGTGGGCCCGCTGAAGAAGTCCTCACCCGGAGGGCACACTCACCTCCTGGTTGCAGTCGACAAGTTCACCAAGTGGATCGAAGCCGTGCCCATCACAAGTTCGACCGCATCGTCAGCAGTCAACTTCATCAGGTCGATCATCTTCAGGTTTGGAGTACCGAACGGGATAATCACAGACAACGGCTCGAACTTCACAGCCGAAGAATTCAAAGACTTCTGCTCAGACCAAGGTATCAAGCTCAACTATGCGTCCGTCTCGCACCCGCAATCCAATGGGCAAGTGGAGAAAGCCAACGGCCTCGTCTGCAGCGGCATCAAGAAACGACTGCGCGTGCCACTAAGACGCGCAGCGGGCGCATGGGTCGAAGAACTGCCATCAGTCCTCTGGAGTCTGCGAACCACGCCAAACAGGTCCACCCAATTCACTCCATTCTTCATGGTGTACGGTGCAGAGGCGATCCTCCCCTGCGACATCAAGTTCGACGCACCGCGAGTGGTAGCCTACGACGAGTCAGATGCAGAAGAGGCACTCGAAGACAGCATGGATATCCTGGATGAAGCACGCGACATCGCCCTGGCGCGATCAGCCGTGTATCAGCAAGACCTGCGCAACTACCACGGACGGAGGCTGCGACCTAGGGCATTCGCCGCGGGCGACCTGGTCCTCCGACTCAAGCAGAAGAAGGTGCACAAGCTCGCCTCCCCATGGGAGGGCCCGTACATTGTGACAGAGGCAATCGGCAACGGAGCTTACCGCCTGAAGGACTCGAAGACGGGAGCAGACTGCAGCAACCCATGGAACGTGGCACAACTTCGCCGGTTCTACGCCTAGTCGACCCAATCATTGTACACAAGAAACATCAGCGCGACAGGTTTCAGACGCACTCTTTCCCTTACCAGGGTACCTAAAGGGACTGGAAGGGTTTTAATGAGGCGGCCTGTTCGCAAGAATCAATAAAGTGATTTAAAGAAAAGCTGTCTACTCTATATTTCCAGTCAAAGCAATCAATAACCTAGGCCACCACTCGAATCACTCGGGGGCTGCGCCATACAGGGCAAACTAAAATCCTAGGCCGCCACTCGAATCACTCGGGGGCTGCGTCGTACAGGTTGAAAGAAAAGCTTAGGCCGTTACCCGAATCACTCGGGGGCTGCGCCACACAAGCTCAACTCATAAAATCCTTGGCCGCTGCCCGATCCGCTCGGAAGTCGCACCGCACAGGTCAAGTTCAAAATCCTAGGTCGCCCCTGACACACTCGGGGGCTGCTCCTTACAAGTATCACTTGTAATCCTAGGCTGCCACTCGATCTACTCGGGGGCTACGCCACACAGGCCTTATTGAAAAATCCTAGGTCGCCACTCGAACCACTCGGGGGCTGCGCCATACAGGTCAAGTACCAAAACCCTAAGTCGCCACCCGACACGCTCGGAGACTGCGACACACAGGTCCCACTTGAAAAATCCTAGGACGCCACTCGAATAACTCGGGGGCTGCGCCACACAGGTACACGTCAAAACCCTAGGCCGCCACCCAAAGCACTCGGGGGCTGCGCCACACAGGTCGAAAATTAACGCAAACACTTGCACAGTAATGCAAACAATTTAATTTTCGTTACTGGAGAATATCTTTAACCTCATACACTGTCCCTTACACTGGCATATTCGCCACCTATAGCTAACCCTGTACAACAGAAGACAACTACTCTTAATCTGCAGGCTCATCCTTCGGCGCGTCGAGTGGGCCTACAAGGCGCACGCTCAGCCTCTGAACCTGCCCGATCATTTGGCGTCCAGCCGCCAAGGTCTCGGCGTAGTCGGCATCCCCAGGCAGGCCATCCAGCAGCCTCTCCAGCGGAAGATGCGGCCGGTGCAACCGGACGTATGCCAACGCTGCATTCGCCCCAGCGACGAGTTGAGCATGGACGATCTCCTTCAATGCATCTCCATCGCGGAACCTCTCCAGCAAGGCGGCCAGCCCGTGCGGCTGCCCATTGTGGGGGAAATACACACGATGGATGTGCCAGAGGGTCTTCCGGCAACTCTCCAGAAGAAAGGCCGCACGCCAAGTCCGATCAAGCATAAGAGCAAGGGTGCGCCCTCTCGACTTGTTCACCCAGAATTGGCGAGCTTCGTAGGAGTCGCCAGATGCCTCTCGGGTAACACGCTCCTCAACGCGGTCCCGCTCAGCCTGCCAATCCGGGTTCACATCTGCATACACAAGCTAGAAGTCAGAACAAGCAAGTTTCAACAAAAAGCAGCCGCAAAAGGATACCAACCTTCTAGCTGTCGACTGATCAGATCGATCTCCCCGAGCAAAAAATCCTCACGCTGGGAGAACTCTGCCGTGGGATGCGACCTGGAGCGATGCAGCAGCAGCTCGGTATTCTTCAGGGTCGCCTCAAGCTCAGCCACCTTATTCTTCAAGTAAGTGATAATTCGTTGATCATTCGTGCTGCGTGGAGGAGCCTGCGTCGCTCGACGACGGCGAGCACCCGAAGAAGATCCCTCGCCACTCGGCCCAGCCGCAGAAGCAGAAGTGCCGCCGCGCACGTCACTCTGCCATAAACGTGCAGAGTCAATACAAGCATACGACTGCTCAGCAAAGGCAAACTTGATGGGAAAAATAATAAATTTCAGCACAAAATATTGCTCAAGGCCAGAAGACCCGACAAGACATCAGTCATTACAAAGCAAAAGCTATAAGTACAAGACGCCGCGACTGCCAAACTCCTACGCTACAACTACTCCGGAGCAGCAGACTCTGACCGAGAGCGGCTCTTCCGAGCAGCAGCCGCCTCAGTCGCCTTGGCGAGCGCCCTCTCAAAGAGGGCCACAAGCTTCACAGCTAACTGTGCAGCCTACACCTTCACCCCGCTCAGCGACGCGGTTCGGCCATCAGGCCTCCGAGGGAAGCCGCTGACGACCTCTCGAAGTCACCCGGAATCTGATGCCCTAGAAGGAGCTGGAAGGTGAGCTCGGAGCCGCGTACCGTCTGCGTCCGAGTGAAGTCGGCGAGGGTGGTCGCGTCCTCTTCAAACGGAGCGGCAAGTGCGTCCACGGCAGTCGGCGGCAGGTCGCTCGGGAAGATGCTCCGATGCACCGTCGCAAGCGCTCCCGTCGACTTCTGCAGAGCAGCCGTCGATTTCCTCAGCGCATCAGACGCATACGCGCAGACACGGTCAAGGAAGCCGACAGTCGTCGCCAAGTCGACGGTGTCACTTGACGAGCCTTCTGGAGGAGCTCCACCGCATGTCTCTGCACAAAGAGTCCAATGTCAGACAAAGGCAAAAACAAAGGCACATTAGGCATCAAGCCGAAACTTACCCCCAAGAGCACCGGCGAGTGAGAGGAGGCGGTCGACTTGAGTCTTCTCCTGGGTGGCCCGCACTCGCTCGCGCTCCTGGGACTCGTGCAGGGCTTTCTCAAGCTCAGCCTGAGCCTGGAGCTTCAGCTCTAGCTCAGCAACCCGCCCAGTAGCCTGGTCCAGAGAAGCACGCAGCTGGTCCCTCTCCTTCTCCAGGCGAACATAAGTCGCGGCTGCGTCAAGCTGCTGGCGGTAGTACGGCTGAAACACAAGCAAGACATTAATAAAGTTGCGGGCGACTATACTAGTCACCCACACCTTCGGGGGCTACTCCCATCGGGAGCGCTGATCGCGCACCCGATGAAATTTCGAGACTACAAGTACAAGCATAAAAGACTTACGTGGTCCAGGAGGTCGACGTCTTCCGAAGCCGAAGGAGGAGCGCGACTCGACGACGCGAGGCCAGCAGGCTGTGCGCGCTCCTCTACCGCCACTCGAGTCACCAGCTCCGTCGAAGGGGCGGATGTGTGCTCCACTTCACGAAGAGGGGAGCTGGCATCGCCAGAACGACGGCTGGAGCAAAAACAGTACAATGATCAACTCGAAGACTGGAACTACAAAGTACAACTCGAAGACAACAAGGCACCAATATACTCACCTGGTGGTCTCGAAGTCGTCGTCACTCCCCAAGGAGACAGACGCCAGCCGTGCAAACGCGCGTGGTGGCGCGGAGCTGACCGGAGGAGCGGCCAGTGGCTCACTCCAACCGCCCGGAGATCGCAGACCCGAAGACGTGGCGACGGTATCCTCCAGATCAGCATCCGCACCCCTCGCGGGGGACGAAGCAGTCGCAGAGTCAGCGCCACTTCGGCGCTTCTGCCTCTTCGGTGCGGGTTCCTCCTCGTCATCCTCATCTTCCACCTCTTCGTTGGGAGAGGTAGCAGACGGAAGGTCGTCGTCGTCATCCTCCTCCTCTACAATCTTCGACTCGTCGGTGGGTCCGTCTTCAGGGAGAGGAGGAAGGCTGACCAGAAGAGATCGACCCTGAAACAAGTAGACGCAAGTCGAATCAAGAAGCAGGAAATCAAGAAACAAAGCAACAAAGAGAACAAGTCAAGAACTTACCTCGGGAACAGGGTTCGCTGCTCCGTACGCAGCGACTGGACAATTGACGTTGCAGGGGTCCGCGGCTCGGAGGCTGGTGATGCCCCTCACCTTGGTTTCCACCTCCTCGTCGTCGAGTGGCTCGTTGCTGACGCCCTCAGCGGCCCACATCGGGTGGGGCCGAGCACCGAGCGGTTGCACGCGAAGACGGAAGAAGGTGGCCATCAGGAAGACGCCACCCGACTCCCGCCCCAGGGTCTTGAGGAGGGTGCGAAGCAGGCTCACCAGCGGCCTCGTCGCTTCCCTCTCCTCCGCGGCGAGCGGGTGCGCCCAGGCGCGGGTCTTCCGCAACCCGCGCTCGCCGTCAAACTGCGCCAGGCCCTCCTGGTTCCACTGGACGTAGAACCATCTCTTCCGCCACCCCTGGACGGAGTCCGACTTCTTCATCTGAAAGTACGTGGTGTCACCACGCACCTGGATGCCGAAGCCGCCCACCGGGTATGGCAACCCGCTTTTCCCGACGTTCTTGCGAACGAGGAAGAGCGACTTCCAAAGCGCCCAGTGGGGTGCGATCCCCAGGAAGCACTCGCATAGCACGATAAAGCTCGCGATGCTCAAGACGCCATTGGGGGTCAGATCGTGGATCTGCACCCCATAGGCATACAAGAGACCACGAACAAAATCGTGGAGAGGGAACCCGAAGCCCCGTGGAAGGAAGTCCACGAAGCAAACGCGCTCCCCCTCGCGGGGCGCAGGAGATGTCTCCTTACCAGGGGCGCGTACCTGGGCCTGGTCAGAAGAAGGCAGGAGGCCCTGCATGCGCAGCCCGTCGAGATCCGCCCTCTTCACGGTAGACTTCTGCCAGTCGCCCTCCGGCTTCTTCATCAGCCCGGCGGCGGCGGCGGAGGAGCCGGCGGTGGTCTTTGGCTTGCCCATAGCTCTGGAGGACAGCAGCAGGTGGGAGGACAAGAAGCTCGGAGCTCGGATGGTGGCGAGAATGGTAGAGAGCAGAGGAAAAGGAGGCGCGGACGATTGGAGAAGATGATGCCCTCGCGCCGGAGCGCAGTACTTATGCCTCGAATAAACTCATCTCAGCCGTCCACAGGGCAACGGTTCCAAGCAGCTACATCCAGCCGTCCACGTGTCGCACGGAGAAACCAACCGTCGCCGCCCACTTCGTCCACTACGCACGGGGATCGAGGCGTCATCATCGTGCCGCGAAAATTTCGCGCCCAGTTCGGAGACGTGACAACTGCTGACCGCGGTCAACTCTGCCAGTGGGCCCCGCTACGTCACGTCCCATCGGGCGCAGAGGCGTGCAATGGAACGTCAGCAATGACGTCATCAAGCCAACGGCTCCAAACAAGTTAAACATCACAACAACTCGACAGCAATTCGAGTAGTAAGCTTCTCAGCTGAAAACAACAAAGGAAAGACTGCTGATCCGAGAACCCGAACAAATTATTCGGGTGGCGGAGAGAAACGAGCAAGCTCAAGCAGCCGAATCCATCTGCAAGTAGGCCAATAGGCTGAATAGAAGCAAGCTTCACAAGAAGAACAAGACAGAGTAATTCGACTTCACAGGTTACTCCCATCGGGAGAGGCCTATTCGACTGAAGAAATCGAGTGCAAGCTCAAGATCAAGCAATCCAATGGCGCGTCCAGGAGGAAGAAGTCCTTTGCCCGACTCTACGCTTCGACCAAGCACTCGGTGGCTACTGACGTGGGGCTACCTTTCGACTAGCCCACGATGAGGCTACCTGGGCCGCGCCAAGCACATGGAGGCCCACATAAGGCCCACTTGGGGTACCATGTAACCTAGTCCAAGTCGGTTAGGTCTCATAACCTGCCATATCTGTAATTGCCATCGGCATCGACCACCCGAGACCTGGCTACCTATAAAGCCAGGAGGGTTGCTCGTCCCAGAAGACACGCTGATAGCCACCACCACAAACCCTAGCGAGATCGCAATCTCGCCATTGTAATCGCTACTCGCCATCAATATCAGACAAGCAGGAAGTAGGGTGTTATCCTCCGGGAGCCTGAACCTGGGTAAATCCTTGCTTGTCAGCCGTCGTGATCACCAACACCTCTCTCTCCCCCCTTCAATCAACCCGGGGTGCACAACCCTGGGATTTGCCGAGTCACACCCTCGTCACCCTCCTTAAATTTCAATGATGCACTATACTTAAGTCTAGCATGTAAGCCTAAAAATGTTTTTCTACCCTGATGCCCGTGCATCATGGTGAGACCAAGCAGCTCCGCCGTTGGGTCGGAATGGACATACTAGATACACGTGAGGTGCAAGGACAACTAATGTAACACAACTTTAAGATCCTATATATTGTAGTATAGATAGCTATTTAAAATTTTGAGTAGAGCTTCACGCGAGTGCCTGTATTCTTCACGCGAATTATGGTTGATATCACTTATATGTATCTAGCGTTCGAGATCTATATGACAACAGTCGACGATGATCATGAGCTCACCTGAGCGTTCAGAGATAGGTTAGGCGAGTTTGTGAGCGGTCCGGTTGTTTCTGGATGTTGTCTTCACGTTTGTGTGGGTACGTTGATATGGTGTTGTTGTTTGTTTTATGGTTTTCGCCCGGTTTCTTTCACTAACTAATAAACCGGGCACCTTTTTTGTAATAAATATAAGCCAAAACTTTTGCCTTGGCTTAATTTCTTTTTATGTTTGTCAATTAACCATGAAATTAACTAATCTTTCAACAACCTTCCTAATCCCATAGCGAGTGTACGATGATGTAGCAGTACGGGACAACGAGTCAACGACCGGCCGGCGCGCCGGCGCCGCCACACGCATACTACGCATACTTTGTACGCTACGCGGCAAGGAACGGAAGGCGACCGCACACGCACTCCCACAAACGACCGACCGAATCAAACGGACGGACAAGATACACGCAGTAGCCGGGGATCGGACGGCCAGTTTCGCGTAGCCTTCGACGGTCCGAGAATACACGCACGCGACTCGCACGTGTCCCTCCCCACCCCGAAGAGTTTCTGTCGCTCACCATTTCATTCCGGCATCTCCATCTCTCCACTAACCCTATCGTCCTCACCCTCCTCCACCCTCCTCGCGACGGCGGGGCCGCAGGCGCGTGCCTGACGGGGAGCTCCGGCGGGAGGTAGGATGCGCGCTCTCCCCTCTTCTGGGCTCTCGCCCTCTGTCTCCGTGCGCCCTCTCTGAAACTCCGACCTCCCCCTCTCACGTCTCTGCAGCTACCGCGGCCGGCGACCAACACACCGACCCATCGACCACACGACCTGACCGGAACCAGCGCATCCCATCCGAGCTAACCGATCCCCCGCTACGGAACCGGAGGTACGAACCCTAGGCCCCGGGATCTGATTAGGTACTGTACCGGTGATTCCCCCTCCCCGAATCCTAGGTGATCATCCGTTCACATATAGTATGCGCTGTGGTAGTTAGTTATCCCGTGGATTGGATTCACCTGGTTCTGGATGCCATACCGTGTGTATTATATGGTACTGTATGCTGCCTCGGATCATGTGTATTGCTTGCTGTGCCGTTTTTTGGACATCAGAATCTGCGTGCACAGATTACTGATTTTTGGATAGTAATCTATGAGTACATCATATAGCAATATCCATAGCAAACAACAACAAAAACAACCAAATCTTTTGTCCCGAGCAAGTTGGGGCAAGCTAGATATGGAACCCACATAGAAAACTTGTGAAAACGTAAAAGAACAAAAAAAAGACAAAGTATCCATAAGCAAACACTAAATTGTATTGTTGAGTTTTCGTTTGGTACTACTTATGTTCGTGCACTCAGAGTTGCAATTAGTATTTGAAGAGGCAAACTCTATTTGAACGTATGTGACTAAATGGCTAACTTTAGGCACATTCTGATTTTAAAGAAGTTAACATGGCGTGGTAGAGCAAATACATCTGTTTTTATTTTCTTTAAATGATCGTGTTTCTCCACTAGAGGTCATGCATGAAAGCATGTGCTTTCGAATACATGATTCCGTTTTCATCTCACTGCCTCCCCCAACTTGATATGCGAATGTTAATTTAAGTTCTGTAATCAAATATGCCAATATAACATGAAATCACATACTCTTATAGTCAAGCTTAACACTAAACTACAAATAACCATGGACGGATAGCCTGCGGATTGTTTCATATAGATATACAGAAAGCGGAATTACGTGAGCTAAGTCACTACTAAAAAATGGACCAGCAGGGGCTGATAGTTTCTAACGTGGGTTGGACACAGGTGACCTTAAACCCTAGCCGTGAGTCGCTTACCGGTCCCTTAGCGCTATTCAAATTCGCTAGTGTGGGCTTCCTCCCTCAATCGGTGCTCATCGGATCTTCCCTGTATGTTTTTGGGATTCTCCTTGAGCAGCCATGCCTTTTGGTGGGTCGATTGATCTTGGTTTTATTTCACTTCCGCATAGCTACGATCTGACCTGATGAAACTTTTTTTAATAGAATGGTGTTCTTCTTGTGATGATTCACTTAGTCACATTTGATTGTGAGTGGATCTGTCATGCTAGTGTGTTATGCTTGGGCTGGATGTTTCAAATGAGTGGTTGCGCAACAGTTAAGATTTGCTTGGGCGTGAGTAGGTGCCCTAATTCACTAGCTCTTGTGGCTGTATTTTATGTCTGTTCCATGTATAGTATTTCCCTTTCCATCTACGAGTGTATGCAGAACATACGCGAGTACCTACGATATTATGCATATCCTATTGGCTGGGGCACTTTGTTACCATTTCACATATATGTTCCAGTTTCCTGGGTGAAAGTGTTGTTAAACAAAATCATGTATGATGAGGTGTTTGTAAATGTCCTCCAAGGGGAAGCATCACATCATTCTGTAGAAAAGCAAATATGTGTTCCGCTCCCACTCATCTTGTTACCTTCCCTGTATTCTTTAATATTTAGAACTAGCAATGTGTTCTGAGGATATGCGAAGATGAACTTTGGTTCGTCAGGTGTTACCTTCAAACTTTAGTTTTCAAAAAGGGTTTTACACTGTAACTTAGTTTCTTACTGAACCTTCTGTAATTGCTTCATCTTTTCTGCTATATTTGTATAATCATCCAAAACTAAAATGAGCTCTGCATTTTACAACTTTTGAAACAAAGCGAACCCGGTTCCCTCTTCTGTCAGCTATCTCACGATAAATCATGTAATAGGTGTCTTGTTATCATACATTTCTTCAATGTTCCACCTGTGTTTCTTTGATGAGGCTATTGATGTACAATGTCACAAATATAACTGCTGTTTTTTGATAGGTCCAAAGACTGACAAGTTGTGCTCCATTATCAATTGACCACCAGTCTGTGGGTTGCAACTCTGGACAGAGCCTTCTGAAGTTTGACAAGTCATTATATTCTCAACAGTACATTGCCGTGCAAGATGCCAAAAATAAAGAACCTGTCTGATGCATGTAAAGTATCATTTTCTCCAGATGGGCCCATATCTGAAGAAGCACTCGAGAGAGTCCGTGCACTTTTAGGTGATTCGAACTTTATACCATTTTGAATAGTCAGGAGTTATTTGTTGGGGGTTGCTATGGTACAGGGTCCACATATCATTTGGTTGCAGAGTTTTGTAAATCTTTCCTCTCCTAACATTTTTCTCACTCGCCACCCTCACAAATTGCACAAATATACACATCGTATACTAGCCACTATAATGTTTTTCTCAGTAAATGCATATGTTATTGAACAAAGCTGAGTCAGCTGTTGCTATGATAGAAAACTTTTGCCAGCGACCTTGCCATGTTAGTTCCTACTGTGACATATGATGGATGCAAGAAAAAACGTATCAACAACACATAAATAATGTGAGTATGATGGATGCAAGAGCAACTTATAACTTGCTTGAAGGTGGTTGATTCTTTATTCGTACTTCTACCTTGATTCGTATAATTACACATTTTAAGTTTTATGTAGTATAATATTTCTTTATTGAAAATGTACCATGCTTTGCATTTAAAAAATGCCCAAGAGTTACTTTGAAAAAGTTCATTTGCTGCCAAACAAAATATAAGCCAAAAATATTTGTTTATGTACCTTTTTCATGTATTGGAGTTCCTTATTTGTCTTATTTGTTAGTGTTCATGAAGAGGTATGACCAACACTTGACTACAGGTGATGTGCCAGTTACGCGGAAAAAAGCTGTATGTTTATTTTGGAATGGAGAAGTTCCAGTTTTTAACACTGAACTTCCCGTTGAAATTGTAGCCTGAAACTATTTAAACGACCCAAGTATCACCAGAAAGGGATTTTGACAAATGGTTTTGGGTAACGTGGGTGCCAAATGTTTGCCATGTTTACTGCCATGAACTAGCACACACTATGAAATACAACCAAGAAATCATTCGGACTGAGAACTTCAACTAAATTACTTACATGGAATCAAAAACTGGGTATGACGTGGCAGTAACTTTAATAAGATATTATTTCTTAGCTGTTGTGTCTGTCTGCATGTTTTATACGAGCTTGTGATGTACTAGAGTTTCTCGGGTTTGTTCCATTGCTAATTTAGGGTAAAAACTTGCTGTGATCCAACGAAACTAGAGCACTCAGAATCGGCATACTCAGATTCTTCATTCTATTTTGTATTCTCAGATGAGATCAGACCTTTAGATCTCGGCCTAGATAATGAAGCACAAATTGCACGTACTTGGAATAGTTCTGCGCGTCAGCAGAATGGGAGACGAGGACGTGGTGGGCCTAATCAGAATGCATCCCCAATCAAATATTTGCACATTCATGAATGCGAAAGTTTCTCTGTAAGATCTCTTGTTCATTATCTTAATTCAAGCATGTATTTTCAAATGAATACATGAAACACCTCTTTTGTAAGCATTGATTTTGATAAGTTATTATGCAGATGGGTATATTTTGTATGCCACCATCGTCAGTTATCCCTCTTCACAATCATCCATCAATGACCGTCCTGAGCAAGCTTCTATATGGCAAGGTGCAGGCGGAATCATATGATTTGATCGATGTAGCTGATCCAACTGACCCGTTAAAGCGTAAGTTCTTCCATTCGAAAATCTTCTACATGACTGTAGTTGCCATGGCGGTACTGTAGTCACGCAATTGGTTGTTTTGTTTGTGCATGATATCTAGTAGGCAACTCGTGAGTGATTTAATACCTTGTTCCCTTGCTAAATGAATGGACATGCATATTACTATGCAAAGAAGTATAATGTGTTTTATGCAATAAGATAATGTTTGTACATTTCATATCATCAAAATCAGCACATTACAGAATTACCTGTATTGATACTAGTAATCTAGCAAGTGCAAGGCACGTTTCACCTCATAAGCATATTACAAGCGCACAAAATTGTGCTTGGAAGTTTAATGAAAGCTCTCAACTTAAAAATATTTGCCTCCAATAATCTGAAGAGTGAAAAGAGCATGATCTGTATTGATACTAGTAATCGAGCATGTGTGAGGCACGTATCGACTAATAAGCATATTGCAAAGACGCAAAGTTGTGCTTGAAAGTTGATGAAAGCACCCAACTAAAAAATATTTATCTCAAATAATCTGAAGAGTGAAATGTGCTGACAGCCTTCACATATCATCAACCCTTGTTGGTATGCAAACAATTGGAATTAAATGCTAAATTGCTAACAATGAAGTTCCAGGCAGAAAACGAATGTTAGCGGTCGGCTGAATCCACACCCAAAACCTTGGATCTAGCTTTAAGCCACTAACATCCATGCGGGAATGAGGAAAACGTGTGAAAGAGAACTGAATCATGTTGGGAAGAAGCAACGACCTGTCAGACACCGGGATTGAATGGCATGGAAGCGAAGGCCATGGATGTATGAACCTTTTGGATGCTTCGATTGCGAGAAAGACCCAGCGCAGAAGCCATGTCGGCATGAAGCTTGGGGTATCGGTGGCCTTGAAGCACGGTGCGTCTTTTGGGGAGAGTTGGCATTGGTTTCTTTGAGCTTGCAGATGCAGCCCCCCTATGTTGGGTGGTGTTGAGCGCCTCGATTCAGCCTCCCTCCACACGTGGTGGCAGTGCTACTGGGAAGGAATGGAACAAGGGAGGACGGTGAAGAGTCCGGAGGGAGGAGGCGACGCGCAACAGCAAAGCTAGTTGGTAGGCAGAGCAGCATATAGGAGCAAATAGTATGTCTCCTACTCTCCAGCTATAATTTCAGCGATTAATCTGATTATTAGGTAGTTTAACTGTGTCAGTACTACGGGAGAGATTATAGGAGGGCTAACCGGTTTATCAGCCCTTAGATTGTAATTAGGTAAAGGAAAAGGGATTAATTATTTTGGATGGCTGAGACCAGAAGTGCCCCACTTTAGCGGTGCGCTTTTATATGGGTATAAATTTGGATTTGGTGTATGTGGGAGGCCTTGTCAATTTCCAATCGACATGTATTTACGGACGGAGGGAGCAATGGTTAGTTGAAAGCATCTTTATAGATGGAGCAGCAAAATTTTGCTGGATTAGTACAGATGCCCCTAACTGGATGCCACAACAGCAACCGCGGTCATGCTCTTGGCTTTTATTTTCATAAGTAAAATGTCATTTTCATTGTTGGATGTCCTAGTCATTCAAACTTCTACTGATACCAAAACACTACGGCCTTTACTTGGTAGTGTATTTTAGGGTATTGGAGGGGATTATCCCGGATCCCGGAATATCCCCACTAGTATGTTTACTTCTAGTGTATTTTAGGGGATAATCCCGATATCCCCCACCAACCATCTCATTTTTGCCTAAAACAAAAACTCTAGTCCATGCTAGTGTATTGTAGGGGAAGAGTATTTGTGGGGTTGGGTGTTCACCAAATCCCCTCACATCCCCATTCCTCTCATCCGTTAGAAAACCCTTGGTGGTGCCACGTTTTGTGCTATGATATCTGTTTCCACACCCTACTTTGTGTCTCAGTTCTAAAATACATCTTCCGTTTTGTATTCTTGCACACCAAATTTCTGATAAGTCGTTGAATACTAATGACATTCTTAACCAAAATATGGTAATACTAGTTAACACGTCGTACCAATGCCAGATAGTTAAAGAATTGTCATACTTCCTGCTATCTAGTTTTGATGAGTTCAAAGAATGTCTATGCATTACAAGCTACTCTTTTTATGGATAATTTATCCATCATACAAATGTCCCTAACTTAAATCATTACGTTGGATGTGTAAAATCTGTGTGCCAACTAATAAGATTATGTAGCTTGACTCCGGTGCAGCAAGACCGGCAAGGTGTGTAAGAGATCGCGAGATGACTGCGCCAGAGACCACCATTCTTTATCCTGATAGAGGTGGTAACATCCACACTTTCAGAGCCATCACACCTTGTGCGCTCTTTGACGTCCTTTCTCCACCATATTCTGCTGAGAAGGGAAGAGACTGTTCATACTTCCGGAAGTCTTTAGTGAAGGAACCATCTGGTATATCTTGAAACTTGATTATTGGTTTTTTTATGGATTACTATATTATGGTATGCCGGTTCTGATCTGTTTTAACATTTCCTTTTACAATTTACCAGCTGTTTTGCCGAGTGAAATAGATAGCTCCGAGGTAGTCTGGTTGGAGGAACTGGAGGACCATCAGCCTCCCGAGGGATTTGTTGTTGCTAGAGGTCTATACAAGGGCCCTGTGATAAGGAGATAGGTTAGGTGTACAACACTTTTGCACATGGACAACGAATCAGTCGACGATGCAGGCTCCTAGTATCAGTTGTATGTGGCATAGTAGAGCAAGCATCATCCAGTCGACCCGCAGCCTGTGATTTATGATGTACACGATCTGATCTGGATGAAATGCTGCCGGTCTGCGATGTAGTTACACGACTCTTATCATCATATGAAGGAGAGTTCGTGTCATGCTGTATTAGGTAGAACAACTGGCTTGAGTTTCTCGCCTGATGATTATTCCACGAGGAAAAAAGATTTGGTTTGGCGGACTGATCAGTTCATCTCATTCTGTAAACAGTCAGCATAAATATTCTTTGGGATATAACATTCTGTGTCCTTGCAGCAAAAATTGGCAATGTGATGTTTGTTCTCGCAAACTTTGATAACCCCTTTCAGTTGTCCGTGAGCTCAGCTCTTATTCTTCTCCAATCGATCTGCATAAGTTGTAAAACTGTGCGCTATGTACTCAATTGTACCATTTGTAGCTGGGTGTGAGTTGTGACATGACACCTGAGTAAAGATAGTCATGATGACCAGGGGCGGCGCCACCAGGGGGGCGAGGTGGGGCGGCCGCCCCCCCTCCGCTCCGGTAGTTTTTGTACCTGTACAGCGTATCCAGTTATTCAGCTTAGTACATATATAAAAAAAAACGTTCTGCTTCGTCGCTCGACCAGACGCGCGCAGCGCTCGCTCACCCCGCATCGGCGCATCGCATCTCGCTCACGCGCCTCAGCCCGGGCCCTGCTCGATCCGCCGCCCGCCCCCGCCGGCCGCTCGTCGTCGTCGCCCCCACCGGCCGCCCGCCCCCGCCAGCCGCTCGTCGTCGTCGCCCCCACCGGCCGCCCGCCCCCGCCGGCCGCTAGTCGTCGTCGACTCGTCGTCGCCCCCACAAGATCAAGAGATTGGCCGTCGTCGTCGCCGCCGGCCCCTGCTCGGCTGCTCTGCTCGATCCGCTGGCCGCCGCCCCCACCGGTTCGTTCGCCTCGGCCTCCTCCAACTCCAAGGCTCCCCTCAATCTCATGATTCTCATCCCCTGATTATTGCCCTGATTGGCTGATTCGTGGTCGGTGGTCGCGAGCGCGAGCTAGGTTGCCGCTCGGCGACGTGATGGACGGAGCGGATGATTCTGACTCGGAGATCTAGGGAGCTGTGGATTTTGTGTTGGAGCAAGAAGAGAAAGAGGAGGCTGCAGCGCTGGCCAGCAGCGACAAGGAGGGGAAGAGCAGGTTATTTCTTCCCTATTTTCATCTTTTACATATTTCGTTTTTAGCAATTTTGATGTAGATTATTGTATAGAAATAATTAATTTGGGATGTCTACTGTTATTATAGGAAACTTCGGAAGCTATTGTTCATGAAGTTTTTGATCTTGCAAATGTTGTTGCTAGCACAACTACAACTTAATGGTATGACACTATCCTATGAAAAGCTAATAATTGTATGATACATGTGCTCACAAATTGTTCATATGTTGTAGGTGTCTCTTACATATTGGGATATCATATGGTGGCTGCCAATTGTTCAACTCAAGTGACATGAGTCCATGTTAGTATGTTACTAGTTTTTAAGTTGTTTTTAGGTTACTTTTATGTCATTGTTAGTCGTACTTTATGAGTTATGAAATTGAATATGTTTGAACCTTTTTTGTGTTGAATATACTTGCTTTTGCCTAAATTTTGTGAGTTTTAATATTGTGAGGCTTCGACTTATTTACATTGTTCCTTCCATACCATTGGGGATTACATGTATTGTCAAAAAAAAAATCGCCGGTGGCACACCTTTTACTGTTCGCCCCCCCTGGTCTCAATTCCTGGCTCCGCCACTGATGATGACCACTTGATATGGTTGTTGCAGATGACAACCATACAAGTACATGGTCAAGGCGAGCTGGATATATATATCCTGTGAGAGATTTACACTGAGCACAGCTCCAATTTTGATGTCCTCTAGTTGGCAAAAGTCCTACTAAAATATAGAAAAAAAATGAGAGAGCAGCGTTATACTAAAGCAATTTTTGCTTTTACAAAGAACATGGGCTTGGGATGCATCAGGAATTACCAAATCAACTCTGAGAGGCACTATAGGGCACAAATGTAACTTTGAGGCACTTGCTCCCATTTCCCTCCCTATATTTCACGTCTCTGCAATCATACTACACGTCAGACCATCACCACCACAGCCTTCAGAGCAACATCTTGATCGATAGTGAGTTCAGTCGAGGTATGTCGACCAAATTTACTGGTGCAGGTTTGATGGAGTCGTTGAGGGTCTGCTTTTTAGATCATTCTCAGGTTCAGAGTCATATGTGCTGGTGGCGTCCATGCAAAATCGTTTGTGCAGAGTTTAGCCTACTCATATGCAGCAGTGTTATCTTCAGGAGCCAGTACAAAAGGAAAATGGGAAACTCATTAAAGAATCAGTCTAAACGTGGAACATAATCAGAGGTCATCCAAAGTGTGGCAAATAATCAAAGCCCCAACAAATATGTGGCAAATAATCAAATATCCCTTACTCTACCTGCCTTCAAAAACATGATCCTCTCAAGTGGTTTACCTCCACCTAAACATAGAGTAGTTTACCTACTTGGATCCGACCAGCCGAAACATAGAGTGTAATCCACCATATGCAGTACAGTCAGGGCTTCACTACTAGGTACTCGCTCCGTCCCAAATTAATTGACTCACATTTAGTACAACTTATACTAAATCTGAGTCAGAACGGAGAGAGTAGTTCTTACTGAAAAGGTCTCTGAAAGTAAACCATGTCTGAATATGGTGCAATTGAGCAAGTAGTTCCACTGGTGCGTCCATGATATATCCACATGTTAATAACATCAACATAACATAGGTACTTAATTTGCAGTTTTCCATTTAAGCGAGCATAAGTTCGATCAGAGTTGTTGACAGCTGAACAGGCAAAGTACTACTACAATATCCACACAAATGGCACACAAAACCAACAATCTAGTACATTAAATAACGGTTGCTGCAGATGACGCGTGAGTAAAGATGGTAATGATGACCACTTGATATGGTTGTTGCAGATGACAAACATACGGGCACATGATCATAAGTTCATAACCCTAGGCGGGTTGGATATATATCATCACACAAGAGATGTACACTTGTATATGAGCATAGGGAATGCACGCACTGTCCAATTCCTCTTACATAGAAACAAAAAGAAATACTCCCTCCGTTTACTTTTAGTTTGCGTTCTGGCTTTTTCAAAATTTTCCCTTTTAGTTTGCGTTTTGTTGTTGATTTCCTAATATACCCCCACACTAGGGCATGCAACAGGCATTTAATTACACCAGAGGCGAGGCCACTATGTAAAGCGACCAGTGCATGTGTGGTTTTCACCGGCGGGTGTGCATGCATGAATTGAATGCACCAGGGACAAATTAGTCCATGCAATCTCTAAATTAGCTCATCGCTGGCCTGCCTAGGTATGTGTTCTTTGCCCAGAACGCAAACTAAAAGTAAACGGAGGGAGTACTGGGAGAGCAGTCTCAATGCTAGGGAATTTTTGCTTCTAATTTTTTTAGAACGTACGGGTTGGGATGTGTCGGGAATTCCCACATCACAATCAAGGGAAACCAAAGGGCAGCATCGTATCTTTGAGCTACTGGTTTGGTTTCCATTCTCCAGATTGCGTCTCCCCTCGATATATTGCGCGTCTCTGCGATCATACTCCTACACGTCGGAGAACCGCCACCAGCTGTGTCATGGCACCATCTTGATCTCAGTTTACTGGTGATGGTTGGGTCCAGGCATGGTCCACTTCTGCACTGCGACATCTTTCACAACGCAAGCAGCTGCTGGGTCCCCTAAAAAAAACTCTGCTGCTGGGGTCCATGCGAAATCATTAGCAATGTACAACACTGATTGACCAAGTATTGCACCTAATTAGCAGCTGCTTTGCGGTAAGAGTTCTAGCTGACTTGATGTGCGCCAACAATGCCCGCCATCTTCAAGAGCTCTCTATCTGCCTTTGAAAGACATGCTCGTCTCCATGCCACGTGAATGATTATTCTAGATCACAAGCTACTTAGATCCGTGTGGTTCGAAACATAGAGTTGATTAATCCACCATATGCAGTACAATATGCTGCAAACATTAGACTACCAACATGTGGACAGGTTTTCAACTCGACTGGAGAGAAGAAACACAAGTGCACAAGGTATTTTGAACATGTATGTTGGGGTGCACGACAAGTTACTGAAACAGTCACAGCTTCACTAGTTAGTTCCTACTGAAATGACTCACAAGTCTCTGCAAGTATCCATGCCTGAATATCGTGCAGTGAGCAAGTAATTCCACTCATGTGCCCAGGATACTTATCCACATGCGATATACATAAACAGAACAGAGGTACTTAATATGCAGTTTTCCATATTAAGCGAGCATAAGTTCGACAGGCTGAAAAGGCAAGTGCAACACCATTCAGACAATTGGCACACAGACAACAATCTAGTACAGTACATAATGGCTGTTCCGCGGCAGCTAATGCACAAACGGTTCTTACAAAGTACTAGAGCATTAATAGAAGAATTCATCCTGAGCGTGGACTAATGCCGGAACCTTGCCGTAGTATGGCACATAGAATAGACTGAGGTACACTTCAGTGAACTTTTCTGGAAGCTGTTTAAACTGCCAGCCTTTTCCAGTACTGATGCTGACTGAGATGATCTTATCAGCTTTCTTGTCATCAAGGATGACTAGTTCCCTCTCCAAATCAAAAGCCAAGATGTCATAATCAAAGTACCAATATCCTTCACTATCAATGCTGAGCAACATGTCCCTCCCGAATACATCGCTCACACTGACACGATGCTTCACCACCCACTCGTCAGGGCCTTCCAGACTCCAAATTCGCACCGTGCAGCCATCCAGTTCTTGTTTCGCATAGCATAAGATGCGTGATGACCGCGAAAGACGTCCATCACAACAGTTAAACATATCTGCCCCATTTGTATATCCTGGCAACCGAATGATCCTATGATTGAGCAATTGTGCACTTGTGTTGGGTGCGTTTAGCGCCAGAATGTTATGGTCCCATAAGTGCTTCACATACAACACCCCATTTACAAAGATTGAATCACCAACATACGCATGCTCAGTTTCCCATAGAGGACCAGACCACAAGGATTCCTCAGAGAAAAATACCTCAACTTCAGTTGTAGTCCCAATAGGTGGAGTGAAGTGCGGGATGGACTGGAATTTGAAGACATAGAAGTGTTGAGACCATAATGGATCAAAAGACAACGTAAGCCAAGTATCACAGATAGGCGGTTCAGGTTCAGTATCAGGAATTGCCATCCACTCTTTAGTTGCCGGATTACACACAATGGTGTTGGAAATTGCTTCATGCTTATTACCTCTCTCATAACAAAGAAGTAGGCCATTGCTGCAATCCACAAGCTTTGAGGACTTATAACGTGGTGCCACAAAGTTCAGACTTGCGTCAATTTCCCTGTCACTTGCAGGAAGTCTGGCAAGATGGATGGCTGTTCCAAGAGCATATTTTCGGTACAAGAGACCAACAGGAGTTCTTGGGAACTTCTGGCGGTAGTATGGATGGGAGTGGGACGAGAAGGCAAGCCAAGACTTGCAGACACATTTGAAGCGGCAAACGGACTTCAACGGTAGTCGAGACAGGATGTCCACCACCAGCTCATCAGGTAGTACAGATGTGGACATCCCCTGTGGGGGTTTTCTATCTCGTTGGAGCCAACCTAGCATCTGAACCTATCTGCACCAAAACAGAAGAAAATAGATGATATTAAACTGAGAAACAACAAAATACTTACGTAAATGCCATTTGAACCTAAACTTCAAAGAACTTTGACACCAGAACACGCGTGTAACTGAGAAACAGCAAATACGCGTGTAAATACACATTTTGTTGGTCCCCACTGGTCCTTTCATAGTTTACACCAGAACTAGCAAATGAGTGGCCCTGAAAACATGTGTTATCAGGCCTTAAAATCACACATATTCTATACTCCGTCTGCATATAGAAGGACGGATTTGATATCCCTGAGTTGTCCAAAACATTTCCATCTCTAAGCCGGCAAAGCATCACATGTAAATGAACGTAAATTCAACCATTTGTAGACCTAAAACAGCACATAATTTGAAACAAAAAAATGTATGTAATTTGCAGTTTCCATTTTTACTTTTATTTATTTATTTTGGGTCTAAAATTCGTTTCTCCTCTTTCATTAAACCCAAGGTCTAGAGTCAACATTCAATATCGTAAGATGCTATTTTTTCAAGGAATTTTGTTTCTGTTGGACACCGTTATTTTGTGTTCTTTGTTCAAACACACTGAACTTTCGTGGCTTTGCTCAGTACCGTTACAATTTCTTTATCATTTGTTGTAACACACCACTTATACTAAAATGGAAAGGTGTAGGGTGTACGCGGGGAGAAGTCTATTAGATTAACCCCAGACCCGGAGTACTTTCCGGCGAGACGCACATTGACAAACTTGGTAGCTGATCGATCCGCTTTGTCGCGATGCAGAAAGCAAGCAGGCAGGCAGGTCAATGGATTCCTCACGTGGCCACCGTGCTACGTGATCGCTGGATCGATGGAGTTGCAAAACTAGCATGGGGACAAGGGCGGCAGCTCCCGGCAGCTGCAGCATACCAGCAAGGTGATTCAAGCCCTGTTGGGGTGGCTGGATGGTGTGGCCGCCGACACGGTCAAGGTTGCCCAGGGCGTGACGCAGACGAGTCTGGCAGGACCTGCGGACGACACTTCGGAACGGGGTGGAGGTCAGCGTCGGAGCGCCATGGCTTCGTCATCTACAAAAGCGCCCACCGAACTCCTTGTAGGCAAGAAGAACGGACTGAGTAAACGGATTGGGGAAGGAAGGGAAAAAAGTGAATCTTTCCGTTTTAGTACAAGGAGCGTGTTATAGCAAATAATCAAGAAATTTTAATGGTACTAACCAAAGGCATAAAAGTTTGGTGTGTTTAAACAAAGGACACGAAATAACGGTGTCCAACAGAAAATTTGCCCTTTTTTCAAAGGGTCAGCTAAGAGAATCAGCTCTCCACTGCCCCTGATGGTAGGCAGAAAACTACAAGGCTCTTTCCTACAGCGAACCCCGTTGACGTCCTGCACCCCTCTCGCTGGCAGAGTACAACTAAACCCTAAACCCGAATCCGATCGATTATTCGCATTCCTAGTTTTTGCGGCTACTTCCCCCGCGAATCTGATCGAGTAACCAAGGGCTAGGACAGATCGAGCACTAAACCTACTTCCCCATTCTAAGCGAGAGAATGCACCAAAGCATAGAGCAGAGGAACGGGAGCAGTACCTGGATCTGCACTGAAGGATCACCGCCGCCGCTGCGCCGCCGCGGCCGCCGGGCTGGATTGGAGGGAGCCCTAGCGTGTCCGTGCGGTGTGCGTGGCGAGAGTGAAGCTGTGTAGGAGTGGTGGCGACTGGCGAGAGTGAATGGGGTAGAAATGGACCGTTGTTGGGCCTCGGATCGGTCCATCTTGTTCTTTGTTCTTTCGCTCGAATTACCTTTTGTTTCAAACGAAAATAAAAATAAAAGCAAAACAAAAAAACTGATACCATCGGAGATGGTTGACACGGATTTTCTCAAATATGGATGTTCTATGAACTATAATATTTCTATATATACATATATGCATTTAGGTAAATTTATTTCAATCATTTCCGGTCGGAGGGAGTAATCCTAGTGAGGGAACTAAATGACCCCATCTAGCTAATCATTTGTCGTTATTTCATATGATCATGTTTCTGCCGTTTTTTCACCGAAGAACACTCTCCTTCCCCGTGCATCGCCCTCCTCAAGCACCAGAGGGACTACCGGCGATGCCCTTACTAGCCTCGGGGAAGGTGGCCGGTGGTGTGACACGACTGCTGGTGTTGGGCGACGGTGGTGGGGGAGGGATGCGGCTTGTCCGGCTACAGGTGTGTGGCGGCAACTCACGTCGTTAGTTTATGGCGGCAGGCTAAACAGTACTGACATGGGTAAGGTGAGCCATGGCTAATGTGCTCATCGGAGGCTCTTGGCAGTGTCGTGCAACTATGTCTTGTACTTCGCTTCGACGCGACTAAGACTTGCCAAATCTGGGCTAGGCTGGCCTAGGTCTCGCAGCTGCCTAGCATACCCAATTTCGGTTCTACGGGGCGTGTATCATGGTCGGCATGGAGTTCGTTGTTTTATGCCCTTGAACAGGCCAGATCTGGGCTAGGAGGGCTTGCATCTGGTGTGGGCCTCTTCGACTCTAGCATGGTGACCTATCTTGCACACATGACTTATTGGCAACGTTCTCGATCCTCGTTATCTGTCGGCATGATTAACACTCTATGGCCCAGAGCGAGATGGCGGACAGTTCTCTTCGATATTTGTGCGTGATGCAATGATGTCCGGTTATTTCTTAAGGCGTGGTTTTCACCTCTGATCGTTAGTCTCGGGGGCATCTTATGGGGTGTGGCTACTTTATTCGCTTTTTAGAGGATTCACTCAACATTTTGTATCATCTTTATCTATTAAAAATCGTGAAAGACTGTTTCAGAAATATGGCAGGTTGATCAATTTGATTATACACCAATGTGGATTATTATCCAGATTTCATTCTAATTTTCCTTCATCGTGGAGTACAAAATAGGGCATGTCACCAGCTCTATTGCTGAAAAAGGAAGCCTGAAAAGCAAATACAGTTGTTTTTATTTTACATGAAGTTTCCGGGTGCTGCTGCACTTCTTATTTACGGTAAGATGATACTGTAGAACAGTTACTAACTCTGTTTTTAATACAGCTACTAACTCTGTTTCAAAATATAAGCCTTTTACCCAAACTAAACTAGCTAACTAAAAAGGTTTACATTGTGAAACGGAGGGAGTAAATCCTACAAACATGTGCCACTGTGGCAGTTTAACTTTATTAAAAAAAACACGCCACAGCCACAAGCACCAACACAACTCCAATATAATGCCTTGGAAACTGAAGCATGGCAGGATTACAAGAGTTCCTGTAACTTCAACAAATACCATGTGTGGCCTGTCCTTGTACCAACAGGAAAATAATTTACTCTGCAGTTCTCCTCAAGTAGGCTAGCACAAGTAAGAGTGCAAGACCAGAGTTTATTAGATGCCACATAACACATGGAGAAGCCAGCAATCCAGTACATAATACTACATAACAGCTGTTTGGTAGAGCTGGTGCACAAGAGACGCTTACAAATATTACATCCTAAATTTAGCCGGATTGCACACAATGGCATTATAAATTTCTGCATCTGTGCTACCTCCACTATAAGAAAGAAGTAGTCCATTGCAGCAGTCGTTAAGCTTTAAGGGGTACTTGTAACATGGCACAAAGCTTAGTGTTGTGCCAATATCTCTATCACTTGAGGAAAGTCTGACTAGATGGATAGCAGCGCCAAGCTCATATTTTTAGTAGAAGAGTCCGTAGGGAGTTCTTGGGAGCTTCTGACGGTAATGTGGATCAAACGAGAAGGCAAGCCAAGACTTGCAGACACATTTGAAGCGGCAAAAGGACTTAAGCGGCAGCCGAGACAGGATGTCCACCACCAGGTCATCAGGTAGTACGGTTGTGGTCATCCCCTGCCAAGACTCAACATCTCCTTCCATTAGATGAATGACAAATGAATGGTCCTCAAAACATATGTCATCAAGCTTACGTTCACATACACATTGTATAACGGCAGTCATCAGTACATATATATGTAGGACATGTTTTATATTCCTCGGTTGTCTAAGAACCGTATCATCAAAACAGTAGCGCACATCATCAAACATACTCTAATAAAGGTTAACATTTCCACAATTCCACATCTAACGTTGTACAGGATATAAAGTAAATAGTTAGGCAGACTCAGGATTTTTTTTGGCCGATTAATGTGTCAGCACTCCACTGCAACCGATACGTACGCTGGCCCTGATGGTCGGCACAAATCTACTGCGCGTCTCTTTCAGGCCAGAATGCCGGAGCAACTTGATGCCCTGCTCACTTATCACTACCAGCTGTGACCACGGCTAAATATATTTGGAATCTCAAATTTCGCCGATGCGGCTACTGCTACTTCCCCGCGAATCCGACAGAGGGGAAGGATCGAGCAGCGCTAGACCTACTGTCCCGTTCTCAAGAAGTAGATCCAGACGCGACAATGTAGGGCACCGGAGGGACGAGAGGAGTACCTGGATCCGCAGTGCAGGGTCGCCGCCGTCACGGCTGGGAGCGTCGTTGGCTCCTCCCGTTCGTGTGGGTGGTGAGATTGGAGCTGGCGCAGGAAGCGGCGGCGCGCGCCGGAGAAAGGCGTTGTGGGAGTGGAAGAGCGCCAGAGAAAGGCCTTGGGGGACTGAGGTTGCTGCACAGTGGAGGAAGACTACCGTTCTTGTTTTCGTTTTTCTTTTCTGTTTTATTTTCCATTTCGTTTTTCTTTATTCGGTTTCCTTTTATTTTTTAGTTTCCATTTTATTTTCTGTTTTATTTTTCCTTTTATTTTACTTTATTTTTTGAAAAAGTTCGAATTTAAAAAAAGTTGTACACTTTTTCAATTTGAATATTTTCCAAATCATAACACTTTTTAAATTGAACACATTTCAAATGTGAAAGGTTTTGAATTTAAACAATTTTGAAAGTTGTTATTTTTATTTAAACATTTCAAAACTGAATATTTTAAATTTGAACAATTTTTAATGTTAATGGTTTTTTGAATTTGAACATTTTTCGCATGTGAATAACGAGTTTGAACATTTTTAATGTTTTCAATTTGAACATTTTTCAAATCCAAACTTTTTAAAATTTGTCCATTTTTCAAATATGATTTTCTTGAATCTGAACACTTTTCAAATCTTAATAGTTTCCAAAACTGTTTTTTTCTTCAATAAATAGGTGTATATAAGAAAATATAGGTCTAAGGCCGACAATGAGTCGGGTATGGCCGGGTCGACCTATTCCAGACCCATGCCCACATAACAAATGGGCGAGGCTCTCTGACTATGACTTTGTCCATGGGTTAGATCTCAGACCCATGCCCGTACCCGTCGGGTCTATAGTAAGCACCTTGCATCAGAAGACAAAGAACCCCAAATTTATAACATACACAAGTGCAACTAGAGGATTCACCTCGTGCCGACAGGGAGTAGGGGACGGAGGCGTCGGGGACGGCAGGGGGAAGCTACAGCGTGCGACAGGGCGGCGGTTTCGGGGACGGAAGGGATTAGGCGACGATAGGGAGTTGGAGATGGTGGCTTTGGGAGATGCAACAGCGGCTTCGCTCGGTGGAGGGAGGACCAGGTAGTCAGGGACTCAGGATCGGTGCAACGGCTTCGGTCGGTGAGGGGAGAGCATCGCTCGGCGAGGCGGTGAGGGAGAGGGTTGGGAGCTGGGAGACATGGAGACACTACAAGAAATATGTTATCTTATGTCTTAATAGTGACCTCCCAAATATTGATCACAAATCTATGACCGTTTTGAACTAATTGGTCATAGTCCACTTCAGCGTGAGAAGCCTCATGATAATAATCATCCAACATTTATTGACCCACGACCCTTGGACGCCTTCTTCATCACCTATTTGTCTTCTTTTTTGCACCCATCGCATATGTATGCAACCTCTCCGAAGGGTGTGTTCATCCTATTTGAGTGCCACTGCATCGTGCTGGCTGCCCTCCTCGTCTATGAGGATCGTTTCTACATTGGTATCCCTTCCCGACGCTTCATATTCTCATATTAGCTTGTGCCTGTTGCTATTCTCTCCCCTCTCTCTATTCCCTCCCTCCCTCTCCTTGTTTTGGAAGAACTGGTACTAGTAGATAATGATGGTGAAATTCTTGAAGCAATGAGATCAGATATATAATAAATTGATTGATCGTACATAAACTTTAAATAGCTAGAGTGCGGACTCGACTCGAGTCTAGGGTTTGTGCGCTGCTCTTGTCGATGCGCTGTGAACTAAATTGGGTTGAGCTATTGGGCTATGCTGAACTATTGGACTGGGGCGCTGGCTGGAGTGGACTAAATTGGTAGTGTGCTATGTCATTTTGGACCCCACATGTCAGCTAATCGGGTCGCACATGGGTAGACATGTCTGTCCATACCCTACCCACGACTAATCGGTTTGTCCATGGACGAGACCCATGGGTGAACATACCCATTTGGCTCGGGTGCCCATGGACGGACTTGCCCATGGGCGGAATTGCCGAATGGGTCGGCCATTATCGCATACTCCCTTCCCTTTTCTCACACATAACAAGAGAAAAGGGGGAAAATGAAGACTCGCCGAATGGGCCGGCCCATTATCACATGCTAGCAAGTTTCAGTGCAAGGTGTGGTTCATGGTTAGTACTTAGTACTTTGGGAAGAGTTTCCGGTTCTGATCAAAAGAGAGGAAAAAGATTAAACACGTTGCAAGTTCCGTCTAAAATTTAAGAACCGGCAAGATGCATGCCTCATCACCCTGTGGGTAATCTTGTTTGCGCGACGAAAAGTGCACGAGGATGTCTTCCAAAGCCCACTCTGCACGCACTTGTTAGGAGTCGTTCTTGTGAGTCACGCCGGCAATGGGTCGGGTATGGTCGGGTCGACCTATTTCAGACCCATGCCCGTTTAATAAATGGGCGAGGGTCTCTGCCCATGACCCTGCCCATGGGTCAGATTTCAGACCCATGCCCATACCCGACGGGCGACCCGATGGGTCTGTAAACAGCACATAAATATATGATATTATACCATTTTAAATAGCAAAATAAGCACAAACAACAAATAGTGATGTACTGATTGTTCACACAAACACAAATAACAAATCAAGTTCCATATTTGGAGAGAGATAACTAAAAAGAGTACATAAGTATTACAAGTTTAAAACAATCAGCAGGCAGCCAGTGTTCAGTCATTTTTTACTAGTGCACTAAGCCAACAATCAGATAGTGAATTATTGTAATGAATGAAGTAGCAGGCTCCAATCAGCTCCACTGCTCCAGCGCCCAGGTATCATCTCCAATCAGCTCCAGCGCCCATCACCCAACTTATTGGCTTCTCCTTGCTTCTTTAGTCTTCGGTTAAGATTGATTCATCTTCAGCCTGAAAATTACAGGAAGTTGTATATGAGAATAACTTCTACAGATAAAGCATGTATTAGTACAAGTGTAGAATTACCATTGGTTCTTCTTCATCAGCCAAAACAGTTTGGAAACTTGAAAAGAGAGTAGAATTCCAATCACCTAATGGAAAGACAACAAATAACACACAGTAAGAAAATGAATAATGTGCATGGAAAGTAATTACACAGTTTACTCAATCTATTACCTAACATGTCGGCACGAGACCAAGCTTGCATACACATAAGGGCTTCAACCATGTTTGGAGCAAGTGAACTACGGTGTACACGAGACCAAGCTTGCATCCACTGCCTCTGTCTCCATTGCCGGCTCCGGCTGCGAGGAGTTGTCCCCCGGGGAAGCCATTCAAAGTCCTGATGTCCAAGAACACAAACATGTCAAAACACAAACAACCCCAAAATTATAACATACACAACTTGCTTGTCACATAGCCTACAGAACAGATCGTGTCTTTACAAATAAGTAGTACGGCAGTTGCAGTTTTATTATCTGGCAAACATACCATATGAATGGATTTAACGTACAATAACACCAGCTGCAAGCATGTTGGTTTATTATCTAGCAACACTGACAAGATCCGAGACACAATAAAAGAACAGAGAAAAATTGTACAAACCCAGCTAGCTAGCAACCAGTGACAGATTGTGGTGTGCGCATGATCGATCCAGCAACAAGGAAGCTCAACGTGTAAATTAGAGAGCTGTCTTGCGGAAGAAAATAGGAGATCGGTGTCACTGACCAAGCTCCAAGCAGGATCGATATAAGAACAAACCCGCGGGCCTACCTGCGGACGGAGGATGGGGGCAGCTCGTGCGGGAGAAGGAGACGGAAGGGTGCGGCCGACGAGTGGCGCCGCCGCGCCGGGCGAAGGGCGAGGTCGCGAGGGGCGCCGGGCGAGGGACAGAGGATGAGGGCAGCTCGTGCCGTCGTGCGGGAGAAGGAGACGGCAGGGACGCGCCGAGGCCGCGGCCGGCGAGGGGCGCCGCCGCGACGGGCGAAGGGCGAGGCCGCGAGGGGCGCCGGGTGAGGGGAGAGTGATTGCGGCTGTGAGCTGGGATTGGGGAACACTGAGACAGGGAAGGCACAATCGAGTGAGTCTAGGGTTTGTGCTAATCGAGTGAGTCTAGGGTTTGTGCTGGCTTTGTGCGCTGCTAGGCTGTTGGGCTAGGCTATTGGGCTAGTATGTTGGGCTAGGCTATTGGGCTGGGCTGGAGTTGGAGTGGACTAAATGGTAGTGGGCTATGGTTATTTCTTATGACGGGACCCGCATGTCAGCTAATCGGGTTGCCCATCGGGTCGCCCATGGGTAGACATGTCTGCCCATACCCTACCCACGACTAATCGGGTCGCCCATGGGCGAGACCCATGGGTGAATATAGCGACCCATACCCTGCCCATTAGGGTCGGGTGCCCATGGGCGGACGTGCCCATGGGCGGAATTGCCGGCGTGACTTGTGAGACTTGTAACTTGTGTCAGCTATCAAGAAGAAAGCACGGCGACCAGTTTCTATTGGTCATGACAGGAATCGACGTTGATGAGGCAGTTGCAGCAGTTTGCCGATCGTCAGGCTGAGCATTTCTGGGAGCTTTAGTGGTACTAGAAGGACTAGCAAAATATCCGTGCGTTGCAACGGGTGAGAAATGTGTTAACAGAAACCAGGTTGTGTAAGCAAATTTCTTCTTTTTTTGTTTGTGTACAAGGAACATGACCGAGGAAATTACAAAGAATGTAAGGTTGTAAAAACTTGAGCGGTCGAAGTAAGATAGTAGAAAAACGAAAGAAAAACATACAAATTATTTTTATACATGTGGTAACATGTCTTCGTTCGCACTTGTTTCTTTCACCGTAGCAACCCACACGTATCAGCTAAAGATTCTAATTTAAAAGTGGGACGGTAGTTGCTTGAAATCATGCAAGCCTACTTTGTACTTAGACGTCGTACGATAGAGGACTTCAACTCGGATCAGAAACAAAGATGTACCAATTTTTTCGACGAAGAGAATATATTTACAGCCTATATTAGTCCGAACATTTTTTATAGACACAAATATATCAATCATTCAATCTAACTCCTAACTTCCCAAATCATCCGATCAGACACTAATTGGCACCATTCACGTAACACACAATGTGCATCTTAAATAAAGAACTTTGCTTTACGCAAAATAAATAAAAATAATAAATTGTGCTTGCAGAATCTATCCGATTTGATACATCAGGAAAATCAAATAGTTGTTCAAAATAACCGGACTGACTGATTGAATTTCAAAGATAATCCATTGACAAAGGTGTCAAAGTAGAGAAATGCTCCGGTGCTTTCCGAGAAAACATGTTGCACGATTTTTAAAGCAAATCGATGGCTGTGATAAGGGGTGGAGATTAAGGGTGCTAATCCCACATAGTTAGTACTCCTCTTAGATCACTTTGTGAACCTAATCATAGCCGTCGATGCGCTTTAAAATTCGTGCAACTTGTTTTTTCGGAAAGCACCGGAGCACTTCTCGTCAAAGTAAACTGCACAAAAGGCAACAAATTAACAAAAGAACCGAATCAAGAGCAGGCTTAGGTTACTCAGCTATGCTCCATTAATCTCTTATCTTTGACAAACAGGAGCGAAAAAAAATATCACCGAATTTTTAGTAGCCAGAAGAAAAACCAATGTAAACCATTCATCTGTCGCTGCCTACCATTAATGTCTGAATCACAAACAGTGCTCAGGTTCTAAATCAATGAGGGTGTGACGGACAAACCTAATCGGCAAATCCCATTACCATGGATGGCGCCGACCTCATCACCTCGGATGGATTCCAGCGAGCGAGCTTGCAGGGGATGCCGGCGAGTACAACTCAGTTCAGCCAAGCCAAAGTTGACCGAAGCAAGGATCGAACAATTGTTTAGCAAGACCAACTCACGAGCATCTGTGCAAGAACAAAAAGAGAGCATGCGACATCAAGCTTAGCACAGAGAGATTGCATACGGAAGAAATTCTCCAATCGCTGGACATGAAGAAAAAAAAGAACGGAACAAGAAAGCTAGACGCGAGGCACACCGACACCCTGCTACGGAAGAGCTTGAATTTGTGTTCGTCCTCCCCGTGACGCCATCTCAGGTGACCATCGGTATGAATCACCTCCGCCAGCGACACCACCACAGCGGAATCGCACGAGGCCGGCGAGGAATAGAAGAAGGCGCTCGAGTGGGGGGCATGGCATACCGGTGCGTGGGCTGGAGCACGGGGACGATGCGAGCGGCTCACGGTAAATCCCGCCGCCTCCTGGAGCTGCTCCGCCCCACGGCTCCTCCGTCTTCTTCCTCCGTGCGCCGCCACGAGGGAACCATTACCTTCGTCCCCCTCCATATGGAACGCACCTGGGCCGGCAGAACCCCGCGGTTCGGCAACCAGATCCAAGATCCCCAAGATCCCTTCCACCGCCGTTCGGGTCATCCCCATCGCCGCTGGATCCTTACCGAGGTGCAGATGAGGGCGCTGCTGCGTGCGACGGGGTGAAGTTCGATCGGGAGGGAAGACTTCTGTAGACGCCCGTCCCCCTCCATATGGAACGCACCTGGGCCGGCAGAACCCCGCGGTTCGGCAACCAGATGCAAGATCCCCAAGATCCCTTCCACCGCCGTTCGGGTCATCCCCATCGCCGCTGGATCCTTACCGAGGTGCAGATGAGGGCGCTGCTGCGTGCGACGGGGTGAAGTTCGATCGGGAGGGAAGACTTCTGTAGACGCCCAACAAGCAATCGATCCGGTTCCGTCCCCTTCACCAAACTCACCTCATCCCTCCCCTCATCTCTTTCTCTGTCCTTCGAGAGGAAAATAACGTTTCAGGCTGGGTTGAGATATACCGCGGGTTGATTTCATACTTTGTGAGGGGGTAAAACGCAAAATAACCACGACGTACCGGACACCTCAAGCCGTATTATGGTACTAGAAGGATTGGGCGCGCGTTGCCGCACCCGTTTCGAACACCGTATGTGATCAATGCATGTTGTATCTTGAGAGTAATAATTTTAGGGGATAGAGTTTAAACATTACATAGATTGAACGTTGGTTCTAAGAGATAAGTGTGTAAACGGAACATACGTAGAAACAAAAGATTCAATAACATACTAAGGAATTGTTTGCATGACGACGTTTAGAGTCATGTGCATGACTTTGGTGACGGCTGTGATGTCTACTGATCAATCGCAAGCGCGTTGTCGTCAGCAAAATGTCTCCATTCCTCGTCAATGATGACAATGTGATTGTCGGCACAGTGGTCAAGTGGATGTGTTGAATTTTCCCATAGTATTGTCGTTCCGTTCGGCTCAATCTTGAGAGCTTGCATGATCTTCTTTGGTATTTTCTGTTAAAGAAGTAAAAACATAAAGTAAATAATTGTTTGATTTTTGGATGGGAACAGACACGTGGGTACACTTCTATATTTCATATTTATAGAGGTCAATTTGCGGATAATCGCTTCACTATACCATCTGCTTGTATTTCATATTTATAGAGGTCAATTTGTGGATAAAGAGGGGGCCAAATCCAACGCCTCTGGTATAAACTATGTATCTCCATTTAATCCGATCTTCTAGAGTGAACTCAGTGTTCTTTGTGATGACTATAATGCTATGCTTTTCATTGACTGTTCGGTAAAGATAGTAATCAGAAAATATCAATTTCGTTGTGGTATAGTGTTTAGTTTCTAATCGAAAAAGATGTAATTGACTTAAACATTTGGTTGCTGTCAGAAAATTAGGGTAAAGAGAAGCCCCAAACAACAATACCCTAAGACAGAAATAACCTAAAGACCATCAGCTCAAACCAGCCAACAAAATTAGCAGCAAATCCCCAACGACACAACGACATATAACACATCCACACTCCTGCATAATAAGAAGGAAAATCACATTTTAGAAACAGTAAAGAAGTAAAGTAAAGTAAACCCACCGGTATACGGAAAAGAACAAACAAAACAAAACAAACCTAGGATTGCAGCCGCGAGTCAATATATCGTCGAAGCAACAAACAACACAACACAACAAATGAACCGATTGAAACCTCAAACCACACAGATCTGCAAGATAAAAACATAAATGACAACTAAAGAAAAGATTAACAGTGGAACAACACACGCCATAGATGATAATCTCTAAGAAAAAATAAATACACATGAAAGAAAGATTAACCAAAAAAGGATGACCTCTACACCGACGCAACGACTCACAACCAGAAATCCAGAGCATCATCGGAAATGGCAAAGCCAGTTCCATTTTCTAGTAGATGCCGATTGCTGCTGCAGTTTTATCAATGTTAAGTAAAATATCCCATTGACCTTCAGGATGAACTGCGTTGAGGTACAACCTGCAGTACATTCAGATTTAGGAAGAAATATTCAGTGGTCGTGAAAATATCCTAGCTGCTGTCATATGAAACAATGAATACTTGGAATTATTTCTTGTCGCCATTCGTACTCCACCCATCATTCTTTACGGCCTAAGGTTTAAAAACAAACCATGAGATTAAGTAGTGTTGTGCCCCTCCATATATTAAAAATTGCAATAAAGCAAACCTTTTGACCGATCAACATGAGCCTAGACTATGAATTGTTGTGTTCGTGCTCTGCGTATCCCAAGTAAGTTCAGTAATCTTGAAGACAGATTTTTTTCAAATGTAGATCGATGCCAATATCATACCAGGATAAAGCAGATTTAAATGGAAACATGACAGGTGTGTACATTCAGATTTAGGAAGAAATATTCAGTGGTCGTGAAAATATCCTAGCTGCTGTAAAATGAAACAATGAATACTTGGAATTATTTCTTGTCGCCATTCGTACTCCACCCATCATTCTTTACGGCCTAAGGTTTAAAAACAAACCATGAGATTAAGTAGTGTTGTGCCCCTCCATATATTAAAAATTGCAATAAAGCAAACCTTTTGACCGATCAACATGAGCCTAGACTATGAATTGTTGTGTTCGTGCTCTGCGTATCCCAAGTAAGTTCAGTAATCTTGAAGACAGATTTTTTTCAAATGTAGATCGATGCCAATATCATACCAGGATAAAGCAGATTTAAATGGAAACATGACAGGTGTGTACATTCAGATTTAGGAAGAAATATTCAGTGGTCGTGAAAATATCCTAGCTGCTGTCATATGAAACAATGAATACTTGGAATTATTTCTTGTCGCCATTCTTACTCCACCCATCATTCTTTACGGCCTAAGGTTTAAAAACAAACCATGAGATTAAGTAGTGTTGTGCCCCTCCATATATTAAAAATTGCAATAAAGCAAACCTTTTGACCGATCAACATGAGCCTAGACTATGAATTGTTGTGTTCGTGCTCTGCGTATCCCAAGTAAGTTCAGTAATCTTGAAGACAGATTTTTTTCAAATGTAGATCGATGCCAATATCATACCAGGATAAAGCAGATTTAAATGGAAACATGGCAGGTGTGTCGCTTAGCTTACCTCTGAATCAGTTGCAGTGTATTTGAATGGTTATATGCAAGGTGTGTGATCTAAATATTAAGATCTTTATGGAGTGATATATGCACTGCATGCAGGATGTAGACCAGTTTGGCATATCCATCCGCTGGATGCAGACTATCTGCATGATGCGGAGAAGTCCTGGACTCCTGGCAAGCACGGCCTCTAGACATTGCACTGGCAGATCAATTCGAGGGAGTCCATGACATGGGCATGGCTCAATGGCTGCACAACTGATCAACTAATATTGGCCTAGGAGCTCGCGATCTAATTGAATTGATTATTAACAGGAGATAAGTGAGATTACTGGAGACATCACAAACTTTGGCTTGAAAATAGTAGATCGCATTACGTGCTTGAGAATAGCGATATTATCTCTAGGTCAGATGACATCTTGGATCGCCCGGGGACGGAAGGCGAAGGATTTGGGCGAGAATCGCGCCTCCAACACGGGCTCTAGCAGCAGCAACAGAAGCTCCTACACGACGCGGTCCTGGAAGGGGGCCGGGCCCGGGGTGGTCAGGAAGGCATGGAGCTTGCGCTTGGAGAAGGTGTTGGCGTCTGGGGAGGCTGGACGCCGCGGCACGCGGAGATTGGAGGTAGGGGATGAGACGGTTGCCGAAGCGGAAGCGGGCGTCGATGACGGCCACGCCACAAAGCGTAAGGAGGGAGGCGAGCGTGGAGGCCGCGACGGAGGAGCGCGGAGGAGCTGCGCGAGATCTCACGACCTCCTCCTCCCATGGAAGACGCCAACTTCTGCCCTCTCCGACGTGGGCGCTGCCCACCTCCTCCTCTCATGGTCGACTACAGGGACGCCCGCATCTCCAGGGTCTCTTGCACCTCCTTCTCGCATGGCTGCCGACGCAGGCGCCGTCCATCTTCTCCTACCATCACCAAGATGCAGCCGCCACCACCTCCTTGTCCCGTCACCGACGCGGGCGCGCCCAGCTCCTCCTCCAATAGATGCCGCAGCCTGCCTTGCCGCCGCCATCTTCTCCGTTGGCGACTTAGGCGAGAGGCAGATTGGACCATCGTCGATGAGGGGAGAGGCGGATCAGGCCGCTGGAGAGACGGGGAGAGGTAGATCGAGGGGAGATTTTCTGGGGGTCTACGGGATGGGATTGGAGGAGGAGGGGAATCGGGGGGAAGGAAGTGCATCAGCGACGAAAAAGGGTCGCTGAGATGTGGGCCATGCAAGTGGAGGCAGGAGAAGCATCATCAACCGTCGAGCCGTAGGAAGACCCCACAGGAGAGCAACGTCTGCCGTCCGTGCGCGCATGAGAAATGAAGCAAGAAGAAGACAAAAATATGAGTCACTGATTTGCGGGTCCAGTGCCAGAGATCCCAGCCGGTTTAGGTTTGTTAGGGCATGTACAATGCAAGATGCTTATGGAAGGTGATTAAAAAATAAACCGGTTTTTAGCTAAGCACCGGTGCTTATTTGTACTAGACAAATGCTTAACTAAGCACCCCTCCTATAGAAATAGGCACCGGTGCTTATGAAAACGCTTGGTTTATTTTTGTAAGCACCTACCTAATCACCTTGCATTGTACATGGCCTTAGAGGATACCACTCCGTCCGTTCCATATTAAATGACTTTATTTTATTAAAAAATGGATTTATCTAGATTTATAGCATATCTAGATACATCCATTTTTATCTAAATAAAGTCATTAAATTTAAAACAAAGGGAGTAGTAATCAAGTAAATCAGCGATCTGGAAATCCAAGAGATCAGCGATTCGGCAACAACCACTAGGATAGAACAAGCCGCAGCTTCTCACATAACAATTGTTCCAAGAAGAAAAGATTTAGCGTGGCGGGCCGATTTGTCCATCTTATTCTATAAAACTACGGCACTTTTTATTTTGGATGATAGAACTCTCTCTATCCTTGCAAAAAAAAACTGACAATGCGATGTCTACTCTCACAAACTCGGATAACCCGTCGGATAACCCTCGTTTCAGTTGCCTCGACGGTTTATTCTTCTCTAAAATGATCGATTTGCATAAATTGTGAAACTTTTTTTTTAACGAGGGAAATTGTGAAACTGAGTGCTACACTTGATCAGGTGTACTACTTCTGGATATGTAACATGAAGCATGTAACCCGAGTAAAGAAGATAATCATGACGACTACTTGACATGATTGTTGAGCATGATCATAATTCTAAGCGAGAGCACCGAGCACGCTATGTATGCTGCGAGAAATGTGCACCTGCATATATGAGCACAGCCAATACGTACGCTATCCATGTTAGATGTGCTCTACTGTAGTTGGCAAAAGTCCTAAAATTTAAACAAAAAAATAATTCTTGAAGACACCTATGCAAATTTTGCTTCTACGAAAATTAGAGCCTAGTATGGGATTGGGATGCATCGGGAATTCCCAAATCACCTTGAAAACAACATCGAGTTTATTGCATAAGACTACTACTCCATATCTCTTCTCTTCTATCTCTACTATATAATACGGCCTAAGGTGTCCGGTACGTCGCGGCGATCCCGTTGGAACCCAGCCGCCGCCACAGGTTACTCAGGGCAGCCACGAGCCGACGCCGCCGGCTGCCTGGGCCGAATCAAGAGGCAGAGGTACAAGAACGGGAGGCGGGGCTCCGTCTCTGTCCCGACGACCACGACGAAGACCATGTCCGCAACAACCACGACGTAGGCATCGACGATGAGCACTCTGCCACTGGCCCGGCGACCACGACGGCGACCATAACCGCAACGACCACGACGTAGGCGTAGACGGTGAGCACGAGCCAGTCGGACAACTCGGCGGGGCGGCCGGCGAGCAAGTCCACGGGTCGGCCTCCTCGCAGCGGAGCATCTCCTCGCTCGTTTACGGCCACGGCCACAAACGACTTCTCCCGCGCGCACATGCTCGTCGAGGACGGATTCGGCGGCGTCTACAAGGGATCCGTCCGGCCGCTCGACGGCAAGAGGGACCAATGCGTCCCCGTCGCCATCAAGCACCTCAACCAGCGCGCAGTGAATTTGGGGATTTCTGGCTCATGCGTCTAGGTTCTCCTTTGATTGCCTTCAATACATTCCGTTAACCTTTCTTTGCTTGATTCAGGTGTACTACAGTGAAGATATAATTAATGTGCCTGTGGATATAATAGAGGGAAAATTTGAGGTCAGAAAGAAGATGGATGTCTCGAATTCAAACCTTCCAGTGATGGTTGAACATGTATTCTTCTGCCAACATTGGTATGATCCTACCACTGGAACTCTCAAGCGGGTTAGTTGGCTAATGTGACATTTTTATTTTGTAATTGCTAGATTTGATAGTTAACTGATCTATGTTGCATGTCCGTATCAGTTGCCTTCAGATGTAAAGCTCATGTCTGTGGCACAGAAGGCAACTGGTGCTTTCAAAAAGAACAAAGGAAAGCAAATTTGTGAAACTTGATGAACGTGATTCAAGCAAATGGACAGAGGTGCTCAAAGAGAACCGTATGGAAACTCTTGACATTTTTGCTGGTTGTGAAGGCTTATCGGAAGGGTTGCAGCAAGCCAGTGAGCCATTGTTCGGTAATATTGTTTAGCATGCACATGTTGTTCTTCAAACTGGTATTTATTTTTGTCATTGTCAAATTCTGCAGGTGTATCTTTTTGTAGAGATAGATTAGCTAAAGAATTGTTTCTCAGCTGTTCTTTTCTAAATATACTGGAGTATCTTAGATCAAAATGACTTGTGTGGCTATATTAATGAATAATGATGCTAAGTGAATTGCAATGATGTTGTCAGCTGCGTGTTGCTGCTGCGTAGTTTTGGAGATATGATATGACTGCAAAATGTCAGGCACTGCTGAAAACTAAACTTTACCAGTTTTCTGATTTTGAGCTTACCAAGTAGTGGGTATAAGAAAGTTACTCATCAGCTTTATCGTTCAGATACTAACTTGCATGTTCATCATCCCACAGTATGTGATGGTCGTTCTCAAGGGTTCAGTGCCCATGGCGTTCAGAGGTACCCAGGAGCCTGCAGCCTATGGCGAGCTTGTTTCCATCGGAGGGTTGAACGTCCAACCACTCCGTCCATCGTGTACCATATGTCGTCCTCAGTCCTCAACAATCCTCGCCGACGGCGCTCGACCATCTCCATGTCATCCAGTTGCTGCCTCACCCGCTCGCCGCAGTATCCTCCCATTGGTGTCCCTCCCTTCCGACCAAAGCCGCCGCCACCTCCTCTGGCCTCCTCTACTCAAGCCACCCGGCCGACAACTCATCACCCTCGCCCTTCCCATCCATCGTCGGCAGCCTGCTCGACTACCTCAACGAGTCATGGGTGCAGTTCCAGGCCACACGTACGTGAGCCGTGAAACGCTTATCCGCTCTATGCTGCTGCTCCATAGCCCACACACCAAATCATACTGGGCACCTCATCTCAGGTTTGCGTGCTCAAGGCCCTGAACCTGTTCGATACTATTCTCCAATAGAAACGGACGCCACTTCTTATTATTTGACATTCTGGCAATGCATTGGAGTTGTTTGATCTTACCGCTGACAGCTGGTAGCTTGCAAATTATGTGCATAACCATGGCCCTTGGCGTTCATGAATTGTTAGTACCTCGGATTTGTGTAATTCTGGTGTCCATGGTTTCGCCTGAGGCGAAGAGGAAGGTGGTTCTGCTGAAGTGCGAGTGTACACACGGAGTTCAGATACTTAGATATATTCACTACTTAGATATATTCACTACTTACATAGTTATTACATGCAGCAGTTAGGTACTATTAGCAAATAATAGTTCGACATCACTTTATATATTTCATTCTTTATTGCGGCCACCATTGCACTGTAATGAATGGAAGACATGAACATATTTTTAGAAAGCTTTCTTGCCAAATATTCTGAGTGTTGATTTCTAACTTTTTGTATTAATAATTGAAAGAACATTTTTGTGTATCCCCATGTGTTTTGTGTGTTAGACGACAAACCTAGATTTTATGTACCTAATGGTGTATTGAGTGTGCAGGAAAGATAAAAGAAACCGCCTGTTTGAGCAGTTCATCTGCTCAGGCCGGAGTCTCCGGCCTTTTTGGGCTCAGGGGCCGGAGTCTCCGGTCCCCCTGCATTCGACGAAAAGAGAGCAAGAGACGGCACTCACTGGTGGGGGGTCCGGAGTGACCCCGGAGTGACACCGGAGTCTCCGCCCGGGGAGGCCGGAGTCTCCGGTCTCAGGGGCCGGAGTCTCCGGTCCTACTGCCTTCGAGAAGAAGACGGCACTCCCTGGTAGGGGGTCCGGAGTGTCCCCGGAGTGACACCGGAGTCTCCGCCCTGTGGACCGGAGTCTCCGGCCTCAGTAACCGGAGTCTCCGGCCTGGCCGGAGTCTCCGGCCTTCCAGGACCGGAGTCTCCGGTCCAAGTGGACTGCAACGGCTATCTTTTGGGGAGGGGTATAAATACCCCTCCCCCTTCCTCCAGCCAACCAGCTCGACCAGAAAAGGAAAAACACCATTGTTGCAAGTCCAAGAATCACAAGATCTCCCAATCCCTCCGTCCAAACTCGTTGATCTTTGGAGGATTGAAGGAGAAGGCCTTGATCTACATCTTCACCGAGCCGTTCTTCATTTCCCCCTCATTTACTTGAGGGACCACTAGCTAGGGTTTCCACTAGGAAAACCTAGCCCATTGTTGTACTTACCTATTGTCTTTGTGACAAATTCTAGCTGTTCGGGAGCCCCCAAGCCCTTTGTGGGTCGTGCCCCGAATCGTTGTTGTAAAGGCTCCGGATTCCGCCTCGAAGGATTCCGATAGTGGAAAGTGAACCAAACCTTTGTGGTGCGGTTCACCGGAGTTTTGGGTGAGGCCTTTGTGGCCGTTGAACCATTGTGTTGGTTCACACCTCTCCAACGAGACGTACTCCCATTTAAGGGAGGAACTCGGGAATACATCCTTGTCGTCTCGTGCTTTCACTTCGGTTACTTCTATCCTTACTTATCGCCTTTACTATTGTATCTTGCTTAGTTGCTAGCTTGCCATATAGGTAAATTCACCGTAGTTGCATATCTAGAGAATTTACCTTTCATGTCAAGCCTAAATTGAAAAAGAACTAAAAATTTGAATTAGCACCTATTCACCCCCCCTCTAGGTGTCATACCGATCCTTTCATTTGGTATCAGAGCCAAGGCTCTCTTGTTGGGTTTAACCGCCTAAGAGAAGTATGACGCATAGTGAGGATGAGGCCGAGACTCTTGCCAAGGCTAATGAGGCCCTTGAAAAGGCCAAAGTCACCATGGCATCCATGGCCGATATCAAAGCTTTGGAAACAACTTTGACATCGACCATGAATGCCAAATTTGATGAGTTTCGTGACATGTTCATGAAATTTGCAAATGGCAAGCGCTCGGAAATCATCCCACTAGAGGAAGCCTCTAACTCCGAAGAGGGTGATTCCAAGGAGGATAAAGAGAAAAAGAAAAAGGGGGTTGAAACCGATACTAGACCTAAAACTTCTCCTACTTTGCATGAGGAGAAGGAAGGGTATCATGCCGTTCCGGGATGGTACTCTCCCGATCCAATTATTACAACCCGCATAAACCCTCTAGGTCCTCCACCTAAGCTTAATGCATTAGCTTTTGCAAGTTGGCAACGCTCAATGAAATCTCATGTTAACAGTGCCTCCATCGAGCTTTGGAGGATCATTGAAGATGGATATCATGTTGAGGATCCAAGCAACATGACGAAAAGAGAGTTCGCCGAAAAGCAACTCAATGCTTCCGCCCTCCACATGATCGAGCTCGCCTTGGGCGACAATGACAAACATCATGTTCTTCATGTCACCACCGCCAAAGAAGCTTGGGATTGTCTTGAAGTTGCTTTCCTTGGAAATGATAGCATGAAGAGGAATAGATATGAATCTTTGAGCAATGCCGCCGAAGGTTTCTACATGCTTGACAATGAGAATCATGAAGAGATGTATGGAAGACTCAAGACTCTTGCCAAAGCCTTCTATGATGTGGGGGCAACATATGTGGATGATGCTTGGGTCAAAAGGAAGTATGTGAATGCTCTCTTGCCTTCGGAGCCTATGGAGTTGAAGTCAATTCAAGGGAGATACAACTATCAACAAATGTCTTCACATGAAGTTATGCAAGAGGTTCAAGCCTCCAAGGTTGCCTCCAAGAATGCGGAAGATAACCGTGCTAGGGCCATGGGAATGAGACAAGGCCCCTCACTTGCCTTGAAGGCCAAGGTGACTAGTATGGATGAGAACGATGAGGTTGAAGCTTGCCCAAGCAACATTGCTCCACATGATCTTGAACAAGCCCTCAATAGTCACATTGCTCTTGCCACAAGGGTGTTTTGGAATGACCCGGCAAGTGCTAAAGCTCGTGTTGATCGAGAGAACAACTCAAGTGGCAAGAAAGAGCTTGCCTCAAGGACAAAGACTTGCTACAATTGTCATGACAAGAATCACTACATAAGGGAGTGTCCATATGAGAACCGTGAGCAAAATGGTGGGAAGCTTATCCCAAAGGATCACTCCAAATTGATTCAAAAGAAGCCCGCAAGACCAAGGAAGCCTTTCTTCAAGAAGGCACCGAGAATTGTGTTGGTGGCACAAGAGGAATATGCTACAAGTGATTCCGAAGATGAAGATGCACCTAACAAAGAGGTAGCCGCATTGGCTATTGTCTCCACTTCATCATCATCTCTCTTTGAATCCCCCAATGAGAACCTCTCCACCAACACCGCTCGTTGCCTCATGGCTCATATCACCGAGGTATCATCCCTTTCTTCTAAGACTACGCATGATCAATCTAGTCTTGAGATTAAGAAGGAACTAGTTGCCTTCGATACTCTTGTGACTAACTTGCAAGGTGAGGCCAAGGAACATGTTGAGTCTCTCATGAGACAACTATGTGCGGCCGAAGAACTTCTTCAAGAAAAGAGTAAGATTGAGAGAGAGGATTCTCTCACCATTGCTTCTTTGAATGCTTCCATAGCATCCTTAAATAGCTCTCTTGATGAAGAAAGTGAATATAGAACCACTCTTGAGGAAAGACTTGAGTCTCTTGATGCTAAAAATGATGAAATCATTGATAAAATCATTAAGGATAGAGATCATGTCTTTACTAAATATAAAGTGATTAAAAAGGAGAAAGTTGAACTTGGAGTTGTGAATGCTAGACTTCTTGAGGATATGGAGAAGCTTGAAAAAGCTCACAAGGTCTTGGAATCGACCCACTCCCTTCTAGTCAAGTCTCATGAACAACTTCAAGCTCAACTTTCTAAAACTCGTTCAACTAGTATATCCATTCTTCCTCGTATTCATGAAGATGTTAGTGAAGAAAATGCTAGGTTGAAGGTGGATCTTGCTAAGGCCACTAGTGCTAAGACCTCTATTCCCAAAGGTAAAGATAAGGGTATTGCTTACTTGTTTGAGCAAAAACCACACAAAGGGAAGGAGGGTCTTGGTTATGTGGCCGAAGCAAAGAAGAAAGTGAGCAACATCAAGAAGAACAAGACCAAGCCCGCACAAGCAAAGACTTCCATTGCGGGTAGCAATGCCACTAGGGGCAAGACTACTCGTAGTGACTTCGCGGGGCATAACAATCCCAATTATATTCTTTATGTTGACTATTATGGTGATGTTTATGCAAAATATGTTGGTCCTTATGATGGTTACATTGATTACTCTATTTGGGTTCCTAAGACCCTTGTTGCTAACCGAAAGGGACCCATTGAGAAATGGGTACCTAAATCCAAGATATGATCTCTTGTAGGACTATGCTTCCGGTGGATCTAAATGGGTAATTGATAGTGGATGCACTAGTCATATGACCGGAAGCAAGGAGATCATGACGGAGTTGAGACCAAATCTAAATCACTCAACCGTCTCTTATGGCGACAAGTCTAAAGCCGAGGTAAAGAGTCTCGGCAAGGTGGTAGTTGCAAGGGATATCACCCTTGTAAATGTCATGCTTGTTGAGTCTCTAGGTTACAATCTTATGTCCGTTCGTGCTCTTAATAAGATGAATTTTGATGTCCATTTCACTCTTGATATGGTGGTACTCTTGAGGAGCAAGACTCTAAAGGTCATGTTCGTTGGGTATGTTGAAAATGAGTTGTTTGTGGTTGACTTTTCGGGGTCAACCAACACTCAAGCAATATGCTTATTCGGAAAGGCCGACGTGGGGTGGTTGTGGCATCGCCGCTTATCCCATGTCAATATGAGAACTTTGCAAAGTCTTCACAAGGGTGGCCACATTCTTGGACTAAATGAGAATGTTTCTTTTTCTAGAGATCGCCTTTGTAGGGCTTGTGTTGAAGGAAAGATGCATGATTCTCCCCACCCAAGCAAGACCATCATCTCATCAACGAGGATTTTGGAACTTCTTCATGTTGACCTCTTTGGTGCCGTACCGCAACCAAGTCTTGGTGGGAAGAAGTATTGCTTGGTGATTGTTGATGACTATTCAAGATTCACTTGGGTTTTCTTCTTCAAGACGAAGGATGAAACTCAACAAACCGTCATCGACTTCTCCAATGAAGTTCAACGTCAACACAATGTTCCCATTTTGGCCATTAGAAGTGACAATGGCTCCGAGTTCAAGAACTACACCCTAAATGAGTTTCTTAGTGATGAGGGAATTCGTCATCAATATTCCGCTGCGTATACCCCTCAACAAAATGGTGTAGCCGAGAGAAAGAACCGGACTCTTATGGATATGGCTAGGTCCATGTTGGCGGAGTTTAAGTCTCCACTCTTCTTGTGGGCCGAAGCTATCTCCACGGCGTGTCACTCCTCCAACCGGTTATTCTTTCGCAAAGGGAAAAAGGAAACTCCTTATGAAATGCTTACCGGCAACAAGCCCAACATCTCCTACTATCGAGTATTTGGTTGTAAGTGTTTCTACAAAATCAAAGGTGTTCATTTATCTAAATTTGAAGTTAAAGCTTTAGAAGGTGTTCTTGTTGGGTACGGTGCGAACTCTCACACTTATAGAGTCTATGACAAATCCTTAGGGAGAGTTGTGGAATCTTGTAGTGTGAGGTTCGATGAGAATGACGGCTCCCAAGTGGCGCAATTTCATGTTTGTGATGTAGATAATGAGGAACCTCAAGATGCCATAAGAAGAATGGGAGTTGGTTTCCATCGCCCCATTGAAATCCATCATGAGCCTCCTCAAGCAAGTACAAGCTCCACTCAAGTGGAGACTCCATCATCACGAGTTGAAGCGGCACCTACTAAGGAAGCAAATGAGACACCTATCCAAGAACAAGAACAAGTTCCTCCTCAAGTTGACAATGAGGCCACACAAGAATCAAGTTCTCCTATTGTCAACTCGAGTCAAGATAAAGATCAAGAGCAACCATCTACTCCCATTATTGAAGATGTTCAACAAGATGGTCAAGCTCATCCTTCCGGTCAAGACGGGGACTCAAATGATCAAGATGATCAATCCGAAATCCCTCGTAACAATGGGGATATCGAAACCCGTCGTCAAGCAAGGGTCAAGAGAAACTTGGAAATCAAGTGTCACAAGCTTGAAGCCATCATTGGTGATGTTTCTCGCAAGGTGTCCACAAGAGGTCAATTGGCAAGTTTTAGTGAACATCAAGCTCATATCTCCATGGTGGAACCAAAGAAAGTTTTTGAAGCTCTTGAAGATCCGGATTGGTTGGAAGCCATGCATGAAGAACTCAACAATTTCAAGCGCAACAAAGTGTGGAATCTAGTGGAGAAGCCAAAAGATTGCAAAAATGTTATAGGCACCAAGTGGATTTTCAAGAATAAGCAAGATGAACATGGAATGGTTGTAAGGAACAAGGCAAGATTGGTAGCTCAAGGGTACTCTCAAGTTGAAGGCATTGATTTTGGAGAGACCTATGCTCCCGTGGCTCGTCTTGAGTCCATCCGTATCCTTCTTGCATATGCATCTCATCACAATTTTAAGTTGCAACAAATGGATGTGAAAAGTGCTTTTCTTAATGGTCCTTTAAAGGAGTTGGTATATGTTAAGCAACCACCGGGATTCGAGGATCCACACTTCCCAAACCATGTCTACAAACTTGATAAGGCCCTCTATGGTCTCAAACAAGCACCTCGTGCTTGGTATGAGCACCTAAGAGAGCTACTACTAGACCGTGGCTTTGAAGTGGGGCAAATCGATCCCACTCTCTTTACCAAGAGAGTAAAAGGGGAGCTTTTCATATGCCAACTTTATGTTGATGATATTATTTTTGGCTCATCTAACAAAGCTTTTAATGATGAATTTTCAAAGCTTATGACCGATAGGTTCGAGATGTCCATGATGGGAGAGTTGAAATTCTTTCTTGGTTTTGAAATCAAGCAATTGAGTGGAGGGACTTTCATCTCTCAAGCCAAATATATTCAAGACATGCTCAAGAGGTTCAAGATGCAAGATGCTAAAGAGAAGAGGTTTCCTATGGACACCAAATGCCATCTTGAACTTTGTCCAAAGGGTAAAGATGTCGATCAAAAACTCTATCGCTCTATGATTGGTTCTTTGCTTTATCTTTGTGCATCTAGACCCGATATTGTGTTAAGTGTAGGAGTGTGTGCAAGGTACCAAGCGGCTCCTAAAGAAAGTCACTTGATAGCGGTGAATCGAATCTTCCGATATTTGGTTTATACCCCAAGGTTTGGTTTGTGGTATCCTAGGGGGTCCAACTTCTCTCTTGCCGGTTACACGGATTCGGATTGGGCCGGTTGCAAGGATGATAGGAAGTCAACCTCCGGTGCATGTCAATTCCTTGGGAAGTCATTGGTGAGTTGGTCCTCCAAGAAGCAAAATTGCATATCACTATCCACCACCGAAGCCGAATATGTGGCGGCCGCTAGTGCATGCACTCAATTGTTATGGATGAGGCAAACTTTAAAGGAATACGGTGTCCATTGTGACAAAGTGCCTCTTTTGTGTGACAATGAAAGTGCTATCAAGATTGGTCACAACCCGGTGGAGCACTCAAGAACGAAGCATATTGAGATTCGTTATCATTTTATTAGAGATCACATCAACCGGGGTGACATTGAGCTTGGTTATATTCCCACGAAGATTCAACTCGCCGACATGTTCACAAAGCCACTTGATGAAGCAAGGTTCACATTTTTGAGGCATGAGCTAAATATCGTGGATTCGAGGAGCGTCGGTTGATCACCTTGCATGCACACCTCTATCTTATCTCTCTATTTGATCTAGGTGTAGGCATGGACATAGGGGGAGTGCGGTCCTAATCCATTGGACTATCCCTCCCCCCATTATGCCGATAGTAAGAACTCTTTTTGTCTCTTTTGTTCATTTTTATGAATTGTGAGCTTAAATTGTGAGTAGTGGCGGTGAACCCAAGATATATCTTCGCGGTATCACACCACTTACACTCATACATGGTGGCCTAGGCCACCGACATCTTCCTAGTGAAGATTTGGACTTCATGGAGTATTTATTTGGATTTCTATGCCTATTTTTTTTGCCCATATGGAAAATGCACTCAAGTATTGCCTTTTAAAGTCGTTTTCGTTGTCTTTTACCAAGCTTGAGGGCATAGTACCATTTTTCAGTGACTTTGTTTCTAACCCAAGCCTTCTCGCCTAAAAACATGCTCCTCTTGCCACATACATGTCCAATATCCACATATCTGGCATTTTGGGGTCACAGGGGCCGGAGACTCCGGTGTCAAGGACCGGAGACTCCGGTATGACCAGTGTCTCCGCCCCAAACCACGGAGACTCCGGCTAGGCCGGAGACTCCGGTGTGTTTGGGCCGGAGACTCCGGTCTCCGCGATTTTCACAGGGCTCTAAAGGGGATCGGGGTGGGAGTTGTTCTCATAACTCTCACACACCCCCGACCCCCAGACCTCTCCCTGTAGCCGCCCTCGACCCCAGGTGCTCCTCCGGCCGCTCCCCGCTGCCGGAATCCGCCGTGCCACCGGCTCCCTCTCCTCCCAAGCGCCGGAGACCCTCCTCTCCGTCGTTTGCATCTCACCATGAAAGATACCGGTACACCTCTCTCTCCCTCTATGGATTCGCTCCCGATCTAGTTTTGAGAGGAATACTGGTCGCAATTCATGGTGTAGTACCCTTTTGGTGGCAATGTACATCTTAGGAAATTCGTGGGGTTTGAATTTCTCTCAGATTTGACCTAGGTCGGAGTTTCCCGTCTCAGGCCGGAGACTCCGGTCTTCACGACCGGAGACTCCGGTGAGGCCGGAGACTCCGCCCCCCTCAGTCCGGAGACTCCGGCCTAGATCATCTCTGCGGCAAATTGCGTCACATGTTTTCCTACGTTTTGAAACTTCTCTCGGACATGTATGCTTATCTATATGCTACCTCTCTTACTCTATTTCACAGCTAGCAAGCGCTACCCCGGTGCATCATCATCATCCAAGATCAAGAAAACTTTGTCCAAGAAGCCAGGGAGAGACTATCTTGTCTATGATGAAGCATCTGGTCGGACAGTTCAGCGGAGTGTTTTATATCAAGAACGTGCTGCTGAGGCACGTAGGCTCAAGCAAGAGGCTGCCCTTCAAAGGGAAGAAAGGGCCAAGAGGGCCGAGTTTGAGAATATCCTCTCCGTCAAGAGCTTGAACAAGGAAGATTTCCGCACTATGAGGATGCAAGATTTCTATGCTTTGCCCAACAACTCCTCCGATGGACACTTTTGGAGAAAGGAGCAAGAACTCATCATGAAGGAAATATATGCTCATCTTGACCCAAAAGCGCTTGTGTGTCCCCAAAAGCCATTGCACTTTCCAACCATGGCCAAGAAGCAATATTTCGTGGAAGCTCTTTGGGTTGCAAGAAAGTTGGGGTTAGAGCGCCTCATGTCCACTATTCAAGATTATGATATCATTAAGGTCCAACAATTCTTTGCTACTCTTGTTCTTGGACCGGAAGAGGACACCAAAATGACTTGGATGACCGGGCCCGTCCAATGCTCCGCCACCTTCTCCGAGTTTGGTCGACTCTTGGGCTATGGGTTCAAAGGAGTATCCACTCCGGTTGGTAGAAGAATGCATGTTGAGGGCCAATCCTATGATAAGAAGCTCCTCCTTCCACTTTGTGCTAGCAACGGTACTCTAGCAACAACCCGTGGTCTCAAGCCTATCTACAACATTTTGATCCGGATGTTTCGTTGGAGCATTGCACCTCAAGCCGGCAATACGGATGCCATCCGTGGGGCACTAGTCAACCTATTGCATCATGCTCACCGAGCTTATCTTGCCGGACCGGAATGTCAAGGGTTTGAGATTGATGTGATGGACTTCATGAGGAATGAGATTCACATCACCCTCATTGAGAGGAAGAACCCAATGTATGCTCCGTATGTTATGAAGCTCATTCTCTCAAAGCTCCAACTTGATCCTTCTCGGTTCACGGCACACAAGTTTGGAACTCTTCAAGTGCTTTCCATTCATAGCTCTTCTCAACGCACTTATGAAGAGATTGAGGAGGAAGAAGCTCCTAGGGCAAGAAGGAAAAATGCCACTCCTCCCTCATCATTCTCGGGTGGGCGTACCCGTGTCAACAATGAGGTGAAGCGTGTCTCTTGGTGGCAAAAGACTATGTTGTGCATGGGCATTGCCGTGCACAAGGAGAACCATCAAAACTATGTCTCCAACAAGAGGATCTTGTCCAACCAAGCCAAAATGATGAAGGAGATGCGCAAAACGAACTATGGTGGCCGCACTCCTCCTCGTCCTCAAGGTGCTCCTCCCTCCCCGCCATCCGAGCGCACCATCCCGCTTGAAGAATGGAACTGTGATACCTTCCCTTGGGGGGATTTCCAAGATGTGTCTTCCTTGCCTACCTCTTCTCGTAACACCGGCAAGGCACCCATGACTTATGAGGAAGCTAGTGTGACACCCCGATACAGAGATCGGAATAGTCTCGTATACTAGTCCCAGAAACACTAGTATACGATCGCTTGTTATTAAAGACAAGACCAAATACAAGGGTTCGAATAATTATACATAGCACGACTCGCGGGAGTGGCTCCGGAGGAGGCGCAACGGCGCACACAACAGTATGTACATTATTCTAGGTCGTCGGAGCGAAGGACTAATGCAGTGGAAAGCGTAGACGGAAGCGTAGCTCGGCGGGCGGACTCCACGGGGTTCTGCCTGGAATACTTGATCCTAGTTTTCGTAGAGCGGGTACTCCGGGACGGGCGACGGAGGGTCTGACCAAAGAATTAGCAAGGTGAGTACGTTGCATGTACTCGCAAGACATCGGCCACACGGCACACATGACTATCTATATGGCATGGCATAAGTACGGAAAATAGCATGGCATAAGTACGGGAAGTAGCATGGCATAAGTACGGAAGTGGCATGGCATAAGTACGGAAGTAGCATGGCATTGTCCTAATCCTGGCATAGATGAACAAGATAGGATGATCTAGCACAGCATCTATCAATGAATGACGGGTCCCAACTTAACGTTGGGGCTTAGATATGACACCGAGAGGCAGTGTCCACCACGTATATCTTTTGGTAAGTTTCCCCCACTTCCGGGCCTTCTAGCCCCTCGCCAATTCTGGCACCACGTCCAGACTCCATGAGTCTCATGTAACTTACCCAGTTCATTTGCAAAGTTCTCCCCGTGACAAGACTGACTCTAAGTGTGACTCAACCCAAACTTGTCCCGTATCCTTGGGACTAGGCTAGTATCTAGATACACTCTCGAGAGGTCGCAACAACACACGCTGGAGTGAACAATAGTCCCACCGGCACCGAAGTACTTAACCATTCCTGGCGGCGGGTGCACACTCCCCAACGCTCCACAAGATCAGAATGCCCCCTATATAGTCGCCGACATGCCCTACGGGCCTTGTCTTAGGCTGAACTACTTTCCGGCACGCCCCCAACCTATGAGCGACGCCTAGCTCCGGAATATCACAAGACTAGCCCCGACCACACAGGTAACCGACTAGACTCACCAAGGGGTGACATCAAAGGGGATTCCGACAATGCTACTAAGTTGGGTCCGCCCATTTCAGACGACGTGTGACTGAGCAAAAGGTTTGGTGAATGGCACCGATGACTCAATCTGGTCGAGGGAGGTGGTTAAGTTCTTAGTCATGTTTATCAATATTTCCAAAGACGTTACCACAACAATGATTATAAAACAATACCCATCATGAATCAACTAAACGACAAGCAATAGTAAGTTAAAACTAGCATGAGCATCGTATCATAACAAGAACAAGATAGAAACGTGTATCATATAACAAGAGGTAAATAAGGTCAAGTTTTATCGACCGGGCATTCGCGGCGGGTGGGCCGGAATTTCCCGTGTCGCCTTTAGTGAGTTGTTAGTTATCATATACCAACTTAGCAAATACATATAACAGGTGGGTTATGCAGCATTTATACGTTCATTTAGCAAATGCATATGACATGTGAGCTAAGTAACATTCAAACATCGATATAGTAAATGCATACGACATGTGAACATGCGTCGCAATAATTCAAGAACGAGTGAAAAATCATTCAAGTCCAATGGTGCAATCTCCAAAATGCAGCAATGGTGGAATGTGGTGGATGTCTTGCCTTCCACAAGGTATGGTTCTGGTTCCCCCTCAAAGTCCTTAGAATCTAGTTGGAAAAATTCAATAAATATGTGTTAAAACCTACCAAATGCCATTGAAGAAATGGTCTAGCAAATAAACTCCAAATCAACCCATCTTGGTTGCATTGGATGGAGAATTTCCTCTAGTTTCCAGAAAGCTATAGTTTGAAATTTTTGGACAATTATTGAGTGAGATATGCCTTTTCAAAGTTTCTGTTTTTAAATGAAATAAAAACAGAGTTTTAAATAAAACAGAAAACGGTTCGGATAAAGTTTAAAACGCTGACGTGCGGGCCCCAGTGGTCAGTGACCCACGGTTCATTCGAACCGTTACGTCGCGGGAAAACAGAACGGGCGGCGCTCCCGTCGCCGGCAAGGACTCCGGCGAGGGTTTGCGGCCAGGGGAGGGGGTGCTAGGGCTAGGGCTTGGCGCGGGGAGGCTCACCGTGCACGGGTGCGTCACGGCGGCGAGGTTTTGGGTGGCGGGGAAGGCTCGGGCGGAAACGCCCCTTTCTTCTACGGCTCCGGCGTCGGGTCGTGGACGAATCCGACGATTCCGGCGACGGTTGGAGGAGGGGAGGGCGGCGTCGGGTTCCTGGTGAGCTGGGGAGGCTAGGGCTAGGTTTAATCGACGAACGGAGCGTCACTGGCGAAGAATGTGTCCACGGCCGAGACGGCTAGGGCATATCCATCGCCGGCGCTGCGGTGCTCGTCGAGCAACAATTGGACCAGAGGAGTGAGCTGAGGGGGAGAGGAGGTGGTGTGCGTCTCCGTCGAGGGCTGGGGGGGTTTAAATAGGAGCGGAGCGAGCGGCCGGAGTAAAGCGGGTAGCTCGGTAGGTGCGGAGGCGTAACTCGCCGGAGTGAACGCCGGTGTCGCGGGAGCGGTGGCACAGGGCGGCTCGTGGGCGTCAGGAGGAGGGAGTGAATTCCGGGGGGCCGAGCGGCGTGCTGACGAGCGGGTCCCGGCGAGCACAGTGGCGAGTGGCGCGTCGGCTAGCTGGTGGCGGCTCTGCGGCGGCGAGCGTGCGGGCGCGCGTGCGGCTGCGGGGGCGTGGACGGTCAAAGGAGGAGCAGGGGGGTGCTAGGGCGTGTGGGGGTGTGCTGGGGCGCGCTGCTCCGGCGACCAGAAACGGGCGGCGCCCTCGGGCACGTCGATGCCGACGTCGGCGTGCTCCGGAGCATGCCAGAAACGGCATCGGCACCGTTCTCCGCGCTCAGGACACCAAATGGAAAAATGAGGACATCCCCGTGCGCCAAATGAGAAGGGCTACCAGAATGCAGAAGAAAGTTTTTGCAAAATCGATCCAAGTTCTATACAAAATTTTCAAAAAACAGTTCTGGTCAAAAGGGGAACAGTTCAAATGGAGGTGTAAATGGGGTTGGTTGAAGATGCCCTTTTGGCCTGAGGTAGAGGGTGGTAAATGTGATCTTATCCTGGCTTGGATTCTTCTTGGGAATTTTCTAAATAGGTTTTAAAAATATGTTTGCAAAATGGGCAGAATGGAAAAAGGGGTGTGGAGAAATATTTTCCTAAGTCAAGGCTCTATATTTTCTTAGAAATAGTTTCCACATCAACTAGGGATGCTTCCCTGATTTTTGCAGAATTTTTGAAGATATAAATATAGGGGTTCCTTTGGAGGGCTAGATAAAAGGGAATTTCTTTAAAATAAGAAAAGGAAATTTTCTCAAATTAATAATTGTCCAAGAAAAATAATATTGGCAAGTACCAAGTGGGAGGGAAAATGGAAAGCACAAGATCCCACTTGATTTATCAGATTTGAAAGTTTTTAGAAATTCAAATGGTTTTGCTGAGGTTTAAATCCAAATACATTTAAATAAATAGAAATAATGCATTTTGGGATTTTTTTTTAAAGGCTCAAAAATCCAGGGTGTTACAAACCTCCCCCCCTTAAGATGAATCTCGTCCCCGAGATTCCTGCGGCTCGCTGAACAGGTACGGATACTCAGACCTCAGCAAATCTTCACGTTCCCAGGTTGCTTCTTCCTCTGTGTGTCTATCCCACTGTACTCGGTAGAACTTGGTAACCTTGCTGCGGGTTCGGCGTTCTGCTTCCTCTAGGATCTTAACTGGGTGCTCTTCATAGGTTAAGTCGTGATTCAGTTCCAGCTCCTCAACATCTGCCTGCTTGGTAGGTGGGGAGACACATTTCCTCAGTTGGGATACGTGGAAGACGTCGTGAACCCCCGCTAACTTTTGTGGCAGTTGTAGCTGATATGCGACGGCTCCTACCCTTGACAAAATCTTGAAGGGGCCGGTAAACCTTGGAGCGAGCTTTCCCTTGAGATGGAATCGCTGTAGTCCCTTGAGGGGTGTCACACGGAGGTAGACATGGTCGTCTACTTCAAAATCGACGAGGCGGTGACGGCGGTCGTAATAACTCTTTTGGCGGGACTGGGCTGTCTTGAGTCTGTCACGGATCAGGTGCACTTGCTTCTCGGCTTCGAGTAGAACTCCGGACCCAAAAATCTTGCCGTCTCCTGTCTCAGACCAGTTGAGAGGGGTCCGACACTTCCTGCCATATAGTGCCTCAAACGGTGACATCTGCAGGCTGCCTTGGAAGCTGTTGTTATAGGAGAACTCGGCGTACGGAAGGCTGTCTTCCCAACCAGTCCCGTACACGAGCACACATGCGCGCAACATGTCCTCGAGGATTTGATTAATACGCTCCGTCTGGCCGTCAGTCTGTGGGTGATAAGCTGTGCTGAATGAGAGCTGGGTTCCCATGGCTTCGTGGAGACTAGTCCAAAACTGCGAGGTAAACTGGGTGCCTCGGTCGGACACGATGGTCTTGGGAATACCGTGCAGTCGGACAATCTTGTCCACGTACAGCTGGGCTAGTTGATCTGAGCGGTAGGTGGACCTCACGGGGACGAAGTGAGCTACCTTGGTCAGTCGGTCGACGATGACCCAAATGGAGTCGTTCCCACGGTTGGTCTTGGGGAGCCCGGTGATGAAGTCCATACAAATATTGTCCCACTTCCATTCCGGCACGGACAAGGGTTGCAAGAGTCCGGCGGGCTTCTGGTGTTCCGCCTTGACAAGGTTGCAGGTGTTGCAGCAGGCGATGTGGTACGCAATCTCTTTCTTCATTCCGGCCCACCAAAACGTCTGCTTGAGGTCTTGGTACATCTTGGTGCTCCCCGGGTGGATAGAGTAGGGGGAGTCGTGAGCTTCGTTCAGTATTTGCAGTTTGAGCCTGACGTTGTCTGGGACGCAGAGGCGGTTGCCATAGCGCAATGCTCCGTCTTCTCCTACGGAGAATCCCTTTGCCTTTCCTAGGGGAATCTTGTCGATGATGCTCTGAATCTCGGGGTCGTCGGTTTGCTCGGACTTGATGTTTTCCTCGAGGTCCGGCTTCACCTCAAGAGTATTTAAGTAGGCATGGTTGCCGATGCATAGATTGAGCTTCGCAAACTCTTCTTCCAGGCTCGGTGGTATAGGCAACGGTCTTCGGCTCAACGCGTCGGCGACTACGTTGGCCTTTCCCGGGTGATAGTGGATGCCGAGGTCGTAGTCCTTGATTACTTCAAGCCACCTTCGTTGCCTTAAGTTGAGGTCGGGCTGGGTGAATATGTATTTCAAGCTCTTGTGGTCGGTGTAGATCTCACATCTTCTCCCGATAAGGTGGTGACGCCAATGCTTCAAGGCGAGTATGACGGCGGCTAACTCCAAGTCGTGAGTCGGGTAGTTCATCTCATGGGTCTTGAGTTGCTTGGACACGTAGGCGATGACCTTCCCGTCTTGCATAAGCACTGCGCCTAGTCCGTTTCTGGAGGCGTCGCAATACACGGTGTAATCCTTCCCATCATCGGGCAACACTAGTATTGGGGCCGTGGTTAGTCGATTCTTGAGCTCGTTAAAGCTTTCTTCACAATCGTCGGTCCAAGTGAACTTGCGGTTCTTCTTGAGCAGCTCCGTCATTGGTTTGGCGATTCGGGAAAAATTCTCGATGAACCTCCGGTAATATCCGGCTAGTCCAAGGAAGCTTCGGATCTCTGACACGTTGGCAGGGGTCCTCCAACTCAGTACGTCGAAGATTTTGTTGGGGTTGACGGCCACGCCGGCACCTGACAGAACATGTCCGAGGAATTCCACCTCCTTCAGCCAAAACTGACACTTGCTGAACTTGGCATAGAGTTGTTGCTCCCGTAGTCTTGTCAAGACCAGCCTTAGGTGCTCCCCGTGTTCTTCCTCATTCCTGGAGTAGATGAGGATGTCGTCGATGAACACAACCACGAACTTGTCGAGGTACTCCATGAACACCTTGTTCATCATTCCCATGAAGTAGGCTGGTGCGTTGGTCAACCCAAAGGACATCACGGTGCACTCGTATAGTCCGTACCTCGTCGTGAAAGCGGTCTTGGGAATATCACTTTCCCGAATTTTCAGTTGGTAGTATCCCGTACGGAGGTCAATCTTTGAGAACACACGGGCACCACGCAGTTGGTCAAACAGGTCGTTGATTCTGGGTAGCGGGTACTTGTTCTTGATGGTGACTTCGTTCAGGGCACGGTAGTCGATGCACAGGCGGAGTGTACCATCGCTCTTCTTCGCAAACAGTACTGGCGATCCCCACGGTGAGATGCTCGGGCGGATGAACTTCTTCTCGATCAGCTCGTCGAGTTGTCGCTTGAGCTCCACTAGTTCGGGGCTTGTCATGCGGTAGTGTTTCTTGAATATTGGGTTTGTTCCGGGCACAACCTCAATAGCAAACTCCACTTCTCGATCAGGTGGCATTCCGGGTAACTCATCGGGAAACACATCGGGATACTCGCTGACAACATAGACTTGACCAATTCCTGGAGCTTGGATAGAGAACACCTTAGCATTGATCTGGTGAGGCTTATTGGGCAGGTACGTGGTGTTGATTCCCTCGGGGTTGGTGAGCGTGACTTCACGGCTGGCACAATTTATCTGAGCTGAGTGTTGGACCAACCAATCCATCCCAAGAATGGCGTCCAGGCCAGGTACATCGATTACGTTGAGTTGAGCGGGGAACTCCACTTGGTTAACCCTGATGGTCAACCTTTTGCAGGCGGTGGTGGTTTTCATCTCGGAGGCGGGGGTATGTATCACCAAAACGTGGTCCAAGAGGGAAATCGGAAAATGGTGTTTTGTGGCAAAATCCTTCGAGATGAAAGAATGGGAAGCTCCGGAATCAAATAAAATGAGAGCGGGTTTAGCGTTGATGCTGCACGTACCAAGCACTACGTCAGTGGCCTCATAAGCTTCCTCGGCGGACATGTGGTGTACGCGGGCGACCATGGGTGGCTTGAGTGCGCCGTCCGGGTTGGTGTTGCCGTAGTTGTTGTTGCCGCTGTTGGAGTTGTTGGGGCAGTCCTTGATGTAATGTCCCGGCTTGCCACACTTGAAGCAAGTGTTGTCACGCTTGCGTTCGTCGGATATGGGGCGCCTGTTGAAGACTTCGCGGTTCGGGAACACGGTCTTCTTGGGCTGACTCCAAGCAGGGGGTGGTGGCGGAAGGTTGTTGCTGCTGTTGTTGGACTGCCATGGGCGAGACTTCGCTGAGTGGCGGTCATGGTGGGACTTGCGATCCTCAAATTTCCTCTTGTGGTTGTCATAGATGTGTCGGTGCTCCTTTTCCGAAATCAGCGCGGTGTTGATCATGGCCTGAAAATCTGGGAACTGCAGAACACTCAACTGAGTCTTGATTGCCTGATGCAATCCGTGCAGAAACCTGTCCTTCTTCTTTTCTTCAGTGTTGATGTCATCTGGGGCGTAGCGGGCCAGGTTGTTGAACTTGGTGAGGTACTCGCCGATCGAGCGGCTGCCCTGAGTGAGTGCCAGGAACTCTTGCTGCTTCATCTTGACGAGGCTGGATGGAATGTGCGCCCTGCGGAAGGCTTCTTGAAAAGCGTCCCAAGTGATGGGGGTTTCGCCGTTCTGCGCATCCCTCTGGTTATCCCACCAAGCGTTGGCGGGGCCCTCGAGGTAGTGCGTGGCGTACATCACCTTGTCCTGCTCGTCCACTCGGGCGATGGCGAGTTTCTTATTGATGGTGCGGAGCCAATCATCGGCCTCCAGGGGATCCTCTGCAAAGGCGAACTTGGGCGGCTGTGTACGCTGAAAGTCCTGCAGCTTGGAACGTTCGCCACGGTGCGCTGGTGGTGCTGTCATGTAGTTGCCAAACTCCCTCATGATGGTGGCCATATGCTGATTGTGCCTGTCATCCATCATCAACAGAAGCTGGCTTGGCGACGGTTCAATGGTGGGGCCGTGTGGCAAGTTGTCTTGATCACCGGACCTTGGCGGGGTTTGGGACTGGCTGCCGTCGGTATTCATCCTGAGGTTGCACGTTGCGTTGCGTACCATGAGCATCCTTAGGGGGAAAGGTAATCCTCCAAGCAAGACCAAATGGAAATCCAAATTTTTGAAAGCAAGGAGTGGTGGTATAAAACAATGGTAAGGGGTTTAGTACAAGGATGAGATGCAGAGTACGAGCATGGATGCAATCTAAGTTACAAGGCTGAGTACAACCCACCATACAACTTGAACATAACTAGAGATGTAGACATGAATGCGACTACGATACATGGTTGCGTACAACCGATACAAGCATTCCCGCGTCTACCACTACGTTATTAAGCGTGAAACGATAAGTCACTCTAAGCTTCGAGAACTCCAAGCCTCTAGAAGTCCATCACGAGCGGCGTCGCGGGGGTGGCGGTGTCGATGCTCGTCCTGGCGGAGCTGTAGTCCGGGGTAGGCGGGGCGTTGCGGGGTGCTGTCGCGCGGGGTGGAGCGATGGGGTGACCACGGTGGTGGCGAGTACGAATGATCGGAACACGCGCGAAGCGGCGAGCAACGGGGCGAATAGGAACAGCCGCAGGTGGGGGACGAGGAGAAGTCTCAGCTAGGCGGTTCCGGAGAAAGTCCAGAGTGCCACGAGTAGACATCGGAAAGGAGAAAGAACGAAAGCTAGAGGTGGCAGCTACGCCGCGAGGGCGAGTCGCCGTGGCCAAGTCAATGCGGAGAGCCGCAAGCTGGCCAAGAGTGGCGTGGAGGTACTGGTGGAGAAGCGCCGTGTAGCGGATCAAGGAGGTAAGGGACGCCTCAGGATCACCGGGGTTCGGGAAGATGACATCCCCGGTGGTCATCTGCAGCCTAGGGAAGTGAACAAAGCGGTTGCACTCCCCCATGACAGGGTCGAAGGTGCGAAGGAGGGTGATAGCGTCGTAAGCGACCTCCTGGATAGCTCGGGTCACCTGAGATGTGACTCCGGATGTGAGGGAGTGGAGAACGGTCGGATCTCCCGCCTCCGGACGTAAGACGATAGTGGCGGAAAACTCAGAGTTGGTCCCAGTGGGACGGTCATAGAACACGCGGTACAGGGGAGGAGCGGACTCCGGGTAGAGGTGGGTCCAGATCTCCCGCAAGAACTGCGGAAAACCGGCGACGTGCTCGGCAGTCGTCTCAGCGAACAGCTCCGGCATCTGTACCAGAACATAGCCACCAAATGTAAACGTTAACGTTAATCGTTAGAAAGTAGGAAAACTACCCAAAATGGGAACCCATAAACAGGCAGAGAAACAATCCGAAGAACAAGGTAACGGTCCTGTTCTAACGTCCGCGAACTAGGGTATCCTACAGGCAGTCAGGCTCTGATACCAAGCTTTGTGACACCCCGATACAGAGATCGGAATAGTCTCGTATACTAGTCCCAGAAACACTAGTATACGATCGCTTGTTATTAAAGACAAGACCAAATACAAGGGTTCGAATAATTATACATAGCACGACTCGCGGGAGTGGCTCCGGAGGAGGCGCAACGGCGCACACAACAGTATGTACATTATTCTAGGTCGTCGGAGCGAAGGACTAATGCAGTGGAAAGCGTAGACGGAAGCGTAGCTCGGCGGGCGGACTCCACGGGGTTCTGCCTGGAATACTTGATCCTAGTTTTCGTAGAGCGGGTACTCCGGGACGGGCGACGGAGGGTCTGACCAAAGAATTAGCAAGGTGAGTACGTTGCATGTACTCGCAAGACATCGGCCACACGGCACACATGACTATCTATATGGCATGGCATAAGTACGGAAAATAGCATGGCATAAGTACGGGAAGTAGCATGGCATAAGTACGGAAGTGGCATGGCATAAGTACGGAAGTAGCATGGCATTGTCCTAATCCTGGCATAGATGAACAAGATAGGATGATCTAGCACAGCATCTATCAATGAATGACGGGTCCCAACTTAACGTTGGGGCTTAGATATGACACCGAGAGGCAGTGTCCACCACGTATATCTTTTGGTAAGTTTCCCCCACTTCCGGGCCTTCTAGCCCCTCGCCAATTCTGGCACCACGTCCAGACTCCATGAGTCTCATGTAACTTACCCAGTTCATTTGCAAAGTTCTCCCCGTGACAAGACTGACTCTAAGTGTGACTCAACCCAAACTTGTCCCGTATCCTTGGGACTAGGCTAGTATCTAGATACACTCTCGAGAGGTCGCAACAACACACGCTGGAGTGAACAATAGTCCCACCGGCACCGAAGTACTTAACCATTCCTGGCGGCGGGTGCACACTCCCCAACGCTCCACAAGATCAGAATGCCCCCTATATAGTCGCCGACATGCCCTACGGGCCTTGTCTTAGGCTGAACTACTTTCCGGCACGCCCCCAACCTATGAGCGACGCCTAGCTCCGGAATATCACAAGACTAGCCCCGACCACACAGGTAACCGACTAGACTCACCAAGGGGTGACATCAAAGGGGATTCCGACAATGCTACTAAGTTGGGTCCGCCCATTTCAGACGACGTGTGACTGAGCAAAAGGTTTGGTGAATGGCACCGATGACTCAATCTGGTCGAGGGAGGTGGTTAAGTTCTTAGTCATGTTTATCAATATTTCCAAAGACGTTACCACAACAATGATTATAAAACAATACCCATCATGAATCAACTAAACGACAAGCAATAGTAAGTTAAAACTAGCATGAGCATCGTATCATAACAAGAACAAGATAGAAACGTGTATCATATAACAAGAGGTAAATAAGGTCAAGTTTTATCGACCGGGCATTCGCGGCGGGTGGGCCGGAATTTCCCGTGTCGCCTTTAGTGAGTTGTTAGTTATCATATACCAACTTAGCAAATACATATAACAGGTGGGTTATGCAGCATTTATACGTTCATTTAGCAAATGCATATGACATGTGAGCTAAGTAACATTCAAACATCGATATAGTAAATGCATACGACATGTGAACATGCGTCGCAATAATTCAAGAACGAGTGAAAAATCATTCAAGTCCAATGGTGCAATCTCCAAAATGCAGCAATGGTGGAATGTGGTGGATGTCTTGCCTTCCACAAGGTATGGTTCTGGTTCCCCCTCAAAGTCCTTAGAATCTAGTTGGAAAAATTCAATAAATATGTGTTAAAACCTACCAAATGCCATTGAAGAAATGGTCTAGCAAATAAACTCCAAATCAACCCATCTTGGTTGCATTGGATGGAGAATTTCCTCTAGTTTCCAGAAAGCTATAGTTTGAAATTTTTGGACAATTATTGAGTGAGATATGCCTTTTCAAAGTTTCTGTTTTTAAATGAAATAAAAACAGAGTTTTAAATAAAACAGAAAACGGTTCGGATAAAGTTTAAAACGCTGACGTGCGGGCCCCAGTGGTCAGTGACCCACGGTTCATTCGAACCGTTACGTCGCGGGAAAACAGAACGGGCGGCGCTCCCGTCGCCGGCAAGGACTCCGGCGAGGGTTTGCGGCCAGGGGAGGGGGTGCTAGGGCTAGGGCTTGGCGCGGGGAGGCTCACCGTGCACGGGTGCGTCACGGCGGCGAGGTTTTGGGTGGCGGGGAAGGCTCGGGCGGAAACGCCCCTTTCTTCTACGGCTCCGGCGTCGGGTCGTGGACGAATCCGACGATTCCGGCGACGGTTGGAGGAGGGGAGGGCGGCGTCGGGTTCCTGGTGAGCTGGGGAGGCTAGGGCTAGGTTTAATCGACGAACGGAGCGTCACTGGCGAAGAATGTGTCCACGGCCGAGACGGCTAGGGCATATCCATCGCCGGCGCTGCGGTGCTCGTCGAGCAACAATTGGACCAGAGGAGTGAGCTGAGGGGGAGAGGAGGTGGTGTGCGTCTCCGTCGAGGGCTGGGGGGGTTTAAATAGGAGCGGAGCGAGCGGCCGGAGTAAAGCGGGTAGCTCGGTAGGTGCGGAGGCGTAACTCGCCGGAGTGAACGCCGGTGTCGCGAGAGCGGTGGCACAGGGCGGCTCGTGGGCGTCAGGAGGAGGGAGTGAATTCCGGGGGGCCGAGCGGCGTGCTGACGAGCGGGTCCCGACGAGCACAGTGGCGAGTGGCGCGTCGGCTAGCTGGTGGCGGCTCTGCGGCGGCGAGCGTGCGGGCGCGCGTGCGGCTGCGGGGGCGTGGACGGTCAAAGGAGGAGCAGGGGGGTGCTAGGGCGTGTGGGGGTGTGCTGGGGCGCGCTGCTCCGGCGACCAGAAACGGGCGGCGCCCTCGGGCACGTCGATGCCGACGTCGGCGTGCTCCGGAGCATGCCAGAAACGGCATCGGCACCGTTCTCCGCGCTCAGGACACCAAATGGAAAAATGAGGACATCCCCGTGCGCCAAATGAGAAGGGCTACCAGAATGCAGAAGAAAGTTTTTGCAAAATCGATCCAAGTTCTATACAAAATTTTCAAAAAACAGTTCTGGTCAAAAGGGGAACAGTTCAAATGGAGGTGTAAATGGGGTTGGTTGAAGATGCCCTTTTGGCCTGAGGTAGAGGGTGGTAAATGTGATCTTATCCTGGCTTGGATTCTTCTTGGGAATTTTCTAAATAGGTTTTAAAAATATGTTTGCAAAATGGGCAGAATGGAAAAAGGGGTGTGGAGAAATATTTTCCTAAGTCAAGGCTCTATATTTTCTTAGAAATAGTTTCCACATCAACTAGGGATGCTTCCCTGATTTTTGCAGAATTTTTGAAGATATAAATATAGGGGTTCCTTTGGAGGGCTAGATAAAAGGGAATTTCTTTAAAATAAGAAAAGGAAATTTTCTCAAATTAATAATTGTCCAAGAAAAATAATATTGGCAAGTACCAAGTGGGAGGGAAAATGGAAAGCACAAGATCCCACTTGATTTATCAGATTTGAAAGTTTTTAGAAATTCAAATGGTTTTGCTGAGGTTTAAATCCAAATACATTTAAATAAATAGAAATAATGCATTTTGGGATTTTTTTTTAAAGGCTCAAAAATCCAGGGTGTTACAAACCTCCCCCCCTTAAGATGAATCTCGTCCCCGAGATTCCTGCGGCTCGCTGAACAGGTACGGATACTCAGACCTCAGCAAATCTTCACGTTCCCAGGTTGCTTCTTCCTCTGTGTGTCTATCCCACTGTACTCGGTAGAACTTGGTAACCTTGCTGCGGGTTCGGCGTTCTGCTTCCTCTAGGATCTTAACTGGGTGCTCTTCATAGGTTAAGTCGTGATTCAGTTCCAGCTCCTCAACATCTGCCTGCTTGGTAGGTGGGGAGACACATTTCCTCAGTTGGGATACGTGGAAGACGTCGTGAACCCCCGCTAACTTTTGTGGCAGTTGTAGCTGATATGCGACGGCTCCTACCCTTGACAAAATCTTGAAGGGGCCGGTAAACCTTGGAGCGAGCTTTCCCTTGAGATGGAATCGCTGTAGTCCCTTGAGGGGTGTCACACGGAGGTAGACATGGTCGTCTACTTCAAAATCGACGAGGCGGTGACGGCGGTCGTAATAACTCTTTTGGCGGGACTGGGCTGTCTTGAGTCTGTCACGGATCAGGTGCACTTGCTTCTCGGCTTCGAGTAGAACTCCGGACCCAAAAATCTTGCCGTCTCCTGTCTCAGACCAGTTGAGAGGGGTCCGACACTTCCTGCCATATAGTGCCTCAAACGGTGACATCTGCAGGCTGCCTTGGAAGCTGTTGTTATAGGAGAACTCGGCGTACGGAAGGCTGTCTTCCCAACCAGTCCCGTACACGAGCACACATGCGCGCAACATGTCCTCGAGGATTTGATTAATACGCTCCGTCTGGCCGTCAGTCTGTGGGTGATAAGCTGTGCTGAATGAGAGCTGGGTTCCCATGGCTTCGTGGAGACTAGTCCAAAACTGCGAGGTAAACTGGGTGCCTCGGTCGGACACGATGGTCTTGGGAATACCGTGCAGTCGGACAATCTTGTCCACGTACAGCTGGGCTAGTTGATCTGAGCGGTAGGTGGACCTCACGGGGACGAAGTGAGCTACCTTGGTCAGTCGGTCGACGATGACCCAAATGGAGTCGTTCCCACGGTTGGTCTTGGGGAGCCCGGTGATGAAGTCCATACAAATATTGTCCCACTTCCATTCCGGCACGGACAAGGGTTGCAAGAGTCCGGCGGGCTTCTGGTGTTCCGCCTTGACAAGGTTGCAGGTGTTGCAGCAGGCGATGTGGTACGCAATCTCTTTCTTCATTCCGGCCCACCAAAACGTCTGCTTGAGGTCTTGGTACATCTTGGTGCTCCCCGGGTGGATAGAGTAGGGGGAGTCGTGAGCTTCGTTCAGTATTTGCAGTTTGAGCCTGACGTTGTCTGGGACGCAGAGGCGGTTGCCATAGCGCAATGCTCCGTCTTCTCCTACGGAGAATCCCTTTGCCTTTCCTAGGGGAATCTTGTCGATGATGCTCTGAATCTCGGGGTCGTCGGTTTGCTCGGACTTGATGTTTTCCTCGAGGTCCGGCTTCACCTCAAGAGTATTTAAGTAGGCATGGTTGCCGATGCATAGATTGAGCTTCGCAAACTCTTCTTCCAGGCTCGGTGGTATAGGCAACGGTCTTCGGCTCAACGCGTCGGCGACTACGTTGGCCTTTCCCGGGTGATAGTGGATGCCGAGGTCGTAGTCCTTGATTACTTCAAGCCACCTTCGTTGCCTTAAGTTGAGGTCGGGCTGGGTGAATATGTATTTCAAGCTCTTGTGGTCGGTGTAGATCTCACATCTTCTCCCGATAAGGTGGTGACGCCAATGCTTCAAGGCGAGTATGACGGCGGCTAACTCCAAGTCGTGAGTCGGGTAGTTCATCTCATGGGTCTTGAGTTGCTTGGACACGTAGGCGATGACCTTCCCGTCTTGCATAAGCACTGCGCCTAGTCCGTTTCTGGAGGCGTCGCAATACACGGTGTAATCCTTCCCATCATCGGGCAACACTAGTATTGGGGCCGTGGTTAGTCGATTCTTGAGCTCGTTAAAGCTTTCTTCACAATCGTCGGTCCAAGTGAACTTGCGGTTCTTCTTGAGCAGCTCCGTCATTGGTTTGGCGATTCGGGAAAAATTCTCGATGAACCTCCGGTAATATCCGGCTAGTCCAAGGAAGCTTCGGATCTCTGACACGTTGGCAGGGGTCCTCCAACTCAGTACGTCGAAGATTTTGTTGGGGTTGACGGCCACGCCGGCACCTGACAGAACATGTCCGAGGAATTCCACCTCCTTCAGCCAAAACTGACACTTGCTGAACTTGGCATAGAGTTGTTGCTCCCGTAGTCTTGTCAAGACCAGCCTTAGGTGCTCCCCGTGTTCTTCCTCATTCCTGGAGTAGATGAGGATGTCGTCGATGAACACAACCACGAACTTGTCGAGGTACTCCATGAACACCTTGTTCATCATTCCCATGAAGTAGGCTGGTGCGTTGGTCAACCCAAAGGACATCACGGTGCACTCGTATAGTCCGTACCTCGTCGTGAAAGCGGTCTTGGGAATATCACTTTCCCGAATTTTCAGTTGGTAGTATCCCGTACGGAGGTCAATCTTTGAGAACACACGGGCACCACGCAGTTGGTCAAACAGGTCGTTGATTCTGGGTAGCGGGTACTTGTTCTTGATGGTGACTTCGTTCAGGGCACGGTAGTCGATGCACAGGCGGAGTGTACCATCGCTCTTCTTCGCAAACAGTACTGGCGATCCCCACGGTGAGATGCTCGGGCGGATGAACTTCTTCTCGATCAGCTCGTCGAGTTGTCGCTTGAGCTCCACTAGTTCGGGGCTTGTCATGCGGTAGTGTTTCTTGAATATTGGGTTTGTTCCGGGCACAACCTCAATAGCAAACTCCACTTCTCGATCAGGTGGCATTCCGGGTAACTCATCGGGAAACACATCGGGATACTCGCTGACAACATAGACTTGACCAATTCCTGGAGCTTGGATAGAGAACACCTTAGCATTGATCTGGTGAGGCTTATTGGGCAGGTACGTGGTGTTGATTCCCTCGGGGTTGGTGAGCGTGACTTCACGGCTGGCACAATTTATCTGAGCTGAGTGTTGGACCAACCAATCCATCCCAAGAATGGCGTCCAGGCCAGGTACATCGATTACGTTGAGTTGAGCGGGGAACTCCACTTGGTTAACCCTGATGGTCAACCTTTTGCAGGCGGTGGTGGTTTTCATCTCGGAGGCGGGGGTATGTATCACCAAAACGTGGTCCAAGAGGGAAATCGGAAAATGGTGTTTTGTGGCAAAATCCTTCGAGATGAAAGAATGGGAAGCTCCGGAATCAAATAAAATGAGAGCGGGTTTAGCGTTGATGCTGCACGTACCAAGCACTACGTCAGTGGCCTCATAAGCTTCCTCGGCGGACATGTGGTGTACGCGGGCGACCATGGGTGGCTTGAGTGCGCCGTCCGGGTTGGTGTTGCCGTAGTTGTTGTTGCCGCTGTTGGAGTTGTTGGGGCAGTCCTTGATGTAATGTCCCGGCTTGCCACACTTGAAGCAAGTGTTGTCACGCTTGCGTTCGTCGGATATGGGGCGCCTGTTGAAGACTTCGCGGTTCGGGAACACGGTCTTCTTGGGCTGACTCCAAGCAGGGGGTGGTGGCGGAAGGTTGTTGCTGCTGTTGTTGGACTGCCATGGGCGAGACTTCGCTGAGTGGCGGTCATGGTGGGACTTGCGATCCTCAAATTTCCTCTTGTGGTTGTCATAGATGTGTCGGTGCTCCTTTTCCGAAATCAGCGCGGTGTTGATCATGGCCTGAAAATCTGGGAACTGCAGAACACTCAACTGAGTCTTGATTGCCTGATGCAATCCGTGCAGAAACCTGTCCTTCTTCTTTTCTTCAGTGTTGATGTCATCTGGGGCGTAGCGGGCCAGGTTGTTGAACTTGGTGAGGTACTCGCCGATCGAGCGGCTGCCCTGAGTGAGTGCCAGGAACTCTTGCTGCTTCATCTTGACGAGGCTGGATGGAATGTGCGCCCTGCGGAAGGCTTCTTGAAAAGCGTCCCAAGTGATGGGGGTTTCGCCGTTCTGCGCATCCCTCTGGTTATCCCACCAAGCGTTGGCGGGGCCCTCGAGGTAGTGCGTGGCGTACATCACCTTGTCCTGCTCGTCCACTCGGGCGATGGCGAGTTTCTTATTGATGGTGCGGAGCCAATCATCGGCCTCCAGGGGATCCTCTGCAAAGGCGAACTTGGGCGGCTGTGTACGCTGAAAGTCCTGCAGCTTGGAACGTTCGCCACGGTGCGCTGGTGGTGCTGTCATGTAGTTGCCAAACTCCCTCATGATGGTGGCCATATGCTGATTGTGCCTGTCATCCATCATCAACAGAAGCTGGCTTGGCGACGGTTCAATGGTGGGGCCGTGTGGCAAGTTGTCTTGATCACCGGACCTTGGCGGGGTTTGGGACTGGCTGCCGTCGGTATTCATCCTGAGGTTGCACGTTGCGTTGCGTACCATGAGCATCCTTAGGGGGAAAGGTAATCCTCCAAGCAAGACCAAATGGAAATCCAAATTTTTGAAAGCAAGGAGTGGTGGTATAAAACAATGGTAAGGGGTTTAGTACAAGGATGAGATGCAGAGTACGAGCATGGATGCAATCTAAGTTACAAGGCTGAGTACAACCCACCATACAACTTGAACATAACTAGAGATGTAGACATGAATGCGACTACGATACATGGTTGCGTACAACCGATACAAGCATTCCCGCGTCTACCACTACGTTATTAAGCGTGAAACGATAAGTCACTCTAAGCTTCGAGAACTCCAAGCCTCTAGAAGTCCATCACGAGCGGCGTCGCGGGGGTGGCGGTGTCGATGCTCGTCCTGGCGGAGCTGTAGTCCGGGGTAGGCGGGGCGTTGCGGGGTGCTGTCGCGCGGGGTGGAGCGATGGGGTGACCACGGTGGTGGCGAGTACGAATGATCGGAACACGCGCGAAGCGGCGAGCAACGGGGCGAATAGGAACAGCCGCAGGTGGGGGACGAGGAGAAGTCTCAGCTAGGCGGTTCCGGAGAAAGTCCAGAGTGCCACGAGTAGACATCGGAAAGGAGAAAGAACGAAAGCTAGAGGTGGCAGCTACGCCGCGAGGGCGAGTCGCCGTGGCCAAGTCAATGCGGAGAGCCGCAAGCTGGCCAAGAGTGGCGTGGAGGTACTGGTGGAGAAGCGCCGTGTAGCGGATCAAGGAGGTAAGGGACGCCTCAGGATCACCGGGGTTCGGGAAGATGACATCCCCGGTGGTCATCTGCAGCCTAGGGAAGTGAACAAAGCGGTTGCACTCCCCCATGACAGGGTCGAAGGTGCGAAGGAGGGTGATAGCGTCGTAAGCGACCTCCTGGATAGCTCGGGTCACCTGAGATGTGACTCCGGATGTGAGGGAGTGGAGAACGGTCGGATCTCCCGCCTCCGGACGTAAGACGATAGTGGCGGAAAACTCAGAGTTGGTCCCAGTGGGACGGTCATAGAACACGCGGTACAGGGGAGGAGCGGACTCCGGGTAGAGGTGGGTCCAGATCTCCCGCAAGAACTGCGGAAAACCGGCGACGTGCTCGGCAGTCGTCTCAGCGAACAGCTCCGGCATCTGTACCAGAACATAGCCACCAAATGTAAACGTTAACGTTAATCGTTAGAAAGTAGGAAAACTACCCAAAATGGGAACCCATAAACAGGCAGAGAAACAATCCGAAGAACAAGGTAACGGTCCTGTTCTAACGTCCGCGAACTAGGGTATCCTACAGGCAGTCAGGCTCTGATACCAAGCTTTGTGACACCCCGATACAGAGATCGGAATAGTCTCGTATACTAGTCCCAGAAACACTAGTATACGATCGCTTGTTATTAAAGACAAGACCAAATACAAGGGTTCGAATAATTATACATAGCACGACTCGCGGGAGTGGCTCCGGAGGAGGCGCAACGGCGCACACAACAGTATGTACATTATTCTAGGTCGTCGGAGCGAAGGACTAATGCAGTGGAAAGCGTAGACGGAAGCGTAGCTCGGCGGGCGGACTCCACGGGGTTCTGCCTGGAATACTTGATCCTAGTTTTCGTAGAGCGGGTACTCCGGGACGGGCGACGGAGGGTCTGACCAAAGAATTAGCAAGGTGAGTACGTTGCATGTACTCGCAAGACATCGGCCACACGGCACACATGACTATCTATATGGCATGGCATAAGTACGGAAAATAGCATGGCATAAGTACGGGAAGTAGCATGGCATAAGTACGGAAGTGGCATGGCATAAGTACGGAAGTAGCATGGCATTGTCCTAATCCTGGCATAGATGAACAAGATAGGATGATCTAGCACAACATCTATCAATGAATGACGGGTCCCAACTTAACGTTGGGGCTTAGATATGACACCGAGAGGCAGTGTCCACCACGTATATCTTTTGGTAAGTTTCCCCCACTTCCGGGCCTTCTAGCCCCTCGCCAATTCTGGCACCACGTCCAGACTCCATGAGTCTCATGTAACTTACCCAGTTCATTTGCAAAGTTCTCCCCGTGACAAGACTGACTCTAAGTGTGACTCAACCCAAACTTTTCCCGTATCCTTGGGACTAGGCTAGTATCTAGATACACTCTCGAGAGGTCGCAACAACACACGCTGGAGTGAACAATAGTCCCACCGGCACCGAAGTACTTAACCATTCCTGGCGGCGGGTGCACACTCCCCAACGCTCCACAAGATCAGAATGCCCCCTATATAGTCGCCGACATGCCCTACGGGCCTTGTCTTAGGCTGAACTACTTTCCGGCACGCCCCCAACCTATGAGCGACGCCTAGCTCCGGAATATCACAAGACTAGCCCCGACCACACAGGTAACCGACTAGACTCACCAAGGGGTGACATCAAAGGGGATTCCGACAATGCTACTAAGTTGGGTCCGCCCATTTCAGACGACGTGTGACTGAGCAAAAGGTTTGGTGAATGGCACCGATGACTCAATCTGGTCGAGGGAGGTGGTTAAGTTCTTAGTCATGTTTATCAATATTTCCAAAGACGTTACCACAACAATGATTATAAAACAATACCCATCATGAATCAACTAAACGACAAGCAATAGTAAGTTAAAACTAGCATGAGCATCGTATCATAACAAGAACAAGATAGAAACGTGTATCATATAACAAGAGGTAAATAAGGTCAAGTTTTATCGACCGGGCATTCGCGGCGGGTGGGCCGGAATTTCCCGTGTCGCCTTTAGTGAGTTGTTAGTTATCATATACCAACTTAGCAAATACATATAACAGGTGGGTTATGCAGCATTTATACGTTCATTTAGCAAATGCATATGACATGTGAGCTAAGTAACATTCAAACATCGATATAGTAAATGCATACGACATGTGAACATGCGTCGCAATAATTCAAGAACGAGTGAAAAATCATTCAAGTCCAATGGTGCAATCTCCAAAATGCAGCAATGGTGGAATGTGGTGGATGTCTTGCCTTCCACAAGGTATGGTTCTGGTTCCCCCTCAAAGTCCTTAGAATCTAGTTGGAAAAATTCAATAAATATGTGTTAAAACCTACCAAATGCCATTGAAGAAATGGTCTAGCAAATAAACTCCAAATCAACCCATCTTGGTTGCATTGGATGGAGAATTTCCTCTAGTTTCCAGAAAGCTATAGTTTGAAATTTTTGGACAATTATTGAGTGAGATATGCCTTTTCAAAGTTTCTGTTTTTAAATGAAATAAAAACAGAGTTTTAAATAAAACAGAAAACGGTTCGGATAAAGTTTAAAACGCTGACGTGCGGGCCCCAGTGGTCAGTGACCCACGGTTCATTCGAACCGTTACGTCGCGGGAAAACAGAACGGGCGGCGCTCCCGTCGCCGGCAAGGACTCCGGCGAGGGTTTGCGGCCAGGGGAGGGGGTGCTAGGGCTAGGGCTTGGCGCGGGGAGGCTCACCGTGCACGGGTGCGTCACGGCGGCGAGGTTTTGGGTGGCGGGGAAGGCTCGGGCGGAAACGCCCCTTTCTTCTACGGCTCCGGCGTCGGGTCGTGGACGAATCCGACGATTCCGGCGACGGTTGGAGGAGGGGAGGGCGGCGTCGGGTTCCTGGTGAGCTGGGGAGGCTAGGGCTAGGTTTAATCGACGAACGGAGCGTCACTGGCGAAGAATGTGTCCACGGCCGAGACGGCTAGGGCATATCCATCGCCGGCGCTGCGGTGCTCGTCGAGCAACAATTGGACCAGAGGAGTGAGCTGAGGGGGAGAGGAGGTGGTGTGCGTCTCCGTCGAGGGCTGGGGGGGTTTAAATAGGAGCGGAGCGAGCGGCCGGAGTAAAGCGGGTAGCTCGGTAGGTGCGGAGGCGTAACTCGCCGGAGTGAACGCCGGTGTCGCGGGAGCGGTGGCACAGGGCGGCTCGTGGGCGTCAGGAGGAGGGAGTGAATTCCGGGGGGCCGAGCGGCGTGCTGACGAGCGGGTCCCGGCGAGCACAGTGGCGAGTGGCGCGTCGGCTAGCTGGTGGCGGCTCTGCGGCGGCGAGCGTGCGGGCGCGCGTGCGGCTGCGAGGGCGTGGACGGTCAAAGGAGGAGCAGGGGGGTGCTAGGGCGTGTGGGGGTGTGCTGGGGCGCGCTGCTCCGGCGACCAGAAACGGGCGGCGCCCTCGGGCACGTCGATGCCGACGTCGGCGTGCTCCGGAGCATGCCAGAAACGGCATCGGCACCGTTCTCCGCGCTCAGGACACCAAATGGAAAAATGAGGACATCCCCGTGCGCCAAATGAGAAGGGCTACCAGAATGCAGAAGAAAGTTTTTGCAAAATCGATCCAAGTTCTATACAAAATTTTCAAAAAACAGTTCTGGTCAAAAGGGGAACAGTTCAAATGGAGGTGTAAATGGGGTTGGTTGAAGATGCCCTTTTGGCCTGAGGTAGAGGGTGGTAAATGTGATCTTATCCTGGCTTGGATTCTTCTTGGGAATTTTCTAAATAGGTTTTAAAAATATGTTTGCAAAATGGGCAGAATGGAAAAAGGGGTGTGGAGAAATATTTTCCTAAGTCAAGGCTCTATATTTTCTTAGAAATAGTTTCCACATCAACTAGGGATGCTTCCCTGATTTTTGCAGAATTTTTGAAGATATAAATATAGGGGTTCCTTTGGAGGGCTAGATAAAAGGGAATTTCTTTAAAATAAGAAAAGGAAATTTTCTCAAATTAATAATTGTCCAAGAAAAATAATATTGGCAAGTACCAAGTGGGAGGGAAAATGGAAAGCACAAGATCCCACTTGATTTATCAGATTTGAAAGTTTTTAGAAATTCAAATGGTTTTGCTGAGGTTTAAATCCAAATACATTTAAATAAATAGAAATAATGCATTTTGGGATTTTTTTTTAAAGGCTCAAAAATCCAGGGTGTTACAAACCTCCCCCCCTTAAGATGAATCTCGTCCCCGAGATTCCTGCGGCTCGCTGAACAGGTACGGATACTCAGACCTCAGCAAATCTTCACGTTCCCAGGTTGCTTCTTCCTCTGTGTGTCTATCCCACTGTACTCGGTAGAACTTGGTAACCTTGCTGCGGGTTCGGCGTTCTGCTTCCTCTAGGATCTTAACTGGGTGCTCTTCATAGGTTAAGTCGTGATTCAGTTCCAGCTCCTCAACATCTGCCTGCTTGGTAGGTGGGGAGACACATTTCCTCAGTTGGGATACGTGGAAGACGTCGTGAACCCCCGCTAACTTTTGTGGCAGTTGTAGCTGATATGCGACGGCTCCTACCCTTGACAAAATCTTGAAGGGGCCGGTAAACCTTGGAGCGAGCTTTCCCTTGAGATGGAATCGCTGTAGTCCCTTGAGGGGTGTCACACGGAGGTAGACATGGTCGTCTACTTCAAAATCGACGAGGCGGTGACGGCGGTCGTAATAACTCTTTTGGCGGGACTGGGCTGTCTTGAGTCTGTCACGGATCAGGTGCACTTGCTTCTCGGCTTCGAGTAGAACTCCGGACCCAAAAATCTTGCCGTCTCCTGTCTCAGACCAGTTGAGAGGGGTCCGACACTTCCTGCCATATAGTGCCTCAAACGGTGACATCTGCAGGCTGCCTTGGAAGCTGTTGTTATAGGAGAACTCGGCGTACGGAAGGCTGTCTTCCCAACCAGTCCCGTACACGAGCACACATGCGCGCAACATGTCCTCGAGGATTTGATTAATACGCTCCGTCTGGCCGTCAGTCTGTGGGTGATAAGCTGTGCTGAATGAGAGCTGGGTTCCCATGGCTTCGTGGAGACTAGTCCAAAACTGCGAGGTAAACTGGGTGCCTCGGTCGGACACGATGGTCTTGGGAATACCGTGCAGTCGGACAATCTTGTCCACGTACAGCTGGGCTAGTTGATCTGAGCGGTAGGTGGACCTCACGGGGACGAAGTGAGCTACCTTGGTCAGTCGGTCGACGATGACCCAAATGGAGTCGTTCCCACGGTTGGTCTTGGGGAGCCCGGTGATGAAGTCCATACAAATATTGTCCCACTTCCATTCCGGCACGGACAAGGGTTGCAAGAGTCCGGCGGGCTTCTGGTGTTCCGCCTTGACAAGGTTGCAGGTGTTGCAGCAGGCGATGTGGTACGCAATCTCTTTCTTCATTCCGGCCCACCAAAACGTCTGCTTGAGGTCTTGGTACATCTTGGTGCTCCCCGGGTGGATAGAGTAGGGGGAGTCGTGAGCTTCGTTCAGTATTTGCAGTTTGAGCCTGACGTTGTCTGGGACGCAGAGGCGGTTGCCATAGCGCAATGCTCCGTCTTCTCCTACGGAGAATCCCTTTGCCTTTCCTAGGGGAATCTTGTCGATGATGCTCTGAATCTCGGGGTCGTCGGTTTGCTCGGACTTGATGTTTTCCTCGAGGTCCGGCTTCACCTCAAGAGTATTTAAGTAGGCATGGTTGCCGATGCATAGATTGAGCTTCGCAAACTCTTCTTCCAGGCTCGGTGGTATAGGCAACGGTCTTCGGCTCAACGCGTCGGCGACTACGTTGGCCTTTCCCGGGTGATAGTGGATGCCGAGGTCGTAGTCCTTGATTACTTCAAGCCACCTTCGTTGCCTTAAGTTGAGGTCGGGCTGGGTGAATATGTATTTCAAGCTCTTGTGGTCGGTGTAGATCTCACATCTTCTCCCGATAAGGTGGTGACGCCAATGCTTCAAGGCGAGTATGACGGCGGCTAACTCCAAGTCGTGAGTCGGGTAGTTCATCTCATGGGTCTTGAGTTGCTTGGACACGTAGGCGATGACCTTCCCGTCTTGCATAAGCACTGCGCCTAGTCCGTTTCTGGAGGCGTCGCAATACACGGTGTAATCCTTCCCATCATCGGGCAACACTAGTATTGGGGCCGTGGTTAGTCGATTCTTGAGCTCGTTAAAGCTTTCTTCACAATCGTCGGTCCAAGTGAACTTGCGGTTCTTCTTGAGCAGCTCCGTCATTGGTTTGGCGATTCGGGAAAAATTCTCGATGAACCTCCGGTAATATCCGGCTAGTCCAAGGAAGCTTCGGATCTCTGACACGTTGGCAGGGGTCCTCCAACTCAGTACGTCGAAGATTTTGTTGGGGTTGACGGCCACGCCGGCACCTGACAGAACATGTCCGAGGAATTCCACCTCCTTCAGCCAAAACTGACACTTGCTGAACTTGGCATAGAGTTGTTGCTCCCGTAGTCTTGTCAAGACCAGCCTTAGGTGCTCCCCGTGTTCTTCCTCATTCCTGGAGTAGATGAGGATGTCGTCGATGAACACAACCACGAACTTGTCGAGGTACTCCATGAACACCTTGTTCATCATTCCCATGAAGTAGGCTGGTGCGTTGGTCAACCCAAAGGACATCACGGTGCACTCGTATAGTCCGTACCTCGTCGTGAAAGCGGTCTTGGGAATATCACTTTCCCGAATTTTCAGTTGGTAGTATCCCGTACGGAGGTCAATCTTTGAGAACACACGGGCACCACGCAGTTGGTCAAACAGGTCGTTGATTCTGGGTAGCGGGTACTTGTTCTTGATGGTGACTTCGTTCAGGGCACGGTAGTCGATGCACAGGCGGAGTGTACCATCGCTCTTCTTCGCAAACAGTACTGGCGATCCCCACGGTGAGATGCTCGGGCGGATGAACTTCTTCTCGATCAGCTCGTCGAGTTGTCGCTTGAGCTCCACTAGTTCGGGGCTTGTCATGCGGTAGTGTTTCTTGAATATTGGGTTTGTTCCGGGCACAACCTCAATAGCAAACTCCACTTCTCGATCAGGTGGCATTCCGGGTAACTCATCGGGAAACACATCGGGATACTCGCTGACAACATAGACTTGACCAATTCCTGGAGCTTGGATAGAGAACACCTTAGCATTGATCTGGTGAGGCTTATTGGGCAGGTACGTGGTGTTGATTCCCTCGGGGTTGGTGAGCGTGACTTCACGGCTGGCACAATTTATCTGAGCTGAGTGTTGGACCAACCAATCCATCCCAAGAATGGCGTCCAGGCCAGGTACATCGATTACGTTGAGTTGAGCGGGGAACTCCACTTGGTTAACCCTGATGGTCAACCTTTTGCAGGCGGTGGTGGTTTTCATCTCGGAGGCGGGGGTATGTATCACCAAAACGTGGTCCAAGAGGGAAATCGGAAAATGGTGTTTTGTGGCAAAATCCTTCGAGATGAAAGAATGGGAAGCTCCGGAATCAAATAAAATGAGAGCGGGTTTAGCGTTGATGCTGCACGTACCAAGCACTACGTCAGTGGCCTCATAAGCTTCCTCGGCGGACATGTGGTGTACGCGGGCGACCATGGGTGGCTTGAGTGCGCCGTCCGGGTTGGTGTTGCCGTAGTTGTTGTTGCCGCTGTTGGAGTTGTTGGGGCAGTCCTTGATGTAATGTCCCGGCTTGCCACACTTGAAGCAAGTGTTGTCACGCTTGCGTTCGTCGGATATGGGGCGCCTGTTGAAGACTTCGCGGTTCGGGAACACGGTCTTCTTGGGCTGACTCCAAGCAGGGGGTGGTGGCGGAAGGTTGTTGCTGCTGTTGTTGGACTGCCATGGGCGAGACTTCGCTGAGTGGCGGTCATGGTGGGACTTGCGATCCTCAAATTTCCTCTTGTGGTTGTCATAGATGTGTCGGTGCTCCTTTTCCGAAATCAGCGCGGTGTTGATCATGGCCTGAAAATCTGGGAACTGCAGAACACTCAACTGAGTCTTGATTGCCTGATGCAATCCGTGCAGAAACCTGTCCTTCTTCTTTTCTTCAGTGTTGATGTCATCTGGGGCGTAGCGGGCCAGGTTGTTGAACTTGGTGAGGTACTCGCCGATCGAGCGGCTGCCCTGAGTGAGTGCCAGGAACTCTTGCTGCTTCATCTTGACGAGGCTGGATGGAATGTGCGCCCTGCGGAAGGCTTCTTGAAAAGCGTCCCAAGTGATGGGGGTTTCGCCGTTCTGCGCATCCCTCTGGTTATCCCACCAAGCGTTGGCGGGGCCCTCGAGGTAGTGCGTGGCGTACATCACCTTGTCCTGCTCGTCCACTCGGGCGATGGCGAGTTTCTTATTGATGGTGCGGAGCCAATCATCGGCCTCCAGGGGATCCTCTGCAAAGGCGAACTTGGGCGGCTGTGTACGCTGAAAGTCCTGCAGCTTGGAACGTTCGCCACGGTGCGCTGGTGGTGCTGTCATGTAGTTGCCAAACTCCCTCATGATGGTGGCCATATGCTGATTGTGCCTGTCATCCATCATCAACAGAAGCTGGCTTGGCGACGGTTCAATGGTGGGGCCGTGTGGCAAGTTGTCTTGATCACCGGACCTTGGCGGGGTTTGGGACTGGCTGCCGTCGGTATTCATCCTGAGGTTGCACGTTGCGTTGCGTACCATGAGCATCCTTAGGGGGAAAGGTAATCCTCCAAGCAAGACCAAATGGAAATCCAAATTTTTGAAAGCAAGGAGTGGTGGTATAAAACAATGGTAAGGGGTTTAGTACAAGGATGAGATGCAGAGTACGAGCATGGATGCAATCTAAGTTACAAGGCTGAGTACAACCCACCATACAACTTGAACATAACTAGAGATGTAGACATGAATGCGACTACGATACATGGTTGCGTACAACCGATACAAGCATTCCCGCGTCTACCACTACGTTATTAAGCGTGAAACGATAAGTCACTCTAAGCTTCGAGAACTCCAAGCCTCTAGAAGTCCATCACGAGCGGCGTCGCGGGGGTGGCGGTGTCGATGCTCGTCCTGGCGGAGCTGTAGTCCGGGGTAGGCGGGGCGTTGCGGGGTGCTGTCGCGCGGGGTGGAGCGATGGGGTGACCACGGTGGTGGCGAGTACGAATGATCGGAACACGCGCGAAGCGGCGAGCAACGGGGCGAATAGGAACAGCCGCAGGTGGGGGACGAGGAGAAGTCTCAGCTAGGCGGTTCCGGAGAAAGTCCAGAGTGCCACGAGTAGACATCGGAAAGGAGAAAGAACGAAAGCTAGAGGTGGCAGCTACGCCGCGAGGGCGAGTCGCCGTGGCCAAGTCAATGCGGAGAGCCGCAAGCTGGCCAAGAGTGGCGTGGAGGTACTGGTGGAGAAGCGCCGTGTAGCGGATCAAGGAGGTAAGGGACGCCTCAGGATCACCGGGGTTCGGGAAGATGACATCCCCGGTGGTCATCTGCAGCCTAGGGAAGTGAACAAAGCGGTTGCACTCCCCCATGACAGGGTCGAAGGTGCGAAGGAGGGTGATAGCGTCGTAAGCGACCTCCTGGATAGCTCGGGTCACCTGAGATGTGACTCCGGATGTGAGGGAGTGGAGAACGGTCGGATCTCCCGCCTCCGGACGTAAGACGATAGTGGCGGAAAACTCAGAGTTGGTCCCAGTGGGACGGTCATAGAACACGCGGTACAGGGGAGGAGCGGACTCCGGGTAGAGGTGGGTCCAGATCTCCCGCAAGAACTGCGGAAAACCGGCGACGTGCTCGGCAGTCGTCTCAGCGAACAGCTCCGGCATCTGTACCAGAACATAGCCACCAAATGTAAACGTTAACGTTAATCGTTAGAAAGTAGGAAAACTACCCAAAATGGGAACCCATAAACAGGCAGAGAAACAATCCGAAGAACAAGGTAACGGTCCTGTTCTAACGTCCGCGAACTAGGGTATCCTACAGGCAGTCAGGCTCTGATACCAAGCTTTGTGACACCCCGATACAGAGATCGGAATAGTCTCGTATACTAGTCCCAGAAACACTAGTATACGATCGCTTGTTATTAAAGACAAGACCAAATACAAGGGTTCGAATAATTATACATAGCACGACTCGCGGGAGTGGCTCCGGAGGAGGCGCAACGGCGCACACAACAGTATGTACATTATTCTAGGTCGTCGGAGCGAAGGACTAATGCAGTGGAAAGCGTAGACGGAAGCGTAGCTCGGCGGGCGGACTCCACGGGGTTCTGCCTGGAATACTTGATCCTAGTTTTCGTAGAGCGGGTACTCCGGGACGGGCGACGGAGGGTCTGACCAAAGAATTAGCAAGGTGAGTACGTTGCATGTACTCGCAAGACATCGGCCACACGGCACACATGACTATCTATATGGCATGGCATAAGTACGGAAAATAGCATGGCATAAGTACGGGAAGTAGCATGGCATAAGTACGGAAGTGGCATGGCATAAGTACGGAAGTAGCATGGCATTGTCCTAATCCTGGCATAGATGAACAAGATAGGATGATCTAGCACAGCATCTATCAATGAATGACGGGTCCCAACTTAACGTTGGGGCTTAGATATGACACCGAGAGGCAGTGTCCACCACGTATATCTTTTGGTAAGTTTCCCCCACTTCCGGGCCTTCTAGCCCCTCGCCAATTCTGGCACCACGTCCAGACTCCATGAGTCTCATGTAACTTACCCAGTTCATTTGCAAAGTTCTCCCCGTGACAAGACTGACTCTAAGTGTGACTCAACCCAAACTTGTCCCGTATCCTTGGGACTAGGCTAGTATCTAGATACACTCTCGAGAGGTCGCAACAACACACGCTGGAGTGAACAATAGTCCCACCGGCACCGAAGTACTTAACCATTCCTGGCGGCGGGTGCACACTCCCCAACGCTCCACAAGATCAGAATGCCCCCTATATAGTCGCCGACATGCCCTACGGGCCTTGTCTTAGGCTGAACTACTTTCCGGCACGCCCCCAACCTATGAGCGACGCCTAGCTCCGGAATATCACAAGACTAGCCCCGACCACACAGGTAACCGACTAGACTCACCAAGGGGTGACATCAAAGGGGATTCCGACAATGCTACTAAGTTGGGTCCGCCCATTTCAGACGACGTGTGACTGAGCAAAAGGTTTGGTGAATGGCACCGATGACTCAATCTGGTCGAGGGAGGTGGTTAAGTTCTTAGTCATGTTTATCAATATTTCCAAAGACGTTACCACAACAATGATTATAAAACAATACCCATCATGAATCAACTAAACGACAAGCAATAGTAAGTTAAAACTAGCATGAGCATCGTATCATAACAAGAACAAGATAGAAACGTGTATCATATAACAAGAGGTAAATAAGGTCAAGTTTTATCGACCGGGCATTCGCGGCGGGTGGGCCGGAATTTCCCGTGTCGCCTTTAGTGAGTTGTTAGTTATCATATACCAACTTAGCAAATACATATAACAGGTGGGTTATGCAGCATTTATACGTTCATTTAGCAAATGCATATGACATGTGAGCTAAGTAACATTCAAACATCGATATAGTAAATGCATACGACATGTGAACATGCGTCGCAATAATTCAAGAACGAGTGAAAAATCATTCAAGTCCAATGGTGCAATCTCCAAAATGCAGCAATGGTGGAATGTGGTGGATGTCTTGCCTTCCACAAGGTATGGTTCTGGTTCCCCCTCAAAGTCCTTAGAATCTAGTTGGAAAAATTCAATAAATATGTGTTAAAACCTACCAAATGCCATTGAAGAAATGGTCTAGCAAATAAACTCCAAATCAACCCATCTTGGTTGCATTGGATGGAGAATTTCCTCTAGTTTCCAGAAAGCTATAGTTTGAAATTTTTGGACAATTATTGAGTGAGATATGCCTTTTCAAAGTTTCTGTTTTTAAATGAAATAAAAACAGAGTTTTAAATAAAACAGAAAACGGTTCGGATAAAGTTTAAAACGCTGACGTGCGGGCCCCAGTGGTCAGTGACCCACGGTTCATTCGAACCGTTACGTCGCGGGAAAACAGAACGGGCGGCGCTCCCGTCGCCGGCAAGGACTCCGGCGAGGGTTTGCGGCCAGGGGAGGGGGTGCTAGGGCTAGGGCTTGGCGCGGGGAGGCTCACCGTGCACGGGTGCGTCACGGCGGCGAGGTTTTGGGTGGCGGGGAAGGCTCGGGCGGAAACGCCCCTTTCTTCTACGGCTCCGGCGTCGGGTCGTGGACGAATCCGACGATTCCGGCGACGGTTGGAGGAGGGGAGGGCGGCGTCGGGTTCCTGGTGAGCTGGGGAGGCTAGGGCTAGGTTTAATCGACGAACGGAGCGTCACTGGCGAAGAATGTGTCCACGGCCAAGACGGCTAGGGCATATCCATCGCCGGCGCTGCGGTGCTCGTCGAGCAACAATTGGACCAGAGGAGTGAGCTGAGGGGGAGAGGAGGTGGTGTGCGTCTCCGTCGAGGGCTGGGGGGGTTTAAATAGGAGCGGAGCGAGCGGCCGGAGTAAAGCGGGTAGCTCGGTAGGTGCGGAGGCGTAACTCGCCGGAGTGAACGCCGGTGTCGCGGGAGCGGTGGCACAGGGCGGCTCGTGGGCGTCAGGAGGAGGGAGTGAATTCCGGGGGGCCGAGCGGCGTGCTGACGAGCGGGTCCCGGCGAGCACAGTGGCGAGTGGCGCGTCGGCTAGCTGGTGGCGGCTCTGCGGCGGCGAGCGTGCGGGCGCGCGTGCGGCTGCGGGGGCGTGGACGGTCAAAGGAGGAGCAGGGGGGTGCTAGGGCGTGTGGGGGTGTGCTGGGGCGCGCTGCTCCGGCGACCAGAAACGGGCGGCGCCCTCGGGCACGTCGATGCCGACGTCGGCGTGCTCCGGAGCATGCCAGAAACGGCATCGGCACCGTTCTCCGCGCTCAGGACACCAAATGGAAAAATGAGGACATCCCCGTGCGCCAAATGAGAAGGGCTACCAGAATGCAGAAGAAAGTTTTTGCAAAATCGATCCAAGTTCTATACAAAATTTTCAAAAAACAGTTCTGGTCAAAAGGGGAACAGTTCAAATGGAGGTGTAAATGGGGTTGGTTGAAGATGCCCTTTTGGCCTGAGGTAGAGGGTGGTAAATGTGATCTTATCCTGGCTTGGATTCTTCTTGGGAATTTTCTAAATAGGTTTTAAAAATATGTTTGCAAAATGGGCAGAATGGAAAAAGGGGTGTGGAGAAATATTTTCCTAAGTCAAGGCTCTATATTTTCTTAGAAATAGTTTCCACATCAACTAGGGATGCTTCCCTGATTTTTGCAGAATTTTTGAAGATATAAATATAGGGGTTCCTTTGGAGGGCTAGATAAAAGGGAATTTCTTTAAAATAAGAAAAGGAAATTTTCTCAAATTAATAATTGTCCAAGAAAAATAATATTGGCAAGTACCAAGTGGGAGGGAAAATGGAAAGCACAAGATCCCACTTGATTTATCAGATTTGAAAGTTTTTAGAAATTCAAATGGTTTTGCTGAGGTTTAAATCCAAATACATTTAAATAAATAGAAATAATGCATTTTGGGATTTTTTTTTAAAGGCTCAAAAATCCAGGGTGTTACAGCTAGTGAGGAAGATAGTGAAGAAGAACATGAAGAGGCTAGTGATGATGATGATGATGATGCTAGTGATGATGATGGTGATGCAAATGATGATGATGGTGACAACGACGCCGACGAAGATGACTACGAGTGATTCATTCGGGGTGCGGTAGTCTTGCTCTTTTCCCTTTTTGGCGTTTCGATGCCAAAGGGGGAGAAGTAGTTCTATTAGGTAGTTCTATTAGGTTCTCACCGTGGGATTTGCATGGGCGGGTCACAAGCATGCTCCTTTATCATTTCGTTCAAGCTTGTGCCCCTTTTTATTCTCGCTTGTTGAACTCTATTTGTTTTGTTAACTGTTTGTAAGACTATGTTTGTGAGACCATGGATAATCCACTCCGAGACATATGGTTATTTCTATCGTTGGTTGAGATGGTGTTTATTATGGTGATATGTATCTTGGTGCATTGGATGTTTGTCTTATTAAAAATGCACAAGGTATGACTCTTTCCTCTCAATCCATTACTTTGTGTTTGTCCAGAGTTTGTTATCTTGTTCAAATTATTGTGAGGTGTCTCTCCTATACGTGTTGAGCATTTGTATTCAAAAGCAAACTACTTATATGCACACATGTAGGGGGAGCTCCTCAATTATTTGTTATTACTGTCATTTGTGAATTATGTCTTATTGCAAATCCTAGTGTTGTCATCTAACACCAAAAAGGGGGAGATTGAAAGAACATTTTTGTGTATCCCCATGTGTTTTGTGTGTTAGACGACAAACCTAGATTTTATGTACCTAATGGTGTATTGAGTGTGCAGGAAAGATAAAAGAAACCGCCTGTTTGAGCAGTTCATCTGCTCAGGCCGGAGTCTCCGGCCTTTTTGGGCTCAGGGGCCGGAGTCTCCGGTCCCCCTGCATTCGACGAAAAGAGAGCAAGAGACGGCACTCACTGGTGGGGGGTCCGGAGTGACCCCGGAGTGACACCGGAGTCTCCGCCCGGGGAGGCCGGAGTCTCCGGTCCTACTGCCTTCGAGAAGAAGACGGCACTCCCTGGTAGGGGGTCCGGAGTGTCCCCGGAGTGACACCGGAGTCTCCGCCCTGTGGACCGGAGTCTCCGGCCTCAGTAACCGGAGTCTCCGGCCTGGCCGGAGTCTCCGGCCTTCCAGGACCGGAGTCTCCGGTCCAAGTGGACTGCAACGGCTATCTTTTGGGGAGGGGTATAAATACCCCTCCCCCTTCCTCCAGCCAACCAGCTCGACCAGAAAAGGAAAAACACCATTGTTGCAAGTCCAAGAATCACAAGATCTCCCAATCCCTCCGTCCAAACTCGTTGATCTTTGGAGGATTGAAGGAGAAGGCCTTGATCTACATCTTCACCGAGCCGTTCTTCATTTCCCCCTCATTTACTTGAGGGACCACTAGCTAGGGTTTCCACTAGGAAAACCTAGCCCATTGTTGTACTTACCTATTGTCTTTGTGACAAATTCTAGCTGTTCGGGAGCCCCCAAGCCCTTTGTGGGTCGTGCCCCGAATCGTTGTTGTAAAGGCTCCGGATTCCGCCTCGAAGGATTCCGATAGTGGAAAGTGAACCAAACCTTTGTGGTGCGGTTCACCGGAGTTTTGGGTGAGGCCTTTGTGGCCGTTGAACCATTGTGTTGGTTCACACCTCTCCAACGAGACGTACTCCCATTTAAGGGAGGAACTCGGGAATACATCCTTGTCGTCTCGTGCTTTCACTTCGGTTACTTCTATCCTTACTTATCGCCTTTACTATTGTATCTTGCTTAGTTGCTAGCTTGCCATATAGGTAAATTCACCGTAGTTGCATATCTAGAGAATTTACCTTTCATGTCAAGCCTAAATTGAAAAAGAACTAAAAATTTGAATTAGCACCTATTCACCCCCCCTCTAGGTGTCATACCGATCCTTTCAATAATGTGCAGCTGCACCAAATGAGATAACATGGAACAAAAAGTATTGATTGCCAAGAACTCAGTACCACTCATTTGTTGTTCAGATTTATGCATTCGTCTAGAGTTTGGTCAGTCATGATATTTACCAACGAGCCAAAACTCCATTCGTTCTATTGACAATCTCTTTTACTAATGCATGGATGCTTCACATATCATTCATATGTGCTTCTTTTCAATTAACCTCTTCCCTGGAAGATGGATATACTTTTATGTAGGGCTGAAACAAAAAGAATAATTCTTAATAAATAAGTTTTATTTTGGCCGCACGTTTATAGAGCTCTAGAGGTTTTTCTTAACAGTAGTGTTCAAACATAGGTTCTTAGTTGTAATTATGCTACAACGTTGCTACGGGCATTTTGCTAGTTATCTACTATATAATACGGCCGAAGGTGTCCGGTACGTCGTGGTCGTTTTACGCTTTAGTCCCTAAACAACTGCAAAATCAAACCCGCAGTCCAAACATTAAGTTTCGCTCTTTGCATTTTAGTCCCTGCCGCTTCGGCAAACAGACACCGACGCGCGGCGGTGGTCGATCTGGTGAAAGGGGATCGACGCACGCGCTGGCCTAGCTACACGACCGCCGGGAAGGGGCAGAGACGCGGCGAGGCGCGGAGCAGCAGCGGGTGCTTGCGCGCGCACACCAGCCCGTCGGCCTCCTCCATGTCACCGCCGCCGGCTTCTCCCAGTCGAAGCACTTCACAAGCGCCGCCACGACGGCGGGCACAGACTGCAGTGCAAGCCCCATGCCGGGCACCGACGCCGCCCGCTCCTGAACGGCAGGTACTGGAACTGCTGCCCACGCGGGTCCAGCCTATGCTTGGACCGAGAGCTCGGGAGCAGAAGCTTGGCCGGAGAGCACGGGAGCAGCTTGCACGGAGAGCACTTGGCCGGAGCTTCGACGGAGAGCACAGGAGCAGCTTGCACGGAGAGCACTTGCCTGGAGCTTCGACGGAGAGCACGGGGGCAACAACTTGACCGGACGGATTTGGACGGGACCTGAGCGAGCGGCGGCGACGGATCCAGGAAGCGGATGCCGAGATCGGTCGGGGACGCGCGAGCGGGGCGCCAACTACGGCAGGCTCTACGCCGCCACTGTAGTGGCCGCCTTCGAGATGATGAGCGCCAAGCAGGAAGCCAGCGAGGAGACGCCGGGGTCGACCGGGACCGGAGCACTCTGCTCTGAATTTCGCCGAGGAGACTATTGATGGGCCGTGGGCGCTACGCCAGGAACAACTGGTGCAGGGCCTTGGTGCTGTCGTACAAGCTGCTGGCCCCAAGCTCGCTGCCGGGGGACACCTGCCACGGCGTGCCAACAACATCTCCGGCCGAGGCCCGATCCGCTGCAGACAATGTTCAGTTCCGTGATGTTTAGCTTAAATGTTCAGGCCGGTCGTAGGAGCGTTGCGGCCTCCCCGATGTTCAGCTCAATGTTCAGCTCTTCATGATGCTTTGGAAGTGTTTTACGTTAAAAAGTTAAACTTATTGCTTAAACATTTGTCCGATGGAGATGTTCAAGGAGATGTTCTTCTTCAAGACAAAATTGTTTTTATAGTAGTAGTACGTACAATTTAGATTAGGTGATTCAGCTTTGGTTTAGGTAGTGGTGATGCATTTTCTCACGTGACATTGTCATACGTGTCCCCCTTGATGTAGCTCTAGATTTATCTTAACTGGCAGTACAATTGACCTGGGACATGGATACTGTAAAAGCAAGCAATAACCTGATCAATGACGAACCGGACTTAATGGTTTGAGAAGAGGAGATGGGCAGAGGGCATGTATGACCTTAACTGAATTACGGATTAAAGACGTTGTGTTATTTTTGTTATTCACACCAGAAAGAAATGTTAAAAATACGGATCAAAGGGCAAAGTTCAGACCATGGAAGCCCATGATCATAATAATGATCAGATAAGATCTCGTGGTATAAAAATTTGGATATTCGTAGGCGAAAAATAACTAATCTTATCGTTGCATTCTGTCCAGTGATAGAATAAAAAATAACAAGAAAGTTTTTTTCCTGAAATCGTTGAAAAAAAGAAGAAATTCTAAATCTTTCTATAAGATTTAATGAAAATTTATAAATCATTTACGGATTCACCGGATTCACCGCCGTATGGCTGACCGGCGATTGAGGTTCAACCCAATCCATCTTTCTTTCTTTTCCTTCCAATATCCTTAACAAGTGAATAGGAACGGAATCTGAAGAAAGTACTACTTGCAAATTTTCACTAATTTCAAGTAGTCTGAAGAGTTGTTGTCAGTCGACGCATAACCCTTCAAAATATGTCAGTCTTTATTTTTACATAACCTAATCTGGTCAGTATGATACAGATTCCATAAAACAGATGAAAATTCGTGGCGTCAAATTTCAAAGATTGTAGGATCTGGCTGAGCATGTTGATACAGAGCATCATGACTGTTTTGTGAAACTGAGCAAGACAAAATAACCACCTTGCATATATGATCATTGATGTGAAAGACAAGAAGACACAGCAGTCCATTCTGGATTGTCAACAAGAGTTTGTATATCTTATTTATGCATCAAATAGAACACAATGAAAACAAAAGCACTGGAACAACCAGACAATTACTGAAGCATTCACCCACTTCTTATGGTGTACTATTCAGAACTCAGTGGGTAAATCAAATGATCTGATACCAAATCATTTATAAAGCAGCAACCTGTTCTACGCAATGGCATAGTGGAGACAGCAATATGTTATGCGCAATGGCATATTGGAGGAAGCTCTTGCTGTTTTTCTACGCCTCAAATGGGGTATGAGCTGAGCTCGAGACGGAGAGTGGGTCATTTTGTTAACCCGTAGCAACGCACGGGTATTTTGCTAGTCTCTACTATATAATGGCCTAAAGTGTCCGGTACGTCGTGGTTATTTTGCGCTTTAGCCCTTCCATTTCTGTGCAATTAACCCGCAATCCACCTTATGCCTTCGCTTTTGCGTTTTCAACCTCGAACAAACCGGTACCGATTGAGAGAAAATCGCAGAGCTCACCTTCGTCTCCAACTCCTCTCGCGATTGGGAGGCGACGGGGCCGGCGGATGGGGATCGACGGCGGGGACTACAACGGTGGGCTCGGACGAAGGGGCGGCGGAAAAATCTGGAAGTTGTCGACGCCGGCCCCGCGGGCTGGGGAGACCGGGAGGTGAACGAGCTCGACGACCACCGCGAGTCCTCGCGCAGCTTGCGCTCTGCGGCCCAGTCGCCACCGCTGCCCTTCGCCATGGCGCTCCCACCTCCCTCCCGAGCGTTCTCCACAGGCTTTGCTACGCCGGCCCCGCGGGCTCCTCTGTCTTCCTCGTCAAGAAGCTTGTCGCCGCCGCCGTGCCCTCTGACGGCACCGCTGGGGCGGGTCCCGATGCGGTCGGGCTCACCGAGGAGAAGGGCGTCCACCCGTCCCACTTGCTTCTCCACGCGCCTCCCCGGTATCCCTCCTCGGCCTGATTTCTCGCCCTCAACCCCGTGTTCCCAGGCCGCCCATCATCTCTCTCTGAATTTGTTCTACCAGATGCACTTTTGGATGCTGAATATGTGTTTACTAATAAAGGCCAAACCTTCTACGGACAGATGATTGCCATTAACTTTGTTCCAACGTGCATAGAAATCTCGAATCCCAGTATTAAGTACTAGGAACTGTGCTCCATGATATATAATCCATGATTTCAAATGGTTCATGATATGTAAGTTTATTTATGGTTTATACCCGACTGGTTAAGACCAGTTTTCAGTTTCCAGTAAATTTCACTGAATGAAGGTCAGACACTTGCACTGAATACTCTGGTTTAAGACCTTCAAGGCTTCAACGCTGCTGAAAAATCCACTTAAATCCAAAAAATTTAGGTTATGATCTTGCGGTAACATTTTCTTGTAAGATTTTCTAATGAGGTCTCTTAAGGCTCGTGGTTAGAAAAGGAACCAGACTACTTATCTCAATTTGATGATGGAGAATGGAGATAAAAGAGACTTGTGTACCTCTGTTGTTTGTTGTAACTCCAACAAGGAGTTGTCATTTCACGCGCACACAAATCACAGCATATAGTATTCTGTTCTTAGTTAATTTGTTCAAGATGTATATTGTTTATTAAATTTGATTTTTTTGTTTGCAACCCAGCTTATGCCTCAAATAGCACTGAATGGGATCAGAAAAGGATAAGTGCCATGATGTACTGTGGTTTCAGAAGATGCATATTTCAGCAAGGTTGTGTATTGCCGGAGCAAGCTTTGCATCCATAATTTTAAGGTCACTTACCTTTTCTTTTGTTACCCTGGAATTTAATGTAATGTTTGACCCATTTTTATAAAGTTTTTTGCTAATGTATCAGCCTCGAGTGAGGACAGATTGGTGAATAATTGTGTCCATGAGTCAAAATCAGGTGTCTATGATAATTGTGTCCATGAGTCAAAATCAGGTGTCTATGTATGCATGCTTGCAGCCTTCTAGCGGAACTTAAATGCAATAACTTTCGCTTGGTGTTCTGGGGCTTGGCCTGATTGTTTTGCTCAAACAAGCTGTTATTTTTGTTTCTTAAAGATTGTTTATGCTCAGTTATCAAACTGATGGTATCTACTTTATCCAGGGTTTGGACCTTAAGGGTATCATTGTTGAGACTGAAAGTCGTGGTATGTCTTTAGATCAGCTGCTCACCATCCCTGAGCAAGATGAATGGGTATACAGTGATGGCAAATCAACCACTTGTGTTTCCTTCATCCTTGCAATGCACAAAGAGGCTGGACTGCTTGCTCCTTTCACAAAGTCGATTCAGGTCACAAAGTTTACTGTAAGTCAGCAAGTCCCTTCATCTCTCATAGTTGCAACTGAACGGGTTATTCTTTGCTGTTCATTGTGGACAAGCTATGTTTTCCATTAGTTAACCTATTTTTTTTAGTGGTCCATTAATTAACCTACACTCTTTTCAAGCCATTTTATCCTTCCACATGATCAAAGTTTTGAACCAGTCTTAGATGTAGAAATGTCTAATCTGAATGTTCTAAACCAATCCCTTCACATGTCCGTCATAGTTGTAGTTGTTTTCATTGTAGAAAAGCTTTTTCAGCAGTCAACTCTTGTTCTTCTAATTGATTGATCCGATGGTACTAAATTACCTTCTGCCTCAGGGAAGCATACATGCTCAAGTTTTTTTAGGACAACCACGCCAGGCTTCCGAGCTGGTGAGGCAGACAAGCACCCATTCTGCCTATCGCTACCACCGACGTACATGATGGAGCTACCCGACTACAACTCGATAGAGCCGTATGCGAAAATAAACGAGAACTGGCCATCGCTACCACCGACGTACAAGCGACCATCACGCTGCTGTTGTTTGGCTGCTGTTGTTTCTGTTTCGGGAAGTAAACTGTTGTTTAAGTTGAGCATATAAATAAGGCAGTATATAGTTGTTTAGTAGATGGCTGGCTTCGTCGCCACTGTGTGGATACGATTCAACTGGTCTGCAAATTTCGAAGCTGCTTTTCTGCCTTTCTGTACTTGCAAACTAAATAAAAAGTAAACCTTTTTTATTTAAGGCTGAAGAGTTGTGGTTACCTTGCCTTTTCTAACTCTCTTTTATTTATTGAAGCTGAGCATGGTGATGCAATTTGCAAACACCTCTGCACCTGCATATGTACTGGTTTTTTAAGTAATACACATTTTACTACTCAGCTAAATGATGTCGGATGCGGTTCCAACTGGATCATGCCAGTTCGTGTTAAAACCTCTTGAATGAGTGTCAGTTTTGGATTCATATCTCCATATGCGGGTATGCTCACGTGTCCTTGGAGATTTTTGAATCATGTCATTTGACTGTATGTCTATAATCACAAGTGAATAAGGATATTGTGAAATGTGTGAAACGGTGGAGACAGGTTGCTCAAAGCCATGTATCTGTTCGGACTATCGCAAAAGGTATTCATGGAAGCTCCGACGAGCCATTGAAGATCGGCGTTGCGATATTAGAAAAAAATGATGAGCACAAATTCTACAATTTTTATTTTGTAAGAAATATCATTTGTTGACCCGTTGCAACGCACGGGCATTTTGCTAGTATTATATATATATCTACTATATAATACGGCCTAAGGTGTCCGGTACGTCGTGGTCGTTTTACGCTTTAGTCCCTAAACAACTGCAAAATCAAACCCGCAGTCCAAACATTAAGTTTCGCTCTTTGCATTTTAGTCCCTGCCGCTTCGGCAAACAGACACCGACGCGCGGCGGTGGTCGATCTGGTGAAAGGGGATCGACGCACGCGCTGGCCTAGCTACACGACCGCCGGGAAGGGGCAGAGACGCGGCGAGGCGCGGAGCAGCAGCGGGTGCTTGCGCGCGCACACCAGCCCGTCGGCCTCCTCCATGTCACCGCCGCCGGCTTCTCCCAGTCGAAGCACTTCACAAGCGCCGCCACGACGGCGGGCACAGACTGCAGTGCAAGCCCCATGCCGGGCACCGACGCCGCCCGCTCCTGAACGGCAGGTACTGGAACTGCTGCCCACGCGGGTCCAGCCTATGCTTGGACCGAGAGCTCGGGAGCAGAAGCTTGGCCGGAGAGCACGGGAGCAGCTTGCACGGAGAGCACTTGGCCGGAGCTTCGACGGAGAGCACAGGAGCAGCTTGCACGGAGAGCACTTGCCTGGAGCTTCGACGGAGAGCACGGGGGCAACAACTTGACCGGACGGATTTGGACGGGACCTGAGCGAGCGGCGGCGACGGATCCAGGAAGCGGATGCCGAGATCGGTCGGGGACGCGCGAGCGGGGCGCCAACTACGGCAGGCTCTACGCCGCCACTGTAGTGGCCGCCTTCGAGATGATGAGCGCCAAGCAGGAAGCCAGCGAGGAGACGCCGGGGTCGACCGGGACCGGAGCACTCTGCTCTGAATTTCGCCGAGGAGACTATTGATGGGCCGTGGGCGCTACGCCAGGAACAACTGGTGCAGGGCCTTGGTGCTGTCGTACAAGCTGCTGGCCCCAAGCTCGCTGCCGGGGGACACCTGCCACGGCGTGCCAACAACATCTCCGGCCGAGGCCCGATCCGCTGCAGACAATGTTCAGTTCCGTGATGTTTAGCTTAAATGTTCAGGCCGGTCGTAGGAGCGTTGCGGCCTCCCCGATGTTCAGCTCAATGTTCAGCTCTTCATGATGCTTTGGAAGTGTTTTACGTTAAAAAGTTAAACTTATTGCTTAAACATTTGTCCGATGGAGATGTTCAAGGAGATGTTCTTCTTCAAGACAAAATTGTTTTTATAGTAGTAGTACGTACAATTTAGATTAGGTGATTCAGCTTTGGTTTAGGTAGTGGTGATGCATTTTCTCACGTGACATTGTCATACGTGTCCCCCTTGATGTAGCTCTAGATTTATCTTAACTGGCAGTACAATTGACCTGGGACATGGATACTGTAAAAGCAAGCAATAACCTGATCAATGACGAACCGGACTTAATGGTTTGAGAAGAGGAGATGGGCAGAGGGCATGTATGACCTTAACTGAATTACGGATTAAAGACGTTGTGTTATTTTTGTTATTCACACCAGAAAGAAATGTTAAAAATACGGATCAAAGGGCAAAGTTCAGACCATGGAAGCCCATGATCATAATAATGATCAGATAAGATCTCGTGGTATAAAAATTTGGATATTCGTAGGTGAAAAATAACTAATCTTATCGTTGCATTCTGTCCAGTGATAGAATAAAAAATAACAAGAAAGTTTTTTTCCTGAAATCGTTGAAAAAAAGAAGAAATTCTAAATCTTTCTATAAGATTTAATGAAAATTTATAAATCATTTACGGATTCACCGGATTCACCGCCGTATGGCTGACCGGCGATTGAGGTTCAACCCAATCCATCTTTCTTTCTTTTCCTTCCAATATCCTTAACAAGTGAATAGGAACGGAATCTGAAGAAAGTACTACTTGCAAATTTTCACTAATTTCAAGTAGTCTGAAGAGTTGTTGTCAGTCGACGCATAACCCTTCAAAATATGTCAGTCTTTATTTTTACATAACCTAATCTGGTCAGTATGATACAGATTCCATAAAACAGATGAAAATTCGTGGCGTCAAATTTCAAAGATTGTAGGATCTGGCTGAGCATGTTGATACAGAGCATCATGACTGTTTTGTGAAACTGAGCAAGACAAAATAACCACCTTGCATATATGATCATTGATGTGAAAGACAAGAAGACACAGCAGTCCATTCTGGATTGTCAACAAGAGTTTGTATATCTTATTTATGCATCAAATAGAACACAATGAAAACAAAAGCACTGGAACAACCAGACAATTACTGAAGCATTCACCCACTTCTTATGGTGTACTATTCAGAACTCAGTGGGTAAATCAAATGATCTGATACCAAATCATTTATAAAGCAGCAACCTGTTCTACGCAATGGCATAGTGGAGACAGCAATATGTTATGCGCAATGGCATATTGGAGGAAGCTCTTGCTGTTTTTCTACGCCTCAAATGGGGTATGAGCTGAGCTCGAGACGGAGAGTGGGTCATTTTGTTAACCCGTAGCAACGCACGGGTATTTTGCTAGTCTCTACTATGTAGTGTCCGGTACGTCGCGGTGATTTTGCGTTTTAGCCCCTCAGAAAGAAGGAAATCAACCCGCGGTCCATAACTTTAACAAACCGTTTTTGCCTAGAAAGTGGGAACGCTATCCTCGATGGATCTAGGGCTGTCCACGCACTGGACCGCCGCCTCCAACGCCGGCCCACCACTCAGGCCGCCGCCCACTGCCTCCCAAACCCCGGGATGGTCGACGACGAAGCCCCCAACACCGCCGCATCCAAGAAATTCTGGCCAGCGACCGTAAGTTGAATCGGATTTTGCACATCGTCCATGTCATTTCATTTGCATTGATACCGCCGGACAAAGGGAGAGGAATCCCAGGGAGGACGGCGCACGTGGCGGCACAGGACGGCCACCCCCTTGCCATGGCAAGAGAAGGGGTTGTACGTCCTTGCTCCCCGTGGCCGTCGAGCCGGACACCCTGCCCGCTGTGGCCGAGTCAGAGAAGGGGTTCTGGGAAAGGATCGTCGAGCTGGTGATGTGGAAGGACGTGGAGAAATCGGCACTCTGGTTCGGGCTGGGATCCATGTTCTTCTTCTCTTGCTCCTTCTCCAGAGACATCACCTTCAGCCCGATCTCTGCAATTTGTCACCTCGACGTTATGATCTTGGGCCTAGCCTTCTGTAAAGATTCCGTGCCACGGAGGTATGAAGTACTATCAACCAGTGATCATCTGTTCTTCACTCTGTTGAATCCGACCAAGTGATTCTGTTCGCATTTGTAGCAGCCAGCCGGTGGAGACCGGAAGGAACTTCCAGTTGACTGAAGAAGATTTGCTTCGCGCCGCCCGTGCTGTGTTACCGGTTGCTAACTCCTTGATATCTACGGCACAAGTGATCTTCTCGGGTAACCCATCAATGACTCTCAAAGTAAGCATCAAATTCGACTCATGGCTTGACGTTTTTTGCTGAAGCATAATGTTTCCCCCGAGTAAATCTTTGATTGTTGAATATTAGGTATCACCTGTTCTTCTGATCGGTGCAAAATATGGTAGTCTGGTTACCTTATGGAGGCTTCTAGCCACAGGTACAATTGGGTGTGCAACAACGTGCTATTGGATCAATCTTAGCATGATTGCAGGTTATATCATGTTACTATTCACAAATCTTTGCAGGATTTTTCTCCAGTTTTACACAGCCAAAGCTGTATATGTGCTATTCGACTCAAACTCATAGAACATGTGGGGCATCTCATGATAGATGGCGACGATGTGTTAGAAGCTGCGTTGATTGGCAACTCCAGCAGCCAAAATCGACAGTGCATGACAAGTGTTTCTCCCACCTCCAATGGAAAAACAAGCGCGCCATGATTCACTCGGCATATTCGGCCGCGTCCTGTCCAGGAGGAGGTAGACGGTGCAGTGTGTCTCAATATCATGGTCAGCAAGCGTGAGGTGAAGAAGATGATGACGCCCACAAGCTCGGCAAGGTCGGAGGCACCAGGGGAACACCCCAACGGTCGGCGGCACGGAGCAAATGCTGCAGTCGCTCCGGTGGCGCAGCATGCGGAGGAGATGTGGCGGGTGCAGACCAGCCGGGAGTGGGAGCCCGGGTCTGCAGAACATCCTAGAGGAGGTTTACTGACGAGTGCTACCTGTCAATGACAGTAGATGGCGTTGTTGGTTAATCCCTTTTACTAATCAAGGTTGGGTTTTGATCACCTCCTGCTAAATGCTAGATTGATTTATGTGTATAGTGCTCTCTATCTGTTCTGGATTCAACGAATGATTAAGTCTCCTCTAGCTATTCCATGAGTTTGTGCATTTTCTCTCTCTCAATTTTTTGAGATGAAAAAGAAGAGGTGATCTGAATACAGTACAAGTGTTGCATTAATCTGAAATCTCTGATGGAATGTCACTCTTCCGTAAATGATTATGTGTAAGAAATACTCGATTACACAGCTACTGCATTTTTGGCTGTTGTGTTGCCTTTCTGTTGAGAATGGAGCAAAATCAAGAGTATTAACGAGAAGTCAGTATATTTGCAAAGGAGAGCTGGTGTCAACATTCCATCGCAGATGGTCATATGTCCACATTAAATAAACGATTGTCCCTTGTTTCTGTTATTTGGAGCATCACATGACGACACTGTCCGCACTCCACACTCCACACTCCACACAGTCTATATTTTACCTTTCACAGTCAAGGCAATTGATGGCCTGACTTTTTTTAGGGAAATTGAGAGCCTGCCTTGGTAGAAAAAGGGTGTACATAGTTTAGAAAGTCCCGTTGAATAAATTTGGAGATAATTCCTATGCTTGTGAGTTTAGTATGACGCAGTTCTAACTCCTTGATGCATGTCGAGAGGCCCGATGCAGCACGGTGGAACCTCGACGTGACAACAATGTCGAAGACGTGACTCCTGTCACGAGACTTGAGTGAAGGAGATATGCCCTAGAGGCAATTAATAAAGTGTATTCTTTATCATATCTCGTTTGTTCATAATAGGTTTTTGTGTCATGCTATAACCGTATTAAGCGGAAACATTAATACGGGTGTGATACGTAAACAACCAGGTCCCTAGTAGCCTCTACTAAGACTAGTTTCGTTGCGCGATTGATGATCGAGGTTTCCCGATCATAGGGCATGGCGCCGGTCGGCAATGGAAGTCATATCGTTGGAGAACGATGTGATGGACATACCCAGATTTGGAGGACGTAGTCGTTACGCCTTTGACCGTGAGATCAACTCTTATTGTTATTCCTGGAAGATACTTTGATCGCGCCAAACGTCGTATCTTATATAGTATGACAATAACGGTGATACTTTTGGGTATCGGAAAGGAGTAGTTGAGACGAGGGGTCAAGAGAGGGATTTGCCAGTCCGCATAGCAGGATAGATACTCTAGGGCCCACTCGGTGAGATCATGTCTATTGAGCTTGCAAGCATGTGACTAGGTCACGGAGACATGAAATCATAGACGAGTAGAAGATAGCGTTGTCGGTAACGAGGTCAAGCTAGGTATGGAGATATCTATGGAACGACGCTCGGACACGCTAAGTATCGCTATGGCAAAAGGTTTAAGACTTCGCGTTCAGGTTTAATAGATGAAAGTCATTCGTTATATCACAGGGATTCATGGGGTCCAGACCTACGAGTTAGTCGTTGATCATAGAGGAGTCTTGATCATACCTGTTATTATATCGAACCGCTAGGGTAACACACTTAAGGGGTTTCGACAAGACAACCGGAAAGGAAAGAGATCACCGGGAACGTCACGGGAGGGGTCCGATGGAGATCGGGCAGCGACGAAAGAGTTTTCGGAGCCAGAATAAATTATATATAATATGTTTGATATTAGTTAGTGTAATTAATGTGCAAATATGATTTATATATTTATTTTCGAATTTATTAAGGCTGATTTTCCTAAATGGGCCTTCTGGTGGAAAGAAGACCCATGGGGGGGAAAATCCCCAAGGGAATTCGGTGGGGGGGGGGGGGGGGGCATGGCTGGCCTAGGTGGGCCAAAAGGGGCCCACCAGGGCCGGCGCACCTGCCCATGCCGCACCAGGCATGTGGGGGTTAGTCCCACATTGCCTGGTTAGCAAGTTGGCTCCCCCGTGGGAGCCTATATAAGAAGGGGCACCCCTGGCCTTTTAATTCACAAATTAATTCCCTAATTCTCTCTCGATTTCGTGATTCCCTTTGTTGGAGTTGCGCCGAGTTGAGAGGGGGATCTCTTCCACCATAGCCCGCTGCCGCGCTGCTGGTGTTCCGGTCCAAGTCTTCCGCTGCTCGTCCTGGACTGGAGCTTCGGAGGCCGTCGTTTCCACCGTATGTGTGTAACGCCCTGCGAGGTGCTGCGCTAGCGGTACTCGGAGGTCTGCTTCCTCTACACGACCTTGAGGTCGGCTTCGTCGGTCTTCATCGACAACGTTTGTGCGGGAACGTAATCCCCGCTTTCGGTCTACAAGGGTATGTATTCCGATCTCCGTTCGTACTACTATATCTGCATAGAATAGATCTTGGCATGCTTTTAGGATATCGTTGGTAGGAATTTTTTTGTTTTCTGCACACGATCCCCTTCAGTGGTATCAGAGCCGATCTATCGTAGATATAGCTGTATGCTGTTAGAACCCGTGTTCTGCACGGGGGCACCGTTCCTGTTATTTGCTACCCTCTAGCGTGCACCTGTGATTCCAGCGGCATCGAGTTGATGAAGCGGCCCGGACCGACTTTACGCGTACGCTTACGCGAGACTGGTTCCACTACTGACATACGGTTTGTACCGTATCTGTGGCTGGCGGGTGTCAGTTTCTCTCTCTTTAGTTCGTCTTCGCATTTTTAATGGAGGGCCCGAAAGAGATGCTTAAATATGCAATTATTGGATCGTTGTTGTGGTCATAAGGTTCGTAGGTATGAAGCGGTTCTATTTACGAAAGCCCCAAGCCACGTAAAATATGCAAATGATAAAGTAGAAGCGTCTAACTTTATTTTGCAGGGGCTATGTGATATGGTCAAGGTAGGTTTATTAAATTGTTTATAAACTACGGGCGCCAAGAAGACCATGGCGCAATGGACTATATCACATTGCATTACATTTGATGTTTTGTGTGCATCTTATATTGTGTGATTATATATATAGTATATATTAGTTACACGGCGGTAGCTATATAAGATGATCCCTTCAAAATACCAGTAGTGTTCTCCCTCCAACGCGCACCACCAAGAAAGTTCTACGTTATGAGGCAGGCCGTGATGATCGGGTGTCAGACATATCGTCGTTCGCATACAGTGGGTGTAAGCCATGTTGCACAAGCGTCAGCGTGGAGGTTATGGTGGCGAGCCTAGCATATGCAGATATGGTCTCGGAACAAGGAGACCGAAAGGTCGAGCACGAGTCACAAAATTGGTGTGGCGGACAATTGTCTACTCTTGAAGTTGTGCCGCCGGCTCTGATGATGAGGGGTGGTGCAATGGATGGGGGTCGTGTAATCGCTTAAACGACCAGGAGGGATGTTCGTTTGAGTGGGAGTTATGTTAGTTATTTTCTAAAAATACTATAACTCAAAATTATTATGAACAAAGTGTTATGTTGTTGCAAATGCCATTGTAGATGTCTCGCCCCTCGTTTAACCTAGGTCTGTTCCTTGAGAAAGAAAAGCTTAAGACCGATGGGTCTAACTTCGTGTCCTGGTTCCGCAACCTGAAGTCCATTCTTGAAACCCACAAGGTGGCCTACATCCTTGATGCCCCCTTAGGTGATCTTCCAAACACTGCCTTGGAAATCGAAAGGAATGTCCATGAGGTTAAGGCGGAGATTTCTTCTTATGTCCAGAGTGCCATGCTCTTTGCCATGGAGGCTGACCTGCAAGACCGCTTCGTGAACAAGGGTGCTTATGAGATAATCACTGAACTCATGGTTGTTTTTGCACGACAAGTCAAGGCTGAGAGGTTCGAAGCATCCGTGCTTTTCTTCTCAGCCCAGATGGAAGAGAACGGCAATATAAGTGAGCACTTAGCCAAGTTTTTTGGCTGCGTTCAGCTCCTGAGTGATCTGGGAAGTGTGATCCCAGAAGAGCTGGTTATTGATAGGGTGCTGATTTCTCTGCCCCCTAGCTATAAGAACGCCATCGTGGACTACGGCATGAAAGGGACGTCAAAACCCCTGTCGGAAATCCTAAAGATGCTCGAAGTGGGCGAATTAGAAATCAAGCTGGAGAAGATGGTGGTGACCATCGGATCACCTGAGCGCAACTGCCCCAAGTACCTGGAGGATAGGAAGTCTGGCAAGACAGTCGACAAAGAGCAAGGTATATTTGATATACATGTTATAGATGTGTACCTTACATCCGCCCGGAGCAACACGTGGGTATTTGATACTGGTTCTGTTGCTCATATATGTAACTCTCAGGAGGAGTTACGGAATAGACGACGGCTGGCTAAGGATGAGGTGACGATGCGCGTCGGCAACGGATCGAGAGTCGACGTGGTGGCTGTCGGCACGCTCCCTCTACATCTACCATCGGGATTAGTTTTGGTTTTAAATAAGTGTTATTTTGTGCCATCCTTGAGTGTAAACATTATAAGTGGGTCATGCCTGTTACAAGACGGTTATTCATTTAAATCAGTATCAAGCAGTTGTGCTATTTATATGAATGATATCTTTTATGTTGATGCTCCCGAGAATAATGGTTTATTCTTGTTGAATCTCGATCGTAGTACTCACATCCATAACATAGAAGCCAAACGGATTAAGTGTAGTGATGATACCGCCATGTATATGTGGCATTGCCGTCTTGGTCATATTGGTGTAAAGCGCATGAAGCAACTCCACTCTGATGGACTTTTGGACTCGTTGGATTTCGGATCCCTCGATACATGCGAACCATGCCTTATGGGCAAAATGACCAAGACACCGTTCAAAAGTTTCGTTGAACGGGCGTCGGATTTATTGGGGATCATACATACAGATGTGTGTGGACCGATGAGCGTTTCGACACGCAATGGTTATCGTTACTTCGTCACCTTTACTGATGACTTGAGTAGATACGGGTATATCTATTTGATGAAACACAAGTCTGAAACTTTTGAAAAGTTCAAAGAATTCCAGAGTGAAGTTGAGAATCAGCTTAATAAGAAAATCAAGCACCTCCGATCCGATCGTGGTGGCGAGTATTTGAGTTTTGAGTTTGGCACACATCTGAAGAGTTGTGGCATAGTACCCCAACTTACGCCAGCCGGAACACCGCAGCGTAACGACGTGTCCGAGCGACGTAATCGTACTCTACTGGATAGTGTTCGATCTATGATGTCTCTTACCGATTTGCCCGTGTCCTTCTGGGGTTATGCGTTAGAAACAGCCGCATTCATTTTAAATAGGGCTCCGTCCAAATCCGTTGAAACGACACCGTATGAATTATGGTATGGCATGAAGACTAAGTTATCGTTTCTGAAGGTTTGGGGTTGTGAGGCGTATGTTAAGAAACTACAGCCCGACAAACTCGAACCGAAGTCGGAGAAAGTCGTCTTTGTAGGATATCCGCGGGAAACCGTTGGGTACACTTTCTACAACCAAGCTGAGGGCAAAACTTTTGTCGCGAAGACCGGTACCTTTCTAGAGAAGGAGTTTCTCGCGAAAGGAGTAAGTGGGAGGAAGGTAGACCTCGATGAGATCGTTGATCCTGAACTCGAGATTCCGAGTGGCGCAACGGAAGCAATTCCGGAAACGTCCTCCGTGGAAGGAGTGGGAGAAACTGTCGAGTAAAGTATTCTACCTCGTAGGTCTGGTAGATCTCGGATCGCACCAGAATGGTATGGCAACATGGTTTGCACCGTCATGTTAGTTGAACAAGACGAACCTACGAACTATAAGGAGGCGATGGCGAGTCTAGAGTCCGAGAAATGGCTTGAAGCCATGAAATCCGAAATAGGATCCATGTATGACAACAAAGTGTGGACTTTGATGGATATTCCCGAAGGGCGCAAGGCCGTCGAGAATAAATGGATCTTTAAGAAGAAGACTGATGTTGATGGTAATGTGACCGTCTATAAAGCTCGGCTTGTCACAAAAGGTTTCCGACAAGTTCATGGGATTGACTACGATGAAACTTTTTCACCGGTAGCGATGCTTAAGTCTATTCGGATTTTGTTAGCAATTGCTGCCTATTACGATTATGAAATCTGGCAGATGGACGTCAAAACAGCCTTCCTAAATGGAAACATTGAGGAAGAGTTGTACATGGTACAACCGGAAGTTTTTGTCGATCCAGGAAATACTAACAAGGTATGCAAGCTTCAGCGATCCATCTATGGATTGAAGCAAGCATCTCGGAGCTGGAATCTTCGCTTTGATGAGGTAATCAAAGGTTTTGGAGTTGTCCAAAATGTGGAAGAGACCTGCATTTATAAGAAAATGAGTGGGAGCTCGGTTGTGTTCTTACCACTATATGTAGATGACATATTGCTGATTGGGAATGATGTGGAACTTCTGAATAGCGTGAAGGAATATTTAAACAGTAAATTTTCCATGAAGGACTTAGGAGAAGCTGCATACGTCTTAGTACGCATAAAAATCTATCGTGATAGATCAAGGCGCCTATTAGCGTTGAGTTAGAGTACTTATCTTGATAAAATACTGAAGCGTTTCGGTATGGAGAAGGCAAAGAAGGGTTCTCTGCCGGTTATCAAGAATAAAACATTGCGGAAGGCACAGTGTCCGGTAACGGAACTGGATAAGACCAATATGACTAAACATCCTTATGCTTCAGCCATAGGATCGATTATGTATGCAATATTGAGTACTAGACCTGATGTGGCATTAGCTCTAAGTTTGACAAGCCGGTTCCAGAGTAATCCTGGAATGGCGCATTGGATTGCTGTTAAGAGCATTCTTAAGTATCTCAATAAGACATAGGAAATGTTCCTTGTCTATGGTGGCTGCGATGAAGAACTTGGCGTAACGGGTTACGTGGATGCAAGTTTCTGCTCAGACCCCGATGACTCTAAGTCACAGACAGGTTATGTGTTCAAGGTGAATGGAGGCGTCGTGTGCTGGAGAAGTGGGAAGCAACCCATTGTCGCACAATCTACAATGGAGTCGGAGTACATTGCTGCTTGCGAAGCCGCGAATGAAGCTGTGTGGCTGAGAAAGTTCGTCATCGAACTTGGAGTGTTCCCGAGCGTGCAAGACCCCGTGATCCTCTTCTGCGACAATACGGGTGCCATTGCTAACACCAAGGAGCCAAGGTCTCACTCCACCGCCAAACACATTCTCCGACGCTTCCATGTGGTACGTCAGTACGTACAAGGAGGCGATGTGAAGATTTGCAAAGTGCATACGGATCTGAATGTGGCAGATCCGCTGACGAAGCCTCTCCCGCTTGATAAGCATGAAAAACACCAGTTAGCTATGGGTGTTAAGCTTTTACAAAGTTGTAATCTAGATTAATTTGTACTCTAGTGCAAGTGGGAGACTGAAGGAGATATGCCCTAGAGGCAATTAATAAAGTGTATTCTTTATCATATCTCGTTTGTTCATAATAGGTTTTTGTGTCATGCTATAACCGTATTAAGCGGAAACATTAATATGGGTGTGATACGTAAACAACCAGGTCCCTAGTAGCCTCTACTAAGACTAGTTTCGTTGCGCGATTGATGATCGAGGTTTCCCGATCATAGGGCATGGCGCCGGTCGGCAATGGAAGTCATATCGTTGGAGAACGATGTGATGGACATACCCAGATTTGGAGGACGTAGTCGTTACGCCTTTGACCGTGAGATCAACTCTTATTGTTATTCCTGGAAGATACTTTGATCGCACCAAACGTCGTATCTTATATAGTATGACAATAACAGTGATACTTTTGGGTATCGGAAAGGAGTAGTTGAGACGAGGGGTCAAGAGCGGGATATGCCAGTCCGCATAGCAGGATAGATACTCTAGGGCCCACTCGGTGAGATCATGTCTAATGAGCTTGCAAGCATGTGACTAGGTCACGGAGACATGAAATCATAGACGAGTAGAAGATAGCGTTGTCGGTAACGAGGTCAAGCTAGGTATGGAGATATCTATGGAACGACGCTCGGACACGCTAAGTATCGCTATGGAAAAAGGTTTAAGACTTTGCGTTCAGGTTTGATAGATGAAAGTCATTCGTTATATCACATGGATTAATTCATGGGGTCCAGGCCTACGAGTTAGTCGTTGATCATAGAGGAGTCTTGATCATACCTGTTATTATATCGAACCGCTAGGGTAACACACTTAAGGGGTTTCGACAAGACAACCGGAAAGGAAAGAGATCACCGGGAACGTCACGGGAGGGGTCCGATGGAGATCGGGCAGCGACGAAAGAGTTTTCGGAGCCAGAATAAATTATATATAATATGTTTGATATTAGTTAGTGTAATTAATGTGCAAATATGATTTATATATTTATTTTCGAATTTATTAAGGCTGATTTTCCTAAATGGGCCTTCTGGTGGAAAGAAGACCCATGGGGGGGAAAATCCCCAAGGGAATTCGGTGGGGGGGGGCATGGCTGGCCTAGGTGGGCCAAAAGGGGCCCACCAGGGCCGGCGCACCTGCCCATGCCGCACCAGGCATGTGGGGGTTAGTCCCACATTGCCTGGTTAGCAAGTTGGCTCCCCCGTGGGAGCCTATATAAGAAGGGGCACCCCTGCCCTTTTAATTCACAAATTAATTCCCTAATTCTCTCTCGATTTCGTGATTCCCTTTGTTGGAGTTGCGCCGAGTTGAGAGGGGGATCTCTTCCACCATAGCCCGCTGCCGCGCTGCTGGTGTTCCGGTCCAAGTCTTCCGCTGCTCGTCCTGGACTGGAGCTTCGGAGGCCGTCGTTTCCACCGTATGTGTGTAACGCCCTGCGAGGTGCTGCGCTAGCGGTACTCGGAGGTCTGCTTCCTCTACACGACCTTGAGGTCGGCTTCGTCGGTCTTCATCGACAACGTTTGTGCGGGAACGTAATCCTCGCTTTCGGTCTACAAGGATATGTATTCCGATCTCCGTTCGTACTACTATATCTGCATATAATAGATCTTGGCATGCTTTTAGGATATCGTTGGTAGGAAATTTTTTGTTTTCTGCACACGATCCCCTTCATTGAGCTCTACAACACGAGACTAGCGTTCGTACCGCAATATGGGACTCCATTCGTTTTATTGACTATCTCTTTTATTGATGAATGCATATTTTCATTCATCAACATCTTCTCTTGAAGATGTCTATTTTTTAAAATATTATGCAAAAAGAGAGTTCTTCATAACTAAGGGGTTTCTTTGGCAGCATATTTGCAGCGTCCTGAAGCTTCGTCTTTATTGTATTATTCAAACATATGTTTTTTGTTTTAATTATGCTATAACACTACAAATATGAGGATCAAAAAATACTATTCTAAATAATTTAAGAATTTTTAAAAGCCCGTAGCAACACACGGGGTTGTTTACTAGTCAGTATATTACGTCCAAAATTTCATAAAATTACCACTTTATAAAATACAATTACGAGCTACTTGGTATGTGGGATTTTTTTTACAGTGTATACAAATCGGAGTCTAAAGGAGGATTCCCAGAGGTTCTGGATAGCGGGAACCACTCATACTTACCGACGTGACATCTAGAGATGGCCCGCGGTCATGCAGGCAGCCGTGAAATGGTGGGGCCTAGCGTTAAAACCAGAATGGATAAAAAGACTACTAAGACTAGTCATATACCTAATATATAAATGACGCCAGGATTCGCATCCCCCACAAACTTCCATGTCGCCCGGATTCCCTGGCCCGTTCGATCGCCGAAATGGACGGATGAGATTCACCCACGTCGCCTCTCCCCGTGCAGTACTGTTCATTTCCGATTAATAGCCAATCAGGAGGCGACACCCGTCCCGGTCGCCCGCTGGTGAGCTCCGGTTCCACCCGTCACCCGGACTTGTTGCACAAAAGCCACTGAGATATCGAAGCAGCGCCTCGCGGTCCGAAATTTTGCACTGCGCGGGACCTGTTTGCGATTACGGAAAACCACGAATGTTTTTTTGAAAAAAACCCGACAGAATCGCCCCCTCCCCCTTCTCTCTCCCGCTACCCCGTGGTCGCCGACGCCGCCAATGCTGCGCGCCGCCGTCCCGTGTCTCCCTGGTCCGAACAGACGGTACCACCGTACCAGAGCCTCAGCCGCCGCGCCATCGACCTTTTCGCCGGAGGAATTGATCCCGGAACACCGGATTCACCGCCGAGGAGCCGCCGTTATCTGCGAGCGCCACCGCGGAACTGCTCGCCGCCGTTTATTCCGGCTACGAAATGGCGCACATGCAGCGCCGCCCGTTCGGCTCCCCTCCTCCTCCTCCTCCTCCTCCTCTGTCTCTTCCGTATCGTCTCGGCGCTGCGCGTGGCGACCACCGCGCCGGCGCGAGTTGGAAAGCACGGCCGCGTCCGCCGGCGAGTGACGTCGAGGGCTAACGTCACCGCGGCCATGGCTGACACATGGGGCCCGCCGGTCAGACTTTTTAAAATTACAGAAAAATCTAAATTCAAACAATTCATAACTCCTAATCTGCAAGTCAGAAAAATGCAAAATAATAGTAAAATTCCTTGAAAAAATATTTCTTCACAGCCAACCCATTTACATGCATGTGTACACAATTTCCAAAATAATTATTACCAAACAATATATAGCTCTTCGTACGCTAAATTATATCCCAAACTGCCAAAAAACAGGAAAATTACAAATTTTGCAAAAAAAAAACAAAATATTAATTTACAACCAACACATTTACATGCATGTTCCTATAAATTGAAAATAATAATTGCAAGAACAGATACAACATTATATATCATTATATAAAAACTACAGACAAAAAATCGAATTTCCAAAAAACAAAATACAGACCACACACCACATCTCCGCACATATTTTTACAATTCCAAAATAAATAATTACAACATATTTGCATTCCTCTTAACAATGGAATCATTTTTCTTAAAAACATAAGCAACGTTCCAATTTACAAATAACGAATCCACTTGTACTAAAAGATATCACAAAAAAAATTGAGTACTGTTTCAAAAAAAAAGAGGACAACTTTATATACAACCGTAAGATATAACAAATATGTAAACATGAACACAAAATAACACTATTTAATGGCCCATGGTCAAATTCCAGGTTTTTACACTTTGAAATCTTAACTCTCTTTAAAAAAATTAGACATACACAAAATTACAAATATTCAAACTAGCATATTCAAAATTTATTTACTACACGGGCGCGGCATGGCCGCGCCAACTCCACTAGTAATGGATAATGGGGAGTATGATAGAATGGTATCATGAATATAATACTAGTCTATGTTACTATCTTAATAGTGTGTAATAACATAGATGTCGTACCATATAATCATACATATATTAGTCTATAGAGTCATCTTATCTCGTGAGATGGCAAATGAGGATACGCCTAAACCCTAAACCCTTCGATATAGGCCGAGGACTGGAGGGACCCTTTCGCCCCTCCAATACTACCTCCGAGATAGTACTGGAGGATCTTGTCCCTCCAGTACATACTACCTCGTGATACATGTCTAACTATATCTGTAGTTAGATAAATTTATGTCAAGTATTTCCGGATGGAGGTGGTATATATCTATATGTGCAATTGTGAAGAAGTAATCACTAGATAAATAAAATTTTAAAATATTGTGTAAAATGTAAATATATCCATGAGTGCAATGTGACCGTATATATGGACGTACATATGTGCCTGGTCATGTTGGTAATTTGAGTAGAGTAGCTTCGAGATTGAAAAGGCTACCATTATTGATCTTCTTCGACTCGCAATCAATAGCGTCTTCAATTATACACACATGATGCTAAACGTGAGGTTTCATTATAAAAATGAAATTAAACACGAGCCACGAGAATAATTGGTTTCGGATAACTGCTTGTCATTGTTGATCATTTGAAAACATCGAGGATTAGACTAATTCAATATGATTTTATTCCGTATGACACCGTCTCAAATGACATGTTCAAGAACAAAGTAACATATTACACTTACACTTTATTTGGGAGATCAATTTGTGGCTCTCACATCTCTAAGAGCATTTGTATCTTTTGTCATGGGTGACTGGGGCTTGACATGAACTTAAATCATTTATTAATAGTGAAAAGGAACTTTAGATATGACATTCAAGGCAAAGGCAATTCTGAAGTTGAAAATATGTCTACTTTATAATGCGTCATTATAATTTTAACTACTTCTATACAGAAAATTTCTACTTTGAAATAAAAATATGTTAGATAATAACAATATGATAGAGAAATAAAGACATGTCAGAAGTTTGCTGATGTGCAGCCAAATAAACAAGCAAGTGATGGCTGATGCACGCCTTCTCGTTGGAACTCAAAAAGGAGAGTGTTGTAGCAAATGGAGGCTTTCCCCACGAGGCGACTCGAGGGTTATATCGAACACTTAGAGAGTTGTGTGTAGAGAAGTTTATCTTCTTGTTCTTCTTCAGGCAACCTAAAAAATAGTTATAAATTTTTTGTTCCTTCAACTCCACCGTGTGGTTGTTAAGCACAAGGTGTGTATATTAGTAAAACTGAAATAAAATGTAACAAAAATAAAACAATGCAATAATAAAAGTAGAGTATGCAATGATAATAAAAAACTAGAAATGATGTTATTTGTGGGTTTTGGTTTGTAATTGCAAGAAAAAAATGTTTTTGTATTTTCAGATTTTTAATGGCTGAAAACGGACCCGTTTATCCCACTTCTGTTTCCATTATGTGTATGTGTACTATAAATTTTGGACAAAATAATGGGATAAACGGATCCAGTTTTCGCATCCCTAGGGAGTAGATCAGTAGAGCAAAATTAGTGTTGTCTAATTATTGTTCTAATTTGAGATTTTATTGGTCACATATTGTCTGGTCGCTGTAGAGTAGTGCCCACGTTCTTCTCTGAAGGGGATCGTGTGCAGAAAACAAAATTTTTCCTAGCAACGATATCCTTAAACTAGCCAAGATCTACACTATGCAGATATAGTAGTACGGCGGAGATCGGAATACATACCCTCGTAGACCGAATAGCGGGGATTACGCTCCCGCACAAGCGTTGACGACGAAGACGACGTAGCCGACCTCTAGGTCGCGGAGAACTCAGCGCGACGAAGACGACGAAGATGACCCCGAGGTCGGGAGGAGGAAGTAGGCCTCCGAGCACCGCTAGCGCAGCACCTCGCAGGGCGTTACACACATACGGTGGAGACGACGGCCTCCGAAGCTCCAGTCCAGGACGAGCAGCGGAAGACTTGGACCGGAACACCAGCAGCGCGGCAGCGGGCTATGGTGGAAGAGATCCCCCTCCTCTACTCGGCGCAACTCCGACAAAGGGAATCACGAGATCGAGAGAGAATTAGGGAATTAATTGGTGAATTAAAATGCCAGGGGTGCCCCTCTATATATAGGCTCCCAGGGGGGAGCCAACCTCCTCACCAGGCAATGTGGGACTATCCCCACATGCCTGGTGCGGCTCCATGGTGCGCCGGCCCCCTGGTGGGCCCCATTTGGCCCACCTAGGCCGGCCTCCATGCCCCCCACCGAATCCCCTTGAGGATTTTCCCCCTCTTGGGCCTTCTTTCGACCAGAAGGCCCATTTAGGGAAATCAGACTAAATAAATTCGAAAATAAATATATAAAATCATATTTTCATATTAATTACACTAATTAATATCAAACATAATATATATAATTTATCCTAGCTCCGAAAACTCTTTCGGCGCTGCCCGATCTCCATCGGACCATTCCCGGGACGTTCCCGATGATCTCTTTCCTTTCCGGTTGTGTTGTCGAAACCCCTTAAGTGTGTTACCCTAGCGGTTCGATATAATAACAGGTATGATCAAGACTCCTCTATGATCAATGACTAACTCGTAGGCCTGGACCCCATGAATTAATCCCTGTGATATAACGAATGACTTTCATCTATCAAACCTGGACGTATAGTCTTAAACCCTTTGTCATGGCGATACTTAGCGTGTCCGAGCATCATTCTCAGATATCTCCATACCTAGCATGATCTCGTTACCGACATCGCTATCTTATACTCGTCTATGATATTATGTCAGCTGGTGACCTAGTCACATGTTTGCAAACTCATTTGACATAATCTCACCGAGTGGGCCCTAGAGTATCTATCCGGCTATGCGGACTGACAAATCCCGTTGTTGACCCCTCGTCTCAACTACCCCCTTCCGATACCCAAAAGTATCACCTATCATTGTCACACTATATAAGATATGACGTTTGGTGCGATCAAAGTATCTTCCAGGGATAACAATAAGAGTTGATCTCACGGTCTTAAGGCGTAACGACTATGTCCTATAAATACTGGGTATGTCCATCACATCGTTACACCTAACGATATGACTTCCATTGCCGACCGACACCATGCCCTATGATCGGAAAACCTCGATCATCAATCGCGCAACGAAACTAGTCTTAGTAGAGGCTACTAGGGACCTGGTTGTTTATCTACCACACCTGTATTAATGTTTCCGCTTAATACAGTTATAGCATGGTATAAAACATATAATGAACGATTGGGATATTGCCAATAAACTATGTTTATTAAGTGACTCTAGGGCATATTCCCTTCAGTCTCCCACTTGCACTAGAGTAACACTTAATCTAGTTTACAACTTGGTAAAAGCTCAACACCCATAGCATCTTGGTGCCTGCTCGCCTCGTGGAAGAGGAATACAGTCAATAGATCTCACACATTGAGACCTATATGTGCTTTGCAACACTTCTATGTCATCTAGTTTGACATCATCCCGTATCTTACGATGACGGTGAAATATATCCCAGTGGATGGAGTGAGACTCGAGCATTCGCGTAGCATGCGCCTTAAAAGTCTAAGAGATCTATTAAGGGGACCACCTACGCTCGGAAAGCTGCTCAGTCCAATCACACTTGCTACTTCTGAAGTCGCGATATATTTCTATACCTATGTAGATTATGCGACAGTGCATTCATATGCGACTTCGCAAACTAACCATGTCTATTTTCAAAATAAAGGACATCTCCTATATGAGATTTCTAGTCGTATGGGTCAGTGTCATAACTTGCATCATCGTAACCGCTTTACGGCAATTTGTCTTTCCACTCTTACCCTTTACTAGAAAACATATCTTCAGTTCTCATAGACACTGAAGAATAAACTTAACGTTTGTTCATTGATCCACACAAGGATCACTCTAGAACCTGTTCTTCAACCAAGAACTCGGGTCACACTAAGCCGAGCTTTCAGTCTGATAGCATCTATGTCTGATACATAGATAATGTCGAACATCAATTGCTATAATTGAAAATGCCAAGATAAACTTAATATTTTACCTAGTCATACAAGCAAGAACTTCTTTCTTCGCTTGTCCTATTCAGAAACACTTCAGAATCTTGACTTAGGAAATATTCCGACTTAATGTTATTAAGCCCCTTACGATCTATACAATTATAAATCGGATGCCTAATACTCCTAACTTCATTTCATAGAAAATTTAATCACTTAAATAATCCTTTACACTCTACTAGAGGATCTGTGTCATTCAATATGTCGTTACATACAAAATCACAAATGACACCTAGCTCCCACTCAAATATGCCTTCCGCATATAAGATCAAGGAAAAGCTACTTAGCTCCCACTCAAATATGCCTTCCGCATATAAGATCAAGGAAAGCTACTTTGCTCCCACTCACTTCTTTGCAAATGTAGGTTTCTTCAACTATTTTGGACAACTCCAAAATTCTTTGATCACATTATCAAAGTGAAGATTTCAGCTCCGATATGCTTGCTTCAGCCCATGAATGGACCACGGAAGTTTGCATACATGTTTAGCATCCTCAGGATCACCAACTCTTTCTTAATGACACTATTAAGAAACATGGTTTCCTTATCCATCTATCAATTTCTCATTCGAAATTATAGTGATTGCTAAACGACCCAGAATAGATTTAGGCTTCGCCACTTGAGACAAACTCTCATGTGGTCAACTTTTGAATCTGTCGGAACTGTTTCACGACAAATCGATCCTTCTTAATGTCTATTCTCTCATAAAATTCGATATACTATTAACATCCTAGATGCCATCAAGAAGATCTCCCAAGTCATTACCTGGTAATCGTATATGGATTTTATTTCGGATCATAAATGACTCATAGCCATTTCTCAGACTTAGGTCCACCATCTCTTCTTCGTAGTTCGTAGGTCTATCATATTCCGTTAATATGACCTTCATAACAAGATTGTCGTAACACACAGTGTGGAACACAACCTCGCATGCCTACGCTCTTAGTATGAGCTCAGAACATCATGATCTTGAATCATCAGCTTTTTCAAGCTGTGGAGCCTGACACCGAAAACACTTTCGGTTGCGCCACTCTGATGTCTGGAGAGGAAGTTCACCAACTTCGTCTTGCTCTACTTTCTTTCTCACTTATACCCTCGGACAAGAAACTATTTCTTTCGCAAGGTATATCCCGGCAATGATTTTGCCTATGTCGTGAGACATGTACCCAACTAACTCTTTAGGTACGGTACACTACAAAGATTAATCCATTTTAGGTTTGATCACATCGAAAACCTAAATTGCTGAAACGACAATCCAGGCTAAAAGCCATGCCATCACTCGTATGGTATTGTCTCCATGGATTCAAATGGTTTCCCTATTTGCTAACGTGAGTGTTTACGTTTCTATCATATGACTCTAATGATCACAATAATTCGGTAAGAGATTTATTTACCACACACTATCCGATAGGGTGCAATTACGATGTCCTAACACACCATGACACTATGGTGTTCCATGCGACGTAATTTGTGGAACTCTTCTCACAAGTCTTCCAATGATGTGCCAACATTATAACTCAAATCTTTATTTCCTCGATCGCGGAAATTTGATTTTCTTGTTAAATTTATTTCCTACTTCATTCTGAAATTTGTTTGATCGAATCAAAATTTCAGACTAACATTCCCCGGAGTGGATATCCATATATCTACTCGGAATATTCATGAAGTCTATGAAATAAAGACTTCCACTACACGTTAAAGTACTTCATTGATTCACATACACCCATATGCACGATTCTCAACAAGCTATACTCAAAACGTTCAGTGAAGTTCACGAAATAAAGATCTCCACTACCCGTCAATTACTTCATTGAACCACATACATCTCTATGTATGACTATCAATAAGTTATATGCCCGCTTTCCGAAAACGGTGTCACAGTTATTTTGCAAGTGTCAAAAGATCAAATCTTAGGACTTGTAGATCCATCCGGTATGGAGCTAATGCATCGACTATAACATTGACATGACTAAACGGTAGTGCCACACATATGTGGTGTCTTTATTAAGTTTTTATCCTTTGGCATTAATATTATGAATGTGGGAGCTTCTACCATCTAAATTCAAATCGGCATATGATCATTACTTCATAAATATAGGACACCAAATTTGTCACTATCATGTATGAACAAGTGTCTCGCTAGAGGAGACACACTTGTAACGATCATACTAACAGGCGATCATAAAGAATTTATTCAAATGGTAGATCTAGAGGGAGAGTGTCTATGGCCATCACAACAACTTGACTGCCATTATCAACACGCAATGTCGCCTCATCCTTTCAAGCTACTCAAGCAGTAAACCTGGTTTTCACAAAACATGACTAGTTCAAAACTTAGTCACTACTGCGAGTACTTGCTTAGCTAAAACATTCATAACATGTATATCATATATACACCATCATCATTGATGACTTCCGGCGATCTGTTTCATTTTCTTGATACTTCCACTGTAATCAAGAACCATGAAGGTGAACGATTCCCCTTGCATGACATAGTCTATGACAGAGGATTTGCACTTGGCAACGATGTCTGTCATCCAGTGATTGAGCTGAGCGAGGCGTCTCAATGTTCATTAAGTATGAACATATGTCATTAAGTATGACCGCCACGTGCTCCCTCAATGTGTGTATTCTCTTCCATCTTGGTTGAGAAGACAATCAGTCAACGTACTGATAAACTTCATCAACCCAACGTTTGGGGTACCCCGAGTTTAGCGACCATATCATATGTTCGCGATCTAAAAACTCGTACCCACCGTTGGTTCTCTATGGCAGAGATCATAGCATACACTGGACTATGATGATATCATCCGCACAAAATCCGACAATCCAAATTATCTTTTGTTAGCGGAATCTCCGGGTTTATCTCCTAGCGGGTATTGTAACACAAAGAGCTAACGGTTTACAAGGAGTATCCTTAAGCTAAAGCATAAACTATGAAGTTTGGACCCAACCTTTTAAGTTTCTCAATCGCAGGAATGCGCCTAATTTGAAAAGATGCTATCACAATGGTTAATATCTACAAAGGTTTGCAAAACAGACTCTGTTCATTATATTCTGAGTTCTAGTATTTTAGAAAATAACTATCCGAACTCCCACTCAAACGAACATCCCTCCTGGTCGTTTAAGCGATTACACGACCCCCATCCATTGCACCACCCCTCATCATCAGAGCCGGCAGCACAACTTCAAGAGTAGACAAAAGTCCGCCACACCAATTTTGTGACTCGTGCTCGACCTTTCGGTCTCCCTGTTCCGAGGCCATATTTCTGTATATGCTAGGCTCGCCACCAAAAACCTCCACGCTGACGCTTGTGCAACATGGCTTACACCCACTGTATGCGAACGACGAGATGTCTGACACCCGATCATCACGGCCTGCCTCATAACGTAGAACTTTCTTGGTGGTGCGCGTTGGAGGGAGAACACTAGTGGTATTTTGAAGGGATCATCTTATATAGCTACCGCCGTGTAACTAATATATACTATATATACAATCACACAATATAAGATGCACACAATACATCAAATGTAATGCAATGTGATATAGTCCATCGCGCCATGGTCTTCTTGGCGCCCGCAGTTTATAAACAATTTAATAAACCTACCTTGACCATATCACATAGCCCCTGCAAAATAAAGTTAGACGCCTCTACTTAATCTTTTGCATATTTTACGTGGCTCGGGGCTTTCGTAAATAGAACCGCTTCATACCTACGAACCTTATGACCACAACAACGATCCAATAATTGCATGTTTAAGCATCCCTTTCGGGCCCTCCATTGAAAATGCAAAGCCAACTAAAGAGAGAGAAACAGGCACCCGCCAGCCACAGACACGGTACAAGCCGTATGTCAGTAGTGGAACCAGTCTCGCGTAAGCGTACGCGTAAAGTCGGTCCGGGCCGCTTCATCAACTCGATGCCGCTGGAATCACAAGTGCACGCTAGAGGGTAGCAAATAACAGGAACGGTGCCCCCGTGCAGAACACGGGTTCTAACAGCGTACATCTATATCTACGATAGATCGGCTCTTATACCACTGAAGGGGATCGTGTGCAGAAAACAAAAAATTTCCTAGCAACGATATCCTTAAACTAGCCAAGATCTACACTATGCAGATATAGTAGTACGGCGGAGATCGGAATACATACCCTCGTAGATCGAATAGCGGGGATTACGCTCCCGCACAAGCGTTGACGACGAAGACGACGTAGACGACCTCTAGGTTGCGGAGAACTCAGCGCGACGAAGACGACGAAGATGACCCCGAGGTCGGGAGGAGGAAGTAGGCCTCCGAGCACCGCTAGCGCAGCACCTCACAGGGCGTTACACACATACGGTGGAGACGACGGCCTCCGAAGCTCCAGTCCAGGACGAGCAGCGGAAGACTTGGACCGGAACACCAGCAGCGCGGCAGTGGGCTATGGTGGAAGAGATCCCCCTCCTCTACTCGGCGCAACTCCGACAAAGGGAATCACGAGATCGAGAGAGAATTAGGGAATTAATTGGTGAATTAAAAGGCCAGGGGTGCCCCTCTATATATAGGCTCCCAGGGGGGAGCCAACCTCCTCACCAGGCAATGTGGGACTATCCCCACATGCCTGGTGCGGCTCCATGGTGCGCCGGCCCCCTGGTGGGCCCCATTTGGCCCACCTAGGCCGGCCTCCATGCCCCCCACCGAATCCCCTTGAGGATTTTCCCCCTCTTGGGCCTTCTTTCGACCAGAAGGCCCATTTAGGGAAATCAGACTAAATAAATTCGAAAATAAATATATAAAATCATATTTTCATATTAATTACACTAATTAATATCAAACATAATATATATAATTTATCCTAGCTCCGAAAACTCTTTCGGCGCTGCCCGATCTCCATCGGACCATTCCCGGGACGTTCCCGGTGATCTCTTTCCTTTCCGGTTGTCTTATCGAAACCCCTTAAGTGTGTTACCCTAGCGGTTCGATATAATAACAGGTATGATCAAGACTCCTCTATGATCAATGACTAACTCGTAGGCCTGGACCCCATGAATTAATCCCTGTGATATAACGAATGACTTTCATCTATCAAACCTGGACGTATAGTCTTAAACCCTTTGTCATGGCGATACTTAGCGTGTCCGAGCATCATTCTCAGATATCTTCATACCTAGCATGATCTCGTTACCGACATCACTATCTTCTACTCGTCTATGATATTATGTCAGCTGGTGACCTAGTCACATGTTTGCAAACTCATTTGACATAATCTCACCGAGTGGGCCCTAGAGTATCTATCCGGCTATGCGGACTGACAAATCCCGCTGTTGACCCCTCGTCTCAACTACCCCCTTCCGATACCCAAAAGTATCACCTATCATTGTCACACTATATAAGATATGACGTTTGGTGTGATCAAAGTATCTTACAGGGATAACAATAAGAGTTGATCTCACGGTCTTAAGGCGTAACGACTATGTCCTATAAATACTGGGTATGTCCATCACATCGTTACACCTAACGATATGACTTCCATTGCCGACCGGCGCCATGCCCTATGATCGGAAAACCTCGATCATCAATCGCGCAACGAAACTAGTCAGTAGAGGCTACTAGGGACCTGGTTGTTTATCTACCACACCTGTATTAATGTTTCCGCTTAATACAGTTATAGCATGGTATAAAACATATAATGAACGATTGGGATATTGCCAATAAACTATGTTTATTAAGTGTCTCTAGGGCATATTCCCTTCATTCTCCACCTTCCTGCCTTCCACTGTTATCTTCTTCAACGACCACGGACCCCCATCGAGACATCGCCGTGACCGTTAGGAGCCGCGACAGAGAAGGTCGTCGTTCAGACAAAAGCGAGTGGAGGCGACCAATGCTTAATAGTGGGGTGGGGCACGGCCGACGAAAAACATCCGGTGTGTGGGGTTTTCGAGGGGATGGCTGACGCGGCGGCGGACTGGCGGAGTTCGTGATTTGAGAGGGCGGGGTGGTGATGCGGCCTCGAAGAGCAGCTGGTGACGGTGGCAACGGGGGTGGGAATGCACTTATTCCCCCTTGATTTTGTTGTTTTCGCTCAGCTCATGTGAATCCAAGAAATATCAAGATAATTTTGAAAGTTCTTATAAATAATATGCAGAAGTATACGATTTTTTGAAATTAATTCATAAAACTTTGTATCTTAAAAAAATCATATGTGTCAGCATGTGATCCGTGAATGCTAAATTTCAAGGAATACTTCACGGGAATATTTTGTCTAACACTCCTAAATAAGTATTATGTGACATTTAAATTAAATATATATTTAGATGCACGTGCACGTGCCGGCTACTGCTACGAACAAAACATAAAATCTCTTTTTCCACTAACTATAATAATCACCAGAGTTTGCTAATAACGCACATACATTTTACTAGTTAAATATATATTTAGAAGACGTGCATGCAAGAGCCGGCTACTGGTACGAACAAAACATAAAATATCTTTTTCCGCTAACTAAAGTTTCTGAACTTTTACTCGTGCAAGTATGTTGCATCGCAACCTCATGTCCTCATTTGAACAATAACTAGTAAAAATGCCCGTGCATTGCACCGAGGAAGTCTTTTCTTCACTGAGTAGAAGAAACATAAATGATATTCATCTTCGTGCGCGTGTCTCCTGATCTAAGAAGGTGAGGTATGGTCGTCATGCCCAACCAATGTCATTGTCAATTTGGGGAAATCCATGAGAATCTCAACAATCTCATGTTGTCTTTCAGCACATCCCACGTAAATCAGGATTTGAAATTGGATTACTGCAGATTTTCAAATTCATCAGTCGATATAGAGATGATACCTCCCAAAAATTAAAGCTAAACAATCACTGCCGGCGGAAAGCATATACTATTATTAACATATCCGAGTGCAGTTGAAAGCAATAAAAAGGTCATCCTAAGATCAGAGTTCTTCTATCAGATGATGATTTCCATAAAGTTTTGCACCGGGGATACTGTGATATACAGCATCTTACGACTAAACTCTCCATCATCCCAGATAATCTGCAGCATCCTGAAAGAGACGTGATTGATCCCTCTATATTAGAGGACACGAGCGAGCCGCACAAGTACAACACGGCGCCGAGCGTGGGCATGCTAGTCTGCGAGTACGGTGGTTGCATGGCCATGTTTGAGTATGTCAGCTGACTCAGCTCCACTAATGTCTGAATATTCAAACCGACCCATCAATCCACAAGCAGGTTTCATGAACTGGAGCTCCAAAGTAGAGCAGCTGCGCTCGTGAAGCTGGTAGCGAGCTTGCAAAGAGTGACTCCGCCAAGCAGGTAACCAAGGCGTGACCAGACGCTATGGAGGCCGAAAAGCACGTGGTCGCCATGCTGAAATCGGAGCATCGCAACAGGCACATCGGCATGGGCGCATAGCCGCAACTCTTGAACAGTTCAAGCTACTTCTCGTGTTCATCATTCTCCGCCATGTAAGCGGCTAGGAGGGCGGCGTAGATCATGCCGTCGTGTGGATTGGGCAGACGACCAATGGATGCTACCCGCCCCTCATGAACAATTTCACCATCATTGTTGATTTGCAACCCCCAAATCCCTGGGCATATATCACATCGCACCGGATCCGTTGAGCCTCCGGCTGGGAAAGGTGTAGAGCTAGCCGGTGCGGCTGCCGCCCGTGTTAGGACCAGAGCTCTGGAGAACTCGCGAAGGCGCGGCTGCCGCCCGTGTTGCCGCTTGCCGGTGTTGTAGCCGTTGGCGAACTCTGTGTTAGGTGTGACCAGCGCGCTCCTCGTGCAGTATGCGTCGCTCCGCGTGCTCGCCACACGCACCCCCACGCATGCAGCCTCTGCCGCGGCGCCGAAGGACCACGTGCTGATTCACCCCACCAGTCAATTGCAGCTTAACGGAGGTGGAGTCGGCCCTGCCAAACTTCCGAGGGACGAGCACCCTGAGGTCCCTCCCGAAGTTGATCGCGAAATCTTAACGCAAGGTAGCCCTGCTCTGAATCTCCGATGCTTTCGGGAGGCTTATTAATGGAACGACTGCGTGGCCTTCTTCCATCTTGAGTTGGACTCCAGGTCGAGAGGGAGACATAACCTTGAACAAAGTTCGGCGGAAGACGTAATCAAGCGACGGACGAAAACGTAATCAGGGCCGACGAAAAAACGTACCAAAAATTGGGAGGAAGAAACCTTCCTCCCTTTATTATTAGGTATAGATCACCAGAGTTTGCTAATAACCATCCCAAGAACCACTAACACTTTGACCACTACTGTATTTCCTATGTTACCCATGACTTGCGTGCCATTTGGTTTTGTAGTCGCATCCTCTTCGGCTTGTCCCTCTTCCCCTTTTCTGATGGAAGTTTCTCCTTGCTCCCATCGGTTGCCATCTTTGCTTCGTGCTTCTCTACCTTCTTCTGGTCTTCCTTCTCCCCCAATTTCTTCTTGAGCTCATGTACCAAACCCCCGAGACAAGCGTCGGCGTCGCGAGCTCCACGCTTGGACATCATCATACACTCCGCGACGTCGGCCGGAGTCATGTCAACCACCTGCAACAGCTCCTTGATGGTGTCGAACAGTGTGTGCTGGTCAACCGCGAGGTAGTTCTTGGCCATCGTCCTGAAGGCCTCGAACCTGCAGTAGGACATCTCGATGTGCTTGTCCATCCGCCCCCGCCGGATCAACGCCGGGTCGAGCTTGTCGAGGTGGTTTGTGGTGAACACGATGATCCGCTCGCCGCTGTGCGCCGACCAGAGCCCGTCAATAAAGTTGAGCAGGCCGGACAGCGTGAGCTTGCTACCTCTCCTGCGCTTCTTGTCGCTGTCGTCGTCGTGGTCGTCATCGTCATCTTCCGTGGGAGGAAGCGTGGTGGCGCGGTTGCCGCTAAGGTCGAGGGAGCAGTCGATATCCTCGATAACGATTATGGACTTGCTCTTGGTCTCAATGAAGAGCTTTCGGAGGTCATAGTTGGTGTCCAGCGTGGTCAGCTCGATGTCATAGACATCGTAGTTGAGGTAGTTGGCCATGGCGGCGATCATGGTGGATTTTCCGGTGCCCGGAGGGCCGAAGAGGAGGTACCCACGCTTCCACGCCCTGCCGATTTGGCGGTAGTAGTCCTTGTTGTTGCGGAAGTCTTCGAGGTCGTCCATGATGCTCTGCTTCTCGTCTGGATCCATGGCGAGGGTGTCGAAGGTGGTCGGATGGTCGAAGTCAATGTAGCTCCACACCTCTTCCCTCCCACTTGTGTGTCATGCATTTAATCACATTTGAGTTGAAGTTGAATCAATAAATACGAGAGAATTATGGAGTATAAAAGAGGAAAAGTTGATCTACTTAGTAGTATATATAGTCGCAAGATAGTAGTACGTACGAACTGAATTCACGCTGCTTCTTGTTGGTGTAGAGCCTTCGGGGACGGCTGCTGACTGTGACCTCTTGTCCGGTGCGGCGGACATACGGTAGGTACTCATCGACGACGAGCCTCCGATGCCGCTCGTGGAACGTCAGGCGGCAGCACCTGCCCGACGACTGGGACTGGTACGAGGCGTTCTCTTCTGCGACCGCCGACCACCACATGGTGACTCCTTTGAACTCGTCCGCCACCTCTTGCCGCTCGCGGAGGCTCAGCACGAAGCCGTAGCCCTCGTCGGTGCCGTCGGCGCGGAGCTGCCGCGCGTCCCGGGAGCACACCTCGCTCAGGTACGCCAGCACCTCCGCGTAGGCGTCGCTCGACTTGGCCTTGGTGTCGTAGAAAGAGTAGGAGTAGTCTTCAGGCTTGGCAGCGATGTCGATGGTGACGAAAGGATCGAGGAAGGGAAGCAGCCGCCGCAAGGGTCGTCGGAGGTGCTGGTTGAAGTACGTCCTCAGCAGAACGATGGGCGCGCACGCCGCGGCCACCGGCGTCAGGTAGATCCACGCCCACGAGGGGAAGATGTCGAGCACTCGCATCATCTTGCCGTCGCCGTAGCCCGTAATCCCGTATCGACCCTACCGGTACTGTCCGGCCCAGTCTCCGGTTTTATATAGTAAGTACAGGAACCGAGTCACGGCACCTAGCTAGTCGGTTTAGGATACCTTATTCAACTGAGTCCCAGATGAAATATAGCTAGTTTAAATTCGTTTTAGGATTTCAGTTGGAGTCCAAACCGGCCGGAGTGTGTCAAAGTTGTAACCAGCTCCGGGTTGCGTCGTACTGATCACACGCGTTTGGCATCACAAATCGTTTCTCTCCTGTTTGTTTAACTTTCGCCAAGTAAGGACATGTACAATGTTTTCTCGAAAAAAAAAGGACATCACTACGGGAAAAACATTCTTTGCCGTGAGGTTGGCTCTTTGCCGTGTGTCTAGTTTTTGCGGAACATGGCAAAGATTAAGTAAAACACACGGCAAAGAAAACCATACGGCAAATATAGGCTTTGCCGTGTACGATTGGAAAAACGCACGGCAAAGTTTCAAAGCACGGTAAAGACTAAGCAAAACACACGGCAAAGAAGCATGCACAGCAAACACTAAGAAAAACACACGACAAAGAACTATGCACGGCGAACATACTTGATTTGCCGTGTGTACATATGACAGACACACGGCAAAGAATTCTTTGCCGTGTGCATTGGTAAAGTACACGGCAAACATGCAATCTACATAATTTTGTGAAGCAAGTACAAAATATTTGGTGAAAAATGGCACCAATTTAATTTTCATATAAAGTAGTACACATTTGACGGAGATTTCTCAAACATTAGGAATATTATCGCTCTCTACCTAATTTTTCCTATTTATATAACTTTATCCCAATTTTCTTAAAGTAATTCAAATTTAAACTATAAGTGTATGATAGTTTGCTCTTATATTTTTCTAAAAATCATTTTAATATACAAAAGTAGTTATTATAGCATAGAACGATAGCTTTGAGAAAATCGACCCCTTTCAATAAATAGCCATCCTGCCCATTTTGACTTTTTTTCAAAAATCTCGGATAAAGTGAAGAAAAGCTAAAAAAAAAGAAAACCTTTGGCAAGGAGTACTTTTATATGTACTAGTAGCTAGGAAAAATGATAGACATAAGTTTCGACAAACTTTACAAGAAATCTTTCACAAAAATGTGTATCATGTATAAACATGTATAAGTTTCAAACTACATGACTAAATTATGGCCATTCTGTGGCATAGTTTGTGATAAAGGACCCATATATGACATATAGGTGTATCTTTTAAGGGTAAATAATGGTGCCAAAGTGAGGTTTAAAATTATTTGTAGAAATATTATTTTCTATTTTGTCAATGTCAAAAGTGAGTAAAGAATGTCTTTGCCGTGTGCCAGCAACCATGCTTTGCCGTCTGCAACCGGCCCAGCACACGGCAAAGAATCCGGTCAGAGGAGTTCCATGTGGATTATGCTTATGAGGCGTTGGATGATTGATCTGGATGATCCAACGCCTCTGGACATCTCTAAGAAAGCACACAATCCGTGTATTGCTTTCTGATTGGTTGAGGCTGGCTAAAGGTTTGCCCACGTGATGACGTGAAGCATTGCTAGCTCTGGTAAAAAACAAAACATCGCCGCACATCTCGTTCAATCCATCCCCTTCTTCGCATCTTCCCATGAGCTAGCTCGTCGCCGCCACCCGCCAGCACGACGACCATCGCCGCCGCCGGGGTTGCGCACGGTATCTCCACCACGGCGCTGGACTTCCTCGCGCTCCTCGCCGTCCTCGGCACGCTCTCCTTCCTCGCCGCGCCATGCATCTCGAGGCTGCCGCCGCCGCCGTGCATCTCGAGGTCGAGGCCGCCGTTCATCTCGAGGTCGAGAACTCCTTCTGCTCCCGGCCCTTCTCCTCACCGGTCGAGGACGCGCCGCCGCCCTACATCTCAAGGTTCTCCACCAAATCCGCTGCTCTACCGTCGGGGACGCCACCGCCCCCTCCATCCCGAGGTCGGGGACGCATCAGCCGTAGCTGGCTCTCCATCACGCGCTGCAGAGCTGGCTCAAAGAGCACGAACCATCGCGCTCATCGTCGACGGCAGCGTCCACGGCGACACGGTGGCCTTTTTTTTTTTTTTAATTCTGGACAGTAGCCTTTGCCGTGCGTTGAGTGTTGGCTCTCGGCAAATCCGAACAAACAAGTCCCACCATCAAGCGCTGATTTTGGCAGACGGCAAACTGTTCGCCGTGGTAAATGAGTAAAGCTCACGGCAAAACTCTTTGCCTACGCGAGTTGTGCCGAGTAGAGTTTGCCGTGCGGATGGAGACGGCAAAGGCTTTGCCGTGTTCCGCAGCTCCTTTGCCGTGGTTTTCATGTACACGGCTAAGAAATTTTTTCCGGTAGTGCATGTACAAACAGCTGATGTACGTACAATGTCAACCGTTTATCAAAGATGCCACGTATTATTGTTTTCAATTGGAGGAGAGAAATCGAAAGAAAAGATGATAACCTTCTCTTACCTAGAGATGGTTTCTTAAAAATTATAGGAGAAAGGTATTTTATCCGTTATACTATATACTAGCAAAATACTCGTGCGTTGCTACGGGTAAACAAAATTGAATAAATAACCATATTTAATAATGCCCCCCCCCCCCCCCCCCCCCCCCGAATTTTTAAAAATCAGTTCATGTAGACCGTCAAAAGGACTACACAAACACACCGTTAGTCGTTTGCATAAATTTGATCTCAACATCTTGCTGGTTCTATGAAATCACAGGGTACTGTATATCACCACTGCTAACTAAGTCGAGGAACCAATGATCTGTTTTCTAGCCAACATAGTTGAGAATCCTCTAGTGATGCGATTATGTGTATGTGTGTGTTACCATCTGTCGCAATAGTGTTACCACTTGTCTAACACTCCGCACGATTTCAAAGTGGGTAAGCCATCTTGTTTTTGGTGAAAACATACCCATTTATCTATGCCATTATGTGTATGTGTGTGTTACCATCTGTCGCAGAAGTGGAACATGGGGTTCCCCTAGTGCTGCCGTGGGTCCACCGCCTGTGGACCCAAAACAAGGATGAACAAGGCTAAGACTCGATACAAGGCTTGGCAGGCGCACCCACGCCATGCAAGACCTCCCGGGTGCGCAGGGCCCCCGGGCCTCATGCGACCCGGAAGGAACCGAAGACCACGAGAGCGCGAGTCCCTGGCGCGGCCGAGCTCCCTCCCGGGTACAAGACCGTACAAGGAGAAGATAAGGTTTCTACCACCTTCGAGAGGATGGTGGAAGCCCCCAGAAGGCCTGGGAAGCAAGGCGCGGCTAGGGGACACCACCTACCCGCTGTCAGCCCGCGCCAGCCGCTTTCCCTAAATCCGCCAGAGATATCAACCACCCGAAGACGAATACTTGGATGAGAAGAGGCCACGTAGCCGTCTCCACCACGGAGAGGGGTTGCCTCCCGCCAAGAAACCCTCACGCTCCTTGCATGACCCCTGTGGTATCCTCTTACCCTACAAAAGGAGGACCAAGTGCATGGAGGAGAGGGAGAGACGAAGGACCGTCTCAAGCTAGCTTAAGGAGTAAGCAAGGTCTAGCCAAGAACTCACCAGCGATCCAAGGTAGAAGACAACCACCAAGCTAGGCTAGTAGGAGGAAGGGAAGGAAGGTGCTCTCCTCCGGGAAAGGATTTTTTTTTTTTTTGAGAAACACAGTACAAACACAGACGCTCACATACACGCGCGCACACTCACCCCTATGAAAGCACACACGCACACCCCTACCCCTATGAGCACCTCCGAAATACTGAGCTGGCGGATTGAGTCTTGAGATTGACGAAGTCACCACGGGCGCCTCGCTGTCGACGGGAACGTCGCCTCCCACTGAAAGAATATTCCGCCTCCGGGAAAGGATTTGTCCTCCCCCTTCCTCTAATTGGGATACCCTGTCGGGTACCTCGCCGGGAAACACCATTCTAGCCACACCACGATTCGACCATCTATCCAGACATGCAGGAGTAGGGCTGTTTGCCTTCGGGCGGCCTGAACCTGGGTAGTTCGCTGTGTGCTTCCCTTGTTCGCATACCACATCGAGATCGTAGAGCGAGAGAGGAACTTGTTCGGTGATCGTCCCCCTGGGAGACGTTTCCAGCCTCCTTCGCGCCCCTACCGAATCTACAAAGGGGGTGCTCCGCATCCCCAGTGTCCGTGCTTCGAGACACGACATCTGACGCGCCAGGTGTCAGAGTATCGGCATAATTGATAGGAGACGGGGGTTCTCTAGCCTATGGATGGATGTGTGGGAGAAGGCTGGAGTCGTCGAGGTCGAGATTGAACACGGCGAGGTTACCCAGCTTCAGATCTCGCAACGGTGGTGAGACCCTACGTTCTGCTATAATTCACTATAAGGCAATAGCCGTGAACATGTTACAATGTATCTGGGATTGTGTTGAGCGTGCCTCGAGCTTGGGCCTAAAGGCCTCCCGGTGGCCGGCTTATATAGGCGGCCAGACCCCGGGTTGCAAGGTAAGTACTTGGCCGGCAAGTAAACATAGTACTAGTCCTAGTCGGCTTGGTTGCCGTCTTCCATCTTGGGCTTGGTGGCTTGATGGGCTTTAGTCTCCTGCCTTCCTTGGATCGTCCGCCTACTTCCTTGTACGGCAGCTATCTGGGCCTCCCGGCAGGCATCAGCCTTACCACCCTTGGGCCACCCTGGACTAGCCGGATTGATCCATGTTAGAGATACCCGTAGTTGGTATATCTCCAACATTAGCTCCCAGAAAGGTTGAAGTTCTCCAGGTGTCGGCTTCTTCATCTTCTTGATCTTCATTCTTCAATGTTGGCGGCTGTAGGACTTGAACCATTCTGAAGATAATGGGGGATGCGTGCCAAAATAAACATTGGTACGCGGCCGCCTTTATCCTACATGGGAAAGACGGCTAACCTAACTTGCCGGATAGCTTCTCGGGGAAACCTTTATCCTTACTGGCAAGTCAAATCAATATGTGATAGATGACGTCATTTGGCACACGACAGTTTGAATCCAAATGTAACGAAATCGTGCATTGTCGGCCATACCACATAGGTGGCCTTTGCTACGGAGGCAACCATGTCGCTGACGACAAGGCGGTTGTGCCATGAAGACGGTTATATCGTTGACGACAAGACAGTCATGCCACGGAGGCGACTGTGTCGCAAACGATGAGTCAGTCGTGCCATAGAGGTGACCGTGTCGCTGACGATTAAACGGTCATGCCAACAATGTGGCCTTCTTGTTGATGATAGGGCTGCATGTCGTGCAGCCCCCAAGTATCGAACGAGGGCAAATATCGATGTCGAGCCCCCCGAGTGTCGGAGTTTTTCTTGATCCGTCTATCTCCAGCCCCCGAGCGTTGAGTCGATGTCTCGGAAGTCGTCTCGATGCTTGGAAGAACTTGTGGCGTTGTAAGTCGATGATTGCAGTCCCCGAGGCTCGTGCCGGCTTAACTGAAAGACGGGTTGAGACATGATGAAAATGCTGCGATTGCAGCCCCCAGGTATCAAGTATCCTCCATAGTAGACATAGCTGCATTAAGATGTACTTTAATGAAATCTGAGTAATTTGAAGGCCTGAGCCGATAGATTTTTAACAAACACTTATGGGTTGTAAATTTTATATGTCCCGCCTTAATATTTATCTGGTTTATATGTTTAACTTTTCATATGTTAGCAGAATCTCAGCCGAGAACTTTAGCTGAAACAACCAGGGCTAGTACCAGATAGTTTAGAATCAGAGACAAAATGCAGCATGTTGGTGCTAATGACATACTACTAGGTAACCCACACATAAATAATCAGATAACGGTATTAGGCGGTGCAAACTGATTGCTTAGTTTGGCCCGGAGGCGGCAAGTATCTAAAATTTGAACCATGCAGCGCATAGCAAATATCAGGTAACTTATACTAAGAGGGATATGATCAAATGAAAAGACAAAAGATGGCATGATCTCAGAGCATAATGAGCAAACCACAGACTTTTATTTCATGACCACACATATAATTTAAATGTAAGTGTATATAAACTTAGCTTGTTTGACGTTGATGTCGAGTAGGCGAGCGTGGAGGAAGACGCCAGCCCCAGGCTGAAGATAACATCCCCAATATGTAGGAGGAAGCCCCCAGGATTCAGATGTTGATTCCAGTAAGGCGGCGAAGTTTGAATACGCTGCGAAGCGTCATGCCGTGTTAGCAATTAAGGCAGAACGTGACGATAAATGCACCGGCAAGGTGTCATATTGCGTTAGCGATTAAGCTGAAACGCAGAGCTTTATTGTGTTTGTACCAATCGATGTCTTCCCAAATTGATCAGGTTTCGGCGATTCGAAACAACAATTTAGCAACTAGGCGACGAATTTGCCTAAATCGAGTGCGATGATGGCGGCGTCCCGCATGACATCACAGAGACCGATGAATACGTCGGGAAGACATCATGATGCGTCGGAACGCAAAGATAAATTCACCGTGTCGGAACACGGTGATAAATCATATCAAAATGATTGTTTTGAGAGATGGAGACCAGTATATCACGGCACCTCGACCGAAGCAGCTTGAAACCGTTAAAGCGGAAAGTAGCCAGCCGGTCGGATCCTGTACACCGAGATCGATTCAGCTAACCACATAGACACGCACACAGTCGATTAATTTGGGATTCCATACGTGAGCAGGTAGGATGCATGCTGACCCTATGATGGATCATTGGACTTGTAGGAGCTAGCTAGCGAGCCAGCTAGCTTTTCCCGATCAATCGAACGCCGTCTAGGTTTGCTTCCGCCGCCTTCCGTGGATGACGGAGCCTACCGAACACATTGAGTCGATCAGATCAGCCGGGCGGCATGATGACCAGCATGCACCAAGTTGATATGGGTGTTGAGATTTTAACAAGTTGTAAACTAGATTAAGTTTTATTTTAGTGTAAGTGGGAGACTGAACGAGATATACCCTAGAGGCACTTAATAAAGATAGTTTATTCATCATATCTTAATTATTCATTATATGTTTTATACCATGTTATAACCGTATTAAGCGGAAACATTAATACACGTGTGGTAGATAAACAACCAGGTCCCTAGTAGCATCTATCTAACTAGTTCACTTGGCAATTGATGATCGAGGTTTCTCGATTATGTGACATTAATGTCAGTGGACAATGGAGTCATGTCATTGGGAGAATGACGTGATGGACATACCCAATATTTATAGGATGTAGTCGTTACGCCTTTAACCGTGAGATCAACTCTTATTGGTATTCCGAAAGATATTTTGATTGCATCAAACGTCATGTCTTAATAGTATGACTATAAAGGTGTTCCTCTCGGGTATCAGAAGGGAGTATGTTGAGACGAGGGATCAAGAGCGGGATTTGCCAGTCCGCATAGCAGGATAGATACTCTAGGGCTCACTCGGTGAGATAATGTCAAATGAGTTTGCAAGCATGTGACTAGGTCACCCGGACATAATATCATGGACGAGTAGAAGACAATGTTATCGATAACAAGATCAAGCTATGTATCACGATATCTATGAACGAGTCTCGGACACGCTAAGTATCGCCATGGCAAAAGGTTTAAGACTCGACGTCCAGGTTCGAACGACAAAGTTATTCGTTATCTCGCAGGCATTAATTCTGGGGATCCAGGCCCACGAATTAGTCATTGGTCGGAAAGGTGTCTCGATCATGTCTGTTGATATCTCGAAGTGGGGTCGACAAGTTTACTTGAAGAGAAATTAGAAAAGAGAAAGCACCGGAAAAGTTTCGGGAGAGAATCCGAAGTCGTATGGGAGAACCGAAGATAGTTCGGAGAGTTTCAGAAAAGTTCCGGAAGGGAGGAAATTGTTTATATATGTTAAATTAATGTTAATTAGTGAATTAATATTATTGTAATGAATTTATAATGATTAGATTCGTATTTAAACATGCAGCCCACTAAATGGGCCTTCCCCGGAGGGGAGAAGGCCCATATGGGGGCCGAACTTCCCGCCAAGGGCTAGAGCCACCATAGGGGAGCCGCATGGGCCCTAGGGGCCCATGTAGGTCCGAATTCCCCTCCCCCCTTGGTTGTTGCGGCTGGGGTTTAGTCCCACCTTGCTAGTTTAGCAAGGTGGGGTGCCCCCTTTCTCCTATATATAGTGGGGGAGAGAGCCCCTCTCAACACAACCAATCCTCTCTCTATTTTCTCCTTGAATAACGTGATTCCCCTGTTGGAGTTGCGCCAAGGAGAAAGTTCTCTCCACCATACGCAGGCCGCCGCCGTGCTGCTGGTCATCCGGTCCCAGTCTTCCGCTACTCGTCCTGGATTGGAGCTTGAAGGTCGTCGGCTTCACCGTACGTGTGTGAAACTCTACGAGGTGCCACGCTAGTGGTGCTCGGAGGTCTGCTTCCTCTACACGACCTCGAGGTCGTCTTCGTCGGCTTCATCGTCAATGCTTGTGTGGGAGCGTAATCCCCGCTTTTCGGTCTACAAGGGTACGTATACCGATCTCCTCCTTATTATTGTATCTGCATAGTATAGATCCTGACTAGTTTAAGATTATCGTTATTAGAAAATTTATTGTTTTCTGCCTGCGATCAACTTCATATATAACCATCCTACTTCTTCCAAACAAAAGATTTTCCCATGAAGACGAGAAGCATGTTCTTCACGTTGTGCTATCGCAAACACAGAAACACCGTTACTACCCTTTCTCACATCAAATAACCTTCTGAAAACGAAGTAAGATGAGAGAACATCACGAACAGTCTGCTCTAAATCTCTGTCACCTTCTTTTAACCAAAACTGAACAACATCATGCTCTGGGGGAGCAGCTCATGAACGTCCTTTCTCGACCATACCGACGGATCTGAACAGAACTGGCGATCCTTCGAGCATCTCGACAAATCTGACCACAGCTGGAGATTTTTCGACATCTAAATTTCTAAATGATCACGCTGGATATCCCACCTCTATAGAGAGCCCTTCTTTCGTATACTGTTGTCTTACACTACCACTCGCTTTATATGGCACCAAAAACAACATCCCTATCTTTAACACCAGATAAGGATTAGCACAACATGCAGTCAGACACGTATCCTAGAGAAAAAAAATTCGTGCCTGCAACTAACACTCACACTTGCAAAGCATGCAATCAGACATGTATCCTAGACAGCAAAACTACCTGTCTACAGCTAACACTCATACATAAAGCTGAACAAAAAATATCGCTTCCCTTACACGTCACATGTTTGAAACGAAAAATAGAACTAGCCTGAAAGCAATACATAACCAAAGTATCCTTTACTATAGAAAAGATACAGATACATCCACGCATCAAACAATGCAAAAAAAAACTAAACAGACTTATTGACAATTCTTACAAGAAAATCTTATAAAAATAATGTTGCTTAGCTAGCCAAAGTATGTTCTCTATGTATGTTTTCACCATGAATGTTACCTACTATTCTTCCGTAGCAAGTATGAGACCCAATTTTCAAAGTGAGCTTTACACCATTATCTTGCTTAACTCAGTCATTTGTTCTTTTTTCTTCATTCAACAATTCATCGTATTATTCTACTTCGATAGTTCTCTTAATACGTTTTACCGTTATCCTTTAGTTATAAGCCTGATCGGCCGACCACACGAGGGCAGTTGGAATAAGCGTCAATATCTAATTCTACGCCAGCAGCCATGTCCAATGAGGTCCAATTTTCATAGTGAAACATTTTTACAAGACATATATCTATGAGTAAGTTCACGCTTCTTTACACCGATGTTACGAGATACCCTAATATCACGCCACACCGCGCCAGATTTACCTAGTTCTTCTCTAAAATGATCGATCTGCATAAATTATAAAACTGAGTGCTACACTTGTATTCAGGTGTACTACTTCTGGATATGTAACATGACGCATGTGACCCGAGTAAAGAAGATAATCATGACGATTACTTGACATGGTTCTTGGACATGATCATAATTCTAGGCGAGACCTCGATATATATCGTGCGAGAAATGTGCACCTGCATATATGAGCACAGCCAATACGCGCGCTATCCATGTTAGATGTGCTCTAGTTGGCAAAAGTTCTAAAATTTAGACGAAAAGATAATACTTGAAGAGCAGTGTTAATATACATCAAGGCAAATTTTGCTTTTACAAAAACTAGCATGCTGGCCCTCTCAAATGTCAGGGCATCGTCTTTAAGTATGCTGAAGACTTCACGTCATGCACTAAGAATTAATACGGCTCTAACACCACAAATTTAAATATAACAATATCCAGATACATAATATCATCAAACAACATTAATTTCTAGGCAGTGAATTATTACGTCATTTCTATAAACATCCATATATGTTTTTGTGCGATATTATATTAGTAAACATAATCATCAAACGACATTAATTTCTAGGCAGTAAATAACAATAAGAGATTTGAGTGCTTCGACTTTAGTATATGCAAAGTTTTTAGAATAAAAATTGTGTTTTATTGATATTACATTATGTGAGAAGAAATATTGAGGCTCTAACACCAACTAAAATGATATAGTAAATATTATATCACATGTCGGTAATATCTTTAAATTCTAGGCGACGGATTATTTTGATGTAGGGTATACTCAATATTCAAGGATTCATAAGTTCTTGTATGTTTGAAATGATAATTAGAAATGTACATATCATAGACAACTAATGTGTGGTTGTATGGCTAGAAGTGTGCTTGTATATCTAATCACCACGTATTAACAGTTTAACACCCTCGATACCGAAAACCACTTGTTTGATACCTAGGTGTCTACAATTTTAGCCAAATCGACAGATAGTATCATTATAGTTAGATCTAGAAAACAGTGTCATGAAATTTCGTCAATTCGTGTTATGAATTATAAACTCATATTGCTTAATGGCGTACCCAAGAGTTTAACTTAGCACTGTTGCAGGGTTTTAGAAATCTGAAAGTAATCAATACATGACAATAAATCCATGGTCTGCCTTCAAAAGGTCCAAAAATGGCTAGTTAGTTCTACAACTATTCTTAGTTAGTTGGCTGGTCTCACAACTCTCATTCAGCTCATATATCATTACAGAGTTAAGGTGCCAATTTGTCTTGATAATTTAGTTCAGATCCATAGGGTACGTGACCATGCTTCTTCTAAGCTAAAACTGCTACTGTATTATACAATATCGGAGAGAAAGAGATGCCTTACTTCTGAACTTAATTGTGTAAGAGAGTTGAGCAAAACATCTAATTCAAGATAATCTGAAGTCAAGTATATTCAACTACTACGGGAAGTAATTTTCCTTTTTTTTAAGTAGTTAGTTTACTTCATGCTTCATGTGTACCACCCTATTCTCAGTGAGTATAAAATGCATCGATTTTTGTTTAAGAATAAGTGCAGGCTGGACACACCCATCTATTTTCACTGAATACTTTGGAAAAAATTGCTGATCATATGTGCCAGCCATAAATGTTTTATCCTTTGATCATGACAACTGTTTTATTTTGGAGGAACAACTTCAATGTGTCCAGTTTTTTTAGATTGGATAAGCGCAGTGAATCAATCTATTCGCTCATGTGTATTACATACATGTTTGGCTGTTTTTTCAGATAGGATAAGCCCAGTCAGTCAATCAATACGGGAGATATATAAGTGGTGTCCTTATTGCTCATGTGTTGTGGCATGTCACCAGAATGAAGACTGGAGTCGTATTTTATCTAATTCATATGAACGTGTGAGTGTACATGTTGTCACGTTATATGAAAGGAACATATATAGATGCTACCTGCTCCATTCATCCTAATATGGTTTTTTTGAGTGGCTAGCCGGTGTATATGTTCATGTAGGATTATTGGTTTAAATTTCTATCTGCAACGGTGCAATATAGAATAAAAAATAAATTGCTGGCCGGCCAGCCGGTGGAGATGATATGTATGGATTTTATTTTTTAAACACTGATTCGTATAGAAATTAAGAGTTTGTGGCCGGTACGATTTATGTTAATAGATAAATTTAGTACACGTGACCTTTTTGTTTGAAAATATTTGTTACATAAATCTGATGGCTCTGATTTAAAGTCCGAAGCATAAAATTTAGATCTAACCATTAAAATAATTCAGATGATGTGGCTTAACATGGTGTCTCTATTTTAGACCCCCGTATTGTGTTTTTAGTATATAATAGATAGATTAGAGCCTAGGTATGGGCTTGGGATGGATCGGGAATTCCCAAATCACCTTGAAGACGAACATGAGTCGAGTTTATTGCATAAGGCTACCATATTAAGTGCAAAATTCCATAAAAGTACCACTTTAGGATATAATCATGCGCAACTACTGGTACGTGGGAGATTTTTTGCAGTGTACATAAATCGGAGTCTAAACCAGGAATCCCAATGATTCTGATAGCGAGACCCACCCACAGTTGCCGACCGCCCGACATGACATCTAGAGACGGCGCGCGGTCACGGTAGTTGGCAGTCGTTAACGGACATGGCGGGGCCTCACATGTAAGCGTTGAGACCAGAATGGATAAAAAGACAACCTGAGATCAGTACTGCAGTGAAGTGGGCCTAGCTCAACTGGTTGGTTCCTTGTGGTGGAACCAGCCCACCCAGGTTCAAGTCCTAGACTTGACATGGGTGGTCACACTTTTCTGTATTTTTCAGAAATTAACCGGCGCTATGCTTTCAGTGGTAGGTGACGTGCCCGTCAACAGCGAGTCGCCTGTGGTGACTTCGTCAACCTCAAGATCTGCCGGACCGGTCTGTCGGAGGTTCTCATAGGGGTAGGGTTTGCGTGCGTACGTTCATATGGGTGTCTGTACGTGTGTGTTTGTGAGCGTCTGCGTCTGTACTGTGTTTCTCAAAAAAAAAAAGATCAGTATTGCAGATATAGGCGGTTAATTGCCGGATTGCACACAATGACGTTGGAAATTGCTCCATGCTTATTAGCTGCCTGTTTTTTTTTGTAAGATTTATTAGCTGCCTGTTAACAAAGAAGTAGGCTGTTGCTGCAATTCTCAAACTTTGAGGACGTGGTGGCACAAAATTAAGACTTGCGTCAATTTCTCCGTCACTTACAGGAAGTCTGGCAACAGGATGGTTGTTCCAAGAGCACGCTTTCGGTACAAAACCTGTAGGAGTTCTTGGGACCTTCTGCCGGTCGACTCAAATGTCAATTTCTCCGTCACTTACAGGAACTATCTTTATTTTGCTATTTCCATTTTACTTTGTTTTTTAATTTTTGGTCTAAACTTTGTTTCCCATCATTCATTAGATGTGAGGTCTAGAGTCAACATTCAAGATCGCCATGTGCTCCTTTTTACTTAAACTAGCAAGGTGACCCTCACAAATGCAAGGGCAACGTTTTTAGAGTAATATATTCGTGCATGGGAGAAATGTATTGTGTCATAGATAATGGAAACATGAAATTATAAGTCAATAGTATTTTTAGCTGACACAAAACTTATATGAGATAGAACATCAGATGTGAGAGAAATATTTTGAATCATTTTAAGAAAATTGATGCATCAAGACTAATTACTATGAAATTTCTACAAAAATACCATGCCACATATTGGAACATATGAGTGATCTTCAACGGAGATGTTCACACTTCCATTGATACAAGAACCACTTTGATGGAACATAGTTTCATGTAACATATTGATGTTTTCACCGTGGCAATTGGCGTGCTCGTGCGAGGCTGCTGGGTTTTTCGACATGCCCTCTCACTTTGCATATTTGCAGCGTGGGGTGGAGGAGGGGGGGGGGGGGGGGGGGGGGGGGGTGGGGGTGGGGGGAGAGAGTGGATATGCATCTACCCCAAAAATTTGCAACCGTTGGAGCATGTTTTTTTGTCGTTTCGTGCTTTATACGGCATTCCCTATTAAGCTTGAAGCGTGACAAAACAGTTTAGAAGCCGGAAGGCAACATAGATGGACCGTTGTTAGGCCACGGATCGGTCCGTCTCCCAAATGGAAGAAGAAATGGACCGCATATTGATCAATTTCATCTTATGAAGTCTCTGTGATATGGGAGATGCATATTGATCAATTTGATTATCCGTTGATGTGGCTTGTTATCCAGTTTTCGTTCTAATTTTCCTTTATCTTGTATTACAAAACATGGCATGGCCCCAATTCCATTGCTGAAAAAGGAAGCCTTAAACTGGATACAATTTTTTTTTGAAAGGAATATGGTAGGGGAATCCCTTACAGCGAGTTTTATTTTTAAAATAATAAGAACCCAAATCTGCGTCCATGAGGAATTGAACCTGGGTGGCTTTGTACATCCACTTCCCTAACCAAGCAGCCCGCACTAGTTATTACAGAAAGATGATAAAACAGTGTTGCTAGACAGGATCAACATGTGCACTAGTTATAATCCGAGCACAACTTCTCCATGTACACTGGGGAAACGATAATGCCAAGATGCATCGAAACATCGAAACAATGCATGTTCTCAGCTAAATCCTACAAAGATGTGCATGTTTAAGTTTACTTTTTGACAAAAGAACATGCCACTGTCCCAATAACGAAAACAACTCCAGTATAACGCAACAGAGTAAAGTCCTCCCTCCACAAGAAACGAGGGCCAAGCTCCTCGAGATCATTGAGCACCTAGAAGCGTCTGAGTAGTTTTCTGCTGGTGTTTTCTCTCGTCTCAAGAATGTAACTGAGCGGCTCCCGTGCTGAAAACTTTTAGTTGCTTTACTTTCTGGTAATGTGCTACCTGAGACTTTTCAGCTTAGTCTTTTAGCTTGAAACACTCGTTATGATTTCTGTAAAACCGCATCGTTGCTGGTTTCATTGATAAAATGCCTTTTGATAAACTCAGTGGAAACCGAAGACGGCAAGATTACAACTTTACAAGAGTTCCCCAGCAACTGTACAGAAAAAATAAATCAAAGAACGACCAACTTAAACAACACTCTGCTTCACGCAGGTTCTTGTGCCTATAGCAAAGTACATTTACTCCAGATGTTCATAACATCAGCAAGACATGAATTTACCCTTGGCAAAAACTGTACTAATTAGATGAACAAAACACATAGAGAAACCAACAACCCGCAGTACATACATAACAGCTATTTTGGTAGAGCTAGTGCACAAGCGTCGATTACAGACGCATACAATAAGCTAACATTGATCTTGAGCTCTTCGAAGCACCGAGGATGGAAACTTGCCGTAGTATGGCACATAGTAGTAACCTGGACAGTCACTTGAAATCTCCGACCGTTTTCCAGTCCTCGTGCTAAATGAGAGGACATTCTCTTTGTGGGGACCAACTGAGGGGGCCACATCATCAATCCGGTCAGCAAGGATAACAAGTTCCCTCTCCAGGTCAAAAGCCAGGATCTCATAATCAAAATACCAAAACCGGTTAGTATCAGTACGGAGCAACATGTCCCTCCCAAGTACGTTGCTAATACTTAGACGATTCTTCACCACCCACCTGTCAGAGCCTTCCAGACTCCAGATTCGCATCATAGAACCATCCAATTCGGGTTGTGCATAGCATAAGACCCCACCTGACTGACAAAGACACCCATTCGAACAACCAAACCCATGTACTGGTCCGTTTGGAAATCCTGGCAGCTGAATGGTCCTCTCATTGAGCAACTGGGTGCATGTGTCAGGTGCATCGAGCGCCAGAAGTTCATGCGCCAATATGTGCGCCAATATGGGCTCGCCGCTGATCTGGGAGAGTGGCAGTGGAAGAGCAGCGATTTGGAACGGGACGCTAGGGCTCGTGCTGGGCCGGGCCGTGGCCCCACGTTAAATTGGTTGAGGGAGGGGAACATGTTTTGTCATATGAGTGTTGCTTGTAATTCGTGCCATTTGGTCACACACCCTACTTTATGTCTCATTTGCATAACCCGGCGTAACTTGCATATTGTCATAACATCGAGTTGCTGAGAAGTGGTTGAATGCAGATGATTTTTTTAATCAGAACATGGTAATGCTAGCCGACACCTCGAGCCAACGCCAGCCACATATAGTTAAATACCATGCATCTACAGAATTGCCGTATTTCCTGCTATCTAATTTTGACTAGTTAAAAGAATGGGATATGCATCACAAATTTCTCTTTTACGGGTCATTTATCAGTCATGCAAATGTTTCTAACATGAATCGTATATATGTTGGCCGCGTAAAATTTGTGTGCCAACTAGTGTTAACTAATTTGCATAAACTTCTTCTATGGTTTTGTTGTTCGTTGTATGATTTTTGCCCGGTTTCTTCCATTAATAAACCGGACAACTTCTTCTTAATAAATATAAGGCAAATCTTTTGCCTTCGTTTAATTTTTTTTTCTTTTTGCATAAACTGTGATACTGAGTACTCGGTTATATTACTTGTAGCTGGATGTAACATGATAGTACGTGACCTGAGTAAAGATAGCCATGATGATGACTTGATATGGTTGTTGCAGATGACAACCATACAAGCACATGATCATAATTCTAAGCGAGTTGGATATATATATGGGGGGACAGATGTGCACACTGTATATGATCACAGCTAGTATGTACATTGTCCAGTTTAGATGTGCTTTAATAAGTTGGAAAAGGCCTTCCTAAAGTTTAGAAGAAAGAAAACTTGGAGAGCAGTGTTAATAGAAGGCAAATTCTGCTTCTATAAACATTAGAACATACCTACATGGGCTTGTGATGCACCAGGAATTCCCAACTCAGCAGCAGGAAACTTCGTTGGGCACCAATGCAAATTTGAGGTACGCGGTCCAGGGCATCAACGAATCCAAGTCTACGCCATCTCCTCGAACCTAGGCTGCAACGTTTTGATCTGTCTTATCGCGTCCATGTGAATGATAAGCCTGGATGCCATGCATGACCACAATGATGAATCCACTATGTGCAGTACTGTAAGAAACTGGGCATGTTAAACTACATGACGCAATCGCTTGGCTACGAACATGTGTGGACAGGTTTTCAATTAGACAAGTTAAAGAAGACACATACGACCACACTATCCCAGCAAAAGAAAAACCAAACTAGGAATTTCGTTCGAATATTCTAACCTGTAGTGAGCAACAATGAAACAGTCACAGCTTCACTCAGGGGCGGAGGCAAATACAAATATATCAGAGGGACTAGAGCGGAAAATACAGCTGTGCGTAGTGGTGCTCGGGGAGTCGTGGTGTGGGGGAGGGGGCGGGGGAATCCCTGTAAGCCCCTACCCCGCACCACCAAGTCTCGTGGCCAGCCCCCACCCCCCAAAATTCTTAAACCGCACGGTTAAGTTGATCCTGGACGGGTAGCCTTCTCCGTCGCACCTCCCGCGGCATCGTATCGGCTTGGTGTTGTCTAAATCGGTGAAGTATGCTTGGGGATAAGTAAGAGAGGAAGAAGACAACGTGAGTGGGACCCACCTACGGGTCCTGCCACACGAGCCACACTCGTCAAATAGCAGTTTCGCTATTGGTCCCCTTGTTTCCGCCACTGGCTTCATATTTCTACTGAAGTGCCTCACTGGCCTCTGAATATATATAGTGCATCGGGTAAGTAGTTCCGCATCTTAACAACAAACACAATAGAGATACTTAATCTGCAATCTTCCATATTTTCTCATCTTTCATGTCAACTAGGATGACTATCTCCGTCTCTAAGTCAGAAGCCAGGATATCATAATCAAAATACCAATACACTCTCTCTGTATGTTTTAGCCATTTTCTACATTCATAGGTGTACACATATATCTTCACATGTTTTAATATATATGTATACCCATTTTGGTCTGACCCTAGATAACAATGTATTACACCTATGGCATTTATATTCTAAAACGGAGAGAGTATGTACTTTTAAGTGCTGATCAACACATCCCTTCCAAAGACACCGGTCATACTTACACGATGATTCACTTCCCACTCATCAGTGTTTTCCAAACTCCTAATTCGCACCGCACAACCATACAGTTCTTGTTTCGCATAGCATAAGGCGCCTGATGATTGCTGAAGGCATCCATCACAACAGTAGAACGTGTATCGCCCATTTGTAAATTCTGGCAGCTGAATGATCCTATAATTGAGCCCTTGTGAACTAGTATCAGGTGCCTAGAGTGCAATAATTTGACGGTGCCATAAGTGGTGCACGAAGTTGAATCACCAACATACGCATTTTCAGCTTCGCAAAGAAAACATACCACGAGAAGTGGTGTGACTATAATGGATCAAAACACAACCTAACATTAGTTCTACAGACATACAGTTAAAAGTTTTTTTTTGAAATTAACATACAGTTAAAGTTTAATATCTAGATATCTACTCTTTGGTGGCGGCCAACGAATTAATTTTTCCCGACCCGCTCACGCGAGGCCGCGAGGGTGACCGCGGTCGGTGGGCGAGGATTGTTTTTCGAGCGCGAAGGCGTCGATCTGCTTTAAGTATACGTCTTCGATTGGGCTGCAATTAAGTTCCGTTCTTCCTTTCGAAGAGTTCACAGTTTGGCACAGGATGCTACTCGATATTTAGAGTGGAATCGATGTGGTCATGCACATCCTTTTTGGGCGACGTCCGAAGCTTCGTATTCTTGTCGATACCATGGGACTTGTCTTCATATAGATTTCCATGAATCTGACAAAGGTGGGGAAAGTCACGGTGGTTGCGATCGGAGGCTGATATTGGAGGGTATTGGTTGTGATGAAGACAATGCGACATGGGTCTTCCTGTGTGTCGGGTGTTCGACGACTTGCAGCACCAGCCTTGGCAAGCAGGGTGACAACACACCGTAATTTTTGGTGGTGCTCCTCGAGTACCGAGTTACCATTTTCAGGGTGAAAACCTAAGCTTTGACTTTATTAATTGTACCTGGTAATGGCCTTACTCACAGCATTGTTTTGAAATATTGTGCTTTCTCCGGATAAAAACCTAGTATTTTCGATCGGACAACGACAACGTTTGTGTATTGTTTACCTCTTGCATGTGTTGCTTTTGGAGAGCCTCGTTTTTAATACGGGTGTTGTATTCGGTGGGGGTTAGAGTGCTTATGTTCTCTCTCTTTTTTATTTTGCTCTTAGCTGTGTGCATTCCTAATGTCTTCGAAGATTTTGTTGTGTTGGTGCGGAGGCTTGATGTAATTGATATCTTCACGATATTAGTATATTCCCGTTGTAGAAAAAAGTATGATGCTGCAGGGACTTGCAGACAAGAGGGGGTACAAAATGCAGTGATGTCGGGCCAGGCATGACACGGTAATAATAATCGTTCGTTCGAATTATCCTTGATTTTCAACAAAAAAATAAGATGACACTTTAGGTGATTACGATCGTTCTTTTCATGTGTGGCTTTGAGATTTCCATAAGTATAGAAGCATACTGCTCAATCTGATTATCCAGTTTTTCTATTTCTATTCCCTTTGTTTGTACAGAGGTTTCATTGCTGAAAAATAAAGCCTGAAAGTTTTATATCAAGTTTCCAGGTGCAGTTGCATAGTTAGTAGTTACTTACAGGAAAATGGCAGAAGGGTACTGCTAATAAGCAGATGATAAAGAGTAAACTATCCACGATTCCACACACACCTTCTCCATGTACAGCCGAAGCCACATGAACATGCCACTTCCCAAAAACCAACAGAACAACTCCACTGTAAAGCCACGGAAGCTTTTGAAGTACGACGAGTTTACAAGAGTTTCCAACTTTCTTGCTGCTAGACAGAAGACGCACAACCAAGGGAACACACTCTCTGACGCGACCTTGCACCAAAGTTCATGCTACTACAGGACGTTAATCATGTCAACAAGACAGGAATTTACTTTGAAGTTTTCCAACAGTAGGCACGAATTTACTCTGAAGTTTCCTAGAAGTAGGCGCAAAATAAGACCCAAAGTTTACAGGGAAAATGAAAGTACCAATTACCTGAACATTACACATAAAGAAGCGTACAAGCCAGTCTACACATACATACATAACTGAAGTTTGCCGCGGCCACAAAGTATGCCTACAAATTACAGCATATTCAAACAATAAACATTTGCAAGCTAACATAGAATAAAATATAAATACTTGCAAGCTAGCATCCATCTCCAGCCCCTTAAAGCAGTGAAGCTGGAAACTTGTGGTAGTATGGCACATATAGTTGTTTTCGATATAGGCCAAAGAAACTTGGAATCTTTAGAATCTCGGAACCTTCTCCGGTGCTAATGCTAACCGAGAGCACCTTATCAGTGATTAGGTCAAGAAGGATAACCACCTCCCTCTCCAAGTCAAAGGCCAGGATTTCATAATCAAAATGCCACAATCCTTCTATATTAGTATGGAGCGAGATGGCCCTCCCGAATACATTTGCCATACTTACACGATGCTTCACCACCCACCTATCAGAACCTTCCAAACTCCAAAATCGCATCATGCAGCCATCCAATTCTTGTTGTGCATAGCATAAGACCCCATGTGACTGGCATAGACACCCGTCACGGCAGTGAAATTTCTGATCTGGACCATAAGGAAATCCTGGAAGCTGAATTTCCCTATCATTGAGCAACTCCGAATTTGTGTGAGGTGCATCAAGTGCTAGGAGAACATGCTCCCATAAGTGTTCCACATATAATACCCCATTTACGAAGAGTGAGCCACAAACAAATGCATCTAAAGTTTCCCAAATGCGACTAGACCATGTGGAATCCTCAGAGAAAAATACCCGAACTTCAGTAAGGGTTCCGTGATTCGGGCTGGACTCAAATTTGAAGACATAGAAGTGTTGAGACCATACAGGATCAAAGCACAACCTCAGACTAGTATCACATACGGCTGGTCCAGGTTCAGTATCTGGAAATACCATCCATTCTTGAGTTGCTGGATTGCACACAATGAGATCGGAGATTTCTTGAGAGTTTATAGTACCACCACGGGAACAAAGAAGTAGGCCATTGCTGCAATCATGAAGCTTTAAAGGGTACTCATGACATGGGATAAAGCTAAGTGTTGTGTCAATATCTCTGTCACTTGAGGGAAGTCTGGCAAGATGGATGGCAGTGCCATGCTCCTGTTTTTGGTACAAAAGACCAGACAGAGTTCTGGGGAGCTTCTGACGATAGTGTGGATCCGATGAGAAGGCATGCCACGACTTGCATACACATTTGAAGCGGCAAAAGGGCTTCGGGGGCAACCGAGACAGGATCTCCACCACCAGGTCATCAGGTAGTACTCTTGTGGTCATCCCCTGCAACGGTTCCATATCTCCTTTGATTATATGCAGCAGACGAACTTATATCTACATCAAAGGAGAAGAAAATAGATGACTATGAAACTGAGAAACTTAACGTGTATGCAAAACTGCAAGAAATAGCGATGCTCAAAATACAATTCAAACTGAACTCAACACTTGTGGTAAAGATAACCATTTACTCCATGCTTGAAATATCAACGTGTGTCAAATACAATGAAGTAGAAATACGTCTGCCCTTTGAACTGAATTCCTATACTATCCAAATTTCACCTAAAAAATCATGATTGCAATTTTTTGCTGTAAAAGTTCTCCTGTTATCAATGCTTTTGTGGTTTACATCATGATATGCAAATCAGCAACCAGAAACATAAGTGATTAGGGCTTTTGGGCTATGCTACACTGAGATTCACCAACTTGTTGACATTGGGAATAATGTATGTAGTTATATGCAAATAACATAACCACTGTAGTAATGTAGTATTGCCATGATTCGTTCACCATCCTTTTCACGATAAGCCAGCAAAAATTGGAAAACAATGCAACAAGTGTTGCTATGATGTTCAAGGAAACAAAATGTCATCTAAACAAAGGGAGCCTTCATAATCAATGGTGCTGCGGTGCATGTGTGCTAGTAATATAATGCGGAGACAGAAATAGCTGACTCCTCGAGATAAGCAAGGGCAAATCAAGAAGACCGGTCATATCCATCCGAAGTGCTTAACTGACCAACATCAGATCAGATTCTCCAAACCACGACTGGCTTGTACAGCACAGAGGCGATAGGGTGAGGGAGATGATACGGTTTACTGACACTCAGGGACTCACCAGCTAGGGGGAGGGGAATCCTGGGTGTCGGAGCAGGCCGCCGCAGTGAGATCCAGGATTCATCTGCACGGAGCCACGATGTCGGGTCAGAAACAGCACCGAAGTGAGCACAATCAAGCGCCACGAGCCTGGAATGAGGACTCGACCGGTGATGCAAGAAGCAGCGGTCGCGCCGGAGATGGTGGTCGACGGGAATGGCCCCTGCCGCTGCTTTGAGAGAGTGGCAGTGGAAGAGTGGAGACGGAAGATGGTGGTCGCTATGGCCTATGGATAAGGAGCAGCGGCTCGTGTTGGGCCGGGACGGGCCGTGGGCCGTGGCTCTCGCGTTCGCGGCCGTCCTGAAGCTGAAGGAAGGCGAAATTCTTGGCGATGGGCAGAGGGTTGTACATGCATTTAAATTGAGATTTGTTTTTTGAAAATGAAATATCTTGAGAATCGTTTATCCGATTTACGAACCGTTTTCATTTTTAAACTTCTCGCGTCGAGATATTTAAAACTAGATTCCATATTGATAGGTTTCGATAAAAAAAATTGTATTTTGGATTATGTACGGTTTGTACAAGCTAAGTGTAGTCGTACGAACAAACTAAATTTTGTAGTTATACGTACAACCTACTAGGTGTAATTGTTCGTACAACCCGAATGTAGTTTTACGTACAACATGTTCTGTGTTGCTGTACAACCCGGTCTGTGTTGTTGTACAATCCGGTCTGTCTGTTGTTGTATAACCCGGTTTTTGTTGCTGTACAACGCGGTCTCCGTTGATGTATAACGCGGTCTGGGTTGCTGTACAACCCGGTCTGTGTTGTTTGTATGTACAAACTGATTTGTGTTGCTGTACAACCCGATCTACGTTGTTGTACAGCCTGGTCTGTGTTGCTGTACATCGCGTTCTGCGTTGATTTACTATCTTAGTTTGTGTTTTGTATAAATCTAATAATAGATTCAGATCTGGATCTGGATTTGAATCTGGATTTAGGCATGCGCGGGACCGCTTGCTCAATTTGCGTGTCCACGTGGCGGCAGCAGCTCACGCGCGGGACCACGAAATAGACCTTCACAAAGGCCGACCTTTCCCTAATACAACCCGAAGGAAGGTTGCATCTGTTCCCGCACCCTACTTTGTGTCTCAATTGTTCGATATGGATTGTTGCACATCGAATTGCTGAGAAGTGGTTGTATAAGGATGATATTCTTAATTAGAACATGTTAATGCTATCCAGCACCTCGAGCCAACCAGGATGGTATTCTTAATTAGAACATTTTTTTTGGACCCTGATGCACATAGGGTCAAAAAACAATTTAGCCTAAATTTTTATAGAAAAAGGATTATTGCATCAGGTTAGCCACCAAGTGTGCATCAAGACATCAGGGTCACTTGCTCTCCAGCTCCGCCCCTGGAGCCAACACCAGATAGTTAAATGAAATGCATCTAATCTAAAGAAATGTCGAATTTGATGCTACCTAATTTTGACTAGTTGACATAATAGGCTATTCAAATTACTCTTTTACGGTCCATTTCTCGGTCATGCAAACGTTCTCAATTAGAAAAACTCAGTCAATTTGATGCACCAACTAGTCCATCTCCTCATGTAATAAGTCACATAAATACTTTGGGATAAATCTTTCTACGTCTTTACAATTACAAACTGGCAATAAGATGTTTGCTCCCCCAAATTTTGATAGCATTTTCTTCCCTTGCCAAAAGACTACTGTTATTTTTGCCGAAATGATTGATTTTCTTAAATTGTGAAACTAAGTACAATTTTTAATTAATTGTACTACTCCCTCCTTCTCGGTTTACTGAGCGCCTTTCAAATACCATGCATTTCCACCAGGGAGAGAAATAAGGCACGTATGGCTTAATTGCACAATTAACTGTCGTGTATTAGTCTCCTCAATTCTCTCCCTTTCTGCTTCCTTTCACATGTGAACACGGACAGAAAACTGCATGCATTGTGTGAATAGGTCTTGCAAATCAACATGCATGCGTGGTGGCCGGTTCACTTAGTGGACGCAGGGATTAATGCACACAATTTTCACAAGTTATTAGGCGCCTTAACTAACATTCAAAGCAAATTTTCTGCTCTTTCCTAACTAAACCAAAACCAATCGTGCGGCACCTTGGTCCTAGAGAATTCTCAAGCGCGCTCAGTAAACCGAGAAGGAGGGAGTACTACTTGAAGCTAGATGTATTATGACGCCCGTGACCCGAGTAAAGATAGTCATGATAATGAGTTGATATGGTTGCAGGTGTCAACCATACAAACGCATGATCATAATTCTTGGGTGGGGGTGGGGGGCTAGATATATATATCCCGCGAGAAATGTGAGCTCAACGAATGCGTGCACTGTCCAATTTAGATATGGTCTTGCTGGCAGAAGTCCTCCTAACATACAAAAACACGGAAACACTTGATGAGAAGTGTTAGCCCCGACAACATTTTGTTCTACATATATTAGAATGTATGAGCTTTGGATGCATCAGGAATTCCCAAATCACCTTCAAAGGCCATTTATGGACACCAATGTTACTTTGAGGTGCTTGTTATCGTCAAGATCTTGTGTTTCTCCCTGAAATATTGCAAGTCTCCGTGATCAGCCGATGGTACTCCGACACGTCGAGTCGTCGAGCCAGCCCACCATCACCAGCGTCGTCATTGCAACACGGTGTATATGGTCAACACTGCATCGACGGATCCAAGACTATGACATTGACTCAATCCCATGGATTCATTCCCGTCATCGCATAGTCTGTTATTAGCAATGCAACACCTTCAGGCTGGTCACAACTCACAATGGGGAGTAACGTAGAGTAGTAACAAGTCGATGTTACTAGCCTATACTACTACCTTCATAATGCGTAGTGGTGTCATATAAGATTTTATTTATTAGGTTATTATTTATTAGGTTATAGGCTAATTTTATCTTGATAAGTGTAATGTTACAGTATAGCTAAGTTACCACCAACAACTCTATCTTCATTAACTACATGCCACATAAAATAGTTTGTCTTGAGATGTGTGATGTTCCTAGCCAAGTTACTCTCACTTAGTGGGCGTGTTTAGTTGAGGATGGGCTGGCAAGTTGACTGGTGCAGGTTGGGCTGAGGTATGGTCTAGTTTTCAAACCATTCTCAGAATTTTTTTAATTAACCGAGTCAAAAGAATCGTCATATACCTAATATATAAAGGCTACCAAGAATCACTCCCGCTCAAGCTATCCACGTCCCCGCCATTCCTCTGGTCGTCCGATACGCGGAACAGACGGCCCAGATCGACCCACGCCATCCACAAAGCCCCCGCTACTGTTCACAAGCTATTTTTAGCCAATAGGCACGCGCCACGTCGCCCGGTTGCCACCCGGTAGCCTCCGGTTTTGCCGGTTCCCGCACATTTTTGCATAAAAGCCACTGGAAAAAAACTCTCAACCCGCTGTCCAAAACTTAACACAGCCAGGGACCTATCCGCTAATGCAAGAAAACTCACAGGCTTTTATGTAAAATCGCCAACGCATCACCCCCCCCCCCCCCCCCCAGCCCTTCCTCTCTCTCGCGACCGCGCGGTCGCCGTCGCCGCCGCCGCGCGCCGCCGCTGCTCTACGCCACCTCGGTCAAATAGAAGGCCACCATCAGGTGCTCTGGCGCTCCTGCTTTAACTTTGCCGGAGATCGCCGGTCGGAGCGTTACGGCGGCGCCGGAATCATCCCCAGAGCGCTCCATGGCCCCCACCGCATCCGTGCGTCAACGGCGACGTTCCGGCGACCTAAAGGCGGCGGCGCTGCCACCAGAAGACGCCCCTTCGCGACGCGCATCGAACGATCTACGCATCACACTCCGGCTCGCGCCGATACGCCGCCGGCGGCGGCGGATCCTGCCCGCGTGTGACGTCAGCCTGACGTTAGGGCGGGCCCCGCATGTCAGCCCCTCTCCCCGTTTTTCCTGTAAAAAACAGGAAATGATTATTTTTATTATTTCAATATCTTTAAATATAACCATCAGAAAAATATGAAAAAAATATCAAAATGATCACAAGAAAAAGAACTAAATATTTGTCGCACAATGCAACACATTTCAACAAATTTCAATTTGGTTTACATTTACACGAAAAAAAGGGTTACTACTTACATATTAATGTCTTCAAATCTGACTACCAAAACATATAATTTTTTTACCAAAGTGAACACAAAAATAATAATTATTTATGGTACACCACAACACTATTTTAGGATTTCAATTTGCTGCTATTTTACATGAAATTACCAACAACCTAACTATGAAACAACAAAATTCTTCAAATATAACCACCAGCCAAAAAATGTAAATAATATCAAAATAATTACAAAAGGTACCTAACTACTTATGCCACAATGCAACAAATGGCTAAATTAACAACAAGCTAACTATGAAACACCAATTTCTCACACATAACCGTCAACAAAATATGTACAAAGTATCAAAACGACTACAAAAAATACGTAATTACTTATGGCATAATGCAACAGATGACACAACACACCGAATTTGAAAGTTTCATTACAGTATAATTTTACACAGCATCTAACTTCATTTTCTCAAATCGTATACTAAATTTGATAAATGTTCACATAATGTGCTCGATCTAATTACAAGGTTAAATTAAAATTTTAGGGTAGAATACAAACTTGAATATGTACACATCACCGTCCTAATTTCTTTCGCACGGGCGCGGCACGATCGCGCCAAACTCCACTAGTATTCATTAAGAAGAAGTAACGGTCTAGGAGATTTATATGAGACGAGCGACGGTCTCTGATGCCGTCCATGTAAAATCATTTGCGCACACATGTATAACTGGTCGAGTAAGTATTGGACCTAATTATCAGTCAAGGGAGATATCCGTCCCCCTTTGGTACATTCCTAAGTTATCTAAGAACCGGTGATCTCTAAAGTAAAAAAGAGTTCCCCACATAGTCAAACAAAATAAAGTTTAACATTTTGCTGACCTACTCTTTTTTTTTAGATACACAGTACAGACGCAGACGTTCACAAACACGTACGTACAGACACCCCTATGACCGCACACACGCAAACCCTACCCCTATGAGCACCTCCGAGAGACTGGTCCGACAAATCTTGAGGTTGACGAAGTCACCACGGGCGCCTCGCTGTTGACGGGCACGTCACCTACCACTGAAAGCATAGCGCCGGTTAAATCCTGAAAAATCCAGAAAAATGCGAGCACCCATGCCAAGTCTGAGACTTGAAACTGGGTGGGCTGGTTCCACCACAAGGAACCAAACCAGTTGAGCTAGGCTCACTTCGCTTTGCTGACCTACTCTACTGTTGTACAAGATCTAAAGTAAGTCGTGTTTTTCCCCATGGAGTCCATTTCATTCCCATCATGATAACGAAACAAGGGGTAAGCCCCATCATCCATGTGCAATAGAAATATAAAAGTATCATACCTACTCCCTCCGTTCTGAATTAGTTGACTCAGATTTAGTACAACGGAGGGAGTACTAGCCTCCTAGTGCTAGCGATATCGGTTTTTAGAACTGACAGATTCAAAGAAAAACAACTGACAAACTTCACTTTATCAGCATTCGTTCAACACCCACTTTCATCTAGGCCCTGATCATCATTACCATCAACATTCATATCGTTTTCTTAAGTTTCCTGATACGGGGCTCCCAACAAGGGTATCGATATTGTTTTTCACTTCCATTAAGTCGTGTACTATGTAACTAACCCGTTTCAATTTGTATTTCTTCTTTTCCATCATGGGTACAATATTTCGTTTTTTCTTCTGACAGCCATTCGTTAACATTAAAGATCGTTTCATTCACACAAAAAAGATCGTTTGACGGGACGGTCTCTGAAAGTAATGATCGTTAGACGAGGCGAGCAACAATTAAAGAGTCAACTCTCCACTGCAACCTTATACGCTAGCCCCGATGGTTGGCACGAACCTACAATGTGTGGTGAAAGACTGGGAGTGGAGTGAGAACTTGCCTGTGGCAAGATGGTTAGGAGGGTGGTTGTGCCCCCAGCCCACCAGAGTTCAAACCTCAGGTTTGACGTTAGTGTTTCTCATTTAGACGAAATATTCTTTCAGTGGGAGGCGACGTTCTCGTCGACAGCGAGGCGACTGTGGTGACTTTATCAATCTCAAGACCTGATCCGCCGGCTTAGTCTATCGGAAGTGCTCATAGGGGTAGGATGTGCGTGCGTGCGTTCATAGGGGGTGAGTGCTTGCACGTGTTTATAAACGTTTGCGTTATACTGTGTTTCTAAATAAAAGACTAGGAGTGAAGTTTTTTTTTGTCTTTTTAATGGTTGACTGGGAATGGAGCTGTGGCCGTCGTCACGTCGTGTAGGATGCTGATTACATACAGTCAGAGTCTGAGGGTGCCGAAATGGAGCGATGTTGGGCCAGCATGACGCACGGTAATAATCGTTGTGTTTTCAAAAGAAAAAAAGAGGATGGTATAGTACTTGGAGATGATTATGATCGTTGTTTCATTTGTGGCTTTGAAACTTCCATGATATATACGCATACTGATCTTTATCTCTAAAAAATACGCATGCTGATCAATCTGATTGCCCACTTATGTGAATTACTATCCAGTTTTTATTTAGATTTCCCTTTATTTTTACATACTGTTCCATCTGATGTGCATAGCCCCGACTCCGTTGCTAAGAAATAAAGCCTGATGTTTTCACATGAAGTTTTGAAAGGCGCAGTTGCATAGTTACAGGAAGTTGACAAAAAGGTGCTGCTAAGCAGGATGAAGAGAATTATCCACGCAGACCCACTACATGTACATTTGAAAACATGTGGCAGTTTAATCTATTTTATTTAAGAAAACATGCCACTACCCACAACAGCCAAGAACCGCAACAACTCCAGCATAGAGCCACGGAAACTGAAGTACAACAAGTTTACAACAGTTTCAGCCGCTAGACAGAAAACACACATCAAAGGATGCATGTGTTCCATGTTACACCCAGGATGTTCATAATGTCAACAAGACAGAGGGATTTACTCTGAAGTTTTCTGTAAGCAGGCAGCAAAATAAGAACCGAAGTTGACAGGGGAAAGTGAGAAGCTTCAATTAGCTGAACATAACACACAAAGAAGCCAACAATGTAGTCCCTGCGTACATACATAACTGAAGTTTGCCACAGCGAATGCACAAAGTATAGCTACAAATTACAGCGCTACAAATTACAGCATTCAGCGGATAAATATTTGCACGCTAACATAGGATAAACACTTGCAACCTAACATCCATCTTAAGCCACTTGAACCACTGAAGCTGGAAACTTGCGGTAGTCTGGCACATAGAGTAAACACTGATATGGGTCAAAGTAACTTGGAATATTTAAAATCTCCCAGCCTTCTCCGGTGCTAATTCTCAGTGATTCGGTCAAGAACGATAACTAGCTCCCTCTCAAAATCAAAAGCCACAATGTCATAATCGAAATACCAAAATCCTTTGCTACTCTTATGGAGCGAGATGTCCCTCCCAAATACATCATTCATACTTAGACGGTGCTTCACCACCCACGTGTCAGGGCCTTCCAAACTCCATATCCGCATCACACATCCATCGAATTCTTGTTGTGCGTAGCATAAGACCGTAGATGACTGGCAAAGACAACCATCATGGCGGTCAAACTTCTGACCTAGCCCATTTGGAAATCCTGGCAGCTGAATTGTCCTAGCATTGAGCACCTGTGAGCATGTGTCAGGTACATCGAGTGCCAGAATAATATGCGCCCATAAGTGCTTCACATACAACACTCCGTTTACAAAGACCGAATCACCCCAAAATGCATCATTAGTTTCCCAAAGACAATTAGACCAGGTGGAATCCACGGAGAAAAATACCTTAACTTCAGCTTTGATCCCACCATTGGGGAAAATAATCCACTGAAAGTTGAACACAAAAAAGTGTTGGGACCATAGTGGATCAAATCCCAACCTGAGATAATCATTGGAGACGGACGATCCACGTTGAGTATCTGGAAGGGCCATCCACTCTTCAGTTGCAGGATTGCACACAATGGCGTCGGAAATTTTCCCACGCTTATGACCTCCACGATAACAAAGAAGCAGTCCATTGCTGCACCCCTTAAGCTCTAACGGGTACTCATAACATGGCACAAAGCTAAGTGTTGTGTCAATATATCTGTCACTTGAGGGAAGTCTGGCGAGATGGATTGCAGTGTCATGCCCATGTTTTTTGTACAAGACACCAGCGGGGGCTCTGGGAAGCTTCCGCCGGTAGTGTGGATCGGATGAGAATGCAAGCCAATACTTGCAGACACATTTGAAGCGGCAAAAGGACTTGAGCGGCAGCCGAGATAGGATCTCCACCACAAGGTCATCGGGTAGTACGGATGTGGTCATCCCTTGCCACGGTTCTATATCTCCTTTGAGCAAATGTAGGAGATGAACTTATATCTACATCAAAGGAGAAGAAAACAGATGATTATAAAACTGAGAAACTTAATGTTTGTGCAAAACTGCAGTTAGTGATGTACACAGTATAATTCAAACTGAGCTCAGCACTTGTTACAGTAGATAACCATCTACCCCATGCTGAAAACATAAATTAAGGGGTACAAACAGCAACTAATTGCTAAAAGTCGCTACAACTAACTGCTTTTTGACTAGGAAGCGGGACGGATCAGGCGCCTTTTTGCATCCCTAGGGGCAGTTCACACAGACTGAGGGACTCACCAGCTAGGGGCAGGGGAATCAGCTATCAAGGGTGGAAAAAAAGGCCGCTGCAGCGGGATTGAGGATCCATCTACAGGGGGGCACGATCTCGGATCAGAAACAGAGAAGCATGCGGCCTGCACGAGCCCGGAGGGGGGAATGGGGAACGAGAACGAGAACGAGCACTCACCGCGTTTTTATTGGTTGATTCAGGTAGTCGGCGGGCGATGCGTCAAACACTGGGGAAGCTACGGGGAGCTCAGTCGGTGAAGCAGCGGTCGCGCTCGCGCCGGAGATGGGTGGTCGCCGGGAATGGTGGCGTTGCCGTAGTGGAAGAGAGCAGCGATTTTGGACGGAAATCATTAGAAAAACGGTTTTGCTAATTCTCAGTCGCCTGAGAATTAGCTAAATCTCAGTCGCCTCGATCACCGTTGGATTTGGTGTCATGATCGTGCAGATTGTCTGTTGTTTTGTTTTCTGTATGATGGAAGCTATGCATGCTACTCCACGGAAATGAGTGGGCCGCTGCTGTTGCCGCGCATGCATGGGCTGTTTCTACATCACATTGTTTGGGCTTTTTGCATATTGCAATTTCTTTGTTTTTTAGAGGGACGGTAAACTCTTGTTTAAATTCTACTCCGTACTTGTTCTCTACCGTTTGTAATATAGAAGGTCAGCAAAGGCTGGCACCGGATCAGTTCATTGCATGATCAATTTTTGCAGTCCTTTTTTCTTTTTTCTATTGTATGTTGATTTGTATGACTATGATGTCTGTCTTTCACACATTGTTTCTCTTATTTGATGGTTCCGTCGGCTCAAAAGTTCAAAATGATGGCATGATAATTATTATATATTTTTTGTTTTCCACTATTTTCATATTTCTTTGCCACTGTGTAACATATTAGTTTTTCATGGCCTATCTTTTATGTGCAATATTAAAAAATGATTGATATTTCCTTTTATTTTGTTAACTACTTGTGAATTGATAATTAAGTTAACCACGACCGACTTCTCAATTGTTGGATCGCGTCATAATTCATGCTAGTGTGAAGGTTAAAAATGAGATTTTAACAAAGAAGCAGTCCATTGCTCTAACGGGTACTCATAACATGGCACAAAGCTAAGTGTTGTGTCAATATATCTGTCACTTGAGGGAAGTCTGGCGAGATGGATTGCAGTGTCATGCCCATGTTTTTTGTACAAGACACCAGCGGGGGCTCTGGGAAGCTTCCGCCGGTAGTGTGGATCGGATGAGAATGCAAGCCAATACTTGCAGACACATTTGAAGCGGCAAAAGGACTTGAGCGGCAGCCGAGATAGGATCTCCACCACAAGGTCATCGGGTAGTACGGATGTGGTCATCCCTTGCCACGGTTCTATATCTCCTTTGAGCAAATGTAGGAGATGAACTTATATCTACATCAAAGGAGAAGAAAACAGATGATTATAAAACTGAGAAACTTAATGTTTGTGCAAAACTGCAGTTAGTGATGTACACAGTATAATTCAAACTGAGCTCAGCACTTGTTACAGTAGATAACCATCTACCCCATGCTGAAAACATAAATTAAGGGGTACAAACAGCAACTAATTGCTAAAAGTCGCTACAACTAACTGCTTTTTGACTAGGAAGCGGGACGGATCAGGCGCCTTTTTGCATCCCTAGGGGCAGTTCACACAGACTGAGGGACTCACCAGCTAGGGGCAGGGGAATCAGCTATCAAGGGTGGAAAAAAAGGCCGCTGCAGCGGGATTGAGGATCCATCTACAGGGGGGCACGATCTCGGATCAGAAACAGAGAAGCATGCGGCCTGCACGAGCCCGGAGGGGGGAATGGGGAACGAGAACGAGCACTCACCGCGTTTTTATTGGTTGATTCAGGTAGTCGGCGGGCGATGCGTCAAACACTGGGGAAGCTACGGGGAGCTCAGTCGGTGAAGCAGCGGTCGCGCTCGCGCCGGAGATGGGTGGTCGCCGGGAATGGTGGCGTTGCCGTAGTGGAAGAGAGCAGCGATTTTGGACGGAAATCATTAGAAAAACGGTTTTGCTAATTCTCAGTCGCCTGAGAATTAGCTAAATCTCAGTCGCCTCGATCACCGTTGGATTTGGTGTCATGATCGTGCAGATTGTCTGTTGTTTTGTTTTCTGTATGATGGAAGCTATGCATGCTACTCCACGGAAATGAGTGGGCCGCTGCTGTTGCCGCGCATGCATGGGCTGTTTCTACATCACATTGTTTGGGCTTTTTGCATATTGCAATTTCTTTGTTTTTTAGAGGGACGGTAAACTCTTGTTTAAATTCTACTCCGTACTTGTTCTCTACCGTTTGTAATATAGAAGGTCAGCAAAGGCTGGCACCGGATCAGTTCATTGCATGATCAATTTTTGCAGTCCTTTTTTCTTTTTTCTATTGTATGTTGATTTGTATGACTATGATGTCTGTCTTTCACACATTGTTTCTCTTATTTGATGGTTCCGTCGGCTCAAAAGTTCAAAATGATGGCATGATAATTATTATATATTTTTTGTTTTCCACTATTTTCATATTTCTTTGCCACTGTGTAACATATTAGTTTTTCATGGCCTATCTTTTATGTGCAATATTAAAAAATGATTGATATTTCCTTTTATTTTGTTAACTACTTGTGAATTGATAATTAAGTTAACCACGACCGACTTCTCAATTGTTGGATCGCGTCATAATTCATGCTAGTGTGAAGGTTAAAAATGAGATTTTTCAGTTGCAATAAGATTGTAACTAAGTCTTTTCCAATTACATGTTGGTTGCAACTAACAGAAAATGTTCCGATCGCTGAATTTATGTTGGCTAGGAGTGCAGCTGGGTAGAAACTAAGATTTTTCAGTAACAAATTGGTTGAGATTTTTTTCATGTGTGTTGTGATTCGTGTAATATGTGAGTTACAAGTAAGTTGTAACTAGAAATATTTCAGTTACAAGTGGGTTGCAACTAGAATTTCCAGTTTCTAAATGTTCATCCTTATGTCGTGATGTTTGCTAGATGTGAGTTGTAAGTGGGCTGATATTGACGTTTCCAGTTGCAAGTGGGTTGCAACTGAGCAAAATTTTACTTTTGTTACTCTGAATTTTACTTTCCAGTTGAATTTTTATCGTAATCAAGTCATTACTGTGATTGTTTTTACTTTTTGATCAAGCCACTAGGATCAGTCGCAAGCCACTCGTAAATGTGAGTTAACTTTCTGATTAGTCGCAACCCACCCATAACTGGGAGGTTGAATTTTTTGAGTTCAACTTTTATTGATTAGTTGCAATCCACCTATTACTAAGCTTATGATTTTTTACCTTTTTTATCGCAAGATACATGTAACCGTGAGTTGATTTTCTGATTAGTCGCAAGCTAGCCGTAAATGGGATTTGAATATTTTGAGTTTGACTTTTACCGGTCCCAAGCCAGTTGTAACTTCGGTTTCTATGCTATGACTAGTCAGCAATCTCATTTTGTAACCAATGGGTTGATTTTCTGATTAGTCGCAAGTCGACTGTAACTGGGAGCTGACTTTTGAAGGTGCAATTGACCTGTAATTGAGCTCATGACTTTTTTTACCTTTTTTTGTCGCAAGCCACTTGTAACCGTGAGTTTCTATGCTATGACTAGTCGCAATCTCATTTTGTAACCGTGGGTTGATTTTCTGATTAGTCGCAAGTCGACTGTAACTGAGAGCTGACTTTTGAAGGTGCAATTGACCTGTAATTGAGCTCATGACTTTTTTTACCTTTTTTTGTTGCAAGACACTTGTAACCGTGAGTTGATTTTTTGATTAGTCGCAAACCTCCCGTAACTGGAATTTGACTTTTTTGAGTTTGACTTTTGTTTGTTAGTTGCAATTCATTTTGTAACTGAACATATGAATTTTTTTGACCTCTGTTCCAAGCGGCTTTTTTGGCAGCCCTTACACATATTTTAGTCGCGAGCCACATGTAACTGTGAGTTGACTTTTTGATTAGTCGCAAGCCACCAGTTACTTGGAGTTGACTTTTATTGGGTTTGACTTGTTGTTTAGTTGCAAGCCTATTGTAAATGAGGTAATGACATTTTTTGACCAATTTTTGCAAGCGGAGTTGCAAGCACATTGCAACTGAGAAAAAAAATTGTAACCATTGGATTCACGTCGTGATACTTACTTGCATGAGAGTTGCAAGCGAGTTGGGGTTATAAGTGGGTTGTAACTAAAAAAACATCTTTTCTAACCATTGAATTTGCGTCGTGATTCATACTAGCACGGAAGTTGCAAGTAGATTGCAACAACAACAAAATTTGGTCATTGAATCTTTTGTCATTACTAGGTTAAGAGAATTGCAAATGCTATTTTTTAGTTACAAGTGAGTTTATTTTTGGTTGCAACTAAGAAAAATATTCATGACCGTTGCTTCTGCTCGTGACTAGTGATAGCATGGGAGTTGCTAAAAACAATTTAAAACGTATTTAGAAGTACAAACAACCCAGTCTTATAGGCCCAACAACAAGGCAAACCAAAGCATACAACTATTCCGGCCCAGTTAAAGCAGCAAAAAATATCAATACACATAACGGAACTGCTTGGGCTTGGGCCGGTTCCAAAAACAATAACAGACATAGAATCACACTGGACAAAATACTCAGCTTACGGTGATTGAACGGTGACTGTACGTCGACTGAGAATTAGTTAATTCTCAGTCGACTGAGCACCACGCCCAAAAACTTAGAAAAAGGTTCCCTTCGCAAAGGTCCACGCGCGGGCGATCCGGTGCTGACAAGTGTCGCAATTTCGTTCGTTTCTGCTCCCACCTTTTTTTCACGCGGTGACAAGTGGCAGCTCCCTGGTGGTGGGCAGAGGGTTATACATGCATTTATTTTGAGATTCGTTTTTTAAAAACAAAATATCTTGAGAACCGTTTATCCGATTTACGAACCGTTTTCACTTTTGAACTTCTCGCGTCGAGATCTTCAAAACTAGATCCCATATTCATAGGTTTCGACAAACTTTTTTTTTGTACTTCGGATTGTGTATGTTTTGTACAACCTAAGGCCTAGTTTGGCAGCGCAGTTTTTATAAAACTAGAGTATTGGAAAACCAAAGTATTCCATTGCCTGGCAAAAGAATACTTCAGTTTTCTCTCCTTTCTCAGTTTCCAAAAAAGAGGGGTAGACCTCTTTCTCAAATACTTCAAAAATACTGCAGTTTTGAAGTATACTTCGGTTTTAAAATCACGTTATTTATTGGGTCCAAACACCTTGAAGTATTCAATACTTTAATATTTTTAGAAACTGAAGTATTCGATGCATACTTCAAAAATACTTTGTTCCCAAACGGAGCTTAAGTGTAATTGTACGTACAATCTGAATTTTGTAGTTGTACGTACAACCTGTTAGGTGTAGTTGTTCGTACAACCCGAATGTAGTTGTACGTACAACCCGGTCTGTGTTGCTGTACACCCCGGTATGTGTTGCTGTACAACCCGATCGTTGTTGCTGTACAACCCGGTCTACGTTGCTGTACAATCCGGTCTGCGTTGCTGTACAACGCGGTCTGTGTTGATGTACAACCCGGTCTGTGTTGTTGTACGTACAAACTGATCTGTGTTGCTGTACAGCCCGGTCTGCATTGTTGTACATCCCGTTCTGCGTTGCTGTACAGCCCGGTCTGCGTTGATGTACATCTCGTTCTGCGCTGCTGTACTATCTTAGTTTGTGTTTTGTACAAGTCTAATAATAGATCCAGATCTAGATCTGTATTTGAATCTGGATCTGGACATGCGCGGAACCGCTTGCTTAATTTGCGCCACGTGTCGCAACGGCAGCGCGCGCGTCGCTCCCGCTTTTCCCTTCGCGAAGGCCGACCTTTACCTAGTCCAACCCATTTTGGACCGATCGAGACGGGAGAGCTGCTGTCTAGGGCTCGTTCTGTGGCGGGCCGGGCCGTGGCCCTCGCGTCGGATTTGATTCTTCAGCTCTGGTGGGCCTTCCTGAAGAAAGAATACTTCTCAGCCCAGTCGGGTAGCTCAGTTGTCATTTTTATTTTTGAATTTTGTTAAGAAACACAGCACAACGCAGATGCTCACATATACGCGCGCACACTCACCCCTATGAACGTATACACGCACACCCTATTCATATGATCACCTCCGAAATACGTAGCCGGCGGACTGAGTTTTGAGATTTGACGAAGTCACCACGGGCGACTCGTTGTCGATGAGAACGTCGCCTTCCACTAAAAGAATATTTTGCCTAAATGCAACACACAGATGTCAAACCTGGGGTTTGAATTCTGGTGGACTGAGTGTACAACCACCCTGCTAACCATCCAATCACAGGTTGATTTGCTTTTTATTTTTGAACCTTACGACACGTCGTGGTGTGCATTTTCTTTTTTGGTTGATCGTTTTTTATGGAGCCATAGATGTCAAATACTACTCTTTGTCTGAGACCTATTGGCTTTTGATGTGTTCCATTTTGTTGGATCCTGGGGAACAATGAGATAGGTATAGGGAGATGGTCGTTTAGACGTTTAGTGTTGATTGTCAAAAGGTTTTGTCCAAGGAAGTCCGTGGTTGCTGCTCATCCTTCTTGGTAGACCACTAGCCCGTCCAAAATCAGGGTATGCATTCTTCAAAACTAAGATGTGTGGTATATTTATTTATATCCGTCACACACACGGGAATTTATTTATATTCTTGATATGGTTGTTGCAAATGATAACCACACAAGTACATGTCGTAATTATAGGAGGGTTGAATATATATCACGCCATAGATGTTGGCTGATATACGAGCACAATGAACACCTGCACCGTCAAATTTAGATGTTCACTACTTGTCAAAAGTCCTTAGAAAGTATAGAAACGAAAGTGCTAATATTGAGGCAGTTTTAACGCCAAACCCGCTTCTACAGAATTGGAATGTATGGGTTTGGGATGCAAACTAGTGTAGCGTTTTGCAGCAAACTAGTGTAGCGTTTTGCAGTTTGGTGTAAGTGTAAGTGTAACTTATAAGTTGTACTAGACGGACAACGCGCTTCCCCGCACCGCCTGCTTGGCATTGGAGTATAGTGTGGTCACTCAGGTGCACTTCAATCTAGTTTACAGTCACGTCTATGTGCTTAGCGTTACATCTTAAAGCATCTTAAAGGCACAAGTAGTTTGTAAGAACATAGACTTTGACTTTTTTTTTAGATAAAGGGAAATATTTTAGTATCGCGAGGATACAAATTACACCCAGCTCCAGCAACAATGCAACAGTCGAAGTCATTACGGATGCACACAGCCGAAAGACAAAAATAAAAAAGAAATAAAAAGAAGAAAAGTCCCGCTACAGAGTTACAATCCTTGCAGCAGCCGCACAACCAACACCAAGACACCACCTGATGTCCAAATCTTCAAAAACAAAGTCTTCAAGAAGAACAATGCCAAGCACAACCAATTAAGCCTAGACCTTGAGTTTTCATCCTGAAAGGATGGACTTTGAACTTCACCTGCGATGTTGCCCCCACAAACATGCCGCTGCTCCGCCTCCTGCAACTCCAAGCAAGTTGATATGGGTCAAAGTAACTTGGAATATTTAGAATCTCCCAGCCTTCTCCGGTGCTAATGCTAACAGAGAGCACCTTATCAGTGATTCGGTCAAGAACGATAAGTAGCTCCCTCTCAAAGTCAAAATCCACAATGTCATAATCGAAATAACACAATCCTTCGCTACTCTTATGGAGCGAGATGTCCCTCCCAAATACAACATTCATACTTAGACGGTGCTTCACCACCCACCTGTCAGGGCCTTCCAAACTCCATATCCGCATCATACATCCATCCAATTCTTGTTGTGCGTAGCATAAGACCGTGTTTATTGGTTGATTCAGTTAGTCGGCGGGCGATGCGTCAAACACTGGGGAAGCTATAGTGAGCGCACTCGGTGAAGCAGCGGTCGTAACGGAAATGGATGGTCGCCGGGAATGTATTTCATGATGTATGTAATGACATTGATTTGTATTGTAGATGTTAATTGTTTTCTAGTACTAATTTGGTCAAATTTTAAATTGTTTGACTATAAAAAAACGGAGGGGGTATATCTCAAGACATAGATGGATTCCAAAATAGCTGGTTGGAGTTCATTGTGCCCACACAGACAACCAGGTCAATGAAGTTTGCTGGATTTAATGTGAGCATAAAGTTTTGTATGGCACGACCACTGGACTTTCAAAGGGTAAATCCCAATCCTGAAGTTAAGGGAAACTTTTCTTTTCAAAGTAGTTTTTAGATTTTTCATATTTCAATTGTTGATCTAATCGATGCAAACACAATCATTATGTACGAATTACCACTATGATTTTGCATTTCTAAAATTTGTAAATCAGACAACTGTTTCTCAGCGTTGTCCATTTAATTGCATTATAATCCACGTCAATGCTATTGACTGCGTCCCATCGTGACCGTTGATTCGTTGATATATACCGCCGGTCAGGGCCGGGCCGACTATGGTGCTAAGTGTGCCACCCACCCCGGGCCCAGAATTTTGTGGGACCCAAAATATTTTATCTGCAGTATACCCTGGCACGTTAGGAGTATCAGGTTTCTTGACGTTTGGCTCCTGAGCCGTCTACGCGTGAGTGAACTGTGAGCATGACGTGGCCGTCAGCGCAGCGTGGCTTTGGGCTACTTCCGGCCGGCCGTCCGTACAGCTTGGCTGTGGCTAGCTCTCGTGTCGCTTAGTTGAATAGGAGTTAGACACCCAGCCGCCACACACGATCGCAAAATCGATCAAATTGCATAGCGTCGACGACCAGACTTGCCGGCAATGGTCGGGCGACATTGTTGTCTGCTCATTGGTAATTTCTCTTTTGTGATTAGTGATTAATTTTATTTTTATCGGCTCATACTATTAATTTCTAAATTTTCAGTTGATTTTTGGCGGTGAAATATTGCTTTATAAAGCGGCATGATTGTTTTTCCAATGCAAGTATTACCCATAGAGTTATGTTGACCATTCTTGTAAAGATGACATCGGTGGAACGAAGCGGTTTTAAGTACTATTGAAGTTCTATATGCATACTACAATGACACAATAAAGACTCAACGATTTGGTCATAGTAGCACTTGCGAGCGAAATGTCTTACAAGACTGATTAAGAACATAAAATTTAATGATGATGTTTAAATAAACGTTATGCAATTTCGAGTTAAATAGGTATGATTCTCAATATACTCTCTTTTAACAAAAACTATTCATATATATTATAATGATGTTAGAATAACGTATTAGTTCAAATTTTCACATATGATAGGGCCCTGTTTTAGATTTTGGCACAGGCCCCAGATTTTGCCGGCCCGGCCCTGTATACCGCCACTATTAGCGAAACCACCACCAAGAATGCAATGAATTCATCCATAACAACACTGATGTAGATCTAAAAAAACATTGAGAGCTCTATTGCTACATGATCTCGACCAACATTGTTCAGCTCACTTAGGAGAAGTTCTTGACATATGTTCGTCCCTCAAAAAGTAGCAACATGATGCATGGATGATGTGCGTGAAATAGCACGTGTTAAGTTAATACTTAATTATAGAAAAAAGAAAAATTAGAAATCTGACGATTTTATTGAAATATCCAACCAACAAAGCATTGTCAACTTGATGGAAATTTTTTTAAATGTTTTTTTATAATCCTCGAGGGCTGCACGCTGCAACAACGATGGAAAGTCATAAACTCTAATTAACAATACTACACTTGGTGAGTTACGACATAAATATACTGCAAAGGAAGAATTACTGAATAAATTGTGTTCAGGACGATGATGTAACATTTAAGAGCCATCATGGAAAAACAACCTTGGAATACTGAAAAAGGAATGGTTATTCAACAGATCGTGTTAAAGCATAGACCCTTGCTTCCATTTGATTTAATTTGTCCCAAAATATATGCATAGAGAGTTACAAGAGCACGGACAAAATTTAATCATGACGAACCACAGTCAAAGAGGCACTTTGATTCTCTGAAGAGCGTAATATGAGGTGCCCGATTAAATCAGGAGATCGCTTGTTTCGGTCTGAGTAGAGTAAGAACGGTCATGTTTGATATCGTTGTTGCAGATGACAACCATATAAGTACATGATCATAATTCTAGTGGATCTCCCCGATTCAAAATAACAATAATTCTAGGGGATCTGGATATATATATGGTGCTGGAGGTGTACACTTATATATGAGCACAACGAATGTATACACTGTGAAGTTTTGATGTGCTCTGGTTGAGAGAATTCCTCCTAATATATAGAAACGAAGAAAACTCGGGGAGTAGTATTAATAGAAATGCAATTTAAATTCATGAATTGCTTCAACAAAACTTGAAACGGATGGGTTTGGGATGCATCAGAAATTCCCACATCGGTTTGAAGTGGCGGAGTAACTTTCGGGGTATTCAATCTCTTGAAGAACCTTGTGTTTCTCTCTACACATGTGACGTCTCCACGATCATAGTCCTCCACATCGGACCACCACTACGTTGATCTCATACCTTGCTCCACATTGTCGCTAATCAAAAGGTAATTACTCCAACCTTGATCCCACCTGCTAGCAGTTACAATGTGGACCAGCGACAATGGGCTTTACTCCAACCTTGATCCACATTGTCGCTCCACATCGGACCAGCGTGGACTGCCGGCAATCCTCTCGCCCTCGCCGGGAATGGCCTTGGGAGAATGACAGAACTGGAAGCGGAAGAGCGGCGATTTGGAGCAAGACGAGATAGCTGCTCGCTAGGGCTAAGCAGCAGGGGATTCGTGCTGGTTTGGGCTGCGCGTGCGATTGTTCCTGAAGCAAGCAAGAATCCCAACAATGAAATTTCTATCAAATCATTTTTTTTCAGGGTCTCCGAGTCCCCTTGCATTAAAAAAACATAGCAAACATCTAAGCAAATAATAAATTGTCCTACATTAATCTTATTCCTAATCTTAGGCTTCACACGAAAACCAGATGATGAGGAAACCCTGACGACTACTTTATTGTAAAAATACTAAATTTGTTTATAACCATCATGCGATTGCAACAACAATCCAAATTTATAAACAAAATTTAACATTACTACATACTGTAAATATCAGAGTGAAGATTTCTTACTCCCGAACACCAGGGATCCTTTGATTTGAAAGATAATCAAATAAATTATTTAGAGGTTTCAAAAAATTCTAAAAAAGATCATACATGTTCTCAATGATTTGTTCTATGTGCAGGTGCAAAATTATAATGTAAAATACTTTGCATTTTGAGCTACACAAACATGAGAAATGTAGACTCGGCATAGTTGTCCTAAATTTCTAAATTTTGTTACCTTTGTGTAGCCCATTATACAAATATTCCGCATTGTAAAATAGCACGCTTAATATATACATCATGAAAACATGCAAGATTTTGTTTCAGATTTTTTTGAAATATATTTTTTGAATATTTTCAAAGAAAGGGAGCACTAGTGCTCGGGAGGCAAAGTGACTTTTCACTTGATGATTGATGGCGTAAGTACTTATAGTCGTCGGGGTATTGAACATAGTGTTACATGTTTTCACTTGATTTAAATTTTAATAGCGGAGACATGCATAGGCTTGTTACAAGAACAAGGACACAAACTAGTATTACTCGATGACCATAACTGAAAGAGGCACTTTGCATCTCCGAAGAGTCGTACAAGAGCTGTCCGACTAATGGAGTTGATAGCTTCTTCAGCCAATGATAATGTATTGCAAAGATAACTAATCACATCCTAGATTCTTCTCCTAATTCAGTCATCGTGATTTGAGACGCTCGGCATGCATGGCATGACCTATATCCTCCCGACCTCACCACTCACCACTGCACTACTTTTAGCTAGGTGTACATGTTACCTGAGTGAAGATAGCCATTATAACCACTTGATATGGTTGTTGCATATGGCAACCACACAAGTACATTACAATAATTTTAGTTGAGTTGGACATATTCCCGCGAGAGAGATGTACGCTTATACTATATATGAGTACCACGAGTATGTGCAACGTCAAATTCAGATTGTGCTCTAGTTAACATAAGTCCTCCTGATATATGAAAACAAAAGGACTTACGGAGGCAATATTAACACCAGAACTGCTTTTACAGAAGTTGGAACGCATGGGCTTGTGATGCATCGGGAATTCCCAAATCCCTGAAAATAAGGAGTATAGGGCACCAATATAACGTTGGGATACTTGTTGGTGATCACTTTCTCCTGTTTTGCCTCAACAATCTTGACGCTTGCATGATCATATTCCTCTACACCAAACCATCACGACCACCAGCCTTCTGTCAACAATCACAGGTGTATAGTGGGATACAAGCAGCCTCGAAGCCCGGATCGATGGTAGTATTACTATTACCGATGGTTGTTAAGGTTCTCTGTTCCTCTGTTTGCATAAAGCTTACACGCCATCGGTCAAAAAAAGTACTACTCAAATCCTATTCAACATCCCGTTGTACACAAGGTTACTTTTTTTCCAACCGAGCTTTCAAGCCCATTTGCATCTTATTTAACGGAAAGACTATACCAGTTCATTATATGCATCGGTCAAGAAAGGTACTCCAACCGGCCCTAATTAACTGTTGGGGAGAATCAACTGCTCTAAGACAAAATTGCTGTACACTTCATGATAATTTTCCCGGATCGGTGGTAGTATTAAAATCCTATTCAACATACCGAGTTTTACACAACTACCTGAATTTTTGGCATGGCATCAATCAATATTTCCTTAGGTGTTGATTTACCCACGATCAAAAACTTCAGGGTGTAAATTAGACAAGTTTCGCTTAATGGAATTAATGATCAGACGGCTCAAAGCTGAAAATGAAAGTTGAATTATATGCTTTTTATTGCTGCCGGATCTTCGTCGGACTTATGAAATCAAGTAGCTTCAAAACTGTGTGCGAGGAGTACAGCACACAACTCGCATACATTACACTAAGAGCATATCCACCGACACCCTCCAAACGACCCTCACAGGTCTAATGGGCATCATGACGTAAAAACGCCTGAAAGGTTTGCCCGAGTCAATTTGTGTCTGACACCTTCGAAAGGGCCCCAAGTTTGGAGACCCTCTCGGAGGTGCTGGACATGAGCTGAACATGCCCTCGAACGTGGATAGACCGCCATTCATACACACAGTACCGACATGACCTGATTAATTTGCTCCCCATCGTGTCCTTATTTTTCCTCTCGCCGGCGAATCGCACCAGCGTCGCCACCCTTATCGTCGCGAACTTGAATCGCACCTCGGGGGCAAGTCGCGGCGACCACGCCGACCTGCTTGCCGCTCCCCGTCGGTCTCCGACCTCCCCTTGCGCCGGCGCAACTAATTCAAAGTCGCGTACGCCTCTTCTTCCCTCCCGCCCCGGACGCAAGGTGTTCGACCATTCGTTCATAGGCTCATTTGATGATTTATTTAGTCCAGTAGGCTATGGACAGCACCGACGGTTCATGTTTTATCAAATGATGGGGGTGGATATCGCCCTTGCGGCGGCCGCCGATGAGAACGAGATGGTCATGGCAGCTCTTCTAGATGCAGTAGTCGAGGCAGAGGCAATGCTGAAGCATGAAGGATCAGCTACCAGACGGCGATGGCCAACAAGGATCGTCACAGAGCGACTGGGCACATGCTCTTGTACAACGACTACTTTGTCGCGAATCCGACGAACTTGCCTCATGAATTTCACCGACACTTTAAGATGAACATGGAGGTGTTCAAAAGGATCGTGCATGGAGTTTGGGAATACGATGACTACTTTGAACTGAAGAGAAGTTGCACCAGCCTCTTTGGATTCTCATCTTTTCAGAAATTTCTTGGCACATGTCGGCAAATTCGCAATGGAAGAAGGCACGCTAGCTGCACGATGACGTCGTGACGCACTTGTAGGTCATCAAAGCAAGGAATGTCCCCAATCAGGTGCGGTTTGAGATTTCCATGTGTTTTAACTCAAGTTCATATTTAAACTTTGCATTCGTATTATACTTTTAAAGAGCCACCACACTTGTGTTGTAATAATTTATACATTTTTTATATTTAAATTCATATTTAGACTTTGCAAAAAACACCGCCGCATGTAAAAATGAAAAAAAATGAGGTGTTGGTGGGGGGGGGGGGGCGGCCCCCCCAGCCCAACACAAAATTTCCTATGTTGTGTGCATCGCCATGGATTGTAGGTTGAACTCTCGGATTTGGGAAAGAAGAAATGTAAGCGGTAGAAGATGGACCTGTCATTCGGGTCCCACCAGTGAATGGGTAAGTTACTCAACGTCTCAACCGACGCGGGGTGTGTGCGTCTATCAATGAAAAAACGCGGGGTGGTGGGTGCGTGGCGTGGCTGCCGGTCTTTAGTTCTTTCCCCAACTGTCTCCTAGGACACCTCGACCCGAGCAGCGTCGCCCGCCCCGACCTAGCCGCCGGCCGGCGATCAACAGCTGAGAAGCAGGATAGCAGCGACCCCAAAGGAGACCCTACCGGCCAATCCCTCTAGCTGAAGTGCTGAATCTCTTCTTCACTCTTTTGATTCTTGGTAAGTTGTTGAGTAGTTCATTTATTTGAGAATAAGAGAATAATCCGTATTTGGGAATTGGACAGCTAGAACTTGGGGAAAGTTAGATGGCATATCCGTAAAGAAATTGGTGATTCTTTTTTTTTGCACAAAAATTAGTAATTCTAAATTCTCTATTATGTTTGGTCTTTCGCCCCCCCCCCCCCCCCCCCCCCAAATTTTTTTTTTTTCAAGCTCCGCCACTGCTCCAATGTGCTGGATTCATGTCCAACACCCTCCAAATGAGCCTCAATCTTTGTCATTTTTAATACTCTTATAATCTTTGTCATTTTTAGAGATTCAAACTCTCTAGCTATATCGATCAATCTGCATCTCTAAATTGTACGGATTGCTGACTGAGGCAGTGGAACCAAATCGCTGGTACTATATTAAGTCCAGACGTCCTATACCTGGTGAAGAAATAGAGTGGGCATCTATTATGTCAAGTGGAAAACTAAATGAAATTGGGTTGAAGGAATGCTATTTTCCAAAGTGGACATAGACATGCACACTGTTGCTATTACAGTTTTAGCAATAACTATGTTTCGGAAGTCTGATAGCTTGCAACAACATGGAGGTTATGAATCATTCATTCTTTAATAGTAACTAGTTAGAGCTGGATGTTCAAAAACCACCACAATACTCCCCTCACTTTTCGTCTATTTATCTATCTCCAATTTTTCCATGTACTCTTGCGGCATGTGAGGATGGTATGAGATTTTGTCCTTGTATGGTGATTTTCTGATAGGCTGCCGCATGTCCTACAAAATTGGATCTTTTTTGCTTTATGTTTTTGTAAAAAGAGAAAATATTTTCATTATGCCTAACTGTACCTCTGGATATTACCAATAGGAATGAAATTAGCATTGCTTGTTTTTGTCAAATCTGTTGAATTGATCTTAAGGCAGCTAGAGTTGGCAAAAGCAACTTGGTTTGCTTTTGCAAACCGACCTAAGGAGGTGCCCTGATTGGGGGCACCAAAATATCCAGCAAGGTGGGTCCCCCCATGGCACTGTGCTATAAAACCAGGGAGATGTCCTTATGGGACATAAAGTGAGAGAGATAACAGATTTATCTCCCTGGGCTGCCCAATCCTAGCAAGCACAGCAGCCATGAGAAGGCATCCACCATCAGCTCCTACGCGTTCTAGGAGCTGTCCCGGAGAAGGAAAAGTAAGAGAGTTTCACTGAGTGGAGTCCCAGATGTTCTCATCAATTTCTACAAGACATAAGGTGTGTTTGTTCTAATTTATCTTAGTTGTGGTTCAAATCTTGGGCTAGATGATCCTAAGGATCACAACAAAATCTAGGCCTGTGTACTCACTAGTAGACAATCAAGCACATCAACTTACTTGAAGGAAATGCTATTTTGCAAAGTAGACAGATATAATCATTCCGCTGTTTTCTCATTAGATCTTGATGTTCAAAATAACACCACATTTATTTGGGGGGGTGGGGGGGGGGGGGGGGGGGGGGGATTAGATAATTTTTTATTGAATCTTATTTGGAGGAGCTAGATTTCCAATATAATTCATTTGGTTTGAGTTAAGCATTCGTATTTACCTTGGCCAAACTCTGTATCAACAGATTCTATTTTAACATAACACAACCATAACATTACATGTCGACCTATTGTACAAAATACAATTCAAGGATTTTTTTCCTTCTGTTTTGTTACAATCTATAAAACATATCACAAAAGAATAATAATAAAAGGCACAGATCCAATTATTTCTCGGTCCGTTCCAGTGACAAAACTCAGTTGTGCACTGTCAATGCTCGCTCAAAAAAAAGACCGCAACAACAGCCGAATGATGAAGGCCAGGATCAGCATGACAACAGCGATGATCAAGCCTTTTCTTGCTATGAACCGGTTCTTTGTCTTCTTTGCAACTTCTACTCCTCGTTGTGCTCTATCCATCCACTTCATCATCCTGTGCAGTCCTTCTGGAGATAATGCAGACATATTTTTTTGGACTTCGTTAACATCCTCTTCCGACAGCTCCATACCAAAGATCTTACTTGTGCTTGCCATCACATCAGGACTCATGTCTTTCATCATGGACGCAAACATCTGCTGCATTGCAGGGTCTTCCATGGACTTCCTCACGACGTCTTGCATATCAGATGTAGAAGGTGGAGAACTGAGTGGCGGCTGGTCCAAAGCACTGTTGTTTACTAGTATTTCATCAGTGTTCTTGGCAACACTTCGCGGAGATGTAGGCTGGATGAAGTTATCTTCTTCCTGTTGTTCTTCTTCTACGATTTCTTCAATAACAACTCCTTTTGGTAGGTTTGCAAGTTTTCCTTGGGCGTCTCTCAGAACCTCGGCGATGGTTTCGTCCTCTGGAGATATTTCATGGGCTTTACTCAAGTCAGCAACAGCAGCTTCCAGGTTTCCTAGTTCTCTGTACGCCTGACCCCTTCGGTAGTATGCTTTGACATTGCTCGAGTCGTAGGTCAGAACCTCGGAACCTTGACTCACGCACTCCTCAAACTTGGCTGATTTCAGTTAACAAGACATCAAATTGAGCGCGCACTGCAGCTGTATCGTTTGCCCAGCCGCCGATGGTACGTTCTTAGCGTTCTCCTTGGCGAGCTTGTATTTGGCAGCGGCAGCGGCGTACTGCCCACGGTTATGGAGCTCGTTTCCCTGCCGCTTCAGCATCTGCGCATCGGCTTGGGCCTTCATGGCGACGAATTCCTCGGGCTTGGCGCCTGCGATTGTTTCAGTCATATTGAGTATTTCTTCTGGCCTCGTCTGGTTCAGCTACCGGGCCGCTACTTTGAAGTCATCGGCTCTCATGTTCTTCATGCTCTCGGATTTCTAGCTTCACCAGGTCGGGGTTGGACATGACCTGCTGCCTGCTGGTGCATCCTGGCGAAGGCGTCAGGGGGCATGCGGCTCATCTACTCCTGCGCCAGCCTCATCATCTCCGGATCCATCATGGCGACGCCGCCGACGGAGCTGAGGCGAATCGAAGACGCCGATGGATCAACATATGCCAGTTTAAGAAATAAACATGCCACTGTCCCAGGACCCAAAACAACTCCAATATAAAGCAAGGGAAACTGAAGTATTATGTACTTGTAGATTATTGCAAGAGTTCCTGTAACTTACAAAATACCATGCATGTGTGACATGTACTTGTGCCAAAGTTCATCACAACAGATGTTCATAACATCAACAAGACAGAATGTACTCTGCAATTATCCTCAACTAGGCTAGCATAAGACAAGAGTTGGAAGGGGAAAACGAGATGTGCAAATTAAATGTCACATAACACATGTAGAAGCCAGCAATCCAACACATAATACATAATAGCTGTTTGGTAGAGCTAGTGCACAAGAGACCATTACAGATTACATTATTGATTTGGTAACGCATACAACAAGCTAACATTCATCTTGAGCCCTTCAAAGCACCGAAGCCGGAAACTTGCCGTAGTATGGCACATAGTAGTAACCTAGACAGTCACTCGAAAACCCCCGAACGTTTTCCAGTCCTCGTGCTAAATACGAGGACATTCTTTTTGCGGGGGGCAACTGAGGGGGCAACATCATCAGTACGGTCAACAAGGATAACAAGCTCCCTCTCGAGGTCAAAATCCATGATGTCATAATCGAAACACCACCTCCTGCTAGTATCCCTCCCAAGTACGTTGTTAGCATTTAGACGATGCTTCACCACCCACCTGTCAGAGCCTTCCAGACTCAAGATTCGCATCACAGAACCATCCAATTCGTGTTGTGCATAGCATAAGTCCCCATATGACTGGCAAAGACGCCCAGCCGAACAACCAAACCCATCTTCTATCCCGTTTGGAAAATCCTAGCAGCTAAATGGTCCTGACTGGTGGTTCCCACCTGTTAGAATGAGTGTCAATTCGTATTCAATTCTATTTTAATGCACATTGAACGATTGGAACGAAAAAGATAGTTTTACGGAATTTAGCACGTAAAGTCCTCGTAGTTTTATGTGATAAACTCAGAATGAATGAAATATGTTTGTGGATCAAAACATGCGCCAAATTATTATTTTTAAAACATTCAAATAGTATGCATATTGTGTTGAATAATTAGGCGATTTAGCATATGATTTAATTTCCAATAACAGTGAACAAAATATGACTAGAATAATATAGATTAAACTAATCATGCGATCTACTAACACAGTAGGTAAACAGATGCAATCTAGAGCATGTACTATAAGTAAGAACTCTAGCAAAACGTCATATAGGAAGATCAAGAACACATACGGTGCAGCGGCAGTCGCACCACTGGAGTTTCCCGTGTTGTCGCCCATGTCGTCGATGAAGAGGCTGGCGATGTCGGGGAAGAAGTCGTCGTTGGGGAAGAACTCGAAGCCAGTAGTCGCGCGAGTGCGCTCCCCAAAAACCTGATCGCCCCTCTCCCGTACAGGATCACAAGAGGCGGGGTTCCGGAGGCCTACTGTCCCTTCAACCGGTGCACGCCGGAAGACGGGATGGAGAAGACTTGGTAGACGGCGGCGCAATGCTCTGGAACGGTGTGAGACCATGTATCTCGTGGTGGCGGCTAGGGTTTGCCCCGGGCTGTATATATAGAGCGAGTCGGGTAGGACGTGGGCTGTAAGCCACGATCGAGTCGGTAACGCCCCACGATCCCATTAGAATCGGAAACGGCAAAGTAATTAACGCGTCCGTTAATTACTAATCAATGACTCATTAATTTTCCCGGACTGCAAAAATATAATCTCGGCTCGGCGAGATTCCCGCAAACCGCGGCGCGTCGTGACGTGTCGTGACGAGGCGAGGCGAGGCGTGGTGTGGCGAGGCGAGCGAGGAGGAGGAGCGCGCGTGTGGCACCCTTCATCTTCTCTTATTCTCACTAGCTCATATTGGTATTAGAACATCCCACTATATAAAGTGGTGCAGCTCACTCTTCACTAGCAGTATGGGACTAAACATTAGTCACGTACACTCAACCAGCCATTTTATTAATGGGCCATGGGAATTTCGGATTTTAGTTGGGCTGGCCCATGTACACTAAAATTCCAGCAATCCCCCACAAAGTCTCATTCGCACATTATATCACATTTGTTCCAAAACATTGTTTTATATACCGGTGTTTAGTGGGGACTGTTAAGTTGAACTCCACTTAAGAACTTATGCTACGTTAGGCCACAACTTGAATAGTGGACTATGCCTTGAACTACAAGTTTGCTGCGACCTAATTTCACACAAGCCCTTGACCGATACTAGGCTACCGCAAGGCTTCCCCGCGGTGTGGAGCTTATACGTCATACTCCAAGGCCTTTCATGAGTTTACTAAAGAGCACCCGACTCTCATAGACTGCGACGTTTAACAGTCAGACTCATATAGGTGTATTCCTCAAGAGATGCTCTGCAGGATAACATCTCCGCTTATAAAAGTAAGCCGCTTGGAACACATTAAGATAAATATCAACCTGCCATGCAGATCAGGAGAGTATTGCAACTTTGCGGAGTGGGATAGTAAAATGTAAGGTCCTCCCAGCCGACCAATAGCTTGTCTCCCACTTCTAATTCACGGGATCTCCGATCACATAGAGTAGGTTACCACTGTGGACAACTCATACGGTGGGTCTCAAATCCATCTCCCTCGATGCATTATCTATCACATTACGTGATAAACCATTTGTGAAAGGATCTGCCAAGTTTTTAGACGTTTGGATATAATCCAACGCAATAACTCCGGAGTTCTTCAATTTTCTGACAGATTTCAATCTCCTTTTCACATGCCTTTATGACTTCAAATTATCCTTAGAACTTTTAATCTTAACAATCACAGTTTGATTATCACAGTTCATAAGGATGGCGGGTATGGGTTTTCCAACCACAGGTAAGTCCATCAAAATCTCTCGAAGCCACTCTTCTTCAACAGTGGCTGTGTCTAATGCTGTGAGTTCTGCTTCCATAGTTGACCTCGTTAAGATGGTCTGCTTGCAAGACTTCCAGGAAACAGCTCCACCACCGAGTGTAAACACATAACCACTCGTGGCCTTAATCTCATCAGCATCAGATATCCAATTGGAATCACTATAACCTTCCAGTACTCTAGGATAACCAGAATAGTGAATTCCATAGCTCGCAATGCCTTTTAAATAACGCATAACTCTCTCAAGCGCATGCCAATGATCATCTCCCGGGTTGGAAACAAACCGGCTCAACTTGCTTACAGCAAAAGAGATGTCAGACCTCGTGGCACAAGCCAAATACATAAGCGAGCCAATGATCTGAGAATATCTCAGTTGATCTCTAGCAATGCCCTGATTCTTTCGAATCAACACACTGGGATCATATGGTGTCGGAGAAGGCTTGCAGTCGTCATACCCGAAACGACTCAAAATCTTTTCCACATAGTGGGACTGAAGCAGTGTAATCCCACCATCACCATCTCTCAGCAGCTTGATGTTTAATATTACATCAGCTACTCCAAGATCCTTCATCTCAAAGCAGTGAGATAAGAAATCCTTAACCTCCTTGATTAAATCAAGATTGGTTCCAAATATCAGTATGTCATCGACATACAGACATAGAATAACTCCCTCGCCCCCACCATGGCGATAGTATACACACTTATCGGATTCGTTAACAACGAAACCTGCAGCAGTTAAAGTTCTTTCAAACTTCTCATGCCACTGCTTAGGAGCTTGCCTAAGGCCATATAAAGACTTCAATAGCTTGCACACCTTTGCTTCCTGACCCGGTACTACAAAACCATCAGGCTGATCCATATAGATTTCCTCGTCTAACTCTCCATTTAGGAAAGCTGTCTTAACGTCCATTTGATGAACGAGAAGATGATGCGAGGCAGCCAATGAAAGTAGCACCCGAATCATGGTCAGTCTAGCCACAGGTGAGTAAGTATCAAAGAAGTCTTCTCCTTCTTTCTGGGTATAACCCTTGGCCACAAGCCGCGCCTTGTACTTCTCAATAGTACCATCAGGCCTAAGCTTTTTCTTGAACACCCACTTACATCCTACAGGTTTGCACCCATAAGGACGATCAGTGACTTCCCAGGTTCCGTTAGCTAAGATGGAATCCATCTCACTACGGACAGCCTCCTTCCAGTAGTCAGCATCAAGAGATGCATAAGCTTCTGAAATGGTACTAGGGGTGTCATCCACAAGGTATATAATGAAATCATCACCAAAGGACTTAGCAGTCCTCTGTCTCTTGCTCCTCAAAGGAACTTCATTTTCATCCTCCACAGGATTATCAGTGTGTTCTATCGAAATGGTAGGATCAGGAATCTCAACTAATTCCTGACTAGATGTATTCGGTGTATCCTTTGCTCTCGCCTTCTCTTCCACATCAAGCGACCCAATGAGATCCGAAACGGAAAACTCTTGTCTCTTGTGTTTCAGAGAGGTAGCAAAGTTGCTCCACGAAGGTGGAAGCTTGGCAATAATGTCACCGGCGACGAACTTGTCCGGTAAGATACACTTAAAGTGTTCAAGTCCTTAGCGAGTGACTGTATCTCATGAGCCTGTTGAACAACGGGGCGCTCATCAGTCATCTTGTAGTCATAGAAAGTTTCCATGACATACAACTCGCTGCCAGCGTCCGAGACCCCAAACTTGGCCTCGAGCGCATCCCACATGTCCTTGCCGTTAGAAAACGACATATACGAGTAAACAATGGAATCGTCAAGAATACTCAAAAGGGCACTCTTAAACATGTTGTCGAGCCTCTCGAAGGACTCCTGCTGTGCAGGGTCAAGCTCGCCATCAGGCTTGCCTTTGGTGGCAGCATAGCAGTTCATGTTCTGAAACCATAACACTGCTCTCATGCGCCACAGCTTATACATAACCCCTTTAAAGGGAAACGGCCTCGTTGACGCGATAAAGCCAGCAGTTGCTAATTGCCTATAATCAGGTTTTTGGATTGTTGAATAATTAGGCGATTTAGCATATGATTTAATTCCCAATAACAGTGAACAAAATATGACTAGAATAATATAGATTAAACTAATCATGCGATCTACTAACACAGTAGGTAAACAAATTTCAAAAAAAAAAAAAAAACACAGTAGGTAAACAGATGCAATCTAGAGCATGTACTATAAGTAAGAACTCTAGCAAAACGTCATATAGGAAGATCAAGAACACATACGGTGCAGCGGCAGTCGCACCACTGGAGTTTCCCGTGTTGTCGCCCATGTCGTCGATGAAGAGGCTGGCGATGTCGGGGAAGAAGTCGTCGTTGGGGAAGAACTCGAAGCCAGTAGTCGCGCGAGTGCGCTCCCCAAAAACCTGATCGCCCCTCTCCCGTACAGGATCACAAGAGGCGGGGTTCCGGAGGCCTACTGTCCCTTCAACCGGTGCACGCCGGAAGACGGGATGGAGAAGACTTGGTAGACGGCGGCGCAATGCTCTGGAACGGTGTGAGACCATGTATCTCGTGGTGGCGGCTAGGGTTTGCCCCGGGCTGTATATATAGAGCGAGTCGGGTAGGACGTGGGCTGTAAGCCACGATCGAGTCGGTAACGCCCCACGATCCCATTAGAATCGGAAACGGCAAAGTAATTAACGCGTCCGTTAATTACTAATCAATGACTCATTAATTTTCCCGGACTGCAAAAATATAATCTCGGCTCGGCGAGATTCCCGCAAACCGCGGCGCGTCGTGACGTGTCGTGACGAGGCGAGGCGAGGCGTGGTGTGGCGAGGCGAGCGAGGAGGAGGAGCGCGCGTGTGGCACCCTTCATCTTCTCTTATTCTCACTGGCTCATATTGGTATTAGAACATCCCACTATATAAAGTGGTGCAGCTCACTCTTCACTAGCAGTATGGGACTAAACATTAGTCACGTACACTCAACCAGCCATTTTATTAATGGGCCATGGGAATTTCGGATTTTAGTTGGGCTGGCCCATGTACACTAAAATTCCAGCAATTCCCCACAAAGTCTCATTGGCACATTATATCACATTTGTTCCAAAACATTGTTTTATATACCGGTGTTTAGTGGGGACTGTTAAGTTGAACTCCACTTAAGAACTTATGCTACGTTAGGCCACAACTTGAATAGTGGACTATGCCTTGAACTACAAGTTTGCTGCGACCTAATTTCACACAAGCCCTTGACCGATACTAGGCTACCGCAAGGATTCCCCGCGGTGTGGAGCTTATACGTCATACTCCAAGGCCTTTCATGAGTTTACTAAAGAGCACCCGACTCTCATAGACTGCGACGTTTAACAGTCAGACTCATATAGGTGTATTCCTCAAGAGATGCTCTGTAGGATAACATCTCCGCTTATAAAAGTAAGCCGCTTGGAACACATTAAGATAAATATCAACCTGCCATGCAGATCAGGAGAGTATTGCATCTTTGCGGAGTGGGATAGTAAAATGTAAGGATACTCTCCTCCCAGCCGACCAATAGCTTGTCTCCCACTTCTAATTCACGGGATCTCCGATCACATAGAGTAGGTTACCACTGTGGACAACTCATACGGTGGGTCTCAAATCCATCTCCCTCGATGCATTATCTATCACATTACGTGATAAACCATTTGTGAAAGGATCTGCCAAGTTTTTAGACGTTTGGATATAATCCAACGCAATAACTCCGGAGTTCTTCAATTTTCTGACAGATTTCAATCTCCTTTTCACATGCCTTTATGACTTCAAATTATCCTTAGAACTTTTAATCTTAACAATCACAGTTTGATTATCACAGTTCATAAGGATGGCGGGTATGGGTTTTCCAACCACAGGTAAGTCCATCAAAATCTCTCGAAGCCACTCTTCTTCAACAGTGGCTGTGTCTAATGCTGTGAGTTCTGCTTCCATAGTTGACCTCGTTAAGATGGTCTGCTTGCAAGACTTCCAGGAAACAGCTCCACCACCGAGTGTAAACACATAACCACTCGTGGCCTTAATCTCATCAGCATCAGATATCCAATTGGAATCACTATAACCTTCCAGTACTCTAGGATAACCAGAATAGTGAATTCCATAGCTCGCAATGCCTTTTAAATAACGCATAACTCTCTCAAGCGCATGCCAATGATCATCTCCCGGGTTGGAAACAAACCGGCTCAACTTGCTTACAGCAAAAGAGATGTCAGGCCTCGTGGCACAAGCCAAATACATAAGCGAGCCAATGATCTGAGAATATCTCAGTTGATCTCTAGCAATGCCCTGATTCTTTCGAATCAACACACTGGGATCATATGGTGTCGGAGAAGGCTTGCAGTCGTCATACCCGAAACGACTCAAGATCTTTTCCACATAGTGGGACTGAAGCAGTGTAATCCCACCATCACCATCTCTCAGCAGCTTGATGTTTAATATTACATCAGCTACTCCAAGATCCTTCATCTCAAAGCAGTGAGATAAGAAATCCTTAACCTCCTTGATTAAATCAAGATTGGTTCCAAATATCAGTATGTCATCGACATACAGACATAGAATAACTCCCTCGCCCCCACCATGGCGATAGTATACACACTTATCGGATTCGTTAACAACGAAACCTGCAGCAGTTAAAGTTCTTTCAAACTTCTCATGCCACTGCTTAGGAGCTTGCTTAAGGCCATATAAAGACTTCAATAGCTTGCACACCTTTGCTTCCTGACCCGGTACTACAAAACCATCAGGCTGATCCATATAGATTTCCTCGTCTAACTCTCCATTTAGGAAAGCTGTCTTAACGTCCATTTGATGAACGAGAAGATGATGCGAGGCAGCCAATGAAAGTAGCACCCGAATCATGGTCAGTCTAGCCACAGGTGAGTAAGTATCAAAGAAGTCTTCTCCTTCTTTCTGGGTATAACCCTTGGCCACAAGCCGCGCCTTGTACTTCTCAATAGTACCATCAGGCCTAAGCTTTTTCTTGAACACCCACTTACATCCTACAGGTTTGCACCCATAAGGACGATCAGTGACTTCCCAGGTTCCGTTAGCTAAGATGGAATCCATCTCACTACGGACAGCCTCCTTCCAGTAGTCAGCATCAAGAGATGCATAAGCTTCTGAAATGGTACTAGGGGTGTCATCCACAAGGTATATAATGAAATCATCACCAAAGGACTTAGCAGTCCTCTGTCTCTTGCTCCTCAAAGGAACTTCATTTTCATCCTCCACAGGATTATCAGTGTGTTCTATCGAAATGGTAGGATCAGGAATCTCAACTAATTCCTGACTAGATGTATTAGGTGTATCCTTTGCTCTCGCCTTCTCTTCCACATCAAGCGACCCAATGAGATCCGAAACGGAAAACTCTTGTCTCTTGTGTTTCAGAGAGGTAGCAAAGTTGCTCCACGAAGGTGGAAGCTTGGCAATAATGTCACCGGCGACAAACTTGTCCGGTAAGATACACTTAAAGTGTTCAAGTCCTTAGCGAGTGACTGTATCTCATGAGCCTGTTGAACAACGGGGCGCAAATCAGTCATCTTGTAGTCATAGAAAGTTTCCATGACATACAACTCGCTGCCAGCGTCCGAGACCCCAAACTTGGCCTCGAGCGCATCCCACATGTCCTTGCCGTTAGAAAACGACATATACGAGTAAACAATGGAATCGTCAAGAATACTCAAAAGGGCACTCTTAAACATGTTGTCGAGCCTCTCGAAGGACTCCTGCTGTGCAGGGTCAAGCTCGCCATCAGGCTTGCCTTTGGTGGCAGCATAGCAGTTCATGTTCTGAAACCATAACACTGCTCTCATGCGCCACAGCTTATACATAACCCCTTTAAAGGGAAACGGCCTCGTTGACGCGATAAAGCCAGCAGTTGCTAATTGCCTATAATCAGGTTTTTGGATTGTTGAATAATTAGGCGATTTAGCATATGATTTAATTCCCAATAACAGTGAACAAAATATGACTAGAATAATATAGATTAAACTAATCATGCGATCTACTAACACAGTAGGTAAACAGATGCAATCTAGAGCATGTACTATAAGTAAGAACTCTAGCAAAACGTCATATAGGAAGATCAAGAACACATACGGTGCAGCGGCAGTCGCACCACTGGAGTTCCCCGTGTTGTCGCCCATGTCGTCGATGAAGAGGCTGGCGATGTCGGGGAAGAAGTCGTCGTTGGGGAAGAACTCGAAGCCAGTAGTCGCGCGAGTGCGCTCCCCAAAAACCTGATCGCCCCTCTCCCGTACAGGATCACAAGAGGCGGGGTTCCGGAGGCCTACTGTCCCTTCAACCGGTGCACGCCGGAAGACGGGATGGAGAAGACTTGGTAGACGGCGGCGCAATGCTCTGGAACGGTGTGAGACCATGTATCTCGTGGTGGCGGCTAGGGTTTGCCCCGGGCTGTATATATAGAGCGAGTCGGGTAGGACGTGGGCTGTAAGCCACGATCGAGTCGGTAACGCCCCACGATCCCATTAGAATCGGAAACGGCAAAGTAATTAACGCGTCCGTTAATTACTAATCAATGACTCATTAATTTTCCCGGACTGCAAAAATATAATCTCGGCTCGGCGAGATTCCCGCAAACCGCGGCGCGTCGTGACGTGTCGTGACGAGGCGAGGCGAGGCGTGGTGTGGCGAGGCGAGCGAGGAGGAGGAGCGCGCGTGTGGCACCCTTCATCTTCTCTTATTCTCACTGGCTCATATTGGTATTAGAACATCCCACTATATAAAGTGGTGCAGCTCACTCTTCACTAGCAGTATGGGACTAAACATTAGTCACGTACACTCAACCAGCCATTTTATTAATGGGCCATGGGAATTTCGGATTTTAGTTGGGCTGGCCCATGTACACTAAAATTCCAGCAATCCCCCACAAAGTCTCATTGGCACATTATATCACATTTGTTCCAAAACATTGTTTTATATACCGGTGTTTAGTGGGGACTGTTAAGTTGAACTCCACTTAAGAACTTATGCTACGTTAGGCCACAACTTGAATAGTGGACTATGCCTTGAACTACAAGTTTGCTGCGACCTAATTTCACACAAGCCCTTGACCGATACTAGGCTACCGCAAGGATTCCCCGCGGTGTGGAGCTTATACGTCATACTCCAAGGCCTCTCATGAGTTTACTAAAGAGCACCCGACTCTCATAGACTGCGACGTTTAACAGTCAGACTCATATAGGTGTATTCCTCAAGAGATGCTCTGCAGGATAACATCTCCGCTTATAAAAGTAAGCCGCTTGGAACACATTAAGATAAATATCAACCTGCCATGCAGATCAGGAGAGTATTGCATCTTTGCGGAGTGGGATAGTAAAATGTAAGGATACTCTCCTCCCAGCCGACCAATAGCTTGTCTCCCACTTCTAATTCACGGGATCTCCGATCACATAGAGTAGGTTACCACTGTGGACAACTCATACGGTGGGTCTCAAATCCATCTCCCTCGATGCATTATCTATCACATTACGTGATAAACCATTTGTGAAAGGATCTGCCAAGTTTTTAGACGTTTGGATATAATCCAACGCAATAACTCCGGAGTTCTTCAATTTTCTGACAGATTTCAATCTCCTTTTCACATGCCTTTATGACTTCAAATTATCCTTAGAACTTTTAATCTTAACAATCACAGTTTGATTATCACAGTTCATAAGGATGGCGGGTATGGGTTTTCCAACCACAGGTAAGTCCATCAAAATCTCTCGAAGCCACTCTTCTTCAACAGTGGCTGTGTCTAATGCTGTGAGTTCTGCTTCCATAGTTGACCTCGTTAAGATGGTCTGCTTGCAAGACTTCCAGGAAACAGCTCCACCACCGAGTGTAAACACATAACCACTCGTGGCCTTAATCTCATCAGCATCAGATATCCAATTGGAATCACTATAACCTTCCAGTACTCTAGGATAACCAGAATAGTGAATTCCATAGCTCGCAATGCCTTTTAAATAACGCATAACTCTCTCAAGCGCATGCCAATGATCATCTCCCGGGTTGGAAACAAACCGGCTCAACTTGCTTACAGCAAAAGAGATGTCAGGCCTCGTGGCACAAGCCAAATACATAAGCGAGCCAATGATCTGAGAATATCTCAGTTGATCTCTAGCAATGCCCTGATTCTTTCGAATCAACACACTGGGATCATATGGTGTCGGAGAAGGCTTGCAGTCGTCATACCCGAAACGACTCAAGATCTTTTCCACATAGTGGGACTGAAGCAGTGTAATCCCACCATCACCATCTCTCAGCAGCTTGATGTTTAATATTACATCAGCTACTCCAAGATCCTTCATCTCAAAGCAGTGAGATAAGAAATCCTTAACCTCCTTGATTAAATCAAGATTGGTTCCAAATATCAGTATGTCATCGACATACAGACATAGAATAACTCCCTCGCCCCCACCATGGCGATAGTATACACACTTATCGGATTCGTTAACAACGAAACCTGCAGCAGTTAAAGTTCTTTCAAACTTCTCATGCCACTGCTTAGGAGCTTGCTTAAGGCCATATAAAGACTTCAATAGCTTGCACACCTTTGCTTCCTGACCCGGTACTACAAAACCATCAGGCTGATCCATATAGATTTCCTCGTCTAACTCTCCATTTAGGAAAGCTGTCTTAACGTCCATTTGATGAACGAGAAGACGATGCGAGGCAGCCAATGAAAGTAGCACCCGAATCATGGTCAGTCTAGCCACATGTGAGTAAGTATCAAAGAAGTCTTCTCCTTCTTTCTGGGTATAACCCTTGGCCACAAGCCGCGCCTTGTACTTCTCAATAGTACCATCAGGCCTAAGCTTTTTCTTGAACACCCACTTACATCCTACAGGTTTGCACCCATAAGGACGATCAGTGACTTCCCAGGTTCCGTTAGCTAAGATGGAATCCATCTCACTACGGACAGCCTCCTTCCAGTAGTCAGCATCAAGAGATGCATAAGCTTCTGAAATGGTACTAGGGGTGTCATCCACAAGGTATATAATGAAATCATCACCAAAGGACTTAGCAGTCCTCTGTCTCTTGCTCCTCAAAGGAACTTCATTTTCATCCTCCACAGGATTATCAGTGTGTTCTATCGAAATGGTAGGATCAGGAATCTCAACTAATTCCTGACTAGATGTATTAGGTGTATCCTTTGCTCTCGCCTTCTCTTCCACATCAAGCGACCCAATGAGATCCGAAACGGAAAACTCTTGTCTCTTGTGTTTCAGAGAGGTAGCAAAGTTGCTCCACGAAGGTGGAAGCTTGGCAATAATGTCACCGGCGACAAACTTGTCCGGTAAGATACACTTAAAGTGTTCAAGTCCTTAGCGAGTGACTGTATCTCATGAGCCTGTTGAACAACGGGGCGCAAATCAGTCATCTTGTAGTCATAGAAAGTTTCCATGACATACAACTCGCTGCCAGCGTCCGAGACCCCAAACTTGGCCTCGAGCGCATCCCACATGTCCTTGCCGTTAGAAAACGACATATACGAGTAAACAATGGAATCGTCAAGAATACTCAAAAGGGCACTCTTAAACATGTTGTCGAGCCTCTCGAAGGACTCCTGCTGTGCAGGGTCAAGCTCGCCATCAGGCTTGCCTTTGGTGGCAGCATAGCAGTTCATGTTCTGAAACCATAACACTGCTCTCATGCGCCACAGCTTATACATAACCCCTTTAAAGGGAAACGGCCTCGTTGACGCGATAAAGCCAGCAGTTGCTAATTGCCTATAATCAGGTTTTTGGATTGTTGAATAATTAGGCGATTTAGCATATGATTTAATTCCCAATAACAGTGAACAAAATATGACTAGAATAATATAGATTAAACTAATCATGCGATCTACTAACACAGTAGGTAAACAGATGCAATCTAGAGCATGTACTATAAGTAAGAACTCTAGCAAAACGTCATATAGGAAGATTAAGAACACATACGGTGCAGCGGCAGTCGCACCACTGGAGTTCCCCGTGTTGTCGCCCATGTCGTCGATGAAGAGGCTGGCGATGTCGGGGAAGAAGTCGTCGTTGGGGAAGAACTCGAAGCCAGTAGCCACGATCGAGTCGGTAACGCCCCACGATCCCATTAGAATCGGAAACGGCAAAGTAATTAACGCGTCCGTTAATTACTAATCAATGACTCATTAATTTTCCCGGACTGCAAAAATATAAGCTCGGCTCGACGAGATTCCCGCGTCGCGTCGTGACGTGACATGTCGTGTCGTGACGAGGCGAGGCGTGGCGAGGCGAGCGAGGATGAGGAGCGCGCGTGTGGCACCCTTCATCTTCTCTTATTCTCACTAGCTCATATTGGTATTAGAACATCCCACTATATAAAGTGGTGCAGCTCACTCTTCACTAGCAGTATGAGACTAAACATTAGTCACGTACACTCAACCAGCCATTTTATTAATGGGCCATGGGAATTTCGGATTTTAGTTGGGCTGACCCATGTACGCTGAAATTCCAGCATATTGTGTATGTGACAGATTTCTAAACTGCAAAATACGTACTGTGTGTAGTAGTAAAAACGGGAGATATGAGGCGTACGTACAGGCTCGGGCAGATGGTCAATGGGAGGTGCAGGGCCACATGCCGGGAGCAGCGCGCCATGACGGCCCGCGTGCCGCTGCTTGATATCATATCGATCATGGATGAGAGAGACGGCGCCGTCCTTTGCAGCTTCTCCATGGCTCCAGCTCCAGGGCTCCACTGCCTCGCTCTCCTCGAGACCCGGACGCAGCTAGCAGAGCATCCAAGGCGCCCACACCGTACTACGCGCGTTCGCCCGAGTACGTACGTGAAACCGCCACTCGACTACTCGAGTACCGCTACTCCTAGTCGTACCACTGGTACAAGCGGCTCGTCAAGTTTGTTACTCGGTGCGTTCAACGGTTCAAGTGACGTCGCGTTGGTTGGTTGTGTACGTTCCCATTCGCTGATCTGTGTATACGACATGCAAGCAAAACATCAACTAAGAGATAGTCCATACTCAAGTTTAAAAAGAAAGAAGATACTAGTCCATACTCCGTCGTGCACTCATGCTACATAGAAATGGCAGGATATCATGGAGTTTACACTTTACACTATCCACTAATTTGAGGTTCGGATTCAGATTCTATCATTTTGAGACTTTTTTGTTTGGAGTGTTAGGAGAACCAATGCTATGATCAATGATGGAACAATGTCCAAATGCGCCACCATTGACAACTCCGGCCAATACCGGAGTGCAACTTACACCGCTAGCTAATCTTACCTTCATAGCTCGAACATAAGGTTCGCTTAGCCTACACACCAAACCACTAATCCTGCCTCCATGACCAACCGCACCTCCCGGTAAGCTCGACATTCTTCCATTATAGCTCGACATGCTTCCATAGCCGACCCCACAGCGGCTCCACCCATCGGAAGGATGCAAATAAGCACGACGACCTTCGTCTCCTAGAGGATGCATTTATCTCCTGACGAAGGATGCATTGACCGCATTGGTACCATTCCTCTCCCTCCAACCTCCACTATTCCTCCCGCGTAACAGGCCTAGACACGACCGCAAACAACGGTTGGGGTGGGTGGCAGCGGCGCGGAGGAAGAAACCCTATGTTGGGAGAGAGACGCGGACCGTTTTTACTTCTTAACTAGGCGACTACTAGACATGTTTTTAAATGTAAGATGGGATATACTTTATCGCATATATAGATGTATTTAGACATATTTTAATTTGCATGTTTACTCATTTCACGATGTGTTTAGGCGACTACTAGACATGTTTTTTTGAACGTAAGATGTTTACAATTTATCTACATTCACATATATAGATATATTTAGACATATTTTAATGTGCAAGTTTACTCATTTTACTATATTTTTAGGCAACATGTGTGATTGTCAACGTGTGTGTCTGATAGAGGTTGATGGGAGCTATCGTAGTATCGTTGAGCTGTAGAGTAGAGTGGTGTACTGCTACACAGTGCGTCAGTGCCTCGTTTGGTTTAAGTCATTTACTACGCCCCAGATTTTAATCCAAGGCCAGCGGCTACCTGTCGTCGGCACAGTACACGCACGGCAGCAACAAGCAATGCGCGGGAAACGAGTAAAAAAATCGCGGGAAACATTAGTGCTGCCGGCCAGTACATTCATTCTGATTCCTGCGCCTTCAGCACAGCACACAAGGTCAAATTACAGTCAATGAAGGTCCTGCTTAATCACGCCCTGGCCATCCTATTGACCAGTATTCCCAAACTCACCCTTGTTTCGAAGGTTTTTTACAAGCGGCTCATGGACTGGGGACGGATTCGCAATATCGAAACCATGGAGGTTCTCTGTGCGATTCTCCCACACACTCTTCACAAAAGCCAGTGGCACCCTAGTCCCACTCCATCAAGCTCAGCTCTGTAGGAAGCCAAAGCGAAAGCAAAGAGATAGCTCAACTCTTTCAGTGTAGCTAGCAATGGAGCTCCCATGGAGTGTCGTGCTGCTGGCGCTGCTCTCCGTCTCCGCCTCCTCCGCCGTCGCCACGCTCGCCGTCACCGCTCCACCTCCGGCCACCAAACACGCCCCAGTCCCGGCCGCTGCACCTGCCCCTGTCCGCGCACCCCAGCCCCGCCCATCTCAGGACGCTGAAGGTAACCGCTCATTGCACCTCTTGCTCACTGCTTTAGCATCTGTTTGCTGCTTTATTTTGGATCTGCAAATGAGGCTGCCGTGCAACTCTTGGGAAGTTCCAAGTTTGATGCCAAATCTGAAAGAAGAAACAATGGGGACTATATATGTTCTGAAGATCCATTTTTGTTTTCAATCCTTTTGCTGGAACTGCCAGCAGTAGCACGCCACCTCACTCGTCAGGATGTAGGAGATGTTCCATCATCTAGTTTACACTTGGATTTGCCATTTTTGTAACTGCATTGTTGCAGACATCCCTTGGTTCTGTTGACAGATCAGGATAAACAGACCAGCTACCATTTTTTAATCTGGGGATGTTTCGAAGTGTTGCGAGTCTTGCGACAATGCAGCAATCTTGGCCTCTTGGGGGGCATTTTTCAGTCTTTTTAGTATTCTAGCGCTCGAATCAGTACAACACGCGCGAAAAGAACTAATTTTGTTCCCAGGTCTGCTCATCAACGGCAACTTCGAGACGGCGCCGAGGAAGGTGAACAAGACCCTCATCGTGGGCCGCCACTCGCTGCCGGGGTGGACGCTCGTCGGCCACGTCGAGTACGTCTCCGCCGGCCCGCAGCCCGGCGGCATGTTCTTCGCGGTGCCGCACGGCGTGCACGCGCTCCGGCTCGGCAGCCACGCGTCGGCGTCCCAGAACGTGTCGGTCCGCCCGGGCGCGCTCTACGCGCTCACCTTCGCCGCCACGCGCACCTGCGCCCAGGACGAGGCGCTGCGCATCGCCGTGTCCCCCTCGCTCTCGGCCCCCGCCGACGTCGCCGTCCGCACCCTCTACAGCGCCGACACCGCCGACACCTGGGCGTGGGGTTTCCGCGCCTCCTCCCCCGTCGCCCAGATCACCTTCAGCAACCCTGGCTTGCAGGAGGACGCCGCCTGCGGCCCGCTCATCGACGCCGTCGCCATCAAGGAGCTCCCCACCCCGTACCCCTCCAAAGGTGACAGCAGATCCCTTCAATAAAAAAAATGCTTTGCTCTTCCACATCCTAGCAGATGTTCGTTCCCTGACATTGGTAAGGCTATTATGGCTGCAGATAACCTGATCAAGAACGACGGCTTCGAGATCGGGCCGCAGGTGTTCAAGAACTCCACCGTCGGCGTGCTGCTGCCGCCGAAGCAGAAGGACACCACCTCGCCGCTCCCCGGCTGGATCATCGAGTCCCTCAAGGCGGTGCGCTACATCGACGCCGCCCACTTCTCGGTTCCCGCGGGGCAGTACGCGGTGGAGCTGGTGGCCGGACGGGAGAGCGCCATCGCGCAGGTGATCCGCACCGTGCCCAACCGCGCCTACAACCTGTCCTTCGTCGTCGGCGACGCCAAGAACGGCTGCCACGGGTCCATGCTTGTGGAGGCCTTCGCCGGGAACGTGACGCAGAAGGTGCCGTTCGAGTCCACGGGCAATGGCGGGTTCAAGCCGACGAGCCTCAGGTTCGTCGCATCGGGGCTCCGGACCAGGGTCACCTTCTACAGCTCCTTCTACCACACCAAGACCAGCGACGGCGTCTCGCTCTGCGGCCCCGTGCTGAACCAGGTCAAGATCGTGCCGCTGAAGCTCTAGAAAATCTTGGTTAGGGGTCATAGATCAGAATCTCAGATCAATGGTGTCTGATTGATTTGGTATCGTTGCTGTAGTGGTAATTTGCGATTTGCTGAATGCTCTGCTGATCGTTCGTCGTGGAACTAGCTGTGCCTACGCATGAACTGGAACTTGTTATCATCTGAAGTGCTGTGGTCAATTTCTGTGGGATTTGTTTGCATAAGCTTTCTAGCATGTGATTTTGCAAACTGCCATTATACACATATTATTCGGTCCACTAACCTCGCGATCTGCCTCACTGCGCAGCCAAAAACGACCCATTCTAGGGACGAGACGAACTCTTCAGCTAACTGAACGTTTTGGGGTTGGTCTGTAGGAAACTAAATTGCCTCCTCCATCTTCCGCTATAAAGACGTCTTCAGATAAGAATCATGATGGACCACTGCTGGATGTGTGATGCAGTACAACCGTTGCGCCTTACGTGATACTGAAGGACGGCCGGTAGATTGATGTGGAAGGGAAAATGGATTTGCAAGAGTCAGGAGGACAAGGGCAACACTGGCACGGAGATAGGCCTCTTTGGATGAAAGGAATTCCAATCTAGGATTTTTTCCCAAGAAATGTCTTTGGATCATAGGATTGAGCTCACCAAATTTCTAAGGAGCTAAAACCTCATTTTACTTTTCCTTTGCAAAGTCCAATACACTCACACTCTATCTCTCTCTACTCTCTCTCGTCATTTTTGTAAATTTCCTGTGTTTTTTCCTGTGCACCATCCAAGCACATAATTTACAAAGTTTCTACATTTTGAAATCCTATAAAAATTGAAGTGCATACCATCCCAATCCTATGTTTTTCCTATTTCTACGTTCTAAAAATCATGCGATCTAAAGAGGCCCTAAGAATAAATGAGTAATGACAGACAAAGAGCCACATGAATGTTGACATAAAGTCACACGGGAAGCGAGATGGTCAGAGTTGATAGATCAGAGGAACATGCATTTCAAGTGGGAACATAAACAAGAAATCAACTTTTTATCTGACTTCTGTATTGTGCCAATTGTGGTATGACTATTTTAAATTAGGCGTTACAATACAAACAACCAAGATACCTGCAACTAAATTCTCATGCACGTCACAAACTACAAGTGCAAACATTCAGAGACCTAGTAGAACCAACAACTATTTTGACCAAGAAAGAACCAACAAAATATTCACATCCTCGAAGGGCTACTAAACCTCGAAGTGTAGTTTTGACCAATAAAGAACCAACAAATGTTCACATCCCATCCACTCTAGTATTATATGTATTTAATTACAAAATTATGAGGGTACAATAATCTAGAAACCTATCTATGATATTCAACAAATATGTTTTAAAACAATCTAGCCATAAATTTTAGATATTTATGGATAATATGGTATTAACACATATAAACACACCATCGTTTATTAAATAGCACAATGTTTTCATAGATGTTTTTTCTTCGGATTTAATTTACCAGAGTTTATAGTTATTCACTAGAACTAAAAATTTATAAAAATACCAATAAAAAACTAACATACTTTCCACGACCAAATGGAGCTTCAGTTGTGCACAAGAAAACTATTTCTAGTGATAAACATTGGAACTCGTAGAACTTACATGATTTGTAAATAATGGGAACACATTTACGTTATTATATGCTTAGTTTGTATATGAATCTTTATATGTCAAAATAATATTAAGTCTTCTTGGAAATATATTTATGAAACGACATATATTTTATTATATAATGTATTATGTAGAAGTAAACGTGTTTGGTATAAATTAGTGAGCACCATGGTTGCCAGAGCCCGAGCACCACAGACTCCGTCGTCTAGCTCGTCCCGAGGTCGACCAACTCCGCCACCTAGCTCGACCTGACAGCGCCCAGCTCAGTCGCGTAGCTCGCTCAACCGCCGAGCTCGCCCTAGCGCCGCATGATGCAGAACGACAAAACCGCCACAACTGACCACGACGCCGACCAACCCACCGCGAGAGCCAAGACTGGCACCGCCACAAACCACCGTCGCCGCGTATACACATTTTGAGCAATTCCTGTACACTCACACGATTTGGAATTTTGTGCATCTGATTCCTTTTTAATTTCTATTCAGAGATATTTGTGTAATTTTGATACTAGACTCTGATTTGAGCTTGCTCCCAGCAATAGAGCCCACCAAACATCATCTCAACCCATCATGTCTCAACTTACAAATCTCACCCAATCTACCCTAGGTGGGCATGTCTCGGATAGTCGGATGGGAAGCCCATGCCCACGTGATGCAACCTACCAAAAACAGATCTTGATAAAGCACACCAATTGCTTCCATCTTTCCATTTTTAAACACAAATCGTGGTATGCATTCCAGTTTGGGTTAGTAGTTGTTCTATTGGGGCTATTCGATATAGGTTAGCTATAGAACAGTCTCTTCGTTTGTAAAAAATGTGCCCATGTTTTTTTATGGATTTAACTCCAACCAATCATTTGACAGTAAGATGTGTCATACGGGACACATAAATTATATCCTTTGAACCATATTTGTACTATGTAACAAGGATATCAATTTGTACACAAATCATTTAGTGTTGGCTAACTCTTGATGAAAAATTAAAATTTGAAAAACTTGCTCGTTTTCATTTTGCAAACATAGCGAGTAGAGAGTAAGCACTTCACACTGTCTTGATGTCAAAAGCTTTGGAACGCACCTCAATGAATAGCATTTTGCAAGCCTTCCTGATTGCGCTCATGGTGTCTAGTGTAGACGCTTGATAGACGTATAGAACCACCATGTGAAAACGACTCCAACATAGAGAAAAAAGTATTCCGATAGCGTTCATGTGGTCAGTTAAGAGCCTTTTTGGATTGCGTTGAAAACACAGTAATAGGAAAAAATATAGGAATCCTAGAGGTTTAACAATGTATAAGATTAGATTGTAAAACGCAGCAAAACTATAAGTGTAATTCTTTAGATTGAACGCTGGAAAAGTACGAGAAAATTCCTCGATCCTACCGTATTTGAGTCTAAAAAGAGGTTGAAGTGGATATTTTACTTTCTATGTAATTGAGACATAGAAATCCCATGCATAGGATTTTGGTACCACCATTCTTTTAAGTCAAAGGTAATATATAGGAAAAATCTTAAAGATTGAAATCCTAATTTTTAAATTCCTTCAATCGAAAGAGGCCCCGAACAGTTGCTCGATGCCTCCATTGGTCTTTCAATATTGTTTTGAGGAGGTTTTGGGTGCTGCATGGGACAACAAAACCTTCTGCCTTTTTTGGTGGAGAGCTTTTATGCTAATTTATTCTCCTCTGAACCATGTGTTGCTTCTGATGTGGTCCTTGAGTCTATTCGTGCTAAGGTGACGGCTGATATGAATTTTGATCTCTGCAAGCCGTATACTGACGAAGAGATCAAGGAGGCACTGTTCCAAATGGGACCCACAAAGGCCCCAGGTCCTGATGGTTTCCCGGCCTTATTCTACCAACACCATTGGGAGTTTTTGCGCTCAGAAATCTGTTCGGCAGTCCGAGGTTTCTTGAATGGAGATGCTATTCCAGCGGGTCTATGTGACTCGATTATAGTTCTGATTCCGAAAGTCACACATCCTATTCATCTCAAGAACTTCCGGCCGATCAGTCTTTGTAACGTGTTGTACAAGATTGCCTCTAAGGTGCTTGCAAACCGACTGAAGATCATTCTGCCTATGATTATATCTGAGCATCAAAGTGCTTTTGTGCCTGGTCGTTTGATAACGGATAATGCGTTGATTGCTTATGAGTGTTTGCACACTATTAGGAGGCAACATGCTAAGAAACCCTACTTCGCTCTCAAAATTGATATGATGAAGGCGTATGATCGGGTGGAGTGGAGTTATTTACATGGTTGTCTTAGCAAATTAGGTTTTGACCCAGGTTGGATCAAGACTGTGATGCGCTGTGTCACCGAAGTACGCTATGCAGTGAAAGTTAATGGTGACCTAACGGAGCCGGTTATTCCCACGAGGGGAATTAGACAGGGAGATCCGATCAGCCCATACCTATTCCTGCTACAGGGGGAGGGTCTCTCGTGTCTATTACAGGGAAAGGAGGAGAGGGGCCAGCTTCAGGGAATTCGTAATGGGCGCCTCGGGCCTCCTATCTCTCACCTGTTGTTCGCGGACGACAGCTTATTTTTTGCCAAAAGTGATCCTCGTAGCGTGGCTGCTTTGGGAGATACACTTCAAATCTACTGTGATGGTTCGGGGCAGAGAATTAATAGAGATAAGTCATCTATCTTCTTTGGGCCTCACTGTGATATTCAAGTTAAAGAGGCAGTGATGGATCAATTAGGGGTGCAGTCGGAAATTCTACAAGACACATATCTGGGCATGCCAACTTGGGTTGGTCGCTCCTCTACTGCGCCCTTCAATTTTCTCCATGATCGAATTTGGAAAAGAATGATGAGCTGCTCTGATCGGCCGCTCTCTAGAACTGGTAAGGAGGTTTTCATTAAGGCTATTCTTCAAGCTATCCCTGGCTTTATAATGAGTTGCTTCCAAGTTCCAGTCTCTAATTGCGATCAGATGAGGAGATCTTTAGCTAATTTCTTTTGGGGCGTCGAGGACGGAGAGAAAAAGATGCATTGGCGCTCCTGGGATTGGCTTACTTCACCGAAGTCGGTTGGAGGTCTTGGTCTTCGTGACCTAGTTCTTTTTAACCAAGCAATGCTAGGGCGGCAATGCTGGAGGTTAATCACTGAGCCGGAGTCTCTCTGCGCGCGGGTTTTGAAGGGAAGGTACTTCCCTGACTGTGATTTTTGGCATGCCCCTCAGCCAAGATCTTCCTCGTACACGTGGAGAAGCATTCTGTTCGGGAAAGAGTTGTTGATGAAATGGATGCGTTGGGGTATCGGAGATGGTAAAAATACAAGGCTGCTCTCAGATAAGTGGATACCGGAGATTGATCCGCAGTTTGTTAAACCTCGTGTGCAGGTTCAGCAGGATGAGAAAGTTTCTTCTCTGATTGACGAGGAGCTTGGCACATGGAATTCAGTTCGTGTGAATTCTGTTTTTTCGGAGGATTTGGCAAATAGGATTCTTAGTGTCCCAATCAGCAGCCTGGGTGGTCCAGATTTTCCCTCCTGGCCACATTCCAAGACGGGGAATTATTCTGTGCGTTCGGCGTATCAGTTAGCCAGAACGGAGAAGTTTCATAAGTTCATCAGTGTGCCTAATAAGGGGCTCTCATCCAACACCGAAGGGGAGGCAATCATGTGGAAAAGATTGTGGTCAATCATCGCACCAGGTAAAATGAAAATGACGCTTTGGAGATTTGCCCATGACTGTCTTCCTTCGGGTCAGCAGCTCGTTCAACGCCATATTCCAGCGAGTGACGCGTGTGTGTTCTGTGGCCGCTCTGAGTCGGCGGCGCACACTCTGATTTTCTGCCAATATGCTAGAGAGGTCTGGGGCTCGTTGAAGGAGTCATCCTCTATCAGGTTGCGCAAGAAAAATTTCTGTTATCCGAAGGCCTGGCTATTTGATTTCCTCTCACAAGCGGCCCAAGGTGAAATGACTTTGCTGGCAGTGGCGTTCTGGCATCTATGGGATGCTCGAAACGGGATCCGTAATGGTGATCATATGAAGGATCCTCGTCAGTTAGCCGAGCAGATTAAGGCATATGTCACCATGATCGAGCTGCATCTTCCAAAAGCTGGTGCTGGACATAGGCGTGATTCTAAACCCCCTGCTAAATGGAATCCGCCGCCGGACGGCACAGTTCATGTTAATGTTGATGCAGCCTTGTTTGAATCGTCCAACCGAATGGGAGCAGGCGTTGTGTTCAGGGACCACAGAGGTCAATGTCTGGTTGCGTGCAGCCAGCTACTCCATGCGTTCACGACGCCAGAACTCGCAGAAGCAATCGCAGCTAGGCGTGCTATGTCTCTTGCTAGTGAGGAAGGATTTGATCAAGTCATTGTGGCGTCGGATTGCCTTTCGTTGGTGCACCGCATCAATTCTACTTCCCAGGATCGTTCTCCTCTGGGTGTAGTCGTCCAAGACATGAAGCAGATGGCAAAGCAGTTTTCTTCTTTCTCCTTTATTCATGTCCCCCGTATTCTTAATGAGTCGGCTCACATTTTAGCTAGACGTTCTGAACTTTTTGGCTTTGCTATCTTCCATCGTGACCCCCCTGATTGTATTAGGGAGGCTCTCTGTAATGATTCTAAGTGATCAATAAAGTGCTCTAATCTCAAAAAAAAAAACCTTCTGCCTTTTGTTTTCCAAGGGAAGAAAATCTGGTGCGGCGTTAGCCAATTTTCAATTTTGAGGGGAGCGGCAGCGAATTTCGACACAAACTAGCAATACCCGCGATTTCAGCCTACGTCGGCCTCTAACCTGTCGTGCGCCTCGGCCCATTTGAACGGCCGGCCCGGACCCACATTCGTCAAATAAACGGGTCAAGCTATGGGCTTCGAGGGCCCATTTGTGCAAGGCCCAGCCCAGTCCTCCGCCTTATCCTCCCCTGAAAACCCTAGCTCCAATCTCCATATAAATGCCTCCTCTCGTCTAGCTCTCCCACTCTTCGCGCCGCCACAGACTCCAAACCCTCATCTCCCCCACCCTAGCGCCGTCCCCCACAACCCCCACCAACACCCAACCATGGCGGAGCGCGGCGGCGGCGGCGAGCGCGGTGGAGAGCGCGGCGGGTTCGGCCGCGGCTTCGGGCGCGGCGACCGCGTCGGCCGCGGTGACCGTGGAGGCCGTCGGGGCGGCCGCCGTGGCCCGCGCCAGGAGGAGGAGAAGTGGGTGCCCTGCACCAAGCTCGGCCGCCTCGTGAAGGAGGGCCGGTTCACCAAGATGGAGGAGATCTACCTCCACTCGCTCCCCGTCAAGGAGCACCAGATCGTGGAGACGCTCTGCCCCGGGCTCAAGGACGAGGTCATGAAGATCACCCCTGTCCAGAAGCAGACCCGCGCCGGGCAGCGCACCCGCTTCAAGGCCTTCGTCGTCGTCGGCGACAGCAACGGCCACGTCGGCCTCGGCGTCAAGTGCGCCAAGGAGGTGGCCACCGCCATCCGCGGCGCCATCATCCTTGCCAAGCTCTCCATCGTGCCCGTCAGGAGGGGGTACTGGGGGAACAAGATCGGGCAGCCCCACACCGTGCCTTGCAAGGTCACCGGCAAGTGTGGCTCCGTCACCGTGCGCATGGTGCCCGCCCCCAGGGGTTCTGGGATCGTCGCCGCCCGCGTCCCCAAGAAGGTGCTGCAGTTTGCTGGGATTGAGGATGTCTTCACCTCTTCACGTGGATCCACCAAGACCCTTGGCAACTTCGTCAAGGTATAAACTTCCCCTCACCGTATCCATGGTGTCTGTCAGACTGTTGTGTAAATTCTATTGCAGTAAATCTTACACTCTTGTGCTAATTATCCTAGTAGATATTACCTTTGTACTGCGTGGATTGTTCAATGCAGTTTAGGCTGAATCTTCTGCTATTTTTTTGCAAGCATGTACAATGCGTGGAACATAGCCTGTTATTAGTTGTTGGATACAAACTTGTCTATTGTTGTTTGAGCAGGCTTTATCTTATTGTCAATTGTTACAGTTGTGCTTATGTGAATTAGTTAAGTCTAAAACCAATTGAGCTAGAAGTTTAAGTGCTGCTCTAGCTTAAGCTTGTTCACCAAGCAGCTCTAATGTGCTATTTTTGCTTCATTCATTTGCTTGACGTCAAATTAAAAATATGAAAATGCTTAATAACAACCTCTGTAGGTAGTTTATCTTGTTTGGTATTGCAAGCTTCTCAATGTTTTTACTTGTAGGTGTAATGAATTATCTATTTTCCCCTGTTCCATGATTATTATGCCATACATTTCTGGTTTGAAGCCTCTCATGTTTGTGTTGTTTGTTTTGTTGTCTAGGGCTCTTCTCTCTTTATAGTATGCCATGTTTCCTTATATTTCGCACTTTGTCATAATGTCTAAAATTAGCATCTGTTTTAGTATTTGAACTCTTATGTTCTGACTTGCTTTCGTTTGAACTTGATGATCTTAACTTGGTCTGAAATTAAACTGTTCTTATTTGAATTCTCTAATTGCTTACATAAAACTTATAATTATTTTGTTTGCAGGCAACCTTTGACTGCTTGATGAAGACCTATGGATTCCTCACCCCTGACTTCTGGAGAGAGACCACCTTCACCAAGGCACCCTACCAGGAGTTCACCGACATCTTGGCGAAGCCCACCAAGGCCCTTCTGCTTGACGCACCGGTTGAGAAGATAGAAGCTTAGGATGTCTACGTAAAGAGTGTCACTAGCTTGGAGTCCTCTAATGCACTTCGCTTTATCATTATAGTTGTTAAGAACTGGGTTTCATCTTTGAATTGTGCTGCATTTGGATGTCTCTGTTTGCTGTCAAGTTTTGGATTATGGTACAATGTTGCTCTTAATCGAATCAATGGATGCTATATAATTATGTCATATCATCCTCTGTTTTCTGTCATTGAAGTGGCTGCCTGCTATTGATTTAGCGCTGTGTTTCTGGTTGATTATATTTGCTGGCTTTCTGCTATATTTGTGTTGTTTCCTCTACTGGCTACTAGTCTGCTAATTTCAACCTAGTTGTCAGCACTAGGTGCTGTTTCATTATACCTGAGAGGTTAGGTGATATGCATTTGTGGTTCGTTGAATGATAGGACATGAATCTTATGCAGGAACGAGGAGCATCATATTTCATCGTATTCGAAGGACATTTAACAAGCTCGAACAATATTTGATAAACAACATTTAACAAACTCTTAACAAAATTTAAACTAAGCCTTAACACTAGATCAAGTGGTGCTGCTGGCAAGCGCGAGAGAAGGGGTCCTATCCCACTGTAGGTGTCGTCGTCCTTCCCGAGTGTGGTGTGTTTAGATCTATCGGCAGCGGAGGGAGTCCTTAGTTCTGGGCCCCCTTCGGTGTCGGTGTCGTCTCTCTCTCATCCAATAAATTTTTTTTTTTTTTCAAAAAAAAAATAAAAATAAAATGTTTTTTTAGATTTCATCCAATAAAATGTTATATTGCTAGCTGTGCATAACTAAATATTTTGTTTCAACAAAAAATATATATCAAAGAAATAATGAAAAGGAGGAACTAATATATGGATATAATAACTAGTAAAATGCCCGTGCGTTGCAACGGGTCTAAATTTTAAAATTTGACGGTCAATAAACTTACTATTTATTAAATTACATGAAAGACAACTAAGAAAACAAATCTTCTTACACGAGAAAATCTAGTGAATTTATTTGAAAAATTCAAACACTAAAGGAGGTCTATGAACACGGTTATTACATGTTGTACTGTTGGAAGTCATCATGCGTTGCAACGGGTTAACAAATGATAAATAGTTTCTAACAAATAAAAATAATAAATTTTGTGGGAATAATTTTTTCTAATATTGCCAACTCTATCTTCAGTGGCTCCGTTGTAGCCCAACATGGAGATTTTTATCCGTACCATTGGAGTCCTTTTTGTAATAATCCCAACAGATACATGGCTTTGAGCAACTTGTCTTCACCTATTCAAACTATTGAAATATGCTCATTCACTTGTGAGCATTACAGTAAAATGACATGATTAAAAAATCTCCGAGGACACAAGACACATAAGCATACCCGCATATGGATATTATGAACCCACACCCATTCCATACTCCATACCAGTTTGAACCGCATCCAACATCAATGTGGAGCATGTAAAGAACCAGTACACTGGTCCTCCCCAACATGTGCAGGTTCAGAGCTGATTTCAACACCACTCCAGCAAATAAAACAGAGTTAGCAAAGGCAAGGTAACTATAACATTAATGTGGAGCATGTAAAGAACCAGTACATTGTGTTAGTTTGCAAGTACACAAAAGTAGCTTGTAACACTACGCTCAGCTAAAGGAATTTACAGATCATCTGCATCACAATGGCATGCCCTATCACGCCTATGCAAATAGTATCTACACGGTGGTGATGAAGCCTGCCATCCCAAGTGTGACACGAATCAGAAGGAAACCACCTGGGTGTAGGACTGTATGCCTTCAACAAAAGAGATGACGAGGAAAACCTCCATGGCAAAGGCGAGAGAGGCATTGACTCCATCAGAGGCCCTTGAGCAAGAGGATGTCCCGCACAAGCCAGCCTTCTTTAACATTCCCAGACATTGCTTTCCGAATGAAAACTATTCAGAGACACACCCGATTTTGACTCATGGACACCATTATTCACCAATTTGTCTTCCCTCGAGGCTCAACATTAGCAAACAACTTTAGAGAAACGCGTCACACATTACATAAAATTGCAAAGGAACAAAAGAAAAGGTAAGTGTCCCTAAAATTTATGGATGCAGAGCTTTCACGAGCAATACACAACGTTGTTAAGATATGTGCCTTCTAAAACTACAGTACACTATGATTCCATGACAGTGCTATTTGAGTTATAAACTGGGTTACAAACTTAAAAAAAAATCAAATCCAATAAACAATATCCATCTTGAACAAATTAGCTGAGAAAAGTTTAGTACTCCCTAGATTATATGGTAGCATCAGCTCCAGCCGCACCTTAATACTAATTGCACGAAATCCTTGTGATTTGTGTGTGCGTGGAATGATTCAGTTTGAAAACAAAGCCAACAGTAGTGACATGAAGAAGCAAAATGATTAAGCTAAGTAGAAAGTCACTGTACTCACTTTTTAGCTCGCTCAAGTTCATCCATATTATCTGCCAGACCTTGCGCCCTGACGACCCAGTCTTCTGGCCAACAGAAGTCTGTTCCTACGACTCCAGTCGCTAGAGCCTAGAGGAGTTTCTCCGCCGTGGGAGCTCGTATCGTTGCCGGCATTGGACAAGGGGCACCCGCTCACAGAGGCAGCAGTGCAGGAGCAGATCGGGCCAGAGACCGGCGGCAAGGAACGAATCATGGGCAAAGCTCACCGAGCAGGGATTGACGGTAAGGTACGGATCGAGCCAAAGCAGGTCGACGCCCGCAGGCCCACGGAGAGCACCGAGTTCTCCTTCACCCGATTCCTCACTCCCTACTGAAGGGAAACATAGTTTATTGGCAATATCCCAATCGTTCATTATATGTTTTATACCATGCTATAACTGTATTAAGCGAAAACATTAATACATGTGTGGTAGATAAACAACTAGGTCCCTAATAGCCTATACTAAGACTAGTTTCGTTGCGCGATTAATGATCGAGGTTTTCCGATCATAGGGCATGGCGCCGGTCGGCAATGGAAGTCATATCGTTAGGTGTAACGATGTGATGGACATACCCAGTATTTATAGGACATAGTCATTACGCCTTAAGACAGTGAGATCAACTCTTATTGTTATCCCTGGAAGATACTTTGATCGCACCAAACGTCATATCTTATCTAGTGTGACAATAACGGTGATACTTTTGGATATCGGAAGGGGGTAGTTGAGACGAGGGGTCAACAGCGGGATTTGTCAGTCCGCATAGCCGGATAGATACTCTAGGGCCCACTCGGTGAGATTATGTCAAATGAGTTTGCAAACATGTGACTAGGTCACCAGCTGACATAATATCATAGACGAGTAGAAGATAGCGATGTCGGTAACGAGATCATGCTAGGTATGGAGATATCTGAGAATGATGCTCGGACACGCTAAGTATCGCCATGACAAAGGGTTTAAGACTATACGTCCAGGTTTGATAGATGAAAGTCATTCGTTATATCACAATGATTAATTCATGGGGTCCAGGCCTACGAGTTAGTCGTTGATCATAGAGGAGTCTTGATCATACCTGTTATTATATCGAACCGCTAGCGTAACACACTTAAGGGGTTTCGACAAGACAACCGGAAAGGAAAGAGATCACCGGGAATGTCCCGGGAGGGGTCCGATGGAGATCGGGCAGCGACGAAAGAGTTTTCGGAGCTAGAATAAATTATATATAATATGTTTGATATTAATTAGTGTAATTAATATGTAAATATGATTTTATATATTTATTTAGGCTGATTTCCCTAAATAGGCCTTCTGGTCAAGGGAATTCGGTGGGGAGCCTTGGCCGGCCTAGGTGGGCCAAATGGGGCCCACCTAGGGCCGGCGCACCATCCTTGGCCGAACCAGGCTGTGGGATAGTCCCACATTGCCTGGCTGGCAAGGTTGGCTCCCCCTGGGAGCCTATATAAGAAGGGGCACCCCTGGCCTTTTAATTCACCAATTAATTCCCTAATTCTCTCTCGATCTCGTGATTCCCTTTGTCGGAGTTGCGCCGAGTAGAGGAGGGGGATCTCTTCCACCATAGACCGCTGCCGCGGTGCTGGTGTTCTGGTCCAAGTCTTCCGCTGCTCGTCCTGGACTGGAGCTTCGGAGGCCGTCGTCTCCACCGTATGTGTGTAACGCCCTGCGAGGTGCTGCGCTAGTGGTGCTCGGAGGCCTACTTCCTCCACCCGACCTCGGGGTCATCTTCGCCGTCTTCGTCGCGCCGAGTTCTTCGCGACCTAGAGGTCGGCTAGTCGTCTTCGTCGTCAACGCTTGTGCGGGAGCGTAATCCCCGCTATTCGGTCTACGAGGGTATGTACTCCGATCTCCGTCGTACTTCTATATCTGCATAGTGTAGATCTTGGCTAGTTTAAGGATATCGTTGCTAGGAATTTTTTTGTTTTCTGCACACGATCCCCTTCAGTGGTATCAGAGCCGATCTATCGTAGATATAGCTGTACGCTGTTAGAACCCGTGTTCTGCACGGGGGCACCGTTCCTGTTATTTGCTACCCTCTAGCGTGCACTTGTGATTCCAGCGGCATCGAGTTGATGAAGCGGCCCGGACCGACTTTACGCGTACGCTTACGCGAGACTGGTTCCACTACTGACATACGGCTTGTACCGTATCTGTGGCTGGCGGGTGCCTGTTTCTCTCTCTTTAGTTGGCTTTGCATTTTCAATGGAGGGGCCAAAAGGGATGCTTAAACATGCAATTATTGAATCGTTATTGTGGTCATAAGGTTCGTAGGTATGAAGCGGTTCTACTTAGGACAGCCCCAAGCCACGTAAAATATGCAAAAGATAAAGTAGAAGCGTCTAACTTTATTTTGCAGGGGCTATGTGATATGGTCAAGGTAGGTTTATTAAATTGTTTATAAACTGCGGGCGCCAAGAAGACCATGGTGCGATGGACTATATCACATTGCATTACATTTGATGTATTGTGTGCATCTTATATTGTGTGTTTGTATATATAGTATATATTAGTTACACGGCGGTAGCTATATAAGATGATCCCTTCAAAATACCACTAGTGTTCTCCCTCCAACGCGCACCACCAAGAAAGTTCTACGTTATGAGGCAGGCCGTGATGATCGGTGTCAGACATCTCGTCGTTCGCATACAGTGGGTGCAAGCCATGTTGCACAAGCGTCAGCGTGGAGGTTTTTGGTGGCGAGCCTAGCATATGCAGAAATATGGCCTCGGAACAGGGAGACCGAAAGGTCGAGCACGAGTCACAAAATTGGTGTGGCGGACAATTTTCTACTCTTGAAGTTGTGCCGCCGGCTCTGATGATGAGGGGTGGTGCAATGGATGGGGGTCGTGTAATCGCTTAAACGACCAGGAGGGATGTTCGTTTGAGTGGGAATTCGGATAGTTATTTTCTAAAATACTAGAACTCAGAATATAATGAACAGAGTCTGTTTTGCAAACCTTTGTAGATATTAACCATTGTGATAGCATCTTTTCAAATTAGGCGCAATTCTGCGATTGAGAAACTTAAAAGGTTGGGTCCAAACTTCATAGTTTTATGCTTTAGCTTGAGGATACTCCTTGTTTAAACCGTTAGCTCTTTGTGTTACAATACCCGCTAGGAGATAACCCCAGAGATTCCGCTGACAAAAGATAATTTGGATTATCTGATTTTGTGCGGATGATATCATCATAGTCCAGTGTATGCTATGATATCTGACATAGAGAACCAACGGTGGGTACGAGTTTTTAGATCGCGAACATATGATATGGTCGCTAAACTCGGGGTACCCCGAACGTTGGGTTGACGAAGTTTATCAGTACGTTGACTGATTGTCTTCTCAACCAAGATGGAAGAGAATACACACATTGAGGGAGCACGTGGCGGTCATGCTTAATGACATATGTTCATACTTAATGAACATTGAGACGCCTCGCTCAGCTCAATCACTGGATGACAGACATCGTTGCCAAGTGCAAATCCTCTGTCATAGACTATGTCATGTAAGGGGAATCGTTCACCTTCATGGTTCTTGATTACGGTGGAAGTATCAAGAAAATGAAACAGATCGCCGGAAGTCATCAATGATGATGGTGTATATATGATATACATGTTATGAATGTTTTAGCTAAGCAAGTACTCGATGTAGTGACTAAGTTTTGAACTAGTCATGTTTTGTGAAAACCAGGTTTACTGCTTGAGTAGCTTGAAAGGATGAGGCGACATTGCGTGTTGATAATGGCAGTCAAGTTGTTGTGATGGCCATAGACACTCTCCCTCTTGATCTACCATTTGAATAAATTCTTTATGATCGCCTGTTAGTATGATCGTTACAAGTGTGTCTCCTCTAGCGAGACATTTGTTCATACATGATAGTGACAAATTTGGTGTCCTATATTTATGAAGTAATGATCATATGCCGATTTGAATTTAGATGGTACAAGCTCCCACATTCATAATATTAATGCCAAAGGATACAAACTTAATAAAGACACCACATATGTGTGGCACTACCGTTTAGTCATGTCAATGTTATAGTCAATGCATTAGCTCCATACCGGATGGATCTACAAGTCCTAAGATTTGATCTTTTGATACTTGCAAAATAACTGTGACGCCGTTTTCGGAAAGCGGGCATATAACTTATTGATAGTCATACATAGAGATGTATGTGGTTCAATAAAGTAATTGACGGGTAGTGGAGACCTTTATTTCGTGAACTTCACTGAACGTTTTGAGTATAGCTTGTTGAGAATCGTGCATATGGGTGTATGTGAATCAATGAAGTACTTTAACGTGTAGTGGAAGTCTTTATTTCATAGACTTCATGAATATTCCGAGTAGATATATGGATATCCACTCCGGGGAATGTTGGTCTGAAATTTTGATTCGATCAAACAAAGTTCAGAATGAAGTAGGAAATAAACTTAACAAGAAAATCAAATTCCCGCGATGCAGGTCGAGGAAATAAAGATTTGAGTTATAATGTTGGCACATCATTGTAAGACTTGTGAGAAGAGTTCCACAAATTACGTCGCATGGAACACCATAGTGTTATGGTGTGTTAGGACGTCGTAATTACACCCTATCGGATAGTGTGTGGTAAATAAATCTCTTACCGAATTATTGTGATCATTAGAGTCATATGGTAGAAACGTAAACACTCACGTTAGCAAATAGGGAAACCATTTGAATCCATGGAGACAATACCATACGAGTGATGGCATGGCTTTTAGCCTGGATTGTCGTTTCAGCAATTTAGGTTTTCGATGTGATCAAACCTAAAATGGATTAATCTTTGTAGTGTACCGTACCTAAAGAGTTAGTTGGGTACATGTCTCACGACATAGGCAAAATCATTGCCGGGATATACCTTGCGAAAGAAATAGTTTCTTGTCTGAAGGTATAAGTGAGAAAGAAAGTAGAGCAAGACGAAGTTGGTGAACTTCCTCTCCAGACATCAGAGTGGCGCAACCGAAAGTGTTTTCGGTGTCAGGCTCCATAGCTTGAAAAAGCTGATGATTCAAGATCATGATGTTCTGAGCTCATACTAAGAGCGTAGGCATACGAGGTTGTGTTCCACACTGTGTGTTACGACAATCTTGCTATGAAGGTCATATTAATGGAATATGATAGACCTACGAACTACGAAGAAGATATGGTGAACCTAAGTCCGAGAAATGGCTATGAGTCATATATGATCCGAAATAAAATCCATGTACGATTACCATGTAATGACTTGGGAGATCTTCTTGATGGCATCTAGGATGTCAATAGTATATGGAATTTTATGAGAGAGTAGACATTGAGCAGATTCGATTTGTCGAGAAACAGTTCCGACAGATTCAAAAGTTGACCACATGAGAGTTTGTCTCAAGTGGCGAAGCCTAAATCTATTCTGGGTCGTTTAGCAATCACTATAATTTCGAATGAGAAATTGATAGATGGATAAGGAAACCATGTTTCTTAATAGTGTCATTAAGAAAGAGTTGGTGATCCTGAGGATGCTAAACATGTATGCAAACTTCAGTGGTCCATTCATGGGCTGAAGCAAGCATATCGGAGCTGGAATCTTCACTTTGATAATGTGATCAAAGGATTTTGGAGTTGTCCAAAATAGTTGAAGAAACCTACATTTGCAAAGAAGTGAGTGGGAGCAAAGTAGCTTTCCTTGATCTTATATGCGGAAGGCATATTTGAGTGGGAGCTAAGTAGCTTTTCCTTGATCTTATATGCGGAAGGCATATTTGAGTGGGAACTAGGTGCCATTCGTGATTTGGTATGTAACAACATATTGAATGACACAGATCTTCTAGTAGAGTGTAAAGGATTATTTAAGTGATTAAATTTTCTATGAAATGAAGTTAGGAGTATTAGGCATCCGATTTATAATTGTATAGATCGTAAGGGGCTTCATAACATTAAGTCGGAATATTTCCTTAGTCAAGATTCTGAAGTGTTTCAGAATAGGACAAGCGAAGAAAGAGGTTCTTGCTTGTATGACTAGGTAAAATATTAAGTTTATCTTGGCATTTTCAGTAATAGCAAATGATGTTCGACATTATCTATGTATCAGACATAGATGCTATCAGACTGAAAGCTCGACTTAGTGTGACCCGAGTTTTTGGTTGAAGAACAGGTTCTAGAGTGATCCTTGTATGGATCAATGAACAAACGTTAAGTTTATTCTTCAGTGTCTTTGAGAACTGAAGATATGTTTTCTAGTAAAGGGTAAGAGTGGTAAGACAACTTGCCGTAAAGCAGTTACGATGATGCAAGTTATGACACTGACCCATACGACTAGAAATCTCATATAGGAGATGTCCTTTATTTTGGAGATAGACATGGTTAGTTTGCGAAGTCGCATATGAATGCAATGTCGCATAATCTACATAGGTATAGAAATATATCGCGACTTCGGAAGTAGCAAGTGTGATTGGACTGAGCAGTTTTTCGAGCGTAGGTGGTCCCCTTAATAGATCTCTTAGACTTTTAAGGCGCATGCTACGCGAATGCTCGAGTCGCACTCCATCCACTGGGATACATTTCACCGTCATCGTAAGATACGGGATGATGTCAAACTAGATGACATAGAAGTGTTGCAAAGCACATATAGGTCTCAATGTGTGAGATCTATTGACTGTATTCCTCTTCCACGAGGCGAGCATGCACCAAGATGCTATGGGTGTTGAGCTTTTACCAAGTTGTAAACTAGATTAAGTGTTACTCTAGTGCAAGTGGGAGACTGAAGGGAATATACCCTAGAGGCACTTAATAAACATAGTTTATTGGCAATATCCCAATCGTTCATTATATGTTTTATACCATGCTATAACTGTATTAAGCGAAAACATTAATACAGGTGTGGTAGATAAACAACCAGGTCCCTAGTAGCCTCTATTAAGACTAGTTTCGTTGCGCGATTGATGATCGAGGTTTTCCGATCATAGGGCATGGCGCCGGTCGGCAATGGAAGTCATATTGTTAGGTGTAACGATGTGACGGACATACCCAGTATTTATAGGACATAGTCATTACGCCTTAAGACCGTGAGATCAACTCTTATTGTTATCCCTGGAAGATACTTTGATCGCACCAAACGTCATATCTTATATAGTGTGACAATGATAGGTGATACTTTTGGGTATCGGAAGGGGGTAGTTGAGACGAGGGGTCAACAGCGGGATTTGTCAGTCCGCATAGCCGGATAGATACTCTAGGGACCACTCGGTGAGATTATGTCAAATGAGTTTGCAAACATGTGACTAGGTCACCAGCTGACATAATATCATAGACGAGTAGAAGATAGCGATGTCGGTAACGAGATCATGCTAGGTATGGAGATATCTGAGAATGATGCTCGGACACGCTAAGTATCGCCATGACAAAGGGTTTAAGACTATACGTCCAGGTTTGATAGATGAAAGTCATTCGTTATATCACAAGGATTAATTCATGGGGTCCATGCCTACGAGTTAATCGTTGATCATAGAGGAGTCTTGATCATACCTGTTATTATATCGAACCGCTAGGGTAACACACTTAAGGGGTTTCGACAAGACAACCGGAAAGGAAAGAGATCACCGGGAATGTCCCGGGAGGGGTCCGATGGAGATCGGGCAGCGACGAAAGAGTTTTCGGAGCTAGAATAAATTATATATAATATGTTTGATATTAATTAGTGTAATTAATATGTAAATATGATTTTATATATTTATTTAGGCTGATTTCCCTAAATAGGCCTTCTGGTCAAGGGAATTCGGTGGGGAGCCTTGGCCGGCCTAGGTGGGCCAAATGGGGCCCACCTAGGGCCGGCGCACCATCCTTGGCCGAACCAGGCTGTGGGATAGTCCCACATTGCCTGGCTGGCAAGGTTGGCTCCCCCTGGGAGCCTATATAAGAAGGGGCACCCCTGGCCTTTTAATTCACCAATTAATTCCTAATTCTCTCTCAATCTCGTGATTCCCTTTGTCGGAGTTGCGCCGAGTAGAGGAGGGGGATCTCTTCCACCATAGCCCGCTGCCGGGCTGCTGGTGTTCCGGTCCAAGTCTTCCGCTGCTCGTCCTGGACTGGAGCTTCGGAGGCCGTCGTCTCCACCGTATGTGTGTAACGCCCTGCGAGGTGCTGCGCTAGCGGTGCTCGGAGGCCTACTTCCTCCACCCGACCTCGGGGTCATCTTCGCCATCTTCGTCGCGCCGAGTTCTTCGCGACCTAGAGGTCGGCTACGTCGTCTTCGTCGTCAACGCTTGTGCGGGAGCGTAATCCCCGCTATTCGGTCTACGAGGGTATGTATTTCGATCTCCGTCGTACTTCTATATCTGCATAGTGTAGATCTTGACTAGTTTAAGGATATCGTTGCTAGGAAATTTTTTGTTTTCTGCACACGATCCCCTTCACCTACCTCGCGGGTTACCAGGGGACATCGAACCCTCCCTCATCGGCGGCGGGGACGCCCTCACGCCCGAGCAGATAGAGGAGGTGCGGCGACTGCACCCGAGCGACTCCTCTGTGGACCACGAGAAGGAAGGCCGCACATGTCGATGCGGCGCCATAGCGCGGGCAAGTCGCGGGCGGCGCGACACACCTGCCCGGCGCCCATGAGGACATCGATGAGGAGCGACAGCGTCGCCCAGTCCCTCGCCTCCCCGTTGCGGCGACGGTTGGGGCGACGCCCGCGGCGGCTGGAGGTGGAGGAGGAGTAGGCTTGCAGAACCACGGGGCGGGGCTAGACCTTCACGGGAGGGCTAGGGTTGGGAGGGGCGAGGGGCTGGCGTGGGGCGCCGCCGTCGCCATTTCCCTCCGCCGCGGTGGTCTCGCTGCCGCTCAAAGGAGGAAGAGGAAAGGAACCAGAGCGGTGTCTGGATAGGGTCGAGGGGCTAGAATGCAAAGTGATGATATATGTATTGGACTGCGGGTTTGATTAGCTAAAAGATGAGGGGCTAAAACGCAAAATGACCACGACGTACGACCGGTTACCCCAAGCAATATTATATAGTAGAGATCCATAAATGACACATCAAAGGTCAACACATAGAAACATGCACACAATAAAATTAACACATATGTTTTTTTTGAATGTCCGCAGCTTTATTGATTAAGGCACATCATTACCGAGTTATTCCTAGATATACTCCGGAATGACATCGAAAGAAATATTACAAATAGAGTTTACACTAGAACGAGCTAAAATGAGTGCTGCGACATTGGTCTTCTGCCCTTGAGCTTGAAGATACAAGTGTGTAAACCTGTTGTGAGTTCCTTGAAATCTCGCACAACAGATCCCACAAAGGAGCGATCCACTCCGTTGGTTCTTATTTAGCCAGCAAGACTTGATGTGCCGTCCTTACGTGCGTAAAATTGGTGACCGAGCTCGAGTTGGTACAGATCATATATATATGCCACGAAACCTAACTGATTGATCAGCCATGGCAGCCAGGTAAATCGGATCCGCAACGGCATACACAATGCATCTAGTAGATCCATCGATAGAGGAGGCGGCAGCTACAATGGCTGCAGTCTCGCTCCCGGACGATGTCCTTCTGGAGGAGGAGGCGGCAGCTACAATCTCTGCAGTCTCGCTCCCGGACGATGTCCTTCTGGAGATCCTCTTCCGCCTGAACGACGTCCCGGCCGCCCTCTTCCGCTGCGCCACAGCATGCAAGAAATGGTGCGGCCTCGTCACCGAGCCGGCATTCCTCCGGCGCTGCTGGCCAGATCAGGACACCTCCTCCACCTCCTTGATTGGCTTCTTCAACCAGGTACACTCGTTCTCTTCCAATGTCGAGACGATCTTCTTCACCCCGACGCAGCGATCGGTTCTAGGTCCTGGTGGCACACGCACCCTCGGCTCCTTCATGACCGCCGGCGCCGCACCCGCTCCGGCGGGCATGTTCGACAACGCGAGGCCGCTCTTCTCGGCTCACGGCATCCTCCTCGTGCGCCTCGACACATACGCCTCGCGTGGCTACGACCCGATCGTCCACGATCTGGCCGCATGCAACTTCCTCACAGGTGTGTGCCAGGTGATCCCTACTCTCAAGTTCGACTCGGACTTTCTTGGCTGCAAGTGGAATGGCTATGTCGTTCTTACCGGTACCGGGGCAGACTGTTCCTCTATTCATGGTGAAGAGCCGCCGCCGGTGCCTCGTCGGAGAAACTCATCATCATTGTTCAAGGTGGTAATTCTCAGCACCTACAAAAACGATGACACGAAATATACTCTTCACACCTTCTCCTCCGAGGAAGCGAGCTGGAGGGTGCACGCCACCAGTTCCTCCGTTCATGGTACTGGGCGGCAACCCATCAACAAGTATGGGGTGTCCAGCCTTGCTGTCGTGCACAATGGTGTGGCGCATTGGTTATTTCATTTGTATGAAGAACGATGCCTTAGTGTCCTTAACCTGGACATGCGTACTGGCCACATCTCCTTGGTGAAGCTCCCTTTCCAAAGGAGTTGCTACCTCAACTATTGGCCTCGCCTTACTCTAGCTGTAAACGGGGCGCTGTCACTTCTTTGGATGCCATCATTAGGTACCAACATAGAGATCTGGGAGCAGCAAGATGAGCAGTCAAATAAGGATGGCGGATCAGAATGGGTATGCACGAGGACGGTTGAGCTCAAAGAACTCGCGAAGAGGGAGAACCTATCTCTCTTGGGAGAGACGCGTGGCACATTGCTTGTCCGCAACACCATCCTGGATGTGGTGTACGCGGCTGACCTCGAAACCGGGACGATTGAGGAGGTGATGGATCTTCCTTGGAATGGAACCCGCGTCACTCCTGAGACCGTAGCCTTGGAATCGGATTGGCCGGCGATCTTCGTTTCTCGACTCGAAACCAGGTATATATCTAGTTATTTTGATTACTTCCTCCGATCCACAAAAAGTGTCACTCATCTAGTACAAAGTTTGTACTAACTTACTACAAAATGAGCGACACTTTTTATGGATCGGAGGGAGTATCTCAATATATTCACCTTTGTTGATTTCTTTCACAAATAATAAAAACTGGATAAATGAATGTGCCGAGGGATTGATGAATAATAAAGACATTAACTAGGTAGATTAGGTGTTTATTATGTTACTTGACTGATTGAATCATGGCGTCACTATTGTTCAACCTGTTATTATGTGTTTTAATCATATTGCACTTCTTTTAGGGGCTCCACATGTGCCCTACGTTATGATGTATATATCATATAGTAAATAAATTACATTCTTAGTTGACATAAAGGAATTTGGTATTAGGAAGGAATAGAATGACAAATCGGCTTTGAAAATTCCACCTCAAGTGGCGTGGCTCAGTGTCCCTTGCTCTTTCGAGCGCCCCACCTGGAGGATTTGGGCACCTCCAAAGTGATGTTTCTTTGCGTGGCTTACTTTTCAAAACAGGTTATGGACATCAGAACAAAGATCTGGGAGAAGCAAGAGGAACAACATGATAACGATGGTGGATCAGAATTTGTATGCACAAGGACAATCGAGCTCAAAAAACTTGGGAAAAAGGAGAACGAAGGAAGGGATCTATCTGTCTTGGGAGAGAGGTGTGGCACATTGCTTGTCCAAGACACCTTCCTGGGTGTGTACACGGCTGACCTCTATACCGGGACGATTGAGGAGGTGGTGGATTGGCCTCGCAAGGGATACCTCATCACTTCGGAAGACCGCAGTAGCCTTAGAATCGGACTGGCCGAAGATCTCAATTTTTCGACACGATACCAGGTATAGCTAGTCATTTTGATATCTCAATATATTCACCTCTGTTGGTTTCTTTCACAAATAGTAAACGCTGAATAAATGATGTGCCAAGGGATGGATGAATAATAAAGAGATTAACTAGGCCGATTAGGTGTTTATTATGTTACTTGACCGACTGAATCATCACATCACTATTGTCTCTAGGTTGCTCAAGCTTGCCATAGTTTATACCATATTGGTATGCTTGCTTCCATTTCTTGAATTCTATGGTATGCACCAACTGAATAGGAAACAAAATATAGAAAACCATGTGATCTGTTCACCTTGGTGGGAACCGAGATATCTTTGACGAAAGGCTAATTTAAGGTGATTTCACCGCCGCACTTTTCCATGTCCTTGACGGATAGTAAAACTTATACGCTGAATCTTCTGTTTTCTTTGGGAAGTATGTATTATGCGGAGCATATTCTATTTTTAATTGTTGGATATAAGCTTGCATATTGTTGAACTAGGATTTTAGCTTATTTACACACGATGCAGTTTCATTTATGTGAATTGCGAAGTTTAGAAGCAGTTGGTCAAGAAACCATTGTGCTAATATAGCTTAAGGTGTTCACCAAGCTTTAATATGCTCTTTCTGCTTTGTACATTTGCTTGTCCTTCAATTAATCAATTAAAAATTCTTAATATAGCAACCTGTTCAAGTTGTTTAGCTTGTTTGGTATTGCAAGCTACTTATGTTTTTGATTTGTCGATATAATGCATTAGACATTTGATGCGCTCTAAGATGATGATGCCAAACATTTATGGTTTGATGGCTCGCATGCTTTTGGTGTTTGTTTAGATGTCTAGCGCTTTTCTCTGTTTATAGTATTGCCATGTTCTGTTTTATTTCACACTTTGTTATGAGTGGTAAAATGGGCCTGTATTTAAGTCTTTGAAGTTTGAACCCTTCAAGTTCTGTTTTGCTGTCCGTTAAAAATGATCAGCTCAACATTTTGCGAGGTTGGATTATTCTTGCTTTCCATTGATTACATGCAAACATGGAACTGATAATTCTCTTGTTTGCAGGCAACCTTTGACTGCTTGATGAAGACCTATGGATTCCTGACCCCCGACTTCTGGAGACCACCTTCACCAAAGCACCCTACCAGGAGTTCACCTTCACCGACCGAGGCCCTTCTGCTCGATGCGCTAGTTGAGAAGATAGAAGCTTAGGATGCCTGCAGCGCAAAGAGTGTCACTACTAGCTGGGAGTCGTCTAATGCACTTCGCTTTATCATTATAGTTGTTAAGAACTGGGTGTCATCTTTGAATTGTGTTGTGTTTGGGTGTCTCTGTTTGCTGTCAAGTTTTTTATTGTGGTACGGTGTTGCTCTTATAATCATATAATGGATGCTACACAATTATGTCTATCGTCCTTCCGTGGCATTGTCTGCCTGCAGATGTTATATTGTTTTACAACCGAGTTTCTGCTTGTTGATGATCTGTGCTCCCTCCCTGCTATATTGGTGTTGTTTCCTTTACTGTCTGGTCTTAAATTCAACCTCATTGCTAGCCGTAGTTGCTGTTCGATTATACCTCTGATATGCTCTGTCCGTCCGTCCCAGTTGACGTTTTTGTACTTTGCTCTTCTTTATAATTGCAAGGCCAGCTTTGGCTGGATCTTTCGGGCAAGAGAAAATATAGATTATGAAACCAAGTACTGTAATGAAAATTAGATATGCTGTGCCAATCGTCAAGTTAAGTTAGATTACTATATAAATCATCTCTCATTTATTGTCATGGACCGCTGCTGATTTTTTCTTGTCTTGTGAATGTCTGTAATGCTATAGGCAACGGCTGTATACGGTGATTCAAAGAAGTTGACGGCCTTTGATAATTTACATTACAGTTTCTAGCAAATTAATAATATGCGTAACAAGTCAGACTCTGGCTGCAGTGCCACTTGTTATTCAGAATCCTGATGCTCGACATCAGAACAACACACAAGACGGGACAAATTCCTTGGCCAATTCTCAAAGCAGAGCAATTGAAACTCAAATCATCAGCTCACTGGAACACATGATTCATTTATACGGAATGCACCGGCTAAAAGAAATTGCAGGAACCACTGAATTTTTCATTTATTCAGAGGGAATGCAGTATCAACGGATCACTGCCCAGTGAAATGCAGCAATGAATCACTACAGAACTTTTTCAGCCATTGCACTGAACGCATTCAGCATCTTAGAACGCAAGACACTGTCAGGAGAGCCTATCAAGTTTAGCTAGCACAAGGAACATTAGAGCTGCCAAGTTTTCTTGGCCTATATCTATCTTTTTTAGACGGAAGGCACAAAAGTGCCCTGCTTTAAATTAATAAAGCCGGAACAGGCGGCAGCGTACACAACGAATGGTAGCGGAGTTTTGCTGGCAAGTAGAGCCAGCTTACAATAAAACAGCTTACAAGCCGGAGAGAAGCATGGCTGAAATTAGACGAAAAGTAGGGCGAGTTCTGTTGTCGTCAGGTCCGAGGAGAGGCCAACTGTCAGGACTCCCAGTCTTACACCCTCATCTTTCTCTACTCTGCGTCGACACGTGGGTGTAGCAGCTCATATGCGGCTGAATTGGCAGAACAAAGTGAGGCAGTTAGGCAGCAGATCAATAACCTCAATCTAACAGGTGAAAAAAAACTCAATCTAAGAGCTTCGCAAAACATAAACAAAAAACAGTAACACGATAAATACAAAGCCTCAAGATGATATAATGTGCAGAAATTACTTTCATCAGTTTTGTGTTGGCAGAAACTAAGCTTTAATGTACAAATGGAGGATACACCCTGAATTTTGCACACATTCTGACAAAACAATAGTATAATATAAACCAGGGTAAAAGGAGACAACCGAGCTGATTGGTTCTCTATGTCCAGTTCATATTTCTTACTAGTGGTAAACTGTATGAAATGAAGTAACTGGACTATCTGAATCAAGGACACTAGGGAAGATATGAATATGGACTTATGACTTGTTTCTTCAACAACCTATCCGAGCTGTACAAACTGGTAAATCCTCTATGAGAATAATACTCCACTAAGACAAGACTCCAAATATTATGTCCAGGCACCAAATAGTATCTAAGCCAATTTTATCCTGCATAGCCAATTCAATATGTATTTCCTGCCAAAGATGACAGGAAGCAGAACAACAATCTAAATATCACGGTTGTGATGAAAAAAAAATTAGTACTCTGAACAATACGAAGATACAGCTCTGAACAAAACCTGGAAACAATAGTATGTGGCCAAACTAGTTTCTAGTAGTACTGTAGGATAAAACCTGAATTTTGTTCACAAGATACTCAAGGCAAGTAAGAATAAGCTAAGGTTAAACAGATATCACCAACTTCTCTGTTAGGCTGAAAAAGAGATTGTCAAATGGTTTGACTTTCTCAGTTCAATGATTTCTAGGAGGTTTACTAAACAAACAAAAAATTACTAGCGCCAACTGGAACTGAATCATTTGCACTATTATGAAACCAACAAGTTGCATTTGAAGGTATGAACAGGGAGTTCGGCTCTCACCTGGTGTCCCGGACCTGAATACTATGATCTCGATTCTAAGACAGCCGTGTGCAGGAAGGTTCACAAAGAGTGGGGTCAGTCTCCCGTAGCGGCCCGCTCGGACGCACATGATGATGGTGGACGAGTGGAGGCCAAGGCGGCTGGCCAGCTGGTTCCTCAGGCGGAGCACGGACCTCCCCGTGAAGTTGAGCCACTCCCAGACCCCCTCGGCGTACACCCCGTCGTCGTCCGCCCGCACGAACCGAATCTGCCGCTCTCGTGAAGGATTGCGCAGCCTGAGGCGCACGGAGAGGTCACCAGGCAGATGGTCCTGAACGAGAGGTAGAGGACCATGGTTATGTTCAGAAGGTAAAGAATTGGTGGACCAATTTCGCGACCGAAGACAGACACGCAACGAATAACTGTAAATCCGGAGGTGAAAACGAAATTGGGCAAGAACAGAATCACGAATTGCCTCACCTTGACGGGATCCTGAAGGGGAGGCCTAATATTCCAGCAGGGGATAGGTTCCACAACCCAGTGCATCATAGTGGTGTCGGTCCCGTCAATGGTGACACCCCTGTGCCTGGTGAGGATCTTCCCGTTGGCGCGGAGGGAGAGGCCCGTAACGCTCTGGAAACGGAAGGTGTCCGGGGCGGTGTCCCTGGGCCTGGTGGCCTTCCACATGACTTGGTCCAGGTCCAGCTGGTTGTAGTTGGACAGAACGACGCGGAAGCCGCGGTGGCCGAACGGCGCCGGCTCGTTCGTGGCGGTGAGGTAGAGGCCGTAGGCGGCGCTGTAGAAGAGCACGCAGCGGCCGTGGTGGGGGCTCTGGTAGAGGTGCACCACCCACGCCGCGTTCAGCGACGCGCGGCTCGCGTGGAGGGAGACGCTCACCCCGTTGTCGTCCGCGTGGAGGTACAAGCCGCGGTCGCTGCTCCGCACCCAGACGTGCACCTCGTCGTCATCCATCGGCGGCAGGGACCGCTGGAGAGAGGTGGGGTTTTCGTAACGAGGGGGAGGAGAGGGGTGAGGTGATGAGTTCTTTGTTTCTTGGAGCTCTGGCGAGGGGGAGAAGAGGCAAACGCCGACGGTGTCAGTTCACCTGACTTGGAGGAGAAGACTGCAGAAGAAATCCGGATCGCTCGATTTGCATCGGACGGCTCACGGGGAAACGTTGCGCACGAGCGAGCAAAAGGGCGCGAGGAGACCAAAAAAAAAGGCGCGAGGAGCTGAGCAGAGCGAAGAAACGGCGGGAGAAGTTGATCGTCCAATCAGCTATAAGGGCATCTCCAGTCGTGTACCCAGACGCCCCCACCAGCCGTGTCTTTTAGGTTATTGTTTAGGCTCCGGACGGCGAAAAAACGTCAATTTCTCCAATCAGCTATAAGGGCATCTCCAGTCGTGTACCCAGACGCCCCCACCAGCCGTGTCTTTTAGGTTATTGTTTAGGCTCCGGACGGCGAAAAAACGTCAATTTCTCCAATCAGCTATAAGGGCATCTCCAGTCGTGTACCCAGACGCCCCCACCAGCCGTGTCTTTTAGGTTATTGTTTAGGCTCCGGACGGCGAAAAAACGTCAATTTCTCCCAGTTGCGTCCCCAGGAATCTAAAAAGCGCCGAATTGAGCCGTCTTCCAATCCGATGAACCCAGGTCGAATGCGGTGCACTGGGTGTCGTCTGGGGCGCTGAATGATTTTTTTTACGCGTGAAAATGCGTGGGGTCGGCATGTCAGCGCCTTGACGTGGAAAAGCGCAAAGCGGTGGTCATCGCCCGCATCCTCCTCGGCTCCCAAGCCGATCAAACTACCACCAAATGCCCAGTCATACATGCCGGAGTAATGACGCACTGCCGCTGAGCTGACGCCTCGGTTTCATGCGCTAGAGTTAAGGGCGACGTGACGGTTCCACCGGCCATGACCGCTACTTAAGTCGTCCTCGCCGCGCCAGAGCTCCACACTTCGCCGCACCCTCTCTCTCTCGCCCCTCTAGCCTCTCCACTCAAACTCTGACCATGGCCGAACGGTTCCCCGGTGCTGGCGCCGCCACAAACGGCTTCGGGTGCCGCTTCCTGCACGAGTGGGAAGCTCGGCTCCTCTTCGAGGCCGACTACTCGGCGCCGCCCGATATGCGCGTGCCGGCCTCTGGTGCCTCAGGAGGCGGTGATGTCGTTCGTCATCACCGCCGTCCTCGAAGGCTTCCCCGAGGAGCAGCGCAACAACCACATCTGGGCGCTGGAGAACCGCGACCGGTGGGACGCCTACTTCGCCGAGCGCCGCCGTCGCCAGACCGGCGTAGTTAATAAATATTGTTTTTATTTATGTTTTTTAAGTTGTAATCCATCCTTATATGAAATTCCCCTAAGTATGAATCAAAATCGATGAAGTTTAAGTTTTTTGTGAATTTATTTTTCTGATAACATTTGGGCCGAAGCCTGGGCGCAAGTCGGCTCAGAATCGGCGCCCCCCAGGCCGTTGATTTCGTCCGGCGACGAACAAGATCGCCCAAAAATTGCCAGATTAAAGGCCTGTGGGGGGGGGGGGGGGGGGGGGGGGGACTGGAGATGGCTTTAGGGCATAGGGCATCTCCAGTCGTTGCCCCCCCCAGGCCGCCGATGCAGACGAAAATTTCCCCCCCGAGGGCGGCGCCATACGTAATTGGCGTACTGGGGGCGCCGATTCCCAGCCTTTCGCTGATCCGTCGCCCCCAGCCGGCGACTTTGGCAGAAATTAGCACAAACATACTGGTCTTAATCAGTGCATAATGACTTAAGACCCAAAATACAAGCTGTATCAGATAGTCATACCTTTCCAATGGTACCTCACTTGCATGTTTTGGATCAGCCGTGCAACATTTTAGCCTAAGGAAGATTATGTCCGGCAATCTTTTACCCCAAACAAGATTATATCTGGTAGCCTTTGTACGCCCATTGTATGCTGTTTGGAGGTTGAATTTGTCATAACAAAATAGTGTACTGAACTACTGAATGTTGTAGTGAAGGCTTTGAGGTCAGAAAAAGTTATACAAATAAAAGGCTCTGGGTGCCATACATCCACCTAGTTCAGCTCAGTTATGGTTAATAGTTGCCATTTTGTTCATTTCAAATTAAGGTCAGTTATGGTTAATAGTTTCCATTTTTTTAGAAGCAGTTGGTCAAGAAACCATTGTGCTAATATAGCTTAAGGTCGTTCACCAAGCTTTAATATGCTCTTTCTGCTTTGTACATTTGCTTGTCCTTCAATTAATCAATTGAAAATTCTTAATAGCAACTTGTTTAAGGTGTTTCGCTTGTTTGGTATTGCAAGCTACTCATGTTTTTGATTTGTAGATATAGTGCATTATACATTTGATGCGCTCTAAGATGATGATGCCGGACATTTCTGGTTTGCAGGCTCTCATGCTTGTGGTGTTTGTTTAGATGTCTAGCGCTCTTGTCTGTTTATAGTATTGACATGTTCTGTTTTATTTCACACTTTGTTATGAGTGGTAAAATGGGCCTGTATTTAAGTCTTTGAACTCTTCAAGTTCTGTTTTGCTGTCCGTTAAAAATGATCAACTTAACTTTTTGCGAGGTTGAATTATTCTTGCTTTCCATTGATTACATCCAAACATGGAACTGATAATTCTCTTGTTTGCAGGCAACCTTTGACTGCTTGATGAAGACCTATGGATTCCTGACCCCCGACTTCTGGAGGGAGACCACCTTCACCAAAGCACCCTACCAGGAGTTCACCTTCACCGACCGAGGCCAATTCTCAAAGCAGAGCAATTGAAACACATGATTCATTTATACGAAATGCACCAGTTAAAAGAAATTGCAGGAACCACTGAAATTTTCATTTATTCAGAGGGAATGCAGTATCAACCGATCACTTCCCAGTGAAATGCAGCAATCACTGCAGCAACGAATCACTACACAACTTTTCCAGCCATTGCACTGAACGCATTCAGTATCTTAGAACGCAAGACAATGTCAGGAGAGCCTATCAAGTTAGCTAGCACAAGGAACATTAGAGCTGCCAAGTTTTCTTCACCTGTATCTATCTTTCTATCTATATGGAATAGTAGGGCGAGTTATGTTGCCGTCAGGTCCGAGGAGAGGCCAGCTGTCAGGATTCCCAGTATCACACCCTCATCTTTCTCTACTATGCCTCGACACGCGGGTGTCGCAGCTCATAGGCGGCTGAATTGGCAGAACAAAGTGAGGAAGTTAGGCAGCAGATCAATCTAACAGGTGAAAAAAAACTCAATCTAAGAGCTTTGCAAAACATAAACAAAAAACAGTAACAAGATAAATACAAATCCTCAAGATGATATAATGTGCAGAAATTACTTTTTCCATTTTTGTATTGGCAGGAACTAAGCTTTAATGTACAAATGGAGGATACACCCTGAATTTTGCACATATTCTGACAAAAAATAGTAAAATTTAAATCAGGGTAAAAGGAGACGACTGAGCTGATTGGTTCTGTAGGTCTCATATTTCTAACTAATGGTAAACTGTATGAAATGAAGTAACTGGACTATCTGAATCAAGGACACTAGGGAAGATATGAATATGGACTTATGACTTGTTTTTTCAACAACCTTTCCGAGCATCTGTACAGACTGGTAAATCCCCAATGAGAATAATACTCCACTAAAACAAAAGACTCCAAATATTATGTCCGGGCGCCAAATAGTATCTAAACCAATTTCATCCTGCATAGCCAGTTCAATGTGTATTTCCTGCCAAAGATGACACAAAGCAGAACAATCTAAATATCACGGTTGTGACAGAAAAAAATAAGTCTGAACATTACGAAGATACAGCTCTGAACAAAACCTGAAATCAATAGTATGTGCCCAAACTAGTTTCTACGTAGTACTGTAGGATAAAACCTGAATTTTGTTCACAGGATAGTCAAGGCAAGTAAGAATAAGCGAAGGTTAAACAGATATCACCAACTTCTCTGTTAGGCTGAAAAAGAGATGAGTAAACTGGTTTGCCTTTCTCAGTTCAATGATTTCTAGGAGGTTTACTAAACAAAAAAAAATTACTAGCGCCAACTGGAACTGAATCATCTGCACTAATATGAAACCAACAAGTTGCATATGAAGGTTGACTTGCAGTTAAACATCTGTTAACCAGGTAGCCTCAGACCATCTTTTGGTAACACGTTTAATTACCAACAAGACTGAATTGTTTCAGGCATGTTTCAAGTTGTAACAGAAGCAGATTAATTAGCAACAGTTTAAGGCCAGAGCTACTAGATCGATTGTCAGACTAGAACAGTTTCATTCAACTGTTTTCTGAAGCACGAGCATTCCAAAATATCAAGAGAACCAACATCTGCTAGCTCATTGTGCACAACAGATTAACTCAAGAGTCAAGACTGACAACATGTATTTCTTGCCAAAACGAGATCAGATCAGCTCAGGCGAGTTGGGCTCTCACCTGGTGCCCCTCTCCTGATGATGACGATCTCGATGGTAACGCCATGGCCGTCACGGGGCAGGTTTTCTGAGAGTGGGGTGAGCCTCCCGTAGCGGCCCGGTCGGACGCACAAGATAAGGCTGAATACATAGTCGAGGAGGCCAAGGCGGCGGGCCAGCTCGTTCCTGAGGTGGTACACGGACCTCCCCCTGAAGCGAAACTCCGACCAGCCCTCTTCGGTGTAGAGCCCGTGGTTGGTCGCGAGCACGAACCGAATCACCTGCCACGCCGCCGCCTCGCGCAAGCACAAGACCACTGAGAGGTCTCCGGGGAGACCTTCCTGAAGCAGAGGATCATGGTTGTGTTCACTTCAGGAGATGAAATAATTTCGTGACCCAAGACAGAGATGCAATCAAGAATTGGAAATCCGGAGGTGAATTTGGCAAGAACAGAAGCACGAATTGCTCTCATCTCGTGCGAATGGAATTAACACACTGAGAGTTAAGCTTGGATGAGATGAGACATCCAAGAAGCAAATTTCGCGGCACCGATAGCAGCAAAGCAATTCGGGAAGAAAGAATCGAGAAGCGAACTCACCCTGACGGGATCCTGAAGGAGAGGCATGATACGTCTGACGGGGATGGGCTCGACGACCCAGTGCATCATGGTGCTGATGTTCTCGAACTCGTCGACGGTGACGCCCCTGTTCCAGCGGCGGATCTTCCCGTTGGCGCGGAGGTAGCGGCCGCCGACGCTGCGGAGCAGTACGGCGCCGTCCCCGGAGCCGGCAGGGACGACCTGCCACAGGACGGACTCCTGCTGCGGGCGGTCGTAGTTGCGCTGCACGACGCAGAAGCCGCGGTGCGCGCGCGGCGCCGGCCTGCGCGAGGCGGCGAGGTAGCGGCCGTAGGCGGCGCTGCGGAGGAGCAGGTGGACGGCGTCGGGGTGGTCGACGTGCACCTCCCACGCCGTGTGCAGCGACTCGCGGCGCCCCTGCCCGCGGACGGAGACGCCCACCCCGTCGGCGTCGGCGTGGAGGTAGCCGCCGTGCACGCCGCTCCGCAGCCACACGTGGCTCCTGTCGCTCCACAGGTGCTCCATCGTCTTGGAGCAGTGGGGGAGAGAGAGAGGGTGGGGGTTCTTGGTTTCTTGGCGCTCCGGCGAGGGGGAGAAGAGGGGGAGGCCGGCGCTGTCAGTTGAGACGGTTACGGTCGGGCGCCAAGGCGGCGTATTTCGAGGCCGAGTTCACCTTTGGGAGCCAGTTGGGCCGTTTTGGGCTGCCAAGCCCAACAGTGGCAACTCTGGCCCACGAGCTCCTTCTCGACAGACGCGCGGAGGCGGAGGCGGCGGCGGCGGACGGGGCCGGGAGGGGAGAGCGAGAGCCGCTCCTTCCCTTCCCCGGCGAGCCCCTCCTTGTCCTGCAGCGGCGGCGGCGGACGGGGCCCGGAGGGGAGACGAGTCGTCCGGCGGCATCCCCCCCCCCCAATACTTGCCCGGCTCCAGCGTGCCGGGACGACGGAGGCGGAACAACCGGCGGCATTGCTTCATCTCCAATCTCCATGGCCTGCCCGGCGTGGCCGGCACCAGCGAGCCAACGGCGATCCAGCATCAGATCAAGCGAGGATGCGCCCGCGTGTTCTTGCCGCTTGGCTTCTACAAAGTGCTTCTCTTTGTGGCGTGGTGGTGATTGACTGGTGTGGTGTTGTGCTTCTGTGCCGCGCCTTGTATTGTATTACAGGTTCTTGGCAGAACAACGAGATTTTTGACCTATCTGTTTATGCACATTTGTGACTTTTTTTTTCCTTTCAGAATACAATACACTCTGTACATATTCTCAAGGGTAAACCGAACCAGCGGTACTAATTCTTTTCCCACACCTTCACTTTAGTCCTAATTCTTTAAAATTACACGGTCCTAAATCTTTCGTAAGTTGTTCATCGGAGATCCTAAATCGATTTGACACATGTTGACCAGTGCCACGTCAATAGAGGCGACTAGGAGGAATACCGACCACACACCGTTAATTTTTTCAAATATGCCCATGTGACTGTATTCTTTTCGAAAACAGAGTCCTTGATTCCCTCCCATAGCAAAAATTCGGAAACAAAATCGAAAAATGAGCTATAGACACGTCTCCTGGTGGCATGAGCTATAGAAGAGCGCGGTCTGCAACTCTCATCGCAGTAACTCGCGTGAGGGCTCAGCGGACGAGGCAAGCATGCTAAGGAAGAGCGCAGCGACTGTGTGTGAAAGCGCTGAGCACAGATGGATAAGGTCAGCATCCGTGCTGGCTTGTCATTGGGCGGCGAGTTGGGGGCAGAGGAACAAGCGGAGATGGGGCTGCTACGAGGCCAACAAAACGAAAAGGACTCTGTTTTCGAAAAGAATTCAATCGTAGGAGCCTATTTGAAAAAAATGAACGGTGACCGGTATTTACATGGCATTGGGCAACGTGGGTCAAACCGATTTAGGACTTACGAAAGATTTAGGAGCTATATGTGCAATTTTAAAAAATTGGGACCAAAGTGAAGGTGTGGGAAAAGAATTAGTACCGCTGGTGCGGTTTACTCTATTCTTAAACAAGTGAATTTTAAAAACCGTTCGTCCCATCTCTCTTCCTAACAGGTGGCGGCGGAGAACCGGATCCCATCCGTCGGCGGGAGCGTTGGTGAGAGCGGCATCCGGTCTAATAAATTTGCCTCTCCCACACCAGCGACGTATTTTACGGCGGAGTCTCGGAGTTGATGGCAACGTGTGCGTGTCGATCCTTCAGATCGGCATCTTGGTCTTCTTGCCGTTTGTCTGATTTGGCGAGATCAGTTTCTCAGTGTGTCGCTGGCGTCGGTCGTTACCTACGGCGGTGTTGGGGACCATGGCAAGGTGGCTGCACTGAAGTGAGGAGGTTGGTCCGAAGGTGGAGGATCTTGCTTTATTTCCCGATTTCGTTGACGGAATGCGGTGGATCTGGGTTCAAGGTATTTATTTTTAAAGTTTTAACTCGATATTCTCCAAAATAATGTCAAAGCACGAGGATTCATTATTGCAGTTAAGCCTTATAGCATCCTTGGGAATGTTTGTCCTCCTAATGTTTAGACACCACGTTGCTAATCTCCACCACCGCTATTCGTGCTTCTTACATGATGATCAATGATGATTGGATTTTCCATGTTGTCCATGATAATATTGTGGAAAGTGATATCCTTCACATACCTACTTCCTCCCTGTCATATCTCTTGATCGGGCATAATTGGTTGTGCCAAATAGCTGTAGTGAGTTAATTAGAAATCCAGAAACCTCAGCTCTGGAGTAGAGTCTGCCAGGCTTTCAATGATGATTCCATGCTCCAGACCACACACAACTATGGTTACATGAATGTTATGAGTGTTGTTCTTGATCGTCATGCAATCATCTCCGGTCTTGATGTCACAATTTCTAACTTTGACATCTTTGATGCGGTGATGTGGATGTCGTCAATGTTGGGGCTCGTGTCAGATGTCGTGATGAGCAACCGAGCCAATTACATGTCACTGCAATCTTCAACAGACATATGGATTTGTTGGCTGTACACAATTTTTAGATTAGAAATCCAGAAACTTCAGCTCCCGAGTTACCGTCTCCCCAGGCTTTCAATGATAATTCCATGCCCCGGCCACACGCAACTTTGGTGATATGAAGGTTATGAGTTCCGTCCTCGATCGTCATGCCGGTGTTGATGACACGATCTCTTTTTTTTTTAGATCAAGGGGTGCGGATCCCTGGCCCGATGACACGGTCTCTAACTTTCATGTCAGTGTTTGAACTCGCGCGATATGCCGTGATGGACAACCCAGCCAATTACGCGTCACTGCAATCTTGAACGGACATATGGACTTGTTGGCTGTCTACAATCTTCAGATTAGCCACCAACTTCAGATTATTGGAGATGTGAAATGTCAAAGCCGTGGGAGCCATTGTGCATGTCAGAGCCTTTGTTAGTCTTGCATGAGTTTTTACACCAATTATCCTCGTTGTGAGTGATCATGCCCCCACCGGAGACAGTGAGGCAGTGACTCCTTGGATCATGATCGAGTGAGCTATGTTATCCTCGTTCCATGCAGACCTGCTCGGACGAGTTATGAGCGCCTTCCACCTTAAAGACCACGCTTGATTTGCATGGACCTGCGGAAAGGCTGATAGCCTTGAGCAGGTACTCCCTCCATTCTGAATTAATTGACTCAGATTTAGTTTAAGTTATACTATATATGAGTCAATTAATTTAGAACGGAGGGAGTAGCTCTTTCCCTTGGGAAAGAGCAGCCTGGCCGGTGGCCGGACGGGAAGAGGAGCACCCTGCGTTCCATGCCATGCGTAGCGCCTACGTGTCGTCGTCGTCGTCGTCGAGCATGAAGTATGAAACAACTTTGCTGAACCTCTCTGGCTGCAGCACTAGCGCGAGAGCCGCCATGGAACTATCACCATCACACCAGTTTATATATCTGATTTGTCTTTGAGCAAGACGTGATTTGTGGATGTGTTTGATCCGACCGTCCGAGCAGATAGATGGCAGGAGTTATCGATGTATGGATATGAGAGAGCTCGCTAGGTGTATTTATAGGGGAGGGGAGCCGGGTAGGAGCTCTCATGTGAGGACCAGCAGTAGCCCTGTCCTCTCCTCTTTGTTGGAAGATGAGTACACATCGGCCGCCCACGAGAGCCCAATCACAAGAGGCTCATACAGTGCTTCCTGAGGTGAAGTTTCTTTTGTTGCATTGTGAAGTTAGGCTGCAGATATGAGTATGTTGTAATTGTGACTTTGTGAGTCGATCGAGTAATAATGCCTCTCTTTTTTCTAGCAAGCATTTTTTTGCAGAAAGGGATCATACAAGAGAAATTAATTTTTTGTACGTTCAAAATGAATCAAATGTAGACAACTTGCTAATAATTAGTGCAGATTACATTGGATAGTCTGACACTGTGTTTGGATGTAGGAAAGATGGCATGGAATTGGAGAATCTGGAATTAGGATAAGATTCCACCGTTTGGACTGGCCACGGAATTCTGGCCTGGAAACTTCAACCAATTCCACATGCAGCCCGCCGTATGTGTCCGCTCGGGCGAACACTTTCTGAGGGTCGAGCCTCGGAAAGTCGCGGAAACGCCTCTCTTTCGCGGACACCCCTCGCTCGCTCGCTAGAGAAAACGCTCGAGAAAACGAACCGCCGCGGAATCCATCCTCGACCTGGACGGGAACTGCTGCCGCCGGTGGGATTCCCTGGCCCCTCTCCCTCTCTCTCTCTCTCTCTCTCCGGCCCTAGCGCGACCCCCTTCCTTGAGCCGCCGAATCCTAAATCTACCGAGAAAACAACGATGGTAGGGGAGGCGGCCGGAGTGGCTCGTCCATGGTGGTCTTTTGCCGGCCACGTGATCCCTGGAGCGCCCCACTCTCTCTCTGGACACCTTGGTTTTTTATTCTTCCCGATCCATTTTGTGCAGGTCATGGCGGAAGGGGAAACATACCATGTTCTTCCCTGCTGAACAAGAGCTAGAGGCGATGATAAGCACACCGGCCACTGTGCCTGTGCTTACCGACTTTGCAGTGCTAGGGAATGCTCTGATGTATCCATGGTGTAATATAGGGCTTATAGAATGGTCGCAAAGTAATGCATCAAATTTCGAATTTTTTTATGTTATTATGTGTGCAAAATAATATATCAATATTCAAAAATACACATATAATTTTTTCATGTACATGACAAGTTTTATATTATCCAAATTCAACAAAATATCTAATTCCATACTTTTTACACCCAAACAGGAATTGGAATCATATGCCACCTTTGATTCCGACGATAAATTCCATTTACAACCAAACACAGGAATTTGAATTGGAATCCAATTCCTTTCCAACTGAGAAATGGAATTGCTAACCCAATTCAATTCCTAGAAAACTTTCCTACATCCAAACACAGTGGACGGAAAATACATTGCAAAATTTCACTTCATCAACACTAAAAGGACCAAAACGGCCGGCCATCGTAGATCAGTCTTTCTCTATTTGCGCTTAACTACACTAACATAAGGCAGCTCGACAGAACCCATGTACAACTGGCCATTCTTCCTCTCCATGATTTCGGTCGGTCTCACACTTTTGGGCCCCGTCATTTGTTCCACTATCTTTCCCTTGGCATCAACCCTGACGGCAAGTAGATGACTATCGCGGCCGAAGGGCAACTCATTCTTCTCACGGTGTAACGCCACCCAATAACCTCCACTCCTGTCGGGTCTCACGTTGTCGGGGTAACCCGGGAGGTCGGCAAACGGCTCGGATCTTCCGGCGTTCGGTCCTTGGATCCAGTGCCTCAGTAGCTTGCACGGTCCGGTAGATGCAACCACGAGGTGTGTCCGGTCAGTGCTAACAGCCACGCCATTTGGGTACGTCATATCCGATTGTAGCACCGTGACATCGGATGTTCTTGGATCATACCTCATGAGGCGCCCTGTTGAGTCCCCGGTTTTTGTCACCATCTCATGCTGGGCCCTATTGTAGTTCATGGAGCTATCCGTGAAGTAGACTTGGCCGGTGACCTGATCGACGTCAACGCCATTGGTGAAGCGGAGAGGTACGCCATCCACCTGGTTGACCAACACCGTGGCCTCCCCGCCGCCCGGCCCGACCTTCATTAGCCCCTTGTACGCGTCAGCGACGTACAGGTCCCCCGTGTTCTGGTTGAACCGCAAGCCGAGCGGACGGCCGCAACGGCTCTCGGTCGCCGTCTCCGGCCGGAGCTTCATCGCCGTGCACAGCTCGCTGTCGTAGCCGGGGCCATACGTGTACGTCGTCCAGCCGAGTTTGTCCCCGTTCCACTTAAGGACGCGGCCGTCGGAGACACCGCTGTAGGGGCCAAGGCCGTGGCCGTCGAAGGCGACACTCTCCGGCCCGCGGACCGTTCCGCGCGGCAGAGGCAGCTGCTGGCTCCGGGTGGCGTCGAGGGTGGTGGCCGCCAGTGCGGCGGGCAAGAAGAACATGACTAGGATTGCGAGCGAGACAACGGCCTTGGTGAGACGGCTCATATTGCAGCCCATCTTTCCTTCTCCCTTGGATCGATCGTTCTCGATTGATTGTTTGTGTGATTGGTGGATCTCGATCGTATGTGGTTTTGCTCGATGATCTGGTGGAGAGTAAACGGGCGGGTGGCTGTCCTCTTATAGCACCGATGGAGATTGGAGAAGCAGTCCGAGTCGGCGCAGGATACGTACGTAGTACTACGCTAGACGGCCAAAGGTCGAGTCGGATTCTCGTCAGTTTTAAAGGAAAATCGATAGGAGTCCGAGTCGAAGAAGAATTCTAGACCCTGCAGGGATCAAACCGGCTCGAAGACGTACGCTGTACGCATACAGTTGGACCAAGACCAACCTCTCGCGCAGGGAAATTAATTAGCTTCACGTACTTCATATTGCCTATGGAATTGCTAGCTTGGATGTAATGTGAACAGATCTAATGTCCACACGCAAAACTTTGATGACAGATAATATGCTGGGCAGCCATATATATATCTGTATCACTCTCCTCTCCTTCTCACGAAAATGGAGTAAATTGCAGCACCGTACTGCCCTACGCGCTCACCATCAGCAGGCAGCAGCAGCTGTTCGTGCATTCAGTTATCACTCGTCAGGTTAAATCACGGGGTCCGTGGCCAGACAATCTTCCACAGATCAAAACAGCTGCTTCGCCGATCTGAATTGGCGCCCGGGAATCCAGTTGATAAATTAAGCAGGTGCGTTAAAAAGGAATCAAACTATCGAGAAATTTGACAAGTTGAGCTAGCCTACCAAGCTAATGACAAGTTACACCACACTTGTGAGTTTGTGACTAACTAAAACAAGGAACTGCTCGAGCTCGCCTAACCAAGCTAATGACAGAGAGAACAATTAATAGATACAGTATAAGAACAGCACATGCACAATGCATGCAAATGCAGTGGCGCCATCTCATGAGTCATGATGCCAAGCCCAAGAACAGCACCGCCGCTCCTAGAGAGACGGCAACGGCATGATAGCCACCGACATGCGCGCGAACCGACGCTGCGGCGCCGCTCGTCTTCCCGTCCCCGGCCTTCCCGCGCGGCGGCGTCTTGGGCACCGCTCCCGACCCCGACCACGGCGTCGTCGTTGAGCCGTCTCCAGCCCCAGGAGACAACGCCGGGGAGGATGCGTCGACGCCTCCGCCAGTGTCGTGCCGCGCCATGACGCTCAGGGTCATCCTCTGTCCTGCGTCGCAGTGGCCCGGCGCGCCGCTGATGAAGTAGAGCAAGCCGCTCCGCTCGAGACGGAACCTGGCCTCCTCGCCGCCGTCCAGCCGGAGCGCCGGCCTGTCGCCGCGGCAGAGCTTGTAGTCGTCGCGGGTGACCAGCAGCACCGAGTCGTTCCTCGCGTACCTGAAGTCTGCGCAGCCCGAGAGACAAAGAAAGGAAGAGCGCTCGCGCGGGTGAGTTCCGGCGTATGTATGTACGTGAAAATGGAAAGAAGGAACGACGGCGCGCCGCCGTGTGAGCTAGGAGTAGTAAGTAGTGGGGGTGCTTACAGAGGAGGTCTCCGACGTGGAAGCGGTTCCTGGTGGCCCAGTGGTTGTAGGTCTCCTCGCCGGGCGCAGGCTGCGTCCACCCCCGCGCCTCGCCGCCGACGGTGAGCACCTTTGGCTGTGACGGCGACGCGGAGACGTCGACGTTGAGGAGGACGCAGGCAACCGCAATAGCGTAGAGCTGCAAGACGCCTGCCATGGTCTTCTCGACTCGATCTCTGCGAATGAATTGGTCTCTCTCATGAGCTCTGCTGTCCTTATATGGTGGCGCCGCTGGAGGTATCGTGGGCGTCGTACGTGGGTGGTTTCGCGACGAGACGTGGTGAGTGCTATGAGGTTCGGTGGGGCTCGTGGGAGAGGGAGAGTTGACTGCCATTTTGAGGGCCTACAAAGTTTGGAGAGCCTGTTTGCGCGTATGGGCCTCATAAGTTGTGCTTATGGGCTGGGTGAAAGAAAAAATATACACAATCATCCACGGTTCTGTGTTCACACGAGTTCGATGTCATGATGTTTTGTCCAACAAGAATTGAAAACACAGCAATGTTCAATAGATGTCATTTAGTATCCCATAGGGAAAATTGTGGATTTCTTTTTGTAGTCACGTGTTTGCCATAAGGTAAAATGATCCACGAGGTAGGTTCGAAGGGAAAATCTCTTACCAACATAACAAACCTCTTTAGGAAATTTTTGGAACTCGGTTATGTGCATCATTTTGATACATAAGCTAGGGTGACCCTTTTTTTTTAAAAAAAAAAGAGGAAAATTTTGGAACTAAGCAAAAATCATTAAATTTTTGTTTAGAAAAAACTCTTATGATCCAAATTGGCCCTCTATGAATTTGTGCTTTTCCACGACGAAATGAGCCTCACACTATGTTATTTCCTTCCCATGGATCTAAAACAACAACCCAAAATACGCATATAATTCGAGGTATGACGGGTCACAAGATCTTAATCACTAATCCATATATAATACGCATACAATTTTGTTTGATTCTATTTTTTATTAAACAAAATTTATTTAAGCGTGTCTTGATTCAAGATGAAATATATATAAATATATGCGTATTAACGAGTAGGTTCCATTCCCGTGATCGGTTTTGACTTTGATCGCCTCTAACCTTTTAATTTTGAATCGCAGTTCGTATAATTATTGAACGAATTTTGTCAAATTCGTCGCACTCGGTTGGCCGTTTGAAATTTCCTCTCGAGAGTAGATGTATTTCACCCTTCTCCACAACTTTTACTTTATAACTTTTTTGTTTCGACGGATCGTATTAATGTTTTCGATAACATCACATATGTACATGAGAGAAAACATAAATACGATTTGTCGAAACAAAAAATTACAACTTTAAAGTTAGGAATTATGATGAAAATTAAAAAGTTAGAGGCGACCAAACTCGAAACCGATCACGGGAAACGGAACCTACTAGTCGATACACATATATTTTATCTTGAACCGAGACACGGTTAAACAAATTTGCTTAGCACATCTGTGCTACTTTCGGCACCGCCGGTCCACAATTTTTTGATTTTTACATACTATTGTTCAAATTTCTATTTAAAATTCGTATTATTAAAAAAAATCTGGACAACAAGGTTAATACCAACAATGACTGCTCGCACTGTACCTCAGACAAAGACACAAATACTGTTGTGCTGTAATGCTCTAGCAGAAACCAGCGGCAAGAACCAATCTGCAGACGGCGCGAGCACAGTCAAGACGGAGCTAGTTTGCGCGCAGACCGCGTAGGGAAAAGAGGGACCATCGACCTGGACAACGGGCGCCTTGGAGGAAGAAGGCACCGTCGACCGAGACGCCGATCAAAGCGCGCGCGCGCGGGGGCGGTCGATCCCGATGTGCACGGTGGCAATGAAATGGAGGTGCCAGACTCGGTCATAAATCTCAATCGGGCCGGGAGGATACATATTTTGACAGCATGGTAGAATACTAAACTAGCACAAGCTAACCTAAACTCACACCTTATGAATGCGTGCATGCATGAGTAGCATAGCAATTGTTCAACTTATGGGAGCTGCGGCCGCGATCACATTATGGGATCTCGGTAGTCCCATTACATTGCAGAGTGCAGCTGTCAGATACATTGTCCCAACTGCTTAATTTCTCTATTGTGCATATATCCGCTGCAAATTCATCATTCATTTTACATAATTGCGCATCACAACATCATATAAAGAGTATATGATGTTGGACAAGGTGCAAAATAGATTAGTAGCTTATTTCCTCTTCCACATAATTAATAAGCACATAAACAGATCTAGAAGAACTACTCAAATCCGGAATAAGATAAAAATCTGGCTAACGAACCAACCTCTGAAAGAATGATTTGAGTGCACGCACTGATCGAAAGATCATAATTAACCTAAGGAGATCGAGGGACTATAGCTAGCTTAGCTCCTACTATCGCCGGCCGTTCCTCCTCGGTATCTTGACGAGCTTGTCCACGCCTCCATCGTCCAGGCGGCGCAAGAAGCCGTCCCCGAACCACTCGGGGTTGGCCGCTAAGCATTTGCGCAGCGCCGCCGTGGCCTGGATGCACTTCTCGGAGTCGGGGTCGCGCCCATGTTTACACTTGTCCATCGCGGTCCAGAACACATCAGCGCAGCCGCCTTTTTTCATGTGGCTCGCGACGGCCAACAGATACCGGGTTTGTTCGTCGCCGAGAAACCACCCGAGGAGAAAGGCGGCCACCACGCTCATGGCCGCCTGCGATTAGATGATTATATTACTACGGAGAAGCTAGCTACTCCGTAGCTAGCTAGGGCTAATCGGCTCCCAGAATATGAATTCCTGGCTTGCTATCACCTACTATCAGCCTATATATACGGCCGGGCCGGCCATACGTCTAGATCTTCCTTTTTACAATCAGATCGAGATCTTCCTGCGCAAGTTATTTGCCTACCATCCAGGAAAAAAGATATTGCCATATATTGGTGTATAATTTTATTTTATTAGTTTTTGTAGCGACTTAGGTGGGAGTAGGACTTATCTGAATTCAAGATTGCTTGCTACTCCTAAAATAGACCAGCTCATCTCCATCTCCAATACTATTAAACGAGCGACCCCAACAACAAACGATACAAGTCCGTTGGACTGGCCCCACATATCAGGTCTCCTGTGCACTTAGCAATTTCCGATGATGGAACAGTACCCAGCGGAATGGAATTTTTTTTAATCACAACAGGAGAACTGCTATATTAATTGCGATAGAAGAGAGTGGTACAGAGACCCGAACTGCTCGGTTTATTGGAGGAAAACCGGGTGAAAACCTTTACATCGACGCAAGCACTACAAAGTATACAGAGCACCAGAAGGCCATAGTGCTTACCATGGAATGACTTCGGCTTCTTCGCAACAGCACCAAGGTCGCCGGGAGAGCGACACATCCGCCACGAGGTTGTTCGTCATCTTCTGCAACACCGGAGAGAGACGCCCACCAATCCGGAGAAGAAGACCACCAACACACGCCTGATGCCGACAACCGACATGCCGAGAGTGCTCCCGCCACTCACACCACCCACCACGGAGGCGCGGACCTCGCGTCCCTCTTGCCGATGCCGGCCTCCGAAACGAAGCCCCCAGGAGGGAAAACGACACCAAGGCGCCGTCATCGTCCGATCACGAGATCATGGGTTTCCCCTGGAGAGCCAAGCTGGTCGGATCCGTTCGGGAGGTGGGCAGCAGCAGAACGGTGACGCCTCCATGAAGGTCACGACGGCCGCAGCCGCCGCCATCACCGGCCATGGCACAAGGACGAGGCAGGGTCTTCACCCTAGCCGCTCACCACCTCCATGCACACCACGCACCGGCGCCGGCAAGCCCACCAATCACCGCCACCCTCGGAGAAACCGACGACGAAGAGGACGCACAGGATGCATCCGCCACCAACGAGGACTCGCTGGATGCTCGCCACCATCTGGGCCCGACGGGCCCAGATCGGGCCCGCCAAATCCATTGGCCGCTCGCCCTCCCCAGCGCGGCCACCAGCACCTCCCTCCGCCCGCGCTCCAGCCGCCGTCTCCGCCCGAGCCCGCCGGCTCGGCTTCAACAGTTCCACTTCCCCGACCGCCGCCGCCCCCCCACGGGCCGATCTGCCACCTGCGCGAAACGAGGGCCTCCCCCCATCGACCTTCTAGCAGCGGAGGGGTGCCGCCACCGCCGCGGCCAGGGCCGGCAACGGCTGCGGCAGGGGTGGCCTGGCGGCTTTTCTTGGTGCGCCCGTAGCGCCACTTGGGGGGGGGGGGGGGCGACGTGAGGGGGAGAGAGGAGTTTTTCCCGTATGTTTTGGAATGGAAAATTTAAACGCGCACGATCCGCGTTCTACAATCATGCAAAAACAAACTGATGGATCTGTTATTAACTAAAATCATGACGTATATGGTGCTAATAACATACTGAAACTTAACAGTATAATCGTGTACTAGACATGTAGTATGTACATCTACACAAATCACTAGTACACCAAGTAATAAGATTAACAGGAGGGGTATAAACGGATTATACCCGACAGTTGGCCAATTAGCCGAAGCGGAAGTAGCAGCATCGTCGGCGATCCTCTTGTCAGCGGCAGCCTTCTCGATCTCGGCATCGGTGCTCATGGTGATGACGAAGGCGACGCGGACGTAGAGGAAGTAGACGACGTAGTGGGTGAAGATTGGCGAGCAGTCGCGTAGGAGACGCTCCCCAAAAACCTAATCGACCGTGTACGCGGCGGACGGGATGGGATCAACGATGGCAGCAACAGGTTAGGAGGAACGACGGTGGCGGCTGTGGGCAGATGAGTTCTTCTGTTCTGTGTCTTGTGTATGTTAACGGAGAGGAGCGACCTCTCGTTATTATAAGCACAGACGCAGGTGGCAAACGTCCACCTGAAACGCACGTAATGAATTGCAGTTAAGACTGAAAACGTACAGAACGTTTCAGCTAGCAATCAATCACAAAACGTTTCGTGCCGTTGACATTTTATTCCTGCGTGACAAAAAGAACACATCGGCTCGGCGAGATTCCCGCAACCCGCGGCGCGTCGTGACGAGGCGAGGCGGGCGGCGGAGGAGGAGGAGCGCGCGTGTGGTACACAGCCATTCTCCTCATACCTCATACCAACTCATGCTAGTAGGAGAATGGCTCAGTATATAAGCTGATGCACATCTCACTCAACTAGCAGTATGGGACTAAAGTCCCACTACTTGCCATGACAACAGCATGGGCTTTAGGGATTTTTCTGGAATTGCTAAATGGGCCAAAGGCCCACTCAATATTTGGGCAATATTTCAGCAATCCCCCACCAGATCCCAAAGTCCCATGATGTTATCATTTGTTCCAAACACTGTTTTAATATACCAGTATTTTCAGTAGAGACCTGTTAAGGTTGAACTCTACCTAGAGCAATCAGCTACACTCCTTCACAACTGACAATGGACTAGGCCTTGAATTGTCAGTTTGGCGTAAAGTAGTTTCACCAACTGTCTTACCAGTACTAGGCTGCTGAAGGCTGACCCCTCGGGTGGAGCATATTAGTCACTCCTGACCTAATCATGAACTTACTAGAGATCACCGTAATCTCATAGACTGTGACCAGCAGTCAGGTTCATATAGGTGTGTTCCTCCAAAGATCGCCCTGTAGGATAGCGTCTTGCTTATGCAAAGCTTTGGAACACATTAAGATGAAGGGGATATGCCCTAGAGGCAAATAAATAAATAGTATTTATTGCATTATCTTATAAGTTTATAATAGGTTTTTGTATTATGCTATAACTGTATTAATCGGAATTATTAATACACGTGTGATACATAGACAACCAGGGTCCCTAGTGAGCCTCTATATGAACTAGTCCATTGGGCGACAGTTGATCGAGATTCCCGATCAAGGACAATGACGTCGGTTGACAATGGGGTCATCTTATTAGTAGAATAAGGTGATGGACATACGCAAAGTATTGCAACAAGATCGTATTACGATGTTTGTCATTTGCAATAGATAAGTAATATGATAGCTTATTCCTTAGACCGTGAGATCGTGCTGATTACTACTTCGTAGGAGTACTTTGAGAACATCAAACGTTGTGTCTTACATAGCATGACAATAACGGTGTCCATCTTGGGTATCCCGAAAGAGTATGTTAAGATGTAAGGATCAAGAGCGGGATTTGTTCATTCTTGTAATGGAAAGATACTCTGGGCCCACTCGGTGAGATTGCATCTATATAGCTGCGCAGCTTATGACTAGGTCATGGAGATGTAATATCACAGACGAGTTAATAACCTATGTCGGTAACGAGATGCAACAGGACATTGGATGTCTACGATCACATCTCGGACAAGGTAGTATCGCAGAGACAAAGGGAATGAATATCATGTTTATGGTTCAACGACGATATTCGTAGAATGCACAGGGACCGTCATATGCATCCAGGTATCCCTGGCGGTCATTGGCGAGCGAAGGGTCTCGACCATGTCTGGAGTGTTCTCGAACCGTAGCGTAACAAACTTAAGGTCTTAACGACACCTGGAGAAGGTTCTGGAATATTATAGGATTTTATTGGAGAGAGAGAAATGATCCGGAAAGAGTTCCGGTGGTCCGGAAGGAGTTCCGGGAAGGTCTGGAATGGTTCCAGTAATGTCCGAAAGATGTTCGGGTGGTCCGGAAATGTTTCGGAGTCACGGGAGATTAAGTTATATGTAAATATATTAATTATGAATTAATAGTATTTTATATTAATTTAATTATTAAATAATAAAGGAAAAAGGGGGCATCCCACCTAAGTGGGCCAATTGTGGCCCACTAAGGTGAGCCGCACCAAGCAAAGGAAAGGGGGCTTGGGCCCCTAGTCCAATTCGGACTAGGAGGCCGGCCGAACCCCCCTCCCCCTTCCTCTCCTTTAGTCCCACATGGGGGAGGCAAGGTGCTTGCACACCCCCTCCCCCCTTTATATAGCAAGGCATATTAATTGGATTAATAACACAGAAAATACAATTAATATTGTAGCAAGCTGGCCGAGCTGTTTCTCCGCCCGCTTTGCCTCCTCTCTCCACCAAAGCTATACCGTCGGGCACCGTTGCCCTGCGGGATTCCAGAAAAGTTCTACCCCTGCGATTTCAGCTGGATCTGAATGACCGGGGGTTGTTGTTAAGCTCCGTATGTTTGCGAGTGCTCGGAGGCGCCACATTTGAGGAGCCAGGGCGACGTCGTCTCGCCCACCCAGCAGCCATGTCGCTGCCCTGCCGCCGGCACCACACCCCTCGGCTGCCGGCGCCACGCCACCTTCCGCCCGACGCCCGTCAACGCAGGTCATCGTCGACACCCCGGCGTCATCATCTACATCATTGCGGCAAGTTCTCCGCGACCTCGAGGTCGGCTGCGTACGACTTCATCGTCAACGCTTGTGCGGGAGCGTAATCCCCGCTATCGGTCTACATGGAGGTAATGTAACCCGTTCCGCCACCGTTATCACATGTACTAGATAGATAGATCCTGGCTTGTTAGGGTGTTCATACGCTAGAAAAATTATTGTTTTCTGCACCGGAACCCCTTCAGTGGTATCAGAGCCGATCTATGCGTAGTAATGCTGGTACGGTTAGAACTCATGTTGAATGAGGACGTCTTTCTTATATTTGCTACCCTCTAGCGTGCACTTGCGATGCCTTCGGTATTGAGTTGATGAAGCGGCCCGGACCGACTTTACGCGTACGCTTACGCGAGACTGGTTCCACTACTGACATACGGCTTGCACCGTATCTGTGGCTGGCGGGTGTCTGTTTCTCTCTCTTTAGTCGGCAAAACATTTTCAATGGAGGGCCCGAAAGGGATGCTTAAACATGCAATTATACGATCGACGTTGTGGTACAAAGTTCGTAGGTAGGGAAACGGTTCTCTTACGAATAAGCCTATATGCCACGTAAAATTTGCAAAACTAAATAAAGGTAGAGGCGTCTAACTTTGTTTTGCAGAGGCGTTATTTTATGTGACATGGTTACGGTAAGTTTGATATTACTCGTACTGTTGGAGGCAATGGAGGGCACCGTAGACTCGGAGCCATGCCGGGGCGCCCGGGGCCAGGCACATGGCGCCATGGAGGTCCAGGCGCATCGACCATGTCACATCGCACTTCATTGCATCATTATTGTGTGCTGTTGTGTGTGCATCCTGTTGATTGCTTATATGTTAGATATACAACGGTAGCAACTTAAATAGGATGATCCCTAATAAATACCAAAAGTGTGTTCTCCCTCGTTGCGCACCACCAAGAAAGTTCTACGTTATGAGGCAGGCCGTGACGATCGGGTGTCAGACATATCGTCGTTCGCATACAGTGGGTGTAAGCCATGTTGCACGCGCAGGGTCTTCGAGGTTTGATTGGCGAGCCTAGCATATGCAGATATGGCCTCGGAACACGGGAAGATCGAAAGATCGAGCATGAGTCACATAGTTGTTGTGATCGACATTTTATGTCCACCTTTGAAGCTGTGCCGCCGGCCGTGACGATCGGGGGTGGTATAATGGATGGGGGTCGTGTAATCGCTATTATTATTTTAGGGATAATAATTTTAGTGGAGTGTGTTTGATAATATGATTATAAAACTAAAACTCACATATGTTATAAACTTTACCTTACCTCTTTTGCGATCATATCTGTAGACGGAACTATACTTCGGTTACTTCCTTAAGAATCCAGATTCCACCCTAGAAGCCGACGGGTCCAACTTCATCAGATGGTACAATGGTTTTAGAAACATTCTCCAACACAACAACATCCTATATGTCCTCGATGAAGCGTTAGGAGAAAGACCAGATGATTCTGCTAGCGAGGAGGAGGAAGATGAATTCCGTAGGCGTCGAGACATATTCATAGAAGTGGAGATCACCATGACCGTATGCCTAGCACCTGAGTTGAAAGAGTTGTTTCAACACATGGAGCCATATGTCATGATTGATGCGATCAAAACGCACTTCAAAGATGAATTGAGGCATGAGCAATTCAGGCAGCTTAGAAAGTTCCAGACCATTCACATGGAGGAGCATACCTGTCTGAAGACTCATTTGAAGAGATTGTATGACATCTATTTCAAGCTGACGAATGTCTACGATTACTGGATGGCGTATTCATGGGCTATTCAGACTGTGCTGATGTCTCTGCCTCCAAGCTATGAGAAGCATGTGCGTGAATATGTTTTGAAGGCAAACAATATGAACTTTTACAAGTTCGTGTCCGAATTCAAATCATTGGAAGTTGATTCCATCGAAGGAGAAATCTTCGACGCTACAGGTATATGTTTGATATACAGAATTGTGAGTGTATTCGACACCTGATATGTGATAAAGTATCTGATACTTGTTCTGTTTATGAAACATGCCCTGATTATTACTTATCTGTGGCGAATAATGATGTGACCCGGCACTGAAGATGACAATCAAGGAAGTTGATGACCAGTGGTGTTCACGTCCTCAAGTTATCATAGTTATCATTAATAGTTTTGATAAGACCTTTTTGTAATAGTGAGAAAGTGTGTTTAGTGTCTTGATTGTTACAAGACAAAGTTCTTCATATATGTAATGAGACAAGTTCAGTTGTTTTATGTTATGAAACAAAGCAGTTGTTTTATATTATGAGTAATTTGTATCACATCTCAATTACATTATGCGTATGATATACATTTATAATAGCGGGAATGATAAAATTATGTGTCCAAGGAATAAAAGTTTTTGTTACTAGAACAAACACCATCGAATTTGATCATAAAGTCAATGTAAGAAGTAATAGATACTTTGATCTATTTAAGTATCACATGTGCCGAATTGATTAAGTTTAAAATTAGTATTGAAGTGTCAATACGAAGGGAAATTAATTAAGAGTCATTTCGAATGATTATTAAATTAATGGTGAATTTTCCTTGATTCGAATTCTTCTGTGATTATTGGTAAATAAATGTATTTGCATAATAAATCATGAGTGTGAAATTAATTTGATAAAAGATCAAATGTGGTTTTTCAGAAGAAAGATTGATGAATATTGTATTCGCAAGATTCGATCAAAAGGGCAATATTTTTGAATTATGGTTTCAACACAAAAGACTTGTGGAAATTCGTTTCACAATATTATAATATCATATATGGTGATATGTGAAGTATTATAATCATACTCTATTTTAGATAAAGTGTGGTCTTTCAGAATCTGTCTTAAAATCTCTTAATATGTTCGAAACATTATAGTCGATGTCCACTTTAGAAAATAGATGTTTTTCAATGGTAATTCGTGAGATCGACAATAGTGTCATTATATAGATGATTATACGATAATTCAGAATATACACGAATAGTTCTTTGTAGATTACTCACATTGGATGAGAGTGTATTCCAAAACCTAATAGAAACAAAACTTGTATTGTTGTCTATGTAATTCCGAGGAAAATAAGATTTTTCGAATTATGGTTAATGGAATAAAATCAGAAGCTTGAAATATGGTATCAGACCTATATTCATAAAAGTAGAATATTGGAAAGTGTTCCAAAAGGATATATGTCTACAAATGAAAAGTTGATGATTAAGAGTGAGGGAGACTAGAAAATTGTTTTCTGCTTGCAATCCTCTTCGTGAAGATCATAATATTTTCATGAAAGAAGCTTCTAAATAAAGTGTTGTTATATTTAATATTGCTGTCAGGTCACAGCATAATATTAAGTGTTTCAGATCTTGTTGACAGATCAAGGTGCACCTTATGAATACAAAGAAAGTTGAGAAAATATCAGAATACGAACAAAGGCTTTTGAGCCTGAAAATCCAAGTTACATTTAGAAAGGATTAAAACAGTAAATGTTGCTATAATTCCTTTTGGAGAAATAAGATTTCTTGATCATCATATAAAGTGTTATATGAGAAATGTAACTATAAGAAAGACGTGAAAGCATATTTTGTCAAGAAATGTGTCTTGGACAAGATCAAATTTGTTGACTACATTGATGTAGACATGCTTGAAGTCTGTGGGATTTGTATCAATGGAATACTGTAGTTTGTATTGAATTCGAATTGATAAGAGATCAATGATTTTGGTTTGACCAAAATGTCGAAATAAATTATGAATTTAAGTGGGAGTCAAAGTTAGTTCACTCGGGTAGAATATGTAAAGGACATATTTTTGAGTGGGAGCTTAGAACCTCAAATATGTAGAAGACATGTTTTGAGTGGGAGCTCGTGTTCTCAAATGTGTGGAGACATAATTTGAGTGGGAGCCGAATTCATCTTGTGTAAATGACACATTGTGAATTGTACCAGTAGAATTAATGAAGTTGTGAAACTATTTGAAAGTTGGTGTCTATTTGGAATAGAACGGGAATTTTAATAGTTAGTCGAGTTGTTTTGGATTATATCTGAGGAGTCAGAATAGATTAAAACCAAAGGATGGTCCTTGGAAATCCAATTATTCATTAAGAGTAATGATACACGGTAATAGTGGTTGTATGATATGTTGGTCTATTATGTGATATTAGACATTATACAGAAACCATATTATGTGCTCAATAAAATATGACCCATGTTCTTAAAAGAAGAACAATTATGAAAGTAAATTTAGAATTTACTGGAAGTAGAAGTATATTAGTTATTAGATTGATATTGGAGTGTCAAGTCTTCAGAATGGGTGCGGAAATATATAGATATCGCGAGATTGTAAATGTTGCAAGGAGTTCTCTATGACTGAGTGTGTTTGCAAGGCAATTATCTGGTTAACAGAATCAGAGTAAGCGCTGGGAAACAAAAGTCTCACTTAGTTACGGTATTTGTATATGTATTATTAGATAACATGTTGATATCAAACAAGTTGATATCAATGGATCGCAAAAGAATGCACAATTATGTATTGTACAGATTGTCAGAGTAACACTCTTCCACAAGCAAGCATTATCATATAACGCTTATTTGATAAGGGGTTTTTGATGAAGTAAAATGCAACTAGTTTATTTGTACTCTAGTGCAAGTGGGAGACTGAAGGGGATATGCCCTAGAGGCAAATAAATAAATAGTATTTATTGCATTATCTCATAAGTTTATAATAGGTTTTTGTATTATGCTATAACTGTATTAATCGGAATTATTAATACACGTGTGATACATAGACAACCAGGGTCCCTAGTGAGCCTCTATATGAACTAGTCCATTGGGCGACAGTTGATCGAGATTCCCGATCAAGGACAATGACGTCGGTTGACAATGGGGTCATATTATTAGTAGAATAAGGTGATGGACATACGCAAAGTATTGCAACAAGATCGTATTACGATGTTTGTCATTTGCAATAGATAAGTAATATGATAGCTTATTCCTTAGACCGTGAGATCGTGCTGATTACTACTTCGTAGGAGTACTTTGAGAACATCAAACGTTGTGTCTTACATAGCATGACAATAACGGTGTCCATCTTGGGTATCCCGAAAGAGTATGTTAAGATGTAAGGATCAAGAGCGGGATTTGTTCATTCTTGTAATGGAAAGATACTCTGGGCCCACTCGGTGAGATTGCATCTATATAGCTGCGCAGCTTATGACTAGGTCATGGAGATGTAATATCACAGACGAGTTAATAACCTATGTCGGTAACGAGATGCAACAGGACATTGGATGTCTACGATCACATCTCGGATAAGGTAGTATCGCAGAGACAAAGGGAATGAATATCATGTTTATGGTTCAACGACGATATTCGTAGAATGCACAGGGACCGTCATATGCATCCAGGTATCCCTGGCGGTCATTGGCGAGCGAAGGGTCTCGACCATGTCTGGAGTGTTCTCGAACCGTAGCGTAACAAACTTAAGGTCTTAACGACACCTGGAGAAGGTTCTGGAATATTATAGGATTTTATTGGAGAGAGAGAAATGATCCGGAAAGAGTTCCGGTGGTCCGGAAGGAGTTCCGGGAAGGTCTAGAATGGTTCCAGGAATGTCCGAAAGATGTTCGGGTGGTCCGGAAATGTTTCGGAGTCACGGGAGATTAAATTATATGTAAATATATTAATTATGAATTAATAGTATTTTATATTAATTTAATTATTAAATAATAAAGGAAAAAGGGGGCAGCCCACCTAAGTGGGCCAATTGTGGCCCACTAAGGTGAGCCGCACCAAGCAAAGGAAAGGGGGCTTGGGCCCCTAGTCCAATTCGGACTAGGAGGCCGGCCGAACCCCCCTCCCCCTTCCTCTCCTTTAGTCCCACATGGGGGAGGCAAGGTGCTTGCACACCCCCTCCCCCCTTTATATAGCAAGGCATATTAATTGGATTAATAACACAGAAAATACAATTAATATTGTAGCAAGCTGGCCGAGCTGTTTCTCCGCCCGCTTTGCCTCCTCTCTTCACCAAAGCTATACCGTCGGGCACCGTTGCCCTGCGGGATTCCAGAAAAGTTCTACCCCTGCGATTTCAGCTGGATCTGAATGACCGGGGATTGTTGTTAAGCTCCGTATGTTTGCGAGTGCTCGGAGGGGCCACATATGAGGAGCCAGGGCGACGTCGTCTCGCCCACCCAGCAGCCCTGTCGCTGCCCTGCCGCCGGCACCACCCCCCTCGGCTGCCGGCGCCACGCCACCTTCCGCCCGACGCCCGTCAACGCAGGTCATCGTCGACACCCCGGCGTCATCATCTACATCATTGCGGCAAGTTCTCCGCGACCTCGAGGTCGGCTACGTACGACTTCATCGTTAACGCTTGTGCGGGAGCGTAATCCCCGCTATCGGTCTACATGGAGGTAATGTAACCCGTTCCGCCACCGTTATCACATGTACTAGATAGATAGATCCTGGCTTGTTAGGGTGTTCATACGCTAGAAAAATTATTGTTTTCTGCACCGGAACCCCTTCATAAGACATACGTCAACCTGCCATACAGTTACCGAGAGTATTGCATCTCCAACGGAGTGGGTTAGTAAAGGTTTTACTCTCTTCAGTTAACCAATAGCTTGTTTTCCCAGGTCCTAATTCACGGGATCTCCGATCACATAGGTTGGGTTACTACCATGGCAGCTCATGTGGGTTTCATACCCATCTCCCTCGATGCATTTTCTATCACAACACGTGATAGCCCTTTAGTAAAGGGATCTGCCAGATTCTTAGCCGACTGGATATAATCCAACGCTATAACTCCGGAGTTTCTTAAATGTCTAAAAGCTTTTAGTCTCATTCTTACGTGTTTGTTGGACTGCATGTTGTCCTTTGAACTCTTAACCTTAACAATCACTGTTTGGTTATCACAGTTCATAAGTATAGCCGGAACTGGCTTTTCAACCACTGGCAAGTCCATCAAAAGATCTTGAAGCCATCCTGCTTCGACACCAGATGTGTCCAATGCTGTTAATTCTGCTTCCATTGTCGATCTGGTTAAGATCGTTTGCTTGCAAGACTTCCAGGAAACAGCACCACCTCCAAGGGTAAACAAATACCCTGTTGTGGCTTTCATTTCATCAGCATCAGAGATCCAATTCGCATCACAGTACCCTTCAAGCACTGACGGGCTTCCGGAATAGTGAAGTCCGTAGTTCTCAGTACCTTTCAGATAGCGCATAATTCTTTCGACAGCATGCCCATGCACATCACCCGGATTGGAAACAAACCGGCTAAGTTTGCGAACAACAAACATGATGTCAGGCCTTGTCGCGCTAGCTAGGTACATGAGTGAACCAATTACTTGAGAGTATCTCAGTTGATCCTTAGCTGTGCCATTGAATTTTCGAATCTGCACAATAGGATCATATGGCGTTGGAGAAGTTTTGCAGTCCGACTATCCAAAACGACTCAAAATCTTCTCAACGTAATGGGATTGCAAAAGCGTAATCCCACCCTCATTATCTCTCAGTAGCTTGATGTTTAGAATAACATCAGCCACACCAAGATCTTTCATCTCAAAGTTTTGAGATAGAAAAGACTTGACCTCCTCAATGATTTTGAGGTTGGTCCCAAAAATCAGTATGTCATCAACATACAAGCAAAGTATAACTCCTTCGCCCCCACCATGGCGATAGTATACGCATTTGTCGGCTTCATTAACAACAAAACCAACAGAGGTTAAAGTTGTATTGAATTTCTCATGCCATTGCTTAGGTGCTTGTTTCAGGCCATATAAAGATTTCAGTAACTTACATACCTTTCCTTCCTGACCATCTAATACAAAGCCGTCTAGCTGTTGCATATAGATTTCCTCGTCTAACTCTCCATTTAGGAAAGCTGTCTTAACATCCATTTGGTGGACGAGAAGACCATGCGAGGCAGCCAACGAGAGTAAAACTCGTATGGTGGTCAGTCTGGCCACAGGTGAGTAAGTGTCGAAGAAATCTTCCTCTTCTTTCTGGGCATAGCCCTTGGCCACAAGCCTAGCCTTGTACTTTTCAATCGTACCATCGGGCCTAAGCTTCTTCTTGAACACCCACTTACATCCCAACGGTTTACAACCATAAGGACGTTCCGTGATTTCCCATGTCCCATTAGCCATGATGGAATCCATCTCGCTACGGACTGCTTCTTTCCAGTAATCAGCATCCGGAGATGCATAAGCCTCTGAAATAGAAGTGGGAGTGTCATCCACAAGGTACACAAGGAAATCATCGCCAAAGGACTTTGCAGTCCTCTGTCGCTTGCCCCTACCAAGGGTTTCCTCATCATCCTTCTCAGGAATTTCATCATGGGTTTGTTCATAATATTCCATAGGAATGGCAGGCTCAGGAGTTTCAGCAGATTCCTGTCCAGAAGTGCTTTGCATATCTTTCATAGGAAATATATCCTCAAAGAAAGTAGCATCTTTAGACTCCATAACTGTACCGACCTTCACGTCAGGTACTTCAGATTTCACTACCAAGAATCTATAGCCAACGCTATTCTTAGCGTAGCCCAAATTAACACAGTCCACAGTCTTAGGTCCAAGCTTACGCTTTTTGGGGATCGGCACATTGACTTTCGCCAAACAGCCCCAAGTACGTAAGTATGAGAGTGTTGTCCTTCTCTTCTCCCATTGCTCATATGGAGTGAGCTCATTGTCTTTTGTTGGAACTTTATTCAGGACATGACATGACGTCAATATCGCCTCCCCCCACCATGCCTTGGATAAACCCGATGTATCTAACATGGCGTTAACCAAATCTGTTAGAGTACGGTTTTTCCGTTCGGCTACCCCATTTGACTGGGGAGAATAGGGAGGCGTCCTCTCATGAATAATACCGTGTTCCGAACAGAAAGAATCAAACTCATTCGAGAAGTACTCTCCACCACGATCGGACCGGATGTGTTTAATTTTCTTTTCAAGTTGATTCTCAACTTCTGCCTTATAGATTTTAAAGTAGTGAAGAGCCTCATCTTTAGTGCTTAACAAATATACATAGCAAAATCTAGTGGAATCATCTATCAGTGTCATGAAGTATCTCTTTCCACCTTTAGTCAACACGCCATTCATCTCACAAAGATCAGAATGTATAAGTTCTAACGGTGCCAAGTGTCTTTCCTCCGCAGCTTTATGAGGCTTGCGAGGTTGCTTTGCTTGAACACACGAAAGACATTTAGAACCTTTGGCTAAAGTGAAAGATGGGATTAAACTTAGTTTTGCTAGTCGCGTCATACAACCGAAACCAATGTGACAAAGACGTGAATGCCAAACTTCTGTTTCATTAACATTCGACTGGATATTGTTCACGACTTTATTACAAAAATCAGCAAGAGAAAAGCGGAACATGCCTCCGCATTCATAACCTTTTCGAACAAACAGTCCATATTTCGTAACAACTACTTTATTAGACTCGAATACCAACTTAAACCCTTCTCTACATAGAAGGGAGCCACTAACAAGATTCTTCTTGATGGCGGGGACATGTTGTACGTTCTTGAGCTGCACGATCCGTCCCGAAGTAAACTTCAGATCGACCGTGCCAACACCAAGAACAGAAGCACTCGCTCCGTTCCCCATCAATACGGATCCGTTCCCTGTGGTCTGATAAGAAGAGAACAATGAAATGTCAGCACACACATGAGTATTTGCACCTGTGTCAATCCACCATTCGGTAGACTGACAAACTGAAAATACAGTAAACAAATTACCGTACCCGGGTGCACCATTCTCATTGTTGCTCACAATCATGTTGACAGACTTGGAGTCTTGTCCTGGTTTCTTGAACTTCTTGGGACACTTAGGAGCCCAATGTTCCTCTGAACCACAGGTGTAGCATGCACCTTTCTTCTTATCCTTCTTGAAGGGTTTGTTACCCTTCTTCTTGAAGTCAGTATTCTGTTGGACAACAGTTTTTCCCTTATACTTGTGGGAGTTGAAGTTCTTCTGTACCATATTGGCAATAGAAGTACCTTCGCCTTTTCCATGCGAGTCCTTTGCCCTTGAATTCTGCTCAACACTCAGATGGCCAATGACATCCTCAACAGAGAATTCACGCCTCTGATGTTTCAGAGTAGTGGCAAAGCTCCTCCATGAATTAGGCAGCTTAGCGATTATGCATCCCGCGACAAATTTGCCCGGTAGATCACACTTGAGAAGCTCAAGCTCTTTTGCAATGCATTGTTTCTCATGAGCCTGCTCCAATACAGGACGGTTTTCAACCATCTTGTAATCATGGAACTGCTCGATGGTATACATCTCGCTTCCAGCATCGATTGCGCCGAATTTAGATTCGAGCGCTTCCCACAAGTCCTTGGCAACCCGCACATGTAAATATGCGTCAACCAACTTATATCCGATCACGCTCAGAACGGCTCCAACAAAGACGACGGTGGCCTCCCTGAACGCCTTCTCCTGTTCAGGAGTAATCGTTCCAGTGGGAGTGACACCGGCGACCCAGAATACGTTCATCGCAGTGAGCCATAAAGTGGTTTTGGTCTGCCAACGCTTAAAGTATGTCCCCGTAAACGGGGCTGGTTTCAGTGCAGCAGCAAAACCTTGGATCGAAAATTGCCTACACCGATTAGGTTTTTGGATTGTTGAGAATATAAGCAATTTTCCGATTATATTAATCCAAATATTAACTAAAATCATGACGTATATGGTGCTAATAACATACTGAAACTTAACAGTATAATCGTGTACTAGACATGTAGTATGTACATCTACACAAATCACTAGTACACCAAGTAATAAGATTAACAGGAGGGGTATAAACGGATTATACCTGACAGTTGGCCAATTAGCCGAAGCGGAAGTAGCAGCATCGTCGGCGATCCTCTTGTCAGTGGCAGCCTTCTCGATCTCGGCATCGGTGCTCATGGTTATGACGAAGGCGACGCAGACGTAGAGGAAGTAGACGACGTAGTGGGTGAAGATTGGCGAGCAGTCGCGTAGGAGACGCTCCCCAAAAACCTAATCGCCCCTCTCCCGTACAGGAAACGGAGAGGCGGGGTTTCGGAGGCCTGCTCTCCCGTCAACCGTGTACGCGGCGGACGGGATGGGATCAACGATGGCAGCAACAAGTTAGGAGGAACGACGGTGGCGGCTGTGGGCAGATGAGTTCTTCTGTTCTGTGTCTTGTGTATGTTAACGGAGAGGAGCGACCTCTCGTTATTATAAGCACAGACGCAGGAGGCAAACGTCCACCTGAAACGCACGTAATGAATTGCAGTTAAGACTGAAAACGTACAGAACGTTTCAGCTAGCAATCAATCTCATTAACACAAAACGTTTCGTGCCGTTGACATTTTATTCCTGCGTGACAAAACGAACACATCGGCTCGGCGAGATTCCCGCAACCCGCGGCGCGTCGTGACGAGGCGAGGCGAGGCGAGGCGTGGCGAGGCGGGCGGCGGAGGAGGAGGAGCGCGCGTGTGGTACACAGCCATTCTCCTCATACCTCATACCAACTCACGCTAGTAGGAGAATGGCTCAGTATATAAGCTGATGCACATCTCACTCAACTAGCAGTATGGGACTAAAGTCCCACTACTTGCCATGACAACAGCATGGGCTTTAGGGATTTTTCTGGAATTGCTAAATGGGCCAAAGGCCCACTCAATATTTGGGCAATATTTCAGCAGGATCGATCTGTCTATTATTTCGCAAAAAAATCGATCTATCTATTCAAACCGGACGACTCCTTATCCGTCGCAAGCGAGGCTGGTTCGCCGCACGTCGACTCCCCGTTCCCCGTTGCTACTTTAATGGCGCGCTTGCCAGCGCAGCCACGCACTGGCACCTTCGACCGCCCGGGAACACTTCGTCTCCGTCGCACTAGCGCAGCTGAGCACCGGCACCTTCGACCGCACACTCGCTGCCCGGTGCGACACACATTGCGCCAACGGAGCCGGGCACCGGCACCACCGTCTTCTTGCTGGATGACGCCCAACCCATCGGCAACTTCCTCGACGTACGGCGCCCTTACAAACCGCTAGGAACTTCATCTTGTTCGACGGCGCCCTCGCCACCAGGCAGCACGAGGTGTCCTGGATGGCGCCCTTGCAGTCCGGCAGCACCGTCGTCTTGCTGGACAGCGCCATCGCCTCCCTGCACCGCACCATCAAGTGGTCGACCATCAGCTCCTGTAAAAAACGGTGACAAGTTACTCTTCCTCCTGCCGTCAATCTTACACAAAATTCAGATTGTATTCTGAAGTTAATTATGTATTTTTAAACCCTAGCCATAGACTATAGAAAAGAAGTCATACGTTGAAGGCAAAAAGTCGGGGCTATCGGCGTAGGTGGCTGGGCTGGGCAGCCGACCGACCGAGTCGTCGGCAAAAAATGTGAATAATTCACATCTTTAAATTTGTAAATCAAAATTTAACAAATAAAATATCTAAATCAATTAGAAAAATAAGAGTAATCCAAATATGATAACTATATCATATTTTGCACCACATAAAATCATTTAACTAAGCAAAATTACTTTAAAAATTGGAATAAATTCATTTAACTAGGTGAAATCAGGAAGAAATCAAGAAAACTCCTAATACTTTGGGATTATCCATCAAATGTAGATTACTCTTTGTGAAAATAAGATGGGTACCATCTTTTACCATATTTTTATTCTTGGTTCACAAAAAGGTAATTTTTGGCACTTCAAAAATGGAAATGATATTTATAATAATTTAAAAAATCCCGTTCGCAAGATTTTTTCCAATACCACGAAGCACCTATTTGTGAATGAGAACTTATCACAAACTATACCGTGGGAACGGGTATAAATTGATCATTTTTTGAAACTTGTAGATGTTTATACCTTTTCTAAACGTTTTATCAAAAACCAAGTCTATCATTTTTCATAGGAACTATTACGCATAAAAGAACTCCATGTCAGAGGATATCTCTTTTTGAGAGTTTTATTTTATTTTTTCTTGAAAACAGTCAAATGGCCACCATACTACTCATCTAAAGAGGTAATTTTTTTTCTAAAACTAACGATATTTCTATGATATAACCATTAGTTGCGTACATTAAAATGATTTTGAAATAAATTCAGACCAAACTGTCAAACACTTGTAGTTCAAACTTGGATTACTTTCGAAAAAACAACAGTTTTGGATTACAATAATTTAAAAAATCAGGAACTTTCGATGTTTCTGTAATGTTTCTTTTAAAAGGAAATCGGTGGGGGAAGCCCCCACAGCGAGTTTTTTTTAAATAATAAGAACCCAAATTTGCGCCGTGAGGACTTGTACCTGGATGGCTGGGTTGTACATCCACTCCACTAGCCAAGTGAGCTGGGCTCACTTCTTTATGTTTTTGTAATGTAAAAGATGATTCCCTCGGTTGAGGGCCTTCTGCTTGGCTTGGTCTACTCTTGATCGGCTTGATGTCATATTTGGATTCCTCTAATTTGTTTAATCAACTTAGACATTTTATTTATCAAATTCCGATTTACGGATTTAAAGATACGAATTATTCCATACTAAATGGGAAAAAATTAAAGTAATGAAGTATTTTTTTGTTATTTATTGCGAGATTATTATTATATAATAATTATTGTTTATTCAAATATTTTTATAATTCAAATAATGAAATAGTTTAACATCATGACGTAGGGGTTATTAATATGATTTATAGGACAGTAGTATCAGTAAGTTCTAACTTGTCACTTGGAAGCTAGATTTGAAGGAACTCAAAAGTTAATCGTGCTTAGGTTGGAGTAATATGAGGATGGGACCTAGTGGGAAGTTTGACCAGATTAAGTACTTTGACTTGAAATTAAGTGCGTAATCAATGTTTATGTGTGGGGCTAAGTAGGAAATTGAAAATAGAAAAAGAATCAAAATATAAAAAAGTTAACTTAAAAAAAAAACCGGGAAAGCTACACCGATGCCAACGTGGGCTAGCTGGCCGTCGACGTATGACTTTTTCCCTATAGTGATATGACAAAATTTGATTAAAACTGAAAAACATTTTTAACTCCGACAAAAAATTGTTAGCACACCACTTGCAAGATGCATGATGGTAACTGCTCGAGTTCAATTGTGAAACACAAAAATTAGCAGCCACGGCATAGAATCATGAAACATAACATGAGTTACAACGAAAAAATTCTTTATATATGATGGAGCAAAACTGGAGTGCCCAAGAAACAAATAACATCACCAGATGGAACACAAAATTGGGCAATTAATATACAATACTTGAAAAATGATGAGACAAAGAATAAAAAAAATATAGTATGAGCAAAACAAAGTTTTAATGCATGAGGAACAAACAATAACTACTAGAGGAACACAGCTTTCACTAAGCAGAACAGAAAGTTTAGTACCCGTAGAATATAATGCCGACTCCAATTGGGATATGGCCGCTTGAAACAAATCAAAACTCTTAAGGGGGCACAAAAATTCAGATCGAGTGAAAACAAAACTTTAGTGACTATGAAACAAATTAAGACTACATGTGGAACAAAAACTTTGGACTAATTGACACAAGTATTTGGAACATATATTTGGAGAATGTGGAAGAACAAAATTTAGATCAGGAGGAAAAGGAATTTAGGAACATAAGGCACAAATCATGAATTATAAGGAAGGACAAATATTTCCCGAGTGGAAAAAAACTTAGAAATCATGAGAAAAAAATTTCGTGCAAGTTTCAAGTGTGTGCAATAAATCACAACTACTCATGGGACATCACACGGCCTCCAGCTACACATTGCCCTGAGAACCAACATGTGGTTACATGGTTAGGCGGGTGGTGTAGTCGTAGCTCACCATAGGTGAAACCCTAGTTTTGGCACTGGGTTTCTTATTAAAGGCGGATTATTCTTCGGTGAGAGGCGAAGTCGATAGTGAGACGCACATGATGACTTCATCAATTTCAAGACCCGACCGTCGGCTGATTCTATCGAAATTGCTCATGGGAGTATGGTGTACATGTGTGTGTTTATAGGGATAGGTGTATGCACGTGTGTGTGAACATCTACGTGTGTACTGTGTTTCGCCAAAAAAATGCTACACATTGCCCATGAGTTAACTTGACCGTAACACGAACCCAATAAAAGAAGGAAGTATTACACATTCTTCTGTTTTTTAATATTTTCTCGTAAGTTCCATCTTGTTGCGGGTTGTTAAATTTCATTTAAATTATTTTTTCTTCCTATTTTGTTGATTGCGATGATAAATATATGAACACATACATGAGCAATATTTTCGGCATGGAATTTCTTTCTTTCACCGGAAAGCCGTAGACGCCAACCCTTTTATGGCGCGCGGCGGCGACAGTTTTCACAAGCCATTTTGATCGTGAAGGCGGCAGGTTGCAGACGCACTCTTTTCCTTGTCAGGTACCGAGAGGGACTGGCAAGGTTTTTAATAAGGAGGACTGCCGACCTAATATATGTTATGATTTAGAAAAAAAGAAGAAGCCATTTTGACCATTGGCACCAGGACACACCGATCAATCGTCACAGTAGATGTTCACACACACATGTATGGTGTACATGTGTGTGTTCATAGGGATAGGTGTATGCACGCGTGTGTGTGAACATCTACGTGTGTACTGTGTTTCGCCAAAAAAAATGCTACACATTGCCCATGAGTTAATTGGACCGTAACACGAACCCAATAAAAGAAGGAAGTATTACACATTCTTCTGTTTTTTAATATTTTCTCATAAGTTCCACCTTGTTCACTTAAATTGTTTTTCTTCCTTTTTTGTTGATTGCGATGATAAATATATGAACACATTGTACGTGAGCAATATTTTCGAAATGCAATTTCTTTCACCGGAAAGCCGCAGACGCCAACCCTTTTATGGCGCGCGGCGGCGGCAGTTTTCACAAGCCATTTTGACCATTGGCACCAGGACACACCGATCAATCGTCACAGCAGTTCCGTCACCGGCTACACGCGCAACATGCCAATATGTCATCGCCGGTCAAAGGCATGGAAGTACGTATACGTGGAGTACGTACGTCGCTCCAAATTCATTCGGCTAACCGACACACATACGTATGTGTAGAGAGTGAGAGAGTATGACTTGTGAATATGTGACGACGCCTCACAAAGCTCCAACCTTTTAATTTGCAAAGCTCTGCACAGCATCCGCGGCGCTGCGCTTGTAAGAAAAAAAACATGGCTTACTGTGGAAGAAGAAGTAAGCACACAGATTATGCATGGTGACAGTTCTGCTACTGCGGGTCTGGGAGGCCGGTGCCCGTTGCCGGCACCGGCGCGCCGCTCGAGTTCGACGAGCTTTCCTCGTCGCCGCAGCCTCCACGACCCGCGCCGTAGGCTCCATCCCCAGGGTATCGCCCAGCCACGGCACGTTCTGTGCGAAACACGTCGCACTGGTGGCGGCCGACGACGGCCTGCACTTGCGGTGCCATGGCCACGGCGTACCCCTGCACCGGAGCCGCCGGGCCCGCGTACACGGACTGATAAATCTGCACCTGCACGCCGCTTCCGGCCGGCCCGCGGGACGGCGGCGCCCTCGTCATGGCGGCGCGGCCGTCGCATGCAGCACCGCCAGCGCCGGCCTCGCGCTCGCGCATGCGCTGGAGGAAGGCGGTGAGGGGCGGGACGTAGTCGTCGAAGCCGAGGCGGTCCATGGCCCACACCACGTCCTCGGCTGTCACCGTCTTGCGGTGCTCGGCGTGGCACCGCTCGTTCGCCTCGCCGGTCACGAAGCTGATGAACTCCGACACGCACTCCTGGATCAGCTCCTTGGCGTCGTCCGAGATCTTGGCGTGGGGAGGGAGCACGCGGCGCATGATCCGGATCACGTTCGCGATCGGCATCAGCCGGTCCTGCTCCCGCACCGCTGTTGCGGCCATAGCTGCCCCGTTGCCGTTGGGAACGCCGGCGCCGTTCTCCATGCTATGGCTACCTCAAGGTGCAATTGGGATTTAGGGCTTAATTTGTTGATCGACTTCAACAGACTACAGTGTTGTGATTATGATCGAGCTGGATGTGTTAAATAGGGAAAGATAGCTTACGTAGCTTGCACAGGTGCTCGCTTAGTTGTCCTGTGATGAGACAAGTGTCCGTTTAATAGAGGGGTTCTGGCAATTACACCAGAGCATTCAATACATAGCCAATATGACATTATTAATAGACTAATGACAAATTATGTAATTTCTTCGTCCACATTTTTGTGGAGCATGCATTTTTAAATGCCTAAATTTGACAGTCTATTTGACCAACGAAATTAATACGTATTGCATTACACGAAAGATATATCATTGAATTCGTATTCGAATAAAGTTTTCAATGGTTCACTTTTTGTAAAAAGTGGCACATATACTTTTTTACAATTTAATGGTTGAGATTAGACTAGTCATAGTGGGAGTAACATACATGTCATGTTGGTAAAATAGTGATGTGGCCACTAATAAATGAGGAGAGAGGTAAAAATAGTGATGTCTAAAATTGACCGTCAATTTGACCAACAAAATACGAATTATATTACACGAAAGATATATCATTCAAATCCTACCCGAATAATGCTTTTAATGGTTCATTTTATATAACAAGTGACACATATAATATTTCTCAGTTTAGGGGTTAAAATTAAAAATGAAAACAATAGCAGCACATGCATCGGGGAAGAGGGAGTATAAGCAAAAATTAGACCAACCCATTAAATACATAACTTTTTTTTAAATGAAAGCGGTGGGGGAAGCCGCACATGGAGTTTTTTTTTTCAATAATAAGAACTCAAATTCGCGTCCGTGAGACTTGAACCTGGGTGGCTGGGTTGTACTTCCACAACACTAGCCAAGTGAGCTCGGCTCACTTCTTCATTAAAAACATAACTAATGTGACATTATATTTAATACTCCATCCATCTCTGTTTAGGCACAATACCAAAACCAGATTTCTCAAGAATTAGGCATAATTAGCATTAATGATCTCCGAGAAATGCTCCCACCCACTTTCTCCCCTCTCATGAGATTTAGGGAATACTTCATTTAATTAGGCCAATGCATGCACTTCAGTTTTGGATCTTATTGGTCTTCCCTAATTAATTGCATGATTTAGTAGTAATTATCTCGCCCAATCCTCACTTGCCTAGGTCGTAGAGAAACGTCAACTATGCCTTATTAATCGAGATCGAGGTAGTAGAACAAACCAATGAACCGATCATAAATGTAGATGTAATCGTTGAATGTTTTAAATTAATGTAGGTAGAACTTTTTTCGCTGAAGATGTGTAGAAATTTAATTTTGGAAATCAAATGATAAGTACCCACAAGGCAACAAAGATTACATCATAATTAAAGGTATCATGGGCAAGCAGAGGATTGGAGAGATGTTAATTTCTTCGCGTTTGTATGATGTTGATACAATCTTTGAGATAAAACCGTGCCAGGGGCTAGGGTGCCATTGTTGAAGCCGAACAAAATGCTCTCCGCTGTCGCATGCGCTTGATCTACCGCCAGACGCAGGTTGTGGTAAGGAGGACGTGCAAAGGTTCGTCCGCCCACCAGATCCACCGATCCCAGTGCTCAGCTCCGTAGGTCGGGCATGGGATAAAACTACGACAGATCATCAGGGTATGGGACTTATGTGCCTTCATAGGCACTTATGACGAGCCGGCATTCCATCGAGTACACCAGTATGGTGACATTCCTCATGCGGCTGGAGTTGTGGAGAGTGGAGAGGCAAAGCTCTAAAGGGGCAGTCGGGAGCAGTGAGTTTGAGGACGACAAGGCCCGGCGATGCGGTAGTGGATACCCCGTAGGAAGGTGGAATTTTGCTAATTTAGTCACTTAGTGGTCACTGGTGTCACGAGGAGGAAGAATATGTTGAGATTTTTTACCTTTCCATTTGGAATACCACATATATAAAGTGGACCAAGTGTGTTCATCTCCGCCACACGGGTCCCACCGAGTAATTTATACGACAATTATTTAATACAAAAACAGTAGAAAGAGCCCTACTGTTTCAGTTTTCCATCTATAAATGATAATGTGTAGAAATGACGATGGAATATGTAAAAGCATATTACACCCCCATGCATAATGCATGAAAGATGTTTTCATAAACCCTTATCGACAATGTTTGACCTAATTACTCTCAATTCATGTACACTAGTATTATATACATGTTCACAATAGGTCAATTGGTTAGCCCATGTTGTTGTTGCCTTTGCTAGGAAATGGAACAACATTTGCAGATTTTCTCAATTTTGCATCCTGGCTGGTGCTTTGGATGTCACCCTTGCCACCCTCCAATTTCAATTCGAGGTTCTCCAGGACAATGTCAGAGCGCAAAGCATTTTTTACTGCAACTTAACTTGATGGCATCACTAGAAGTGGTAGTCCCTCTGATGTTCTTGAAGATGTTGTTGCTGATCTCCACTGCCGATTCTTGATTCTTGCAAGAAAGTGACTATCATTTTGATAAATATTTTTTTATTCGCATTGTGTTGTAGTTCTCTAGCAAAACATCATAGATGGTGTGAATTATATATGCATAATTATGACCAATTGGTTTACACTTTCTATTCATCATTTGTACATGCTACCGATAACATCTCAATTCTAACCCTTACTAGTTTGTGGCTTCGCACGGTCGTGGAATAACGGTTCCTACTCTTCGTGGTAGTGCGTTCTCGCAGGTGCTTTGAGTGTCACCCTTGCCACCTTCCATTTTTAGATCGATATTCTCCAAGACAATGTCAGAGCAGGAGGCACCATTGCTACAGCTAAGCTTGATAGCATCATTGGAAGCGGTAGTCCCTCTGATGTTTTTGAAGACGATGTTGCTGATCTCCACTGCTGATTCTTGATTCTTGCATGGTGTTGTTGAGTCGCAGTAGTTTTGGTCAATAATGATTGGGTTTTGCACGTTGTCCATGATGATGTTCTGGAATGTGATATCCTTAGCGTACCCGCTTCCTCCCTGCCATGTCTTGATCCGGGCACCGTTAGTTGTGCCATATAACTGTACCGAGTCAACTGTAATACCAGAAACCTCAGCTCTGGAGCCGTCGTCTCCCAAGCTTCCAATGCTGATGCCGTGTCCCGGACCACACACGACTTTCGTGACGTGAAGATTGTGAGTTCCATGCTCAATCGACATGCAGTCATCTCCGGTCTTGATGACACAGTCTCTAACTTGCACATCCTTGGAGCGTGTGATGTGGATGCCATCGGTGTTCGGGCTTGTGCCAGGCGCCGTGATGGACAGGCGGGCCAATCGCACGTTGGTGCAATCCTCGATCGACATATGGATCTGTTGGCTGTTTAAAATTTTCATGTTATCCACCTTCAGATTGTTACATAGGTGAAATGTCAAAGCGGTCGGAGCCTGAGTGCATGGCAAAGCTTTGTTGGTCTTGCATGAGTTCTTCCACCAAAGCTGGCCGTTACCATTGATAGCACCCCCACCGGTGACAGTGAGACCGGTGATTCGTTGGAACATGATCCAGTGGCTGATGGTTTCTTCACTCCAGTCAGACGGGCTTGGAGGAGCGACCAGCGTGCCTTTTACCATGAAGACGACGGTGGACTTGCATGGGCCTGAAAGAGTGGTGGACTTGAGCAGGTAGCTCTTGCCCTTAGGAAGTAGCAGCACCGCCGGCCGGGAAGAGGAGCATGCGGCGGTCCACGCCTTGGCCAGCGCCTGCGTGTCGTCGTGCTTCCCGTCGCCACGGGCACCGTAGTTGTCGAGCATGAACATGCTCTTCTCAGTAGTAACTTCGGCCGAGCTGGCATTGCACAGGGACAACATGAGCAGCACGAGAAGGGTAGACAACAGGAGGTTAGTTGCAGGCGACGCCATAATTTGGTGTGAGAGGATGAAGATGAACCGGAGAGGCCTTGTGGTTTGCTTGGTGTTGGACAAGGAGAAGAAGAGCCGTGTGAGTGATGGATGGGTGAATACCAAGAGGCACCGGCGAGGCGTATTTATAGTTGCGGTGTATGTTGCTTGTGGTTAGATGCTAGGCAGGAGTTTGGCAGCTCGACGCGTGAGTGCTAGCTCCAGATATACGAATTGCATCACCATGCTGTGTGCGTGCGTGCTAACTCGATGTCCATCTAACATAACACCAGGAGGTAAATGTGGCAGAATTCGCAGGGAGTTGCATGTTTCGCACGACAAAAATCTGTTTCGCTCGATCTTTCCATCAATCCCAGCCTGTGTATGTCGTCCAACTCCATTTTTTTTCATGAGTAACGCATGCGGGCTCACACTCACGTAGTCACGTGTTAACTTCTACATGTCGATTTTGATTCTTGAGATGGATCGGCGCATCGATCCATCACCAATCACTCGCCTTATTTAATCTCCGTTGATCGGTGCTAATTAACCAGTACTTGTTTTTTGCAGAACACGAAAAGGTAGTCGGTCAATCAAAAGTTCAGCGGTGCCGTGCTTCCGTACGTTGGCAACACCAGCAGCGGCTTTTGAGCTAATTAATCCTAAATGACACTTAACTTGGAGGTGACACGTCGCCAGAACGTTTGCACGTACTCATGGAATCAACGGAGACGAGCTCCTGTGTCCTGTGATATAGGCCAGGGGCGGCTACTGAATACTGATGGACTGAAGCTAGCTGTTCCACATTTAATCCACGTACCATTAGCTCGGACGACTAGTACTATAGCTGTACTGCTTTGTTAATTAATCACGATTGGTCCGGTAATTAATCCTTGAAACAACGTATGTAATCGCCTCAGTGAGATTCAGGTAATTCACTTGCCATATGTACACTTGATCGCCACGTGCATGACTCCTGCGTCCCTAATACAGCATTTTGCCGAGCAGGGAATGCCTTCGGCTGGCAAACGTACCGTAGAGTTTGGCGAAATGGCACGCCGGGAATTTTCCTTTGGGCCTGTCGGTTCCGTCCAAAGTCTACCACTGTCGGCTCATCGAAACCATTACCACCTTTGTCAGAGGCAGAGATAAGGGAGGCAAGTGACGACTTCCCATCAGACAAAGCTCCGGGTCCCGACGGATTCACAATTGCTTTCTTTTCTGCTGGGACTTTATCAAAGAGGACGTCATCAACGACTTCTCTCAGATGGCAACGCCAAACTTTGATATTATCAACAAGGCAAATATTGCCCTCATTTCCAAAAAAGATGGGACCAACTCAGTTGCTGACTTCAGGCCTATAAGTCTGATCCACACCATCGAAAAGATTATAGCAAAAGCCATGGGGGTGTTTGTTTGGGCTCTATCTGGCTTTCCAGTGGAAAAAGCAGGCAAAATGAAACAAACAGGTTACGTTCGCTGCGGGCTTTGCCGAAGCCACGTTCCGAAATACACAGCGGAGAGAAAGCACGATCTGAGGTGCTTCCCGCACAGCATATCGGCATATTACATCAATAGGAGGGGTCTCTCTTCTCTCCTCTCCACCTCTCCTTTTCCTTGAGAGTCCTCCGCCCCGGCCCAGATCCGGCCGCTCTCGCCGTCGGCGTGCTCGCCGGCTGGCGCAGAGATGACCTTGGGTGCCGGCCCGATCTGTATAGAGGTAGTTTTAGGTTTGTGTTGCTGTTTTTGAGCTTTTCCCGTGTGGAGTTTGGCCTTGTGCTGTCCTTCTCCCCCCGAAGATTGGAGGCTCTGGCGTTCCGGCGCGGCGCTGAGCCTTCCGTTGCTCTGCTCTCCGTCCAGGTCTCATGGTGGGGGATGGCTGGAGGTTGCAGATCGATGGAGATCTTCTTCAATAAGCGCCTGTGCGTCTTCTTACTTGCGATTTTCTTCTGTCTTCTGGCTGGCCGTGGTGGCAGGGGGGAGATGAAGGGAGGCGTGAAGGAAGATGCTCTGTTTTTCTTTCTCGATTGGTTTCTGGCGACTCGTAGCGACGCTGGGGCCTGCTCTCTTTGCTTCTGCAAGTTGGAACCGAGGTGGATTCCTTGCAGGATCGAAGCTGGGCGAGATACCTGTTCTACTGCGCATGGGATGACGCGGTCCCTTATTCCTCTGGCCGGCCGTGGCGGCGAGGAGAGGAGGAGGTCCTGCTGTTCCTTCTCATGTTCGGTGGAAAAGCTTCTGCTGCAACCTGGAGCTCCACACGTGGTGGTCTTGTTCACCACCGCGATCCATGGCCAAGATGGTGGCCAGTATTCAACCTCCATGGCGGAGGCTGCTGGAATTTTAGTGTACTTGGGCCAAGGCCCAACTAAAATCCGAAATTCTCATAGCCCATTCTGGTTGGCTGGTTGTGCATGTAGTCCCATACTGCTTGTGAAGAGTGAGCTGCACCACTTTATATAGTGGGATGTTCTAGTACTAGTATGAGCTAGTGAGAACAAGAGAAGATGAAGAGTGCCACACGCGCGCTCCTCCTCCTCGCTCGCCTCGCCACGCCTCGCCTCGCCTCGCCTCGTCACGACACGTCACGACGCGCCGCGGGTTGCGGGAATCTCGCCGAGCCGAGCTTATATCTTTGAAGTCCGGGAAAATTAATGAGTCATTGATTAGTAATTAACGGACGCGTTAATTCCTCGGCCGTTTCCGATCCTTTATGATCGTGGGGCTGTTACCGACTTAAACGTGCGGCTACGCCCACGTCCTACCCGAGCCGCACTATATATACAGCCCGAGGCAAACCCTAGCCGCATATACGCAATACATGGTCTCACACCGTTCCAGAACCTTGCGCCGCCGTCTTCCAAGTCTTCTCCATCCCGTCTTCCGGCGTGCACCGGTTGAAGGGACAGTAGGCCTCCGGAACCCCGCCTCTTGTGATCCTGTACGGGAGAGGGGCGATCAGGTTTTTGGGGAGCGCACTCGCGCGACTACTGCCTTCGAGTTCTTCCCCAACGACAACTTCTTCCCCGACATCGCCAACCTCTTCATCGACAACATGGGCGACACGGGGAACTCCAGCGGCACTGCTGCCGCTGCACTGTACGTGTTCTTGATCTTCCTATATGATGTTATGCTAGAGTTTCTACTTGTAGTACATGCTCTAGATTCAATCTGTTTATCTATTGTTTACGTAGATCACATGATTAGTTTAATCTGTATTATTCTAGTCATGAATTGTTTACTGTTTTCGCGAATTAAATCATATGCTAAATCGCCTAATTATTCAACAATCCAAAAACCTGATTATAGGCAATTAGCACCTGCTGGCTTTATCGCGTCTACAAAGCCGTTTCCCTTTAAAGGGGTATTGTATAAGCGGTGGCGCATGAGAGCAGTGTTATGGTTTCAGAACATGAACTGCTTGAAGGGGATCGCAGGCAGAAAACAAAAAATTTCCTAACCGCGATAACCAAAAACTAGCCAAGATCTATACTATGCAGATATAGTAGTACGCAAGGGGGGTCGGTATACACACCTCTTGTAGACCGAAAAGCGGGGATTACGCTCCCGCACAAGCGTTGACGACGTAGACGCCGTAGCCGACCTCAAGGTCGCGGAGAATTTGGCGCGACGAAGAAGACGATGTAGCGGCGATGTCGGTGAAACTGACGACGACCTTGAGGCCGTATGGAGGAAGCAGACCTCCAGCACCAATAGTGTGGCACCTCGCAGGGCGTTACACACATACGGTGAAGCCGACGAACTCCGGGCCCGATCCAGGGACGAGCAACGGAAGACTGGGACCGGAAGACCAGCAGCACGGCGGCGGGCTATGGTGGAGAGAGAACTCTCATCCTCCTCGGCGCAACTCCGACAAAGGGAATCACGAGATCGAGGAGAAATCGAGAATTGTATTGGATGAATTAAAAGGCCAGGGGTGCCCCTTCTTATATAGGCTCCCGGGGGGAGCCAACCTTGCCAGCCAGGCAATGTGGGACTATCCCCCATTGCCTGGTTCGGCTAAAGACAGCAGCCGGCCACCTGGTGGGCCTCTTTTGGCCCACCTAGGCCGGCCAATACCCCCCCCCCCCACCGAATTCCCTAGGGGATTTTCCCCCACATGGGCCTTCTTTCCACCAGAAGGCCCATTTAGAGAAATAAGCCTAAATAAATTCGAAAATAAATATATAAAATCATATTTGGACATTAATTACACTAATTAATATCAAACATATTATATATAATTTATTCTAGCTCCGAAAACTATTTCGTCGCTGCCCGATCTCCATCGGACCTCTCCCGGGACGTTCCCGGTCTCTCTTTTCCTATTTTTCTCTTCCGGTAAAATGTCGACTCCCCTTAAGTGTGATACCCTAGCGGTTCGATTATCTCACCAGACATGATCGAGACTCCTCTCCGATCAATGACTAATTCGTGGACCGAGGATACCCAGAATTAATCCCTGCGAGATAACGAATACTTTACCTATCGAACCTGGACGTCTGAGTCTTAAACCTTTTGCCATAGCGATACTTAGCGTGTCCGAGACTCATTCATAGATATCTCCATACCTAGCTTGATCTCGTTACCGACAACACTATCTTCTACTCGTCTATGATATTATGTCAGCTGGTGACCTAGTCACATGTTTGCAAACTCATTTGACATAATCTCACCGAGTGGGCCCTAGAGTATCTATCCTGCTATGCGGACTGGCAAATCCCGCTCTTGACCCCCCGTCTCAACATACTCCTTTCCGACACCCGAGAGGGACACCTTTATTGTCACACTATATAAATATGACGTTTGATGCAATCAAAGTGTCTTCCAGGAATAGCAATAAGAATAGATCTCACGGTCGAAGGTGTAATGACTACGTCCTACAAATATTGGGTATGTCCATCACATCGTTCTACCAACGACATGACTTCATTGTCAACTGACATAAATGTCACATGATCGGGAAATCTCGATCATCAATTGCCCAATGAACTAGTCAAGTAGAGGCTACTAGGGACCTGGTTGTTTATCTACCACACGTGTATTAATGTTTCCGCTTAATACAGTTATAGCATGGTATAAAACATATAATGAACAATTGGGATATGACTAATAAACCATCTTTATTAAGTGCCTCTAGGGCATATTCCCTTCAGTCTCCCACTTGCACTAGAGTAACACTTAATCTAGTTTACAACTTGGTAAAAGCTCAACACTCATAGCAACTTGTTGCATGCTTGTTTCATGGAAGAGGAATACAGTCAACAGATCTCACACATTGAGATCTATATGTGTTTTGCAACACTTCTATGTCACCTGGTTTGACATCATCCCGTATCTCACGATAACGGCGAAATATATCTTAGTCGATGGAGTGAGACTCAGTCCAATCATACTAGCTACTTCTGAAGTTGCCATATACTTCTATACCTATGAAGATTATGCGACAGTGCATTCATATGCGACTTCGCAAACTAACCATGTCTTTCTTCAAAACAAAGGACATCTCCTATATGAGATTTCTAGTCGTATGGGTCAGTGTCATAACTTGCATCCTCGTAACCGTTTTACGGCAAGTTTGTCTATCCACTCTTACCCTTTACCAGAAAACATATCTTCAGTTCTCACAGACACTGAAGAAAATACTTAACGTTTGTTCATTAATCCACACAAGGATCACTCTAGAACCCGTTCTTCAACCAAGAACGTGGGTCACACCAAGTCGAGCTTTCAGTCTGATAGAATCTATGTCTGAGGCATAGAGGATGTCGAACATCCCTTTTCTTTCATCAGCTATCACTGAAAATGCCAAGATAAACTTAATATTATACCTAGTCATACAAGCAAGAACCTCTTTCTTCGCTTGTTCTATTCTGATACACTTCAGAATCTTAATCTAGGAAAATATTCCGACCTAATGTTATTAAGCCCCTTCTGATCTATACAATTATAAATCGGACGCCTAATACTCCTAACTTCATTCATAGAAAATTTAATCACTTAAATAATCCTTTACACTCTACTAGAGGATCTGTATCATTCAATATGTCGTTACATACAAAATCACAAATGACACCTAGCTCCCACTCAAATATGCCTTCCGCATATAAGATCAAGAAAAGCTACTTTGCTCCCACTCACTTCTTTGCAAATGCAAGTTTCTTGAACTATTTTGGACAACTCCAAAATCCTTTGATCACATCATCAAATTGAAGATTCCAGCTCCGATATGCTTGCTTCAGCCCATGAATGGACAACTGAAGTTTGCATACATGTTTAGCATCCTCAGGATCACCAAACCATTATTGTACTAATTACAACTCTTTCTTAATGACACTATTAAGAAATATGGTTTCCTTATCCATCTATCAATTTCTCAATTGAAATTGTAGTAATTGCTAAACGAGCCTGAATAGATTTAGGCTTCGCCACTTGAGACAAAATCTCGTAGTGGTCAACTTTTGAATATGTCGGAACTGTTTCACGACAAATCGATCCTTATCAGTGTCTATTCTCTCATAAAATTCCATATTCTATTAACAGCCTAGATGCCATCAATAAGATCTCCCAAGTCATTACCTGGTAATCGTATATGGATTTTATATCGGATCATATATGACTCATAGTCATTTCTCGGACTTAGGTTTACCATCTCTTCTTCGTAGTTCGTAGGTCTGTCATATTCCATTAATATGACCTTCACAACAAGATTGTCGTACCACACAATGTGGAACACAACCTCGTACGCCTACGTTCTCAGTATGAGCTCAGAGCATCATGATCTTCATCATCAGTTGAGGAGCATGACACCGGAAAACACTTTCCGCTGCGCCACTCTGATGTCTGGAGAGGAAGTTCATTAACTTCGTCTTGCTCTACTTTCTTTTCCACTTATACCCTTGGACAAGAAACTATTTCTTTTGCAAGGCATATTCCGGCAAACGTTTTTGCCTATGTCGTGAGACATGTACCCAACTAACTCTTTAGGTACACTACAAAGATTAATCCATTTTAGGTTTGATCACATCGAAACACTAAATTGCTGAAACGACAATCTAGGCCAAAAAGCCATGCCATCACTCATATGGTATTGTCTCCATGGATTTAAATGGTTTCCCTATTATCTAACGTGAATGTTATGTTTCTACCATATGACTCTAATGATCACGATAATTCGGTAATAGATTTATTTAGCACACACTATCCGATAGGGTGCGATTACGATGTCCTAACATACTATAACACTATGGTGTTCCATGCGACGTAATTTGTGGAACTCTTCTCACAGTTCTTCCAATGACGTGCCAACATTATAACTCAAATCTTCATTTCCTCGATCTGTATCGCGGGAATTTGATTTTCTTGTTAAGTTTATTTCCTACTTCATTCTGAACTTGTTTGATCGAATCAAAATTTTCAGGCTAACATTCCCTGAGTGGATATTCATATATCTACTTGGAATATTCATGAAGTCTATGAAATAAAGACTTCCACTTCACGTTAAAGTACTTCATTGATTCACATACACCCATATGCACGATTCTCAACAAGTCATACTCAAAACGTTCAGCGAAGTTCACGAAATAAAGGTCTCCACTACCCGTCAATTACTTCATTGAACCACATACATCTATATGCATGACTATCAATAAGTTATATGCCCGTTTTCCGAAAACGGTGTCTTAGTTATTTTGCAAGTGTCAAAAGATCAAATCTAAGGACTTGTAGATCCATCCGTTATGGAGCTAATTCATTGACTATAACATTGACATGAATTAAACGGCAGTGCCACACATATGTGGTGTCTTTATTAAGTTTGTATCCTTAGGCATTAATATTATGAATGTGGGAGCTTCTACCATCTAAATTCAAATCGTCTTATGATCATTACTTCATAAATATAGGACAACGATTTTGTCACTAACATATATGAACAATCGTCTCGCTAGAGGAGACACATTTATAACGATCATGCTAACAGTCGATCATAAAAGAATTTAGTCAAATGGTAGATCTAGAGGGAGAGTGTCTATGGCCATCACAACAATTTGTCTGCCATTATCAACACGCAATGTCACCTCATCCTTCCAAGCTACTCAAGTAGTAAATCTGGTTTTCATAAAACATGACTAGTATCAAAACTTAGTCACTACTGCGAGTACTTGCTTAGGCAAAACATTCATAACGTGTATATCATATATACACCATTATCATCTATGACTTCCCGGCGATCTGTTTCATCTTCTTGATACTTCCAACGCAATCAAGAACCATGAAGGTGAACGATTCCCCTTGCATGACATAGTCTATGACAAAGCATTTGCACCTGGCAACGTTGTCTGTCATCCAGTGATCGAGCTGAGCGAGGCGTCTCAATGTTCATCAAGTATGACCATATGTGATCAAGTATAACCAATGTTATCAAGTATGACTGCCACGTGCTCCTTCAATGTGTGTATTCTCTTCCATCTTGGTTGAGAAGAAAAACAGTCAACGTACTGTTAAACTTCATCAACCCAACTTTAGGTGTACCCCGAGTTCAGCGATCATCTCACATGTTCGCGATCCAACAACTCGTACTCACCGTTGGTTCTCTATGGAGGAGATCATAGCATACACTGGACTATGATGATATCATCCGCACAAAAAACTTGATAATCCAAATTATCCTTTTGTTAGCGGAATCTCCGGGTTTATCTCCTAGCGGGTATTGTATCACAAAGAGCTAACGGTTTAAACAAGGAGTATCCTCAAGCTAAAGTATAAAACTATGAAGTTTGGACCCAACCTTTTAAGTTTCTCAATCGCAGGAATGCGCCTAATTTTAAAGAATGCTATTACATTGGTTAATATCTACAAAGGTTTTGCAAAACAGACTTTGTTCATTATAAAATAGGGTTCAAGTTTTAATAAAATAAAACTATCAGAACTCCCACTCAAAACGATATCCCTCTAATCGTTTTAGTGATTACACGACCCCCATCCATTGTGCAACCCCTCATCGTCAGAGCCGGCAACACAACTTCAAAGGTGGACATCGAAATGTCGATCACAACAACTCTGTGACTCATGCTCGACCTTTCGGCCTCCGTGTTCCGAGGCCATATCTGCATATGCTAGGCTCGCCACAATAACCTTCAACGAACGCGCGTGCAACATGGCTTACACCCACTGTATGCGAACGACGATATGTCTGACACCCGATCGTCACGGCCTGCCTCATAACGTAGAACTTTCTTGGTGGTGCAGGTCGAAGGGAGAACACAGATGGTATTTTGGAGGGATCATCTTATATTACTACCGCCGTGTAACTAATATATACTATATATATTCACATAATATAAGATGCACATAAAACATCAAAATGTAATGCGATGTGATATGGTCCTTGCGCCGATGGTCTCCTTCGCGCCCACAGTTTATAAACAATTTAATAAACCTACCTTGACCATATCACATTGCCCCTGCAAAATAAAGTTAGACGCTTCTACTTTATCTTTTGCATATTTTACGTGGCTTGGGGCTGTCGTAAATAGAACCGCTTCATACCTACGAACCTATGACCACAACAACGATCCAATAATTGCATATTTAAGCATCCCTTTCGGGCCCTCCATTGAAAATGCAAGACCAACTAAAGAGAGAGAAACTGACACCCGCCAGCCACAGATACGGTACAAGCCGTATGTCAGTAGTGGAACCAGTCTCGCGTAAGTGTACGCGTAAAGTCGGTCCGGGCCGCTTCATCAACTCGATGCCGCTGGAATCACAAGTGCACGCTAGAGGGTAGCAAATAACAGGAACGGTGCCCCCGTGAAGAACACGGGTTCTAACAGCGTACAGCTATATCTACGCAAGATCGGCTCTGATACCACTGAAGGGGATCGCAGGCAGAAAACAAAAAATTTCCTAACCGCGATAACCAAAAACTAGCCAAGATCTATACTATGCAGATATAGTAGTACGCAAGGGGGGTCGGTATACACACCTCTTGTAGACCGAAAAGCGGGGATTACGCTCCCGCACAAGCGTTGACGACGTAGACGCCGTAGCCGACCTCAAGGTCGCGGAGAACTTGGCGCGACGAAGAAGACGATGACGCGGCGATGTCGGTGAAACCGACGACGACCTTGAGGCCGTATGGAGGAAGCAGACCTCCAGCACCAATAGTGTGGCACCTCGCAGGGCGTTACACACATACGGTGAAGCCGACGAACTCCGGGCCCGATCCAGGGACGAGCAGCGGAAGACTGGGACCGGAAGACCAGCAGCACGGCGGCGGGCTATGGTGGAGAGAGAACTCTCATCCTCCTCGGCGCAACTCCGACAAAGGGAATCACGAGATCGAGGAGAAATCGAGAATTGTATTGGATGAATTAAAAGGCCAGGGGTGCCCCTTCTTATATAGGCTCCCGGGGGGAGCCAACCTTGCCAGCCAGGCAATGTGGGACTATCCCCCATTGCCTGGTTCGGCTCAAGACAGCAGCCGGCCACCTGGTGGGCCTCTTTTGGCCCACCTAGGCCGGCCAATACCCCCCCCCCCCCCACCGAATTCCCTAGGGGATTTTCCCCCACATGGGCCTTCTTTCCACCAGAAGGCCCATTTAGAGAAATAAGCCTAAATAAATTCGAAAATAAATATATAAAATCATATTTGGACATTAATTACACTAATTAATATCAAACATATTATATATAATTTATTCTAGCTCCGAAAACTATTTCGTCGCTGCCCGATCTCCATCGGACCTCTCCCGGGACGTTCCCGGTCTCTCTTTTCCTATTTTTCTCTTCCGGTAAAATGTCGACTCCCCTTAAGTGTGATACCCTAGCGGTTCGATTATCTCACCAGACATGATCGAGACTCCTCTCCGATCAATGACTAATTCGTGGACCGAGGATACCCAGAATTAATCCCTGCGAGTTAACGAATACTTTACCTATCGAACCTGGACGTCTGAGTCTTAAACCTTTTGCCATAGCGATACTTAGCGTGTCCGAGACTCATTCATAGATATCTCCATACCTAGCTTGATCTCGTTACCGACAACACTATATTCTACTCGTCTATGATATTATGTCAGCTGGTGACCTAGTCACATGTTTGCAAACTCATTTGACATAATCTCACCGAGTGGGCCCTAGAGTATCTATCCTGCTATGCGGACTGGCAAATCCCGCTCTTGACCCCCCGTCTCAACATACTCCTTTCCGACACCCGAGAGGGACACCTTTATTGTCACACTATATAAATATGACGTTTGATGCAATCAAAGTGTCTTCCAGGAATAGCAATAAGAGTAGATCTCACGGTCGAAGGTGTAATGACTACGTCCTACAAATATTGGGTATGTCCATCACATCGTTCTACCAACGACATGACTTCATTGTCAACTGACATAAATGTCACATGATCGGGAAACCTCGATCATCAATTGCCCAATGAACTAGTCAAGTAGAGGCTACTAGGGACCTGGTTGTTTATCTACCACACGTGTATTAATGTTTCCGCTTAATACAGTTATAGCATGGTATAAAACATATAATGAACAATTGGGATATGACTAATAAACCATCTTTATTAAGTGCCTCTAGGGCATATTCCCTTCACTGCTATGCGGCCACCAAAGGCAAGCCTGATGGCGAGCTTGATCCTGCACAGCAGGAGGCTTTTGAGAAGCTCGATACCATGTTTAAGAGTGACCTTCAGAGTATTCTTGACGATTCCATTGTGGACTCGTATATGTCGTTTTCTAACGGCAAGGACATGTGGGATGCGCTCGAGGCCAAGTTTGGGGTCTCGGACGCGGGCAGCGAGTTGTATGTCATGGAGCAATTCTATGACTACAAGATGACTGATGAGCGCTCTGTTGTACAGCAGGCTCATGAGATACAGTCACTCGCTAAGGAACTTGAGCACTTTACGTGTATTTTACCGGACAAGTTTGTGGCTGGTGGCATTATCGCCAAGCTCCCACCTTCGTGGAGCAACTTTGCTACTTCTCTGAAACACAAGAGACAAGAGTTTTCCGTTTCGGATCTCATTGGGTCGCTTGATGTGGAAGAGAAGGCGAGAGCGAAGGATACACGTGCTCGAGTTACCGAGGCTGGTTCTAGTGCCCATGTGGTACAGAAGAAGAACTACCAGCCGCCCCACAAGCCCAAGTTTAACAAGAACAACTCTGGGGGCAAGGGCAAGCCTGATGGAAAGTACAAGGCATCACAGCCTACCAACTTCAAGAAGAAGAACAACAAACCGAGGAAGGGTTCATGCCATGTTTGCAGTGATCCTAATCACTGGGCACCTCGTTGTCCCAACCGCCATGAGCTGCGCGAACCTGAGAACAATGGCAAGAATGCCAATGTTGTCATTGGTGATACTGAGATGAAGGATTCAGGGTACGGTATATTTCCTACCATCCTTTCAGTGTGTCATTCTCCTGAATGGTTGATTGACACTGGCGCCAATGTACATGTTTGTGTTGATGCCTCGATGTTCTCTTCTTACCAGGTCACAGGGACTTCTCCCGTGCTGATGGGGAACGGGTCACATGCTTTTGTTCGTGGTGTTGGTACGGTCGATCTGAAGTTTACTTCGGGGAAGACTGTGTGTCTGAAGAACGTTCATCATGTGCCCGCCATCAATAAAAATCTCGTCAGCGGATCTTTGCTGTGTCGAGATGGTTTTAAGTTGGTTTTCGAGTCCAATAAAGTTGTAATATCTAAGTATGGACAATTCGTTGGAAAAGGCTATGAGTGCGGAGGCTTGTTCCGCCTATCTTTATCGGATATTTGCTCCAAAGTTATTAATCATGTTTGCCACGAAATTGAGTCTAATGTTTGGCATTCACGACTTTGTCATATTAACTTTGGTAGCATGACGCGGCTAGCTAATTTGGATTTAATTCCGAAATTCCCTAATGTCAAAGGTTCCAAGTGTCAAGTGTGCGTTCATGCTAAACAACCCCGCAAGTCACATAAGGCTGCGGAGGCAAGAGACTTGGCACCACTGGAACTTATACATTCAGATCTTTGTGAGATGAATGGCGTTTTGACAAAAGGCGGAAAGAAATATTTCATGACGCTTATTGATGACTCCACTAGATATTGTTATGTGTATCTTCTGAAATCAAAAGATGAAGCTTTAAACTTCTTCAAAATCTATAAAGCTGAAGCAGAGAACCAACTTGATCTAAGAATAAAACGGTTAAGGTCTGATCGTGGTGGAGAGTATTTTTCCAATGAGTTTGATTCTTTTTGTGCGGAACATGGTATAATCCATGAGAGGACGCCTCCCTATTCACCTCAGTCAAATGGGGTGGCCGAAAGAAAGAACCGAACTCTAACTGATTTGGTTAACGCCATGTTAGACACTTCGGGTCTCTCCAAGGCATGGTGGGGTGGAGGCGCTATTGACAGCTTGTCATGTCCTAAACCGAGTTCCCACAAAGAACAAAACCGTTTCTCCATTTGAGGAATGGGAAAGGAAAAAGTTGAAACTCTCTTACTTACGTACTTGGGGTTGTTTGGCGAAAGTCAATATTCCAATTCCCAAGAAGCGCAAGCTAGGACCAAAAACCGTGGATTGTGTTCTTCTGGGCTATGCTTTCCATAGCATTGGTTATAGATTTTTGATAATCAAATCTGAGGTGTCCGACATGCGTGTTGGCACTATTATGGAGTCGAATGATGCGACTTTCTTTGAGGATATCTTTCCGATGAAGGATATGCCTAGCTCATCAAATCAGGAGATACCTACTACATCTAGTCAGGAATTAGTTGAGATTCCTGATCCTACCATTTCGATAGAACACACTGATAATTCTGTGGAGGATGACAATGAAGTTCCTGTTAGGAGCAAGAGACAGAGGACTGCAAAGTCTTTTGGTGATGATTTCATTGTGTACCTTTTGGATGACACCCCCAGGACCATTTCAGAAGCTTATGCATCTCTTGATGCTGACTACTGGAAGGAAGCTGTCCGTAGTGAGATGGATTCCATCTTAGCTAACGGAACCTGGGAAGTTACTGATCGTCCTTATGGGTGCAAACCTGTAGGATGTAAGTGGGTGTTCAAGAAAAAGCTTAGGTCTGATGATACTATTGAGAAGTACAAGGCGCGGCTTGTGGCCAAGGGTTATACCCAGAAAGAAGGAGAAGACTTCTTTGATACTTACTCACCTGTGGCTAGGCTTACCACAATTCGGGTGCTACTTTCGTTGGCTGCCTCGCATCGTCTTCTCGTTCATCAAATGGACGTTAAGACAGCTTTCCTAAATGGAGAGTTAGACGAGGAAATTTATATGGATCAGCCCGATGGTTTTGTAGTACCTGGTCAGGAAGCAAAGGTGTGCAAGTTATTGAAGTCTTTATACGGCCTTAAGCAAGCTCCTAAGCAGTGGCATGAGAAGTTTGAAAGAACTTTAACTGCTGCAGGTTTCGTTGTTAACGAATCTGATAAGTGTGTGTACTATCGCTATGGTGGGGGCGAGGGAGTTATTCTCTGCCTTTATGTCGATGACATATTGATCTTTGGAACCAATCTTGATTTAATCAAGGAGGTTAAGGATTTCTTATCTCGCTGTTTTGAGATGAAGGATCTTGGAGTAGCTGATGTTATCTTAAACATCAAGCTGCTGAGAGATGGTGATGGTGGGATTACACTGCTTCAATCTCACTATGTGGAAAAGATCTTGAGTCGCTTCGGGTATGACGACTGCAAGCCTTCTCCGACACCATATGATCCCAGTGTGATGCTTCGAAAGAATCAGAGCATTGCTAGAGATCAACTGAGATATTCTCAGATCATTGGCTCGCTTATGTATTTGGCTTGTGCCACAAGGCCTGACATCTCTTTTGCTGTAAGCAAGTTGAGCCGGTTTGTTTCCAACCCGGGAGATGATCATTGGAATGCGCTAGAGAGAGTTATGCGCTATTTAAAAGGCACTGCGAGCTATGGAATTCACTATTCTGGTTATCCTAGAGTACTGGAAGGTTATAGTGATTCCAATTGGATATCTGATGCTGATGAGATTAAGGCCACGAGTGGTTATGTGTTTACACTCGGTGGTGGAGCTGTTTCCTGGAAGTCTTGCAAGCAAACCATCTTAACGAGGTCAACTATGGAAGCAGAACTCACAGCGTTAGACACAGCCACTGTTGAAGCAGAGTGGCTTCGAGAGCTTTTGATGGACTTACCTGTGGTTGAAAAACCCATACCCGCTATCCTTATGAACTGTGATAATCAAACTGTGATAGTTAAGATTAAAAGTTCTAAGGATAATTTAAAGTCATCAAGGCATGTGAAAAGGAGATTAAAATCTGTCAGAAAATTGAAAAACTCCGGAGTTATTGCGTTGGATTATATCCAAACGTCTAAGAATTTGGCAGATCCTTTCACAAAGGGTTTATCACGTAACGTGATAGATAATGCATCGAGGGAGATGTGTTTGAGACCCACCGTATGAGTTGTCCACAGTGGTAACCAACTCTATGTGATCGGAGATCCCGTGAATTAGAAGTGGGAGACAAGCTGTTGGTCGGCTGAGAGGAGAGTATCCTTACATTTTACTATCCCACTCCGCAAAGATGCAATACTCTCCTGATCTGCATGGCAGGTTGATATTTATCTTAATGTGTTCCAAGCGGCTTACTTTTATAAGCGGAGATGTTATCCTGCAGAGCATCTCTTGAGTAATACACCTATATGAGTCTGACTGTTAAACGTCGCAGTCTATGAGAGTTGGGTGCTCTTTAATAAACTCATGAAAGGCCTTGGAGTATGACGTATAAGCTCCACCCGCGGGGAAGCCTTGCGGTAGCCTAGTATCGGTCAAGGGCTTGTGTGAAACTAGGTCGCAGCAAACTTGTAGTTCAAGGCATAGTCCACTATTCAAGTTGCGGTCTAACGTAGCATAAGTTTCTAAGTGGAAGTTCAACTTAACAGTCTCCACTAAGTACCGGTATATAAAACAATGTTTTGGAACAAATGTGATATAATGTGCCAATGAGACTTTGTGGGGGATTGCTGGAATTTTAGTGTACTTGGGCCAAGGCCCAACTAAAATCCGAAATTCTCATGGCCCATTCTGGTTGGCTGGTTGTGCATGTAAGTGACTAATGTTTAGTCCCATACTGCTTGTGGAGAGTGAGCTGCACCACTTTATATAGTGGGATGTTCTAGTACTAGTATGAGCTAGTGAGAACAAGAGAAGATGAAGAGTGCCACACGCGCGCTCCTCCTCCTCGCTCGCCTCGCCACGCCTCGTCACGACACGTCACGACGCGCCGCGGGTTGCGGGAATCTCGCCGAGCCGAGCTTATATTTTTGCAGTCCGGGAAAATTAATGAGTCATTGATTAGTAATTAACGGACGCGTTAATTCCTCGGCCGTTTCCGATCCTTTATGATCGTGGGGCTGTTACCGACTTAAACGTGCGGCTACGCCCACGTCCTACCCGAGCCACACTATATATACAGCCCGAGGCAAACCCTAGCCGCATATACGCAATACATGGTCTCACACCGTTCCAGAACCTTGCGCCGCCGTCTTCCAAGTCTTCTCCATCCCGTCTTCCGGCGTGCACCGGTTGAAGGGACAGTAGGCCTCCGGAACCCCGCCTCTTGTGATCCTGTACGGGAGAGGGGCGATCAGGTTTTTGGGGAGCGCACTCGCGCGACTACTGGCTTCGAGTTCTTCCCCAACGACGACTTCTTCCCCGACATCGCCAACCTCTTCATCGACAACATGGGCGACACGGGGAACTCCAGCGGCACTGCTGCCGCTGCACTGTACGTGTTCTTGATCTTCCTATATGATGTTATGCTAGAGTTTCTACTTGTAGTACATGCTCTAGATTCAATCTGTTTATCTACTGTTTACGTAGATCACATGATTAGTTTAATCTGTATTATTCTAGTCATGAATTGTTTACTGTTTTCGCGAATTAAATCATATGCTAAATCGCCTAATTATTCAACAGAGGCCTGTTCTGATCCTTTGCGCCGGTGCTCGACGCTGAGGTATCTCCAAGTGGTTCGTCCCCGGAGGTGCTTTGGCGGCAGGAGGCAATGGATCCTCGTCGGAATGGAGACCCAAGCGAGCAGAACTGTCTTCGAGCTCGGCGACGCCATTGGCGTGGCCTGGAGTTCACCGGCGATTGGCAGAGGAGGGAGTCTAGGACTTGTTTGCTTTTTCATTTTGGTCCTCCGTGCGATAGAAGCCTAAGGACCTCTTTGTATTTTGTTCCTGCCATTTTTTTTAATGCAGCACCCTGGCCCTCTGGGCCACCCCTTGTACAAAAAAAAAAAAAAGAGGTTGCTTCCCGCGGCTTCGCGCAGCTTTTGACTCGAAACTGAACCGTTATTTCTATCTGCCCATGTCGTTCATCTTAATTACGTTGAAACGCCACCAAACCTTCTCTTTCCTTCACGTGGACGTCCGCGCTGCGCGCTGCTTGCTTCCTAGCGTACGCTGCCACCCTTGACTAGTGCGTCAAGTGTTGCTACTCCCTTACAAAAACTAATAGTGCTACTTTTTCGTTTCCCCGTTTCATTTTTATAAAACGTCCCACTGGTCGCTCATGCTATTTCTCGACTAGTACTATTACTGTATACTATCTGCCGTATCCGTACTACCGACCATTAGCAAGTTCTTCTACGCGTAAAATTTAGTTTCATGTAATGCAAATGGCACTTTAATTAGTTTAAATACATATGAAAATTGTTTGAGGGTATTTTAGACAATTTCTCAACACACAGCTAGACAGCCAGCCAAATCACCGAACAGTGACACTCTGAAAAACAACTTTCCTTGCACATCAGCTTTCTTCACACAGCAGCACAGCCAGCCAGCCACAGCCCAAACAAACACCCCCTTAAGTTCAAAGATGGACGATAGGTTCACGTTTGTGAGAGAGGCGGCATGCCGGTTCCACATAAGTCGGATACTCTGGCCCTGCATTTGAAATTGGACATTACTAAGGCTTATGACGGTGTCAGATGGGATTATATTCTGGATGTGATGCATAGGATGGGCTTCCCTCAAAGGTGGTGCACACTGATCTCGACACTTCTCTCAACCGCCACATCTAAAGTGCTCCTCAACGGGATCTGTGGAAAGGGTATTTACCATGGTCGAGGACTTCGTTAAGGCGACCCTCTATCTCCCATGTCTTTTGACATTGTTCCTCCCCATAGAGTTTTGGAGCTTGCTATAAACTCGAGTCTGCTCGGTCCATTACCGGGGAGGGTGCCTATGCCCCGCATTTCCATGTACACAGATGACATGGCTATTTTCCTGGTGCCCACTACCCACAACATGGCCAACATCGCAGCCATCCTTCATAACTTTGGTCAAGTTACTGGTTTGGTTACTAATGTCGACAAGAGCTCCATCACGTCTATTCACTGTGCAGACATTACCTTCCTGTCATTCTCGCGGATTTCCCAGTTGTCATTGAATATCTTGTCTTGCCGCTCTCCCTAGGAAGGCTTAGGAGGGTGGACCTCCAGCTAGACGTGGACAAGGTGGCTTCGAGAATTCATCCTTGAATAGGAAAGCTCATTCCAGGGGTTTGTGATGCCTTGGTTAAGTCAGTAGTCACCTACATGCCCATCTTCCTCCTGACTGCAGTCAAGGTGGACAAGGCTACTTTAAAATCAATTGATAAGCTGGGCTGGCTTTGCGCATGTAGTGACAAGGTTTCTAGAGGCAAATGTGAAGTAAGATGGGCCAAAGTCTGCCGTCAGAAGGGACTTGGAGGCCCATGTATTCTTGACCTTGAAAAATTTGCAGGAGCCTTGCGGCTTTGTTGGCTTTGGTATGTATGGAAGGCCCTAACAATCCATGGATCGTTCTTGACACGCCTCTTTGAATGTCGTTACTCTAAGGAAATTTGGGGGCAGCTGCGGCCTCCTAGCTCTCCTTGTCCGCCTTGACCCAATTTCGTGAGGAATGGATAGTTTACGGTCTAGTACTGGCAGGCCCTATCTAACGCCCCGAGCAGCAATCTCATGTTGTTAAAAACGGCTATTATCCTTACCTCTTGGGAAGTATGGACAGAGCGGAATGCTAGAAACTTTAACAACAAATTCACCATGCCAGTGGTGCTAATGCAGAAGATTAAAAACGAGGAGAAGAACTGGATTCTTGCGTGTGCAAAGAAGATTTCAGAAATTACAGGACCTTAATCTTTTAATTCTTTTCTTTTTGGTTCTGTCGGCTTAGGCCACCTTGTTTGCTTCTCATATGTCAATATGATGGCAAATATTTTGCCCCCTTTTAAGAAAAAAGATGGAAACAATCTAATTTTAACTGTAATGTTACATCCGACGTTAACACCGACCCTGAGGCCGCGCCCCTACCTAGATCGAGCTTAAATCAATGGATGACGTTGGCGACCTCCACAACACACCATTGGTCGATGTGCCCTCGCCCCCGTGCTCGAAAGAGTTGCCCAATTCAGACGTTGGTGTTTGTTCTTCTAAAGAAGCGGTGTTCATGTCAGACACGAAGCTGGTACGCACGCTTAACACGCCGGTCCCGTTGCTCCTTGGGACCTCGACAATGCCATTCCTCACGGACTCGTCATTTGTCTTGAAGATGTGAGACCGGAGGTCCTTCCTATCATAGTGTTGCAGCCATGCGCGCAGCCTTGGCATGGATACGCTCCCGGAGGCAGCAGTGGCCTCCGCTGCCCGGAGCTCATTGCGCTCACGGTAAGCAAAGTTGGCGAGGTAGAGGAGCAGCATGAAGCCGGAGGCCACACCGGTGACAATGAATAGCCCGCCGAAGCTCTGGAAGCTTAGGTTTGACGACAGGTCGACGATGGACTTTGTCTGACTCCGGCAGGTGCCTGGCTCGCCGAACCATGGCTTCTCGATCTTGGACAACTTTTGAGCTTCATTGAACGTGAGTATCTCCCGGGACACATCCCCCGTCATTGGAGAATCTCTCGGAAACACCTGCAAAAATCCACAACCACAATCGCAGTTGGTGATGGTTATGGTACGACCGATTGCATATTCGTCAACGTACGGATCGGAGGTAGTGGCGTGGGCGCTTACAAATCCGAAGCCGTCGGTCTTGTAGATGGGGCCGACCATCGTGAAGCCATCACAATACTGCGACAAGAAGAGCTTTAGGTACGGGATCTCGTCGAACACCGCGTCGACGCCACCATTCGCCGAGCCTCTGGACAGCGCGTCGGCGTACTGTTCCTCGGAGTTGTATTCCCTCATCCTGTCCTCGCCGAAGCCCATTTCCAGGAGAGAGGATTTAAGGAAGCTGCCCTCCTGGTACCCAATGTAATCTCCTCGTCTTTGTAGCTCTCTCACGTCGGTCACCCTCGGCAAGAGCTTCTCGACGGTCAGCATCGACGTCAGGCTAGCCGTGTAGCTCGACGTAAGGATCAGGACTACGAAGACCCATATGATCACCACGAACCTCGACAGGTTGCTCTCCAGCTTCTCCTCTGAAAATTAACAAACCTCTTGTTTAATCGAGCCAGGGAGGAGTCCGCGCGTGTCTAGCTAGGAATATTTACTACTGTAAGAAAATTGGTCTTCCTACTGTGTGAGAAGACGAGTGTCGAGAAGGCAAAGTAGAAGACGAGGCCGAACTGCTGCCATGGCGTGCCCCGGAACTCGGGGTTGATCCTGTGCTCGATCACCCACACGACGAAGCCGGTGAAGCAGAAAAAGGCAAGGCTGGCAAGCCAGAGAGTTGCGCTCAGAGGATACACGAAGATCCACATGGTCGGGCTCGTGTCCTTGTGCACCGCCACCACCATCGACCACCCCGACTCCGTGAACGGCATGGTGAAGTCCACCTTCGTCATTCGCCTGGCCGTGATTGTCACATCTCCAACGATCATGTCGGCTTCCTGCAGCATATATGCAAGTGGTTCATCATCCTATCATATCAAATCAATCTTATGATGAGCTGTAAAAGTAAAGTCTAGTTCAGCGGAGGTAGTGTTTTCTGTCTGAGTAGAGTACTGACCTGATCGCACACCTGATCCACAAGTTCGTCATAAGAATCCAAGCTAGGATCGCGTGGCACGTACCGGTAGCTCACAGGGTAGGGCAGGTTCTTCATTACCTCGTCGAACAGGTCGATGCAGTAGCCTGTGACCTTTGTCTCTCCAGTTGTCGAGTTCACGGAGACGCCCACTAACTGTTTGAAGCCACGCTTTACCAGCACGGCGACACGGAGCACCGGCGCGTTCGGTGACACGACCCAGCCTCTCGGGGTGGACAGTGGCCCGCCTGGCCAAAGGATTTGCTTCATTGCCTTGCCGCTGTCGGTGTCCAGATCCTGCGAGATGCCGAATTCTGGCGTCCAGAACCCCACCGTCCTGGCTCCTTTCCCGATGATGTTCAACACCTCGTACCCCGGCATCTGCCGCTCTCCGTCGACCAGCTTGAACCTACCGGATAACCCGTTGAACGTCGTGGACAGCACCGCCTTGAGAAGTGTTGTTCCTGTGGCTGACACGCCGAGACGGTCCAGTTCCGTCAGCCTGGTGCTCCGCTCAGGAGTCTGGAACGCCGGCCCGGGCACACGTGCCGTCTCGGCCGCCGCAGCGATCGCCCACGCCGTGTCGTACGCCCAGAGCCTCATTAAGATTGACCCGCCGACGTCCTCGTCACGTGATTTCTCCCGCCTGGACCTCGCCCTCGACCGTGCTGAGAAGCTCTTGACGGCATTCGTCACCGGCACGCAGGGCTGGAGGCTGACAACGCCCTGCATCGCTTCGACGTCCTCGGGGCCGAGCATGTCCATGAAGCTGCCGACGCCGTCCGTGGCGACCCACACGTATCCCTCGGACATCATGCCAGCCTTCCTCGCCCGGCGGAAGAGCCGCGCGGCGAGAGGATATAGCATGTGCACGACGAACACGCGCGTCGGCATGGCCATGGAGTGGTACAGTGCCGCGTCGAGCCGGGCGTCGGTCGCGTCGCTCGGAACGGCCGTGCGGTCCATGATCTTGGCGCCAACGCCCCGGAGCGCGTCAGCAAGCGCGGGAAGGATATCGGTGCCGTAGGGAGAGTCCTCGTAGAGGATGGCCGCCGTGCGCCACCTGAAGGCGCCGAGAACGGCAGCGACGGGCGCCGTCTGGAAGGAGTCGTTGGCCACGGTGCGCACGAAGAAGGGCGTCTTCGCTGCCGACAGCGCCGGGGAGGTGGCGGAGTAGGAGACGACCGGGACACGCGCGCGGTCACCGATGTGGGACACGAACTCGGCCTCGGCCGAGGTCGTAGGCCCGATGATGGCCTGCACCTGCGTGTTCTTGATCAGGTCCAAGGCTGCAACAAGAGGAAAGCAGCGCTCAGGAAACACTACTCCACATGTTAAGATTCCCTGCTTTCACATAATTAAGCAATCGTTGGTGAAGCTCCAAAGACTTTTGGTCAATACTATTGACTTCAGCGAACGCGATATGCATGGAGTTATTATAATGTGCTCCGTATAATCATCTAAATTAGCATATCACACGTCCGTGACTGCATCTTTGTCCTGCCGGGAAGACAAAATTGAGACCAATATATAAAGAGAAATACTTCTGCTTTCCGGAAAGTTTTCTGCATGAATTTTAAAGCACATCAACGGCTGTGATTAGTACTCCTTTTACGTCACTTCTAAATCTCACGTGAACCCAGCGATACGGTAAGGATCAAGCCCATGTCCCGCACTAATCACAGCCGTCAGCACGCTTTCAAATTCGTGCAGAAAAACTTTTCGAAAAGCACATGAGCACTTCTCATAAATAAATGATGCGCAAATTGCAGTTGCAACACGACAGATTAAGCCAGCCATGAGAACCACTGTTCACCGCAAATATGAAGTACATAGTACCTCTAATTTCTTAATCAACTATGGAGTAATACATCATATTTTTAAAAAGAGGAAAGAAAGAAATATATCTCTTATCCTATATATAATCCATCCCTTGGTGCCGTCCAACAATTCCATTAAATTTCAGTAACATTCTGCAATTAGATTCATCGTCTTAATATCAGTGAAGTTTATACTTAAGATGTGGTCCATTAGGAGGATCCAAACGACATGGGAACTTACATACTAATAATTGGACAACTAACTAGCCTTGCAAAAAAAAAATGAATCACAATTTTGGATAACAATTAATTAATTGTACTATGTGGGATTATATAAAGCTCAGTCGACTTAGATATATTTACTATCTGCTCAACACTAATAAACGCCTTACCGCCCAAGAATTTACATCCCTTTTCTAGTACTAGCATGATTCTGATATTTCGATAGATGACTATCCTCGGTTCTATGAGAAATAGTAAAAGCATTAACTGAACATCCAAAACGGACGATAACCTGAAACATTAATGTTTTTAATGCACACATTGTTTCAATAAGTATGGTTCAATTTTAATGAAAAGAAAGCGACATGTAGGTATCTTTTAAGACTATTAATTGTTGCATATCTACACCTTTTATAAAGCAAAACCCCACTAAGTGTATTAATTATTTTCTATCTGATCCACATCATCCATTCATTTAGCCAACCAAATGTTCATGTCATCCCACTAATTCATTAAATCCAGTATTTTCTTGCATGCAACATATTCTTGTCATTTACTTTTCATTATCCAATTTTCCATGTGACCTATTTTTTATCATTAAATACAAAAAAAAACATCAAATAATATAACTTTCGACAATTGTGATATGTTGCATATTGTTGTAAACAAATTCATATCCATAGTATTATATCCTTTCATTTGCATAGTAAAAACATTAAAAGATTCCCGCCGCAACGCGCGGGGTATGTTTCTAGTTACTTGGATATGATACAAAGAGGTGGTCGTTACTTCCTCTGTTAGGATGATTAAGGCATACATACATCGTTTCATGACGATAAACCTTTGGCCTACAATTAATTTTTTTTCATATGTGATTTTTGTGATAGAAAATCATTATCATATCAAAGTACTTTTGAAAACAAATCTAATTACACACATTTATTGTCATATAACCTTTTATCGAGTAATTGTTAGGAAAATCCATGCTTTAACGAAACGACATATGCCATACTTTAAAGAAGGAGAAAGTTGTAGCTTAGCATTATGGAACCTACACACCCACTGGATTTCTATGACACCAAATTACAAGAAAATTCTATAGATGAGTGTACTGCAGTATTATACTATGTCACAAAAAAATCAGGTGAAAAACTTTTAGTATATGGCATATACAAAAATAACAAGGGACACTAAATATATGTCAATATGAAATTCATCGAATTTTATAATTTTTGTTTCTCTTAACTTACAGAGCATATTATCCTCAAACTTCATAAGTCAACATAAGTTTTGTAATACATTGTGTGGATTTGTTTTTCAAAATTTTGTACCTCCCCAAGTCTCAAAAAGGTAGTGGGTGTGTAGGTACACACCTTAGAAAAAACACACTCTTAGAACAGATGTTGTAGTACTAAGTGAGCTGGCAAGCGCTTGCTGCTGGCTCAAATATATAGCTTTGGCTTATAAAATATATCACACGTGCTCCATATATGTAATAAAACACATGAATATAACTTGCGCCTGAATAATACTACAGTCTACAGATGGTGAAGCGGGTGACGATAGATGGAGCTTACCGGCAGAAGCGGCGTCAAGAACTTCCCCCGCGGAGTCCCTGAAATGGAGCTCTACCCTGGTAGCTGAACCGGGATGCGCGGCGTAGTAGTCTTCCACCCCCATCTGAATGCCGGTCCGCCGCATGTGCCCGGCCGGCGACATGGAGTTCATGATGACGCCGACGCGGACCTTTACCGGCGCCTTCTGCGCAGTGACCACCGCGCTGTCATGGCGCACAACCAGCGCAGCCAAGAACAGAGGGAAGCCGAGGACGAAGAAAGAAGCGGGAGAGCGCGCCATCTCTTGCTGCGCCCTGCACATACAGGCGCAGCTAGCTAGATGGATCGGTCAATTCTACCAAGCTCGGTAACGGGAATGTGTGTGCTTGAGCTGTAGCAACGCTTCCGGACGCACTTATATGCGATTTGAGTAGAGAGAGGTCGACGTACTCGAGGTCCGTATTCTTCATAGAGTCAGTATGATTGACTTGACTGATGCGGTGTCAGCGGTTTGGTGCGACATGGAGAAGGACAGGAACCAGTCCAACAGTCGTGGGACTATGGAATGAGAACACCGGGAAAAACCCGCCCAGCACGAGGACGAGACGGTGAAATACTTGTTAAACAAGTCTTGTTTGATCGCTCTTGAAAACTCTTTGTTTATGTGTTCGATCAACTGACTCTTCTTCTGGAGTCACTCTTGAAGTCTTGACGCTACATGATTCGGATTCAGCCGAACTTGCCGGGTGACTGACACTCGTGAAGGGCCAAAAACACTCTCTGGCATATATATATATGGTTTGCGGAGCGCTAGACTCGGCCAACAAGTTGCTCGGCAACTAGCTGGGTGTTTCTCAAGTGTCACACGTGACAGGAACTTGGTAATTAAACATGCATTTTTTCTGAGCGTTTTTGACAAACCTTGGTTAAAAAAAAACTAAACTCAATTGCGGGGAAGTACCCAAGAAATATATGGACGAACAATGCCGAAATTCCAGTCAGGACATAAGGATCCTGAGGTCAAAATCAAGGTCAAAGTTTTGACCGCGATTATGTTGAAACACAAGATTGTAACATACTAGAATTTGAATATAACATAATATAAGTAGATAGCAAATACAACCAATCATACAACACAAATAGTCAAATTTCTAGAAATGGACGAAAAAACACCCCGTCCCCCGTGTCGCTGCCCCAGGCGGCACCGGGGCGATCCCGTCGAGCGCTGCTCGTCCCCCCGCCCGGCCTCCTACCGCCGCCGCCAGCCTCTACGCCGCGATGGCGGCGGGTCCCCTCAGTGCCAAAGGTGTCGGGGGGAGGCTCTCTTTTCTGCTTGTGGTGCCGGTGTCTGACTAGCTCGTCTGGGACGATGACCGGCGGCTGGACGGCGTGGGTCGCCGGGGCGGCGGCCATGGAGCCCCGTGCCACCGTGGTTCCTCCCGTGGGCGCTGGTGTGCGGGAGTGGAGTTGAGAGTTTCTCAGGGAGCGGATCTGGCATGCTCCAGATCCCTTTTGGAGGTTGTGCTCAGAGGTGGTTCCGGCAGGGCGTGATGTGGGTCAGCAGACAGCGGCGTGGCGGTGCCGCGACGGTGGGCATGGTGCTCTACAGCTGCAGCTGGAGGTGCGGTTGTGGCTGATGTTGTGGTGGGTGGTGGCTCTGCCTTTGTGCGGTAAGCCGGAGCCCTTTCCTTCGACAGCCGGCCGGCTCCGGACGGCTTTGGCGTGCTGCTGGGTTGGCGGGTGTGTGGTGGAGTTCCAGGAGAAATCCTTGCGACGATGACGTCTTCGGGCGCCGTTCCCCTCCTTGGAGGCGTCGTGAAGGAACTCGATCTGACCTTGCTATTGGGTCCTCCGGGTGAAAGCTCTAGCTCTGCATTGTTGGAGTGGGCGATGGCAGTGTATTCGTCGCAACCCCCATGGGGGCATCGCCTTTGGAGGCCTAGACCTACGTCGGTTGGTGGATGCTTGTGCCCTCATGTATGGCTGTGTTGCCGGCGAGCATGTAGGAAGCCGGGGCGGCGGCCCCGGATGGTTGTTCTTTGTCAAGGCGGCGGCCTTGGAAGCTATGCAGCAAAGACCCTAGGGGTGGTGTTATTGCTCTGCATGACATGGGTGACAATCTCGAGTTGTGAGTGCAGCGGGGTTGTCGGCTCGGTCGACGCATCCCACGGGGATGGTCTGTTAGTATGTCGAGGCATCGGCCTCCGATGTTGTGTGGCGGCTGTGGTCTACCTGTAGTTGTTCTGCGCAGTTTGGTCTGTGAGCATCTAGGTCTTGCAGCGTTGCATCTCGGTGCGAGCGGTGGCATGTTGGGGCGGCGGCCCCGGAAGGTGGTGCAGGTGGATTGCACAGGCGTGATGAAGCAATGGAAGTCGGGGCGGTGGCTCCGAGAATTCTGCAACATCGAGGGTGTTTATTCTTGTGTCGTGTGGGCGACAAGGTTGCTCATGGTGTTGGTCGCCGATGGGTTCCCTGGAGGGTTTGTCTCTTCATCTACATTGGAGGTCCGGTATCTGCTCCTCCCATAACAGTTACAGCTTCTTCTTTTCGGCAAGGGTGGATGGCTAGCCGGATCTTTGTAGAGTGGTGTTTCTAGCTTTGTTGGTGTTTTGAGGTTGTCGGGGCTCCGCCCTGTGGTGTTGGTGTCCATTGTACGGTTTTCGCCCGGTTTCTTCCGTAAGTAAACCGGCACCTTCTTCTTAGTTAATGGATAAGGTAAAGCTTTTGCCTTCTTTTGAAGAAAATCTAGAAATATCAGTGCAACTTCCATATCAGGAAATAAAAAACGGAACTACTCCGCATACGACATTTACATGTGCCAAGTTTTTATGATGCATGATCTGATGGTTTTGTGTGGTTTGATGCTTTCAACCGACAGACTGATGCAGAGTATCATACAAACATCAATAAAAAAATAGACAAACAACTTCCACTCAGTTTGATTATAAGAAAAATCACACCAAAGTAGTGTTATGACTTATGAGTATGGGTATCGTGGAAATAAAATGAAACCTATATTTGGTAATCAACCCAATGTTGCATGTGTATGTCCTATTGTTGCCAAAATGGTCCATCACTTCAATGTTGGTTCAATGGTTCCTACCAATATTCAGATAGATAATTACTTTAGACGGTACTAAGAAAGTTCATGTTGTATTCTAGACAAAACGTTCAGGCTGGACCACACCTTTTTTCAAAGGGATAGATGGCCCAATGGACCACACCTCCTCTTACTTTTCTTTTCTCTCTTCTTTCATTGACCTCATCAGCTCTCTTTTTCCTGGATGACCTTTATTATTATTTTTGGTTACCTCCATTACTAATTTTTGTCCTCACATGTTGGGGCAAGCTCCAAACACAACACACTTTCTTTTTACTCATTACTCATTACTCATCTGAAATCTTTAATATGATGAATACCACTACTGAGCTACAAGTGGCGTGTAAGTTTCACATGCCACCGATACGAAATGGTTAGTGGCGTGCCTCTAACATAACATTTCACCGATACGGTTCGCCCTAGATGGGCACATGGGTCCCACATATTGAGGGCGTTTCAGCCAAATGCACACACACGGCTAGTACACGATTAGAAGTGACATGTGAGGAACTTGCACGCCACTTGTATTATCAGTTGCGTGTTATACAAAAGAATGTCATTGATACTTGATCTATTAGAGGAACCAGTGTGCTAAATACGGGCGCATGGCGGTCACCTAAAAATGGTTTGGTCTCCTGCTCGTGCGGGTGACTTCGGAGGTGCCTCGAATCCTAGCCAAATTCACCCTTATATGGGACTCTCTGTCCTCAGCTGCAGCTGTTTCCAGCCTATGAAAGTGGCAGGAATAGGACGGCGCGCTCTCACGAAGTTGCTTCACAAGGAGCGGGACCGGATCATGCACGACACGTCGGTAGGCGAGGCGATAGTGCTGGGAGGAGCGTGCACGGGCGGCGGCGCTGGCTGATTCTAGGTCTGTCGGTGCCATTTTCCCATTGATTGCACCTTGCTGCAGCTCAAGGCTGGCCTGGTGGCGCGTTGCTATTCGTCGTCGCTTCGTAGGTGCTATATATGTGCGGCACTGGCAGGGATTCTGCGGTCCGAATAAAGGAGGTAGTGTGGTGACCCTAACGGTCTTTTTCCATCCAACGAAACGATCTAATTGACGACCATTCATTCGTGATTTGGCCATTCACGAGTTCCGATGTTGTCGCTCCGGTCTTCAAGGATTGTCAGATGTGGTACTGAAACCCTAGTTTGGATGGGATTCGGTCGTGTGCATCTATAATTTAAACCCCGATGGTTTCCAAGTTGGCATGTCGCGAAGCTCCGCTTTCCGTTGAAGCTATGGATATGTGAATTTAACGATTTTCGTATGTTCGACAGAGGCGGGGAATGCCAAGACAGTTATGACTTGATGACCAATGTTGGCGGGTGCAGAGTCTTAGATGCGAGGAAGACATTGCTTCACTGACGATTGTGCAGGTGGCTGCATGGTCGTACCATACATGTACACGTGAACCTAGTGATTAGTGCTTTGGAGTGGCGGCTTTGGTAGGGTCGGTAACATTTGAGGGTTTCAGTTCAGGTGGTGTTGTTTGAGTGTCACAACTCGATATTCAGGATGAAAATCTAAGGTCTTCCCTTTATTAGTTGTACTTGATAGTGGCATTTTTCTTGTTAAAGGCGATGTCTAGAGAGTCGGATCTTCTCCTGGGTCAAAACCTACGATCTATAATTGGACGACTACAACATTGTTCTGATTTTGTATACTTAGCCTCGTGAAAACATGCACGTCAAGTAGATTTCTGAGCCAACGACAATCAATAGAAGTACAACCAAGAGGTTAGTACGTACAGATCTCTATGCAGTTTCCCTATTTTTAATTAAATCGTGATATTTTCTTTTTAAAGTGAAACATTTTTTCATTCGTGCCCCAGATGACACACTTTATATCCACGCATTGGTTAATCATATCAGAACCGTTTGTAAAACTTGAGATCAATTTAACAAATACTTTTCCACTATATTTTAGTCATATATATTGAGTAGCACAGACGTTTATATTACACATAGCTCGATCGACCGCACAACTAAGAGAATATAGGCTCATGGTGATGACTTGCTTATAGTTTATAGTAATAAGATTTAACATAACATGCCATTAAAACAATAGTGTTTTCTATTTGTTAGTTTAAGAATTATGAAACCAATAATTTTGCTTAAGTTCTTTGGTAGTATGACATACGATAATAAATAATATTAACGCCCCTTTGAAAAGAATACAGTGATGCCATGAGATTTGAAAAGATTGTATGTATGAAGGGGCAGGCGGTAAGATCGACAATTGTTTAGAATGCGGAAACTATGTTCTCCATGTCGGCACGTAATGATATCACATAACAAAATAATTACATGGGCATGAGAGCATCCAGTTAACGCAATTGTCAGTTGTCACATGGAGAGGGTAGTAGAAAATAGCTTAAAATCATTTCTTTTTAAATGTGATGATTGAAATCAAACTTTCTTAATAGACAATCGAATATAATATCTCTGACTCTCAAGATATAAAATATGGGAATATAAAAACACAAAATTGATAACCAACATGTGTTCAGATAGATATAAGGATGGTTGTAGCCCCTGACCAGGTAGGGATCAAACCACAGATTTGACATGTGTGTTATAAAGTAGATTATATTTTTTAGTGTAAGCTGGCATTCCCGTTGATAACAATGTATCTGTGGTGATTTCTTCAATCTCTAGACACAATCCTCCATCTAAGTCTCTTGAATGTGCTCTTAAGAGTAGGTTGAGTGTACGTGCATGTATGTGAGTATATAAGTCTGTACAGTATTAGTAAAAAAGTTACGTCGAATCTGACTCTCCATAAGTGAATTTTTACCAACAAAAGATTCATCCCGAGACATTTTAGTGTGTTGGAAAACTATCTTTTGAAACATAGTGAAGGTGAATAGGTAGAAAAAGCCCTACTCCAATCCTCCCAAAAATTAACAAATTCTTCATGAAACAGATAATCCCTAAGTAAAAGAACATACTACCAATGTAAGGCAACAAGCGAACTACATAATTGGACATTAGAGGGGAAAATTCATAAAGAGCACAAATTTCCGTACTAACTAAATATTCCATATGCCTAAACTATTTCTTACCATAATCGATCCTTATGCCACTGGCCTAACAGTCACCAAGATTATTTTAATTTTGCTAAACAAATAACTCTATAATTCCATTAAGAGGTTAATGTAGTGGGTAAACGGTGTTTTCTACGCACAAGTGAGTTTTCATTTAGAGTAATGTTTATGGTGACTATACAACCATGTTAATCCTAATCATATAAAAAAATTCTATCAAACCATATAACTGATTTTAGACATATTTAGACATTGCCCTCACAAATAAAAAAGATTTTAGACATATTCACATATTACCCTCGCATATGCGAGGGCCACCTTGCTAGTTAATTAATTAATATATCAACAGTATTATATATACACTTTCGTAGTCTCTTAATTCACCAAAAGACGTCCGAACAATTCCTCTGCTCTGCGCTAGATCACATACTATACACACCACTGTTCAAGATATCGGCTGATATCCCGATTTATCAGCCGATTTATCGCTTATCGTTGTCTGACCGATAAGATAAATTGGCCGATAAGTCGACCGATATACCAATAAATCGGTCGATATGCCGATAAACCGACCGATTTAGCCCTAACCATAGGTCGACCGATAACTTTCCGATAAGCGATATCCCCAACATTGATACACACACATATCTGGCAGGTTCGTGCACAATGCTAGCTCTGTCTACCTAAGTACTAAGAGGCTTTCCCAGCTCAAGATGAAGAGAACCGCACATCAGCCGATCTTCTCGGTGTTGGTGTCGTCGGTAGGCCAGATGACGGTCTCCATGAGCCGCTCCCGCATCAGCTCTAGGTTCTCGTCCGAGATCTTCTCGTACATCTTCGCGTGGTCGCATTTCTGGCCGTCGATTAATTGAACAGAGGGAAATCAGATTCAAATAATTTATATTTTAAAAAGTTTAGCAGGTAAACTCCAGTACATAGGTCCTGTAGCTCAGTTGGTCAGAGCGACGGTCTAATATGCCATCGGTCGTGGGCCCCACCGGGACCAATATTTTATTTGTTGATATGCCTTGATAAATACTACTCACTCCGATGCAACAAAAGATGTCTCAGCTTAATCAAAAATTAGATGTATCTAGACATAACTTAGTGTATAGATACATCCAAATTTGATTAAAAGTGTGACACCATTTGTTGGACGGAGCGAGTATTTTTTGTTCGCCGGAGCGGCAAGATTCGTGGGCCGTATTTACCTTGATCCATTTCCCGTACAAGTGAAGCCTGGTTATCATCACTCGCTCCGCAAGTTCCTGCCTCTCCTACAGGTAAAATCAGCAAGAGAAAACATTATATTTCATCATGCAAGGAAATAGTAAATATTTTCATGTGAATTGTAGCAGTGCTTGAAGAACAGTATGCATGATTTTGCTTGCTGAATCAGTTACGCAGCAGTCTTTTGAAATTAATCATTTATACCTTTACAAGAGCGCGTAGAAAGAACTTGCCGTCCGTAGGCTTGTTTACCGCAACAAAGCTGTGAGGGGAAACAGGGACAACTGAATTAGAAACAAATTCCAAAGAAGAAAGTTAAATTTTGGTATTTGTATGTGTGACTTACTTGTAGAACCAGCGGTAGCTGGGTGGGTTCATCTCGTAGAGCTGGGTCATCACGGTCCTCACGGCTTTGTACGTGAAGTAATTGACAAGTTGCTGCAAGAACCATGAACATGGAAAACATACTCTTAATTTTTGTTCACTCACCTCAAGAAACAAGTATATTTATATGCAGTAAACATGAATTCTTTTCCCGACCATGCTTTACTCTCGCAAGTCGCATCCCATCTGAATAAAATTCATCCAAATCTTTTGGCCGGGAATTGTAACTATTCTCACAATTATATGAGGTGCATGCATGCAGAATATATAGGGGATGATCAGCGTGGGTTAAGAAATTAGTAATTATTACCTTGTCGACGTCGCTAAAGTCGTCCTCGTAGGTACCCCCGAGGTTGCAGACGACGGCGAGTCCGCCCCTCCGGCTGCTCCGGCACTGCCTGAGCCTGACCGAGCACGACCGTCGAGGCCTCCTCCTGGAGTCCCCGACGAAAAACCCAGCCCCTGACGCCGACGCAGCGGCAACCCGCCTCCTCCCTAGCCCGACGTCGACGGCGCCCACCGCCGGCATCACCTGGACTCCCGCCATCATCTCCACGCCAAACCAAGGCAACAGAAACGGAACAGAGATAAGCAGCTAGCTAGCGAGCGAAGGCTTTCTTTGATCAAGCTCAGCTTCTTGAGCTCGGGCTGTGGCGACGGGTGGGGTATATAGTGGTCCTAAGCAACGGAGAATTCCAAGTGGCGGGAGGAAGAAGAAGAAGAAGAAGAGGTGGTGTTGAACTGCTGCTCCTCTCCTCCCCTTGCCTTTTCTTCTTCTCGTCGTGGGTCGCCGTGGCTGGCTGGCTGGCTTGGCCGCGACGCTCACCAACCAAATTTTGTGAGGCCCAGGGCGCTTCACGGCGGCGGAAATTCTCATGTGACCCCGCGTGTCATTGGCCACGTTACGTGGAAGGTGCGCCACGCAGATGTGAGGCTCCTCGTCTCCGGCGGATTCTATGAATCTGAAACCAAGATCTTTTTTTCCTCTGAAGGAATCTGAATGCAGAAGCTAAAGCTTGTGTGAGATTCAGAGCAGGGCCACGGCGATTTGCTGCGTACGTCCTGATCTTGGGTTCCCGTCCGGGTACAACGTACGTACTGCTAACGTGTCTACTGCCTCGCCATGTATGTGTCTTGGTCTACACACACATGAGATCTGCATCTTCGTGGGCACCGACCAGGGAAGTTGATTTCTTGCGGCAACAGACACCGGAGTTTGGAGTTTCAGGTCAAGGTTGTGTGCCGACTGTCGAGGCATCAAGCACGGCGTCGGCACGTAATCTAGCTCCAGTGTTCCAACGAGCAACAAGGGACCGGTACGTAACACAAGTTGTTCATGGACACACTAGTACAAAGATCACGAAGTTTGTGAAGCGAGAGTTTGTATTTCTTTGGTTTAGTTAACACGGATGCAGAAATGGGATACCTAAAGGTGAAATAAGAGACCCATACCCATGGTCATCCGATTGATCTACTCGGCTTTGGAACTAAAATGAGAAGCCCAAAGGCCAAATAAAAGAAGTTTTTTTGTAGTTACACTTGAGCATCAAAATCTGGATAAATACTACTCTCCCTCCGATTTTAAATGTAAGATGTTTTAGATCTACATGTTGTATAAATACATCCTAAAATGCGTAAACATACACACTAAAACGTGACTAAATACATTTACATGTGAATATAGATAAAGACTTAAACATCTTATATTTAGAAACGAAGTGAGTTGAAAACACGAGCATCATATTTTCTATACATCCGAGGCGGCGGAGGGACGGGGAAAACAACTTTCCGGCAGTGAACGGATTAGAAAGGATATTTTGGGAGGAGAAGACACACGGGCAATAAACACACCCTTCTGAATAGGGGTGGAATCGAGCCGAGCCGAGCCGGCTTGAGGCTCGGCTCGGCAGGGCTCGTGGAATCTCGAGCCGAGCCTGGCTCGGCTTGTCTTCAAAAAGTTCTCAGGGATTGGGCTCGCGGCTCGGCTCGACAGGCTCGAGGCTCGGCTCGGTCGGCTTGCAAGCCCAGCGTTTTCCCCGACCTGCGAGTCGCGATTCAGAATCGCCGATTCTAAGGTTAGCCCCGCCGCCGGCCGCCACCACCAATGCGAACGCCTGCCGCCGCCCTTCCGCGCCGGATCCGAGATCCATCCCCTTCCCCGTCCATGGCACCCCGCTCCGCCTACCCCTACCCTGGCCACCTCCTTCCCTCGTAGTTGCGCCTGGACGTCAAGGCGGCGCCGTCGCCTCGCCGTGCTACTAGCGGCGGTCTGGCGGCCGCCGTCCATCCGAGTTCCGGCAGCTGCAGGCCTCTACTATGCTTGCCTGCCGTCGCCCCACTCGTCTAGGCCGCCGGCCGTCCAGCTGCTTGACTGTTGCGCTACTCTAGGCCACCACCACCATCTAGCACTCCGGCTTCTCCAGAGGTGCCGAGCATGTGTTTGTGTTTGTGATGTATTAATGCTCTATTTGTTGATTATAATTGTAAATTGTTACATTTTTTAAGAAAGATCATGTCAACCTTTTGTATTTTATCGAGCCTCCGAGCCGGCTTGCGAGCTTCACCGAGCCGACTTGTCGAGGCTCGAGCCTTGTCTGAAAGATGTAGGCTTGGCTTGTCCGACATTTGAGCTGGGCCGAGCCCAAGCCGAGCCTTGTCGAGCCCGAGCCGAGCCTCGAGTCTCGAGCTTCATGTCCACCCCTACTTCTGAACTATATTTTGTTCAACCATAGAAAAAATGATCCGTTGAATGGATGCGATTTTTTCTATGAAATTTTGTGCAACGAAATCCGATTGATTGTTCTGAACCCCCAAATTTAGTATTATAACCATTTGTATCAAATATGCACTGCATTCCAAATGGAAAGCTTTTTAGCACCGAGTCACCACTACGGGAATTAGTTCATACACTTGACGGCAAGCTGTCGGTTTAGGCCTCTGTCGGGGGGGCTACCCCCGGGTAGGGTAAAGATATGGTAAAAGCTATGTCCAAGAGTTGACCGAGATATTGGCTGACCGACTTATGCCCGGATCAGGAGGAACCGAGATACGATATTGATGCGGCCCGACATATTCTAACCGACATACTCTAACCGACTTACGACTGACCGACATATTTTACCCGACATGTCTATGTCGGTATGCATTGTGTTATTCTTATGTGCAGGAGGAACGGTTTATGAAGGGTAATCCGGCATAACCATGCCGGGTCTTGGGAGAAGCAGATTATCCGGCATACCCACGCCGGGTTGCGAGGTGGAATCCGGCATATCCATGTCGGGTTGCCCAGGAGAGGAGTCGCCAAGTTATCCGGCATATCCATGCCGGGTTATGCGGAGAAGATGCCATGCCAAGCGCTACAGGACAAAGGACAGACAAGACATGCCAAGCCCATCCCCTGATGTGACTAGAGTACACTGCATGACACAGGGAATAGTGTCGATTAGACCCCAGTAGTCAAATCATGAACAGTACATGTATAGTGTCATGTGGGCCCCCCTTGTCCCCTGGGCTCCCTCTATATAAGGAGCACCAGGGGGAGAGACCAAGAGAGGCCAAGACCACCCCCACAGCTCATTTCCCCTCTTTCCATTTGCTCTCCAAGACCTCTTAGAGGCAAGACTTGCCCAGCTCATGGAGCATCTTTTGTATCGCGCCGATACCAGTGGGAAATATACACAAAATAGGCTAGATGCTGCAGTAGGGGTGTTATCTCCTCACGAGAGCCCCGAAGCAGGGTAAATCCCCGAGTTGATCCGTTCTTTCGTGTGTGCTACTTAGCGCGCTATCCCTCCCCGAATCCTCTAGCGTCCAATCGGCCCCACAAATTAGCCTACCCATAGGCATCTGTCTGTTCACCACGACGACAGTTGGCGCCCACCGTGGGGCATCAGCGGCGCTTGCTTGACTAATTTCGGACGGGACCTTCTTCATCAACTCGGGGACTCGACATCACCATGGTCTCCACGCCCCGACTTGCTGCCGCACGCAGAGGCCGTTCCGACCTACACCAGCGCTCGCCGTCGACAGATTCCGGGTAACTCCCCGACAGTTGCCCGGGTCATGTCGGTTCCGTCGATCCCGACCGCACCAGTGCTCCGTGAGTATCTTCGTCTGTATCATGCAGTTGGCCTGTCTTGAGAATAACTCGGGGACAGCCCCTTCGTGCCTAATTTAGTTGTTAACCCGGGAGCGAGAGGTCGTAACCCGGGGACTGCCATGTTGTGTTATCTGTACATTTTCCCCGGGGGCAAGATGTCTTGACCCGGGGACTGGCTTACCGGTCAGTTATGCTTTTCATTCTAAGTCGGTAGAGCAGCTCGGAAATCAATTTACCTATATGCATGTGGTTTATGTCTATTAGTTCTGAGTTATTTGCATGTCGGCACCCTGGGATGAACTCAGGGACTGCCCCGCCTTTACTTGTGTGTTTTATCTCAGTTGTTTCTATATTGCCTATATGCCGGCACCCCGACATGGAGCTCGGGGACTGCCATGTTTATATGTCTGTCTTGTTATCTGTGGTGTCCGTATACCGAATAGTTTTCAACCTTGTTTCAAAGTTAAAGTAATGTATGCTATCCGAGATGATCTTGTGACTCGACTGACGAACGCCTAGAATGGTAGTCAAGAGCAGAGGTTGTGGAGAGTGGTAAACATGAAAACAAACTCGGGGACTCGGTCTAAAAAGCAATTCGGCATGTGTTATTTTATTAACCAGGTTCCCTCATTATGTTTTCTGTATGTCGGATAACTTTAAGCCTTACCTCAGAGGTTTACGAGTACTGTATACTATGGTTCTGATTTTGTGACTCGACTGTCGAACACCAGCATGGTAGACAAGAGCAGAAATCACTAAGTATGGTAAACACGAAGTAAACTCGGGAACTCGGTCTGAAAAGTAATTCGACATACGTTGTCTGTGTGTTTCCCCCGGGAGCAAGATGTCTTGACCCGGGGACTGGCTCACTAGTGCATTCTGTTTTTACCTCTAGATCAGTAAAGTAACTCGGGGACTCGGTGAAAACCGAGTCGGCACCATAGTTCTTTGCTTCGCAACTTATCGTCATTTCTGTCTTGTGCTAGACTTAGTTTTATGTGCTGGATATAGTTATCGTTCTTGTTGAATATTCGTTATATATATGTCTGAACTAACATTAAAAGGTGATGTCGGTTTTACCGAGAGGATATTTATGACAAAGGTCTTGCTTATGTCGGTTGTCTCGGATCCATCTTATAGTCATTATTGTCTCAGTGTATATCACGGATAGTCTTTGGTATCGGCTTGCCGAGTTATAATGGCATATCACCCCAGATCACCGTTTATTTCGGTTTGCCGATGTATCACGGCATCGTTCTGTATCTCCAGATCGCCGTTTATTTCGGTTCGCCATAGTATCGTGGCATCATCATGTATCCCCGGTCATCGTTCATGTTGGTTTGTGAAATGAGATGTGTGATATGCCCAGAGTGGCCGAGATACCGAGACACCCGAGATACACTTATGTCAAACCAGCAGAGTCTGGAGACATCCATGTCGGTAAGTGCCCAGAGTGGCTACCGGACATTCGAGACACCCGAGATACACTTATGTCAAACCAGCAGAGTCTGGAGACATCCATGTCGGTAAGTGCCCAGAGTGGCTACCGGACATTCGAGACACCCGAGATACACTTATGTCAAATCAACAGAGGTTGGAGGCGTCTGTGTCGGTATACGCCCAGAGTGGCTAAAAGCCGGCACATGAGACTCTGTGTCGGTATACGCCCAGAGTGGCTAAAGGCCGGTACATGAGACGTCCGTGTCGGTATACGCCCAGAGTGGCTAAAAGCCGGCATGTGAGGTATGTTTATGTCAAGCCGGCGCTGGCCGAAGACATCTATGTCGGAAAAACGCCCAGAGTGGCTAAGTAACCGGCATATGATTGTATTTTTGCAGGTACACGGTGGAGTAGGTAAAGATGGTGGAGTTGTTATTTCTTCTAAGTCTGCGCGCGACTCTGCGAGTCCCCCGCAGCCTCGGGGACTAGTGTCGGGGGGCTACCCCCGGGTAGGGTAAAGATATGGTAAAAGCTATGTCCAAGAGTTGACCGAGGTATTGGCTGACCGACTTATGCCCGGATCAGGAGGAACCGAGATACGATATTGATGCAGCCCGACATATTCTAACCGACATACTCTAACCGACTTACGACTGACCGACATATTTTACCCGACATGTCTATGTCGGTATGCATTGTGTTATTCTTATGTGCAGGAGGAACGGTTTATGAAGGGTAATCCGGCATAACCATGCCGGGTCTTGGGAGAAGCAGATTATCCGGCATACCCACGCCGGGTTGCGAGGTGGAATCCGGCATATCCATGTCGGGTTGCCCAGGAGAGGAGTCGCCAAGTTATCCGGCATATCCATGCCGGGTTATGCGGAGAAGATGCCATGCCAAGCGCTACAGGACAAAGGACAGACAAGACATGCCAAGCCCATCCCCTGATGTGACTAGAGTACACTGCATGACACAGGGAATAGTGTCGATTAGACCCCAGTAGTCAAATCATGAACAGTACATGTATAGTGTCATGTGGGCCCCCCTTGTCCCCTGGGCTCCCTCTATATAAGGAGCACCAGGGGGAGAGACCAAGAGAGGCCAAGACCACCCCCACAGCTCATTTCCCCTCTTTCCATTTGCTCTCCAAGACCTCTTAGAGGCAAGACTTGCCCAGCTCATGGAGCATCTTTTGTATCGCGCCGATACCAGTGGGAAATATACACAAAATAGGCTAGATGCTGCAGTAGGGGTGTTATCTCCTCACGAGAGCCCCGAAGCAGGGTAAATCCCCGAGTTGATCCGTTCTTTCGTGTGTGCTACTTAGCGCGATATCCCTCCCCGAATCCTCTAGCGTCCAATCGGCCCCACAAATTAGCCTACCCATAGGCATCTGTCTGTTCACCACGACGACAGCCTCAAACACCGTCGGCTAGCTTTCTTCGGTGTAGCTTGATGGCCGTCGGCATATTTTTTGTTCCAACTTTTAAAAATGTTTATTTATTTATTCCTTTTTTTTGGAATTACGAATTGGACATATACTTAATCTCAGATCACACATTAATCTAAAGTCAAAATATCTACTCTTGGTCAAACTTCTCAGGAGGTCACCTATTCTCAAATTGCTCCAACCTAGCACGCTTAACTATTGAGTTTCTTTCTAATGAAATTCCAAAATAAGATGTCATACTTATTAGTAGTATCCTATCAATCATATTAACCCATGGATTACGATGTTATAATTCTTAGTTGTTTGAATTTCATAAGAATATTTGAATAAATAACAATGATTATGTAATAATATTTTTTGAATAAATAATAATAAAATATTTTTTACTTTATATTTGCCTTTTCCATTTAATACGAAACAGTTCATATCTTTAAACCTATAAATCAGAATTTTACAAATAAAATTTCTAAATCCGTTAGAAAAATGCGAGAAATCTAAATATGACATCCATGTCATCTTTTGCATCATGAGTAGTATCTTTTTAAACAAACAAGAACCAAAATAAAATCGACATAAAGTCAATTAGATAGGGAAATTAGGTAGAAATCGATAAATTCCATTTTGCATCAAATTATACATCAAATATATACTACTATTTGAGAAAATTAGTTGGGTGCCATTTTTCATCATAGTTTTCATACCAGCATCATAAAAAAATATCATTTTTGGCACTTAAAAAATGGAAAATAATATTTTTAAAAATGATTTTAAAACTCGATTCGCCGGCGTTGTTTCCCCAACAAACTGCTTTTCTTCACACCTAGTATCCATTAAAATTATGAAAACTCAGAAGAAAATCTTTATATAATGTATTACCCCACAACACTAGAGTTTAGAAATGGAAAAAAGATATTTTTAAAAACAATTCGAAAACTCGGTCCACCGACGTTGTTTCCCCAACACACTAATTTTCTTTCACAGATAATATCCATTAAAATTATGGAAACTCATAAGAAAACATTTATGTAATGTTTTACCCCAACACTAGAGTTTATAAATTAGTGCAATTAATTAATTTAGAAAATGATTTGTGGTTCTAGTTCTATAAGACAGAGGACTCCATTTACAACCAAGTTCAACATGAATCACTTAAAAATATTTAATATAGCAATTTATATAACCAAAATGTCCAATCTAAACTTTTGTAAAATTTGAATAAAGAACCAATTCTAAAAGCCCATTTTTTAGACCCAGTTGGCAATACCAACCGGGACTAAAGGTAGGCCTCATGCGAGAAATTTTTGCGACTGGCCCGAAAATATCTGTAGTCCCGGGCGGTAGCACGAACCGGGACTAAATATCCTTTAGTCTCGGTTTGTGGCTGGAACTGAGACTAAAAATCAGGCCCTTCCCCTTTCCTTACAGGACTTAGCCAAATCGATCATTGTCTTCCACATCTTGATCGGAGAAAAAAGAGCTACGTCTATGGCTTTTTTATGCCTACGTCAATTACCATCGGCGTAGCTCTGTGCGAGCTATGCCGATGATTTTTTTTATCCGTGGACGTATGTCGACTACGTCGACGGTTCCGATATTTGACCGTCGGTGCAGCTCCCGGCCGTAGGAGTAGCTATTGTTTCCGTAGTGCACTGACATATACATGGGAATCTATCTCTGACTTATGAGACCTGAGCTGGTCACTGCGGGAGACTGTTTGGCCTAACTCAGGAGTCTGCCTTTTTTTTTGGCTAAAGGGTACGCTAGGCTTTTGGTAATACGAGTGCAGGGAGGGAGGGGGAGCTCAAAGCTGCGCTATTTTCTCCGGACATGGTCTCACGTGGAATGCATGCAAAACGTAAATATGTAGCGCCGTTTTAGTAGATTTACAGTTCTCGCGTGCTCACCTCGCTACAGTTGCCCTAATCAGGTGACTGAGTGAGGTCCGTCGTCCTGATCTCATGGATTCATCATGCATGACTCTCTGGTTGTTGGCTCCAAGGGACAGAATCCGTGGTGTGGTGCGTACAATAATCCACCACTTTTGCTGTTCTGTGAAAATTGGCCGATGTGTAAAATCAGAGAAGCTGACGAAATGACTGGCGATCATATTTAAGGTTTAAAGCGGACGTATCTGCCGTCCGATTAAATAGAATAGAAGTATATATATATAATTTTGAGTTAGGTAAAAACTCTTTTCAAGGCAAAATAAAAGACAAAAATAAACGAGGAGGCTTCAGCATCCTGCGTGTGGGCGAAAGCCCGCAGCTCCAACTCTTCCCACATGAAGGAGGAGTGGCCAGGCATCAGAAACTTCAGCATCTAGACCATCCCGACGACATCTGCCGCCCCAATCCGGTCCCTGACATTTTCTTCTTGGGCTTCTTTACAAAGAGAGGACGAGATCGTCGATGGCCGCCACCACTTGATCCGAGAGTGGTCCATCAAACTGGGCGAAGAAGTCTTGCCGCCGGTGTTTCTGAGGTTATAGCCTCCTCAGGCCGTGAGCGGAGACGGCGCACCACGGCCTCCCTAGCCACGACCGGCGATCATTGCGTCTATCGAGCTATTTTCGAGTGATCAGGGGCAAAAAACTAATTAAGTACTGCAAACGTAGAGGCATGCATGTCCAAAGATACATATATTAATTCATCCAATCCATTACATAATTCAGACGCGGCAAACGCAACAAAGAATTGGGAGAAGGACAACACGCACGCACGCAACATTTCTGTCGTGCAAATCTTAGAAATGTGGCATGCCTATCTCCTGTGCCAATTGGCCAAGCACTCTCATAGAATTTCTTTGCATGCATGCGCACCTAGCATGGGTGACTATGGCATCACGAGCGTTTTGCAGCTCAGCACACTCCACAACACATGCAAATACGCCTAACTCTCGCCAAGCTTCTCCCTCACAAGCAACTCCCAAATCCACAAGTAGTACCTTCTCCCAGACAACCCTGCACCTATAAATACTCCTTGCCGGCTACCCTTCTTCTTCATCTCCTCTACACATCTTCTTCTGCGCCGAAACACACCACGCAACAAATCAGTCCTCGCTCTGACTTGTGGTTTAGCTAGCCTCTTTGCGTTTCAACCTCCTGCAAATGGCGTCGAGTGCAACCCTGCTTAAGCTCGTCCTGCCCATGGCGGCTCTTGCTATGCTCTTGATGTCCGATGCTGCATCTACGACGGCGACCCATGCCAGCTCTGCCAACGATGCTCGGCAGAACGTGTTCGTCCTCGACAACTACGGCGCCCGCGGCGACGGGAAGAACGACGACACGGAGGCGCTGGCCAAGGCGTGGAATGCAGCATGCTCTTCTTCCCGGCCGGCCGTGCTGCTCGTCTCCAAGGGAAAGAGCTACCTGCTCAAGGCCATCACCCTCTCTGGCCCATGTAAGTCCAGCGTCGTCTTCATGTTGAAAGGCACGCTGGTGGCTCCTCCGAGCAGGTCAGCATGGAGCGAGGAGAACCGGAGTCATTGGATCTTGATCCAGGGCGTTGCCGGTCTCACCATCACTGGTGGCGGCATGGTCAATGGCAACGGTGACATCTGGTGGAAGAACTCATGCAAGACCAACAAGGCACTTCCATGTACAGCGGCTCCCACGGCATTGACATTTCATCTCTGCAACAATCTGAAGGTCGAGAACCTGAAAATTGTGAACAGCCAACAAATCCATATGTCGGTTGAGGATAGCACTGATGTGCAACTCGCTCGCCTGTCCATCACAGCGCCTGGCACAAGCCCGAATACCGACGGCATCCACATTACCCGCAGTAAAGATGTGAGAGTTACAGATTGTGTAATCAAGACTGGCGATGATTGCATGTCGATCGAGGATGGAACTCATAATCTTCTGGTCACCAAAGTTGTGTGTGGTCCGGGACATGGAATCAGCATCGGAAGCTTGGGAGACGACAACTCTAAAGCCGAGGTTTCAGGTATCACAATTGACTCGGTGCAGTTATATGGCACAACCAATGGTGCCCGGATAAAGACATGGCAGGGAGGAAGCGGGTACGCGAAGGATATCACATTCCAAAACATCATCATGGATAATGTACAAAATCCTATCATCATTGACCAAAACTACTGCGACTCAACAACACCATGCAAGAAACAAGATTCAGCGGTGGAAATTAGTAATGTGGTGTTCAAAAATATTAGAGGCACAACCATTTCCAAGGATGCTATCAAGCTTAGTTGTAGCAGTGGTGCCTCCTGCTCTGATATTGTCTTGGAGAATATCGACCTAAAAATGGAAGGTGGCAAGGGTGACACCCAAAGCACCTGCCAGCACGCACAACCACGAAAATCAGGAACCGTTATTCCACAACCCTGCGAAGCCAAAAACTAGGAAGGGTTATGAATTGAGAGGCTACCTTTAGCATGTGTACAAATGATGTGTACTAAGTGTAGATAAGTTGGGCATAGTGTTGCATATATAATTCACACCATCTATGATTTTTTGCTAGAGAATAGAACCCAATGTGAATAACAATTTATTTATAAAAATGATAGTCACTTTCTGGTATATATTTATATAAATGAAGAATACCTATATGCACACACAGATAACTATATCACGGTGAATGGCAACTTCCCATTACTCTATACGGAAGTATATTTGTCTGCGTTTAGCATGTGATAGTTATAAGTTGGGACTACCAGCATGGGAGTCATGTAGTATTTGTGATAGATCGATAGTTGAAATTTGAATAACAAGTGTCTGATAGATGATTTCTAAGAATTGCCGAAAAAATTCAGGTACCCAAATATGAATATTTGGAAGAGCTACAATTCGTATTAAAAGTTTCAATCCCTTGCTAGAGAAATATGTCCCCGCACTCCTCACCTCATTTTTAGAAGAACAAAGAAGATGAAGAAAATATCAAATAAATAAATTATTTTGCATGGAGTCCTTTTATATGTACAATTTTCCATGGAAAACAGTAAAATTGCATTTTAATAACAATTTAAAGAAAAACTTTCACAAAATAGTCTATCAAGTATGCACATTTCTACCTTTCAAGCAAAATGATCAGGACATTGCATTTTCATACCACACTTCATGATAATCTACGAGCATAGCCAGAGATGTATCTTTGCCATGCAAACTATAACAATGCCAAAGAAGTAAAAGTTTAATACGGTTCGAAATAACACCTCTACAATTTCATTGAAAAAACATATTATGTGCACTAAGGCTTATTATGTGTACTACTTGCCAATTTTTTTTGTAAACTTGAATATTGACAACTTTGCAAGAAAAGCTTCAGAGAATGTCCTATAATGCACACGAACATTCTTAATTTTGAATCCAAAGGACCAACACAATGTCTATTTCAATCCCACAGTTCATGATGATATGTCCATTTTTATGCAGAGGTGTATCGTTTCATGCCAAATAATAGTGCCACAGAGGTTTACAATTTTCACTTTGAAAATAGTTTCTATTTCAAACGTCAAAATGTGAACCAAGTATAAATAATATGGTTCAAAATGAAACATATACAATTTTAACAGAAAGTAGACCATATTTAAGTGTCACTGTCAAAAAATCCTACATGCCTTTTTTGTCGTCCTCTGCGTCGTCCGCGCACACGCGCCAATCTCCCTTTTTTAAAACACTCAGCAAACTTGCTAAATTAACGTTGTCTTCCCACCCACACTGTCGTTAATTTTCTTACCAATTGAAAATCTTTACTTGGTTTACTGAAAACATGCGCAAATATATGTTTGTCCAGTGTAAGGCTCTGTCAAAGTTTAACGGCTGTGGATCCCATGCGTCAGTACTCAGTAGACACCCACACTAGCTAGCACGGCAGTATTAACTAACGATGTTCGCGTAACGGTCAAAAAAATAACTATATATGTTTGCTGTACGTAAAATATAATGATTCTTTAGTTAGCTGGTCACTTTTCGTGTGTTCGAAGAAGGATACAAGTTAAAGAGAAGCGGCGTCGATCTAGCTCTCATTAATGGGAGTGCAAGTGCTGAAGCTAATCAGCCAGTCTCTAGCGAATGCCTTCTCAAGGCAACGATCAATCATCGATGCCAACGCGTATAGAAAGAACGGAGAAGAAGAATAAGAAGAAACAGACGCTTGGGAAAGCATGGCGGCAGATACCACTACCAGCTGGAGGATTTTTTATCGTGCGATGCATGCAAAGTCTGCAAATCTTGGCACATTTTGCCAATCGGCCAAACAGCATGGTGATGAAATCCGTTCATATATGGAGATATAGCACTTCCCGCACGCATCGAGCTGCCTACTCCTGTACTCCAGATCGAGCCTCTCCATCCATCACACAAGAAATAAAAACTGCAGCTATAAATAGGCCTCGGCATCGCCCCTTGGTATTCATCGATCCATTACTCATACAGCTCTTCTTCTCCCATGCATCCAACACCAAGCACAACGCCAACGCTTCTTCGGTTCATCCTCACAACTCCAACTTAATGGCGTCGGCTACTACTAAGCTGATCGTATCGTCTGTTCTGCTTCTGCTGCTCTTGTTGTCCGTCTGCAATGCCGTCAGCTCGGACAACGAGACCAGTAGCTTGCTGAAGATCTCCGGTACAGGTGGGCCTAGGAGCAGCTCCGTTGTGTTCAACATCCACAACTACGGCGCTCGTGGTGACGGGAAGCACGACGAGACGCAGGCGCTGGCCAAGGCGTGGAGCGCGGCTTGCGCCTCGTCTCAGCCGGCCGTGCTTCTCGTTCCCAAGGGCAAAACCTACCTGCTCAAGTTCATCACCCTCTCCGGCCCGTGCAAGTCCAACGTCGTCTTCATGGTGAAGGGCGCACTCGTCGGCCCTCGGAGCAGGTCCTCCTGGACCGACCACAATAGTAGGCACTGGATTGTGCTCCAGCGCATCACCGGTCTCACAGTCACCGGAGGTGGCACCGTCAACGGCAATGGCGAGATTTGGTGGAAAAACTCGTGCAAGATCAACAAGGCACTGCCGTGCAAGGAGGCTCCGACAGCTTTGACGTTCCATCTCTGCAATAATCTCAAGGTGGAGAATCTGAAAATTGTAAACAGTCAACAGATCCATATATCGGTCGAGGATTCCAAGGGTGTGCAATTGGCCCGGCTGTCCATCACGGCACCTGGCACGACTCCAAACACCGATGGCATCCACATTACTCGAGTTGTTAGCATAAAACCGCGACTTTGATGCCCAAATTACGGAAAACCGCGACTTTGATGTGAGATCGCATAAAACCGCGACTTTGATGCAAGTCGATAGCAATGTGCACAGATTTGGATCTAACCGTGAATTGACACTCAAACTGACCAGTGAGGCCCACCCGTCAGGCTGACGTGGCAAGTTTAACACCAAATTGAAGGTGGGACCCACTTGTCAGCATAATAAAAATAAATAAAAATCTGGAAAAAAGGAAAAAAGGGGGGAAATCCCCAAACGGGCCGTGCCGGAGCACCGTCTGCGCGCGCTCGCCGAGGCCGGGCTCGCGCACTACGACCGGATGTTCCGGGCCAAGGCCGCGGCCGCCGGCGCGGACGTCTTCTTCGTCATGTCCGGGGTGTGGCGGCCGGCCGCGGAGCGCTTCTTCCTCTGGATCGTGCCCTGCGGGAGCTCGCCCGCCTCGTCGAGGACCTGCGGGAGCGGGAGTCCCGGCTGCGCACCGAGCTGCTGGAGCACAAGATCCTCAAGGAGACCGTCGCCATCGTGCCCTTCCTCGAGACCGAGCTCGCCGCCAAGAGCAGAGCGCGCCGGAGCTCGGCCGGCAGTGAGGATGCCGGCGCAGTGAGCACCCCTGTTTGGGGGATTTTCCCCCCTTTTTTCCTTTTTCCAGATTTTTATTTATTTTTATTATGCTGACAAGTGGGTCCCATCTTCAATTTGGTGTTAAATTTGCCACGTCAGCCTGACGGGTGGGCCTCACTGGTCAGTTTGAGTGTCAATTCGCGGTTAGATCCAAATCTGTGCACATTGCTATCGACTTGCATCAAAGTCGCGGTTTTATGCGATCTCACATCAAAGTCGCGGTTTTCCGTAATTTGGGCATCAAAGTCGCGGTTTTATGCTAACAACTCACATTACTCGCAGCAAAAATGTGCATGTTCGAGACTGTCTCATCAAGACTGGGGATGATTGCATGTCTACCGAGAATGGTACCCATAATCTTCATGTCACAAAAGTTGTGTGTGGACCAGGACATGGCATCAGCATTGGAAGCTTAGGGGACGAGCGAAGTGAGCATAGCTCAACTGGTTTGGTTCCTTGTGGTGGAACCAGCCCACCCAGGTTCAAGTCCCAGACTTGACATGGGTGCTCGCATTTTCCTGGATTTTCCAGGATTTAACCGGCGCTATGCTTTCAGTGGTAGGTGACGTGCCCGTCAACAGCGAGGCGCCCGTGGTGACTTCGTCAACCTCAAGATTTGCCGGACCAGTCTCTCGGAGGTGCTCATAGGGGTAGGGTTTGCGTGTGTGCGGTCATAAGGGTGTCTGTACGTGCGTGTGTGAGCGTCTGCGTCTGTACTGTGTTTCTGAAAAAAAAAAGAAGCTTAGGGGACGATAACTCGAGAGCCGAGGTTTCCCATATTTACATTGACACTATACGGTTGTACGGTACGACCAACGGAGCCCGTATCAAGACATGGCAGGGCGGAAGTGGATATGCGAAGGATATCATATTCAAGAACATGATCATGGACAACGTGCAAAACCCAATCATCATCGACCAGAACTATTGCGACTCAGCCAAGCCATGCAGAAATCAGAAATCAGCGGTAGAGGTGAGGAATGTGGTGTTTAAGAATATTAGAGGGACTACCATTTCCAAGGATGCCATCAAGTTGAACTGCAGCAAGGATCTCCCCTGTTCTGGCATTGCCTTGGAAAACATCGATCTGAAATTGGAGGGTGGCCAGGGTGTCATAGAAAGCACATGTCAGAATGCAAAATGGAAAAAATCTGGAAGTGTTGTTCCACTACCCTGTAAAGGAAAAATCTAACTAGTAGTGGAAGTCGAATAGTTTCTTTTAGCATGTATAAATCTTATGTATAGAACTTCCTTTCAAAAAAAAAAATCTTATGTATAGAACTTCATGAAGGACACGTCCTGCTTGTTATACACCAATGTGGTTCCTTTGGGGGTTTCTACTAAAAATATGCATTAATTATCTGTCCACCATGACAGCAATATAATAAAGTGCTTGAAGTGTACTTTTGTAGTGTGAGTTCTTGTGGAAATGGACAATAGTTAGTACTTTAACTTTATTACGTAAATTCTTTGATCTTCTCCCCAGAGTACAAAAAATGTCATACAAATTCATGGCTTTTATATATACATCTCGGGGAGTTAACATCTTGTAAAGTTTGTTGACATTGATCAATTCTTAAATTTGTTGGACAACATGATTGAGTTAATTTAGGGTTTGGACCTAGCTAGGACAAGAAAGGAGTGCAGAGGCTTCACGTATAGCACTCATAATTGGGCCGACTTACAACAAAAAAACTATCTTGCAAGAAAATAATGGTAAGAAATGTACATAAGAGGGAAGAGTAACATTTTCATAGCATTTTCTACATTTATTTCTAAATAATCGTGATGTAACATTTTCCTAGCAGGAAGGCGTGTGTTGACTTGCGCTGTTAGACCCGACATGTGTGGGCTCACGTGCAGTAAGATCGACAATACCCGTGAAAAGCCTAATTCAGGTTATGTATGCTTGGCTCGAAAATGCGGGCAAAGTGAAATAAGTGTGGTTTTAAATAACATTTATCAAAGTGTTTAGGTTCCTTTATCTTAATGTAGTCACACATATATAAAAGGTTGATGTGTATAAATCTAGAAGTTATTTGAAAGTTAAAGCATCTCAGTCGTATTTCTAAATCTTTTGATTAACATTCAACATATCCAAGTTATTTAACTTAGAAGGTCTGAAAACAAAATGCAATTAACCTTTGAATCCTTACACAACTCCAAATATTGGTCGTAGATATAGTCTTTATAATAATTTGAAAATTAAGTAGTCAAGCTTTAAAAGAAATCCGACGAGTTAGATTTTAAAAAGTGATTGAAAATCTTGAACAAAAAGTACATATTTATTCATACTTGCAACTATGTTTGCATATTTGATTCACATGATTCCAGAAAAAACCCTCAGAGATGTTATGTCCACTATATATTCCTAATAGATCCGTTTGCATGTGAAATTTGTTTGGTTGAATAACAAGAAAAAAGAGAAGGCATTCCTTTTTTAGCGGTTGAATGCATGCATTTTTTTCTAAGAAATATACTTCAATGAAACCTTTCAAAAAAACTTAGATTTTCCGATAGGAAAACAGTAAAATTCTACAACATTTATTTATCATTTTGAGAGTTAAAAAAGAAAAAACCGTAAAAGATATTTGTACTAAAAGAATTATGTCTTATAAATCAAACAAGCCACGTGCCACAAGAATACCTAAATATTATTCTACTCCAAATTTCGTATGATTACCATTTGAATAAAATGGGCCGCCGCGAAGTGAGCCTAGCTCAACTCGTTTGGTTCTTTGTGGTGGAACCAGCCCACTCAGCTTGAAGTTTCAGACTTGGCATGGGTGCTCGCATTTTCCTGGATTATTTCAGGATTTAAACGGCGCTATGCTTTCAGTGGTCGGTGACGTGCCCATTAACAGCGAGACGCCCATGGTGACTTCGTCAACCTCAAGATATGCCGGACCAGTCTCTCGGAGGTGCTCATAGGGGTAGGGTTTGCGTGCGTGCGTTCATAGGGGTGTCTGTACGTGCTTGTTTGTGAGCGTCTGCGTCTGTACTGTGTTTCTCAAACAAAAAAAATGGGCCGCCCAACTGATACCAAAATGGAAAACTTTAATTTAGAACCGAGTCACTGACAATGGGCATCTACCGCTGACGTGTTTGGCCAAACTCAGGAGTCGCCTAATCGGCGTATAGTGGCAAATGTACGCTAGCTTTCTCGCTAAATTGAGACTTCATTATTTTTGATTAATCAGCAAAACTATAAGTCGTAAGCGCAAAACTATAAGCATGTCCAAGATATTATCCATGCGTAGGAGCCAACGCAAGAAATGAGTGAGAGGAGGAGAAACACGCACGCGTGGTGCAAGTTTTGGCTACAACTCAACATTTCTGTCGTGAAAGACCTGCAAATCTGAGAAATCTAGCATGCTTATCTCCTTTAGCAATTGGCTCGTAGAATTTCTTGCATGCATGCGCACCTAGCATGGGTGATTCCATGGCATCACGAGCGTTTGCAGCTCTGCACACTCCACAACACATGCAAATACGGAGTAGTCAAATACGCCTAACTCTCCACGATATCCACTTGTAAGCCATCTCTGCTCCCTTGACCTATAAATACCCCTAGCCGGCGAGAGCGGTTTTTCCAGACAGTCGTTCGCGTACCGGGCTTATCCTGTACGTTGAATGCGTTGCAGATCGCGCTGATGCTCTTTCGCATAAAAGTACCTGCACATTATGCATTTCCTTCCCATCTATGCACTGGAGGACTGGAGGTGCACATGTACATCTCCGCGAATCAGGCCTCTCGCCTCTATCTCTTCTCTTTCTCCAACTCTCTATCCCTCAACTTCTCCCTCCACCGACAGTATCCATGCCCGCCTCCACAAGCCAGCTACGAGCTCCACATCGGCGAGGCGGCGCGTCCAACCCGAGCTCGGCTCCTGCTCCTCCCAAACCTTTTCCACGGTGGTCGCCGGATCTGGGCATGTGGTGGCCCAAATCGCTGGAGCGTTCGCCAAATCCGGTCAGATCCGCTCGTCCTCAAGCTTGAGAGGAAAGACACGTGCTGCCTCTGGTGGCAGTATGCCCTGACGCGCCCGGCTCGGTCGTGTGCTCGTCAGAGGGGTGAGCCATCCACGGCCTTGTCGCATGGAGTTCATGGCTAGCTAGCAACGGGCAGTGGCCTGTTGTGATGCAACAGCATGGGAGGCGGGCAGTGGGCGTGATGTGGATGTTCTGCCATTCCCGCCCCCCGATGCAGACTAAATTGGGTGGACTTTTATCTACTCTATGTTCTTGAGCTGAACATGATGAGGAGATTTTCTTTCTGTTGTATGTTCTTACCAGATCCGTGCATTGTGTTCGTGTCAGATGCATACTTCTGTTCGTACCAAAAAATCCTCCCGTTTCTTTGATGTGTTTGGTGAATAGTGAAATGGTCAAAGTCCCGGTTCATGCTCTAGAGATGAAATCAAGTGTGTGGATTTTTTACACAGGCCTGTTCAATGGAATTTGGGTTAAATTTACCGCATTTTGCCGTACATGGCCATCAGGCAGATCCAAAATTTCATTCGATTTTATGTTTTCATCCTTAACATCTAGTTTGCTCACAGATTTGCTTCATTCATTGGGTTTCTGAATTCTCTGTCCATGTTCTTACGGTTCTGAAAAAAGTTCCAGAAAACATTATGAACCACATACGGCCAAAATTTCATTCCCTTTTTTATGTTTTCATCCTTAGTATCTAGTTTGCTTCCAGATTTGCTTCATCGATTGGGTTTCTGAATTCTGTCCATGTTCTTACGGTTCTGACAAAATGTACCAAAAAACATCATGAACCATGTACGGATTTTCTAATTTGCTTATGTGGATCTTTTTCAGATTTGCTTTGATACCTACAAAAATCTGGTTGTTGGGTAAGAAACAACTGAATGAATCATGTACAGAATGCACGTTGAATCATGTACGAAATTGTCAAAGAATCCTGAGCTAATAAGCAACATTCGTGTGGCGATCTAGTTCTTCTATGGTCACGGTGGTCCAGACCAGTACATGATCGCTGCATGCTAGTTGCTGTTTATTTTGATAATCTGATTCTCGTTCATGATTTTATGAACGGTTTACATTATATAGAGCTAAAAAATGCAATGGTAAGATATGTGCATTGATCTCATGAATGAGCTGAGAATCTGGTTCAGGAAAAATTGGATTTTCGGGCAGCAATTTATCGGTGTGACGGGTCGGCCACCGGAGAGGAGAGGAGACGCAACCAGTGACAACTAGTTCCAGTCATGTTCACCGTGTCCATGGTGCTTTTTGGTGCCGCTCCATAGATTAAATGGGGCAACTCGGGAAGCTCACCGACCTCCTGCCCCATGTGTTGTATGGTCTGCGTCTCGAAGAGGAACGGCGCCGTAACTGTTTGATATTTCTTCAGGATGTGAGATGGTTTTGTTAGGGAAACTAGATTGTGCTCTATGTGTATCTATCATGTTAGATGAGCATTTGAGTTGTAATATTTATGGATTGTCCAAATTTATTGTCATTTTATGCTCTGTGTGTAACTATCATGTTAGATGAGTATTTGAGTTGTAAATATTTATGGATTGTCTAGATTTATTGTCATTTATGCTCTATGTGTAACTATCATGTTAGATGAGCATTTGAGTTGTAATATTTATGGATTGACTAGATTTCAAATTGTAATATTTATGAGTTGTAATAGTACGCTGCCAAACAATCAAAACCAAAACAATCTGGAATTCAAATCTTTCCCCACTCCTCCTGTAAAATGTACACACTTCTAACCAAACAGAGCACACACGATTCAACTCAAGAACACACAGGGCTTGTGATCATTCATGTCAGTTGTTTCTCGTTGCCGGTCGTCGGGGTTCGAGCCGTTCGGCACCCACCAGACACTGATGCTCTTATACAGTCCCCCGCTATACACCATACACACATTACTAATCCGACAGACAGATGGCAGGACGCACTTCACGGGCGACCTCGTGGCCTCCGACGGCGCAAACCTTGGCGAGGCCGCCATCCAGCTGCCGGCGCCACAGGTCGTTCGTCTTGTCAGCGGAACCGTGCACACCAGGTCGCCCGGTACGCCCAGGCACAGCACGGCCATGGCATGTGCCTTCTTGTCGCACGCGAGGTTCCACCTCGTGCCGCCATGTCGGTCCCAGCCGCCATGTCGGAATGAGAATATAACCTGGATAACAATAAGAATAACCTCAGTACAGTTTTGTACAATATAGCAATTACATTCAGCAATTGGATGTCAAGAAAAAAAAAAGGGCTGATCGAGAATGCTAAATAATCTAAAATCAAACAAAAAAGCAAATCACCAAGTCTCTTACCTTGAGGGAATGCTAAATGCACAAACAATATGACAATAAATAATCTAAAATCAAACTAGACTTGCAGGAAGCAAATGGGCTAATCGAGAGGCAACTAACCATTCTTTGGGCATCAAAATGGGCAGGAAAGTAACCACTCTTCGGGCATCAAATTTAATGCACTAGCACAGGACAAGCAAAAATAAATAATATGATTCTTTTTTTAAATGATAGTGGAACTACAACAACAGAGACTGATGAAATGATTAGACTAACATTTTTATAAGCCAGGTACCAGTAAGAATGTCAAACACTACAGGATTATCACTAAAGTAGTAAGTGAATCGAACTTTAAATTATCCAGTTAACAAGTAGGATCACATTTCAATACTCCTTGCCAAAGGATGAGTACACTACAAACTACGTACTGGAAAGGGCAATCACGATACCGCAAGTCAGAACCAATTTTGCTAAAGTACTGACCGCCGAGTCAGTTGAGAATGATCATTTAAAAATATCATCACATTTAAACTCAATCCTATATAATGAACAATATTTACAATGCATATGGTTGTGAGCTGCTAGAAAATCCTAATTGGAGTACTGAACATTGCAATCACTAAACTACTGAAACTTCCAAGGAAACTGAAATTTGCAAGCAATATTGTAAACTTCAATCAGTATAGGAGTACACATAAATTCTAGCAAAATAAAAACAGGTGTCTTTTCAGTTAACATGAGCTACTCCTAAACAATTTTCCTAAGCAAACAAGCAAGCAAGTGTGCAAATATGCCTTAAAAAAGGAGGCATCATGGCCGGCCCCCAAACCCTAAGCTTCTAATCAGGAATCTCAAGCCTTCAAACAGCGCTAAATTTAATTAGGACAATGTTATCCAAGAAAACAGTAGACAGTTGAGCAAGAATGGGTACTCAACTCACCTGAATTCCAAAGATCCATCACATAAACTGAAACATAATCAAAACAGCAAGCAAGACACGATCTTACGAGCTAAAAATCGCAACGAAATCAGCCCAGGTTAGAATCAGATCGCGGACGCACAGACAAAATAAACAAGGAACACATGGAAGTGAGGCGAATAAACCACTCAACGTCTTCCAGGTCGAGCCCTTCTGCAAGGGGCGGAGCCCAGCGAGAGTAAAATCAGCACTAGCACTCTAGCAGTGACCAAAGAACGGAGCAGGCATGGCCGCTCCTCCCCATTGCAGACCCCAGTCGGCAGCAACACGAAGACCACTGCTAGCTTCAGGCTCCCTCAGTCCCTCCAAGAACAACCTGGGAAGGGGAGAGAAATCCCGCACGCAGATCCAACGCCGGCACACGCATATCTAGCTCCTCCCCGTGCATCAGCACGTTGTCGGCGAGAGCAAGGCGGGTGCGGTGAGCAAGGCGGCGGCGGGGAGCAAGATGCCGGCGAGAGCCAGAGGGAGGGAGATGGCTCGTGGCTGCTCCACTGCGAATCGTTGGCTCGTGGCTGTCTGCTCGGGAGCATAGATCGAGAATGAGGATCAGGGGAGGAAGGATCGAGAACAGTAGAGGGCTAGAGTATTTGCTGAGGTCCTTTTTTGCAATGAGAAAGGAATTAGCTGGAGGGGTTCTTTGCAATGAGCAAAAGTGGTTGCACAGATCTTAAGAAGTGACTGAACGTCCAGGATAGGACCGACACGCGAACGACGGTGTGGTTTGTGGTTTCCGCTAGCCGGCTACACCTTCTTCTGCATCTCACATTCGCATCTGCACTTCTTCTACCCCTCGCCGGCTACACCTTCCCCGAGTCCCGCTCTGACTTGTGGTTTAGCTAGCTGCTTTTTGCGTTTCAACCTCCTGCAAATGGCGTCGAGTACTTACACCCTGACTAAGCTCGTGCTGTCCATGGCGGCTCTCGCTATGCTCCTGATGTCCGGTGTACATCAGCTGCATGCTGCACCTACCACAGCAAAAGAGACTCAGAACGTCGTGTTCGTACTGGACAACTATGGCGCCCGCGGCGACGGGAAGAAGGACGACACGCAGGCGCTGGCCAAGGCGTGGAGAGCAGCGTGCTCTTCTTCCCGGCCGGCCGAGCTGCTCGTTCCCAAGGGGAAGAGCTACCTGCTCAAGGCCATCACCCTCTCTGGCCCATGCAAGTCCAGCGTCGTCTTCATGGTGAAAGGCACGCTGGTGGCTCCTCCGAACAGGTCGGCATGGAGCGAGGAGAACCGAAGTCATTGGATCGTGATCCAGGGGGTTACCGGTCTCACCATCACCGGTGGCGGCACGATCCATGGCAATGGCGATGTTTGGTGGAAGAGTTCCTGCAAGACCGACAAGGCACTTCCATGCACAGCGGCTCCCACGGCATTGACATTTCACCTCTGCAACAATCTAAAGGTCGAGAACCTGAAGATTGTTGACAGCCAGCAAATCCATATGTCCGTTGAGGATTGCAGTGATGTTCAACTAGCTCGCGTTTCCATCACGGCGCCTGGCACGAGCCCGAATACCGACGGCATCCACATCACCTGGAGCAAAGATGTCCAAGTTAGAGATTGTTTCATCAAGACCGGCGATGATTGCATGTCGATCGAGGATGGAACTCATAATCTTCTGGTCACCAAAGTTGTGTGTGGTCCCGGCCATGGAATAAGCATCGGAAACTTGGGAGACGACAACTCCAAAGCCGAGGTTTCAGGTATCACAATTGACTCGGTACAGTTATATGGCACCACCAATGGTGCCCGGATCAAGACATGGCAGGGAGGAAGTGGGTACGCGAAAGATATCACCTTCCAAAACATCATTATGGACAACGTGCAAAATCCAATCATCATTGACCAAAACTACTGCGACTCAGCAACACCATGCAAGAAACAGGCTTCAGCCGTGGAAATTAGCAACGTGGTGTTCAAAAACATTAGAGGCACAACCATTTCCAAGGATGCTATCAAGCTTAGCTGCAGCAATGGTGCCTCCTGCTCTGGCATTGTTTTGGAGAACATCAACCTTAAAATGGAAGGTGGCAAGGGTGACACCCAAAGTAGCTGCGAGAATGCACAACCGCGGAAAGCAGGAACCGTTATTCCACAACCCTGTGAAGCCAAAAACTAGGAAGGATTATGAGGATTGATAGTTTTATTGTATAATGTATAGGAAGTCCAAACTAGCTAGTCATACTTGTGCATACATCATGCAAACTCTTTTGGATGTTTACTCGGAAAATACAATATGTGCTAAGTAATAGTGTATTTACCAAACAGTTTCAAGTCTCATTCTTGCCAATTATTTTATATATATGAAGAATAATGACCTCTAAGCTAGCCGAACTGAGTATCTTGGTTGTGCAATTAAGAGTATATACTAAAAGCAAAATGAGTTAGTTTTTCGAGTCACCACGTTAATCCACATCACCTAAATTAATTTGGATAGTTAGATCTAAAATATGTGGTTAAGATTTAATGAAAGATTAATAACAACGTAACCTTTTAATTATCAGCACGAGTCAATTGTCACGTCTATAAGGAAAACGGTTGTCACATATTTAATCACGTAAATCAGCTGACCAGTCAGCTTCAAAAAAATACTTGTGGACACGTCACGTAAAAGCAAGGCCACGATCTGCATCAGAAAAAAAAGGCCACGATCGATCGATTGAAGTAGATTGTGCTCATCTCAGTCATGCGTGACTTTTTCTCTCTCTGAGCACACGAAAAATTGTACAACCTATTTTAATTGTGTGATAAAATTTCACTCTACGGTTCGACAAATTTGTCTAAATATAGTTGTACCGGTATTTAGACAAATTTGTATCAATCATTTTCGATGAGAGGGATTACTTCATTCATATTTAGACAAATCTATGTAAAGTTGTAAACTATTTTCGGACGAAGAGATTATATATAACTATTTGTCTATGATTGGGAAGACTATATCTTATAAACATACTTATAATGCACTATCCTTTAAAAAAAACACAACTATTGACTCAATGTCAACAAAAATAACGACTCATAATCGAGATATTAATCATTCATAATTATACAGATATGACTCAAATGACGATGTTTGATTATAAAACTAAAATAAAAAGACAATGCACAAGAACAACACCAATTGGTACCCGACCACTTCCCGATGAGCGTTATCCACTTGAAAACACTAGGATTAACAGATCTTAAGTGTCAATCGTTTTCGATCAGTGTGAGTACTATATCCATATTCGGACAAATTTGTGTTAACTATTTCCGACCGGAGGGAGTATATATAAATATATGTGCATGACTGAAGACTTAATAATAATTATATAAATACAATCTTTAGAAACATTGAGTACGATGTAGGTATATTTGTATCATATGTGTGAACATACCTATAATACGTCAGATAATCGATTGATTTATTTTGAAACACCAAGTATTAGACGGATCTAATAGGATTTTATTTTGTATGACACCATCTCAACCCGATGACATGTTCATGAAGAACACAACAACATGACATACCTAAAATATAAGTGCATGATTAATAAGGGAGTACTACATTTATATTTATACATTTTGTGTTAAACTATTTCCGGACGGAGGGATTATATTTATATACGTGCATGATTGAGTAGACTTAATGATTGACTAGACTTGATAATCACAAGATAAATACAATTTTTAGAAAATTGAGTACGATGTAGGTATATTCGTAAGCACACCACGACCATATGTATGAACATACCTATAATACACCGTCCTTTGAAAAAGCTACCACTATTGGCTCGCTGACAGAAAGAACGATGCACAATTGAGAATGTAATTGTCCACAGTTATGCAGATATGGCTAAAAGGGTGATGTTTGATTATAAAAATAGATTAAAATACAAGCCACGAGAATAAATGGTATCGGGCCACTGCCATTGAGTGTTGATCTATTTGGAAACAATAAGGATTAGACTTCTAAAATATACTTAGGAGAATGGAGCTTGATAGAAATTGAAATAATTTATTTTTAACAAAAAAGAACTTCAGATATGAGATTCGAGTCAAAGGAAATTATGAAGTTAAACAACAACGAAAAAGAACAATTTCTACTTTAGTAGGCGTCATCATTATTTTAGCTATTCATATCGCATTTTTTTTACTTTAATAAAATATGCTAGATAAGCACAATATGGTAGAGAATTAGTCATAAGTTTCTAGAAAAAATAAACATCCGATCATAATTCTAACATCCTCTTTTTATTTGTAGATCATACACAAAAGATGTTCATAATTAAATCAGATGAAAACAAACATATCATCATAATTGTTTTGGCAAAAGTCACAAGTTAATGAATTTTTATAGTTACATTGAGAAATCACGATTAATATGCCATGGTAATTATACCGTCTAATAGATCTTCCTAAAGAGTATAAACTAAATAATATAACTTAATATCTTCACCACCAAAAGTTTTCATGGACTTACTTCAACCTCATATGGTTTTCTTATGGTGTGATTAAATACTTATATGTCAGTCTCAATGTTTTGCGAGAGACTTTATTTCCTCTCTTATTCTTAAATATTAATAGGAGACATCATTGAAATTTGCTAATTAAGTTGCAGAAAAAATTATGACTAATGAAGAAGCCCGAACACTGTTTTTCATAACATTGTAGTGATGTTTCTGGACACGACCTATGCAAGTGAGCGTCATAGTACAACCACTGGGTTACATAGTGAGTTTGACAGGGGAGAGTTAAATCATGTCAATCAAATAAATGACCAAAAGTATTGGTTATTATGCGGATAGAGAAGAGTTATAATAACATGATGGTTAGAGTTTGTGGTACAATTCAACTTTATCTGTGAGACGACTTATACTAATTTGATGAGTGTCTATGTACCATTCAATTATCCTTCTAAAATAATATGATACGTTACATGAAACTATAAGCCATGTTAGTCCCTGTAGTCATTTTTACATCAAATAAAAACTTGGCACAAAGAGACAAAATATGTATTAAAAGAGCACTACCTCCGTTTACAAGTAACAGAGCTTATAGAACCTGTGACATGGATTTTTTAAAAAATATATTAGAACACCTACTTCCATAAATTCAAAGATCACATGTCTGTGATTTTCTCCTCAATAATTTCCGACAATCATTTGATGCTCTTATTTAGATTTGGTATTTTCCACTATCTATAAAAGCTGAAATTAAACATATTCATTAGATGATGCCCTCGCATTTGCGAGGGCCGCCTTACTAGTTATATACTAAAAGCAAAATGAGTTAGTTTTTCAGGACACCACGTTAATCCACATCAGCACAATTATTTCAGCAGTTAGATCTAAAATTAAAGGTCATGATTTAATTAGCACAATAATACAGCGTTAACACAACACCAACGTTGTTTAACACGTTTAGATTTAAATAAAAAAGATAAGAGTCCCAGCCGGCCGGCCCGCGCGTGGCATATAACAAAACTGATCGGTAGTTTTTCTAACCGGACAGATGAACTCAATATATCCTCGAGAGGGTTTTCACGTGTCTCCAGAAATTGTCCAAATCTTTTCCCGCCAGCCCATGCTCTTTAGTTCTTGCCTCTTGCAGAAAATCAGCGCTTTTAATAGGTCTGCATCTTGCGACACTTTTCCCTCTTCACGTCAAAGGTAATCAAATAAATAAAGCTAGAGATATGCTGCAAGGTTAATCGCAGCCAGCAAGAGATTAATTTTTAGATAAATATAATCTCTATTATATACTAAAAGCAATATACAGACGTTAAAATAGAGATATCACATTAAATCACATCATTTAAATTAGTTTTAATTGTTAGATCTAAAATATACGGATCACGTAACCTTTTAATTAGGATTGTCCAGCCCGATCCTGCCGTCACGTCACGTAATGCATGCGCAAAAGCAACCTGATCGGTCAGCTTCAAAAAAAAAAAAACTATCCCGTAGCGTAGCTAATGTCATGTGCAAAATCTGTACGAATTGTTTAAAACACATTAGCGTGTCGTGTCCCCATTAGAACTCTATCCGGTGTCGTGTCCCCGTTCACTAGTAGAGAAAGGGGCAGTAGCACCGGTTTTAAAGGGCATATAGCACCGGTTGCGCAACCGGTGTTAAAAGGTCGGGACTAAAGGGGTACCCCTTTGGCACCGACACACTTTGAAACCGGTGTTAAAGGCCTCCACGTGGGCAGAGCTGCACGCGCGCGGGCGGAGGCCTTTTGTACCGGTTGGTTTTACCAACCGGTATTAATAGTTTCTGTTTTTTTTTCTTTCGCTTATTTTTCAGGGTTTCTGTTTTTTTCTTTTGCGCTTATTTTTAGGGATTTAGGGTTTCTGTTTTTTTCCTTTTCGCTTATTTTTCAGGGTTTCGGAGGAGATCACGTATGAAGTACCCATTACACATATAAATTGTACTCACTACGTACACATATAATTGTACTCACTACACATATAAATTAAGTACCCATAATTACATATAATTAAAGTACTTTTTTCACGGAGATATCACTGCTATTACATGGAGGGAGTCTATTTTTCCACATAGTGAAATTCACCGGATGGATTTATGACATGCGTAAGGAAAAATCCCGCCAATTCCTCCGCAATTGCTTTAACGCGGTTCGTTGGTAGGAGTTGGTTCCGCTTCCTTGCCATCTTTAAAAGGAGGAGATCAAATTAGTTATGATTGAAACTAAACACAAGTGATAGTAGAAAAATAAAGTTGTGAATGATTTTTGCGTACCTCTATGTTTGTTTGACTATTGACTCTCTCATTGACTTTCATGTGAATGAACTCACAAACGTAGTATCCACATAAATCCGTCCCATCTGGTTGTTGTAGACACCACTATACAAGAATATGATTTAATCAAATAATAATAAAGAGAATTAGAAAGATACACAGACCTAGTTAAGTAGTAGTACTTACTTTGTTAGCTTTGAACTCCAGCTTATCTTTCCATTCACCGGGTTCTTGCTCGGTGAACTTTTTCCAAACCCTGCCCAAAAAGAATATGAATTGAGGAGTTATTACTTACTTTTGATATCAAGTAAATGAACGAAATAGAGGCCTAGTACGATTGAAATTACCTCTTGAGCATTATACGCACGCTTTTGTATGCATCTGGATTTATTTTTTTTGAGTCCCAGATTTCAACTTCTCCATCGTCGAGTTTAATGATCAGGAGAATGAAGTGGTAACTGCGCACGTAATTCAGAACTCATCAATTGCACTTAATATCGGGAAAGCAAAAAAAAATGTGTACAAGACATTAACACTCACTTGAAGTTGTAAGGAAAGAGTATTTCTTTTTTGGTACTTTGTCGCTTAAAGAAATTCAGTAGAACGTCCTCTATGGCGTCGGGTTGATTTTCTAAAGTCTGGACATGAACTTTATCCGGGTCAATGAACCCAATGTCCCAGATTTTGAGCTGTCTGCATTCACGAATCTTCATTCTGCATATATAATAGCGTACAAAAGAATGATGTGAGGATAATTACTGGCAATGAACGAGCTTAACTAAATAACGAAATACACAAATAAATTACTTACAGACAATAGCAGCTGATGATAGACTTGTCGAGAGCACGTTGATTGTACATCTGAAAAAGTTCAGAGAACTCAACCTGTACAGCATATTCTTGGAAGTAGTCCTCATCCTTAACTCCCGCCATGAAATAGAAAGTCCCATCTTTTGAGATGTCCATGTACCAGTTATGCAATCTCCATAACTGTGTTGTTAGAGCACTGGGGTTTGTCAACAGAGGCAGCCCGAGAGTATATTGATATGCTATCTCAAGAGTCTCGTACTCTCTGTCTGCACGGTATACAACTTCTCCAGGCTCGATTTCCTGAGTAGCCCGAGACGACACAATGAGCGGGGCCATCGATTGTACTTCTTGTTCCCCGAGCTGGGCAACTTGTTTCCCGCATTTCTTTTGTTTCCGTTGCTCCTCCTCTTCCTCCATCTGCGAGCTATGTACCTTGTTAATACCGCGCTCATAGTATGTAAACGGCGGCGGTGGAGGGTTATATAAGTTGTCAATGGTGCGATCTTTTACCTCAATTGGTATAGTCTTCAGAAGTTCCTTTAAGGGATCCAGTGTTGCGGCATGTTTTTCCTCTTTTCTCCGTTCAAAAAAGGTTGCCGCATCGGCATTTAAGCTCACTGTTATTTCCTCCATAGTCATCTCGCAAGCCGGTTTCTCAGGAGCTAACTTCTCAGGAGACTTCACTTTCTGCGTTTTCTTTGCACGTTTAATGACAGGGGACCTGTCTTTCCTGAACAAACTCCGCTTTGTCACATGACTAGTGGGCGCATCAGTCGGCTGACGGGACGGCGCGGGCGATGGACTTGCGGTGGGCACCCAATCATCGCGGAAGGCGGGTGGATTTTTAGGTGATAAATTTCTACCCGGAGGAGTCGGTGGGCTTGGCGTAGAGTCTGTAAAGATGATGTATTTCTTCTTCCATAGGACGATACCATGCTTGACTTCTCCCAAAGTCTTCTCGTCATCATTTTCAGGAATGTCAAGTTCCATTGAGTGGAATCCCGGCATAACTTTTGTGACCCCGACACGAGCATATCCAGCTGGAATCTGACCAAAATGGAAGGTTGCTCCAGGTTGATGTTGTAAAGCATATCCTTTCGCCACCGGATAACTGATGTTCTTCATTGGCACATGTAACTCACAATTTGTCTTCTCTGTGATATCATCCACGGGGTAGTGAGCCGCCGGTTCATCAACTGCAGGATATTCTAGATGCGTTGAACCCACGCTGCTTTTCCGCTGAGATAGGGAGACATCGACTGGAGGATCTTCTAGCACCATCCGAGATTCCCTTTGCTGGGTAATTGAGTCCAGTTGCTCCTGCTGCCGCTTCACCTGGGCTTGCCATGTGTGGACCTGGCTTTCTAATTGTGATAACCGGTCCGCCTCCTTCTTCTTACTTCTGGAACGGCTTTTATATGTTGCAACGTCCGCGGGAAACCCGTGAAGGAAACCAACCCCGCCTCCTCTACCTCGACATCGTCCCCAGTGTTCAGGATTCCCGAGGGCGAGTGTCAGCTCGTCGTCCTCTCTATTGGGAACAAATGTTCCCTCTCGGACGGCCGCTATTGCCTTCTCTAGCTTTTTTACAACTCGTGTAATTCTTTTCTTCCATTTTCCTTTTGCAACAATTAGCCCTGTCTCTGGGTCCAACACTGCTCCATGCGCGAACAACCAGTACTTGGACCTCTCGGGCCAGTCATCTGTCTGTGGAGTGATCCCTTTTAGACGCAGTTCGTTTTCAAAGGATTCCCACTTAGGCAAGGCAGTCTTGTAGCCGCCTGACCCCAAAGTATGGTGGTATTTCTTCTTCTTAGCATTCTCCTTATTTCTGTCGGATCGGGCCAGAGCGACGGCTGATTTCTTATAAGCTACAAATGCGGCCCAATCATCTTTTATCTTCTCTAGAGGGCCCTTGAATTCTGGAGTCTTTTTCTTATATTTTTTCCACAATTTTTGCTTCCAGCTGTTGAATTGTGTGGCCATCTTCTTAAGAGTCCACTCCCTGACTTTCTGCAGCTTCTTCTCTGGGAGACCTTCCGGTAGGCTGAAATCACTCAAGATTGAGTCCCAAAGTGTTTGCTTAAGTCTGTCGTCGACATAACTTGCGCCAACGTTGGCTTTCTTCGGCTCATTCCATTCTGCAAGGGTGATCGGGAGAATGTTCCTAACAATCGCTCCGCATTGAGCTACATATTTGCGGCAGGTGTTTTCGGGTTTCAGCGGTTTGCCATCATCGCCTACTTCAACGATCGACAGCTTTGCACCATCTTCTAGCTTCAACCTTTTGGCCGGACCTCGTGTAGGGTATGTCGGCTTATTTTTAGATCCGGAGGGCTAAAAGAAAAATGTTTTGTTAGTAAGTGCAATATAAATCAATTTATGCATCAACAAGACTTAATATATATATATACCTGGCCGGAGTTTTCCGTGGGCACTTCGTCGTCGTCTCTTATTTCTTCTAGCTCAAGTCCCTCACCAGAGTCGTTCAAACATCTTGAGCTGAAATCATCGTCCTGTTCGTCATCGGAATCTTCTCCATCGGAATTTACTCCAAGACTCTTCTCATATATTATTGCTGTCATTCGCGCTTCATCGTCCTCGTTTCGGATGAAGGGGTTGTTGTCCATAGCTCAATGTCACTTCAAATTTAAATTTGAATCAAGGTTACAATTAAAGTTGATACAAAAATTGCAACAAATATTTTCTATACACATAAATTGGAACAAATATTTCTTAACAAAATATTTCTAACTTGCACCAAATTGATACAAAAATATGAAGTATTAACTAACATTGTTTTCCTAACACAAAATTTAACATTGTTTGCTAACTTAGCAAAAATTGATACAAAAATTTGCTAACTTGGCTAACTTTGCAAATTTTAAAAATGATACAATATTGCAACTAATTATGAAGTATTAACAATATTGCAACTAAATATTTTCCAACTTTGCTAAATTTTGTAACACAATAAATTTTCCAACTTTGCTAAATTTTCCAATATTGTAACACAACACATCACAAAATTATGAAGTATTAACAATATTGCAACTAAATATTTTCCAACTTTGCTAAATTTTGTAACACAATAAATTTTCCAACTTTGCTAAATTTTCCAATATTGTAACACAACACATCACAAAATTATGAAGTATTAACACATTTTGTAACACAATAAATGAAAAAACACATTTTGTAACTTTTATAACACAATAAATTTGCTAACTTTGCTAACAATAAAAATAGCACTAAAATTTTTGCTAACTTTGCTAACACAATAAATTTGCTAACTTTGCTAACACTAAAAATAGAACTAACACAATCAGCATACCTAAACACTAAAAATACCTAAACACTAACTTAAAGTATTGCTAAAAGTATTGGAATTACTCAAATGAAAAGAAAAAAAACCTTGGTGATCGGCGGTGGTGGAGGGCGGAGCAGGAGGCGACGGAGGCCAAAGCGGCAGAGGGAGGGACCGGGCGCGGCGGCGGCCGGAGCAGGTCCACGAGCACGACGGGGCAGTGGCCGGAGCAGGGGCGTCGTCGGCGGAGCAGAAGTGGCCGAGGAGCAGCGTGGCGTCGTCGGCGGCGGCGCGCGGAGGAACGGGTGCGACGGAGGCCGGCGGAGCAGTAGTGGCGTCGTTGGCGGCGGCGCGCGGCCGGAGCAAGGCTTCGCTGGAGCAGGGCGACGTCGGCGTCGTGGAGCTCGAGTGCGGGAGAGAGGCGTTGTGGAGGCGAATGGGCGATCTGGCGGCGGTTCCCTAGTATTAACTGTCCGAAACCAACCTTTAGCACCGGTTGGTAACAGCAACCGGTGCTAAAGGTTGGTTTTCGGACACACCAAACGGTTGCGCGCCAAGCCAACCCCTTTAGTACCGGTTGTAGTTACAAACCGGTACTAAAGGGCTTTTGAATTGAATTTTGTTTGTTTTTTGTTATGTTTTCTGTTTTCTTATATTTTCTTATGTTTTCTGTTTTCCTTTATATCTATTTGGTTTCAATTTTGTTTTTCTCTAGTTTATGTTTCTTTTATTTCTATGTATAAGAAACAACCTTGCCAAAGGAAATCTTAAAATTAATTCCATAAGTATTATTTTCCATTTTTGAAGTGAAAAAAATGACTTTTTTTGTGAACAAAGTACCAAAAATATGATGCAAAATGGGACCCATTTAATTTTCATGGAAACTAGTACACATATGATGTATAATCCCCAAGTATTAGGTTTTTCCTTGATTTCTAACTAATTTCCCATAGTTTAATGAGTTTATGTTGATTTATCGAAAGTAATTCAAATTTGAACTACAACTGTTTGATAGTTTGTTCTGAAATTTTTGGAAAAATCATTTTGAGGTACAAAACTAGTGGTTATATCACAGAAACACTGATAATTCTAGAAAATATTACCTCTTTCGACGAATAGTCATCGCGACCGTTTTGATCGCTTTTAAGAAAAAATGAAATAAATTGATAAGCATCTCAAAAAATGAAATCCTTTGGCATGGGCTCCTTATATGTGTACTAGTTGCTATGAAAAATGATAAACTTGATTTTTGACAAAATGTGCAAAAAAAGTCTTCACAAAAAGGTCTATCATGTATGAACATCTAGAAGTTTCAAGACAAATGACCAAGTTATGGTCATTTCCACGGCATAGTTTGTGATAAATATCTCATATCTCATACCGGGACTAAAGAAGCACACGGATCGTGTGTTTCTTTCAAGCACTTGTGAGCCGTTAGATCAGGAGTGTGTTTCTTTCAAGCACTTGTGAGCCGTTAGATCAGGAGTGTTTCTTCTGTCCCGGGTTGAGCCACCAACCGGGACTAAAGATGCCTCCCCCTGGCGATGCTATAAATAGGTGCCCAGACCTTCTGGGTTGAGCCACCAACCGGGGCAAAGACAGAGGACTCCTCTAGGAACCAGCTTCTCGAAGATGTCCTTGTGAGCATACTTAGGACATCTTCGAGAGGCTGGGCTTAGAAGCATTCTCTTGTGAGGTAGGAGGAGGAAGCAGACATGTCTAAGCTATGTCAACACTTAGTGTAGTTCATTTGATATACAAAGCATTCGGATTCCCTGCATACGCCCAACAGTGCATTTGATATGCGGCCACTGTTGGGCTGTATGCAGGGGAAACCGTATGTTTTGTTCTATCTACATAATACTTCAGTTCATCGACCGAATACAAAGCATTCGGATTTCCTGCATACGCCCAACATTGCATTTGATATGCAGGTTTAATACATTGTTACACATCACGAACAACCACCCTATCTAGTGTTCATTTTTTCTTCGTGTGTGTCCCTTTCTTCTCACTGCGCCGCAGCCATGGACAATCTTCATCATTTAAAGCGATGGTTGGGTCAGTTCTCACTTTGAAGGGCGGAATTTTATCAAACTTATTGTAATCTTCTGACATGTCTGTCTTGTCCTCCACTCACACGATGTTTCTTTTCCCTGAAAGAACTATGTGGCGCCTTGGCTCATCGTATGATGTATCAGCTTGCTTATCTTTTCTTTTTTTTCGGTCTGAAAGACATGTCCTTGACATAGAAAACCTGAGCCACATCATTGGCTAGGACGAATGGCTCGGTGTAGTACCCAAGATTGTTGAGATCCACGGTAGTCATTCCGTACCGTCGGTCTATCTCTACCCCGCCTGACAGGTTGACCCATTTGCACTTAAACAAAGGGATCTTAAAAGAAGGTCCATAGTCAAGTTCCCATATCTGCTGTATGCAACCATAATATGTGTCATTTGTCCCATTGTCGTTTGTTGCATCAAAGCGGACACCACTGTTTTGGTTAGTGCTCTTTTTGTCTTGGGTTTCCGTGTAAAATGTATTTCCATTTATCTCGTACCCTTCGAAAGTCAATATAGTCGAAGATGGTGAATTGGCCAACAAGTATAGCTCTACTCCAACATCTTTGTTATTAATGAGATGTGTACGCAACCAACTGCCAAAAGTATCCACGTGTTTTCCTTTAATCCAGTAGTCAGTCTGCTCCGGATATTCGGAGCGTAAAATATCCATGTGTTCCACGATATACGGAGCCACCAATCTGGAATTTGCTAAAACTGTGTAGTGTGCTTGGGTGAAAGAATGTCCATCCATACTTGTTGTTGCTTTCTTTCCTAGCGTGCCTTTTCCACGCAGTCTCCCCTCATGGCGCGATTGAGGAACACCGATCGGCATAAGATCAGGAATAAAGTCCACACAAAACTCAATGACCTCCTCTGTTCCATAGCCCTTGGACATGCTTCCTTCTGGCCTAGCACGATTATGAACGTATTTCTTTAAGACTCCCATGAACCTCTCAAAGGGGAACATGTTGTGTAGAAATACAGGACCGAGAACGGAAATCTCTTCGACTAGGTGAACTATGAGGTGCGTCATAATGTTGAAGAAGGATGGTGGAAACACTAACTCGAAGCTGACAAGACATTGCACCACATCCTTCTGTAAACTTGGTAGAGTTGCTGGATCGATTACCTTCTGAGATATTGCATTGAGAAATGCACATAGCTTCACAATGGGTTCTCGAACGTTTTCCGGTAATAGCCCACTCAGTGCAACCGGAAGTAATTGTGTCATAATCACGTGACAGTCATGAGACTTCAGATTTTGAAACTTTAGCTCTGTCATGTTTATTATTCCCTTTATATTCGACGAGAAGCCAGATGGAACCTTCATACTGTGAAGACATTCAAAAAATATTTTCTTCTCTTCTTTCGTAAGAGCGTAGCTGGCAGGAGCTGCTTCATTCTCTGTCCCATTGTCATCTCGATGCATCTCTTCGCTCATACGTTGATGGGCCTGCCTTACTTTCGGTGTATCTTTTGACTTCCCTTTTTTTGACTTCCCCTTTTTGGACTTCCCTTTTTTTGACTTCCCTTCTTTCGACTTCCCATACACGCCCAAAAAGTTAAGCAGGTTGCAGCAAATATTCTTTGTCACGTGCATCACGTCGATTGCAGATTGAACTTCTAGCAGTATCCAATAGGGCAGCTCCCAAAATATAGATGTCTTTTTCCACATGGGTACGTGGTTGTTTGCGTCATTCGAAACTTGTAGTCCCCCAAGACCCTTTCCAAAGATTACTTTTAAATCCTTAACCATATCATATATAACAGAACTACAAGGGCGGGTAGGCCTCAGCCGATGATCTGCCTCACCTTTGTAATGTTTGCCTTTCTTCCTTAAGGGATGCTTGGGTCCAAGAAATCGACGATGCCCCATGTACACAATCTTTTTACACAAATATATACTGTCAGTCTTATCTAAACAATGCGTGCATGCATTGTATCCCTTGTTTGATTGTCCAGAAATGTTACTAAGAGCAGGCCAATCATTGATGGTTACAAACAGCAACGCTCGTAGGTTAAATTCCTCCTGTTTATACTCATCCCACACACGTACACCTTCGTCAGACCACAACTGTAAAAGTTCGTCAAGTAATGGCCTCAGATACACATCAATGTCGTTGCCGGGTTGATTCGGGCCTTGGATAAACACTGGCATCATGATATATTTTTTCTTCATGCACAACCAAGGAGGAAGATTATAGATACATAGAGTCACAGGCCAGGTGCTATGACTGCTGCTCTGCTCCCCAAATGGATTCAAGCCATCTGTACTTAGACCAAACCTTAAGTTCCTTGCGTCAGCTGCAAAATCTCGAAACTCACTGTCAATCTTTCTCCACTGCGACCCATCAGCGGGGTGTCTCAGCATCTCGTCTTCCTTACGGTCTTCTTTGTGCCATCGCAACAACTTGGCATGCTCTTTGTTTCGGAACAAACGTTTCAACCGTGGTATTATAGGAGCATACCACATCACCTTGGCAGGAACCCTCTTCCTGGGGCTGGCCTCGCACTCAACATCACCTGGGTCTTCTCGCCTGATCTTATACCGCAATGCACCGCATATCGGGCATGCATTCAAATTCTCGTACTTCTCACCGCGGTAGAGGATGCAGTCGTTGATGCATGCATGTATCTTCTGCACCTCTAATCCTAGTGGGCAGACAATCTTCTTTGCTTCGTACGTACTGGAGGGCAATTCATTTTTCCTTGGAAGCATCTTTTTAAATATTTGTAGCAACTGTTCAAATCCCTTGTCAGATACTCCATTCCTTGCCTTCCATTGAAGCAATTCCAGGGTGCTACCCAGCTTTTTCTGGCCATCTTCACAAGTTGGGTACAATAATTTTTTGTGGTCCTCCAACATGCGCTCTAACTTCAACCACTCGTTTTCAGTTCCGCAGATTATCTGTTCATCAAGAATAACCTGACGAAGATCATCATCAGACTGATCATCAACAATGACCTCATGCTCAGCTTCGTCTTCCCCCATTTTAGTATCACCGTGTTCAGAGAACAGAGGATAGTTGTCATCATCATCTTCTTCATTGTCCTCCATTATAACCCCTGTTTCTCCGTGCTTGGTCCAACAAAAATAATTGGGCATGAAGCCTTTCCGGAACAGGTGGAAGTTTAGGGTTCTTGCGCTAGGGTAATTCGTCTTATTCCGACACTCATCGCATGGACAAAACATAAAACCATTCTTCTTATTTAACTCAGCCGCACGGAGAAATTCCTGTAGGCCACTAATGAACTCCGGAGAGCGTCGGTCAACGTACATCCATTGTCGATTCATCTGCATTATATAAATATATCTAAAACCATTACACCACAGCTATATCATATGACTAAATTTATTAATACAAATTCACCGGATTTAAACAAATCAAATACATAGTTCTCATAAACATTCATTAATTTAAATTAACATATAACTAGATAAAGAATTTAAATCCAACGATAAATGCGATCAAAATCGTAACTAAGTTAATTATTGAATCAACAGCATAATGATACCAAGCCTCTTGACTAATGGCATATTTTCTAATCTTTTTAAGCTTCAAGCGTATTGCATTCATCTTGATCTCGTGATCCAAGCGCATTGCCTCCATCTTGATCTCGTTATCATCAACGACGTCGGCAATCTTCAACTCCCATTTCATCTTCTCTTCGAGACGAAGATCTTCGCTTCTTTTCAGTTTTGCTTTCAAATCATCGTTTTCTTTTACAAAAAACTCGAGAATAGGGTCGGGTTCATTTTGCGGTTCAACAACCTCCTAGATAAAAATATATCTACGTTAAGTTGGTCGACTTAATTGTTAGAAACACGAAACTAAACAAATATATAGTTATAACAAACAATCGTACCACATCCGAATAATAGAGCGGACGAGAGCCGGTGTGGACAGATGTCAAAACCATGACACTATATATATAACAAACAATTATCAAGTAAGAAAAATATACAACTAATAATTATGCATCTAAACCATACAACTAATATTTTTTAAAAATATAAGAAAAAAACAAGAGGCTCACCGAGGTGGTGTCGGTCACGGGGCGCCGCGGGCGATCGGCGGCGGTGAGGAAGTGGGGACGACACTATAAAAAGGCACAAATCTTATTTTAAATTGAGCTCAAAATGCATATAAAATAAATAAAATCCCTAACTTAGTCATTTCATCAAACACCTTGCTTGCACTAGAAAAATCAAATGAGTTAAACTAGCAAAATGAGCTAAAATTGAAATGCCGGAAGAGAAGATGAAGTTGCTAACCCTTATATAAGTAAGTGCTACCAATCTTAACAAATGTTGTAGAGATCAAGTAGTGCTAGAGCTTGGGAGAGCAAAGAGAGAAGAAATTGGAGCTTGAATGAAAGCAAATGGAGCTGTGCGTCGGGTGGAAGAAGGCAATATAGGCCGAACCTTTAGTACCGGTTTGTATTACAAACCGGTACTAAAGGTCTGGCCGTGGGGACCGGGCGCTGCAGGCCGAACCTTTAGCGCGCGGCCCCCACGGTCAGACCCTTTAGTACCGGTTTGTATTACCAACCGGTACTAAAGGGTCCACGCAACCGGTGCCACTAGCTGCCGGGCTGTCTCGCCTCTGGAACCGGTACTAATACCCCTTTAGTACCGGTTCCAGTCAATCCGGTGCCAAATGTGGCCTCACCAAAGCCTTGTTTTCTACTGGTGATTAGAACTCTATCCGGTGAGAACTTACCTGTGGCAAGATGGTTAGGAGGGTGGTTGTACCCCCAGCCCAGCAGAGTTCAAATCCCAGGTTTGACGCTGGTGTTTCTCATTTAGGCGGAATATTCTTCAGTGGGAAGCGACGTTCCCGTCGATAGCGAGGCGCCCGTGGTGATTTCGTCAATCTCAAGAGCTGACCCGCCGGCTCAGTTTTTCGGAGGTGCTCATATGGGTAGGTTGTGCGTGCGTGCATTAATAGGGGTGAGTGTGTGCGCGTGTATAGAAGCGCTTGCGTTGTACTGTGTTTAAAAAAAACTATCCGGTAAAAAACTGCACAAAGCTAGCAGACAAAAACGGCGCGAAACGGTGGACGGAGCGGTGCACCGTAGAAAAACCAGCAGACGCGGTTTAGAATCAAATGAAAAAATCAAGCACGCAGATACTCCTAGCGATCGATCGAAACAGACTTAACAGGTAGCTATCGATCGAGCTGATCTTACTTTTCTCCTTCGTGCACCTATAGAAAACAAGGACGTAGTGACAAAGTGCACTCAGTTATACAGTACTTCTCTCCGTATAGAAATACTTGACACATATTTATTATCTAATTACGGATCTTTCTATACACGAAAACACGGTCTAAATACATCCATATTTAGGCAAATCTATATATTCCCGAAAGGACATAAGGAGTATATATCAGTGTATATGCTTGATTGAGAATACTTATAATCACAAGATGAATATATTTTTACAAACCATGAATACGGTTATTCATGAGTACACTACGTTCATATATATGATCATACTTACACTACATCATGTGTTGACGACTTGAGTCGAGTACCTTCGAGATTGAAAAAGCTACCATTGTTCGCTCACGGTCGACAGAAATAACGACTCATAATTAAGAGTGTAATTGTCTTCAGTTACACACATATCGTGCAAAGCGCGAGGCTTGATTACAAAATTAAAATAAAACGACATGCTAGACAACTGGTATCGGACATCCATTTGAAAACACAGAGCATTAGACAAAACCAATAGGATTTTGTTCCGTATGATACCATCTCAAACCTATGACAAGTTCATGAAGAAGACGGTAACATAACATACCTAAATATACTTAGGAGATCAATTAGTGGATCTCACATCTCTAAAAGCTTTTTACGGTTGAATGTAGCTTGACAGAGATTGAAACAATCTCTTTTTAGTGAAAAGGAACATCAGATATGAGATTCGGCGCAAAGAAATTCTGAAGTTAACAAGACGTCTATTCTGTAACGCTTCATCATAATTTTAACTATTCATAACCCAAAAATTATACTTAAATTAAAAACATGTTAAAAAGTTCCCATAAAAACAAAACATTCGGTCACCAATTGAGCACACACTATTTTTATTTAATTGTAGATCATACACATCAAATGTTCGTAACTATTAACAAACAAGATGAAAACCCACATATCATCATAATAGTGTTGGCAAAAAAAATCATGGTTGTACTAAGAAAAACATGTACAATACACCTTGGTAATTATGCTGACCGATAGATCTTTCTAAAATGTATAAAGTGAACACCTAATATAACTTAATCCGGAAGTTTCTTGGGTTTGCTTTAACCTTTGTATCTTTGGGTATTTATTCTTAAATTTTTAATAGGAGAAATCACTGAAAATAGGAAAGTTGTAGAAACAACTATGACTACTGAAGTTGCCAAAACAACGTTCTCAATGACAACACAGTGATACTTCATGACACGACATATGTAAGTGAGCCATATAGTATAATTATTGGGTTAAAGAGTGGGGTTTGACAGGGAGAAAGTTATATCATGCAAATCAAATAATTGACCGAAAGTATTGATTATTATGAGGCGTGACAAAGAGCGTAATAACATGATGACTAGAATTTTCTTGTGCAAATTGAAACATTATTTGTGCGATGACTCAAAATAAGGTAATGATTGACTAAAATGTTGAAACTATGTACCATCGTGATATCTTATTAAAATTATTAGGGGGTGTTTGTTTGGGCTTTTGGCTTTGGCTTTTGGAAGCCAAAAAGCACCTATTTAGGTGCTTTTTGGCTTTTAACTTTTGGAAGCCAAAAGCCAAGATCCAAATCTTATGGCTTCCAAAATTCAAAAGCCAAAAAGCACCTATTTAGGTGCTTTTTGGCTTCCAAAAGCCAAAGCCAAAAGCCCAAACAAACACCCCCTTAGTATGTTACATGAAACGATGAGCCATGTAAGTACATATTGTCATTTTGTACATGAGGACAAAAACATGTATCACTGGAGAGTACCATGAAGTATTGGGATGGCCGGAAGAGAATAAAAATATACTATACTAAAATAGAAATAAATCCGGTTAAAAGTAAACGAGTTTATAGAGAATATGACATGGATTTATTATTTTGAAATATCAAAGCCCCTACTCTCTAGAAATTCAAAGATCACGTGTATGTTGTATTTTCTCTACCAGAATTTTCCGCGGTCACAAGATGCTATTATTTAGATTTCGGTTTCCAATATCTATAAAAGCACAAATCTAATACATGAATATATAATATATATTCATACGATGAAGATGATGCCCTCGCATTTGCGAGGGCCACCTTGCTAGTTATATACTAAAAGCAATATAAGGTTATAAATAGAGCCACCGTGTTAAGCCACATCCTCTTAATTATTTTTGATAGTTAGATTTAAAATTGATGGTTCAGATTAAATTAAATTAATAGTTACGTAAAACAAGACACGTACATGTTAACGTGCCCACGTCAAAACTGATCGGTGTTTTTTCTTAAAAAACAGAAAATAAGAGTTCACATACGTGTGGACATAGATCTCCTATTAACTGCACCAATCTGATCTAATATATATGACACGCCTGACCCAACTAATTCACGTACATAACTTGGATCAATCAGGTTTTAAAATTTTGTTGGGTCCAAGTGATGCACACGCATATATACCACATCATCAAAATTAATTTTGACGATTAGATCTAAAATTTGTGATTAAGATTTAATAATAGATAAATAGTTGCGTAAACATGGAAACCCGTTTGACACGTGCCAATTTGCGTTCCAGGCAATACTCATCTCATAGGACCGTCTCCTATAAAGCGACTATTACATGAGAAGCTTATAATAGCCAGCCCCACGAATAGTTCCGAAGTTGTTATCTACCCATACCAGAAAATTGCTTAAATAAGAACATGTATATACATTGGAAAACACAAGCAGTCAGGGGAAACCCACCTTCTGGATTGTCAGTTGGAGTTGTATGAAGAAATAATCAGACGAAGGGCTTGATTCCACGAGTAAGATCCAACCGACAATGCAAAAGAGTGGTAGTACACCCTAAAACAATAGGCGATCTCCAAATCCATGTCACCTGAAACAATGTTTTGTATGTGATGAGGTTGTCATTATGGTACCAGAGAGTTGCAGGCCGCCGATTAGCCGATGTTTGGGGATCAGCAGATTATCCTACAGACACAGCACACAACTTTTATTCTAACCAACAGAAAAACCATCTGTTATGTGCAATCACGCTTGCAGAATTTAATTACGAAATCATCTACTTTGGATCAAATTCAACACACACATCACATCCAAATCTACCAGGAAGGCAAATCCTAAGCATGGACTGACCTGGTCGGTGGTGAGCTCGGTGCGATCCATCGCAGCAGGTCAAACTTGCGCCCACACCTTGCATCATCAAAACCGTACGGGTCTGGGATCAGATCGGAATCCCCTTCCATCAAGAGATCGGATCGTAGTGACGAAAGACCACTCAGCCACGAATTAAGAAGAAATCCCGCGAAAAAGTGCGCGGATCGAAGCGCCGGGACACAACGGTGGCGCCAGCGATTCAAGCGAGATGAGAGAGGATGGCCAATTTGGGGCTTACCTGGCGCGACGGGTGAATACTCCGAGCGCACACTTCATGATCCATCCGGTGAAGGAGATGGATGAGGAGACATACCATCCGGACGAAGCCGTCATGAAGCATCTAGGAGATCTGACGCCGAGGACGGCAGCAGCGCGACGCATCTAGGTTTCGCCCTCGTCGAGGTCGAGATGAGTGTGGAGAGTGGGGCGTCAGGCGTCAGACTGGGAGGTGGCATCGTGCGAGTCGCCGCTGACTTTGTTGATGCACATGTGGCCACATCAAGACCGTCCGTCCTGAATCGAACGGGAGGCCTTCGATTTGTTTTCTGCAGCAGCCTCCCTAGGGACCCTCGGTACAGGCGGAAGAATCGGACGACCAGGAACGACCGAAATGTGCAATCCAACGGCTAAACTTGCCGATGGCGTGAGAGAGCTCGTTTTTGTGCCAGTTATAATGTCCCTAATTAAGTTATGGTTAGACTGTGAAAAAAATTAGCAGAGTTAGCAGCGTACGGTTCATAGGACTCTTGCTGTCTATCACGCCATTCATTCCTTGCACGTGAAAAAAAAATCAGCGAACAAGGCCGCTGACCGTATTAGCCAAAGAGAACTTTGTGCACGTGATTAGCTTCCTCAAACCAATCATATTTAAAAGAAAATTGTCAAAAAAGAGAACTTTGTGCACGTAGGCGAGAGAGACTATAGCAACACACATGTACAGTGTGAATCTTCTTTTTGTCTATTGAATCCATTTGATGGTCCGGTGCACACCATGTAATATAGAGATATTTATGTCATTTAATAATCTTCCCCCTAATATAGTGCATGCCACGCATGACCTAAAAAATTCAACTATTAAATGCATTTTTATTTCATTATTATTATATTATAAAAATGTGACAAGACAAATTATTTGTCGTATTGGTTTTGTAAATATTGACAAAACTTTGAACAATTTTTTTATGGTTTAACCTCGAAAGTGAATAATTAAACATAGTGTATGCACTTAATTAATGGAGGGTGTACACCTATAGAGTTATGTAATATTTCGAAATATATTCAAACTTAATTAGCTGCTGAAAGCGAAGTTTAACTAGACATGTTTCATAGCTAAACTGGAAAATTTGGAGAACCGGAGGGATTACGAAATCTGAGTAAAAAAATGGTATTGCTATTGATTGGAGAATAATCATAAGATGGTGTTGCGTAAGCATAAGGATCTAGTGTATGAATCATAAACTTTAGTTGTTTCAGTTGATCCATAAATGTGTATTTTTACCTATAGGCACAAAGAAAAATTATTTGCCGTTTTGGTTTTGTAAATATTGACAAAACTCTGAACATAAAACTTAACCCCTGTATGGAGGGTGTACCCCTATAGAGTCATGTCATATTCCAAAATGCATTCCAACATAATTAGCTGCTCAAAGTGAAGTTTAATTAGACACATTTTAAAGCTAAACTGGAAAAATTTGGAAAATCGGAGGGATTGCAAATTCTGAGTAAAAAAGGTATTGGTATTGATTGGAGAATAATCATAAGATGGTGTTGCGTAAGCATAAGGATCCAACTGAATCAATAAATCTACTAAGATATGAATCATAAACTTTAGTTGTTTCAATCGACCCATAAAGGTGTAGTTTTACATGTCGGCACAAAAATAAGGGGTCATCATTGATACTATTGTTTTCAGTGGTTTCGTTTGACATTCCATGATTGAGTTCTTCATATCTTAAACTGCTAGAGAGAGATATAAAACATAAACTACACGGCCTAGAAAGCGGGCTGCTCACTGAGAGTGTCCAGAAGGAGGGCCGATGCCCAAACGCACCATCTTGGCTTACAAGGGATGTCGAGATTGTCGAACACACCGTCTTCTTCATGATACTCGACAACAAACTAGCTCGAATTGGATCCGCCGTATTTAATTAGGTTTTTTTTGTCATCGCTCCCACCAAAATAGACCCGTTTGATACCTTGTAACCCTAATCCTGGTCCTATATAAAGGATTGAGGTGCTACCGAATGAGGGACGGTCATTCACACACCATCATTCACCATCATCCACCATCAATGATCTTGGGGTTTACCTTGAGATCGTCGAGCATACGACAGACAATACAAGCCGCCAACAAATATGAGTAGGATTTTTACTGAGTGTTGTCCAATGGAGTCTGAAAACTATATACATCGTCGTCTCATGGGTGCTACCATCCCGATCTACGAGTGTGACCCCTCCGAACAAAATATACCATCGTAAATATCTCGACGATTAATATCCGTCTTATTCATTATTTAAGATAAAGGGAAGTGATAAAGATTGTTTCCGTCTTTGAAATCATAATTTTTTCATGAATAGATTCAAGGAACTAAAATGAGCTAAGATGATGCCCTCGCATTTGCGAGGGCCACCTTGCTAGTTTGTTGATAAAAACGCTAATTAAGACCTATTTGTTGATAAAAACGCTATGGAGGAACAACACTTCGCAACAACAAAACCACTAACTGGTAATAGACAAAACAATGAATATAAAATGCATATGGGTTTTCATCCAATATCATGCTTTATAAGCCACAAAATTGCCTATCGTGTTAAAAGCTCCATCATGCCCTTGCCTTCTCGATTTAGACATAGAAATACCTTGATCAAGAAACTATACCGTCCAAAGCTTCAGTTAGTGAAGTGGTTCTTGTGTCAGGAACATACCTAATCCCAATAAATCTCTTAATCCCGTGTACGGACCATGATCTTTGTAGTTTTGTTCTTCCTTTATGGCACCACACTTCATCACATGTTCAACATATTACCTTTAATTCCGAAAGCATCATAACATTGTCTAGATTTATTGTGGGCACCATCAGGTTTACCAACATGAACATATAACGCTTCTTTCATCTTTCAAAAAAAGTCCACCTTTGTGAATGATTCAATGCCAAAGTTGTGTGCTTCGGGTTGCTTAAAAAGAAATCAATAGAAACAAAATGTTGCATCTTTAGCAACACTTACTCCAACTAATCGCCATGATTTTTTAACCAAGAGTAACATGAAAACTTGTAGGTCTACGACTATTTCAGAAAAGTTGTTACTTATATTTGTGACCAAAATATTGGCATGGACATAAACTAATATACTCCCTTATACATCTTTAACGTCTAGACCCAAGTCCTCAATAGGTGTCCTAAGACAGGGACCTTAACAATAACATACATACCGTGTTTCAGACGAGTATTCGCGCCGGGAACATGATACGTAAGATTTTCATTTGCTTCAGTTGTGAGATTGTAGGGACGCTTTACGGAGTGGATTCTTGGAGGCGTCGCTTTGGAGGGTAAGTCTAGTGTTACTGCATGGGGTTCCCATCTCTTCTGGGTTCGAGGATGTCAGGGCAGCGGCCCCGAGATGGTGGATGTGTGCCGAGGCGGCGGCCTCGGGCAGCTGTGAAGTGGTAGCTCCATGGGGTAGAGTTGCGGCTTGGCACAACTTTGGGTGGTGACCTTGAGCGGCAGGGGCGGCAGGGTTGTCGGCTCGGTCGGCGCATCCCAGCGGGGATGGTTGGAAGGTATGTCGGGGCGGCGGCCCCGGGCATGGTGTGGCGGCAGTGGTCTTGTGTAGCTCGGGCTACAAGCATCTGGGCCGTGCGGCGTTGCAGCTCGAGGACGAGCGGAGTTATGTCGGGGTGGCGGCCCCGGAAGGTGGTGTCGGTTGAGTGTGCAGGGCGTACTGGAGCAGTGGATGTCGGTGCGGCGGCCCCGAGAGCTTCGCGACTCTATGGAGGCGAGGTTGAGATTGTCGGCTCTTCTCCGGCGTGTCTGTGGGTTCATCTCGACTTGTTTGTTGCTACGAAGTCGAAAATGCGGTGTACGATGACGAGCGATAGGCGGCGGAGCACCCCGGAGGGTTGGTCTCTTCATCTGCGTTGGAGTGTCCCGTATCTGCTCCTCCCATAGTAGTTACAGATTCTTCTCTTCGGCGAGGGTGGAAGGTCATCAGGATCTTTGCGGAGTGGTGGTTTGAGCTTGACTCTAGGTGTTCTTGTGGTTGTGTGGGCTCGGCCCGTGGTGTTGGTTGTATGGTTTTCGCCCGGTTTCTTCCATAAATAAACCGGGCACCTTCTTCTTCTTAATTAATGGATAAGGCAAAACTTTTGCCTTCGTTTTTTTTTAAAAGTAGTCGATGCAAAACTTCGTACGGTTTCAGTCATACCAATAAAAATGTTTTACGCAAACCCACGATGTTTCAGGTTTTGTGCAAATATAGCATTATCCAAATTACCCATAAACAATTCGATGCAAGTAGCCGGTAACAAAGCAAAAACAAAAAAGGTTGAAACAGGCTGCGATGGGCCAGTATCACAAGGAGGAGTAGAAGGCCCAAGCAAACAGGGGTACCCAAAATAGCCCACTAACAGGTCGTAACAGCTCTTTCATTTCACACCCGCACACGGCACACGGGCAGAAGGCAGCAGTAGCGATTTCAAAATCCAAATCAAAACCCCTCCTCATCGTCGTCGGCGGCGACGGGATCCATGGCGCCGGACGACGACAACGACGCCGCCCCCTCCAGGCCCGCGCTCCCGGGCGGCGCCGAGGGCTACGTGCGCGACACCATCGGGTCCTCGCTCGGCCTCCCCGTCCCGGAACGGTCCCTCCGCCTCAAGCTCCTCGCCTCCGAGGACCTCCGCCGCCGCCTCCAGGACCACGTCTTCGCCCTCGAGGAGGACCTCCACGCCGCCGCGCGCCGCATCGAGCTCCTCAAGGTCTGTCCCCCCCCCCCCCCCCCCCCTCTCCCCCCGTCCATCCCGCCTCGGCGGTTACTCCATCTTATCTCATCTCGCCGCAACGGCCCGGACGACTAACGGACCCGTTTGCTCCGCCGGAACGCGCAGAAGGAGTCTGCCATGAACGCCGAGGGCATCCGCCGCTGCGTCGAGGAGAAGGAGGCCATGGCCGCCGACCGCAACAGGCTCGCCGCCGACGCCGTCAGGCTCGAGAAGGAGTGCACCCTCTACGAGCGAGACCTTGAGCGCGCCATGGAGTCCTGCGACGAGCTCGCCAGGGAGAACGAGGACCTGAGGGCGCGCCTCAAGGACACCCCCGACGTCTGTAACGCCACCTCCTCTCTGGTTTTCAGTTTGCCAATAATTTCTGTTCGAATCTTTTAACCCGAAATTGGGTAGTTTACATTTGATCTTGATCCCGATTTAGTACAACTGAACCCCGGGAATCACACACCACCCAACCTGCGATCTACTTTAACATAAGCCAACGCTTGTTGGCCATTATCGATTGTTCCCACTGAGATAGTTAGTTGCACATATTAGTTGAGTTCATGGATGAGAAATTCTATATTTTGAGTGTGCGCATCAATATGACTTGTTATGTTGCGCTGTTTGGTTTTGGCCTTGGATCTACATAGCTCCATCAGATGATTTGATGTTAGTCCTATATATAATTAATATAGAAAAATGACTTCGATTCCACCAATTTTATTTAAGGATCACAAATCTACTGACACTGTCTTGATGTTAATACATACTATATGGCATGGACTTTAATCTGTCTCCTTTCTTAAGGACCAAATGAGACATTTTTTATGCCAGCATTTCTAGTAGCAAGTTGCAGCAGGGGAACAAAGAAAGTTCTACATTTCCTATGTCTTTTACTGTACAGCGTACAATAGCTGCACTAGTTCGTCTGGCATCCAAAATAACTGCTAAAAGCTGGGGTCTAAGTTTATCTTGAGACGGTACAAATACAACAGAGGTCTCAGTTCTATGGGCACGGCATATGTAGGTGTGCGTTAGTATCAGATCAAAATTCATTGAACATTCTGTTTGATAGAAACTTTATTCCTTGTCAATTACATAGTTTCTAGATACATCTTGTGTGTTGATTGTTTTAAATTACTAATGCAGTGGTGTCCACCTATTTATGTGGTGCTGTTTGATCTGATCCTCCGATACTCATTGTACCTGTGTCATTCTCCATGTCCAGCTTACTGCGCTAAATAATGAAGTGGAAGCTCTGCAGAGGGACAAGGAAATACTGAAGACCAACCTCAACAGAGCAGAGGAGGAGGTAAGATATTGAAGCCCTTTTGTCCTTGCACCGATGTTTTGTACCTGCAACTTATCGTCTTCTCAGTGTTTGTCAATCTGTGCAACACTGATGTGGTTCTGATGTTTTGATTCTCTTCATGTTTCCTTCCAGGTAAAGTTGCTATTCGAGGAAAACAGAACTCTTGACGAAGCGAACAAAAGGCTGGTTAGCTTACTGGACAAAGAGCAAAAACATCGATCTGAAAGAAAGCACTCTGCCAGTAATTCCATGAAGGTAAAATACCAGTCATAAACCATGTGTTTATTGGTCTGATACACTTGGAGTAGAATTGTTGGTAGAAGCTATGATTACCTATTATCTGATGAATATCTAGATTAACATGTTGATGCGATGCAATAATGTCTTGCTCTGCTTGCAGCAGAAGCGCAAATCATCAAGTCTGAAGGACACGAGCCCAATCAGTCTGGCCATCGATTTCAACAATGTGGATGCGTCAAGGCATCCGTTGTCACCCTTGCCGCAAAACTCTCCAGACTGCAGGGTGCACAAAAAGTGAAGCCAGATGTTCTGACATTATCTTCTGGATAGATGGCTTGAACTGAACTTACATCCTTAGTCATCATCGAGGGCTGTGGCGTGCTGCTTATCTGATCTGACTAATTTCCTTGGTTCTTGCCGGTAGAACCTAAATCATGTAGCCTGAATTTGTTTTTCTTATTTTGGTAGCTGCAGTTGTCATGGTCCTTCCATGATATAACTTATTGTAATTTCCTGAAAGTAGTCGTAAAATCTGCTGAGCTCACTTGTTGCTTAATGGATGTGATAAATGTATGAGAGATTGCTCTGGAAGCGCTAATTTGATCCCAATCGTTGTCAGTTTGTCATGTTTATACCAGTTTGGTGTTCCCTCAAGATGTAGACATCACAGTTTTGTACGGGATGTGTGAACTTGCATCAGGCAGATGTGTGCACTGTTTCTTCATCCTGAGATATTGTCCATCTGAGGGAGCATGACAGTAAATGTGTTTTTGTTGGGGACAAAAAGATGAGACAACCTGCATGTCTCTTTCACGAACAATGGCAGTATAATTTTTAACTGGAATGTCAACAAGTTATCTGGCTGAGAAATGCCCCTTTTGTACAGATACTTATCTTGCAGCTTGTTCCATTCCCTTGCTCCACTAGTACTTGTGCTCCAATAAACTGAGAATATACTCCATCTTACTCAACTTGGCGCTCGTGTATGTATGGTACAAACTACCAGAAGGAAATTGAAATGGTAGATGAATTGGAAGGTCCACTTCTGTCTTCTTGTACAGCACCAGCAGGGTAGGTTTCATGGATGATCTCTGCTCTGGCGGCAGCGTCTATGGTTCTTCCATTGAGTCGTCGTCATCGTGCCTGCCAATGGAGCCAGCGGCATGCTCCAAGGACGGTGATCAGGAGGGGCATCCAGAACACCGGTACGATATGTCCAGCCTCATGGCTCAGCTGCCTCCAATCAGGCAAGCCTCATCATGAACCATATGCCATATGTGTTCCACTGCGTGATTAGATCATGGATGGTCAGATGGAAAAAGGTTGAAGATTTTGCTATCCGTTTCCAGGAGAGGGCTGTCGAGGTTCTACGATGGCAAGTCCCAGTCGTTCGCATCGCTGGGAAGTGTCAAGGCGGTGGAGGATCTGCCGGAGCCCGACCGAAGAAGTTTAAGAAGAGGAAGAAGAAACGGCTGCAAGAAGGAGATGATTGCTGCTGGCTTGCACGTCTCCAGCAAATTTTCCAGGGTCATCAGGAAGGCCACAAGGATGTGATGCCGCCTCGAGCATCAAGACATTATTACCAACTGGTGTCACCTGCTTGATGGTGTCTTTGAAATGAGAAGCTGAGAGCAATCTGAGAATGAGATGATTATCTTGTCTGAATTTCTACCTGTATGTAGCTGCAAAATAACAAGGACTACCATTTCACTAGTTTGCCTAGCTGAGTATTGATGCTCTCTTGTAAGCCAATTGGCGTTCCTTCTTCTTTTCTATTTCTTGCTAATCGATGATCCTGCACGAGGCACAATTCGGGTGAAACTAAGCATCGAACGACGAACATGACGAACAAGATTAGCAAAAGCACAAATATAGACGACACTGTAATCAAACCATCCAAAGCAAAGATGCATTGGTTTTTTTTTTGAATTTTCCACTTATATTAAACCAACAACGAGTACACGATTACATTGATGACAAAAAGAAAACTAAAAGAGACGAGTAAATCTACGAGATCTTCAAGCCCTTTCTTTCTCCATGACACAATCTTGTACTTTTCTGAAAGAAGCCGTAGAAAAATGCCGAAAACACCAAACCACAGACCTGTGAATACCATCGATGATTCTCCCCTTTCAATTTTGAGCCGCAGTGCCAAGCCTTTGTGCACGCACACAGCCATTAAATTAATCAAGCAACATCGGCAAGAGCACCACCATTGATATTTCAGGGAGAAATAACCGAACAACTTTGTCAATGACGTTGGGAGCCGAGAGAACGAATCACCATTGCCGAAGACATAGTAGCCGGGATAGATAATGCGAGGACAAACCTCCTCGCGGCAACCATGAGAAACAATCCAAGATTGATCTGACGAAGCAAGATCTGAAAAACCATACCTAGACAAACTTAATCTTCCAAAGCCACCATTGACGTCGAGAAGGAGATCTCGCCGACGAACGATGCGCGGAAGATCACTTATTGCAGACGATGTCATCTCCATTAACGAAGAAGATAACAACCAAAGCCAAACTCTAACATTAAGGACCAGTGTATAGCGCCTTGCGCAGGTCCGAGGTCCCCACCCCTCCTAGTGCCAGATCGACACCTAGACGAGGTGAGGACCCGTCAATTCTCCGATGAAGGCGAAGATGAAGATTCAGATGGCGGCGGCGGCGGCGGCTAGGGTTGAAACCCTAAGCCGCCGCCTTTTCTTTTCCGTAAGATAGTTTTTTAAGGGCGTCTGCAAAGATGCACTGGCTAGATTAGCTATAGCCAGTTTCTTCAGATAAAAAAAACAAGAGGAAGTCACTGGTAGGAGATATCTGGAGCGTTGGTTAGTTGCAACTTGTACGGCTCGATCTCCTGGATTCTGCTGTAACCTTAAAAAAAAACAAAAACAAAAACAAAAAAGGGCGCTGGAGAGTAGCGCAATCCAAAGCAGAGCAGATCAGAGGAAGTTGGCCGGGCGCGATCGAGGATGTGATCAGCAGCCGGCGGGCCCATTTGGAAGAAAAAAAAACTATAGCTTTTACTAGTGTACAACTCGAAGCTAGCTAGAGTGTGTCACAACGCGTAAATAGCTTGAGTACATTACACGTTTTACTAGCTTTGCACTTGGTGTGTTTCAACAAAACCAACCCGGACTTGAATGGCTGGAGGGTGTTTGTATTTCTAGTCTAAACAGAGTTTACCACGTGTTTGACATATGTGTGACTTGTAAATACGGAATATTCTTCCAGGGCCTCTTTGATTGAAGGATTTGCATACAAAAAATATTGAAGAATTTCAATCCATAGGATTTTTTTAGGATTTCATTTGGATCAAAGGAATGACACCTCTAAAATTTCTATGTATTGAATTCCTAAGCCCCAATCCTTTCAACATCCACTCTAACATATTTTTTACCCTCATTCGTATAGGATCGAGTCACTTTTTATATGTTTCTATCCAAATGACTATTCATGTAGTTTTTCTCTGTTTGTAATATTTTGTTTTGCATTTGCAATCCTATTAGATTTCTATGATTTTTCAATTCATGTGTTTTATATTCCTGCGATCCAAAGAAGCCCTCGGTAGAAACGACGTCCCACTCGATAAATCACGTGACATCATACTCTCGTCAACTCATCAGGAGAATTAGTTAGCAAAGAGCAAGTCGGAAACGCCAAATTCGACTCTCTATTTGTTTATTTGCACAGCTCTCTAAAAATTGCATATCCAGTTTTACAGGCATTGCAGACAAAAGCGGCAATTTTCACTCTACACGAATCTAGGCTTTTGTTTTCTTATCAATCATATTTAACAAATTACTAAACATATTGATAATATCCGTGAGAAGATAAATGTTAAAGTGAATTAGTCTCCAAATTTAACACAAAAAGACATCTAGATGATCAAAAAATGTTCAACTGACTCCTTTTATTCACAAAACACACATATATTTTTAGCCTATCCAACGCCTCTTGTAGAGGTTACCTGAGTAGGCAAAAATTTCTGATAAAAGAACAACATAGAAATCTTAATTTAATGAAATCTTAAAATTACCAAAAAAATGCGTAAAAATATTAGACCAAAATCGGCAAAATTGTGTATATCGTTTGACTTGCTCCAGTTAGTAGACACAAGCGTATGGGCATGTAGAGTTGACTTTCTGGTTGTGGGCGAAGTGCGTGAGACTATGTGTGTGCGGACAGTAATTAGCCACGATTCCTTTTTTAAAGGTAAGTGGTGGGGGAAGCCCCTACATCGAGTTTTTTTAAATAATAAGAATCCGAATTTGCGTCCGTGAAGATTTGAACCTGATTGGCTAGGTTGTACATCCACTTCATTAGCCAAGGCTCACTTCTTAGCCACGATTCCTTCATAAATCAATCACTTTTCATGCGCAACTGAAAGAAGTTGCGTCCACTGAGCACCCCTCCTTCACAAAATACGTTGTCTATAAATTTTTGGTCAAAATCAAACATTTTAAAGTTTCATTAACTATACAAACAAGTCAACATCGCACATAATACAAAACAAACTAAAAATTTATAATAAAGACTTGAAATTGTACATGTCGATACTTTCCGTACGTAGTTGTTTAAACTTGACTTTCATTGAGGCAATGTAGTTTCAGAAAGAGGTTATATTTTAACATTGCCACGTAAAATAATTGCTGAGACGGAGAAGAGAGAAATAAAAAATTATTATCTTCTCCAAGTTAAAGGGTGATTTCTTAGGGCATATCTAGCTGATCCCCTATAATTTAGAGAGTATATGACCTCTTATCTTTTAACTTCATAAATTTCTTTTCCAAAAAATTAGGGTTTTCTAGCCGATCCCTTAGAAGATATGCCAAGATTCACAGAGCACGTCAACCTCTCCGTTAATGCTACTACTCAAATTGAACCATCGTCATCCACCCAGCAACCTCGGTAACTCTAGCCCGCCCCACTATTATCCAGCGGCTCATCCAAGGTGAAGGAGACCTGCAATATCGTTGCCGCCAATCCGAGATGGATTTTAGGTTTTCAACAGGGAACAAAGAAAGAGTTTGGGAGTAAGGGCCTTTGCATCGCCTCAAGGTAGGAGAACAACGGACGTGGCATCACTATTTCGGAATCAGTCGGACAAGGATTTCTCCTGTTTCCAATGATCCGAAAACCAAGGGGTGATATGACCACACTAATGGAAGGAGAGATCTGAGCTAAAGTTTGCGATCCGTCATATATGGTTTTGTCACATACCGCCTCTGTTTTTAAATATAAGATGTTTTAATTCTTTTCACACGCTATCTAGAGACGTTTTAGTTTAAGATTCATATGAATCTTACACTAAAAATATGTCTAGATACATGTGTCATAAGAAAAAGGTAAAACATGTTATATTTAGGCACAAAAGGAGTATTTTCCTAAAGATAGTTCAGTGACAAACAGCAAAGGGCCCTAGCCAAGCTGGTGGATAGATCAATAGTTATTCATGTATATGAAATTAATAGTTTAGTTACTTGAAAAATCAATTCGAAAAATACACTATTACTCACATAAAATTCATGCTTACTAAACTTCCAATAAGGTTTGCACTATGTATGCACAAATATGACTAGCTTGTTTGCACTTTCTGTACATGATTATACATGTTACAATAAACCTATCAATTCCAATCACCCTTCTTAGCTCTTGGCTTGTCAAAGTTGTGGAATAACTGTTCCTACTTTTCGCCATTTTGCGTTCAGACAGGTGCTTTGGGTGTCACCCTTGCCAGCCTCCATTTTGAGTTCGATGTTCTCCAAGACAATATCAAAGCATGAAGCCTAGTTACTGCAACTAAGGTTGATAGCATTCTTGGAAATGGTTGTCCCTCTAATGTTCTTGAAAACTATGTTGCTAATCTCCACCGCTGATTTCTGCTTCTTGCATGGCGTAGTCGAGTCGCAGTAGTTCTGATCAATGATGATTGGATTTTGCACATTATCCATGATAATGTTCTGGAACGTGATATCCTTGGCGTATCCGCTTCCTCCCTGCCATGTTTTGATACGGGCACCATTGGTTGTGCCGTACGTACCGAGCCAATTGTTGTACCAGAAACCTTAGCTCTGGAGTTGTCGTCTCCCAAACTTCCGATGATGATTCCATGCCTAGGGCCACAAACAACTTTGGTGATGAGGAGCTTATGAGTACCATCCTCAATCGACATGCAATCATCCCCGATCTTGATGACACAATCTCTAACTTGAACATCTGTGCTCCGCGTGATGTGGATGCCGTCAGTTTGGGCTCGTGCCAGGCGCTGTGATTGACAGGCGGGCCAATTGCAATTTGCACATCCGTGCAATCTTCAACAGACACATGGATCTGTTGGCTGTTTACAATTCTCAGATTATCAACCTTTAAGTTGTTGCACCGGTGAAATGCAAGTGCTGTCGGAGCGGATGTGCATGGAAGAGCTCTGTTGGTCTTGCACGAGTTCTTCCACCAAATGTCACCGTTTTTTGCCGTTGATCATGCCACCACCTGTGACGGTGAGACTGGTGACACTTTGGATCACGATCCCGTGATTGATGTTGTCCTCGCTGCTCCATGCCGACTTGCTAGCTAGAGCCACAAGTGTGCCCTCCAGCGTGAAGGTGACGGTGGATTTGCACGGGCCAGAGAGGGTGATGGGTTTGAACAGGTAGCTCTTCCCCTTGGGAACGAGCAGCACGGCCGGCCGTGACGAGGAGCACGCCACGTTCCACGCCTTGGCGAGCGCCTGCGTGTCGTCGTCCTGGCCGTCGCCACGGGCACCGTAGTTGTCGAGGAGGAACACGTTTTGCTGAGCCGCGGTGGCTATAGCGCTGCACAGCAAGAGCATCACGAGAGCCGCCATGGGGAAGACGAGCTTAGACACTCTCACACTGGACGCCATTTGCTGGAGGTCTAAACGCGAGGCAGCTAGCTAGCTGAACCACAAGTCAGAGTCAGAGCGAGACTCGATTTGCTGCGTGGGGTTACCAAGCTCGATCGGCGAGAGTTAGGCGTACGCGTGCATGTGTTGTGGAGTGTGCAAAGCTGCAAACGCTCGTGTGATGCCACAATTAATCACCCATGGAGTCAGTCACCCATGTTACCGCGCATGCAAAAAATCTAGGGCGTGTGCATGGAAAAAATTGACAAGGAGGAAATCATGCCAGATTTCTGGGACCTGCAGGCTTGCACGCCAGAAATGCATAACCGGCCCAGACCCCATGTACGTACGCGCGTTGTGCTTCTTCTTCTCTGGTTCCTTTGTTCCGTTGGCTTGTACGTATGTCGTATGTGTTATGTGTATGACCTTGCACTAGTGAATCCCATGCTACACACTGACACTGTATATAATTAATGGATATATATCCTAACCCCGCAAGAGAAGGAAGTCAATGGGTATATATCCTGCATTTCTTCCGTTCGCTGTCTAGAAAACTACAGCTTGTCGGCCAGGAGGAAAAGACTAGCCTGGACGTACACGCTTCTAAGTTAATTTGCAGTATTTTTGCACGCTATTACGGACAATGGGTGATAAGACATTCTTATGTTAGATCCACCGCGTAATTTAGATATGCCAATAAACATGATATAAATAAGTTATTTTTAGTTTTATCTCTAATATAATCAGATGTACCTAAATTTATGGTGTGATAAGGACATCTCTAATTGATCCTCAAAACCGATTAGAGGAGTAAAAACAGGTTTAAGGAGATAAACCACACATAGCGATCCTTATCAGCTTTAGAGGAGTATAAGTTTGATGCAAAGGAATTGTATAGGATTTTTGGAGGATTCAATCGTACTGGAAATTTTCCTTAACAAATAGTTATGATTGGAAGTATTTATCCAATCATTGATCAGCGTCAGCAATTTAGACGTGCTGAATGATTACTTATATGTCATTCTCATTACTCTTGATACTGTACTTTACCCGAGATAAACACATTGATATTTTCCTATGAATCAATCCTTGATTCATTATATATTTGTCTATCTCGTTAACCGGTAAATACCATTTTACTCGTTTCCATATTAGGATATCCCACACAACTTCATCGTGCATTATCTGCAGTTAAAATTGGATCTCATGAATACCGAGTGGGTCCAGGTTGTATCTTTCTTTTGGCGGAGGAGTAATTTCCCATCTTAGAATATTTAAAATATATGAACATATCCCGTAAAAAAAGATATATGTACATACTAGAAATTACCCAGTGACTCTCATTTTGATTTCCTAGGGACGGCCACGATGATTGATAGTACCAAAGTAAAACTTTGTGTAAACACAACCTCAATAACCTAATGTTCTAAGGACAAGTCATATAACATGATATCATACTAAGGACAAAAGACACATTAATGGATTCTTAGCATACCCAACTTAGGTCTACCAGCCTAACAATATGACATATGTTAATGCTGACATAAACAATGTCCATGACCAGGAAAGCACAATCGTCATGTATTCAATAAATTAATCTATTAACAAGACTAGAGCATGTTAACCGTTCATGCTTACTACACGGGTGTGTGAGCTTTTCTTCGAATCTCACATTCCGGAGCCACAACAGTTATAGTATAGAAACATGAAACATAATTAATAAATAAGATGTATAAATCATTGCCTTTTAGGTATACATCAAACAGGGTGAGCATAGAAAGCACAATTGTCTTGAATGCTAGGCTCAGATCAGCACTTCCAACGAAGACAAAATTAGTCATTCCTTCACAAAATGACCTTTTATATATGAACATTCATGACTTTGAAGAAAAATTACCAAGGTCATGTCAATTTCCATATTGTAGTTCATGACAATATTCCCATATTTGCACAATGTTTCCTCTTTCCATGTCACACAATATTTTCAAAATGGAGTCTCCAATTTTTGTTTTAGAACGGACTTTCCATTTTGAAATGCAAAAATGGGTCCTTTTTAAGAAAGTCCAAACAGTATGGTGCAACATGGCAGCACACCAATTTTTGCACAACGTAGATATTATGGATGGACACTTCCAACAAAAAGTTTGAATTTCTATATTCCTAGCTACTTTTGCACATTTAAATGAATATTAGTTGAACTCTTAAACGTTAATAATTTTTGAACTAAAAGTGTGTGATAGCTTATCTTAATTTCTAAAATTATTGTAAGGTACCCAAGTTGACTTCTATCCAACCGCCTCGTGAGGTGTTGAAAGATTCATATCCGTTGTTACGAATAGATGTCCTAGAGATTTTGTTTCCATTTTAAAAGAAAAATACATAAAATGAGGAAAAATGTAATCATTTGACATGGAGTTATATTATGTGTATTAGTTTATGGAAAAATGTTAAAATTTAAATTGTTTTCACAAAACACCGTTTCAAGTATGGATATTCATAACTTTGAAGTCAAACAACCAAGGCCATTTTCATGGTATAGTTCAGAATAATGTGCCCATCTATGGCACATAGGTGGATCTTGCCATGCCTCACAATATTATCAAAAGGAGTTTTCAATTTTTTATTTAGATTTTTCTTGTTTTTTAAATATCAAAATGGGTATTTATGAAAAAAAATATGGTGCAAAATGACATCTCTCCAATTTTAAAATAGAGTGGGCCGTATTGGATGGAAATTTACCAAATATTTTTTTCTAATTTTCTAACTAATTTTGCACATTTAAATGAATGTGTGCCGACTTCTCGAAGTTAATTCAAATTTAAAATGCAAATGTGATATATTTTGGTTCTAAAGTTTTCTACAGTTCATTTTAAGGTAGCCAAGTTGTATTATATGCATTAGACGCATAGTTTGTTGAAACATCCACCCGATCTTGACTCTGTTTTAAAAAAGTGAAATGACTAGATGTTTGAACCGCCAAAACATGTTATATTAAGAAACAAAGGTTACTCCCTCCGTCCATAAAACGATGTCATAAGTAGATACATACAAGTTTGGACAAACTTGTGACATCCTTTTAAAGATAGAGAGAATAGGTTACAATAAACAGAAGTGACAAGGGGTGATGGTGCTGCTGGCTGCCAGGCGGACCTGCCACCTGCGCCGAGGAGGCGGAGACGGCGTGGAGGCCGTAAGCACAGGGGCAACGGCAACCGTGGTGCCGGTGCGTCGGTCGTGGCCGGTGGCGCCAACGCCGGTGCCGGTGTGGCCTCTGTACAGAGGTGGGTCCCGGTGCGCAGCCCGAGCGCCGCTGTCCAGCTGACGGAGGTTGCTTGCGAGCTACGAGTAGCTGCTAGTAGCGCGGGACAGACTGGTAGTGCGCGTGGTCCCTCGACAAGGATTCCGTCGCCGCCGTGTGGAGCTGTGGAGATTCAAACTTGCCAAGGAGATGGCGACACGGGTTCTGCGGCGGCCTCTCTGAGGAGATGCAGCGCTGCGGCGGCCAGCATGGGCTCTCTGTGCAGCAGAGTTGACGCTTGTCAAAGCCCGTGCTCCGTGGAATCTGGAGACAAGACCATACTGCGTACCGTTTTGGGTGCAGCCTCTGTGTTCTCTTTGTCAGGCGGCAGTGCGGCAGGAAACTCAGTGCGTGGGCCTTTAGATGCTATTTGTGGATCATCTTTGGGGCCTGTGCATGGACAAGGCTCTGCATCCTCCTTGGTCCGAGCTGCGACGCCGGAAACCGACAACGTGCATGTCGCCCCTTGTGGGACTGCGGGGCCGGTGACGCCAAGAGCGAGTCTGCCGGGTGTGGGCTTCAGTGGTCAGCCTGGGGGTGGAGAGGATCTCTTGGTGGCTTCGGGTTCGGAGCCTCTACCCGAATTCGCGCTGCATGTGAACCAGGGCATGCAAGCTACAGCGGACACAAGGGAGCTGCTTGCTCTCCTGCAGCACTTCCAGAAAAGGCTCGATGACCCGCTGCTCTCTCTGCCGGACCCCAAGGTCGTGCGGAGACGTCTGTTCGTCGTGGTGAAGCCCTCCACGAGGCGTAGCAGGCGCATTGCCGGGAAGGGCGTCCTCGCCTCCTCGGCGGTCAAGCGTGCTCAGGCACTCCTAATGCATAAGCTGGGCATATGCAGAGAAGAGGAGAGGCTTTCGGCGGAGCAGCTTGCCGAGTATGCGGCTATCTTTGCAGCGCCATTGGGACCTGAGCATGTTGGCGCGCTAGCTGCGCTGTTTGGTCTGTGTGTTGACCGAAGGGCCGTGGAGCAGGAGATGTCTGCGGAGGGCGACGTGGACGCGCCAGTCGCGTAGATCGTGGGTAGAGTGGATGTGTTGTACTGTAGGTCTTTCCAATGGACGTACAAAACATAAACGTAGCTGTGTGGAACCCTCGTGGGTTGAATGATCGCGCCAGGCGCTTAGTAGTCAAGGCGGCCGTGGCGGATGCGATGGCATCTGTGGTTTGTTTGTCGGAGTCCAAGCTCCAAGTTGTAACCCCGTTCGTGATCAATGAGACGCTCGGCGCCCGTTTCGACGGGTTTGCGTATGTGCCCGCTGTTGGTACGGCCGGTGGCCTTATCGTTGCGTGGGCTTCCGAGGATGTGCATGTGATCAGCAGCAGGACGGATCGTTTCTCAATCTCGATCAATCTCTCTGTCGCCGGGGGAGACTCGTGGTGGTTGACTTCGGTGTACGGGCCGACGGTGGATGCCCTGAAACCTGAGTTCCTTGCGGAATTGCGTGCACTACGGGCTGTGCTGCATGGGCCCTGGGCTCTTGCTGGTGATTTCAACCTCATTGTTGAGGCCCGGGACAAGAACAACCCGAACGTGAACCGCCGCACCATGGGCATGTTCAGACGTTTTCTCAACGACTTGGAACTGAAGGAGGCGACGCTGCTTGGCAGAAGGTACACCTGGTCTAACGCGCGTGCGCAACCGACGCTGGTCAAGTTAGACCGCTGGTTCTGTTCGGTAGACTGGGACGACATGCACCCGGATGCCTCGCTCTCCGCTGTATCGTCGTCCTTATCAGATCACTGCCCCATCGTCATGGCTACGGCTGTGCGGTTCGTCGCCAAAAAACGGTTCCGTTTTGAGAATTTTTGGTTGAAATTGGAGGGGTTCATGGAGGTGGTGGCTGCTAGCTGGAACAGCGCCGGTGCACCGACCAATCCTTTACGGAGGATCGACTTCAAATTGCGCCGCCTTGCTCGTGCGCTGAAGAGCTGGAGCCAGAAATATGTGGGGAGCATTAGAGATCAGATCCTGATTGCCAACGAAATTATTGCGCGCCTGGAGGTCGCTCAAGAGAGCCGGCAACTCAGTGCGGCGGAACTTGGCTTGGTACGCCAACTGAAGCAGCGGCTGCTCGGGCTTGCCTCGTTGGAGCGTACAATCGCGAGGCAGCGCGCTAGGGTCCAGGGTCTCCGTGACGGTGATGCATCCGCCCAATTTTTCCGGATCCATGCTTCTAGGCGTCGTGGCCGCAACCAAATCTTACGGCTTCGTGATGGAGACAGAACGGCGGTTGAGCAGGAAGACAAGGAAGACGTGGCTTCTGCCTTCTTCGTCAACTTGCTGGGCACGGCCGTAACTAGAGAGCATGACATTGATCTTAGCGGGCTGGGCTTGGACGCAGTGGAGTTGGCAAGCCTTGAGGCCCAATTCACGGATGAAGAGATTTGGGCCGCAATTAAGGCAATGCCATGCAACAAATCACCCGGGCCGGATGGATTCTCGTGGGAATTTTACAAAGCTTGTTGGCCGGTGATCAAGGAGGATTTCGCCAGCGCGCTGCGTGCGATCTTTGTTGGTGCGGATCAGGGTTTCGAGAGGTTGAACGGTGCGCTTATCACGCTGTTGCCTAAGAAGGAAGGTGCGGTGGATATGCGTGATTTTAGGCCAATTAGCTTGGTTCATAGCGTGGCTAAGCTGCTGGCCAAGCTGTTAGCGCTGCGCCTCGCCCCCAAGATGCAGCTGCTCGTCAACTGCAACCAGAGTGCGTTCATACGCGGTAGATGCATTCAGGACAATTTTCTTCTAGTCCAGCAGTCGGCGGTTACACTGCATCGCAAGCGAGTACCCTCCCTGCTACTCAAACTCGACATTGCGCGCGCGTTCGACAGTGTTGCTTGGCCTTTCCTGCTCAGTGTGCTCAAGCAGCGTGGATTTGGGCCGAGGTGGATTAGATGGATCAGCCTTTTGTTACGCACCGCTTCAACACAAGTGCTGATCAACGGCAGCGCCGGCACGAGGTTCTGGCATGGCCGTGGGTTAAGACAGGGGGACCCCTTGTCCCCGCTGCTCTTTGTCCTCGTCATGGATGTGCTTGCTGCTATGTTCAGTGAGGCTGAGCGTCGTGCGGTGCTCGCGGATCTATCGGTGGACGGGATGAAGCATCGGGTGTCCTTATACGCCGACGACGTGGTTATTTTTGCAAGGCCGGAGGTCGGTGAGCTACGTGCGGTGCGCGCCATCCTTGATTGCTTCGGCGCGGCGTCCGGCTTGCTGGTTAACTTCGCCAAGAGTGCTGCCATGCCTATCCGTTGCTCGAACGACGCGATCGCCGTGGTCACTCCAACGTTGAACTGTCCTGTTAGAGAGTTGCCGTGCACGTACCTGGGGCTACCCCTTTCTGTCCGCAAGCTCACGCAGGCTGAACTACAGCCCGTCCTGGATAAGCTTGCAAACAAGCTTGCCTTTTGGAAAGCAAGGCTGCTGACCAAGGATGGTAGGGTGGTATATGTGCAGGCAGTTATGACGGCGTCTGTGATTTACCAATTGATGGCGCTGGATCTTGAGCCTTGGTTCTTCAAGGCGGTGGAGAAAATTCGGAGAGGCTTCTTCTGGGTCGGCAGAGAGGAAGCTAGCGGAGGCAGCTGCTTGGTTGCCTGGCCCGCTGTTTGTCAGCCACGCAAGATTGGAGGGTTGGGATTCCATAATCTACGGTGGCTGAACGCTGCCTTACGAGTGCGTTGGTTGTGGTTCCAGAAAACCGACTCGGAAAGGCCTTGGGCTGGGCTGCAATTCAAGGTCACGGCGGAGGCAACTGCGATGTTTAACGCCTCTGTTGATATTACTGTCGCTGATGGTGCGCGAGTGGCCTTCTGGGAAGATGCGTGGATCAACGGCCGGACGGCAGCCTCTCTGGCGCCGGCGGTGCTAGCCCTGGTCAAGCCGGGCATCAGGCGGCGGCGGCGCGTGCTGGACGGTCTCACAAACAATGCTTGGGCCAGGGACATTGAAGGCGTTTTAACGGTGGACGCGGTTGTGCAGTATCTGCACTTGTGGACCGCGATCCATGCCGTGCAACTCGCTGGCGATCAGGACAACTTTCGGTGGAAGTGGAGCGCGTCTGGGAAGTTCACCGCGAGATCGGCCTATCTCGCCTTCTTCGAGGGATCCACGGTCATGCCGGGTGCGCCACAAATTTGGCACTCCTTCGCGCCCCTCAAGTTCCGCTTGCATGCGTGGTTCGCTCTCCGGGACAGGTGCTGGACGGCTGATCGCCGGCTGCGGCGTGGCCTGGTGTCTCACACGTTGTGCCCTCTGTGCTTAGCCGAGGATGAGACCATGGAACACCTGACTATGGGATGCAGCTACGCCGTGGCGATCTGGGCAGGCCTGAACGCAAGACTCGGAGTGTCGCTTCCCGTTCCGGGTGCACGGAGCTCTCTCGCCCTGTGGTGGCTTGCTGCCGTGCAAACCTTGCCCTGCACTGATCAGAAAACGGCTAACTCCCTCATCATGCTTGTGCTCAGATCATTGTGGCTGGAGCGTAACGCTCGGGTCTTTGAGGGCATAGCGATGCCATGGGCACGTGTTCTCGACGCCATCATTGATGATTGGAGGCTATGGGCGACCTGTAGATGTAGGGCGAGGAGAGAGTAGTTGTTTTTCTTTCTCCTGGTAGGTGGTAGGTGCCGTGCCCCAAGATGCATTGGCCTAGTGGTGTGTGTGCTGTTCGTCGGGCCCTTAGCCATGGCGTGTAATTTGCACTCTTGTATCCTCTTCTCTTAAGCTTAATAAAGAAACGCGCAGATCTCCTGCGGGTTCTCAAAAAAAAAAAAAAAAAAAAAAAAAAAAAAAAAACGGTATGAATTATAGAAAATTCCCTTTAATATCAAATAAATCTATATGACAGTATTTTTTTTTGAACATAAAAAGGACTATATTATATTACGGATAAACACATACAGCCCAACAGGGTACACACAGAAAAGTAAATAGCAATCCAGTCCCTGGATTTAACAAGGAGGACCCTACAGAAAATTGAAAAACGCGATCAGGTCCTTGGAGCAACTCCAGCACAGAACCAACACTACCACCGCCGGGGACATGGCCACTTGGGGTAGCGGCGCCGCCACACCTCCTCCTCCAACACCTTGAGGACGAAGACGAAGTGGTCGTCGAGCTGAAGCTGCTGCACTGCCTCCCTTTACGCCAACTTCGGGCACGGAGGAAAAGATTGGTTGGCCGCCCTTCGGCCAGCAGATTCTGCAGCCTAGAAGCCAGCAAGAACGCGTCGATGTCCGCCTGAGGACTGCGCCGCGGCTTCATCCATGGAGCTGCAGAGGAATGAGCTCGACCCAATCGAGAAGATTGGGGCCTCAGCTCGACACCACCCCTGCCCCCGTCACCTTGACAGCAGCAAGAAGTGGAGAGAAGCTGAGACTGGGCCTCCACCACCAGATCCTGGCCATGGCCAGCAGATCCGGCCATCCCCCAGCCCTGCCCGTCACCACGACGGCCAGATCTGAAGAACTGGGATCCTGACCATACCTCGAGCTTATTGACGACGAACACGGGGGACGCCGAAGCTTCGACGCCTCTCACCATGGGCTCCGACCTCCGGAGCACGGCGGCAAGAAGCAGCAGCACCAGCAGCGGGAGGACGCAGCTCGGATGCATCCACGCCATGGCACCCCTAGGCATAACGCCATACACCACACGGGATCGAAAACAGCTAGGAAAACCTAAACTACTATGCACAGGGGAGGGCCGGGCACCTCTCCCGCCCCATCTCCGACCGGCGAGGCCGCCGGAGAAGAGGGGGAGAGATCCCGGAGCGCACGAGGCGACTCTCAAGATGGGGGAGAGAGAGAACCGGAGCGCACGAGGCGACTCTCAAGATGGGGGAGAGAGAGAAGGGAAAGGGGGGGGGGGGGGGGGGGGGAAATGAGAGCCCTCCCTATATGACAGTATGAGTGCTAGCATCTACCATACTAGGAATCTTCTCCAATGTGCAGTGGTGAACTAAACGGGACATTGTGGTTGATCCACGACTTTTTTCTTGTGGGGCCCGGCTACCGTCATTAGACCAAGGCTGTGGCTATTTCGTCTGCCGCATAGCTGGATCGGTTGCTTCCTTTACAACTGTTTCTTTTGAGGGAACAGCATATGCTTCAGTTTGGTCAATATCACCCATTACAGCACTCCTAGACCTAGCACACTCTGGTACTTCATACTCTCAAGCTAGACTAGAATTTACATCACATTTAATTCCAATTTGTGCTAAAATATGTGCAACCTTGTTCGTGCGCCTTTGTATATCTGATTGAGCAGGATGAAAACCCCATGTGACTCTGGATCTTCTTTGATGACAGCAGCATCACAAGAGAAGTCAGCCTTCTTACTGTTCAATGTTCCTACCAACATTTGCGAGTCTGTTTTAAAATCTGCTCCTATCACTCCCAGGTTGGCGGTCATGTTAAATGCTTCCTCCATTCCACGAAGCTCGGCAACGAATGCATCATCCATCGTATCAGAATGACCAGCCCGAGCAGCGATAACTTCTCATGTGTATGACCATGTGACAACTCTCCATTCTCTGGCCTGCCATAAAAGCTCCATCAACATTGGCCATGACTACTCCCACACCTGGAGCAGTCCACTGTTCAGATTGCGGCATCCTGGGAACTTGTTGTTTTCCAAAACAGTTCATGTGTTCTCTGGAGGTACACTGGATACGGTGGATCATGTCATGCAACTGTGTAGATATATCTCCTTCACAAATTCAGTTCCTTTCCTTCCACCACAGCCACCTTGGTGGGCACCAAGTAGTAACAAAGAGGCGCCGTGTACCGTTCCCGTCGGTATTTCATCTGTTTCTAGTGGCGTTGAGGTTTCAGCAGAGCAGGTGGTGGTGAGAATGCAGCTCTCCGGTGATTTTCCTTGCTGAGGGTGTGTGTCGGACGTTCCGTTGGTGACCTTAGCATCGATGGTGTTGTGAGAAATTTGTGTTGGCATCCCCAACAGATCGGCGCAGATAGAGAACGTCATCGGCCGTCTCACACGGAGCCGCCAGATCACTCCGGACATCGTCACCACAGATAGACGCCGTCACTTGCATCGCAGACACCACTAGTCCACTACCGACCGTGCCTACCAATCAACGTCGGCGACGCCTCCACCATCTTGTAGTGCCGCCCACATCCAATGTTGCGATGCTCCGCTGGCCACCATCAGGACGAGAAATGTGTTCCTCTGGGAACAAGTTTCGATGCAATGGTGATGGAGGTGGACTTGGGTATCTTGATCTAAGAGAAGGACTTCTCAATGGACTGGAGCGAGGATATCGCTCCTGGTCACCTACAAAATTTTCAGGTGAAGGGGGTGAAGATCCCAATAGATCCGGAAACCATACTGATTGTGCTGACAATACATTGCAACCTTGGATGGAGATTCCAGTAGATGAGAACTCTACGTTACTTAATCTTCGAGGACTCTGTACAGGACTTGGACACCCGCTGTTTGGAGCACTTTTAGCAGGACGAGGAATCTGTACATGACTTGGAAACCCACTGCTTGGATCACTTTTAGCAGGAATATTCAACCTACATTTCGAAGTGGAAATAAGAAGTTCAGGAAGAGGATCAAGTAATTCCTCTTGTATCTCGTGTTGTTTCTCTAGAGTCCAGTGTTCTTGTTCATGTGTGACGGCACTCGTATCCTCCTCACCATAAAAAAGCTGATCTATATATTGTACTCTGATTATAGGAGTGCCAACATGATTGGCAATGGCTCCAGTCAACACCGACCCTGCGTAATTTTTATCAGATTCACCAGCACCAGTGCCACAAACTTTTGCAGTGATCTCTTTAAGTTCTGTCAAATACTCTAAGCCACCAACTATCTGGCTGTATTGCTCCATTCTATTAGCACTGAATGCTAGCTTGAGCTTCCGGACACTAGGCATTGCTCCTTTCAGAAATACCACGCATGGGGCAGCACATATGAACTTGAAGTATTTGAGAACCGAGAATCCCTCATCATCAAAGGTGACCTTTCCTACAGGGGCAGTCCAGACGTAGAGAGAGAGAGCCGTGAGGGCAGGCAATCCTTTGAGGATTTCAATATCTTGCCTCGACAGCTTCCTAACCGCAATCTTCAAAATGCAGAGCTTGCCAAGTTCTTTGGTCCAATCCGGTAGGCTGGAAAACATGCAGCAGCGCCCTGATAGCTCAAGCCTCTCAAGAAGGGCTGGGGGAGAGGACAGGCTGCTCAAGACATCACCAGAAATACCCATGCTTGCACAACCAGCATCGTCGAGATCACCTGCATGAGAGGAGGCTGCAGGAAGTAGAGTTAAAGACTTGAGGTTGCTGAGTTTCCAGAGAATTGAGCCCAGGCATTGCATATTGTTCTTAAGATTGCCAGGCTCTGCGCTGTTAGAGCAGTTGAGACGAAGGTCTTGGAGATTTTTCAGCTCGCCAAGGTTCTGTACATTCTTTATTGAGTTTTTGCTGAGATCAAAATAGCCCAGAGTGCGAAGTAATGGCAAGCAACTAATATCCGATGGAATATCATTTACTGATGCATGTATGTCCAGTGTCTCCAAGAATTTGAGCTGTCGAATCTCATCTGGCAGATGGATGGTGATGTTGCAATCAATTTTCAGATATCTCAACTGAAACAGTTCACTTATTCTGGTGAGGTCAACTATTTTGCATTGATCAGCCCAGATATGTAGAATCAGAACTCGAAGGAGCTTATATTCCATAATGGAAGGTACACAGTTCAAGGATCCAAAAAACATAAGCGATCTAACTTGAGTTATCACAAAGTCTGCTGGTATATTTGCACATTTTGCACCACTAAACTTGACAGACAGCCGACGAACTTTGTCAGGAAGACCTGGAGTTGTTTGAAAACAGCTCAAACTGATGATGAAATTTTCCTCCAGAGATTTGTACTGAATAAGATCTAGTACCATGTGGTGAACTGTACACGTCAACACCTCATCATTGTAATTTCTGTCAACAGGTTGGATCATTCCTCTGCTGACAAGCTCATCAAAATTATCCCCTGCAGTTTTCTCTCTGTCTTGCTCTTCGCCGATAAAATCTTCAGCTACCCATTGCTTGACTAATTCATCCTTGCTGATAGTGTAGCCATCTGGATACATAATAAAATAGAGCAAGCATGTCTTCAACTTTGGTGAAAGATTACTGTAAATAATGTTCAGAACTTCTTTCAACCCTACCGAACTAGGGTTGGTTCTCAAACTCAAAACAGAAGGTAAAGAATCTCGAACGTGTTTCCACTGCTCGACGTTTAGTTCACACGCTAACATGCTGCCTATATTTTCAGCTGCTAATGGTAAACCTCCACATTTCCGGATAATCTCATCAGTGACTTCTTTGAAATCTGGAGCACAATCATTTTCAGACCCAAAAGCTCTACCGAGGAATAACTTTCTTGATTGATGACCATTAAGAGGAACCATCTCATACATGCACTTAAACTGATACCTACAACATTCCAATGCAACATCCTTCATTTCTGTGGTTACTATTATTCTGCTGCAACAATCAACATCAGGAAAAGCACGTCTAATAATATCCCATGTTGAGGAGGTCCATAAGTCATCAATTACAATCAAGTATCTGCAGAATATTTTATTCACAATAAACATGTTTTGTCAAGCTGACACAGAATACACAATAGAAAGAAGCATAAACAGGTTAAAATGAATATTTGAATCATAAGTTAGAAGGAATTGAGACTATTGCTAGTAATCTTAAAGTAATAATACTACACTTTATCCTGAGATATTTTAGACTGAAACTATTTAGCACACAATATTATGCACATAAACCAAGGTTGCTAAACTAACCCTAAGTTGTATCTCTAAAACGGAATGAGAGTATATCTTAATTCTTAACTAATCGTCAGGATTTCTTATAGGTTTATCATTCTCTCCTACAAAATGTGTTGGAAAGGAATTTGGTTTTACTTTTCCCAATTCGTCGACTTCCTGCAATCAAAATTCATGAAAAATAGAAAATCCTATATAAAACTGCAAGGCTTTACTTCCCCTCTTTTTTTAAAAAAAATTCAAATCCTAACAAACATCGAAAATCTTCTTAGGCGTTCTTTTTTTACACACTAAAATATTCTTAACAGTACTGATTAAGGTTTTTTTTCAACAACACAACATTTGCTCATTTAAAAGAGAGTATCTACCTTTTGCATCGCAGATATTCTCTGATACCGTCAATAAGGTCCTGCACATCAAAAAAGCCATGGACCGGTGGCGCCTTAATTTGTGAGAGCATGCTGGCAAGAATCGTCCTCAAATCTGGATTTCGAGACACCCGCACAAAAGCCTGGCACTGGAATTTCCCTCCAAAATTACAATAGAAGGTTCTAGCGAGTGTTGTTTTGCCAACACCTGCAAACCCAAAGATAGTTACGACATGAACTTGTTCATCTGCATGTTGACTGTCAGAAGAGAGCAGCTCTACAAACTCTTCATTGGGTAAAGCCAGCACTTTGACAAGCTTGTCCATAGACTCCTCAAGCGGTTGGTTGGAAAGTCTGCGCTTGGAGCAGCGGCTGACCTTGCCTTGTCCGAATTCAGGTCTGATGGCTGCTGGATCAAGCTGGAAACTTTGGCGTCTTTGACTCGCCTCCTTCACACGAGCCCACAGATCTGAGAAAGCTTTTGCAACATGGCGCTGGCGCTTCAGCTTACTGGGAATCCAAAGTAGGATGGTGAGAAGACGGCTTCTATGAGTACAAAAACCATCGCCGGCACAAGGGCACAGAAGCTCGTCAAAGAAGTCCTCTGCGTCGTAACGAAGTTCCCGCACCTCCTTCATCCAACACTTGGCGGTGAAACTGGGGTCGTCCACCTCCGACACGATCTTGAGCTCATTGAACAAAATCTCAAGACCTTCTTGGAGGCGCTGGATCTCACCCTCACTAACCCCATCTGGCAGATTGCTTTTGGTAGCCTTAAACGATGAATGGAGCTGCCGGTGGAGGGGACCAAGCGAAACAGTCACCGGAAAATCAATCGCCGCCTTCCCCTGAAGCGATGCGGCATCCGGGTCATCCGCCGCCGCCGACTGAAGCCAGGCAGTAATATATCGGAGCATCTCCTCAAAAAAAAGAAAAAAAGTGATATATCGGAGCATCGCCTGTAGCCAAGCATTAATAAATCGGAACATCGATCTCCACCTGTAGCTGAAGCAAGCACAATATAGCTCTAGTCATGCATGAGAAGCGAAGCACTAGATGAGAATGTAGAGAGGGCTTAAAGAGGGCGGGAATTACCAAGATCCCGATTGAGGAGCACGAAGTGGAGCTCTGCTATATGGGGTGAGAATGGGGAACGGGACTGGGAGAACAAGAAAGACGGACTGAGATCAGGTAACACGTCATGGGAATGTCACCGAAATCCTTCCCTTCGCAAAGGAATATGGCGCGAGCTCGAAATTTCTAGAAAGAGGATTCCCTTCGCGAATATGTATGCGCGCGAGCTCCGCAGCCGACATTTTGTCGAAATTTAGTTCGCTTTCTCTCCCCACCTTTCCTCCGCGCGTGACAAGTGGCTGCTGCATGATGATGCGCAGAGAGGTATAGGTGCATTTATTTTGAGATTCGTTTTTTCAAAATGAAATATGTTGAGAACCGTTTATTCGAATTACGATCCGTTTTCACTTTTGACTCCTCCTGTCGAGATCTGCAAAACTAGATCCCATGTTGATAGGTTTCGACGAACTTTTTTTTTACTTTGAAATGTGTATAGTTTGTACAACCTGGTATGTGTAGTTGTATGTACAACTGAATCTGAGTTTAGTTATACATGTACGTTCAATCTGATCTGTACAACCTGATCTGTATAGTTGTACCGTACAACCTGACGTGTGTAATTGTACGTTCAACCTGATCTGTATAAACTGATCTGTGTAGTTGTATGACCTGATCTGTATAACCTAATCTGTGTAGTTGTACGTACAACCCGGTTTGTGTAGTTGTACTAGCTAAGTTTGTGTTTGTACATAGTGTTGTGTTGTGTTTGTACAACTTATCTAAAACTGGATCTAGATCTGGATCTGAATCTGGGATATCGCCGTGGGCCCGTGTGAAGCCGCTCACTCGGTTTACGTGTGCACGTGGCGGGATCAGGTCGCGCGGGGCGCGAAGCACACCTTGGCGAATGCAGACCTCGATACCGGAATGTCACGATGTAACGGCGTCTAGAGCCGTCCCTCCCCGGGCCTTAAATCCGGCGCTGAGTGGGCCGACTTGGGACGTTTTGAGGGCCGTGGATTACCACGCGAGGTGTATAAAAATTCTTAAAAAATCAGCGATTTTCATTCAAATTTTAACAAATTTTATTTAAACTTCATACATAGCAAAGATTACACTAAAACATAGATAAAAAATAAGGCCTAGTTTGGGAGCTCCATTTTTTGTAAACTACAGTGATACTGAAGTATTGAAGTGCCTAGCAAAGAGATACTTCAGTTCCATCATACGACATTATTTAACAGTTTAGGAAAAACTATGAGGCGTTTGGGAAAGTGATGTTTTCTACCGTTTCATCATACAAGCGCACACATGCATCTTCTTCTCTTTCTCCATTTTAGAAAAAAGAGGTTCGGACATTTTTTTTCGAATACTTCAAAAATACCACAGTTTGAGGGATACTGTAGTATTAAAACCAGAGTTTCTAGTTATCGCCAAACACATCGAAGTATTCTAAACTGTGGTATTTATAAAAACTGTAGTATTTCTAATATATTTCAAAAAATACTTTGGTACCAAACATAGCCTAAGACTTTCTTAACTAAAACCGGTGTTCTACATGCCGAACTGGATGTAGAACACCGTGTAGTCGTCGTCATCATCGCTCGACGGCGCGGCGCGGTTGGAGGCCCCGGCTTCGACGTCTTCGTCGAGGATGAAGACGCCATGCCGCCTTCACGTGAGCCGGTGGCGTCGAAGCGGCGCACGCGCTCGTGGATGAAGAGGTAGGTGGTGCGGCGTCTCCGCAGGCTCCTTCTTGACGCGCGTCGTCGGTGGAGACGGTGGATCCATCTTGACCCCCCCCCCCCCCCCACCCCGCGAACGGGGACGCTCGACGTAGGGCGAGGCGCGGGACAGCGTACCTGTCGCCGGTGTCGGAGGGGTGGCGCCGGAGGAGTGCCATGTCGAGGAAGAGGAGCCCGCGCCGCCCATGTGCCGGGGCATCCAGAAAACGTCGGCACGCTGAGGGATCAGCGGCTGGCGTGTCGGCATCTCGAGGTGCGGCTTGTTGTCGGCCTAGATGTGGTCGAGCACCTCCGCCAGCGTGCGCCCAGGAACATGAAGGGGTTCCGGTGCAGAAAACAATAATTTTTCTAGCGTAAGAACACCCTAACTAGCCAGGATCTATCTATCTAGTACATGTGATAACGGTGGCGGAACGGGTCACATTACCTCCATGTAGACCGATAGCGGGGATTACGCTCCCGCACAAGCGTTGACGATGAAGTCGTACGTAGCCGACCTCGAGGTCGCGGAGAACTTGCCGCGATGATGTAGACGATGACGCCGGGGTGTCGACGATGACCTGCGTCGACGGGCGTCGGGCGGAAGGTGGCGTGGCGCCGGCAGCCGGGGGGGTGTGGCGCCGGCGGCAGGGCAGCGACAGGGCTGCTGGGTGGGCGAGACGACGTCGCCCAGGCTCCTCAAATGTGGCGCCTCCGAGCACTCGCAAACATACGGAGCTTAACAACAACCCCCGGTCATTCAGATCCAGCTGAAATCGCAGGGGTAGAACTTTTCTGGAATCCCGCAGGGCAACGGCGCCCGACGATATAGCTTTGGTGGATAGAGGAGGCAAAACGGGCGGAGAAACAGCTCGGCCGGCCTGCTACAAATTTAATTGTATTTTCCATGGATTAATCCAATTAATATGCCTTGCTATATAAAGGGGGGAGGGGGTGTGCAAACTCCCTAGCTCCCCCATGTGGGACTAAACAAAGGAGGAGGTGGGGGGGTGGCGCACCCACCATGGGCTGGCCGCACCAGCCATGGGCCCCACCCCCTTTATTGGTGCGGCTCCCCCTAACCCCAATTGGACCATTAGGTGGGCTGCCCCTTTTTCCTTTATTTTTAATTAATATTAAATTAATATAAAATACTATTAATTCATAATTAATATATTTACATATAATTTAATCTCCCGTGACTCCGAAACATTTTCCGGACCACCCGAACATCTTTCGGACATTCCTGGAACCATTCCAGACCTTCCCGGAACTCCTTCCGGACCACCGGAACCCTTTCCGGATCATTTCTCTCTCTCCAATAAAATCCTATAAAATCCAGAACCTTCTCCAGGTGTCGTTAAGACCTTAAGTTTGTTACGCTACGGTTCGAGAACACTCCAGACATGACCGAGACCCTTCGCTCGTCAATGACCGCCAGGGATACCTGGATGCATATGACGGTCCCTGTGCATTCTACGAATATCGTCGTTGAACCATAAACATGATATTCATTCCCTTTGTCTCTGCGATACTACCTTGTCCGAGATGTGATCGTAGACATCCAATGTCCTGTTGCATCTCGTTACCGACATAGGTTATTAACTCGTCTGTGATATTACATCTCCATGACCTAGTCATAAGCTGCGCAGCTATATATAGATGCAATCTCACCGAGTGGGCCCAGAATATCTTTCCATTACAAGAATGAACAAATCCCGCTCTTGATCCTTACGTCTTAACATACTCTTTCGGGATACCCAAGATGGACACCGTTATTGTCATGCTATATAAGACACAACGTTTGATGCTCTCAAAGTACTCCTACGAAGTAGCAATTAGCACGATCTCACGGTCTAAGGAATAAGCTATCATATTACTTATTTATTGCAAATGACAAACATCGTAATACGATCTTGTTGCAATACTTTGCGTATGTCCATCACCTTATTCTACTAATAAGATGACCCCATTGTCAACCGACGTCATTGTCCTTGACCGGGAATCTCGATCAACTGTTGCCCAATGGACTAGTTCATATAGAGGCTCACTAGGGACTCTGGTTGTCTATGTATTACACGTGTATTAATAATTCCGATTAATACAGTTATAGCATAATACAAAAACCTATTATAAACTTATGAGATAATGCAATAAATACTATTTATTTATTTGCCTCTAGGGCATATCCCCTTCAGTCTCCCACTTGCACTAGAGTACAAATAAACTAGTTGCATTTTACTTCATCAAAAACCCCTTATCCAATAAGCGTTATATGATAATGCTTGCTTGTGGAAGAGTGTTACTCTGACAATCTGTACAATACATAATTGTGCATTCTTTTGCGATCCATTGATATCAACTCGTTTGATATCAACATGTTATCTAATAACATATATACAAATACCGTAACTAAGTGAGACTTTTATTTCCCAGCGCTTACTCTGATTCTGTTAACCAGATAATTGCCTTGAAAACACACTCAGTCATAGAGAGCTCCTTGTAACAATTACAACCTCGCGATATCTATATATACTTTCACACCCATGTAGAAGACTTGACATACTTATGTCAATCCAAAAACTAATACACTTCTACTTCCAGTAAATTCTAAATTTACTTTTACAACTGTTCTTCTTCTAAGAACATCGGTCATATTTCATCGAGCAGGTAATATGGTTTCTGTATGACGTCTAATATCACATAATAGACCAACATGTTATACAACCACCATTACCGTGTGTCATTACTCTTAATGATTAATTGGATTTCCAAGGACTATCCTTTGGTTTTAATCTATTCTGACTCCTCAGATATAATCCAAAACAACTCGACTAACTATTTAAAATTCCCGTTCTATTCCAAATAGACACTAACTTTCAAATAGTTTCACAACTTCATTAATTCTAATGGTACGATTCACAATGTGTCATTTACACAAGATGAATTCGGCTCCCACTCAAATTATGTCTCCACACATTTGAGAACACGAGCTCCCACTCAAATTATGTCTCCACACATTTGAGAACACGAGCTCCCACTCAAAACATGTCTTCTACATATTTGAGGTTCTAAGCTCCCACTCAAAAATATGTCCTTTACAGATTCTACCCGAGTGAACTAACTTTGACTCCCACTTAAATTCATAATTTATTTCGACATTTTGGTCAAACCAAAATCATTGATCTCTTATCAATTCGAATTCAATACAAACTACAGTATTCCATTAATACAAATCCCACAGACTTCAAGCATGTCTACATCAATGTAGTCAACAAATTTGATCTTGTCCAAGACACATTTCTTGACAAAATATGCTTTCACGTCTGTCTTATAGTTACATTTCTCATATAACACTTTATATGATGATCAAGAAATCTTATTTCTCCAAAAGGAATTACAGCAACATTTACTGTTTCAATCCTTTCTAAATGTAACTTGGATTTTCAGGCTCAAAAGCCTTTGTTCGTATTCTGACATTTTCTCAACTTTCTTTGTATTCATAAGGTGCACCTTGATCTGTCAACAAGATCTGAAACACTTAATATTATGCTGTGACCTGACAACAATATTAAATATAACAGCACTTTATTTAGAGGCTTCTTTCATGAAAACATTATGATTTTCACGAAGAGGATTGCAAGCAGAAAACAATTTTCTAGTCTCCTTCACTCTTAATCATCAACTTTTCATTTGTAGACATATATCTTTTGGAACACTTTCCAATATTCTACTTTTATGAATATAGGTCTGACACCTTATTTCAAGCTTCTAATTTTATTCCATTAACCATAATTTGAAAAATCATATTTTCCTCGGAATTACATAGACAACAATACAAGTTTTGTTTCTATTGGGTTTTGGAATACACTCTCATCCAATGTGAGTGATCTACAAAGAACTATTCGTGTATATTCTGAATTATCGTATAATCATCTATATAACGACACTATTGTCGATCACACGAATTACTGTTGAAAAACATCTGCTTTCTAAAGTGGTCATCGACTATAATGTTTCGAACATATTAAGAGATTCTAAGACAGATTCTGAAAGACCACACTTTATCTAAAATAGAGTATGATTATAATACTTCACATATCACCATATATGATATTATAATATTGCGAAACGAATTTCCACAAGTCTTTTGTGTTGAAACCATAATTCAAAAATATTGCCCTTTTGATCGAATTTTGCGAATACGATATTCACAAATCTTTCTTCTGAAAAACCCCATTTGATCTTTTATCAAATTAATTTCAGACTCATGATTTATTATGCAAATACACTTATTTACCAATAATCATAGAAGAATTCGGATCAAGGAAAAATTCACCATATAATTAATTTAATAATCATTCGAAATGACTCTTAATTAATTTCCTTTCGTATTGACACTTCAATACTAATTTTAAACTTAATCAATTCGGCACATGTAATAGATCAAAGTATCTATTACTTCTTACATTGCCTTTATGATCAAATTCGATGGTGTTTGTTCTAGTAACAAAATCTTTTATTCCTTGGACACATAATTTTATCATTCCCGCTATTATAAATGTATATCATACGCATAATGTAATTGAGATGTGATACAAATTACTCATAATATAAAACAACTGCTTTATAACATAAAACAACTGATTTGTTTTATATGAATAACTATGTCTTGTAACATTCAAGACACCAAACTAGATCACACTCTCACTATTACAAAATGTCTTATCAAAAACTATTGATGATAACTAATATGATATCTCGAGGGCGTGAGCACTACTGGCCATCAACTTCCTTGCTTGCCATCACTTGTGCACTGTCACGTCACCCATCGTCGCATACTTGTGATGATCAGGGACTGTTTCATAAACAGAACAAGTATCAAATACTTTTCATCAAGTATGAGAAGAATACATTTATATCTTCGTATATCAAATATACCCGTAGCGTCGAAGAACTCTTCTTCGATGGAATCAACTTTTAGAGATTTGAACTTGTTCACGAACGTGAAGAAGCTCATCGTGTCTCTATAGCATATTCACGCACATGCTCTTCATAGCTAGGAGGCAAAGATATAAGCGCAGTCTCTATTGCACTAGAGTCCGCTATCTAGAAATCGTAGATATTCACAAGCCTGAAGTAGATGTCATACAACTTCTTCAAATGAGTCTCCAGACAGGTATGCTCCCCATGTGAATGGTCCGGAACTTTCTAATCTGTCTGAACTGCTCAAGACTCAATTCATCTTTGAATTGTCCTTTGATCGCATCAATCACGACATATGGCTCCATGTGTTGAAACAACTTTCAACTCTGGTGCTAGGCATACGCTCATGACGACCTCCACTTCTATTAAAATATCATGATGCTTACGGAACTCATCATCTTCCTCCTTGCTAGCAGAATCATCTGGTCTATCTCCTAACTTATGTTCTAGGACATATAGGATGTTTGTTGTGTTGGAGAATGTTTCTAAAACCAATGTACCATCTGATGAAGTTGGACCCGTCGGCTTCTAAGGTAGAATCCGGGCTCTTGAGGAAGTAACCGAAATATAGTTCCGTAGTCTACAGATGTGATCGCAAAAGAGGTAAGGTAAAGTTTATAACATATGTGAGTTTTAGTTTTGTAATCATATTATCAAACACACTCCACTAAAATTATTATCCCTAAAATAATGATAGTGATTACACGACCCCCATCCACTATACCACCCCCGATCGTCACGGCCGGCGGCACAGCTTCAAAGGTGGACATAAAATGTCGATCACAACAACTCTGTGACTCATGCTCGATCTTTCGATCTTCCCGTGTTCCGAGGCCATATCTGCATATGCTAGGCTCGCCAATCAAACCTCGAAGGCCCTGCGCGTGCAACATGGCTTACACCCACTGTATGCGAACGACGATATGTCTGACACCCGATCGTCACGGCCTGCCTCATAACGTAGAACTTTCTTGGTGGTGCGCAACGAGGGAGAACACACTTTTGGTATTTGTTAGGGATCATCCTATTTATGTTGCTACCGTTGTATATCTAACATATAAGCAATCAACAGGATGCACACACAACAACACACAATAATGATGCAATGAAGTGCGATGTGACATGGTCGATGCGCCTGGACCTCCATGGCGCCATGTGCCTGGCCCCGGGCGCCCCGGCATGGCTCCGAGTCTACGGTGCCCTCCATTGCCTCCGACAGTACGAGTAATATCAAACTTACCGTAACCATGTCACATAAAATAACGCCTCTGCAAAACAAAGTTAGACGCCTCTACCTTTATTTAGTTTTGCAAGTTTTACGTGGCATATAGGCTTATTCGTAAGAGAACCGTTTCCCTACCTACGAACTTTGTACCACAACGTCGATCGTATAATTGCATGTTTAAGCATCCCTTTCGGGCCCTCCATTGAAAATGCTTTGCCGACTAAAGAGAGAGAAACAGACACCCGCCAGCCACATATACGGTGCAAGCCGTATGTCAGTAGTAGAACCAGTCTCGCGTAAGCGTACGCGTAAAGTCGGTCCGGGCCGCTTCATCAACTCAATACCGAAGGCATCGCAAGTGCACGCTAGAGGGTAGCAAATATAAGAAAGACGTCCTCATTCAACATGAGTTCTAACCGTACCAGCATTACTACGCATAGATCGGCTCTGATACCACTGAAGGGGTTCCGGTGCAGAAAACAATAATTTTTCTAGCGTAAGAACACCCTAACTAGCCAGGATCTATCTATCTAGTACATGTGATAACGGTGGCGGAACGGGTCACATTACCTCCATGTAGACCGATAGCGGGGATTACGCTCCCGCACAAGCGTTGACGATGAAGTCGTACGTAGCCGACCTCGAGGTCGCGGAGAACTTGCCGCGATGATGTAGACGATGACGCCGGGGTGTCGACGATGACCTGCGTCGACGGGCGTCGGGCGGAAGGTGGCGTGGCGCCGGCAGCCGGGGGGGGGGGGGTGTGTGGCGCCGGCGGCAGGGCAGCGACAGGGCTGCTGGGTGGATGAGACGAAGTCGCCCAGGCTCCTCAAATGTGGCGCCTCCGAGCACTCGCAAACATACGGAGCTTAACAACAACCCCCGGTCATTCAGATCCAGCTGAAATCGCAGGGGTAGAACTTTTCTGGAATCCCGCAGGGCAACGGCGCCCGACGGTATAGCTTTGGTTGAGAGAGGAGGCAAAACGGGCGGAGAAACAGCTCGGCCGGCCTGCTACAAATTTAATTGTATTTTCCATGAATTAATCCAATTAATATGCCTTGCTATATAAAGGGGGGAGGGGGTGTGCAAACTCCCTAGCTCCCCCATGTGGGACTAAACAAAGGAGGAGGTGGGGGGTGGCGCACCCACCATGGGCTGGCCGCACCAGCCATGGGCCCTACCCCCTTTATTGGTGCGGCTCCCCCTAATGGGCCCCAATTGGCCCATTAGGTGGGCTGCCCCTTTTTCCTTTATTTTTAATTAATATTAAATTAATATAAAATACTATTAATTCATAATTAATATATTTACATATAATTTAATCTCCCGTGACTCCGAAACATTTTCCGGACCACCCGAACATCTTTCGGACATTCCTGGAACCATTCCAGACCTTCCCGGAACTCCTTCCGGACCACCGGAACCCTTTCCGGATCATTTCTCTCTCTCCAATAAAATCCTATAAAATCCAGAACCTTCTCCAGGTGTCGTTAAGACCTTAAGTTTGTTACGCTACGGTTCGAGAACACTCCAGACATGACCGAGATCCTTCGCTCGTCAATGACCGCCAGGGATACCTGGATGCATATGACGGTCCCTGTGCATTCTACGAATATCGTCGTTGAACCATAAACATGATATTCATTCCCTTTGTCTCTGCGATACTACCTTGTCCGAGATGTGATCGTAGACATCCAATGTCCTGTTGCATCTCGTTACCGACATAGGTTATTAACTCGTCTGTGATATTACATCTCCATGACCTAGTCATAAGCTGCACAGCTATATATAGATGCAATCTCACCGAGTGGGCCCAGAATATATTTCCATTACAAGAATGAACAAATCCCGCTCTTGATCCTTTTTTTTTTTTGAAGCTTTTATGACAGTGGGAAAGGATCCCGCTCTTGATCCTTACGTCTTAACATACTCTTTCGGGATACCCAAGATGGACACCGTTATTGTCATGCTATATAAGACACAACGTTTGATGCTCTCAAAGTACTCCTACGAAGTAGCAATTAGCACGATCTCACGGTCTAAGGAATAAGCTATCATATTACTTATTTATTGCAAATGACAAACATCGTAATACGATCTTGTTGCAATACTTTGCGTATGTCCATCACCTTATTCTACTAATAAGATGACCCCATTGTCAACCGACGTCATTGTCCTTGACCGGGAATCTCGATCAACTGTTGCCCAATGGACTAGTTCATATAGAGGCTCACTAGGGACTCTGGTTGTCTATGTATTACACGTGTATTAATAATTCCGATTAATACAGTTATAGCATAATACAAAAACCTATTATAAACTTATGAGATAATGCAATAAATACTATTTATTTATTTGCCTCTAGGGCATATCCCCTTCAGAACACCCCACCAAATGTGGCGCCCGTTGGCGTTGTTCCGGCCGGAGGGCGTGCCGATCCGCCCAACGCATCGAGCTGGTGCTGGCGCCGCTCGGTGAAATACTGATTCCACCGGTGTGGGTTCTCGGGATCCAAGAGGGGATCGTTGCGCTGCTCCTCCGGGAAGTCGTCGACGATGGCCTGGATCTCGACCCGCCGCGCGGCGCCTTGCGGCACGGGCACGCCGCCCGCTTTGAGTTTCCATGCGCCGGGGATGCGCATGTCTGGCGGCGCGGGATAATCGGCCTCGAACAGAAGCCGCGCCTCCCAATCGTGGAGGAAGCGTCGTCCGAAGCCGTTCGCGGCAGCGCCGTCGCCGGGTATCGCTCGGACATTGGTGCGGCGTGGGAGGCTGGGGTAGAGAGAAGCTACGGCGAGAGAGGGAGAGCTAGGGCAGAGAGAAGGCGGTGTGCTCTGCCTCGTTGGGGAGCTCGCGGTTATATAAGAGCCGGGGGCGGTGGTGGGAACGGCGTTGTCGCGCCATTAACTCTGGCGCGAGAAACCGAGGAGACGTACCAGCGGCAGTGCGCCATAACTCTAGCGTGTCATCACTCGGCGAGGCAGCAGGCAGATTGACCGGCGTGGGAGCTGAGGCGATGAAGACGAACACCACCGCTTTGCTCGTAACTTCCCGCCCTGTTTTCCCGCGCAAAAACACAGCTCCGGCGCCCCAGAAGGGCCCCAACGCGCCGGGTTCGGCCTGGGGACGCCGGATGAAAGAAGGCCCAAATCTGGCGCTTTTGGTCCTGGGAAGCGACGGACGAGAAATGGAAAAAATTCGCCGTCTGGAGCCCAAAAAGCGACCCGGTGGACGGATGAAGATGCCCTAACATGTCCCATCTCATATGTCGTCCGATTTTCATCTAATGGTCAACAGCGATCCAAAATTTAACTCAAAAACCAAACATTTTAGAAAAATTCAAACAATTCCAGTAAGTTAATATAGTCCGATCTTTATTCTGAGAAAGTTTCAAATCATTTGGACAGGACTATATTAAACTTATTGAAAAAAAATCTAGTTTTTCTAAAATATTTGATTTTCCAATTAAAATTTTAGATCGTTGTTGACCCTTGAATGAAGATCGGACGGCAGTCGATGGGCATGTTACATAGTGACATGCCCATGGCATGCACCTGATCTCAGTCCAAGAAAGACAGTACTGGGCCTGGTGGCATTGACCCCGTAGACTCCCTTTTTCTCTTTTAGGTAACTAGCACAAATACAAGGGCACAGTTTGTTTAAAGTTTTGGTTATACTAGGTAAATCTGGCGCGGCGTGACTCCGCGCCCTTGGCGTGATATTAGGGTATTTCGTAACATCGTTGTAAAGAAGCGTGAACTTACTCATAGATATATGTCTTGTAAAAATGTTTCACTTTGAAAATTGGATCTCATTGGACATGGCTACTGGCGTAGAATTAGGAATTAACGCTTATTCCGACCGGCCTCGTGTGGTCGGCCGATCAGGCTGACAACTAAAGGACAACGGTAAAACGTATTAAGAAAACTATAGAAGTAGAATAATACACTGAATTGTTGAATAAAGAAAAATTGAACAAATGACTCAATTGATCAAGATAATGGACTAAAGCCTATATCCATTTACATGTGTTGTGCAAGGTGAATATGTGCATTGGTTGCAATAGAAAACTATTTTCAGGGAAAGCAAAGGAAAATTAAAACAGATGAATGAACTACCTTAACCAGTTTTAGAGATTCATGAAATTTCAACAGCTAAGATATTAGCATGTATTGCTTCGTTGGGTCGATTATTTGATTGTAGGGATAATTGATTTGTAGAGCGGCTGTATTTTTCTTAAGCTGTAAATTGTTGATTACATTAGGTTTTAGAAGAATGTTATTAATTCCGCAAGTATAATATATGTAATACTTGCTACGGGGGAATAGTATGTAACATTCATGGTAAAAACATACATAGAGAATACATTTTGGCTAGCTAAGTTACATTTATTTTATAAGATTTTCTTGTAAGAATTGTCAATAAGTCTGTTTAGTTTTTTTTTTGCATTGTTTGATGCGCGGATATATTTGTATGTTTTCTATAGTAAAGGATACTATGTTTATGTATTGTTTTGTGGTTAGTTCTTTTTTTTGTTTCAAACGTGTGACGTGTAAGGAAAACGATATATTTTTTTGTTGAGCTGTATGTATGAGTGTTAGCTGCAGGCACGTAGTTTTGTTGTTTAGGATACGTGTCTGATTGCATGCTTTGCAGGTGTGAGTGTTAGTTGCAGGCACATATTTTTTTTGTCTAGGATACGTGTCTGACTGCATGTTGTGCTAATCCTTATCTGTTGTTGTAGATAGGGATGCTGCTCTTGCTGCTATATAAAGCGGGCGGTAGTGGGGCGGTAGTGTAAGGCAACAACATACGAAAGAAGGGCTCTCTATAGAGGCGGGATATCCAGTGTAATCGTTTAGAAATTTAGATGTCGAAGAATCTCCAGCTCTGGTCAGATTTGTCGAGATGCTCGAGGGATCGCCAGTTCTGGTCGGATTTGTCGGTATGCTCGAGGAAGGACGTCGATGAGCTGCTACCCCCAGAGCATGATGTTGTTCAGTTTTGGTTAAAAGAAGGTGACACAGATTTAGAGCAGACTGTTCGTGATGTTCTCTCATCTTACTTCATTTTCAGAAGTTTGTTTGATGTGAGAAAGGGTAGTAACGGTGTTTCTGTGTTTGCGATAGCACAGCGTGAAGAGCATGCTTCTCGTCTTCATGGGAAAATCTTTTGTTTAGAAGAAGCGGGATGGTTATATAGTGCGAAGGTTCATCGCTCTCGGATGGACAATAAAGATCTAGCTGAAGACGACATGCCAGACATAGAGCTTGAGTTTTGGATTTAGTTATGTAATAGCATGTCTATATTTAAATAAAGGAGCTATGCTACGTATAGGTGCGTAGGTTGTCGGCCAGGTTAAGTTTTTAGTGGGCAAGGTTGGTGTACTATTCGAATAAATATATAAATCATGAGTGATGTTGATGTTGTTGTAAGTTGTGATAAAGTGTTGTCACTACTTAGATAAATATGTAAGTGATGAGTGACGTGGATGGTGTTGGAAGCTGTAACGTGGTATTGTTTTAATTTTTAGCATTCGCGGGTGTTTGTAAGCAGCGGAACAAAATGTAAACTGTATTTCGAAAAAATGGAGCTAAGCGCGGCCATGGAGCGCCGTGGAGCAAATAGAACTTAAGCTTGGTATTGTTTTTTCTGTAAGCCATATGAAGAATCGTCCTGTAAAAGCAATTTAAATACGGCAATTCGAATAGTTTCACGTGGTATTGTTTTAATTTTTAGCATTCGCGGTGTTTGTAAGTAGTAGAACAAAATGCAAACTGTATTTCGGAAAAATGGAGCCAAACGGGGCCATGTCGCGCCCGTGAAATAAAGAAAATTCCATCTAGTAAATAAGATTTGAATTAGGTAGTTTTAACATTTTGAAGTTATCATTTGGGTTTTTTTTCATCTTTTCTCCGATGGATACGTTGAGAGGTATTGATTATCCGTAGTTAACCTTTTGTTGATTTTCTCTAAATTGACACCAAATTGGAACTTTAAAACGGTGTTGAAGCGGGCCGTAAGTAATTATTTTTGTTGTGATCAATGTGGTCATTTTTCATATTTTCGTGCTGACTATATTTGAAGATAATAATTGTAAGTATTTTGAACATTTTGAATTTTTCTAGATTAACACCAAATTGGAAACTTTAAAATGGTGTTACAGTAGGCCATAATTAATTATTTTAGTAGGCCATAAGTAGTTATTTTTTTTGTGATCAATGTGGTCGTTTTTTTCATATTATGTTGTTGAATATGTTTGAAGGTATTTACTTTAGTAGGCCATAAGTAATTATTTTTCTTGTGGTCAATTTGGTCATTTTTTTCATACTATGTTGCTGAATATGTTTGAAAGTATTTACTTTAAATGGTGCTTACTTTATGTAGTTAACATTTTGTTGCTAACATTTTGTGTTTTTTTGGTCTAAATTTAGTGAAATTCGAAACTTTTCAAACACGTTGCGGTGTGCCATAAATAGGCAGGGATTTTTTTTGTGGTAAGGTTGATATTTTTTCCATATTTTTCTCGTGCTTATATTTGAAGGCTTTGAATTAAGTAGTTTGAACATTTTGAAGTTATCATTTGGATTTTTTTCATCTTTTCTCCGATGGATACGTTGAGAGGTATTGATTATCCGTAGTTAACCTTTTGTTGATTTTCTCTAAATTGACAGCAAATTGAAACTTTAAAACGGTGTTGAAGCGGGCCGTAAGCAATTATTTTTCTTGTGATCAATGTGGTCATTTGTCATAATTTCGTGCTGATTATATTTAAAGATAATAATTGTAAGTATTTTGAACATTTCAAATTTTTCTAGATTGACACCAAATTGGAAACTTTAAAATGGTGTTACAGTAGGCCATAAGTAATTATTTGAGCAGGCAATAAGTAGTTATTTTATTTGTGGTCGATTTGGTCGTTTTTTTCATATTATGTTGCTGAATATGTTTGAAGGTATTTACTTTAGTAGGCCATAAGTAATTATTTTTTCTTGTGGTTAGTTTGGTCATTTTTTTCATACTATGTTGCTGAATATGTTTGAAAGTTGTTACTTTAAATGGTGCTTACTTTATATAGTTAACATTTTGTTGCTAACATTTTGTTGTTTTGTTTGGTCTTAATTTAGTCAAATTCGGAACTTTTCAAAATGCGTTGCGTTGTGCCATAAATAGGCAGGGATTGTTTTTGTGTTAAGCTTGATATTTTTTCCGTATTTTTCCCGTGCTTATATTTGAAGACTTTTATGTACTATTCACTTCAAATCGTTAATCTTTTGTTGTTTTTTTGTCTAAATTTAGTCAAATTTTAAATTTTGCAAATGCGTTGCATTGTGCCATAAATAGTTAGGATTTTTTTTGGTGGTCATTCTGATTTTTATTTTTATTTTTTCTGGTGGATAAATCTAGAAACATTAATTTTCCAACTATTAATCATTTCCTGTTTTTTTCAGTAAAATCGGGAGGCACTGACAGGCCTGGCCCACCGCGACGTCAGGCTGACGTCAGCGGCGGCCGGAGCAGCCGCGGCGGCGATGCGCACGCCGGCGGCGAATCCCGGCGAGGCAGGCCGCGTGAGGCGTCGCGCTGGACGCGCGCGGACGCGGGCTGCCCGGTAGCGGCGGCGCCGCCGCCTATTGGTCGCCGGAGCGGCGCCGGCGGCGTGCGCACGCGGCGGCCACCGCGGAGCACGGCGCGGACGAATCCGTCGTGGAGGCGGCGCCCCGGCGTCCGACCTTCGGCGAGGAGGCAGAGGACGCGGCGGCGCGTCCCCGTGGATCCGACCGGGGAGGCGCGTACCGGCGGCGGCCTGGAGGCCGCGGGAGAGAGAAGAGGGAGGGGGGGGGGGGGAGTGCGGTGGGATTTTTACAGAAAAGTCCGTCGAGTGTTGCAGATTTGCGTTCAGGTCCTTCGGCGCGTTAAATTTTGGACCGCGGGGCACGGGCTCGCTCTTTCGGATGCTTTTTGTGCAAAACAGCCCCGGGTACCGTCGGATCGGGAATTGACGGCCAGGATGGGGCACTGTAGCTAAGCTACACTCAACAACAGTGTCATGTGGGGCCAGGAGCGAGGAGAGGACGTGAAACCTTGTGTCTTTCATATATAGGGTAATAATTTGGTGTTATGAAGATATTTCTTTCTGATGTTTACCTTATTTATTATAAATACGCGTCGTTCGTCTTGAAAGGATGAAGTTTACTTCTTTATTGTGATAATAGTTATATTGTAAAGAAATGAAATTAAAGAGTCACTGTTTGTAGTTTGTTGAAAATTTCGGTTATATAATTTGGTGTTATGAAGATATTCCTTTCTCATGTTTATTTTGTGAATGGTTATATTGCAAATAAATGAGGTTAAATAGTTATGAAATGTTTTGCAAAATATATAATTATATTATCACTATTTTAATCAAAACCTTATTTATATAATCAGATCAATTTTGGCCTTTGTTTGCTTAACAAACACATACTGAAAACACGAACTCTGATTTTTTATTCTTGATGGAAGAGAGTTTTGGTATGTTTAATGTAAAAATTATTTTGGTAATGTATTGCACATTTTATGGTCCTAAAATTAAAATAAATATAATATAATTAAAATAAATTTTGTAAACACACGTAAATTTTATACTGATAATATGTTTTTGCATTATTTCCTATTGATCTACGGTTGTATATATGATGTATGTAAAATACATGCATGAACTTTGCATTGTATTACATGTTATTTCAATCATATTTGGATCATATAAGGGTTATATCATCATTTTATATTAATTTTGGGAATATTTCATATTTTCCCCATATTTCTGGAATTAACTCTTCACAATCAGAAACCCTATTTTTCAATGTTTTTACCTTTCAGGGATCCGAACGTCGTACAAATGACCTAACATTTCACGGGATCATTTTTTGGAAGGAAGGAAACGTACGAGTCAAGGATCAACAAAAAAGGAAGTCCGAGGAGGAAAAGAGGGGCCCCACGCGGCCAGATTCCTTGGTCGTGTGGGGCACCTCATCTCCCCCCTCGAGCCTCCGATGCCGTCGATCTTCGTCCCCGTGGCTGGCTCTTGACGTAAAACGACTATAAAAATAGTCTCCTGATGCCTTTCGGAAGGTGAAAGGATCGGTATGACACTGATGTCTACGCACGCTTCTATTCTCGTAGACAGTGTTGGGCCTCCAAGAGCAGAGGTTTGTAGAACAGCAGCAAGTTTCCCTTAAGTGAATCACCCAAGGTATATCGAACTCAGGGAGGTAGAGGTCAAAGATAACCCTCTCAAGCAACCCTGCAGTTAAGATACAAAAAGTCTCTTGTGTCCCCAACACACCCAATACACTTGTCAGATGTATAGGTGCACTAGTTATGCGAAGAGATAGTGAAATACAAGTAATATGGATGATTATAAGTAGTAATTGCAATCTGTAATAAAAATGGCAGCAAGCAAACATGTAGCAGAACTTGTTGGAAACGGTGTTTCAATGCTTAGAAACAAGGCCTAAGGATCCTACTTTCACCAGTGGACATTCTCAACAATGACATCAAAGTTAAATAAATAAACACTACTCTCAAACACTCTCATGTTGGATAACAAACACTATTCATTGTGTAGGGCTACAAGAGCACCCTCAAAGTCAGAGTAAACTGACACCAACAACGTCATAAAGGAATCACACACGGTGCACACACTGTCACCGTTACAACCGTGAATAACCCCGGAGTTCATATTAAAGTAACCTCTAGAGTGCATAATAGATAAAGAGTAGCATCACATATTCAACTAGATTACAAAGCTCATGATCACATAAAAGATCACATCATGGGAGAGAGAGATAGACCACATAGCTACCGTAGATCCCGTAGCCCCGGGGGAGAACTACTCACTCCTCATCGTAGGAGTCAGCAACGGCGATGGAGATGGCGGTGGAGTCGATGGAGATGGCTCCGGGGGCAATTCCCTGTCCCGGCAGGGTGCCGGAACAGAGACTTCTGTCCTCCGAATCTTGTCTTCGATGGCGGCGGCGCTATGGACCCGTGGAGGAAATATCGAACACCCTGCTAGGGTTTTTAGTCTGGGGGGTATATGTTGGCGAAAGGGCGAGGTCGATGGCGCCCCGAGGGGCCCACATCACCTCCTCGCGCGGCCAGGATGCCTGCCGCGCGAGCACGTGGTGGCGGCTCCTCGGTCGCCCACTTCGTCTCGTGTTCGACTTTCTGGAACGTTCCCGATGAAAAACGGAATTCAGAAAAGAAATCGTCCAATTCCGAGAATATTTCCTTAATTACTTTTCTGAAACCAAAAACAGCATAAAACAGGGAACTGGCACTGTGGCATCTTGTTAATAGGTTAGTCCCAGAAAATGCATAAAACTATATAAAATGCATATAAAACATGTAATAAGTTGATATAATATAGCATGGAACATAAGAAATTATAGATACGTTGGAGACGTATCAACATCCCCAAGCTTAGTTCTACTCGTCCCGAGTAGGCAAGAACGATAAAAGAAGAATAATTTCTGAAGTGACATGCTTAAACACAATCTTGATCATAATATAATGTAAGGCTCATGTTATGAATGAAGTGACTCAAGGCAATGATCTATAGTTTGCTAACAAATAGACAAGGAGTAAACAACTACATCATATAAGTAAAACTTTTCATGAATAGTACTTTCAAACAAGCATCAAAAAGATTTGCATAAGAGTTAACTCATAAAGCAATATTATCTAAGCAAAAGAGCATTGAAGCAACACAAAGGAAGATATAAGTTTCAGCATTGGCTTTCAACTTTTGAACATGTATATCATATAGATAGTTGTGAACACAAAGAAATATAACAAGTGCAATAAGTAAGCATATAAGAATTGTTGCACACAGTTGACACAAGTGTCTGCTTCGGGGATAGAAAGAAGTAGGTAAACTGACTCAACATAAAGTAAAAGATAGGCCCTTCGCAGAGGGAAGTAGGGATACAAGCATGTGCTAGAGCTTCTTAGTTTTATAGGTTTTTGAAATCATATAGAGAGCATAAAAGTAAGTTTTGAGCGGTGTTTGTCGTTGTCAACCAATGGTAATGGGCACTCTACCCCCCTTGTCAACCAGACTTTCAAGAGCGGCTCCCATGAAGGACGTTATTTCTACCAGCAAGGTAGATCATCCCTCTTATCCCTTTTGTTTACACATATAGTTAAAAACTGTTGTCATTGCTTGACTGATTGGATCAGGGCAAAAATGTGAAGAGATTTCAGCGGTTAAAGTTGTAATTAATTGGGACTGGGCACCCCATTTGCCAGCTCTTTTTGCAAAGTTAATGGATAAGCGGTGTATATGCCACTAGTCCGGTTGGTGAAAGTCTGTCTAAAAGCAAATGACAAGGTTGATATCCGTAACACCACATACTTCCTCATGAGCTAATAAACATTGACACAAATAAGGGATAATAAATTTTGAATAAAAGGTAGCACATGAAGTATTTACTTGGAATGGCAGGAAATACCATGTAGTAGGTAGGTATGGTGGACACAAATGGCATAGGTTTTGGCTCAAGGATTATGGATGCACGAGAAGCATTCCCTCTCAGTACAAGGCTTTGGCTAGAAAGGTTGTTTGAAACAAACACAAGTATAAACTATGACAACAAGACGTATATAAAAACATATTGCAAGCATTATAAAACTCTACATTGTCTTCCTTGTTGTTCAAACACTTTAACTATAAAATATCTAGACCTTAGAGATACCAAACATGCAAACTAAATTTCAGCAAGTTTTACGGTAGTTCCTCACAAATAAGTTTTAACTACATGATGTAAAAGCTTAAACATGATCTACTTGAGAGCTCAAAACAATTGCCAAGCACCACAACATGCAAGATAACAATCCATAAGAGCATGTATATCTTTCTTTATACCATCTACCACATTTAGCATTTTCTGTTTCCAACCAAACACCAATCAACTTATTTAAAAGATAAACTCTCCAAGTATTTAACAATGAGATATGAGAGTGTAACATAAGAAAAACTAACAGCTCTAACAAGAGATGCATGAAAAAGAAGAGCTAATAGTATTGAAATAACATAGAAGAATACTCAACAAATATAAATGTAGAATACGAGTATTCATAAGAAAAAGCGGAGCGTGTCTCTCTCCCACAAAGGAATGCTAGGGTCCATTTTATTCAGAGAATGAAAATAACAAAAACAAAAACAAAAAGCAAACAGACGCTTCAAGCAAGCACATAAGATGTGGCGGAATTAAAATATAGTTTCACTAGAAAGGACCTGATAGTTTGTTTATGAAGAAGGGGATGCCTTGGGCATCCCCAAGCTTTGACGCTTGAGTCTTCTTGAAATATGCTTGGGTGACCCACGGGGGCATCCCCAAGCTTTGGCTCTTTCATCTTCTTGATCACATCACATCATCCTTCTCTCTTGATCCTTGAAAACTTCCTCCACACCAAACTCAAAGTAAACTTCATTAGAGGGTTAGTGCATAATCAAAAATTCTCATATTCTGCATGAACACAATTGCTACCAATGCTACTGGATATTAGCTACAGCCACTGATACTTTATGGAACAAAAAGATCCATTCAAAATAGTAAAAGAGGCATTGCAAAATAAATTGCAGAATCTGTCAAAAACAGAACAGTCTGTAAAGACGAAATTTTTCGGGGCACTTAACTTGCTCAAATCAGAAAACTCAAAACTAATGAAAGTTGCATACATATCTGAGGATTACGCACAAAAAATCCCAGGTCCATCTGATTTTTCTGTAAAGAGTTATGAATTTAACGGTGGACAGCAGAAAACAGTTTTTGCACAGCAATCCAAATCTAGCATCAACTTCCTACTAGAGGCTTTACTTGACACAACAATGCGATAAAATAAAGATACAAAGGAGTTGCTACAGAGTTAAGCATGCTCCTTGACTCAATATAAAAGAAAATAACAGAAATAAAATATTGGGTTGTCTCCCAAAAGCTCTTTCTTTATAGCCATTAAGATAGGCATAGTGATTTTTATGATGCTCTCATAAAATGAGAGTTGAAAACCGAAGAGAGCATCAAGAGGCAAATATCAAACACATTTAAGTCTAACCCTCTTCCTATGAAAAATAATCTTGTAAAGAAACAAGTCATGAAAGCACAAAGCAACAAACATAGGAGAGCAAAACAAGTGCAACTTTAAAATTTTCAACATAAAGAGGGGAAACTTAATATTGTTGAGATACATAAAACCATGTTTCCCTCTCTCATAATAACTTTCAGTCGTAGAAATAAATTCAACCATATAACCACAAGAATCATTCAACTTAGATAACATAGGCACATAAAGAGGATCATTAAATTTATTTTGGAATTCATTAGCATGCTTCCCTCTTTCAAAATAGTTATTAAGATCAATATCAAGTTTAAGATCATGGTTGCAACAAAGATTTGGAACTAGAGACAATTGCAAACCACATAAGTATTTCTCAACATAAGCAAATTTCTCCTCCATGGTGTAATTAGGAGAATTCAAGAACAAAGTAGGACTCTCATGAGTAAGAGTACCATCACAAGCAGCAATTATATCATTTTTATCCTCAACTTCTAAACATAGAGGATTATCAATAAGCATAGGACCATCATCTAAAGCATTATCATATAGTATATTTAAGCAACACTCATCATTATCATCTATAAGTTCACAAGTAGCATCATGAATAAAATTTACAACATAACTATCACATAAAACATTCTTATCATGAGCCACGTGCATGAAAGAATTAATACTCTCCACATAAGCACAGTCATTCTTATTAATTGTAGTGGGAGCAAATTCAAAAAAATAGCTATCATTATTATTCTCATCACCATAATCATCAAATATAGGAGGCATATCATAATCAACATAAACCATATCCTCAATACTAGGTGGGCTGAAAATATCACAATGATTATAATTATCATATATTGGAGGCAAGGTATCATCAAATAAAATTTTCTCCTCAAAGCTTGGGGGACTAAAAATAACACATTCATCAACAACAGCTTCCCCAAGCTTAGACTTTTCCATAGCATTAGCAATAATGGTGTTCAAAGAATTCATACTAATAACATTGCTACCAGCATGCAAATAAAGTTCCATAGGTTTTTTAATTTTCTCTTCAAACACTTCATGTCCTAACTCAAGATAAATATTATAAAGCTCTCTAATATTTTTGTTGTTTTCCATTTAGCCTAACTAGTGAAAAATAAAAACAAGAAACAAAAAGTAATAACTGCAGGATCTAAAGGAGATACCTTCGAGCACTCACACAACAGCAACGGTGCTAGAAAATAGCTTAGTAGCCAGAGGATGTGAGTACCTTTTACCTTACCTCCCCGGCAACGGCGCCAGAAAATAGCTTGATGTCTACGCACGCTTCTATTCTCGTAGACAGTGTTGGGCCTCCAAGAGCAGATGTTTGTAGAACAGCAGCAAGTTTCCCTTAAGTGAATCACCCAAGGTATATCGAACTCAGGGAGGTAGAGGTCAAAGATAACCCTCTCAAGCAACCCTGCAGTTAAGATACAAAAAGTCTCTTCTGTCCCCAACACACCCAATACACTTGTCAGATGTATAGGTGCACTAGTTATGCGAAGAGATAGTGAAATACAAGTAATATGGATGATTATAAGTAGTAATTGCAATCTGTAATAAAAATGGCAGCAAGCAAACATGTAGCAGAACTTGTTGGAAACGGTGTTTCAATGCTTAGAAACAAGGCCTAGGGATCCTACTTTCACCAGAGGACATTCTCAACAATGACATCAAAGTTAAATAAATAAACACTACTCTCAAACACTCTCATGTTGGATAACAAACACCATTCATTGTGTAGGGCTACAAGAGCACCCTCAAAGTCAGAGTAAACTAACACCAACAACGTCATAAAGGAATCACACACGGTGCACACACTGTCACCGTTACAACCGTGAATAACCCCGGAGTTCATATTAAAGTAACCTCTAGAGTGCATAATAGATAAAGAGTAGCATCACATATTCAACTAGATTACAAAGCTCATGATCACATAAAGGATCACATCATGGGAGAGAGAGATAGACCACATAGCTACCGTAGATCCCACAGCCCCGGGGGAGAACTACTCACTCCTCATCGTAGGAGTCAGCAACGGCGATGGAGATGGCGGTGGAGTCGATGGAGATGGCTCCGGGGGCAATTCCCTGTCCCGGCAGGGTGCCGGAACAGAGACTTCTGTCCCCCGAATCTTGTCTTCGATGGCGGCGGCGCTCTGGACCCGTGGAGGAAATATCGAACACCCTGCTAGGGTTTTTAGTCTGGGGGGTATATGTAGGCGAAAGGGCGAGGTCGGTGGCGCCCCGAGGGGCCCACATCACCTCCTCGCGCGGCCAGGATGCCTGCCGCGCGAGCACGTGGTGGCGGCTCCTCGGTCGCCCACTTCGTCTCGTGTTCGACTTTCTGGAACGTTCCCGATGAAAAACGGACTTCAGAAAAGAAATCGTCCAATTCCGAGAATATTTCCTTAAGTACTTTTCTGAAACCAAAAACAGCAGAAAACAGGGAACTGGCACTGTGGCATCTTGTTAATAGGTTAGTCCCAGAAAATGCATAAAACTATATAAAATGCATATAAAACATGTAATAAGTTGATATAATATAGCATGGAACATAAGAAATTATAGATACGTTGGAGACGTATCAGACACCTAGAGGGGGGGGGGGGGGGTTAATAGGTGCTACTCCAAATTTTAGTTCTTTTTAAATTTAGGCTTGACACAAAAGGTAAATTCTCTAGATATGCAACTACGGTGAATTTACCTATATGACAAGATAATAACTAAGCACGATAAACAAAGTAAAGGCGGTAAACAAGGATAGAGGTAACCGAAGTGAAAGCACGAGACGACAATGATGTATTCCCGAGTTCCTCCCATAAAGGGGAGTACGTCTCGTTGGAGAGGTGTGAACCAACACAATGGTTCAACAGCCACAAAGGCTTCACCCTCTTCTCCGGTGAACCGCACCACAAAGGTTTGGTTCACTTCAACTATCGGAAACCTTCAAGGCGGAGTCCGGAGCCTTTACAACAACGATTCGGGGCACGACCCACAAAGGGCTTGGGGGCTCCCGAACAGCTACAATCTGTCACAAAGACAATGTGTAAGTACAACAATGGGCTAGGTTTTCCTAGTGGAAACCCTAGCAAATGATCCCTCAAGTGAATGAGGGGGAAATGAAAAACGGCTCGGTGAAGATGTAGATCGAGGCCTTCTCCTTCAATCCTCCAAAGATCAGAGAGTTTGGGTGGAAGGATTGGGAGATCTATTGAATCTTGAGCTTGCAACAATGGTGGACTTTTTGTTCTGGTCGAGCAAGCTGGCTGGAGGTAGGGGGAGGGGTATTTATATCCCTCCAGAAATGTAGTCGTTGAAGCCAGTCTTTACACCGGAGTTTCCGGCCTAAGTAACCGGAAACTCCGGCCACAGGCGGAAACTCCGGCCCCCTCCAGGGGTTGAACACCTTCTTCGTGACTGAGGCTTGGGCATGCTTCTCTAGGCATCTGACCGGAAACTTTGGCTTGGGGCGGAAACTCCGGTCCTCATGGCCGGAAACTCCGCCCCCCACCAGGGGCTGAGCACAGCTTCTCAGTCTGGGCTCGGGCAGCTCTGTGGGACTTGAGGCCGGAAACTTTGGCCAGGGGCGGAAACTCCGGCCTCAGGGGCCGGAAACTCCGCCCCCCACCAGGGGCTGGGCAATTCTTCGAAACAGAGGCTTGGGCAAGTCTCCGGTGCAACTGAGCCGGAAAGTTCAGCAAGGGGCGGAAACTCCGGCCTTTGGGGCCGGAAATTCCGCCCCCCACCAGGGGCTGAACCACTTCAAATTCATTGCCTCTTTTCTCCTTTTTGGTGTTGATGCAAAAGGGTTGATCCTAATTAAACCTGCATCACTTAACACCACATTAAAACATCCAAAGTGTTGTTAACTAACACACAAAACAAAGAGATTACAAAATGTTCTTTCAATCTCCCCCTTTTTGGTGTTAGATGACAACACACGGATTTGCAATAAAATTCACTACACAAACATGTTTAACAGCTGAAAAGCTCCCCCTAGATGTGTGCATATAACTCATTTGCTTTGGAATGCAAATGCACACATATAGAGACAAAATAAAGCAAACAAGATATGTAATCAACACAATTCACAAACAAGACATATCACAATATTGGTTGAGTTTAGAGATAAGAACCGTACCTTGTGCATAAAACGTAGATATAAACCCATATAACCAAGGCACGATAGAGTAGGCTCAACCATACATAATAGAAATCCATATGTCTTACATCCACAAGTTCACAACACATAAGATGCAAATAAGTTCCAAATAACATAAAAGAGACACAAGCGCAATAAAATGATAAAAGCACATGCTTGTGTCCAACCCATGCAAATCCCGGAGAGAACCTAATAGAACTACTTCTCCCCCTTTGGCATCGAGACGCCAAAAAGGGAAAAGAGCAACTAACGAGCCCATGGAGATCACTCGGAGTCTTCGTCCATGTCATCATCCCCTTCTTGGTTGTAGTCCTCATCGAAAGGGTCCATGGGAGCCTTGCCGGTGTTGCGAGACGAAGAGGGAAATTAAGTCACATCCGCATAATCAGCCCAAGGAAAGACGTCTTGGTTCCATTGTTGAAGAGGGACCGTGTCGGACGAAGATGAGGAGATAATAGGAATGTAATATCCTAGAATTTTTCAAATTTTAAAAAATCAGAAAAATTTAAAACTTTTGAAAACTGTTATGTATTTTGCTTTGAAAAGAAAAATCAAGCATTGCATTCATGCATTCATGCATTAATGCATTCATGCATCAACATCAATTCATCATGTTGCTTAAATTACATAAGGATTTGAAATTAAAATTTATTTATATGTTTGTTTGGAATTAATTCCATAAACTTGTTATTTGTACCTTTATGAATATTCCATTTTTTTATTAATTTATTTTTGGGCAAGAATACTACCAAAAGGTTCTATTTTTAATAAGATTTTCAAAACATATTTTTATGAATTTTTCTGAAAAGTTTTGGTTAAGTTTAAAAATCAATTTTGAATTAAAAGTTTTAAAACAGAAAAGGTTTAAACAAAAAAAACTGCGCAGCGAGCCAACTGGGCCGAAGCCCATTTTCTCTCTCTCGCGCGCGCGACACGCAACGGCCCGCCAGCAGCCCAGCCGCGCCTCGCTCTCCTCTGTCACTGACGCGCCGGCCCCACAGTGACGTCAGGGATGACGTCACCTTTCCCCAACCTCCCGACGCGATTTCTCCGGCACCGAGTTCATCTCAAACTCGAGATTGATTCCGGATCGTTTAAACGACCTTATCCCGTGCCGTGCACCCCCATAAATACTCCAGCCCCGCCGCCTCCTTTCCCCTCCAAAACCCTAGCTCGAGCGCCCCTAGGCTGCCCGAAATCGAGCTCGAACCGTCCGCCACTGCCGCCGCCGTCTTCTGCCGTTTCCGGTGAGCCGCGACCTTCCGAGCTACTCTCATCCCTCCCCCTCGCTTCACCTTGAGCTTGCGCGTCTTCCTGACTTGGTGCGGTATTTTTATCCCGCAGCAAATCGTCGTGTCCGTGCACACCCGAGCTCGCCGGCGCCGAGCCGCTCCGTCCGCGAGTCCGCATCGCCCGAAGACACGCCGCGGGACGACGTCGCCTCCATCGCCTCTGCCACGTCGCGTAGAACCCCGCCGCCACCTCCTTTTGTCCGGGGGACCTCCGCATCGTCCACTTCATCCACGGCCGCCGCCGCGCCGCCGTCTTCCTCCTTTCCGGCGAGAGTTCCGCCGCCACGGTATGGTCACCGCCTCAGATCCGTCCGATCTGTTTTCTACGCCCCGGATTAGAACACCTAGATCGAACCGGTATGATCCAGTCAGCGCCTACGTGGATGCCTCGTCACTGCCTCGTCAGCGCCAAGTCAGATCCAGCTGGCCCAGAGATTTCAGCGATTTTTCTTAATAGATTAAAAATTGGCAGTTTTGCAGAATAGCCCATGTATCTTAGATCTATTATAACTTTTTATTGGTTTGGCCAAATTTAACAAACTTTATATTTTTGAAAAGCTCTCGACTTGTAGAATATTTTAGTTCTGTTGGAATTCAATTTTGACCTAGTTTAAATTATTCAAATTTCAAATTGAGAGTTTGAGTAAATTTGTCATAACTTTAAATCTATAAGTTCAAAAATTGTAAACAAAATTGTTTTATAAAGATAAGAATATTTGTAATATTATGTCCCTGTTAGAAAATATTTTTGTAAAGAATTTTATATGACTTTTGTAATTAATATTGATTAAATACTTTTTGGGTGTTATTTTAATGATTAAAATTGATTTTCATCATTTATTCGAATAAAAAAATGACTTAGTCATATTATGACCACTTTAGTTACAAAAATTACTTAGAAATATTTTTGCCTTTTTAAACAAAGTAATGTCTTCCTTAGAAAATATTTGACAACACTTGTCCTTAGAAAAATTTCAACATCTTAAAAATGCTAAATCTTTTCCTTAGAAGATTTTTAGCATCTAGAAAACTGTTTTATTTTGATAAGTGTTGTCCTTAGAAATAAAATGCATTGCATGCATGGCATATTAATTGTATAGTTATATTCCTTATTCCTCTAAGTTAGGATTGTTTTAGACATAGTGTTTTGGCAAAGTGCTATGGACTTAGTCACTTGGGATTCTCAACACGAAGACTAGAAGGCCAATGAAGACTTAGCCAAGAAAACAAACTCCGAAGGCATCTCCAAGAAGCAAAAACACTTAGAAGAAAATCAAGAGGAACTTCAAGAAGACCAACCCCCTTTATTCTCTAAGTCTTTCTCTCTTCTTTTCTTCTCTCTGGACTTCGTGATGGCTAAGTTATATCCAAGACCAGCCCTGGTGATACCAAAATCATCAAGTCTGAAGAATCATCAAGTCTGAAGAAATATCAAGTCTACAAAATTTCAATGAAGACATCACACCAAGAAGAAAGTACGAGGAAGCCTAGAAGACCAACTACATCTTTTTCTCTATCTTTTTCTGCCTTCCTATTCTTGTTACATGAACCAAGTCCTTAGTGATTATGACCCAGTCCTTAAAGTGCTAACTGAAGATGAAGAAAACTACAAAGGAGTTGAAGAATTCAAGATCAAACATGTTGAAGACTTAGAGCAGCCTTACAACTTAATCAAGTTGATTTAAATCAAGTTATTTTTATGACTTTGGTCCTTAGCCATTTTGGCTAACATACTTGCCTTGCATTAACTCAGAATATTTTCATGGCATGGCATGCATCTCTAGTCCTTAAAAATTTATTGCACATCATGCATAACATATTTTTGTATTGTTACTTTGTTTGTATGTTTATTTGTGTCTTGTTTGATGTGTTAGAAATTTCGGAGAGAAACGACGACTGTTGCAGCTGCTGTTGCTATTCTTCTTGTTGCCAAGGCAAGTGGTGAAGGGGATCGCATGCAGAAAACAAAAATTTTCCTAGCAACGATATCCTTAAAACAGCCAGGATCTATACTATGCAGATATAGAAGTACGGCGGATATCGGAATACATACCCTTGTAGACCGAAAAACGGGGATTACGCTCCCGCACAAGCGTTGACGACGAAGACGACGTAGCCGACCTCTAGGTCGCGAAGAACTCGGCGCGACGAAGACGATGAAGATGACCTCGAGGTCGGGTGGAGGAAGTAGGCCTCCGAGTACCGCTAGCGCAGCACCTCGCAGGGTGTTACACACATACGGTGGAGACGACGGCCTCCGAAGCTCCAGTCCAGGACGAGCAGCGGAAGACTTGGACCGGAACACCAGCAGCGCGGCAGCGGGCTATGGTGGAGAGATCCCCTCTCAACTCGGCGCAACTCCGACAAAGGGAATCACGTTATCGAGGAGAGAAAGAGAATTAATTGGTTGAATTAAAAAGGCCAGCGGTGCCCCTTCTTATATAGGCTCCCGGGGGGAGCCAACCTTGCCAGCCAGGCAATGTGGGACTATCCCACATGCCTGGTTCGGCCAAGATAGAGCCGCCGGCCCTAGGTGGGCCCCATTTGGCCCACCTAGGCCGGCCCTCCCCCAATCCGAAGCCCTGGGGGGACTTTCCCCCCCTCATGGGCCTTCTTTCCACCAGAAGGCCCATTTAGGGAAATCAGCCTTTAAAAATTCGAAAATAAATATATAAAATCATATTTAAATATTAATTACACTAATTAATATCAAACATATTATATATAATTTATTCTAGCTCCGAAAACTATTTCGTCGCTGCCCGATCTCCATCGAACCATTCCCGGGACGTTCCCGGTGATCTCTTTCCTTTCCGGTTGTCTTGTCGAAACCCCTTAAGTGTGTTACCCTAGCGGTTCGATATAATAACAGACATGATCGAGACTCCTCTCCGATCAATGATTAACTCGTAGGCCTGGACCCCATGAATTAACCCCTGTGATATAACGAATGACTTTCATCTATCAAACCTGGACGTCGAGTCTTAAACCTTTTGCCATAGCGATACTTAGTGTGTCCGAGCATCGTTCATAGATATCTCCATACCTAGCATGATCTCGTTACCGACAACACTATCTTCTACTCGTCTATGATATTATGTCAGCTGGTGACCTAGTCACATGTTTGCAAACTCATTTGACATAATCTCACCGAGTGGGCCCTAGAGTATCTATCCGGCTATACGGACTGACAAATCCCGCTCTTGACCCCTCGTCTCAACTACCCCTTTCCGATACCCAAAAGTATCACCGTTATTGTCACACTATATAAGACATGACGTTTGGTGCGATCAAAGTATCTTCCAGGAATAACAATAAGGGTTGATCTCACGGTCGAAGGCGTAATGACTACGTCCTACAAATTATGGGTAAGTCCATCACATCGTTCCACCTAACGATATGACTCCATTGCCGACAGACGCCATGTCTCATGATCGGGAAACCTCGATCATCAATCGCGCAATGAAACTAGTCTTAGCAGAGGCAACTAGGGACCTGGTTGTTTATCTACCACACGTGTATTAATGTTTCCGCTTAATACAGTTATAGCATGGTATAAAACATATAATGAACAATTGGAATATAACCAATAAACTATCTTTATTAAGTGCCTCTAGGGCATATTCCCTTCAAGTGGCACACCCCCATAAATTTCCTAAGTATTTTCTATGCATGACTTAGTTATTTTTCCTATGCATGTGTAGGACTTAGTAGATTTGCTATGCAAGAATTGTTTAGAATTCCCAACTCCTTTGTGTCTAGAAACCTATATAATGACTTAGTAGAATTGTTGATGCTATGCAAAAGTGTTTTATGGAAAGACTTAAATTCTACTAAGTTAATGTACCACCTGGGTGGAATTGGTTTTGAATGGTTTATGTTGAGTGTTGTTCCTTAGGGGTGACCTCTAAGGGATGGTCACTTGTGGACGGCCACCCAGGGTATTAAAGGGACCAATGTTTTCTCTAAGTGAAGATTGCTTCTCGTGCAACCATTAGTCAATGGGCTCTGGCTAGATGGATTAAGTTGCGTGGACTCGTCCCGACTTGACAGGTGGTGGTAGATGGTTAGTTGGGAGCGCGTCAAGTCGTTATGGGATGGGAAAGTGCTTCTGAAAAGTCTCGTCTCAACTCTCTCCTTTTCCTTAGCACAAATGGGTGCTTGAGGATAGTTTGGGTTTGTTGGGTCTAATGGTGAAAGTGCACAACCTCTGCAGAGTGTAAAACTAAGTACTTAGCCGTGTCCCCGGTTACGGACAATTTGAGCAGCTGATCAAGGATTCAACGGAGGCTCCCAACATTCCAACTTCTTAAGTTAAAACTTGATGGGTGAACAAGGGTAGAAAAGACTATGGTTTGCAAGCCATATTGTCTTATAATTTGAGGAAAAGTTTTACAAAGAGATAGGCAAATTTGGCTTTATGCAAAATAGCCTTGAACTCCACCAGCCAAATATGCATATAGGCTATAGAGTTTTCCACTAAGTGTCCACCATAGTGTCACTTGCCAGATCCATTTTTAATGGAATCTGACCCACTCTGTTGCAAAATTTTACTTGTTACAGGTTATTCAGTTGACGAGTGAAGTTACGTTAAGGATTTCGAGTCTGCAACCAACATGTTTTCGCCTGTGGCAACATGAAGATGATGGAGACTCACTGCTATGTTATTTCCGCTGTTTATTTCTTTCAGAGCTAGCTTTATGCTATGCAAATTGTAATGAATATTTTATAAGTCTGGATCATCGATGTAATAAATTTGATACTTTGTTGTGATATTACATCGTAAACTGTGTGTGCAAACGAATCGATCCAGGGATTTGCACTATACACAGGGACTTGCCATATTTTAAGTGCAGGTCCGCTACAAGGAATGCCATCTTCATGTTCTTCCGGAGGAGGAGTAATGTTGCCATTGTTCATCTTGCGAAATTCCTTGATCATCATGTTTTGGTTGCTCAAGATGTGTTTCTCTCTCACATATGACCTGTGGTTCTCCTTGTGAATAGCAATATCCATGCACAACAATTTTCTCTTCCACCACGAGAGCTTGCTCACTTCCGAGTTCACTTTGGCCCTTCCTTGAAGATGAGAGGGAGGGTCGGCATTCTTGCTTCTCCTTTTAGACATAGGAGTGTCGGTTCCCGCATCCTCGTCACTAGATTGAGGAGGTGGAGCACGACAGGAAGACGGTTGCTTGGTGTGCTTGGTGAGTTGATGGAGAGTGCCCTTGGCATGCTTGGTGAGGCGAGGGCGATCAATGGTGGGCACCTTGAGGAGGATGAGCTTCATCACATAAGGGGCATAGAGAGGGTTCTTGTGCTAAAAAATGGCCCAATGCATCTCACACTTGATGAAATCCATAACATCAACTTCTTGGCCTTGACACTCCGGACCGGCTTGGAGAACCTTGTAAGCATGATATAAGAGGTTGACAAACCCTCCTCGAATGGAATCCACATTCCCGGCTTGAGGAGCAAGACTAAGCCGAACCATGCGAAGGAAAATGTTGAAAGTGGGGAGGAGGTCTTGATTAGAGCCAACAGATGATGCAACTGAGTAGAGAGGGCGCAGGCGGCGCTTGTTGTAGGCAGCCCCTTCCACATGCATCCTCATCCCAACCGGAGTAGTGGCCCCCCTGAACGCATAACCCAAACAGGTGCCAAACTCCACAAAGTTGGAGGTGCATTTGTGAGAACCGGTCATCCAAGTCATTGTGACATCTTCATCCGTATCAAAGACCACTGATGTCTACGCACGCTTCTATTCTCGTAGACAGTGTTGGGCCTCCAAGAGCAGAGGTTTGTAGAACAGCAGCAGGTTTCCCTTAAGTGAATCACCCAAGGTTTATCGAACTCAGGGAGGTAGAGGTCAAAGATAACCCTCTCAAGCAACCCTGCAATTAAGATACAAGACGTCTCTTGTGTCCCCAACACACCCAATACACTTGTCAGATGTATAGGTGCACTAGTTAGGTGAAGAGATAGTGAAATACAAGTAATATGGATGATTATAAGTAGTAATTGCAATCTGAAATAAAAATGGCAGCAAGCAAATATGTAGCAGAACTTGTTGGAAACGGTGTTTCAATGCTTAGAAACAAGGCCTAGGGATCATACTTTCACTAGTGGACATTCTCAACAATGACATCAAAGCTGAATTATAAATACTACTCTCAAACACTCTCTTGTTGGATGATAAACACCATTCATTGCGTGGGGCTATAACAGCACCCTCAAAGTATGAGTAAACACACACCACAACGTCATAAAGGAATCACACACGGTGCACACACTGTCACCTTTACAACCGTGAATAACCCCGGAGTTCATATTAAAGTAACCTCTAGAGTGCATAATAGATAAAGAGTAGCATCTACAATTCAACTAGATTACAAAGCTCATGATCACATAAAGATCACACCATGTGAGAGAGAGATAAACCACATAGCTACCGGTAGAGCCCGCAGCCCCGGGGGAGAACTACTCACTCCTCATCGTAGGAGTCAGCAACGGCGATGAAGATGGCGGTGGAGTCGATGGAGATGGCTCCGGGGCCAATTCCCCGTCCCGGCAGGGTGCCAAAACAGAGACTTCTGTCCCCCGAATTAGGGTTTTTGGTGGCGGCGGCGCAGCGGAACTCTCCTCTGGAAAACGACTCCGTGCTAGGTCTTATTTCGTCGGGGGGTATTTGTAGGCGAAAGGGCGAAGCGAGGGAGTGGCCGAGTCGGCCACACCCCCTCCTCGCGCGGCCAGGGCCCCACCCGCGCGAGCACGGCCCTGCTGGCCGCCTCCTTCTCGTCTTCTGGCTCCGTGCACGTGTCGGGAAAATAGGAAGATTGGCTTTTGTTTCATCCAATTCCGAGCACTTTGGTTTTCGGGCCTTTTCTGCGATATACAGACATAATAAACAGAAACTGGCACTGTGGCATCTTGTTAATAGGTTAGTCCAATAAATGCCATAATATGATATAAAGTGCATATAAAACATGTAGCAATTGGTATAATATAAGCATGGAACATAAGAAATTATAGATACGTTTGAGACGTATCAAGCATCCCCAAGTTTAGTTCTACTCGTCCCGAGTAGGTAAAACGATAAAAAGAATAATTTCTGAAGTGACATGCTTTCTCACAATCTTGATCATATAATAATGTAAAGCTCATGTTATGAATGAAGTGATTCAAAGCAATGATCTATAGTTTGCTAACAAATAGACAAGTAGTAAACAACTACATCATATAAGTAAAAACTTTTCATGGATAGTACTTTCAAACAAGCATCAAAATGATTCAGATGAGAGTTAACTCATAAAGCAATAGTCTCTAAGTAAAAGAGCATTGAAACAACACAAAGGAAGATATAAGTTTAAGCATTGGCTTTCAACTTGTAACATGTATATTATATAGATAGTTGTCAACACAAAGGAATATAACAAGTGCAATAAGTAAGCATATAAGAATTGTTGCACACAGTTGACACAAGTGTTTGCTTCTAAGACAGAAAGAAGTAGGTAAACTGACTCAACATAAAGTAAAAGAAAGGCCCTTCGCAGAGGGAAGCAGGGATACCAACATGTGCTAGAGCTTTTTAGTTTTATAGGTTTTTGAAAGCATATAGAGAGCATAAAAGTAAGTTTTGAGAGGTGTTTGTTGTTGTCAACGAATGGTAATGGGCACTCTACCCCCCTTGTCAACCAGACTTTCAAGAGCGGCTCCCATGAAGGACGTTATTTCTACCAGCAAGGTAGATCATCCCTCTTATCTCTTTTGTTTACACATATAGTTAAAAACTGTTGTCATTGCTTGACTGATTAGATCAGGGCAAAAATGTGAAGAGATTGCAGCGGTTAAAGTTGTAATTAATTGGGACTGGGCACCCCATTTGCCAGCTCTTTTTGCAAAATTAATGGATAAGCGGATGTATATGCCACTAGTCCGGTTGTGAAAGTCTGTCTAAAAGCAAATGACAAGGTTGATATCCGTAACACCACATACTTCCTCATGAGCTAATAAACATTGACACAAATAAAGGAATAATAGGTTTTGAATAAAAGGTAGCACACGAAATATTTGCTTGGAATGGCAGGAAATACCATGTAGTAGGTAGGTATGGTGGACACAAATGGCATGGGTTTTGGCTCAAGATTTTGGATGCACGAGAAGCGTTCCCTCTCAGTACAAGGCTTTGGCTAGCAAGGTTATTTGAAGCAAACACAAGTATAAACTATAACAACAAGACGTATATAAAAACATATTGCAAGTATTATAAAACTCTACATTGTCTTCCTTGTTGTTCAAACACCTTTACTAGAGAATATCTAGACCTTAGAGATACCAAACATGCAAACCAAATTTCAACAAGCTTTACGATAGTTCTTCATTAATAGGTTTTAACTACATGATGTAAAAGCTTAAACATGATCTACTTGAGAGCTCAAAACAATTGCCAAGCACCACAACATACAAGATAACAATCCATAAGAGCATGTATATCTTTTTCATTATACCATCTACCACATTTAGCATTTTCTGTTTCCAACCAAACACCAATCAACTTATTTAAAGATAAACTCTCCAAGTATATAACAATGAGATATGAGAGTGTAACATAAGAGAAACTAACAGGTCTAACAAGAGATGCATGAAAAACAAGAGCTAATAGTATTGAAATAACATAGAAGAATACTCAACAAATATAAGTGAAGAATACGAGTATTCATAAGAAAAAGCAGAGCGTGTCTCTCTCCCACAAAGGAATGCTAGGATCCATTTTATTCAGAGAATGAAAATAACAAAAACAAACAGACGCTTCAAGTAAAGCACATAAGATGTGTCGGAATTAAAATATAGTTTCACTAGAGATGACCTGATAGTTTGTTGATGAAGAAGGGGATACCTTGGGCATCCCCTAGCTTAGACGCTTGAGTCTTCTTGAAATATGCTTGGGTGACCCACGGGGGCATCCCCAAGCTTAGGCTCTTTCATCTTCTTGATCACATCATATCATCCACTCTCTTGATCCTTGAAAACTTCATCCACACCAAACTCAAAGTAAACTTCATTAGAGGGTTAGTGCATAATCAAAAATTCTCATATTCTGCATGGACAAATCATTACACATGCTACTGGACATTAGCTACAGCCACTGGTATTTTATGGAACAAAAAGATCCATTCAAAAACAGCCAAAGAACCAATGCAAAATAAATGGCAGAATCTGTCAAAAACAGAACAGTCCGTAAAGACGAATTTTTTCGAGGCACTTAACTTGCTCAAATCAGAAAACTCAAAACTAATGAAAGTTGCATACATATCTGAGGATCACGCTCAGCAAATATCAGACTTTTTAAATTTTTCTGCAGAGAGTTATGAATTAAACGGTGGACAGCAGAAAACTGTTCCTGCGCAGGAATCCAAATCTAGCATCAACTTTCTACTAGAGACTTAACTTGGCACAACTATGCAATAAAATAAAGATACAAAGGAGTTGTTACAGAGGTAAGCATGCTCCTTGACTCAAATAAAAGAAAAATAACAGAAATAAAATAGTGGATTGTCTCCCATAAGCGCTTTTCTTTAAAACCTTTTAGCTAGGCATAGTGATATTTATGATGCTCACATAAAGATGAGAGTTGAAAAACCAAAGAGAGCATCAAGAGGAAAATATCAAACACTTTTTAAGTCTAACCCTCTTCCTATGCAAAGAAATCTTGTAAAGAAACAAGTTATGAAAGCACAAAGCAATAAGCATAGGAAAGCAAAACAAGTGCAACTTCAAAATTTTCAACATAGAGAGAGGTGTTTTAGTACCATTAAAACTTCTACAACCATATTCTCCTCTCTCATAGTAGTTGCAAGTAGTAGAAATAAATTCAACCATATAACCACAAGAATCATTCAAATTAGATAATATAGGCATATAAAGAGGATCATTAAATTTATTTTGGAATTCATTAGCCTGCTTCCCTCTTTCAAAATAGTTATTAAGATCAATATCAAGTTTAAGATCATGTTTGCAACAAAGATTTGGAACTAGAGACAATTGCAAACTACATAAGTATTTCTCAACATAAGCAAATTTCTCCTCCATGGTGTAATTAGGAGAATTCAAGAAGAAAGCAGGACTCTCATGAGTAAGAGTACCATCACAAGCAACAATTATATCATTTTTATCCTCACATAAATAAGTAATAACTTCTGAACATAGAGGATTATCGATAAGCATAGGACCATCATCTAAAGCATTATCATATAGCATATTTAAGCAATACTCATCATTATCATCAATAAGTTCACTTGTAGCATCATGAATAAAATTTACAACATAACTATCACATAAAACATTCTTATCATGAGCCACATGCATAAAAGAATTAATACTCTCCACATAAGCATAGTCATTCTTATTAATTGTAGTGGGAGCAAATTCAACAAAATAGCTATCATTATTATTCTCATCACCATAATCATCAAATATAGGAGGCATATTGTAATCATAATAATTTTATCCTCAATAGTAGATGGACTGAAAATATCATATTCATCATTGTAAACATCATATATTGGAGGTATAGTATCATCAAAGTAAATTTTCTCCTCCGTGCTTGGGGGACTAAAAATATCATGGTCATCAAAACCAGCTTCCCCAAGCTTAGAATTTTCCATAGCATTAGCAATAATGGTGTTCAAAGAATTCATACTAATAACATTGCTACTAGCATGCAAATAAAGTTCCATAGGTATTTTAATTTTCTCTTCAAACACCTCATGTCCTAACTTAAGATAAATACTATAAAGATCTCTAATATTTTTGTTGTTTTCCATTTAGCCTAACTAGTGAAATAAAAACAAGAAACAAAAAGTAATAACTGCAGGATCTAAAGGAGATACCTTCCAACGCTTACCTCCCCGGCAACGGCGCCAGAAAATAGCTTGATGTCTACGCACGCTTCTATTCTCGTAGACAGTGTTGGGCCTCCAAGAGCAGAGGTTTGTAGAACAGCAGCAGGTTTCCCTTAAGTGAATCACCCAAGGTTTATCGAACTCAGGGAGGTAGAGGTCAAAGATAACCCTCTCAAGCAACCCTGCAATTAAGATACAAGACGTCTCTTGTGTCCCCAACACACCCAATACACTTGTCAGATGTATAGGTGCACTAGTTAGGTGAAGAGATAGTGAAATACAAGTAATATGGATGATTATATGTAGTAATTGCAATCTGAAATAAAAATGGCAGCAAGCAAATATGTAGCAGAACTTGTTGGAAACGGTGTTTCAATGCTTAGAAACAAGGCCTAGGGATCATACTTTCACTAGTGGACATTCTCAACAATGACATCAAAGCTGAATTATAAATACTACTCTCAAACACTCTCTTGTTGGATGATAAACACCATTCATTGCGTGGGGCTTTAACAGCACCCTCAAAGTATGAGTAAACACACACCACAACGTCATAAAGGAATCACACACGGTGCACACACTGTCACCTTTACAACCGTGAATAACCCCGGAGTTCATATTAAAGTAACCTCTAGAGTGCATAATAGATAAAGAGTAGCATCTACAATTCAACTAGATTACAAAGCTCATGATCACATAAAGATCACACCATGGGAGAGAGAGATAAACCACATAGCTAACGGTAGAGCCCGCAGCCCCGGGGGAGAACTACTCACTCCTCATCGTAGGAGTCAGAAACGGCGATGAAGATGGCGGTGGAGTTGATGGAGATGGCTCCGGGGGCAATTCCCCGTCCCGGCAGGGTGCCGAAACAGAGACTTCTGTCCCCCGAATTAGGGTTTTTGGTGGCGGCGGCGCAGCGGAACTCTCCTCTGGAAAACGACTCCGTGCTAGGTCTTATTTCGTCGGGGGGTATTTGTAGGCGAAAGGGCGAAGCGAGGGGGTGGCCGAGTCGGCCACACCCCCTCCTCGCGCGGCCAGGGCCCCACCCGCGCGAGCACGGCCCTGCTGGCCGCCTCCTTCTCGTCTTCTGGCTCCGTGCACGTGTCGGGAAAATAGGAAGATTGGCTTTTGTTTCATCCAATTCCGAGCACTTTGGTTTTCGGGCCTTTTCTGCGATATACAGACATAATAAACAGAAACTGGCACTGTGGCATCTTGTTAATAGGTTAGTCCAATAAATGCCATAATATGATATAAAGTGCATATAAAACATGTAGCAATTGGTATAATATAAGCATGGAACATAAGAAATTATAGATACGTTTGAGACGTATCAACCACGGTGGCGAAGAACTGCTAAACAAGCTGAATATCATAGTCTTGCTGAGTGTAAGAGATGAGCTTCTCAAGACCAAGCTTCCGAGCAATCCACACGGCCTCTTGAAAGTATGCCTTCTTGTTCAAGTTCTCAAGATCCAACACTTTTTGCTCACACACCATATGCTTCTCAATGCGGGCATAAATCTCATGCATAATCAGCTGCTGCTCTCTCCTTGGAAAATTGGGGTCAGTGGTGTTGGGAGGTAAGTCAAAGAACCGCTGAGATCTCATCCGACGGAAATCAATCTTCCCGATGCCCAAAACCGTGGAGAAGGAGTCAAAGTGAGCTTGCTCGGCCTCTTCTTCATTATCAAATCCACCAAGGGCAGCACGTCTAGTGGCCTCTTCATCAATGGTGCTCTGCTGTCTCATACGGCCAGTGTTGCTGTCAAAGAGGAGCTTGTCCCTTGTTTGAGCACGATCTTTCCTTGAAGTCTTGTGGGGATTCGTGACGGAAGATTTTGTCCTCTGACCTGTGAGATATAGAGCAGAGGGATAGCAGGGAGGTAAGCTTGCATGTCCAGGAAAGCCAAGATAGAAAAATAATAGTGTCAAGTTTTCCTTCAGGTTTGTCCTAGACCGGAGTTTCCGGCTACAAGGGGCGGAGTTTCCGTCCCGCACCGGAGTCTCCGGTCATGGGGAACCGGAGTTTCCGGCCAGCACCGGAGTCTCCGGCCAAGGGAGGCCGGAGTTTCCGGCTTGTGACTGGGAACTTCAATCTAGGGCAAAACTGAGGGGAAACATGGCACAACTAATTTTCTAGAGTTTATATTGCCAACAGAAAGGTTCTACACCAAGCAGCACAAGCAAATCTTCTCTCAAAACAAGATCTAGAGTGAAAGCCTAGAGAGAGAGAGAAGATGAACCTTTGCCCGACATGGTGGAGGTCAAACGCAGGGGAGAACGTTCCCCAACACTTGGAAGGTGAGGGAGCCGGTGGCGCGGCGGAATCCGGCGGCGGGGAGCAGCCGGAGCAGCACTTCGAGGCGGCGGCGGCGGCTGGCGAGAGGTTGGGGTCGGGGGTGTGGGAGGAGTTGTGAGCCAACTCCTCACCCCGATCCCCTTTTGAATCCAGCGAAACTGCCTAGACCGGAGTCTCCGGCCCGAGCCAGAGATTCCGGTGTTTAGAGCAGAAACTTCAGTCAGACCGGATACTCCGGCCCAGAGGACCGGAGTTTCCGGCCCCACCGACTCAAAAATGTCAGTTTTTTGTTGTTGGACACGCAAGATGCAAGAGGAGCAAGGTTTTAGATGAGATAGGCCTGGGAAAAGACAGAAAGTCACTGGGGATGGTACTTCACACTCAAACTTGGTAAGAGGCATAAAAATCAAATAAGAAGCATCATTTGAGTGTGTTTTCCATAAAGACCAACAGATAGGCAACAAGGCCATAAAGCTCCAAAAAGATCAAATCTTCACAAAGAAGATGTCGGTGGCCGCGGCCACCATGTATGAGTGTATGTGGTGTTACACCGCGAAGATATATCTTGGGTTCACCGCCACTACTCGGCATTTAAGCTCACAATTCATAAAATGAACAATAGAGACAAAATGAGTTCTTACTATCGGCATAATGGGGGGAGGGATAGTCCAATGGATTATGACCGCACTCCCCCTATGTCCATGCCTACACCTAGACCAAATATATAGTTAAGATAAAGGTGTGCATGCAAGGTAGTCAACCAACGCTCCTCGAATCCACGATATTTAGCTCATGCCTCAAAAATGTGAACCTTGCTTCATCAAGTGGCTTCGTGTACATATTGGCAAGTTGAATCTTCGTGGGAATATAACCAAGCTCAATGTCACCCCGGTTGATGTGATCACGAATGAAATGATAACGAATCTCAATATGCTTCGTTCTTGAATGCTCCACCGGGTTGTGACCAATCTTGATGGCACTTTCATTGTCACATAAAAGAGGCACTTTGTCACAATGGACACCGTATTCCTTTAAAGTTTGTCTCATCCATAATAATTGAGTGCAAGCACTAGCGGCCGCCACATATTCGGCTTCGGTGGTGGATAGAGATATGCAATTTTGCTTCTTGGAGGACCAACTCACCAAGGACTTACCAAGGAATTGACATGCACCGGAAGTTGACTTCCTATCATCCTTGCAACCGGCCCAATCTGAATCCGTGTAACCGGCAAGAGAGAAGTTGGACCCCCTAGGATACCACAAACCAAACCTTGGGGTATAAACCAAATATCGGAAGATTCGATTCACCGCAATTAAGTGGCTTTCTTTAGGAGCTGCTTGGTACCTTGCACACACTCCTACACTTAACAAAATATCGGGTCTAGATGCACAAAGATAGAGCAAAGAACCAATCATAGAGCGATAGAGTTTTTGATCGACATCTTTACCCTTTGGACTAAGTTCAAGATGACATTTGGTGCCCATAGGAAACCTCTTCTCTTTAGCATCTTGCATCTTGAACCTCTTGAGCATGTCTTGGATATATTTGGCTTGTGAGATGAAAGTCCCTCCACTCAATTGTTTGATTTCAAAACCAAGGAAGAACTTCAACTCTCCCATCATGGACATCTCGAACCTATCGGTCATAAGCTTTGAAAATTCATCATTAAAAGCTTTGTTAGATGAGCCAAAAATAATATCATCAACATAAAGTTGGCATATGAAAAGCTCCCCTTTTACTCTCTTGGTAAAGAGAGTGGGATGGATTTGCCCCACTTCAAAGCCACGGTCTAGTAATAGCTCTCTTAGGTGCTCATACCAAGCACGAGGTGCTGGTTTGAGACCATAGAGGGCCTTATCAAGTTTGTAGACATGGTTTGGGAAGTGTGGGTCCTCAAATCCCGGTGGTTGCTTAACATATACCAACTCCTTCAAGGGACCATTAAGAAAAGCACTTTTCACATCCATTTGTTGCAACTTAAAATTGTGATGTGATGCATATGCAAGAAGGATACGGATGGACTCAAGGCGAGCCACGGGAGCATAGGTCTCTCCAAAATCAATGCCTTCACTTGAGAGTACCCTTGAGCTACCAATCTTGCCTTGTTCCTCACAACCATTCCATGTTCATCTTGCTTATTCTTGAATATCCACTTGGTGCCTATAACATTTTGGCAATCTTTTGGTTTTTCCACTAGATTCCATACTTTGTTGCGCTTGAAGTTGTTGAGTTCTTCATGCATGGCTTCTAACCAATCCGGATCTTCAAGAGCTTCAAAGACTTTCTTTGGTTCCACCATAGAGATATGAGCTTGATGTTCACTAAAGCTTGCCAATTGACCTCTTGTGGAGACCTTGCGAGATACATCACCAATGATAGCTTCAAGCTTATGACTCTTGATTTCCAAGTCTCTCTTGATTCTAGCTTGACGACGGGTTTCGATATCCCTATTGATACGAGGGATTTCCGCTTGATCATCTTGATCATTTGAGTCCCCGTCTTGACCGTCTTGATGACCTTGACCATCTTCATGCATATCTTCAATGATGGAAGTAGATGGTTGCTCTTGGTCTTGATCTTGGCTAGGAAAACTTGGTTCTTATGTAGCCTCTTTGTCCATTCGAGGAGGAACTTGTTCTTGATCTTGGATAGGTGTCTCATTTTCTTCCATAGTAGGCGCCGCTTCAACTTGTGATGATGGAGTCTCCACTTGTGTGGAGCTTGAACTTGCTTGAGGAGGCTCATGATGGATCTCAATGGGACGATAGAAACCGACCCCCATTCTTCGTATTGCATCTTGAGGTTCCTCATTATCTACATCACAAACATGAAATTGCGCCACTTGGGAGCTGTCATTCTCATCGAACCTCACACTACAAGATTCCACAACTCTCACTAAGGATTTGTCGTAGACTCTATAAGTGTGAGAGTTCGCACCGTACCCAACAAGAATACCCTCTAAAGCTTTAACTTCAAATTTAGATAAATGAACACCTTTGATTTTGTAGAAACACTTACAACCAAATACTCGATAGTAGGAGATGTTGGGCTTGTTGCCGGTAAGCATTTCATAAGGAGTTTCCTTCTTTCCTTTGCGAAAGAATAACCGGTTGGAGGAGTGACATGCCATGGAGATAGCTTCGGCCCATAAGAAGAGTGGAGACTTAAACTCCGCCAACATGGACCTAGCCATATCCATAAGAGTCCGGTTCTTTCTCTCGGCTACACCATTTTGTTGAGGGGTATACGCAGCGGAATATTGATGACGAATTCCCTCATCACTAAGAAACTCATTCAAGGTGTAGTTCTTGAACTCGGAGCCATTGTCACTTCTAATGGCCAATATGGGAACATTGTGTTGACGTTGAACTTCATTGGAGAAGTCGATGACGGTTTGTTGAGTTTCATCCTTTGTCTTGAAGAAGAAAACCCAAGTAAATCTTGAATAGTCATCAACAATCACCAAGCAATACTTCTTCCCACCAAGACTCGGTTGCGGTACGGCACCAAAGAGGTCAACATGAAGAAGTTCCAATATCCTCGTTGATGAGATGATGGTTTTGCTTGGATGGGGAGAATCATGCATCTTTCCTTCAACACAAGCCCTACAAAGACGATCTCTAGAAAAAGAAACATTCTCATTTAGTCCAAGAATGTGGCCACCCTTGTGAAGACTTTGCAAAGTTCTCATATTGACATGGGACAAGCGGCGATGCCACAACCACCCCACATCGGCCTTTCCGAATAAGCATATTGCTTGAGTGTTGGTTGACCCCGAAAAGTCCATCACAAACAACTCATTTTCAACATACCCAACGAACATGACCTTTAGAGTCTTGCTCCTCAAGAGTACCACCATATCAAGAGTGAAATGGCATCAAAGTTCATCTTATTAAGAGCACGAACGGACATAAGATTGTAACCTAGAGACTCAACAAGCATGACATTTACAAGGGTGATATCCCTTGCAACTACCACCTTGCCAAGACTCTTTACCTCGACTTTGGACTTGTCACCATAAGAGACGGTTGAGTGATTTAGATTTGGTCTCAACTCCGTCATGATCTCCTTGCTTCCGGTCATATGACTAGTGCACCCACTATCAATCACCCATTTAGATCCGCCGGAAGCATAGCCCTACAGGAGATTATATCTTGAATTTAGGTACCCATTTCTCAATGGGTCCCTTTCGGTTAGCAACAAGGGTCTTAGGAACCCAAATAGAGTAATCAATGTAACCATCATAAGGACCAACATATTTTGCATAGACACCACCATAAAAGTCAACATAAAGAATATAGTTGGGATTGTTATGCCCTGCAAAGTCACTACGAGTAGTCTTGCCCCTATTGGCATTACTACCCGCAATGGGAGTCTTGGCTTGTGCGGGCTTGGTCTTGTTCTCCTTGTTGTTGCTCACTTTCTTCTTTGCCTTGGCCACATAACCAAGACCCTCCTTTCCTTTGTGTGGTTTTTGCTCAAACAAATAAGCAATACCCTTATCTTTACCTTTGGAAATGGAGGTCTTAGCACTAGTGGCCTTAGCAAGATCCACCTTCAACCTAGCATTTTCTTCAATAGCATTTTCATGAACACGAGGAAGAATTGATATACTAGTTGAACAAGTTTTAGAAAGTTGAGTTTGAAGTTGCTCATGAGACTTGACTAGAAGGGAGTGAGTCGTTTCTAAGACCTTGTGAGCCTTGTCAAGCGTCTCCATATCCTCAAGAAGTCTAGCATTAGCAACCCCAAGTTCAACTTTCTCCTTTTTAATCACTTTATATTTAGCAAAGACATGATCTCTATCCTTAATGATTTTATTAATGATTTCATCATTTTTTGCATCAAGAGACTCAAGTCTTTCCTCAAGAGTGGTTCTATATTCACTTTCTTCATCAAGAGAGCCATTTAAAGATGCTATGGAAGCATTCAAGGAAGCAATGGTGAGAGAGTCCTCTCTCTCAATCTTACTCTTTTCTTGAAGAAGTTCTTCGGCCGCACATAATTGTCTCATGAGAGACTCAACATGTTCTTTGGCTTCACCTTGCAAGTTAGTCACGAAGGTATCGGAGGAAACTAGTTCCTTCTTAATCACAAGACTAGATTGATCACTTATTTCATGCATAGTCTTGGGAGAAGGAGATGATACCTCGGTGACATGAGCCATGAGACAACGAGCGTTGTTGGTGGAGACGTTTTCATTGGGGGATTCAAAGAGAGACGATGATGGAGTAGATACAATAGCCAATGCGGCTACCTCTTTAGTAGGTGCATCTTCATCTTCGGAATCACTTGAGACATATTCTTCTTGTGCCACCAACACAATTCGTGGTGCCTTCTTGAAGAAAGGCTTCCTTGGTCTTGCGGGCTTCTTTTGAATCAACTTTGAGTGGTCCTTTGGGACAAGCTTCCCACCATTTTGCTCACGATTCTCATAAGGAAATTCTCTTATGTAGTGATTCTTGTCATGACAATTGTAGCAAGTCTTTGTTCTTGAGGCAAACTCTTTCTTGCCACTTGAATTGTTCTCTCGATCAACACGAGCTTTAGCACTTGCCGGGTCATTCCAAAACACTCTTGTGGCAAGGGCTATGTGACTATTGAGGGCTTGTTCAAGATCATTGGGAGCGATGTTACTTGGGCAAGCTTCAACCTCGTCATTCTCATCCATACAAATCACATTGGCCTTCAATGCAAGTGAGGGACCTTGTTTCATACCCATGGCCCTATCACGGTTATCTTCGGCATTCTTGGTGGCAATCTTGGAGGCTTGAATTTTTTGCATAACTTCATGTGAAGACATTTGATGATAGTTGTATCTTCCTTGTATTGACTTCAATTCCATAGGCTCGAAAGGCAAGAGAGCATTCACATACTTTCTTTTGACCCAAGCATCATCCACATAGGTTGCCCCCACATCAAAAAAGGCTTTGGCAAGAGTCTTGAGTCTTCCATACATCTCTTCATGATTCTCATTGTCAAGCATGTAGAACCCTTCGGAAGCATTGCTCAAGGATTCATATCTATTCCTCTTCATGCTATCATTTCCAAGAAAAGCAACCTCAAGACAATCCCAAGCTTCTTTGGCGGTGGTGGCATGAAGAACATGGTGCTTGTCATTGTCACTCAACGAGAGTTCGATCATGTGGAGAGCGGAAGCATTGAGTTGCTTTTCGGCAAACTCTCTTTTTGTCATGTTGCTTGGATCCTCGACCTTGTATCCATCTTCGATGATCCTCCAAAGCTCGATGGAGGCACTGTTGACATGAGATTTCATTGAGCGTTGCCAACTTGCAAAAGCTAAAGCATTAAGCTGAAGGAGATATGCCCTAGAGGCAATTAATAAAGAGTATTTCTTTATCATATCTCGTTTGTTCATAATACGTTTTTGTGTCATGCTATAACCGTATTAAGCGGAAACATTAATACGGGTGTGATGCGTAAACAACCAGGTCCCTAGTAGCCTCTACTAAGACTAGTTTCGTTGCGCGATCGATGATCGAGGTTTCCCGATCATAGGGCATGGCGCCGGTCGGCAATGGAAGTCATATCATTGGAGAACGATGTGATGGACATACCCATATTTGTAGGACGTAGTCATTACGCCTTTGACCGTGAGACCAACTCTTATTGTTATTCCTGGAAGATACTTTGATTGCACCAAACGTCGTATCTTAATTAGTATGACAATAACGGTGATACTTTTGGGTATCGGAAAGGAGTAGTTGAGACGAGGGGTCAAGAGCGGGATTGGCCAGTCCGCATAGCAGGATAGATACTCTAGGGCCCACTCGGTGAGATTATGTCTAATGAGCTTGCAAGCATGTGACTAGGTCACGGAGACATGAAATCATAGACGAGTAGAAGATAGCGTTGTCGGTAACGAGGTCAGCTAGATATGGAGATATCTATGAACGACGCTCGGACACGCTAAGTATCGCTATGGCAAAAGGTTTAAGACTTTACGTTCAGGTTTGATAGATGAAAGTCATTCGTTATATCACAGGGATTAATTCATGGGGTCCAGGCCTACGAGTTAGTCGTTGATCGGAGAGGAGTCTCGATCATACCTGTTATTATATCGAACCGCTAGGGTAACACACTTAAGGGGTTTCGACAAGACAACCAGAAAGGAAAGAGATCACCGGGAACGTCCCGGGAGAGGTCCGATGGAGATCGGGCAGCGACGAAATAGTTTTCGGAGCTAGAATAAATTATATATAATATGTTTGATATTAATTAGTGTAATTAATGTCCAAATATGATTTTATATATTTATTTTCTAATTTATTAAGGCTGATTTTCCTAAATGGGCCTTCTGGTGGAAAGAAGGCCCATGGGGGAAAAAATCCCTAAGGGAATTCGGTGGGGGGGGGGAGCATGGCCGGCCTAGGTGGGCCAAAAGGGGCCCACCAGGGCCGGCGCACCTGCTCATGCCGCACCAGGCATGTGGGGGTTAGTCCCACATTGCCTGGTTAGCAAGTTGGCTCCCTCCCGGGAGCCTATATAAGAAGGGGCACCCCTGGCCTTTTAATTCATCCAATTAATTCCCAATTCTCTCTCGATTTCGTGATTCCCTTTGTCGGAGTTGCGCCGAGTTGAGAGGGGGATCTCTTCCACCATAGCCCGCTGCCGCGCTGCTGGTGTTCCGGTCCAAGTCTTCCGCTGCTCGTCCTGGACTGGAGCTTCGGAGGCCGTCGTCTCCACCGTACGTGTGAAACGCCCTGCGAGGTGCTGCGCTAGCAGTGCTGGGAGGTCTACTTCCTCTACACGACCTTGAGGTCGGCTTCGTCGGTCTTCATCGACAACGTTTGTGCAGGAACGTAATCCCCGCTTTCGGTCTACAAGGGTATGTATTCCGATCTCCGTTCGTACTACTATATCTGCATAGAATAGATCTTGGCATGTTTTAAGGATATCGTTGCTAGGAAATTTTTGTTTTCTGCACTTGATCCCCTTCAGTGGTATCAGAGCCGATCTATCGTAGATATAGCTGTACGCTGTTAGAACCCGTGTTCTGCACGGGGGCACCGTTCCTGTTATTTGCTACCCTCTAGCGTGCACTTGTGATTCCAGCGGCATCGAGTTGATGAAGCGGCCCGGACCGACTTTACGCGTACGCTTACGCGAGACTGGTTCCACTACTGACATACGGCTTGTACCGTATCTGTGGCTGGCGGGTGTCTGTCTCTCTCTCTTTAGTTGGTCTTGCATTTTCAATGGAGGGCCCGAAAGGGATGCTTAAACATGCAATTATTGGATCGTTGTTGTGGTCATAAGGTTCGTAGGTATGAAGCGGTTCTATTTACGACAGCCCCAAGCCACGTAAAATATGCAAAAGATAAAGTAGAAGCGTCTAACTTTATTTTGCAGGGGCTATGTGATATGGTCAAGGTAGGTTTATTAAATTGTTTATGAACTGTGGGCGCCAAGAAGACCATGGCGCAATGGACTATATCACATCGCATTACATTTGATGTTTTGTGTGCATCTTATATTGTGTGATTATATATATTAGTATATATTAGTTACGCGGCGGTAGTCATATATAAGATGATCCCTTCAAAAATACCACTAGTGTTCTTCCTCCAACGAGCACCACCAAGAAAGTTCTACGTTATGAGGCAGGCCGTGACGATCGGGTGTCAGACATATCGTCGTTCGCATACAGTGGGTGTAAGCCATGTTGCACAAGCGTTACGTGGAGGTTATAGTGGCGAGCCTAGCATATGCAGATATGGCCTCGGAACACGGAGGCCGAAAGGTCGAGCATGAGTCACAGAGTTGTTGTGATGGACAATTGTCTACCCTTGAAGTTGTGCTGCCGGCTCTGACGATGAGGGGTGGTGCAATGGATGGGGGTCGTGTAATCGCTTAAACGACCAGGAGGGATGTTCGTTTGAGTGGGAGTTATGTTAGTTATTTTCTAAAAATACTATAACTCAAAATTATTATGAACAAAGTCTTATGTTGTTGCAAATTCCATTGTAGATGTCTCGCCCCTCGTTTAACCTAGGTCTGTTCCTTGAGAAAGAAAAGCTTAAGACCAATGGGTCAAACTTCATGGCCTGGTTCCGCAACCTGAGGATCCTCCTCACTCCCCATAGGGTGGCCTACGTCATTGAGGCCGCCATAGGTGACCCTCCCGCAGATGAAGCCTCTGAGGATGAGAAGAAGGTCTTCCAGACCAAATCGGAGGACTCCGCCTTTGTCCAGAGTGGCATGCTCTACGCCATGGAAGCCGACCTGCAGAAGCGCTTTGAGAAGATGAGTGCCTTCGAGATAATTTCTGATCTCAAGGCTGTCTTTGCGCCGAAGGCTAAGGCTGAGAGATATGAAGCTTCTGAGCTTTTCTTCTCGGCCAAGATGGAGGAGCATAGCAGTGTGAGCGAGCACGTGGTCAAGATGTCTGGCTACGTTCAACGCCTGAATGCTCTGGAATGCAAGATTCCCGATGAGCTGGCGATTGATAGGGTGCTGCAATCGTTGCCCCCTAGCTATAAAGGCTTCGTCATGAACTACAACATGCAGGGCATGGCTAAGTCCCTGGGTGAAGTGTTCGTGATGCTCAAGACTGCTGAGGTGGAGATCAAGAAGGAGCACACGCTGTTGATGGTCAACAAGACCGTCGATTTTAAGAAATCCGGTGGCAAGGGAAAGAAGAGCTGGAAGTCCAGGAGGGAGGGCAAACTGGTTGCCAAGCCCAAGACTAACAAATCTGGTCCCAGAGCTGGCTTGGAGTGCTTCTACTGCAAGGGAAAAGGTCACTGGAAGCGCAACTGCCCCAAGTACCTGGAGGATAGGAAAGCTGGCAAGATAGTCGAAAAATAGCAAGGTATATTTGATATACATGTTATAGATGTGTACCTCACATCCGCCCGTAGCAACACTTGGGTATTTGATACTGGTTCTGTTGCTCATATATGTAACTCTCAGGAGGAGTTACGGAATAAACGGCGGCTGGCTAAGGATGAGGTGACGATGCGCGTCGGCAACGGATCGAGAGTCGATGTGGTGGCTGTCGGCACGCTCCCTCTGCATCTACCATCGGGATTAGTTTTGGTTTTAAATAAGTGTTATTTTGTACCATCGTTGAGTGTAAACATTATAAGTGGGTCTTGCCTGTTACAAGACGGTTATTCATTTAAATCAGTATCAAGCAGTTGTGCTATTTATATGAATGATATCTTTTATGTTGATGCTCCCGAGAATAATGGTTTATTCTTGTTGAATCTCGATCGTAGTACTCACATCCATAACATAGAAGCCAAACGGATTAAGTATAGTGATGATACCGCCATGTATATGTGGCATTGCCGTCTTGGTCATATTGGTATAAAGCGCATGAAGAAACTCCACTCCGATGGACTTTTGGACTCGTTGGATTTTGGATCCCTCGATACATGCGAACCATGCCTTACGGGCAAAATGACCAGGACACCGTTCAAAGGTTTCGTTGAACGGGCGTCGGATTTATTGGGGATCATACATACAGATGTGTGTGGACCAATGAGCGTATCGACACGCAATGGTTATCGTTACTTCGTCACCTTCACTGATGACTTGAGTAGATACGGTTATATCTATTTGATGAAACACAAGTCTGAAACTTTTGAAAAGTTCAAAGAATTTCAAAGTGAAGTTGAAAATCAGCTTAACAAGAAAATCAAGCACCTCCGATCCGATCGTGGTGGCGAGTATTTGAGTTTTGAGTTTGGCACACATCTGAAGAGTTGTGGCATCGTACCCCAACTTACGCCTGCTGGAACACCGCAACGTAACGGCGTGTCCGAGCGACGTAATCGTACTCTATTGGATAGCGTCCGGTCCATGATGTCTCTTACCGATTTGCCCGTATCCTTCTGGGGTTATGCGTTAGAAACAGCCGCATTCATTTTAAATAGGGCTCCGTCCAAATCCGTTGAAACGACACCGTATGAATTATGGTATGGCAAGAAGCCTAAGTTATCGTTTCTGAAGGTTTGGGGTTGTGAGGCGTATGTTAAGAAACTACAGCCCGACAAACTCGAATCGAAGTCGGAGAAAGTCGTCTTTGTAGGATATCCGCGGGAAACCGTAGGATACACCTTCTACAACCAAGCTGAGGGCAAAACATTTGTCGCGAAGACCGGTACCTTTCTAGAGAAGGAGTTTCTCGCGAAAGGAGTAAGTGGGAGGAAGGTAGACCTCGATGAGATCGTTGATCCTGAACTCGAGATTCCGAGTGGCGCAACGGAAGCTGTTCCGGAAACGTCCTCCACAGATGGAGTGGGAGAAACTGTCGAGGAAAGTGTTCTACCTCGTAGGTCTGGTAGATCTAGTATCGCACCAGAATGGTATGGCAACATGGTTTGCACCGTCATGTTAATTGAACAAGACGAACCTACGAACTACAAGGAGGCAATGGCGAGTCTAGAGTCCGAGAAATGGCTAGAAGCCATGAAATCCGAAATAGGATCCATGTATGATAACAAAGTGTGGACTTTGATGGATATTCCCGAAGGGCGCAAGACCGTCGAGAATAAATGGATCTTTAAGAAGAAGACTGATGCTGATGGTAATGTGACCGTCTATAAAGCTCGGCTTGTCGCAAAAGGTTTCCGACAAGTTCATGGGATTGACTACGATGAAACTTTTTCACCGGTAGCGATGCTGAAGTCTATTCGGATTTTGTTAGCAGTTGCTGCCTATTACGATTATGAAATATGGCAGATGGATGTCAAAACAGCCTTCCTAAATGGAAACATTGAGGAAGAGTTGTACATGGTACAACCGGAAGGTTTTGTCGATCCAGAAAATGCTGTCAAGGTATGCAAGCTTCAGCGCTCCATTTATGGATTGAAGCGAGCATCTCGGAGCTGGAATCTTCGATTTGATGAGGTAATCAAAGGTTTTGGATTTGTCCAAAATTTGGAAGAGACCTGCATTTACAAGAAAATGAGTGGGAGCTCGGTTGTGTTCTTAGCACTATATGTAGATGACATATTGCTGATTGGAAATGATGTGGAACTTCTGAATAGCGTGAAGGGTTATTTAAACAGTAAGTTTTCCATGAAGGACTTAGGAGAAGCTGCATACATCTTAGGCATTAAAATCTATCGTGATAGATCAAGACGTCTATTAGCGTTGAGTCAGAGTACTTATCTTGATAAAATACTGAAGCGTTTCGGTATGGAGAAGGCAAAGAAGGGTTCTCTGCCGGTTATCAAGAATAAAACATTGCGAAAGGCACAGTGTCCGGTAACGGAACAGGATAAGGCCGATATGACTAAACATCCTTATGCTTCAGCCATAGGATCGATTATGTATGCAATGTTAAGTACTAGACCTGATGTGGCATTAGCTCTAAGTTTGACAAGCCGTTTCCAGAGTAATCCTGGAATGGCGCATTGGATTGCTGTTAAGAGCATTCTCAAGTATCTCAATAAGACAAAGGAAATGTTCCTTGTCTATGGTGACTGCGATGCAAGTTTCTGCTCAGACCCCGATGACTCTAAGTCACAGACAGGGTATGTGTTCAAGGTGAATGGGGGCGCCGTGTGCTGGAGAAGTGGGAAACAACCCATCGTCGCACAATCTACAATGGAGTCGGAGTACATTGCTGCTTGCGAAGCCGCGAATGAAGCTGTGTGGCTGAGGAAGTTCATCATTGAACTTGGAGTGTTCCCGAGCATGCAAGACCCCGTGGTCCTCTTCTGCGACAATACGGGTGCCATTGCTAACGCCAAGGAGCCAAGGTCTCACTCCACCGCCAAACACATTCTCCGACGCTTCCATGTGATACGACAGTACGTACAAGGAGGCGATGTAAAGATTTGCAAAGTGCATACGGATCTGAATGTGGCAGATCCTCTGACGAAGCCTCTTCCGCTTGACAAGCACGTGAAACACCAAGATGCTATGGGTGTCCGGCTTTTACCAAGTTGTAATCTAGATTAATTTGTACTCTAGTGCAAGTGGGAGACTGAAGGAGATATGCCCTAGAGGCAATTAATAAAGAGTATTTCTTTATCATATCTCGTTTGTTCATAATACGTTTTTGTGTCATGCTATAACCGTATTAAGCGGAAACATTAATACGGGTGTGATGCGTAAACAACCAGGTCCCTAGTAGCCTCTACTAAGACTAGTTTCGTTGCGCGATCGATGATCGAGGTTTCCCGATCATAGGGCATGGCGCCGGTCGGCAATGGAAGTCATATCATTGGAGAACGATGTGATGGACATACCCATATTTGTAGGACGTAGTCATTACGCCTTTGACCGTGAGACCAACTCTTATTGTTATTCCTGGAAGATACTTTGATTGCACCAAACGTCGTATCTTAATTAGTATGACAATAACGGTGATACTTTTGGGTATCGGAAAGGAGTAGTTGAGACGAGGGGTCAAGAGCGGGATTGGCCAGTCCGCATAGCAGGATAGATACTCTAGGGCCCACTCGGTGAGATTATGTCTAATGAGCTTGCAAGCATGTGACTAGGTCACGGAGACATGAAATCATAGACGAGTAGAAGATAGCGTTGTCGGTAACGAGGTCAGCTAGATATGGAGATATCTATGAACGACGCTCGGACACGCTAAGTATCGCTATGGCAAAAGGTTTAAGACTTTACGTTCAGGTTTGATAGATGAAAGTCATTCGTTATATCACAGGGATTAATTCATGGGGTCCAGGCCTACGAGTTAGTCGTTGATCGGAGAGGAGTCTCGATCATACCTGTTATTATATCGAACCGCTAGGGTAACACACTTAAGGGGTTTCGACAAGACAACCAGAAAGGAAAGAGATCACCGGGAACGTCCCGGGAGAGGTCCGATGGAGATCGGGCAGCGACGAAATAGTTTTCGGAGCTAGAATAAATTATATATAATATGTTTGATATTAATTAGTGTAATTAATGTCCAAATATGATTTTATATATTTATTTTCGAATTTATTAAGGCTGATTTTCCTAAATGGGCCTTCTGGTGGAAAGAAGGCCCATGGGGGAAAAAATCCCTAAGGGAATTCGGTGGGGGGGGGAGCATGGCCGGCCTAGGTGGGCCAAAAGGGGCCCACCAGGGCCGGCGCACCTGCTCATGCCGCACCAGGCATGTGGGGGTTAGTCCCACATTGCCTGGTTAGCAAGTTGGCTCCCTCCCGGGAGCCTATATAAGAAGGGGCACCCCTGGCCTTTTAATTCATCCAATTAATTCCCAATTCTCTCTCGATTTCGTGATTCCCTTTGTCGGAGTTGCGCCGAGTTGAGAGGGGGATCTCTTCCACCATAGCCCGCTGCCGCGCTGCTGGTGTTCCGGTCCAAGTCTTCCGCTGCTCGTCCTGGACTGGAGCTTCGGAGGCCGTCGTCTCCACCGTACGTGTGTAACGCCCTGCGAGGTGCTGCGCTAGCAGTGCTGGGAGGTCTACTTCCTCTACACGACCTTGAGGTCGGCTTCGTCGGTCTTCATCGACAACGTTTGTGCGGGAACGTAATCCCCGCTTTCGGTCTACAAGGGTATGTATTCCGATCTCCGTTCGTACTACTATATCTGCATAGAATAGATCTTGGCATGTTTTAAGGATATCGTTGCTAGGAATTTTTTTGTTTTCTGCACTCGATCCCCTTCATAAGCCTAGGTGGAGGACCTAAGGGGTTTATGCGGGTTGTGATATGTGGGTCGGGAGAGTACCAACCCGGAACGGCATGGTACCCTTCCTTCTCATCATGCAGGGTAGGAGGTGGTGGAGGTGTTGTAGATCTAGTGTCGGTTTCAACCCCCTTTCTCTTTTTCTTTTTATCCTCCTTGGAATCACCCTCTTTGGAGTTAGAGACATCCTCTAGTGGGATGAGTTCCGAGTTCTTGCCATTTGCAAATTTCATGAACATGTCACGAAACTCATCAAATTTAGCATTAATGGACGATGTCAAAGTTGTTTCCAAAGCTTTGATATCGGCCATGGATGCCGCGGTGGCTTTGGCCTTTTCAAGGGCCTCATTAGCCTTGGCAAGCTCGGCCTCATCCTCACTTTGTGTCATACTTCTCTTAGGCGGTTAAGCCCAACAAGAGAGCCTACGCTCTGATACCAATTGAAAGTATCGGTATGACACCTAGAGGGGGGGGGGGGGTACTCCAAATTTTAGTTCTTTTTAAATTTAGGGTTCACACAAAAGGTAAATTCTCTAGATATGCAACTATGGTGAATTTACCTATATGACAAGCTAATAACTAAGCACGATAAACAAAGTAAAGGCGGTAAACAAGGATAGAGGCAACCGAAGTGAAAGCACGAGACGACAAGGATGTATTCCCGAGTTCCTCCCTTAAAGGGGAGTACGTCTCGTTGGAGAGGTGTGAACCAACACAATGGTTCAACAGCCACAAAGGCTTCACCCTCTTCTCTGGTGAACCGCACCACAAAGGTTTGGTTCACTTCAACTATCGGAAACCTTCAAGGTGGAGTGCGGAGCCTTTACAAAAATGATTCGGGGCACGACCCACAAAGGGCTTGGGGGCTCCCGAACAGCTACAATCTGTCACAAAGACAATGTGTAAGTACAACAATGGGCTAGGTTTTCCTAGTGGAAACCCTAGCAAATGATCCCTCAAGTGAATGAGGGGGAAATGAAAAACGGCTCGGTGAAGATGTAGATCGAGGCCTTCTCCTTCAATCCTCCAAAGATCAGAGAGTTTGGGTGGAAGGATTGGAAGATCTATTGAATCTTGAGCTTGCAACAATGGTGGACTTTTTGTTCTGGTCGAGCAAGCTGGCTGGAGGTAGGGGGAGGGGTATTTATGCCCCTCCAGAAATGTAGCCGTTGCAGCCAGTCTTCACACCGGAGTTTCCGGCCTAAGTAACCGGAAACTCCGGCCACAGGCGGAAACTCCGGCCCCCTCCAGGGGCTGAACACCTTCTTCGTGACTGAGGCTTGGGCATGCTTCTCTAGGCATCTGGCCGGAAACTTTGGCTTGGGGCGGAAACTCCGGTCCTCATGGCCGGAAACTCCGCCCCCCACCAGGGGCTAAGCACAGCTTCTCAGTCTGGGCTCGGGCAGCTCTGTGGGACTTGAGGCCGGAAACTTTGGCCAGGGGCGGAAACTCCGGCCTCAGGGGCCGGAAACTCCGCCCCCCACCAGGGGCTGAGCAATTTTTCGAAACAGAGGCTTGGGCAAGTCTCCGGTGCAACTGAGCCGGAAAGTTCAACAAGGGGCGGAAACTCCGGCCTTTGGGGCCGGAAACTCCGCGCCCCACCAGGGGCTGAACCACTTCAAATTCATTGCCTCTTTTCTCCTTTTTGGTGTTGATGCAAAAGGGTTGATCCTAATTAAACCTGCATCACTTAACACCACATTAAAACATCCAAAGTGTTGTTAACTAACACACAAAACAAAGAGATTACAAAATGTTCTTTCAGAAGGGAGCGCTGCAGAAACACAAAACCACAAAACAGAGACCAGGAGCTGCAGATTGGAGGGGGCAAACTCCGGCGGGGCGCTGCCGGCGTGGTCTCCATCTTCTCCAACGACTTCTCCAGCGTCTCCATGATAAAGAAGGAGTAGTCCACCTCTTGACTATGGGTTTGTGGAAGTAACTTATGTATCTCTCATCTTTTTTAGCTTCACTAATTAGCACCGTATGAGCTGCTGAACATGATTACGGTCATTTATGTATTATCCTTCGTAGTGGATCTTTTTATGAGTTAATATATGTTTGAGATTGCAATGGTTTTATTTCAGTTATGAAAGTAGATGCATATTATGTACCCCGTTCTTGTATATGTATTTTGATCCAACATATGTATGCGGGCGTGTGAGGGGGAACGTGTGCGAGTAACAGGGGGTGGCTAGTGCGGTAAGCTGACACTAAAATATCGCAATCCACTTGGGTTTGTACCTTACTTTGTTGCCTCACTAGGGATAAAGAAAATACCATGCTACCGGGGATGTTGGGTGTGACCATTGCCAACTCTTCATGACTAGATCTAGCATGTTCTTATTTTAACTTCATGTCATAGAACTTAAGGCTATACTCCGATTTATCTTAATACTATGTGTTAAGATTTAATTCACATCATTAGTGGAGTATGAGAGAGATGAATAAACAAAACATCTCTATGTTAGGACGTGATGCCCATATGATTAGTAACTTGTCATGAAATATTATTTGCAATCTAATATGTCAATTCTAGTGTTCCATTATCTACCACTTTATTAAAAAGAGAGTGTATTTGTGAAACCATTAATCCCGGTCCTTTTTTAATCATAAGAAACACCTTTCCAACAACTTTATCCACCTTTTATTTTCAGCCATTTAAAAGTCCGAAAATACAAAAATACTTTTATTACTTATATTCATCATATAAAACCCAAAAACATCATCTATCATTGTTTCCATCATCTTTGCATATTTATCACCATCATCATCATAGTATCACTGTTTTCATTAGTTTCACACACCACGCTGTTTTCTAGCACCGTTGCATTACCATCCATACCATCGTTGCATATTTATTTATTGTTTTGCATTTATTTTATTTTCATCTCTTTACTCACACCCTGTGCTTGACAACCACTTGGTGAGGTTGAGGGCACAAAACATTTTGTTTTGTTTTGTAGGTATACCAAGAGAAGGACAAGAAGATAAATATTCTACACACAGTTCCCCGATAGTTCGATATAAATCCCGAGTCACCCTTGTGGGGAAAACAAGTCTTCCACATCTACAAACTCTGCACTTGGAGCTCAACCTAAGCGCATTATCTTTACGCCCATCAATATATCAAATTAAAATGAACAAATCAATGTGTTTTTTAACACTTTAATATTCTCTTTTTAAAATATAAAACAGTTGTAGTGTGCATGCTTCTGTTTCTTTAAAAAAGTAAGGTATGCACAGCTAGCCACCGGGTAATAAAACCGCGATGAAATTGAAAATGGTACTTGGGTCTTTTTAAAAAGATGTATATTTGTGCAAATATAATAGCATAATACACATTATGCTTCTGGCTACAAATATTAACAAAATTATATGTGTATAAAGGAATAAAACCTCTTCTTATCCTAAAAAATGTCTTTTTGTGTAGTCCGAAACTTGTGGCAGATGAGTAATGTGTAAATGTAGTTGTATATTTTTTTCAAAACGTTTAGACCCAGAAATACAACTTTGGTTCTCTTTAGCACTTATTATTATTTATAGATTCATAGTACAGACTAATCTATATTATGATAATTACATTCGACTTACATATACTCCCTCCTTCTTACATATACTCCCTCCGTTCCGTAATGTAAGGCGTATAGTTTTTTGAGAAAAAATTCCAAAATTTATAGACAATTTTACGCCTCTAAAAATATGTTTCAATCTATAACAGAAAGGTTTAAATGATTGTTTTCAATTTATGATGGTTAGGGACTCCTCTATTCCAACAACAATCATGGAAAAATAAGTCCACCGTATGTAAAACTGCCCCGTCTTAATATTCGTGCAGAAAACTATACGCCTTACATTCAGAAACGGAGGGAGTATTACTTTTCTTTAGGACAGTGTACTAATCACATTGTAACTCCCCCTATGACTTTTAGGCATAGCCTGCCTCTAAGCCCGGGTGAAGGAGTAGGGTTATGATTGATTTGATGAGCCAACGTAAAACTATTCAGTGCCATGGGCATGAAACTCATTTGGGCGAAAATAGTAGTAGGATCGGTGACCTCCTTGTGAAATGATTTCAAGTGATGTGACCTCCTTATGAAATGATTTCAAGTGATGTGATATGACGAGCCAACGTAAAAAACTACCTATGACCCTATGGGTATGAAAAGGAGAGTAGTACCAAGAGCATTTGCACCGGGGCCTCTAAATATGTGTCCGGCACCCCCAATTGGGCCTAATTGGGCCTCCTTTGTGGGGTGTCGGACATGTGTCCGGTTATCATTTAGATGCCGTACACAGCGGCACTCCCCAAAGTCCCACCCCCAATCGCGAGCACACTGTCGAACACCTCGCGGGCGTTTAAAATAAATTGCAAACTAATATAAAAAGTTCATATTTCATTCATTTTTGTTATATATTACAATTTTTTTGAATGAATATGAACCCTAATCTAAACCTAGCATAACCCTAACCCTAATCTAAACTCCGTCGAGGCCGCCCTGCCTCGCCGTCCTAGCCCGCCTCGCCATCCTGTGCAGCTCTGGCTATGCGCGAGCGGACACGCCTCTGTTGCCGGAGCGTGCTCTCCGCCCGGCGCAGGTTGGCCCTCTCGACTACAGCCGTCCTCGCCTCGCGCGCCCGGCGCAGCTCGTCGATAACCGCCAGCTGGGCGGCCTCCATCGAGGCCAGGTTCGTCTCCCGCTCCACCGCCACGGCGTTGAGGTTGGCGTACGCCGCGCGCTCGGCGGCCATGAAGGCGCGGCAGCGAGTGTCTCGCTCCGCGGTCTCGATGGAGGCCTTGAGGATGGCGGCCTCGACGGCATCGCCAACCGCCTCGTAGCCGGCCCTAAACTGGCCGGCCGCCTGCTCGGTGCGCCAGGTGTCGAAGGAGTTCACCGCGACCACCTGGTCCGGCCACAGCGGCGGCGGCAGCTCCTGCTCCTGCGCCGGCCCCTGCCCTGGCTCCTCCCGCGGCGGCTCCTCCTCCTGCGCTGGCTCCTCCTCCTGCTGGTCCTCCACATCGACGTCGACGTTCGCTCAGTCGAAGGGCATGTCGTCGCCGACAGGCTGGAGCGCCAGCTCCGGCGCCTGCTCCGGCTGGTCCTCCTGCCCCAGAGGGTGAGCGCGGCGCGCAACCTGGGTCATGGTGGCCCAGGTGGTCTAGAGGCGGCGAGGCATGGTGGAGGTGTTCTTGGCTATGGAGGCTGCGGGCCACGGAGGCTGCGGGCACGGCGGAGGAGTTGGTGTGGTGAGGCTGCGGGCACGGCGGAGGAGTGTTATATAGGCGGGGAGGGAAACGGAGGGGCGGAAAGCGGTGGGTGGGTGAGTACGCGTCGCGTCGGAGTAATGTGGCGGCGACGCGATTCGGCCACGCCGATGCTTGGGAAGCCGGGAAAGCCTGGACGCCGGCATAATTGCGAGGCTTGCCGCAGACGTCTTGCCGTCCCGTCGCTTCGTCGTCTGCAGAAACGCGTCGCCGTTAACGCGGGCGGAGCGGCCTCCTGCACGGCGCAATTTACAGCAACTCCTCACGCCCTATGTCTATGACGGGTGGGGCGCACCTGTCGGAGGTCATGTCCGGCGCCCCAGGAGGGCCTCCAAGTATAGAGGACCTATGGGGGGTGCTGGATATAAAATTGCTCGGGACGAGTTTTTGGGGGTGCCGCTGGTGCAAGTTTTTGGTGTCCGGACCCCCAAAGGGCCTTTAGGGGGGTCCTTTAGAGACCCCCGGTGGAGATGCTCTAAGATGGATAACCTACTAGAATTCGTGAAAGGATTTATATCTATCCTTTCCGGGACAAAAGGCTTAGAAGAAGAAGTGTACTAATCAAATTGGTATTTGAGGATCTTCCCAGTGTACTAATCCAAGTCAGAAAGGATACATATACACCAAGAGCAATTATATTTCCACTCAATAATACTGGAGTACAACAATACAGAAGGATCTCTTTGCACCTGTCCCAGAAACAACAATAGGAAGGAAGTAATCTACGTATAACTTGAAAAAGGTACATTAGGTGGTATTTTAAAACCCAGCAGAGGAGGTTGACTCAAGCATCCTTCTTGTCATCGGATCCATTAATAACCGCAATGCGTTGTACTGCACACGAAAAAAGGGTTTAAGAACATATATAACTTTTTTTTTTACGAAAAAAGAACAGATATAACTGAAGCGGAAGAATGCCTCAATAAAACAAAATATTTGAAGACGGCGACGAAGATGTACAAAACTAACCGTGGCGCTGCTTCAAGAATCAGTAGTCAGTGAGCCAGAAATATCGGGCCTATTAGGATGGCCCATTGCAGCTTCCTTCCACGCATCTTTGATTCGTTGGTCGACTCGCGAATGGAGCCTGACTTCCCTTAATCCTTCTAGGCGTGCGATTTCGATGCCGGCTAGACCATCTAAAGATTCACAGATCATATGAAGTGAGGTAAGATGCGGCAGAGCTCCAGTCGTTACGTTGTGCAGACTTTGCACGCCGACAAGCCATATCTTCCGGAGGCTTGGGAAGTGCTTAGGTCTTATTTCGAGAGGCCCAATATTGTCTTCAGTCAGCTTCAGATATTTCAGTGTATCCAAACGACTCCCTGATAGAAGAATACCATGGCTTAGGTTAGTAGATGACAGACACAGCTCCTCAATTCTGTTCAGCTTCGTAACAAACCGAGGGAATTCACGGAGAGTGCCGCACAGCTTCAGTGAGCCAAGACTGCCAGGGGCATGCAGAGAACCAAGGAATGTGTCTGAGCATTCCTGGAAGTCAATGGATAGTGAGCGATGAGGCCATTCGTTCCCATCACGAATGAACAACTTGATTGCTTCTTCAAGCTTGTTCAGATTTCTTTCGTTTGCAGTGGATTTGCACCATATTTTGACCTTTCTCAGCCGCTTCATGTGGCTCATCAGCTGTGGAAATCCTTCACTCTCTCCTGTGACAAATCCTGAAAGCGTCTCCAGGGCACTTCTCTTTGAAGAGTCCTCTGGATTTGTCTTTCGGCAGTCACCTTCAATAGGCTGAATTTTGCCAAGGAGATGTTTTAACTGGGGGCCTTCGATAAGCTGAAATTTGCCAAGGAGATGTTTTAACTGGGGGAGCTGGATGACTTCTACTGGCACCTTCTCTATCTTGGTTCTCCTCAGGTCCAGTGTCTCTAACCATTGCAGCTTGGCGATTTTCTTTGGGACCTCATTAATGCAGCCACCGAGACTCAGATATTTCAGAAACACCAGGTTGCATATGTTTTGTAGGTGCCCGTCATTCAGACCGTCACATTCTTCTAAATCTAACACTCGCAGTAGGTCATACTTGGCAAAATCCAATGTAGGTTCACATTTGGCAGCATCCCCAGTAGGAAATACCGCTAGAGTCCGGAGACGGGACAAGCCCTTGGGCAGTTTTGTAACACAGTAATCATGAAGTGAAAGCCGGCGAATGTACTCCCATTCTCTGGCCTTCTCACTCTCACCACAAAGCAAGGTGATGAAATTTTGAGACATGGACTTGCGGACGATGTACTCGAGCATCATCCCAGGAGGTTGGCATCTCTTCACATTCCCACTGGTGCTTACTTCTATGGACTGAATGATACTGCGGTCGATCAGGGTCTCCAAATTGTCAACTGCGATGCGTTGCGGTGTAGTGTCCACTGCATCCCCTGGTGGTACTTGTACAAGTCCTTCCGCCAGCCACCGCCTGATTAGAGGATTCCTCCTCACACGACGGCCACGGGGGAACATAGAGAAATACAACAAGCACTGCTGGAGAACGTGGCTACATAGACTCTCGTAGCTGTTCGCAAGAACCTCATGCATTCTTCCCAATGTGTCATCACATATTTCTGGAGCACAAAGCTTGCGGCAGGCATCTTCACATTTACTCTTTGTCAGGTCTTCTTCACTCTTCAGAAACCTCGCTTTGCTTACAAGGGCAAGCGGTAGACCGTCACATTTCTTCAGGAGGGCAGATTCTTGCAACTCTGTTGCATCAGCAACTGAGCATTTACCCTTGGAGAAAACTTCGAAGAACAACTTTTTCGAATCATTTTCATCAAGTGTTTTCATTTTGTACACACGCCCATTGGCAGAGCTGCAACGTCTTGCTATTTTCTTAATGGTTGTTGTCACAATAACTCTGCTGTCCACTCCATTAACCACAGGGAAGACAGATGTTATGTTGCACAAGTTTTCTGTTTGCATGTCATCAATTACAATCAAATACCTGTAAAAAAAATGCAATCAAATACCTACAGGACAAAAATTGAGGGGGAAATATAGTCATTAATATACCCCTCTCTTCTGCAGCTAAATAAACCGAACTATCTAATGCTGAACTCGAGGCTGACCAAAAAGTTATAAAAATATCTTACGAGTACAAAAGAGTTTAAGTGTTGCCACAAAAAATTCTATGTCAGAATTAATGACTTGACTTCATACATATATAAGATCTTCCAAAGCAACTATTCTTGTAAGTCCTTGGTTACATATGAAGCACTCGTTTAGCTGTCGAAATTATAGTAATGTAGATTTACCAAAAATACAGTATTCTATAGTGTCTTTTTATATGTATAAGCCATTAAGCCATGAAGTGTAGAGAAAATTAATCATCATATATATAAAAAACATATCACCTCTTATTCTTCAGGCATGATCCTAGACGCTCTTCGATGAGTGCGGTATCATACACGCTATCGTCGTGTATGTCCTCCTGGATAGCCTTGCCCTTGTCGGCTTGGCTCTTTATCTGGACGCTCTTATTCTCATCAACTTGTGGGACCATCTTGGTGGATGTGCTCGCATTCGCAGCTGCACTATGTATGTCAGCAGAGTCGACTTGGACAACAGAGGCTCGAACCATGCCTGCCTCAGAGAAGGTCCAACAGAAGATGGATAGCAGTATTGTCGCCAGAGTACACCAAACTAGTTGGAGGAACCCGAGCCATGTCCTGACGCCCGCTGAGGTACTCTCACCATTCTCGATCTCCTCAACGCCATTCTGCTCAATCCGTGGTGCGATGCCGTTGGCGTTAGAGGTGGTCGTCGCGTCGTGTGTGCCCGCAGGCGTAGAGTCAACTTCATCGGTGGTGGAGGTGCCCGCGCCATTCCGGAGCACCTGATCGAGTATCTCCTCGAGAACCTCCTGCGCGCCCTTGCCCGCCGCACAGACCCAAACTCGCAGAGGGAACAGGCGGCGCACATCCCCGTGATTGTACACTTGGCGGGCAAGAAGAGTCTTGCCCAGGCCATGGAAGCCAACGACGGAGATCACCCTGAGCTTCCTCTCCGACGGCCTCCCAGGTTCCCGTACAAGCTGAAGAAGCTCCCCGAGGGGCTCGTCCATCCCCACCGCCGCCGGAGCACCGCACCGTGCGTGGGCAGAGGCTGCGGCGGGGATCGATGCCGCGCCGTCGGGTGCCTCCGCCTCGATGTAGCGCTTCAACCGCCGGTGTATCTCCTCCGCTCTGGTCTTGAGCTTGCGAATCTTGAGGGAGAACCGCGTGCTCGTGATCACCGCCTTCTTCGCGGCACGAGCGGAGCGCAGGAGCAGGCCCTCCTCGCCGTCCTCCGGCATGCACTGCTGCAAGAAGCGGTCAACGCAGTCCTCGATGTCGAACGCGAGGAGCCTCAGGTCTTCGATCCAGGTCGCCTGCAGGTGGCTGGTGTCCCTGCCGCTCTTCTTGCGGTGATCCTGGATGGCTGCCTCCATGTACCTGAGTTCGGACTGGAGGGATCGCACATCCCTGCTCCCGCCGAGCACTGAGAAGGCCTTCGGCAGGATCTTCAGCACCGCGCCGACCATCGCGGCCTCCATCGCTCACGCGCGCCACTCCTGGCTTGTTGGCTAGATCTACATGCTCGCCCAAGTAGGGTGGGTACTGCGTTGTCTGGCCGGAAGGGAAAGTGATGAGGATAGCACGGCGCAAACTCCAGGTCAACGAGTCACCTCGCAAGCCCGGACGGAAAAGTCTGTATTGTAGAGTGTGTCCTCTGACGTAGACACCACAGGCCACCGCATTATGTGAAAAAGACTACTTTACCCCTGGATCTATCGTATCCCTAAGTAATCCTTTCCCAAACCTAAACTCCCTGGAAATGCTGCGCTCTCGTTCATCGTGAGGTTGGTCCCGCATTTCAGTGACACATCCATTCCAGCCTTCCCTACGTGTCAGCGAGAGAAATAGGTCGGTTTCCTTCCTCCTCTTCCCGCACCAGTAATGCGATGACACGCGACACGACACCGACGTTCGAGAGTTTCCCTTTGACCGCACTCTTCCTCCTCGCCCAATCCCACTCGAGACTTGCGCCCTCCCTCTTCGCTCCGCACTGCCGCCGCCATGGGCATGCAGCAGCTCCTCTCCCCAACGACGCGTAGTAGCTGCTCGTCGCCCTGCAGCGGCGGCAGCAGGTCGGCCTCTTCGATGCGGCGTCAGCGCGTCTGGAGGAACCGGCTCCCTTCTCCCGGATGGGCGCCGGAGCGGGAACTGCCGGACCTGACCGGTGAGGAGCGGTGGCAGCCGTGTCTGCGATGGCGCGGCGCATCCGGTCGTCTCCTTGCAGTGGCGGCAGCAGGTCTTCCTTTTCGATGCAGCAACAGCGCATCTGGACGGAGCTGATGCGGGTCAAGGGCGAGATGGAGGAGAAGGCCAGGATGGCAGGACGGAGCTGTTGCGGGGGTCTGCTGCAGGCACGACGCCGACGTGTTGCTGCCGGACAACTCCCCAACTTGCTGCAGCTGGTGAGGTCTCTCTCCTCCTCTTCCGTTTAGCCTTCTCAGATTTGACAGTAGTTCTTGTGTGATTCTTCAGTTGTCTCGGGTCAGTAACTTGAGTATCATTGCACAATTATCTTGAGTCGTGACGCAATTAAAAGTATACCAATGAAATTTCCAGATATGGCAAAGTTTATCTCCTTTTTAGTCATCATGAAGATCCAGACTTGATTTGGGCAATTGCGTCGGTGTCGCAATTGTCTCACTTCATTCAACGGTGAATGTAAATAAATGGACTAGCGCAATTGCCTCACTTACTTAATTGAATGGTGAATTTAAATTAATGGATTATAGTTTGCTGTCAATTTAGAAGTGTTGTGGGTTTGTTTAAAACTGATTATCTGGTTCATCTTGCTCATATTGTCATGATGGTGATGCAGGTGAGGTATATTTGATGAAACAATAAAATCCTCCAAATCATCTGAGCAAATGAAGTGACTGAACCTGAAATTTGGATTTTTCAATCCGGATAAGAAGGGATACGATGAGTTGCTTTCCCTTCCTGTCAGCTTTTATGACTACCATGTTCTTGATCCGGGTGATCTGCTCTCCATCTCACAGGTTCAGTTTGCTGCTTCTCCCTGAATTTAGTGTTTCACTAATTTTTCGGCTTTCCGCTGTTGTCAATAATAGGTAATAGTTCCTCCAATTCTTGCAGCCAAGTAGCACTAAGCCCGTGTTTGTTAGGGTACAAAAATGTTGATGTCAGTGTTCAACGGAAGCGTACATGGTCGTGCTGAGCGGCCTCTCCACCTCTATGTGATGCTTGGTGGTGCCTCGATGTGAGCTATTGCCCACCAGAAAGATAAGATGCAAGAAGAAACACAAATCCATTCTGCCAGTCCTAAGAAGTTTCCCCATGGCAGCATATTTGCATTGCAACGGTGGTGGGGGCTATCAGACCTATCTTCTGATGTTGCTTGGGTATACATGTCCTGTTGTGGTAAGAAATTTATGTTAATTATTAATTATGTGCTTGAAGAAGAAGAACCGGTGGAGCGTAGTTCAGTTTAGAAGGCCGTAGTCTGTGGTTGGACACGCACGAGAAAATACTTTTTTGTAGTTTCTCAATTACTTACGATGGCTAGCATAGCATGGGTTAAAAAAATTCCTGACTTACACAAATCATATAACTGTAAAAAATAGACTGAACTCTGATGGGCAACAGTTCATTCAGGTAATATCAAGAACCGTGCTTGATAAAATTGCATGATGTCTATCCTTCAGACCTAATATAAGTTTGTTGGCTTAACATCTATCCTGTTGTATGCTTCAGATTAGTGGTTCCCCCTCAGAGTTAATACATGTTCGTTTGAGGTATGGAGCAAAAAATTATGGCTCAGGTTCAGTTCAGATGGTACCATGGGCACGAACCATCTGAATGACACTCTGAAGCCCCATATTCGAAATTCAAAAAGGGTGCCAGGGTAAGACAACTGCTTGAGGAATCAAGTAAAGTCTCTTGGTTTACAATGTCCAAGTCAAGTCTCTTGGACGAACCAAATCTCCCCGACTTATTTGTAGTTTCAGCTCTTGTTTCTATTCCGTTGTACAAGAGTGATGGACCAGGTCAGATTTGTACATGCGACCTGCTGCCAATGGTCGTTTGCAGTTGGCACAAAAATTACTGCGACTCCTCCTTGTGTCTGATGGGTTGGTGAGGTCAACCCTGAAATGAGATCTACTGCACCAGGCCCACAACTTGTACTGTAAGATCATGACCTACATATTGTATCCCCTTTACTTTTCTGTACATGGTGCATTGGTGAGTACAGATGATTGTATGAAAATGGGATAAAACAAGCAAGCTAGCCCGAGCACAACTAGCAGTTTTCGAGCAACTATATGATTTCTTTATGAATTAAGCACTGGTTTCTCGCTGTAATTTGTGATCATTTTTTCTTGAGGTGGTCTAAGCTTGGTAATAAATAAGCAACATGCTCTTTTTTTTCTTTCAGTGTTGCATCCCATGATAGCAGCCAGCTAAACCAGGTCATGCCTACCCAACTTCTTTAGGAATGAAATGTTTGGATAACTACTTGTTTGGATTTCTTAAAGTGCGAACTGAAAGAGGGTACATGGAGGAGTGATATAAATATCTTCATGCGTCTTGCTGTGCTAAACCAGGTCAAATGCACTCCGTGTGGAACAAAAGGTGGTGCTTGCACGGTTCGTTGGAAAGCCCCCAAATTCTCTCTTTAGGTTTTACCTATTTAATTCATGCTCACCCTTCTAGATTTAGTGCAGCGAGGTTTCTAAGCAACATCGGACTGGATTATCTGTCAGCTGGCAGTTCCAATGCAACATCGGACTTGATTATCAATCTCATCTCTGTTTTCTGAAGCTTATTCTCTGTGAGTAATGGGACTGCCGGTTTTGCTAATCGACAATTATGTTGACGAATCTCTACAGAATGATTTGTGAGGATCCCACAAATGCAAGTCTCCTATCTTCTTAGGTCAGCTGAAAATAGTTTGTAGGTAAAATTCTTGCTTACATAGTTCTTCTTTCTTTCAGTTTTGTATTTAAATTTCGCCCCTCCCCGGTGGCACATAAACATCTCTGTCATTCTGCATTATGTTTATGTTTGAGCTGTTACAACAATAATGGTTGTGGTGTGTAAGCAAACTGTAGGTGTGGTGGCACATGGACATCCCATGAATGTTAATGTTATTGTTTAGTGAGGATCAATAGACATAGTACTTTGCCAGAAAAAACATGGGAGTGAACTAGCTCTCGTTGTAAAAATAAGGATGTATTTGGTAGTGTATTTCATAATTTTCACATCCTGAGAGACAAAATGAACTTATCATGAGCTTATTTGTGTTGTATTTTCCTTTTCTTCGGGAAGGGCGGCTCAGGCTTTGTTCTTTGGAGTGCTTGGTTGACGCTTATGTCATACTACTGAGGAGATTCTCTCATGCTCAAATCGTAGTGCTCTCTGCCATTTGCTTAATTTGTGCATATAATTGCACCTAACTTATTGGTACCGTAGGATGGAGCTATGTTGTTTATGAATTAGATACTTGGGATATCTATATTCTAGGCTACCTTTTTTGCACTCAAAACTGCTCTGTCTTGTTTGGTACACATATCTTGAGCAGAGTCATATGACTTCTGAACTGGTTGCTAGAATCCAGATACTTATATTGATCATCTGGATGGGTTTTACATCCAGACAATTGTGGTCCTTTCTTGTATGGGTTTTATATGTGGCTCGAGGGTAGAAGTTGTTTACCTCTTTGTTTCAGTTTATGTCTATGTAATATTTTGCTATGCATAATTTTCTGTAAATTATGGTCATTTTTGTATGGGTTTTACATGTAGATTGAGTGCAGTAGCTCTTTATCTCTTAGTTTTAAGTGTTGGTTCTGGGGGTGTCCCCATGAGTTCTTTTAGATTTAAGTGTTGGTTGTTTTGATCTGACTTTGGTCATGGTCTACTTCCAATGGTGTGCGTGTGTGTGAGAGATTAGGTCTTAGCTTTCATGCTAACCTGATATTGTGATGGTGGCTCTTTTTTTTTTCAATCTAACGTTTCCAACCCGTCGTCAAACATCATACTACTAAATAGACTAATGCAAGCAGCAAAACAGGCGCAGCAAAGCGCGCCCTATCCTTCTAGTAAGAAATACTAAGCCGGCTGGGATTGCTGCGTTTTGGTTGATTCATGGGCTGGGCCCGCAATTCAGCGTCTCATTTTCTTTTTGTCTTACCTCTGCTGTCTCTGTGACTTGTGGGTCTGTTGGAGCGTAGTACATGCTTGGCCACGCGTTGACCCGGTGCCTTCTCAGACCTTCTATGGAGTCCGCGTCACCCACCTCGCCTGCTCAGCCCTATCCCAATCCCGCTCCTCTCTCCTCACCCAATCCTCGTAGGAAGCATGTGTAATGGCAATTGCTGCAAAGCTGGAACCACATGAAATCCGGGAGCCAGAGAAATGGTTTTTGGCTGTTGTTAATTGGCTTTCATGTGTTGTCGTGTTGACATCGCTAACTCAATGTTGTGGTGCAAACATGGATTGTTAAAAAGATTTTTTCATCATAATAATGCTTTCTTTGGAAGGGATTGAAATCACTACAGAAGCACTATACAAAACATCTTAATAATAAGAGATATATACGCCGGTGGTACAACAACTTGTAACGGATGTGTAAATTAGTACAACAACTTGCAAAATGTGGTCAGATGGTACACAACTTGTGTTATGGATGCAAAACTGTACTCCTAGCCCACCACTAGAGTTCAAACCCCTGATTTGACGCTGGTGTTATTCATTTAGTCGGAATATTCTTCAGTGGGAGGCGACGTTCCCGTCGACAGCGAGGCGTCTGTGGTGATTTCGTCAATCTCAATTCTCAAGACCTGATCCGTCGGCTCAGTTTCGGAGGTGCTTATAGGGGTAGGGTGTGCGTGTGTTTATGAGCGTATGTATTGTACTGTGTTTAACAAAAAAAAAGACACATGTGGCGCAAAAAAAAGACACTATGAAGTGTTGTGAAGTTTCTGCTGATGAGTCAAAGGATCGAGCTTTAGCCCCAACACTATGGCCGGAGCAGTTACACGATGTGATGTCCACCAACATGACCGAGAGCGGTGATCGGCTACGTGTCATCGACCTATATTATAGCTTGCTAAATATATAAGTGCCTTTCTGTCACATAATTCTTCAGGATATTCGACACAACATGAGCACCAAAATTTGTTTGATTTTATGAACCTTGAAATGAGTTTCAGTTATAGCTTTTGTCTTCCAAACGGATGCTATCAAGCTCTGTCAAGCTTTCTGTACGGACGACTATTTCTGATCAATTACCTCACGTATGCTACAACTGCATTCTTATACCTATCGAAACAAATCTCTTATTGAATTGACACTTCTAAGAAATTTATTGTTCATGTGTGTAGAACAGATGATATGAGAGTCTGATGCCTTTTCTGCAGGACAATGCGTTGCCTGACTGGAAATCAGGCAGGGCAGATTGCACTAAATTGATTATTAGCTAAATATATTATTATGAAAATTAGGATAGGAGTAAGTAATTTGATTCTACAACAAATGATGACCCAATCAAATGAAAGTCGGATGCGTGCTTTACAAAACAGAACACTGTCTCATTGGCAAGGAACTCAGCATGTACTAAATAAAAGTATTATAGATTTTATGATAATGTAGTATGATTCTCTGGAACAATTGATGGATACACCATTTGTACCGGAACAATTGACCATCCGTTCTTAGTATCCTATTGTATTGCTATCTATGATGGTTACACCACGTGGACAGACAATTAGTTTCATCTTGGACCAATCTGTAAGGATTGTCTGGAATTTCAAAATAGAAACTTTTGATTAATTCTTATGGGATGCCACGGAGGCACGGGAAGCTTTTTTGTTGCCATTAAGTTATTTAGTTTTCATAATTTTCAGGTTTTAGAAACAGTCTTGCATACATTTCTAAATCCAGTGGTTAATATGGTAAAACAAGAACCCTAATATCGCGCGGCGTGTCGCCGCACACCGCTCTGGATAGTTCATGCTAACATGTACATGCAATCCTGAACTAATGTCCTATACTGTTGTACTTTTTTTTTAAAGAACCTGTTGTACTTTTTTTTTAAAGAAACCTGTGCATATCCCAGGTCCCATCATTATTATGACCGGGGTGGTATTGAATTACTTAAATTTTATACTTAACTTTTGTACCTCAAACTCATTTGTAGCATGCTATGACCTTATCAAGTATAATATTCTATTATTTATTTGACATAGTTCATAAAATAAAATGAATACTAAGTATTACGTGTTGCGAAGTTGCAATGTATATTGATGAATAAAATATTTCCTTCACAAATTTTGTTATGCAATTCATAAAATATATACTACTATACATAACAATGGTAAAGATCTGTAAATTATACTGAAGGTGATCGTAGGCAGAAAACAAAAAAATTCCTAATGGCGCTGGAGGGAGAAGGCGGGCGCAGACCCGGGTACAATTCATATCAATAAGTACGTGCAAGTGGATCGATCAGAAGAGGGTGTCTACAGTCTCCATCGGGTAGCCCCATTGGTCATGCCGTGGATCGTCCTACTTACTTGACATGAATAGATTCGCAAGCTAAATATGGATAGGATAGCTGTAGGGTAGCATGCTATGACCTTATCAAGTATAATATTCTATTATTTATTTGACATAGTTCATAAAATAAAATGAATACTAAGTATTACGTGTTGCGAAGTTGCAATGTATATTGATGAATAAAATATTTCCTTCACAAATTTTGTTATGCAATTCATAAAATATATACTACTATACATAACAATGGTAAAGATCTGTAAATTATACTGAAGGTGATCGTAGGCAGAAAACAAAAAAAATCCTAACAGCGATAACCTTAAACTAGCCAGAATCTATACTATGCAGATATAGTAGTACGAAGGGGGTCCGGTATACATACCCTTGTAGACCGAAAAGCGGGGATTACGCTCCCGCACAAGCGTTGCTGACGTAGACGCCGTAGCCGACCTCAAGGTCGCGGAGAACTTGGCGCGACGAAGAAGACGATGACGCGGCGATATCGGTGAAACCGACGACGACCTCGAGGCCGTGTGGAGGAAGCAGACCTCCAGCACCACTAGCGTGGCACCTCGCAGGGCGTTACACACATACGGTGAAGCCGACGAACTCCGGGCCCGATCCAGGGACGAGCAGCGGAAGACTGGGACCGGAAGACCAGCAGCACGGCGGTGTGCATAAGGTGGAGAAAACTTATCCTCGGCGCAACTCCAAACAAGGGAGTCACGGGATCCAAGGAGAGAGAGAGAAAGAATTGGTGTGTTTCAAAGGCCAGGGGTGCCCCTCTATATAAAGGGGGATGGGAGCAGCCAACCTTGCCAGCCGGGCGGTGTGGGACTAATCCCACACCAGCCCTGGCCGACCTAGGTAGGTGCGCCGGCCCTAGGTGGCCCACCTAGGCCGGCCGAACCAGCCCTCTCCCCTTGGGGGGACTCCTCCCCCCCTCATGGGCCCTTTTGCCCAAAAAGGCCCATTTAGAGATTTTTGCCTTTAAAAATTCAGGAAAAATTAAAATAAAATATATTTAACTATTAATTACACTAATTAATATTAAATACATATTACATAATTTATTCCGGCTCCGAAAACTATTTCGTTGCTGCCCGATCTCCATCGGAACGTTCCCGGGACGTTCCCGGTCTCTCTTTTCCTATTTTTCTCTTCCGGTAAAATGTCGACTCCCCTTAAGTGTGATACCCTAGCGGTTCGATTATCTCACCAGACATGATCGAGACTCCTCTCCGATCAATGACTAATTCGTGGACCGAGGATACCAAGAATTAATCCCTGCGAGATAACGAATACTTTACCGTTCGAACCTAGACGTCTGAGTCTTAAACCTTTTGCCATGCGATACTTAGCGTGTCCGAGACTCGTTCATAGATATCTCCATACCTAGCTTGATCTCGTTACCGACACTGCTAACTTCTACTCGTCCATGATATTATGTCCTGGTGACCTAGTCACACGCTTGCAAGCTCGTTTGACATAATCTCACCGAGTGGGCCCTAGAGTATCTATCCTGCTATGCGGACTGGCAAATCCCGCTCTTGATCCCCTGTCTCAACATACTCCTTTCCGACACCCGAGAGGGACACCTTTATTGTCACACTATGTAAGATATGACGTTTGATGCAATCAAAGTGTCTTCCAGGAATAGCAATAAGAGTAGATCTCACGGTCAAAGGCGTAATGACTACGTCCTACAAATATTGGGTATGTCCATCACGTCATTCTCCCAATGACATGACTCCATTGTCAACTGACATAAATGTCACATGATCGGGAAACCTCGATCATCAATTGCCCAACGAACTAGTTAGATAGAGGCTACTAGGGACCTGGTTGTTTATCTACCACACGTGTATTAATGTTTCCGCTTAATACAGTTATAGCATGGTATAAAACATATAATGAACAATTGAGATATGACGAATAAACTATCTTTATTAAGTGCCTCTAGGGCATATCTCCTTCAGTCTCCCACTTGCACTAGAGTAACACTTAATCTAGTTTACAACTTGGTAAAAGCTCAACACCCATAGCAACTTGGTGCATGCTTGCTTCGTGGAAGAGGAATACAGTCAACAGATCTCACACATTGAGATCTGTATGTGCTTTGCAACACTCCTATGTCAACCAGTTGACATCATCCCGCATCTTACGATGACGGCGAAATATATCTTAGTCGATGGAGTGAGACTCAGTCCAATCACACTTGCTACTTCTGAAGTTGCCATATATTTCTATACCTATTATGTAGATTATGCGACAGTGCATTCATATGCGACTTCGCAAGCTAACCATGTCTTTCTTCAAAACAAAGGACATCTCCTATATGAGATTTCTAGTCGTATGGGTCAGTGTCATAACTTGCATCATCGTAACCGTTTTACGGCAAGTTGTCTTACCACTCTTACCCTTTACCATAAAACATATCTTCAGTTCTCGCAGACACTGAGAAATATACTTAACGTTTGTTCATTGATCCACACAAGGATCACTCTAGAACCCGTTCTTCAACCAAGAACATGGGTCACACCAAGTCGAGCTTTCAGTCTGATAGAATCTATGTCTGAGGCATAGAGGATGTCGAACATCATTTTTCTTTCATCAGCTATCACTGAAAATGCCAAGATAAACTTAATATTTTACCTAGTCATACAAGCAAGAACCTCTTTCTTCGCTTGTTCTATTCTGAAACACTTCAGAATCTTAACCTAGGAAAATATTTCGACCTAATGTTATTAAGCCCCTTTTGATCTATACAATTATAGATCGAATGCCTAATACTCCTAACTTCATTCATAGGAAATTTAATCACTTAAATAATCCTTTATACTTTGCTAGAGGATCTGTATCATTCTCAATATGTCCTTACATAAAATCAGGAATGACACTTAGCTCCCACTTAAATACGCCATCCGTATATAAGACCAAGGAATTTCTTTTAGCTCCCACTCAAATATGCCATTCACATATAAGATCAAGAAAAGCTACTTAGCTCCCACTCACTTCTTTGCAAATGCAAGTTTCTTCAACTATTTTGGACAACTCCAAAATCCTTTGATCACATTATCAAAGTGAAGATTCTAGCTCCGATATGCTTGCTTCAGCCCATGAATGGACAGCTGAAATTTGCATACATGTTTAGCATCCTCAGGATTACCAAACCATCTCATTGTACTAATTACAACTCTTTCTTAATGATACCATTAAGAAACATGGTTTCCTTATCCATCTATCAATTTCTCAATTTGAAATTGTAGTAATTGCTAAACGACCCCGAATAGATTTAGGCTTCGCCACTTGAGACAAAATCTCGTTGTGGTCAACTTTTGAATTTGTCGGAACTGTTTCACGACAAATCGATCCTTATCAGCGTCTATTCTTTCGTAAAATTCCATATTCCATTAACAGCCTAGATGCCATCAAGAAGATCTCCCAAGTCATTACCTGGTAATCGTATATGGATTTTATCTCGGATCATATATGACTCATAGCCATTTCTCGGACTTAGGTCTACCATCTCTTCTTCGTAGTTCGTAGGTCTGTCATATTCCATTAACATGACCTTCATAACAAGATTGTCGTACCACACAGTGTGGAACACAACCTCGTACGCCTACGTTCTCAGTATGAGCTCAGAGCATCGTGATCTTTATCATCAGCTTCTTTCAAGTTGAGGAGCATGACACCGGAAACACTTTCCGTTGCGCCACTCTGATGTTTGGAGAGGAAGTTCATTAACTTCGTCTTCCTCTACTTTCTTTCCCACTTATACCCTTGGACAAGAAACTATTTCTTTTGCAAGGTATATTCCGGCAACGTTTTTGCCTATGTCGTGAGACATGTACCCAACTAATTCTTTAGGTACGGTATACTACAAAGATTTATCCATTTTAGGTTTGATCACATCGAAACACTAAATTGCTGAAACGACAATCTAGGCTAAAAGCCATGCCATCACTCATATGGTATTGTCTCCATGGATTTAAATGGTTTCCCTATTATCTAACGTGAATGTTATGTTTCTACCATACGACTCCAATGATCACAATAATTCGGTAAGAGATTTATTTACCACACACTATCCGATAGGGTGCGATTACGACGTCCTAACATACCATAACACTATGCTGTTCCATGCGACGTAATTAGTGGAACTCTTCTCACAAGTCTTCCAATGATGTGCCAACATTATAACTCAAATCTTTATTTCCTCGATCTGTATCGCAGGAATTTGATTTTCTTGTTAAATTCATTTTCCTACTTCATTCTGAACTTGTTTGATCGAATCAAAATTTTCAGACCAACATTTCCTAAGTGGATATCCGTATATCTACTCGGAATATTCATGAAGTCTAGGAAACAAAGACTTCCACTATACGTTAAAGTACTTCATTGATTCACATACACCCACATGCATGATTCTCAACAAGTTATACTCAAAACGTTCAGTGAAGTTTACGAAATAAAGGTCTCCACTACACGTTAATTACTTCATTGATGACATACATCTATATGCATGATTATCAATAAGTTATATGACCTCTTTCCAAAAACGGTGTCTTAGTTATCTTGCAAGTTTCAAAAGATCAAATCTAATGACTTGTAGATCCATCCGTATGGAGCTTGTTCATTGACTATAACATTGACATGACTTAAACGGTAGTGCCACACGAATGTGGTGTCTTTATTAAGTTTGTATCCTTTGGCATTAATATTATGAATGTGGGAGCTTCTACCATCTAAATTCAAATCGGCTTATGATCATTACTTCATAAATATAGGACAACGATTTTGTCACTAACATATATGAACAATTGTCTTGCTGGAGAAGACATACTTATAAGATCATACTAACAGGCGATCATAAAATTTTTTATTCAAATGGTAGATCTAGAGGGAGAGTGTCTATGGCCATCACAACATTTTGTCTGCCATCATCAACACACATTGTCGCCTCATCCTTACAAGCTACTCAAGCAGTAAATCTGGTTTTCATAAAACATGACTAGTATCAAAAACTTAGTCACTACTGCGAGTACTTGCTTAGGTAAAACATTCATAACGTGTATATCATATATACACCATCATCATTGATGACTTCCCGGCGATCTGTTTCATCTCCTTGATTCTTCCAACGCAATCAAAAACCATGAAGGTGAACGATTCCCCTTGCATGACATAGTCTATGACAAAACATTTGCATCTGGCAACGTTGTCTGTCATCCAGTGATCGAGCTGAGCGAGGCGTCTCAATGTCATCAAGTATGACCAATGTCATCGAGTATGACCAGTGTCATCAAGTATGACTGCCACGTGCTCCTTCAATGTGTGTATTCTCTTCCATCTTGGTTGAGAAGAAAAACAGTCAACATACTGTTAAACTTCATCAACCCAACTTTAGGTGTATCCCGAGTTTAGCGATCATCTCATATTTTCGCGATCTAACAACTCGTGCCCACCGTCAATGCTCTATGGCAGAGATCACAGCATACACTGGACTATGATGATATTATCCGCACAAAAACTCGATAATCAAAATTATCCTTTTGTTAGCGGAATCTCTGGGTTTATCTCCTAGCGGGTATTGTATCACAAAGAGCTAATGGTTTAAACAAGGAGTATCCTCAAGCTAAAGTATAAAACTATGAAGTTTGGACCCAACCTTTTAAGTTTTTCAATCGCAGGATTGCGCCTAATTTTCAAAGAAGGCTATTACACTGGTTAATATCTACAAAGGTTTTGCAAAACATAAAGACTTTGTTCATTATAAAATAGGGTTCAAGTTTTAATAAAATAAAACTACCAGAACTCCCACTCAAAACGAATATCCCTCTAATCGTTTTAGTGATTACACGATGCTCATCCATTATGCAACCCCTCATCGTCAGAGCCGGCAACATAACTTCAAAAGGTAGACATCGACATGTCAATCATAACAACTTTGTGACTCATGCTTAACCTTTCGGTCACCTTGTTCCGAGGCCATGTCTGTACATGCTAGGCTCGCCATAATAACCTTCAACGTAAATGCGCGTGCAACATGGCTTACACCCACTGTATGCGAACGACGATATGTCTGACACCCGATCGTCACGGCCCGCCTCATAACGTAGAACTTTCTTGGTGGTGCACGTCGAAGGGAGAACACAAATGGTATTTTGGAGGGATCATCTTATATAACTACCGCCGTGTAACTAATATATATACTATATATATATTCACACAATATAAGATGCACTCAAAACATCAATATTTAATGCGACGTGATATGGTCCTTGCGCCGATGGTCTCCTTCGCGCCAGCAGTTCATAAACAATTTAATAAACCTACCTTGACCATATCACATAGCCCCTGCAAAATAAAGTTAGACGCCTCTACTTTATCTTTTGCATATTTTACGTGGCTTGGGACTGTCGTAAATAGAACCGCTTCATACCTACGAACCTATGACCACAACAACGATCAAATAATTGCATATTTATTCATCCCTTTCGGGCCCTCCATTGAAAATGCAAAGCCAACTAAAGAGAGAGAGACAGACACCCGCCAGCCACATATACGGAACCAGCCGTATGTCAGTTGTGGAACCAGTCTCGCGTAAGCGTACGCGTAAGGTCGGTCCGGGCCGCTTCATCAACTCAATACTGCCGGCAGTGCAAGTGCACGCGAGAGGGTAGCAAATAATAAGAACGAAGTCCCCGTGATAAACACGGGTGCAGCTAGCGTACAGCTATATCTACGCATAGATCGGCTCTGATACCACTGAAGGTGATCGCAGGCAGAAAACAAAAAATTTCCTAACAGCGATAACCTTAAACTAGCCAGAATCTATACTATGCAGATATAGTAGTACGAAGGGGGTCCGGTATACATACCCTTGTAGACCGAAAAGCGGGGATTACGCTCCCGCACAAGCGTTGCTGACGTAGACGCCGTAGCCGACCTCAAGGTCGCGGAGAACTTGGCGCGACGAAGAAGACGATGACGCGGCGATATCGGTGAAACCGACGACGACCTCGAGGCCGTGTGGAGGAAGCAGACCTCCAGCACCACTAGCGTGGCACCTCGCAGGGCGTTACACACATACGGTGAAGCCGACGAACTCCGGGCCCGATCCAGGGACGAGCAGCGGAAGACTGGGACCGGAAGACCAGCAGCACGGCGGTGTGCATATGGTGGAGAAAACTTATCCTCGACGCAACTCCAAACAAGGGAGTCACGGGATCCAAGGAGAGAGAGAGAAAGAATTGGTGTGTTTCAAAGGCCAGGGGTGCCCCTCTATATAAAGGGGGATGGGAGCAGCCAACCTTGCCAGCCGGGCGGTGTGGGACTGTCGAGGAATGAACTCCCACGTAACAGGGGTAGTCTTGCCCCGGGAAGAGGTTCGAAGGGGGACTGAACACGGAGGTCAAACAACCCTCGATGCACGCCGCGACGTTGCTCGCGGTGCTTGGAGCGGAACTGCACGACAGAGAGTGACACCGGCCCTTACCCAGGTTCACGGCCCTCAAGGTGAGGTAACACCGCTACTCCTGCTTGTCTCGATTGCACTGTGGTGACTGTAGTACAACAAGCCTCCGGGCCTTGAGAGGGTCCGGAGGTGGAGGACGCTATTGAGCTTGGGATCGAGTTTTTTGGATCCCCGCTACGGAAGTGCCCCTTCTCCTTAAATAGCTGCCCCGGGCCTCATCCCTGCGATCTGCGCAGTGGACGGGTTCCCACATGGCCACCAGTGGCGGAGCGGGGTGCACTACTGCTTGCTCGTTCATGGACTCGGTCCATGGTCGCAAAGCCTGTCTTCGTGGCAGAGCAGCTGTCTCCTCCGTCCTTGGACGCGCCTCTTCCGTGTTAAAGCGGCGCATTGTGGCCGACAAGTTGCAGACTTGGCAGAGCGGCTCGCAGGCGCGGCGGAGACCGTGGGGTGTGCCCGCAGTGACGTCGTCGTTGGAGCGTTGTGCCGGCCAACTGCTTTATCACCAAAGAGGAAAGCTTCGTTGGCGGCGCAGGGGACACAGAACTTTGTTGACCCCTTTTATCATGGGAGCGGCAACTGTGACGCTGTTGCTGCCGTGCGCGCAGACGCGCGCGTCACCCTGCGGCCGCAGCAGAGCCCATGTGCGCTCTGCAGCGCTTCCTTCGTCGCGAAGTATCCCCTCAGGGGCCTGAGGCTCTCGAGGGGGAGGGGCCGGACCGGCTCCCAGCAGGGGGAGAGAGTCCTCGAGCGGGACGCCCTCGGGGGGAGCCCCCTTCAGGCCCCTTCCAGCGCCTCAGGTCCCCCGTAGGGGGTTTCTCCCTCGGGGGGGAACCCTCCAAGCGGTTGGCTTGGTCCTTAGTCGTTTTGTAGACGCTGTCGCGTGCGCAGCCCGTGGAGAGTGGGCTATGCACACCCTAGAATCCACTGGGCCGACAGTAGCCCCCGGGCCCATGATGGGCCCGTCGAGGCCGATTGGGGCTTGGCGAAGCGTCATGGGCCCAATACCGCAGGCGAAGCGTCGTGGGGCCCAAAACCGCAGGCGAAGCGTCGTGGGGCCCAAAACCGCAGGCGAAGCGTCGCGGGCCCTCAGCTGCGGGCGAAGCGCCGCGGGACACGCGTCACCTGGTGGAGGATTCGCGGCGTCTCGGCTACTCCGGCGGGAACGTGCGCAGCGGGGGGGGGGCCACCACGCCCGCCACGATCTCCACTACCGCGCCTCGGTAACCGCACGGACGGGGTTAAAGGCCGCGCGCTGTCCGAGCCGCAGTCATTACCCCGTCCTGTCTTGTCTCTCTAGTCCATCGGTTCTCCGCCTCCTAGACTCCCGTCTCCAGTAAATCTTCCCCATCTCCGGCCGACTCCTCCTGTCCTCCGAGCTCCCGTTCTTCGCCGACAATGGGAGGATCCAAGGGCAAGAAAGCAGCGGCCTCGGCCCGCCAAGACGCGCAGGGGGAGGCGGAGTTTGGCCCCTCTCTGGTCGGGGCGCGCATCACCGCGGCGGCGCTGGACAAGATGCAGCACCTGGTCGCCGGGAAGCACAATGAGCATGGCGTCAGCGCCATTCTGCCTGCGCGGACCGGGCGCTTCCCCGCTGGCTACTTCCCCATCTTCCTCCATACACTCTACGCTGGACTGGTGCCGCCGTATTCTCCTTTCCTCGAGGCCGTCCTCGAGTTCTACCAGGTCCACCTTCTGCACCTCCACCCCAACGCCATCCTTGTCCTCTCCATTTTCGCCTTCTTGTGCGAGGCTTACTTGGGAGTGAAGCCCTCCGTCGCTCTCTTCCGAAGCTTCTACGCACTGCGGAACACTGCGAAGAAGGAGCGGACGGGCTGCGTATCCTTCCGCATCGCGGACGGCATGGGAGACGTCTACATCCCCATGGCCTGGAACGGCGACAGGCCCGTGACGGCGGTGTCGAAAAAGGTGGAAGACTTCAGACAGAAGTGGTTCCTCATCCGCGTTCCCTCGGAGAGCTCCCTCCTTGAGGTCCCCGAGGCGCCGCCCGTGAAGAACACCCACTGGAGCAAGCGTTCCCTGGAGGGGCAAGCAATAGCCGACCTCGCGGGCCACCTGAGGGCGCTTCGCGAGCACGGCCTGACCGGCCAGCTGGTGGCGGCGGAGTTCGTGAGGCGCCGCATCGCCCCCCTGCAGGCGCACAAGAAGCCGATGTGGGCGTACACAGGGCCTACGGATCCGCTGCGGCTGCATCCGAGCGACCACCGCCCCGCGGTCGTCGAGACCATCCTGGGAGGCCTCTTCGTCAACCCAGAGGTGCCCGCGAGGGTTCACGTGGCGATACGGCCTCTGTTTGAAGCCCCAGACAAGCGCCGGGCCACCCTGGCGCGGGCGCCCGCGTTCACCCCGCTAGGCTTGGCGGGGGATGAAGAGGAGGAGGAGCCCATGCCAGCGGACACTACCGAGTCGCCAAGCGCATCCGACTCGGAGCATGGCGACGCGGAGACGAGGGTGGAGCCCTCTGCCGGTGCAGGAAGCTCTGCGGGCGCGGGAAGCTCTTCCGGCGCTGTGCCTTCGGCAGGGGAGGTCCACGAGCTTTCCTCCGGCGACAGCGAGGAGGCCGCGGCGGGGCGCTACGAGCCGAGGACTAAGGCGGCCCACGACAGGCCCGCCGGGGAGCCCCCGAACGCTCCCCACAAGAGGAAAGCCGAGGAGGCCCTCGAGGTGGAGGCGCGGGCTGTGCCTTCATGGCGCTCGCCCGGCATGACGTGGGTGGACACCCGCGCCAAGAAGACGAGGTAAGATTCTTTTACCCTTCTCTTTCCTTTCTGAGTCCAGCCTGCTTGCTCTTGTTTCTTGACCAATTCTTTGCCTTTCACCACAGCAGCCCCGCTCCTGCGAAGCGCCGCAGGCTTCGGAAGGCCGCAGACGTGAAGAGGGCCGCCCCTGACGCCGCACCAGAGGCTGAGGCCGGCGAGGCCGCGGCGGCGGAGGCCTCGAGGCCTACAGGCTCTCGGGAGGAGGTACCTCAGGCGGAAGCATCTGCGCCGCCACCCGAGGCAGAGCGGGTGGAGGAGCAGGTGGAGAGGGCGGCCACTCCTCCCCGCGCAGCTACCCCGCCAGCGCAGCCAGAGGCTCCTGCGGGTGCCGAGTCGGCGCCGAGCCCTCCCAAGTCTCGCAGGGAGGGCACTCCACCGCCGCCACCGGGCACCGCGGGGGAGGAGGAAACCGCAAGGGCCGGGCCTCACGCCCCTGTCCCGGAGGCGGATCGGGGGGTGCCGCACGAGGGGGGAAGCACGGGAGGCCGGGGACCGAGCACGGAAGAGGTCCTGCCTCCGAGCCCCCAGGCCCACGCGAGGGCGTCTGCCGCGGAGCCGGACGCGGGCGCGGGCCCTTCTAGGCCGCGCGGTCCGCCCCAGGGCCTTGCTCTGGGCCGGTTCGACTGGGGTCGAGGGCGCCGCGACGTCGCCTTCCGCTTCGTGCGGGAGTCCCTGGAGGGGCTCGAGGCCTACCTGGCCACCGAGGACCAGGCGCTCGCCCGCCAGAGAGACGAGCTCGCCGACGCCTGGGCCGCCTTCCACGCGGCGGTAGAGGCCCGGCGCAAGAGCGACCAGGCGCTGCAGGCGGAGCGCGAGGAGGCGACGCGCTTTGCCGAGGAGGTTCGCGAGGGGGCCTTGCGTGAAGCTGAGGAGCTCCTGCAGCCCCTGAGGGCTGAGCGCCGAGCCGCTGCCGAGGACCTCGCCGCAGCCAAGGCAGAGCGGGAGGCCGGGGAGCACTCGCTGGCGGCGAAGCACGCCGAGCTCGTCGAGCTCGAGAAGAAGATCCTGGCGGATGCCGGGGTGGTGCGGACCGCCCTCGAAGAGCTCCGCACGGGCCTGGAGGCCCGCGAGCGCGCTTTGAGCGAGCGCGAGGAGGATGCTCGCCGGCGCGACGAGCAGCTGGCGCTGAGGGAGCAGGAGCTGTCCGGACAGCGCACGGCCCTCGAGGCCCGCGAGGACAGCGTCGCCACGGCGCTCAGCAAGCTCGAGCGCGATGTCGCCGCCCACAAGGGAAATGTGGAGCGCGCCAACACGCGGCTTGCCGAGCGGAAGGAGGAGCTCGACAAGGCTCTCCGGGAGAAAGAGCAGAAGATCCGCGCCGCCGTCTCCCAGGACTACAAGGAGAAATTCTCCAAGCAGGAGGACCGCTTCAAGGCGAGGCTGGAGGAGAGCGGCGCCCGGGTCAAGAAGCTCGAGAAGGAGAACGCCAAGCTCGCCGCCAAGGTGAAGCGCGAGGCCGATCGTCGCATCGCCGCCGAGAAGGCCCGAGATGACACCTCCCGGGACCTCGCCGCCCTCACGGGGGATATGGAGGAGATGACCCGGCAGGTGGGGCCTGCCGTGGAGAAGGCGGTGGAGGCGGCGGAGAGTATCCAGGCGGCGCAGGTGCTGTCGCAGCAACGGGAGCGCATGTTCCTGTCCTTGACGGGACGGGGTCGTGAGCTTGCCGCGAAGCTGGGGGCAGAGGCGCCAAGCGTTCCGGCTCAGGGCCACGCCGACACCGCCACCTACCTCCTGTACTTCGAGCAGCTCTTCGCGGCGCTTGAAGGCCCCACCGCGGAGATCCGCGACGTGGTTGAGGAGGAGTGCCGTCAGCTCCTGGCGGTGGCGGTGGACCGCATCTTCTCCAACCTCGTCCACCTCCAGCCCGGGTTCGACCTCGCCACGGTGACCGAGCCACTGGAGGGGGACGCTGCGTGGAAAGCCTCCAGCTCCGTCCGCGACCAGGTGGACGACTTCTGCAGCCGCTTCAGGCGGGCCGCTGCAGAGGAAGGTGGCGAGGGGAGCGAGCCCGAGGAGGAAGAAGAGAGCGACCAGGACGACGCTGAGGCCTCCGACTGATCTCCTCCTGCAACGCGTCGCGCTTGCAGCGCTTTTAGGGGCGTTTGCCCGTTAGAGAATTTCACTTTCCACCTTGTAATTTACTTCTTCGCTTCGTAAACATTTTGCTATTGATTAAGTGTGTGCTCCCTTCGAGGGGTCTTTGCTTCATCTCCATGCCTTTTTCGCTCTGCGTCGCTGGACCCTTCCCCTCACGCTATGACTCCTGCCGCTGCGGTATGCTCGAGCAATGACTCGGCAAGGCCGGGGGGAGTTTAAGGCTTGGGGAGGTAAGAGCCCTCAAGTCGCGATGCTGAGGGCCCCCCTTTGACGCGCAAGCAGTCCACGGAGAGTAAGGAAAGAACCGCTTGAGGGACGCAGAGTGCTTATGAGAAAAATGCGAGGATTCCCTTGAGGTGGGCGAAAAACTTAGCTTCGCGAGGCGTTTTCCCGGTGTGGGCCTTCTCCGGCGGAGTTCTCCCCTTCAGGGGCCGAGGGTTCTCCTCCGCAGGCCTGGTGGGGACTTTCGCTCTCTGTGGATGTTAGAGGGGCGAGCCGAAACGCTAGATCACAGCATCAGGGACTAATGCGCGCTTATAGGTCCCCTCAGGCGTTCCTTGCGAGGAGAGAGAGTACCAAGGTCCTTTGAAGAGATGGCGTGCTTGGGAGGGCCTGCCCTCTAGCCAGAGCTCGGATCCTTGGGTTTTGCAGTGCTGCTGGTGTGCCACTTGAGGCACTGGCACCGTACTCAGCCCCCGCTCGCGAGGTACGCATGTGGAGAGATATAAGTGCCCATTTTCAGTAAATGAAATAAAGCTGTAACAAACTCACCACCAAAATATTACATAGCGGCGCCGTAGCGCATAGTTCACTTGGAACAAAGATGGCGCTGGAGCGCAAAGTTCACTTGGAACGAAAATCGGTTCATTACACTTGGGTTTGCCAAGCTAACGTTCCTTCCATGTCGAGGCATGGGGACCACCCATTAGTGGCAGAGGTTCACTGCGGCCTGCGGGGGCTCATTTGCAGGAGAGCTCGGAGGGCTGGGCCTCGGGAGAAGCTTTGAGAAGCTTGGAGGTGAAGCCGTGAGCTTCCCTCTAGAGACAAAAAATGCCTGGCGTGACTGTGATCACGGGTAGAACTTGCGCAGATGCGCGATGTTCCACGGGTTCTTGACGGGGATGCCGTCCTCGGTCTCGAGGCGTACTGCGCCAGGCCTGGCGACGTGGGAGACCCTGTAGGGGCCTTCCCACATCGGCGAGAGCTTGTGGAGACCTTCCCTGGAGAGGATTCGCCTGAGGACGAGGTCGCCCGCTTCAAGGGTGCGTGAGCGCACATGGCGGCTGTGGTAGCGTCGCAGGCTTTGCTGGTACCCTGCCGCCCTGAGGGCGGCCTGACGGCGCAGTCCCTCGAGAAGCAGCAGGTCGTCGTTGTGGAGGCCCTCTTGGGTGTCCTCATTAAAGGCAAGGACCCGTGGCGATCCATGCTTGATTTCTGCGGGGAGGACCGCCTCGGCTCCGTAGACCAGAGCGAACGGCGTTTCGCCTGTAGGCCTCGAGGAGGTTGTGCGTATGGACCAGAGCACTGAGGGGAGCTCGTCAATCCAACCCTTGCCGTGGCCCTTAAGGATGTTGAAGCTCCTGGTCTTGAGGCCCTTGAGGACTTCTGCGTTTGCTCGCTCGGCTTGACCGTTGCTGCGTGGGTGAGCTACCGAGGCGAAGCAGACCTTGATACCCAGTTTGTCGCAGTAGGCTCGGAAGATGCCGCTGGTGAATTGCGAGCCGTTGTCAGTGATGATGCGGTTGGGCACGCCGAAGCGGCAGACCAAGCTTCGGATGAACTTCACCGCAGCCCCAGCTGGTATGGTGCGCACCGGCTCAACCTCGGTCCACTTGGTGAACTTGTCGATGGCCACGAGGAGGAAACGGTAGCCCCCCTGCGACTTCGGGAAGGGGCCCAGGATGTCCAGCCCCCAGACCGCGAACGGCCAGGAGAGCGGGATGGTCTGAAGCTCCAGTGCCGGCTGATGGATTTGCTTGGCGTGGAATTGGCAGGCGTCGCAGGTTTGCACAATGGCGACCGCATCTTGAAGCACCTGAGGCCAGTAGAAACCGCTCCTGAAGACCTTGCCTGCGAGGGTGCGCGCACATGAGTGGTGGCCGCACTCCCCGCTGTGGATGTCCTTAATCAGCTCTCGGCCTTCCTCAGGAGGGACGCACTTGAGCGCTACACCATTTGGGCGCTTGCGGTAGAGGTTTTCCTCAAGGATGCAGTATGACTTTGCTTGTCGAGCGACTCGCTCTGCATCAGTATCTTCTTCAGGGAGGATTCCTTTCACCAAGTAGTCCTTGAGCTCATCAATCCAGCCTGAGGCCTGGTGGGTTGCCGTCAGCAGCAGACGCTCCCCTGTGCTGGGACCGCAATCAGGCGCCCCAGACTCAGGAGGCGGTGGGAGCACTTCGCCTGCGCTTGCGGGCGTGGCCTCTCGAGGCTGCTTGATGGATGCCTTGGCGAGCCTCTCTTCGAAAACACCGGCCTGCTGGGGTTGCCTCCGCGAGGCTCGCTTGGCGATGTCGTCGGCCTCTTGGTTTTCTTTCCTCGGGATGTGCATGAGCTCCATGCCCCTGAAGTGCTTCTCAAGCTTGCGGACCTCTTCGAGGTATGCGGCCATGTGGTCGTCTTTCGGCGTGTAACTCTTGTTGGAGAAGTTGACGAGCAGCTGTGAGTCTCCCTTGACGAGTAGGTGCTTGACGCCTAGAGCGATGGCGGCCCTTAAGCCGGCGAGGAGGCCTTCGTATTCGGCGATGTTGTTGGAGATCTTGTCGATTGTGAAGCACAGCTGGATAGCATAATAAAGCTTGTCACCCTTGGGCGAGGTTAGGACGACGCCTGCTCCGCCATTGCGGCAAGCGAAGGCTCCATCGAAGTGCATGGTCCAGTGGCTGGGCGCCGCGTCTCCCGAGGGCTCGGCCTCTGCCTCACGAGGCTCCTCAGGGCTTGGGTCAGTCCATTCGGCGACGAAATCAGCCAGCGCTCTTCCTTTTATGACCCTCGTGGTGTCGAAGCGCAAGTTGAAAGGCTGCAGCTCGATGTTCCACCCTGCGACACGATCTGTGGCGTTGGGGTTGCGCAGGATTTGCTCCAGGGGGAAAGCGGTGACCACCGTGATGGGGTGGCCCTGGAAGTAGTGTCTCAGCTTTCTGGAGGCGATGAGGAGCGCGACGAGGAGCTTCTGCTGCATTGGATACCGCTCGCGAGCGTCCCGTAGCACCGTGCTGACGAAGTAGACGGGGTGCTCGACGAGGGTTGTCTGAGGTGGCGCGGCATCGGCCCTCTGGGGGGGCTCTTCAGGGCTCCTGTCGGTATCTGCCTGTGGAGGCCTCTCGACAGGGGTTGTTGGAGCAGGCTCGACTTGAGGCGATGGGCCTGGCCGTGGGTCTGCGGAGGCTGCTCCTTCGACGGGGCCTTTGTCGGGGGGTTCCGGGCTTGGAGTGGCAGTGCTTTTCTTGGGGAGGACAGGCTCTTCCCTCTCGACCACTAAGACGGCGCTTGCTGTCTGAGGGGTGGCTGAGAGGTACAGCTTCAAGTGCTCGTCTGCCCTGGGGGCCACCAAGACCGGAGGGCTAGCCAGATACTTCTTTAAATCTTCGAAGGCTTTATCCGCCTCAGGGGTCCACTTGAATGTGCCCGACCTCTTCATGATCTTGAAAAACGGCAGGGCTCGCTCGCCGAATTTAGAGATGAAACGACCGAGGCTGGCCATGCAGCCCGCAAGGCGCTGCATTTCCTTGAGTCGGCGAGGGGGCTGCATTTGTTCTATGGCCTTGATCTTGTCAGGATTTGCCTCTATGCCGCGGTGGGACACGAGGAATCCGAGGAGCTTGCCTGAAGGGACCCCGAAGACGCACTTGGCGGGGTTGAGCTTGATGTTCACCTTTCTCAGGCTGGCGAAGGTTTCCTCTAGATCCCTCAAGAGGGTGTCCCCCTCTCGAGACTTGACCACGATGTCATCGACGTAGGCCTCAGCATTTCTGCCCATCTGAGCCCCCAAGGCTATCCTCATGAGCCTCTGGAAGGTGGCCCCAGCATTCTTCAGGCCAAAGGGCATGCATGTGTAGCAGTACACACCACAGGGGGTGAGGAATGCCGTCTTCTCCTCGTCCTCTTTAGCCATCTTGATCTGGTGATAACCAGAGAAGGCATCCAGAAAACAGAGGAGGTCACAGCCAGCGGTGGAGTCCACGATCTGGTCTATCCTCGGCATGGGGTATGGGTCCTTGGGACAGGCCTTGTTGACATCGGTGTAGTCGATGCAGAGTCGGCCTCCTCCAGCGGGTTTAGGGACGACCACGCCGTTGGAGAGCCAAGTGGGGTGCGCGACTTCGCGGACGACATTTGCCGCCTTGAGTTTCTCTACTTCCTTGATGATGAAGGCTTGCTTCTCGGGGGCTTGCTTGCGTGCTTTTTGCTTGACGGGGCGTGCGTCTGGACACACGGCTAAGTGGTGCTCGATCACCTCCCTTGGTACGCCGGACATATCTGACGGAGTCCACGCGAACATGTCAGAGTTTGCCCGAAGGAAGGCGACGAGCGCGCCTTCCTATTTGGGAGGCAGGGCGGCGCCTATGGTGACGCTAGCCCCCGAGCCTTCAGCCCCCGAGCTGGTGGTGTCCAGCGGCACCTTCTTCGTGGCGGCTTGCTCCTGAGAGAACACCTGCTTCTTCTTCCTGGGCCTCTCGAGAGGCTCCATGTCCTCGTCAGCCGGGAAAGCCATGGCGGCTGCCTTGTAGGCGCTCTCGACAGCGCGCGTGGCGTCCAGGACATGGCCATGGACGGCGATGGTGCCAGCGCTGCCGGGAATCTTGACCATGTTGTAGGCGTGATGCGTGACGGCCATGAACTTCGCAAGGGCGGGGTAGCCGAGGATGGCGTTGTACGGCAGACCGATGTGCGCGACGTCGAAGTCGATCAGCTCCGTGCGGTAGTTCTTCTGCGTGCCAAAGGTGACCGCGAGGCGGACTTGTCCCAGAGGCTCGATAGAACCACTGGTGACGCCCGTGAACGGCCTGGAGGGCATAAGCCACTCGTAGGGCACTTGAAGCGTCTCGAAGGTCTCGACAGAGATGACATTCAGGCCCGCTCCCCCGTCGATGAGCGTCTTGGAGACGGTGATGTTGTTGATGGTGGGGGAGCAGACCAGGGGGAGGGTTCCAACGGTCTTGGTCGACTTGGGGTGGTCCTTGGCGTCGAAGGCGATGGTGTACTGGGACCACTTGAGGGGCCTGGAAGTCTCGGTGCTCGGGAGCGCAGCGTTGAGTTCGCGGGCGAACTGCTTGAACTGATTGTTCGACTTGGGCGCTTGAGCTCCGCCGAGAATGCAGGCCATGGCGCCTCTCGGGGCCTGGTAGCCTCCATCTTCCTCGTCGGGGAGGTTGTTGTTCTTCTGGGCGGCGTTGGCTTGAGTGCCCGACGGCTTCGGGTAGCCGCCATCGCGCCTGCCCTTGGCGTCCCTGCGGTAGCCGCGACCTCTGCCGCGGCCTCCGCTGCCTTCTCCCTGCTCGCGTTCCCTGCTCAGCCTCTTGAGGTCGAAGCAGTCGTCTGTAGCGTGCCCGCGCCTGTTGTGGTAGACGCAGAACGGACGGTGGTCCACTTCTTTGTCGCCGTGCTCGGGGGAGCCCCTGCGGGAGCCCTTTGCGTCAGGCTCTGCCGCGAGGACCGCGGTGGCCTTGCGCTTGGGCTCTTCCTTCTTCTTGTGGCTCTTGGACCCTTCGCCCGGGTCGTCCCCCCGCGCGCTCATCTTGACGAAGAGGAGTCCCTCTTCAGCCTTGGCGCACTTGTCCGCCAGATCGAACAGCTTCACCACAGAGGTGAGCTTGTCGTGGATGCCGAGCTTCTCGAGCATCCTGCGGTTCGTGACGCCCTCGCGGAAGGCAGCGATCACCTGGGTGTCGGGGATGTTTGGAATTTTGTTCCGCACCTGGCTGAAGCGCTGGATGTACTTGCGAAGAGTTTCACCCTTCTTCTGCACCACAGCGCGCAAGTCGTTGTGGGTGAGTGCGCGCTCGTACGTGCCCTTGAAGTTGGCGACGAACTGCCTGCAGAGCTCCTCCCAGGAGTCGATGGAGTCCTCGGGCAGGTTGAGAAGCCAGGACAGAGCGGAGTCCCTGAGGGCGTGGGAGAACCAGTTGGCCATGACTTTGTCATCGCCCCCTGCAGCCTGGATGGAAGTGGTGTAGAGCTGCAGAAACTCGAGAGGGTTGGTGGACCCGTCGAAGCCCTTGGGGAGCGCTGGCCTGAACTTCTGTGGCCAGACCACACGGCGCAGGGTGCGCGTGAAGGCCATGCAGCCTGAGGCATAGGTGGCCGTTCCTCCCTGGAGGGCCCTGCGGTTTTGCTGCCCCGCCTGACCGAGCTCCTCGACGAGGCGGTTTTGGAGGTCGCGACGTCGCTCCATGCCTACGCGCGCGTCAGGTGCGGTGCGCTGCACGATTTGGCAGTCGTGCGGCGAGGAAGCATGGGAGGGAGCCCGCTGTGCCGCGGCCGGGGGCGGTCCCGGCGGCGGCGGTGGCGCACCTGGTGCGGCTGTCCCTGCAGGGCCGGAAGGCACGATGGAGCGCGACGGAGCGGGGCGTGTGGTTGCGATGTCGACGAGGTGGTGGAGGCGGTCCAGCCACTGGTCGTGCGCTTCGGCACTTGGTCGGTAGCGGAGGAGCTCCTGAGCCATCAGTAGCGCGGTGTGCGGGGCGGGCTCTTGATGCTCCCGCGTGGACACGCTCTGGCGCCGGGACGGGTGCGAGGACTCAGCGTCCCCGCGGCGCTCGGAGAGGTCCTCGTCGTCACGCTGGTCTCCTTCGCGGTGCTCCTCGCTCTCCGGCTCTTCCACGCGCGGGCCGGTGCCAGCGCGTTCGGTCGCGCGGGGGCGACCACGGCGGCCGCGGGTGGGTGCAGTGCCGGGCTCGGTGTGAGCTCTCTCGGAGGTGCGCCTGTTGGCGCGCGTCGCGCGGGTGTCCATCATGGCGCGGAGTTCGGAGGTTGAAGACGCGCCTCAGGCCCCCTACCTGGCGCGCCAAATGTCGAGGAATGAACTCCCACGTAACAGGGGTAGTCTTGCCCCGGGAAGAGGTTCGAAGGGGGACTGAACACGGAGGTCAAACAACCCTCGATGCACGCCGCGACGTTGCTCGCGGTGCTTGGAGCGGAACTGCACGACAGAGAGTGACACCGGCCCTTACCCAGGTTCACGGCCCTCAAGGTGAGGTAACACCGCTACTCCTGCTTGTCTCGATTGCACTGTGGTGACTGTAGTACAACAAGCCTCCGGGCCTTGAGAGGGTCCGGAGGTGGAGGACGCTATTGAGCTTGGGATCGAGTTTTTTGGATCCCCGCTACGGAAGTGCCCCTTCTCCTTAAATAGCTGCCCCGGGCCTCATCCCTGCGATCTGCGCAGTGGACGGGTTCCCACATGGCCACCAGTGGCGGAGCGGGGTGCACTACTGCTTGCTCGTTCATGGACTCGGTCCATGGTCGCAAAGCCTGTCTTCGTGGCAGAGCAGCTGTCTCCTCCGTCCTTGGACGCGCCTCTTCCGTGTTAAAGCGGCGCATTGTGGCCGACAAGTTGCAGACTTGGCAGAGCGGCTCGCAGGCGCGGCGGAGACCGTGGGGTGTGCCCGCAGTGACGTCGTCGTTGGAGCGTTGTGCCGGCCAACTGCTTTATCACCAAAGAGGAAAGCTTCGTTGGCGGCGCAGGGGACACAGAACTTTGTTGACCCCTTTTATCATGGGAGCGGCAACTGTGACGCTGTTGCTGCCGTGCGCGCAGACGCGCGCGTCACCCTGCGGCCGCAGCAGAGCCCATGTGCGCTCTGCAGCGCTTCCTTCGTCGCGAAGTATCCCCTCAGGGGCCTGAGGCTCTCGAGGGGGAGGGGCCGGACCGGCTCCCAGCAGGGGGAGAGAGTCCTCGAGCGGGACGCCCTCGGGGGGAGCCCCCTTCAGGCCCCTTCCAGCGCCTCAGGTCCCCCGTAGGGGGTTTCTCCCTCGGGGGGGAACCCTCCAAGCGGTTGGCTTGGTCCTTAGTCGTTTTGTAGACGCTGTCGCGTGCGCAGCCCGTGGAGAGTGGGCTATGCACACCCTAGAATCCACTGGGCCGACAGGGACTAATCCCACACCAGCCCTGGCCGACCTAGGTAGGTGCGCCGGCCCTAGGTGTGCCCCATGTGGCCCACCTAGGCCGGCCGAACCAGCCCTGTCCCCTTGGGGGGACTCCTCCCCCCCTCATGGGCCCTTTTGCCCAAAAAGGCCCATTTAGGGATTTTTGCCTTTAAAAATTCAGGAAAAATTAAAATAAAATATATTTAACTATTAATTACACTAATTAATATTAAATACATATTACATAATTTATTCCGGCTCCGAAAACTATTTCGTTGCTGCCCGATCTCCATCGGAACGTTCCCGGGACGTTCCCGGTCTCTCTTTTCCTATTTTTCTCTTCCGGTAAAATGTCGACTCCCCTTAAGTGTGATACCCTAGCGGTTCGATTATCTCACCAGACATGATCGAGACTCCTCTCCGATCAATGACTAATTCGTGGACCGAGGATACCAAGAATTAATCCCTGCGAGATAACGAATACTTTACCGTTCGAACCTAGACGTCTGAGTCTTAAACCTTTTGCCATGCGATACTTAGCGTGTCCGAGACTCGTTCATAGATATCTCCATACCTAGCTTGATCTCGTTACCGACACTGCTAACTTCTACTCGTCCATGATATTATGTCCTGGTGACCTAGTCACACGCTTGCAAGCTCGTTTGACATAATCTCACCGAGTGGGCCCTAGAGTATCTATCCTGCTATGCGGACTGGCAAATCCCGCTCTTGATCCCCTGTCTCAACATACTCCTTTCCGACACCCGAGAGGGACACCTTTATTGTCACACTATGTAAGATATGACGTTTGATGCAATCAAAGTGTCTTCCAGGAATAGCAATAAGAGTAGATCTCACGGTCAAAGGCGTAATGACTACGTCCTACAAATATTGGGTATGTCCATCACGTCATTCTCCCAATGACATGACTCCATTGTCAACTGACATAAATGTCACATGATCGGGAAACCTCGATCATCAATTGCCCAACGAACTAGTTAGATAGAGGCTACTAGGGACCTGGTTGTTTATCTACCACACGTGTATTAATGTTTCCGCTTAATACAGTTATAGCATGGTATAAAACATATAATGAACAATTGAGATATGACGAATAAACTATCTTTATTAAGTGCCTCTAGGGCATATCTCCTTCATATACGACTTACATATATCTTAGCAAATATAATAGTATATGAGGAGTTAAGCATATATACTCGTAGATACTTCTCGAGTTTAAATGTAACCGTTAGAAATATGATTCTTTATTGGGTTTTTTCCTTGGTATTGTGTCTTGCGATATTATCCGGTTCTTATATTCCAGAAAATGAAAATGGATGTGGTAATATCCGAATCTGAACAAATTAGAAATGGAAGTGGTAAATATCTGGATTCAATTTTACGAATACAAAACAGATGTGGTATTGAACTTTGAAAGAAATATGGATACGAAAATTGACATATCCATATCCGAATTAAATTGTGTTAGCTAATTTTGGTAATTCTAACCTTATATGTAAATTAACCAAGCTAAAAGAGTAACAAAGTGGACATTTTTTTGTTGTGAAAATGAACTTTAAATTACTGTGTACTATATAGCTACTATATTTATCGCCGTAATGTTCTATAGTTGACTCATTACAAGGCACAAAACTATTATTTCATTATATTCGTTTCCGTTGGAAATTAAGAAAACATCCTACCCACATCCGTATTCGAGTGACATTTGTATCCGATAAAATCCGTATTTATATTCGTATCCGTTTTGAATGAAAACATATATGGAAAGGGTACTATCCAATCCACATTTCGATCTGTTTCCCACCCTACTTGCGAGTTCTTTTCGGATTCAATATAAGTTGGCCACACTATGAATACTCTGTAGCTAGATCCAGTTAATATTTTTAAGAAAGCCTTTTAGAAGCCTAAATAAACTCGCCATCGTAGATTAGTTTGGGTTTTTTCTACATATGTGGTACACGCTATTAACCTATGTAGACTCTACAAATTGTGTATTTTTTATTTTTTTTATAATATCTTTAATGTAAAACGGGCCGGAATCCATAAGTAGTTCAGCTAGAGAACCTGTTGGCATGTTGCAAACTTTCAAGTCACCTCAAAGATCGAACACCCTCGAGGGTGTTGCTACCCAAAAAGCGAAGAAAAAAGAAAGAAGATAGAACTAGCTAGCAACCAAGTAGGAGCACACGTGTTCTAAAGCTTGGGCGACACGTCAAACTCCAAGCTCCACAAGCAAGGAAGTATATTGATCACAATTTACTTATTTTACAACGGAGGGAGTATATTAATCACAATTTACTGATCTGCCCCTCTACGTGTGAACGCCTGACCCAGTGAAAGATATGCGAGTGTGCAATTTTTTTTTTTGCACCGATCATGTTGGTTAATTAATCCCAACACCGCTGTTTAATTAAGCTAACTCTGGTCGGGTTAGACTTTTTCAAAGTTTCGGTTTGGAGGAAGCAGCACGACACTTGTGACTTTGACTTGGCGTCATCCGGTCGTCACGGCAGAGGTCAATCAAGCATACTGCTGACGTCGGGATCATGCGCTAGTACTACTCCATTGCAACAGTCCTAGAGCATACGCCTTGTTAAATTTGACACCTCCTATTTTTTGGGTGAAACGTGTATATAATGGTTATATTTTGGCGGTCAAATTTCAACTGTACTTTCCGGTGGTGGTGGTATTTGTGAGAAACCAAGACCTATGATGTCCAGAAAGCTTTGATTTTCTTCCATCTACAAAAATAAATATCTATATTTAGTATAAATTTAGCTAGCAAATTCTTCATATTAGAAGCACTAGAATTGAGTACAAAATGCTACTTCTGAAGAAAAGCAAGAAAAAATTGAGTAAACCACCGATCTGGCAGGCTAACCTGTCGCCCAGCGCCGCGTTGCCCTGACGCCCAGCCCCGCCGCACAGCTACGCCTCGCCCCGCCCATCGTCGGCCCTGCCGCCTAGCCAAGCTCGTGGCGGCCGCCGCTGGTGCGGCACAGAGCGCCACCACCCCGACCCTCCTCTCCTTCCAGCCGTCCCATCTCTCTCTCTATCAGCAAGAGGCAGCGAATCGGGGAGGGCGAAAAAGCACTTGTGCGGGAGGCGACGGCGGCGGCGAGCTCAGAGGCGGCAACGGCGAGTTCGGAGGCGGTCCGCACGAGGGCGGCAGCTCGAACGGGGTGAGTTCGGAGGCTCTGTGGGCAAGGATAGGGCATGTTTATCTCCGAGGATGGGCGTGGATCGTTTCCACGATTGACCGACTGGAGACCAATTTTTGGCTAAAAATGTGTAAACGGCTTTACACGTCCATATAGACTATCCAGTAGAGATGCTATTAGTTTTTTTTTGAAACAGGAACATTCTTACCTGAACTAGCAAACATGTACAGTATGTACGATTGCAGCGGGAAAGAAAAATATGTGTCATAGAGAGCAAATAGTAAGTTCTTGCTCGTACAATTGAGTTGAGTGTTTCGCGGAAACCAATCAGCTTTATGGGCGGCGGCTAGATCCTGCGCTTCTGGGCTGCGGGGGGTGGCTGGCCGCGGATCTAGGGTTCCGCCTAGATCCTCCGTTCTTATGGCGGCGCGGTTGGACTCGGCGGCGCCGTTGTTGCCTGCTCCCCGAGCGAGTTTGAGGAGGTCCTCCTCCGGGAGCTCGGTATGAATGTGGTGACCCAGCATACCACTGTATGGTGTAGTATGCTATTTTCGTTGACATAGCACCAATGAATCACCGTCTGATACGTCACCAACGTATCTATAATTTCTTATGTTCCATGCTTATATTATACCAATTGCTACATGTTTTATATACACTTTATATGGTTTTTATGCATTTTCTGGAACTAACCTATTAACAAGATGCCACAGTGCCAATTCCCTGTTTTCTGCTGTTTTTGGTTTCAGAAAAACTGTTAAGGAAATATTCTCGGAATTGGACGAATCAAAAGCCAAACTTCCTATTTTTCTCGGAACCATCCAGAACAGCGAAGACGAGACGAAGTGGGAGGCCGAGGCGCCCTCACCACGTGGTGGCGCAGCCCCACTTCTGGCCACGCCGCCACATGGTGTGGGGCCCTCGGGCCTCCACCGCATTCGCCCTTTCGCCTACTTATACCCCCCGACAGATCAAGACCTAATACCCGAACACTTTTCCATGATACGTTCCAGAGCCGCCGCCGCCGTCAACCCTAGTTCGGGAGGGTTCAGAAGCTCTTCCCGGCACCCTGCCGGAGAGGGGAATCATCACCGGAGGGCTCTACATCACCATGACCGCCTCCGGACTGATGCGTGAGTAGTTCATCCTTGGACTACGGGTCCATAGCATTAGCTAGATGGTTGTCTTCTCCTATTGTGCCATCATGTTTAGATCTTGTGAGCTGCCTATCATGATTAAGATCATCTTTATGTAATGCTACATGTTGTGTTTGCTGGGATCCGATGAATAATTGAGTACTATGTCATTTGCTTCATAATATATCTTGTGGGTGCGTTATTTATGATCTTGCATGCTCTCCGTTACTAGTAGATGCTCTGGCCAAGTAGATGCTTGTGACTCCAAGAGGGGGTATTTATGCTCGATAGTGGGTTCATGTCTCTATTTAATCTGGGGGAGTTACAACAATCTCTAAGATTGTAGATGTACTGTTGCTACTAGGGATAAAACAGTAGTTCTTTATCTAAGTATATTTGTGCTACTTACATTACACACTTTACTTAATGCAATAATCAGTTGCTTGCAACTTAATACTGAATGGTGTTGCGGATGCTATCCTGAAGGTGGATTATTAGTCATAGATGCAGTTGGATGACGGTCTATGTATCATGTTGTAATGCCCAAATGAGTCTCACACTAGACATCATGACTTGTATATGCATTGTTATGCAGTTATTTATTCTGTCAATTGCCCAGCTGTAATTTGTTTACCCGCATGTATGATATTATTATTTATGGAGAGACACCACTAGTGAACTGTGGACCCTGGTCCTTTTCTTTAAACTGATAATACAACCTACTACAATCGTGTTACTTTCATTCTCTGCAAACAAACATCATTTTCCACACATACGTTTAATCATTTGTTACAGCAAGCCAGTGAGATTGACAACCTCACTGTTAAGTTGGGGCAAAGTATCTTGGTTGTGTTGTGTGCAGTTTCCACGTTCGTGGTTGACACCGGTAGCGCGCCCTGCCAAGGTCAACCGCAGCAACCTTCGGAAGAATTCTAGTTTCCTACTGGATTGATAACCTTGGTTTCACAACTGAGTAAAATTTGCTGCTGCACTACTTCATACCTTCCTCTTGGGGTTTCCCAACAACACCACACCGGTGCATCACCGTCCACCAGTGTTACATCATCAGAGTGGTACAACAGAAACATCGCAGGTCCAAGGCATGACTATAGATTACAAACAGAAGATACAGAACAACAGATCTTTAGAACCTCCTGATGTCTACGCACGCGTCTATTCTTGTAGACAGTGTTGGGCCTCCAAGAGCAGAGGTTTGTAGGACAGCAGCAAGTTTCCCTTAAGTGAATCACCCAAGGTATATCGAACTCAGGGAGGTAGAAGTCAAAGATATCCCTCTCAAGCAACCCTGCAATTAAGATATAAGAAGTCTCTTGTGTCCCCAACACACCCAATACACTTGTCAGATGTATAGGTGCACTAGTTCGGCGAAGAGACAATGAAATACAAGTAATATGGATGATTATAAGTAGTAATTGCAATCTGAAATAAAAATGGCAGCAAGCAAACATGCAACAGAACTGGTTGTAAACGGTGTTTCAATGCTTAGAAACAAGGCCTAGGGATTATACTTTCACTAGTGGACATTCTCAACAATGACATCAAAGCTGAATAATAAATACTAATCTCAAACACTCTCTTGTTGGATGATAAACACCATTCACTGTGTAGCGCTACAAGAGCACCCTCAAAGTCAGAGTAAACTAACACCACAACGTCATAAAGGAATCACACACGGTGCACATACGGTCACCTTTACAACCGTGAATAACCCCGGAGTTCATAATAAAGTAACCTCTAGAGTGCATAATTGATAAAAAGTAACATCACATATTCAACCTGATTACAAAGCTCATGATCACATAAATATCACATGGGAGAGAGATATAAACCACATAGCTACTGGTAGAGCCCGCAGCCCCGAGGGAGAACTACTCACTCCTCATCATAGGAGTCAGCAACGGCGATTGAGATGGCGGTGGAGTCGATGGAGATGGCTCCGGGGGCAATTCCCCGTCCCGGCAGGGTGCCGGAACAGAGACTTCTGTCCCCCGAAACTTGTCTTCGATGGCGGCGGCGCAGCGGAACTCTTCTCGGGAAAAGGTTTATTGTTTTAGGGTTTTTGCGTCGAGGGCAATATATGGGCGAAAGGGCGAAGGCGGTGGAGGCCCGAGGCCACGTCATCATGTGCCGGCGCGGCGGCGGGGGGGGGGGGGGGGGAGCCGCGCCCCCACCTGATGACGGTGCCTCGGTGCCCTCCTTCGTTTCCTCTTCGGACTTCTGGAACGTGTCGGGAAAAATAGGGACTTCGGTATAAAAATTGTCCAATTCCGAGAATATTTCCTTAACAGCTTTTCTGAAACCAAAAACAGCAGAAAACAGGGAACTGGCACTGTGGCATCTTGTTAATAGGTTAGTCCCAGAAAATGCATAAAAACCATATAAAGTGTATATAAAACATGTAGCAATTGGTATAATATAAGCATGGAACATAAGAAATTATAGATACGTTGGAGACGTATCAAGCATCCCCAAGCTTAGTTCTACTCGTCCCGAGTAGGTAAAACGATAACAACAAATAATTTCTGGAGTGACATGCTTTCACACAATCTTGATCAAATAATATTGTAAGGCTCATGTAATTAATGAAATGAGTCAAAGCAATGATCTATAGTTTGCTAACAAATAGACAAGGAGTAAACAACTACATCATATAAGTAAAAACTTTTCATGAATAGTACTTTCAAACAAGCATCAAAAAAAATTACATAAGAGTTAACTCATAAAGCAATATTCTCTAAGCAAAAGAGCATTGAAGCAACACAAAGGAAGATATAAGTTTCAGCATTGGCTTTTAACCTTGAACATGTATATCATATAGATAGTTGTCAACACAAAGAAATATAACAAGTGCAATAAGTAAGCATATAAGAGTTGTTGCACATAATTGACACAAGTGTTTGCTTCGGGGGACAGAAAGAAGTACGTAAACTGACTCAACATAAAGTAAAAGATAGGCCCTTCGCAGAGGGAAGCAGGGATACAAGCATGTGCTAGAGCTTCTTGGTTTTATAGGTTTTTGAAATCATATAGAGAGCATAAAAGTAAGTTTTTGAGTGGTGTTTGTCGTTGTCAACGAATGATAATGAATGAAAACTATATTTACCATGTTATCTAGACTTTCAAGAGCGGCTCCCATTGAAGGACGTTATTTCTACCCAAGGGTAGATCATCCCTCTTCTCTTTTGTTTACACATGCACACTTTTATAAATTGGTTTGGCACTCCTCCCCACCATTGCTTACACAATCCATGGCTAAACGAATCCTCGGGTGGCTTCCAATCTATCTCAAACCTTGGAGGAGTGCCTATTTTTGAATATCATAACACTTTGGAACTCTCTTTTTGATAACTCATTGAAAACCATGTGAAGAGAATTGAACAATTAAACTTGGGACTGGGCACCCCATTTGCCGGCTCATTTGAAAGTCTATCTAACAAGTTAAACATAGAGTAACCCACATACTTCCTCATGAGCTAATAAACAGTGACACAAATAAGGTATAATAATTTTGAATAAAGATAGCACATGAAGTATTTACTTGGAATGGCAGAAAATACCATGTAGTAGGTAGGTATCGTGGACACAAATGGCATGGGTTTTGGCTCAAGGATTTTGGATGCACGAGAAGCATTTCCTCTCAGTACAAGGCTTTGGCTAGCAAGGTTGTTTGAAGCAAACACAAGTATAAACTATGACAACAAGACGGATATAAAAACATATTGCAAGCATTATAAAACTCTACATTGTCTCCCTTGTTGTTCAAACACTTTAACTAGAAAATATCTAGACCTTAGAGATACCAAACATGCAAACCAAATTTCAACAAGCTTTACGGTAGTTCTCCATTAATGGGTTGTAACTACATGATGCAAAAGCTTAAGCATGATCTACTTGAGAGCTCAAAACAATTGCCAAGTATCACAAAAAATTCAAGACAATGATCTACAAGCATATGTATGTCTTTTCATTATACCATCTACCACATGTAGCATTTTCTGTTTCCAACCAATCAACTTATTTAAACATAAACTCTCCAAGTATTTAACAATGAAGCAAGAGAGTATAACATATGAGAACTAACAGCTCTGAACAAGAGGTGCATGAAAAACAAGAGCTGAAAGTATTGCAGTAGCTATAGAAGAATACTCAACAAATATAAGTGAAGAATAGGAGTATTTAAATGAAAAAGCGGAGCGTGTCTCTCTCCCACACAAGAATGCTAGGATCCATTTTATTCAAAGAAAGAAAATAACAAAGCAAAAATAAAAACAAACATACGCTCCAAGTAAAGCACATAAGATGTGGCGGAATTAAAATATAGTTTCACTAGAGATAACCTGATAAGTTGTTGATGAAGAAGGGGATGTCTTGGGCATCCCCAAGCTTAGGCTCTTTCATCTTCTTGATCACATCACATCATCCTTCTCTCTTGATCCTTGAAAACTTTCTCCACACCAAACTCAAAGTAGACTTCATTAGAGGGTTAGTGCATAATCAAAAATTCTCATATTCTGCATGGACAAAACCATTGCACATGCTACTGGACATTAGCTACAGCCACTGGTATTTTATGGAACAAAAAGATCCATTCAAAAACAGCAAAAGAAGCAATGCAAAATAAATGGCAGAATCTGTCAAAAACAGAACAGTCCGTAAAGACGATTTTTTTTAGGCACTTAACTTGCTCAAATCAGAAAACTCAAAACTAATGAAAGTTGCATACATATCTGAGGATCACGCAAAAAAAATCCCAGGTCATTTTGATTTTTCTGTGAATTCTTACGAATTAAACGGTGGACAGCAGAAAAACTGTTCCTGCGCAGGAATCCAAATCTAGCATCAACTTCCTACTAGAGGCTTTACTTGACACAACAATGCGATAAAATAAAGATACAAAGGAGTTGTTACAGAGGTAAGCATGCTCCTTGACTCAAATAAAAGAAAAATAACAGAAATAAAATAATGGGTTGTCTCCCATAAGCTCTTTCTTTATAGCCATTAAGATAGGCATAGTGATTTTAAAAGAAGCTCACATAAGAAATAAGAGTTGAGGCAAAAGAGAGCATCAAAAAGCAAATACGAAACACTTTTAAGTCTAACCCACTTCCTATGAAAAAGAATCTTGTAAAGAAACAAGTCATGAAAGCACAAAGCAACAAGCATAGGAAAGCAAAACAAGTGCATTCAAGATTTTCAACATAAAGAAGGGAAACTTAATATTGTTGAGATGCATAAAACTATGTTTCCCTCTCTCATAATAACTTTCAGTAGTAGAAATATATTCAACCATATAAGAATCATTCAACTTAGATAATATAGGTACATAAAGAGGATCATTAAATTTATTTTGGAATTCATTAGCATGCTTCCCTCTTTCAAAATAGTTATTAAGATCAATATCAAATTTAAGATCATGGTTGCAACAAAGATTTGGAACTAGAGGCAATTGCAAACTACATAAGTATTTCTCAACATAAGAAAATTTCTCCTCCATGGTGTAATTAGGAGAATTCAAGAACAAAGCAGGACTCTCATGAGTAAGAGTACCATCACAAGTAGCAATTATATCATTTTTATCCTCACATAAATAAGTAATAACTTCTGAACATAGATGATTATCAATAAGCATAGGACCGTCATCTAAAGCATTATCATATAGCATATTTAAGCAATACTCATCATTATCATCAATAAGTTCACTTGTAGCATCATGAATAAAATTTACAACATAACTATCACATAAAACTTTCTTATCATGAGCCACATGCATAAAAGAATTAATACTCTCCACATAAGCATAGTCATTAATTGTAGTGGGAGCAAATTCAACAAAATAGCTATCATTATTATTCTCATCACCATAATCATCAAATATAGGAGGCATATTGTAATCATAATTAATTTTCTCCTCAATAGTAGGTGGACAGAAAATATCATATTCATCATTGTAATCATCATATATTGGAGGTATAGTATCATCAAAGTAAATTTTCTCCTCCGTGCTTGGGGGACTAAAAATATCATGGTCATCAAAACCAGCTTCCCCAAGCTTAGAATTTTCCATAGCATTAGCAATAATGGTGTTCAAAGAATTCATACTAATAACATTGCCACTAGCATGCAAATAAAGTTCCATAGGTTTTTTAATTTTCTCTTCAAACACCTCATGTCCTAACTCAAGATAAATACTATAAAGATCTCTAATATTTTTGTTGTTTTCCATTTAGCCTACCTAGTGAAAATAAAAACAAGAGACAAAAAGTAATAACTGCAGGATCTAAAGGAGATACCTTCCAACGCTTACCTCCCCGGAAACGGTGCCAGAAAATACCTCCTCGATACAATGAGGGAAGGCCCTAATAAAAGAAGATCAAATGGAAAATCTCGGAGAACTAACCTATACTAAGTCTACTGCTAATACTGCTAGGCTTGCGACTGCTACCATAGCATCGCCTAAAGAAATAGGTTCTACTGACTAGGGATCTGTCCCTTGCTATACTACGCCTTCACTTGTCCTCCATCTTCTCTGGATTGCTTCAACTCGTTGTAGTTGCCTCCTCCGGTATCTTGAGTTTATCCTCCAGTGATTGCCTTCTCATAGTTCTTCATGTCTAAGAAAGTGTTCAAGAGGCAAGGGTGAGTAACAGCGTTACCCAGCAAATTCATTTTGTAAGGTGGGAAGTTTGATGCATAAATACAGCCACAGACAAAGGATTGTCATAGGCTAATGCAAGTTTTGAAAACATTTCTTCAAAAGGTTGCTTTTATTCTAAAGAACTATGTCCGTCAGGAGTCACAGGGCTAGGGCTTTGAGGAGCCTCCTTTCCTGCTGCGTTCGTCGTTCCGTCCTGGAATGTGGAGTAACATGTCACATTTATACACTCTGCAGAGGTGCGCTGCTTTACCCTAAGAGATCCACGCCTTGTTGCACAGCCAGGCGTACTTTCCTGTCCACACTTCTTTTGTGTGGGGCCCGGTCGGTGATCCAAGCCAATCACTGCGCCTTTCCACCATCCCCGCACACCCCCCTTTACTTCAGTTGCAGGTGGCGGGAAAACCCAACTTCCGACCTGCTAACCATTTGGAACTCGTCTCAAACTGGTTCTGAAGCCAACCTTCAATAGATGCTAGAAGCCACAACCCGAAGGTGAGGTTATTATCCTGGCCACCTCAAGCTCAGCCGATTTACACACCGCCCGGCTTCGATCTAGCCATCCGTTGGTGTACGAGAGGAAAATGACACAGCTGACTTCTTCGTCCCATTTCAGATCTTATGGTTGCGCGTTATATTGATGCATGTAAAATGCATACATGAACTTTGCATTGTATTACTCATATTTCATCCATATTTGCATCATATAAGGGTTATATCAATGTTTTATAATGTTTTGGGGAATATTTCACACTTTCCCTATTTATTTGGAATTAACCCTGCGCTGTCAGAAAAACCCCTTTTTCTATATTTTGATGTTTCAGGGACCCAAACGTCGTTCAAATGACCTAAAACTTCGCGAACATCAATTTTTGGAAGGAACAAAGCGTAGGAGCGAAGGAGGTGCAAAAGTGGAAGGCCGAGGGGCAAAAGAGGGGGGCCCACGCGGCCAGATTCCTTGGCCGCGTGGGGCACCTCTTCTAGGCCCTCGAGCCTCCGATGCCTTTGATCTTCGTCTCCGTGGCTTCGTCTTGACCTAAAAACGACTATAAAAATACTCCCCCGAGCCCTTTCATAGAGGAGCGCCGCAGAAACACAGAAACCACGAAACGTAGACCTGGAGCTGCAGATTGGAGGGGGAAAACTCTGGCGGGGCGCTGCCCGTTGGTACGTTTCCAACGTATCTATAATTTCTTATGTTCCATGCTTATATTATACCAATTGCAACATGTTTTATATACACTTTATATGGTTTTTATGCATTTTCTGGGACTAACCTATTAACAAGATGCCTCAGTGCCAGTTCCCTGTTTTCTGCTATTTTTGGTTTCAGAAAAGCTGTTAAGGAAATATTCTCGGAATTGGACGAATCAAAAGCCAAACTCCCTATTTTTCCCGACACGTTCCAGAAGTCCGAAGAGGAGACGAAGGAGGGCAACGAGGCGCCCACATCATGTGGTGGCGCGGTCCCCTCCCTGGCCGCGCGGCCACGTGGTGTGGGGCCCTCGGGCCTCCACCGCCTTCGCCCTTTCGCCTACTTATACCCCCCGACAGATCAAGACCTAACACCCGAACACTTTTCCACGATACGTTCCAGAGCCGGCGCCGCCATCAACCCTAGTTCCGGGGGGGGGGGGGTTCAGAAGCTCTTCCCGTCACCCCGCCGGAGAGGGGAATCATCAGCGGAGGGCTCTACATCACCATGCCCGCCTCCGGACTGATGCGTGAGTAGTTCATCCTTGGACTACGGGTCCATAGCAGTAGCTAGATGGTTGTCTTCTCCTATTGTGCCATCATGTTTAGATCTTGTGAGCTGCCTATCATGATCAAGATCATCTCTATGTAATGCTACATGTTGTGTTTGCTGGGATCCGATGAATAATTGAGTACTATGTCATTTGCTTCATAATATATCTTGTGAGTGCGTTATTTATGATCTTGCATGCTCTCCGTTACTAGTAGATGCTCTGGCCAAGTAGATGCTTGTGACTCCAAGAGGGGGTATTTATGCTCGATAGTGGGTTCATGTCTCTATTTAATCTGGGGGAGTGACAGCAACCTCTAAGATTGTAGATGTACTGTTGCTACTAGGGATAAAACAGTAGTTCTTTATCTAAGGATATTTGTGCTACTTACATTACACAGTTTACTTAATGCAATAATCCGTTGCTTGCAACTTAATACTGAATGGTGTTGCGGATGCTATCCTGAAGGTGGATTATTAGTCATAGATGCAGTTGGATGACGGTCTATGTATCATGTTGTAATGCCCAAATGAATCTCACACTAGACATCATGACTTGTATATGCATTGTTATGCAGTTATTTATTCTGTCAATTGCCCAGCTGTAATTTGTTTACCCGCATGTATGCTATTATTATTTATGGAGAGACACCACTAGTGAACTATGGACCCCGGTCCTTTTCTTTAAAACTGATAAAAAAACCTACTGCAATCCTGTTACTTTCATTCTCTACAAACAAACATCATTTTCCACACCATACGTTTAATCCTTTGTTACAGCAAGCCAGTGAGATTGACAACCTCACTGTTAAGTTGGGGCAAAGTATCTTGATTATGTTGTGTCCAGGTTCCACGTTAGCTACACTCCAAGCTCTTCTTTGGCGCCGTTGACACCTTCAGAAGCGCCTTCATCTCCTACTGCTTCGATAACCTTGGTTTCATAACTGAGGGAAATTTGCCGCTGCACTACTTCATACCTTCCTCTTGGAGTTTCCCAACAACACCACACCGGTGCATCAAGCATTTTTCTGGCGCCGTTGCCGGGGAGAAGAAGCACCTCTGTTCAGAAGACTTTCACACTCCCTCGTCAACTTAGCGCAAGCATTTTTCTGGCGCCGTTGCCGGGGAGATCAAGCTCTTCTGCGAGGGTAGTCTCTCACTCTCAATCTTTTTATTTTATTACTGTCTTGCTTAGTTTATTTTTATTACTGTCTTGTTTGCTTAATATCAAAAATACAAAAAAAAAATAGTTACTTGCATTAATATTGTTATTTCGGTTTTTGTTTTATTTATTTCGGTTTTTGCTTTTATTTTGCTAAAATGAGTACTGCTGAGAATACTAAGTTGTGTGACTTCACTAGCATAAATAATAATGATTTCATATGCACTCCTATTGCTCCACCCGCTTCTAAAGCAGAATTGTTTGAAATCAAACAAGCTTTGTTAAACCTTGTTATGAGAGAGCAATTTTCTGGTGTTAGTTCTGATGATGCTGCTGCCCATCTTAATAATTTTGTTGAACTTTGTGAAATGCAAAAGTATAAGGATATAGATGGTGATATTATAAAACTGAAATGATTTCCTTTCTCCTTGAGAGGAAAGGCTAAAGAATGGTTGCTTTCATTGCCTAGGAATAGTATTGATTCATGGATTAAATGCAAAGATGCTTTTATTGGAAAATACTATCCTCCTGCTAAGATCATTTCCTTAAGAAGTAGCATTATGAACTTTAAACAATATGATAATGAACATGTTGCTCAAGCTTGGGAAAGAATGAAATCTTTGGTTAAAAATTGCCCTACCCATGGACTGACTGCTTGGATGATCATCCAAACCTTTTATGCAGGACTGAACTTTTCTTCAAGGAACTTGCTTGATTCAGCTGGTGGAGGTACATTTATGTCCATCACTTTGGGGGCTGCAACAAAACTTCTAAATGATATGATGGTTAATTATTCTGAGTGGCATACTGAAAGAACTCCTCAAGGTAAGAAGGTAAATTCTGTTGAAGAAACCTCTTCTTTGAGTGAAAAGATTGATGTTATTATGGCTATGCTTGTGAATGGTAAATCTCATATTGATCCAAATAATGTTCCCTTAGCTTCTTTGGTTGCACAAGAAGAGCATGTTGATGTGAACTTCATTAAAAACAATAATTTTAACAATAATGCCTATAGGAACAATTATGGCAACAACAACTACAAGCCCTATCCTCCTAATAATGGCAATAGCTATGGTAATTCTTATAGCAATAATAGGAATACCACCTCTGAACTCGAAACCATGCTTAAGGATTTTATCACTACACAAACTGCTTTTAATAAAACTGTTGAGGAAAAGCTTGGTAAAATTGATACTCTTGCTTCTAAAGTTGATAGTCTTGCTCTTGATGTTGATCTTTTGAAATGTAAAGTTATGCCTAATGATGTGTCGAGGAATGAACTCCCACGTAACAGGGGTAGTCTTGCCCCGGGAAGAGGTTCGAAGGGGGACTGAACACGGAGGTCAAACAACCCTCGATGCACGCCGCGACGTTGCTCGCGGTGCTTGGAGCGGAACTGCACGACAGAGAGTGACACCGGCCCTTACCCAGGTTCACGGCCCTCAAGGTGAGGTAACACCGCTACTCCTGCTTGTCTCGATTGCACTGTGGTGACTGTAGTACAACAAGCCTCCGGGCCTTGAGAGGGTCCGGAGGTGGAGGACGCTATTGAGCTTGGGATCGAGTTTTTTTTGGATCCCCGCTACGGAAGTGCCCCTTCTCCTTAAATAGCTGCCCCGGGCCTCATCCCTGCGATCTGCGCAGTGGACGGGTTCCCACATGGCCACCAGTGGCGGAGTGGGGTGCACTACGGCCTGCTCGTTCATGGACTCGGTCCATGGTCGCAAAGCCTGTCTTCGTGGCAGAGCAGCTGTCTCCTCCGTCCTTGGACGCGCCTCTTCCGTGTTAAAGCGGCGCATTGTGGCCGACAAGTTGCAGACTTGGCAGAGCGGCTCGCAGGCGCGGCGGAGACCGTGGGGTGTGCCCGCAGTGACGTCGTCGTTGGAGCGTTGTGCCGGCCAACTGCTTTATCACCAAAGAGGAAAGCTTCGTTGGCGGCGCAGGGGACACAGAACTTTGTTGACCCCTTTTATCATGGGAGCGGCAACTGTGACGCTGTTGCTGCCGTGCGCGCAGACGCGCGCGTCACCCTGCGGCCGCAGCAGAGCCCATGTGCGCTCTGCAGCGCTTCCTTCGTCGCGAAGTATCCCCTCAGGGGCCTGAGGCTCTCGAGGGGGAGGGGCCGGACCGGCTCCCAGCAGGGGGAGAGAGTCCTCGAGCGGGACGCCCTCGGGGGGAGCCCCCTTCAGGCCCCTTCCAGCGCCTCAGGTCCCCCGTAGGGGTTTCTCCCTCGGGGGGGAACCCTCCAAGCGGTTGGCTTGGTCCTTAGTCGTTTTGTAGACGCTGTCGCGTGCGCAGCCCGTGGAGAGTGGGCTATGCACACCCTAGAATCCACTGGGCCGACAGTAGCCCCCGGGCCCATGATGGGCACGTCGAGGCCGATTGGGACTTGGCGAAGCGTCATGGGCCCAATACCGCAGGCGAAGCGTCGTGGGGCCCAAAACCGCAGGCGAAGCGTCGCGGGCCCTCAGCTGCGGGCGAAGCGCCGCGGGACACGCGTCACCTGGTGGAGGATTCGCGGCGTCTCGGCTACTCCGGCGGGAACGTGTGCAGCGGGGGGGGGGGGCCACCACGCCCGCCACGATCTCCACTACCGCGCCTCGGTAACCGCACGGACGGGGTTAAAAGCCGCGCGCTGTCCGAGCCGCAGTCATTACCCCGTCCTGTCTTGTCTCTCTAGTCCATCGGTTCTCCGCCTCCTAGACTCCCGTCTCCAGTAAATCTTCCCCATCTCCGGCCGACTCCTTCCGTCCTCCGAGCTCCCGTTCTTCGCCGACAATGGGAGGATCCAAGGGCAAGAAAGCAGCGGCCTCGACCCGCCAAGACGCGCAGGGGGAGGCGGAGTTTGGCCCCTCTCTGGTCGGGGCGCGCATCACCGCGGCGGCGCTGGACAAGATCCAGCACCTGGTCGCCGGGAAGCACAATGAGCATGGCGTCAGCGCCATTCTGCCTGCGCGGACCGGGCGCTTCCCCGCTGGCTACTTCCCCATCTTCCTCCATACACTCTACGCTGGACTGGTGCCGCCGTATTCTCCTTTCCTCGAGGCCGTCCTCGAGTTCTACCAGGTCCACCTTCTGCACCTCCACCCCAACGCCATCCTTGTCCTCTCCATTTTCGCCTTCTTGTGCGAGGCTTACTTGGGAGTGAAGCCCTCCGTCGCTCTCTTCCGAAGCTTCTACGCACTGCGGAACACTGCGAAGAAGGAGCGGACGGGCTGCGTATCCTTCCGCATCGCGGACGGCATGGGAGACGTCTACATCCCCATGGCCTGGAACGGCGACAGGCCCGTGACGGCGGTGTCGAAAAAGGTGGAAGACTTCAGGCAGAAGTGGTTCCTCATCCGCGTTCCCTCGGAGAGCTCCCTCCTTGAGGTCCCCGAGGCGCCGCCCGTGAAGAACACTCACTGGAGCAAGCGTTCCCTGGAGGGGCAAGCAATAGCCGACCTCGCGGGCCACCTGAGGGCGCTTCGCGAGCACGGCCTGACCGGCCAGCTGGTGGCGGCGGAGTTCGTGAGGCGCCGCATCGCCCCCCTGCAGGCGCACAAGAAGCCGATGTGGGCGTACACAGTGCCTACGGATCCGCTGCGGCTGCATCCGAGCGACCACCGCCCCGCGGTCGTCGAGACCATCCTGGGAGGCCTCTTCGTCAACCCCGAGGTGCCCGCGAGGGTTCACGTGGCGATACGGCCTCTGTTTGAAGCCCCAGACAAGCGCCGGGCCACCCTGGCGCGGGCGCCCGCGTTCACCCCGCTAGGCTTGGCGGGGGATGAAGAGGAGGAGGAGCCCATGCCAGCGGACACTACCGAGTCGCCAAGCGCATCCGACTCGGAGCATGGCGACGCGGAGACGAGGGTGGAGCCCTCTGCCGGTGCAGGAAGCTCTGCGGGCGCGGGAAGCTCTTCCGGCGCTGTGCCTTCGGCAGGGGAGGTCCACGAGCTTTCCTCCGGCGACAGCGAGGAGGCCGCGGCGGGGCGCTACGAGCCGAGGACTAAGGCGGCCCACGACAGGCCCGCCGGGGAGCCCCCAAACGCTCCCCACAAGAGGAAAGCCGAGGAGGCCCTCGAGGTGGAGGCGCGGGCTGTGCCTTCATGGCGCTCGCCCGGCATGACGTGGGTGGACACCCGCGCCAAGAAGACGAGGTAAGATTCTTTTACCCTTCTCTTTCCTTTCTGAGTCCAGCCTGCTTGCTCTTGTTTCTTGACCAATTCTTTGCCTTTCACCACAGTAGCCCCGCTCCTGCGAAGCGCCGCAGGCTTCGGAAGGCCGCAGACGTGAAGAGGGCCGCCCCTGACGCCGCACCAGAGGCTGAGGCCGGCGAGGCCGCGGCGGCGGAGGCCTCGAGGCCTACAGGCTCTCGGGAGGAGGTACCTCAGGCGGAAGCATCTGCGCCGCCACCCGAGGCAGAGCAGGTGGAGGAGCAGGTGGAGAGGGCGCCCACTCCTCCCCGCGCAGCTACCCCGCCAGCGCAGCCAGAGGCCCCTGCGGGTGCCGAGTCGGCGCCGAGCCCTCCCAGGTCTCGCAGGGAGGGCACTCCACCGCCGCCACCGGGCACCGCGGGGGAGGAGGAAACCGCAAGGGCCGGGCCTCACGCCCCTGTCCCGGAGGCGGATCGGGGGGTGCCGCACGAGGGGGGAAGCACAGGGGGCCGGGGACCGAGCACGGAAGAGGTCCTGCCTCCGAGCCCCCAGGCCCACGCGAGGGCGTCTGCCGCGGAGCCGGACGCGGGCGCGGGCCCTTCTAGGCCGCGCGGTCCGCCCCAGGGCCTTGCTCTGGGCCGGTTCGACTGGGGTCGAGGGCGCCGCGACGTCGCCTTCCGCTTCGTGCGGGAGTCCCTGGAGGGGCTCGAGGCCTACCTGGCCACCGAGGACCAGGCGCTCGCCCGCCAGAGAGACGAGCTCGCCGACGCCTGGGCTGCCTTCCACGCGGCGGTAGAGGCCCGGCGCAAGAGCGACCAGGCGCTGCAGGCGGAGCGCGAGGAGGCGGCGCGCTTTGCCGAGGAGGTTCGCGAGGGGGCCTTGCGTGAAGCTGAGGAGCTCCTGCAGCCCCTGAGGGCTGAGCGCCGAGCCGCTGCCGAGGACCTCGCCGCAGCCAAGGCAGAGCGGGAGGCCGGGGAGCACTCGCTGGCGGCGAAGCACGCCGAGCTCGTCGAGCTCGAGTAGAAGATCCTGGCGGATGCCGGGGTGGTGCGGACCGCCCTCGAAGAGCTCCGCACGGGCCTGGAGGCCCGCGGGCGCGCTTTGAGCGAGCGCGAGGAGGATGCTCGCCGGCGCGACGAGCAGCTGGCGCTGAGGGAGCAGGAGCTGTCCGGACAGCGCACGGCCCTCGAGGCCCGCGAGGACAGCGTCGCCACGGCGCTCAGCAAGCTCGAGCGCGATGTCGCCGCCCACAAGGGAAATGTGGAGCGCGCCAACACGCGGCTTGCCGAGCGGAAGGAGGAGCTCGACAAGGCTCTCCGGGAGAAAGAGCAGAAGATCCGCGCCGCCGTCTCCCAGGACTACAAGGAGAAATTCTCCAAGCAGGAGGACCGCTTCAAGGCGAGGCTGGAGGAGAGCGGCGCCCGGGTCAAGAAGCTCGAGAAGGAGAACGCCAAGCTCGCCGCCAAGGTGAAGCGCGAGGCCGATCGTCGCATCGCCGCCGAGAAGGCCCGAGATGACACCTCCCGGGACCTCGCCGCCCTCACGGGGGATATGGAGGAGATGACCCGGCAGGTGGGGCCTGCCGTGGAGAAGGCGGTGGAGGCGGCGGAGAGTATCCAGGCGGCGCAGGTGCTGTCGCAGCAACGGGAGCGCATGTTCCTGTCCTTGACGGGACGGGGTCGTGAGCTTGCCGCGAAGCTGGGGGCAGAGGCGCCAAGCGTTCCGGCTCAGGGCCACGCCGACGCCGCCACCTACCTCCTGTACTTCGAGCAGCTCTTCGCGGCGCTTGAAGGCCCTACCGCGGAGATCCGCGACGTGGTTGAGGAGGAGTGCCGTCAGCTCCTGGCGGTGGCGGTGGACCGCATCTTCTCCAACCTCGTCGACCTCCAGCCCGGGTTCGACCTCGCCACGGTGACCGAGCCACTGGAGGGGGACGCTGCGTGGAAAGCCTCCAGCTCCGTCCGCGACCAGGTGGACGACTTCTGCAGCCGCTTCAGGCGGGCCGCTGCAGGGGATGGTGGCGAGGGGAGCGAGCCCGAGGAGGAAGAAGAGAGCGACCAGGACGACGCTGAGGCCTCCGACTAATCTCCTCCTGCAACGCGTCGCGCTTGCAGCGCTTTTAGGGGCGTTTGCCCGTTAGAGAATTTCACTTTCCACCTTGTAATTTACTTCTTCGCTTCGTAAACATTTTGCCATTGATTAAGTGTGTGCTCCCTTCGAGGGGTCTTTGCTTCATCTCCATGCCTTTTTCGCTCTGCGTCGTTGGACCCTTCCCCTCACGCTATGACTCCTGCCGCTGCGGTATGCTCGAGCAATGACTCGGCAAGGCCGGGGGGAGTTTAAGGCTTGGGGAGGTAAGAGCCCTCAAGTCGCGATGCTGAGGGCCCCCCTTTGACGCGCAAGCAGTCCACGGAGAGTAAGGAAAGAACCGCTTGAGGGACGCAGAGTGCTTATGAGAAAAATGCGAGGATTCTCTTGAGGTGGGCGAAAAACTTAGCTTCGCGAGGCGTTTTCCCGGTGTGGGCCTTCTCTGGCGGAGTTCTCCCCTTCAGGGGCCGAGGGTTCTCCTCCGCAGGCCTGGTGGGGACTTTCGCTCTCTGTGGATGTTAGAGGGGCGAGCCGAAACGCTAGATCACAGCATCAGGGACTAATGCGCGCTTATAGGTCCCCTCAGGCGTTCCTTGCGAGGAGAGAGAGTACCAAGGTCCTTTGAAGAGATGGCGTGCTTGGGAGGGCCTGCCCTCTAGCCAGAGCTCGGATCCTTGGGTTTTGCAGTGCTGCTGGTGTGCCACTTGAGGCACTGGCACCGTACTCAGCCCCCGCTCGCGAGGTACGCATGTGGAGAGATATAAGTGCCCATTTTCAATAAATGAAATAAAGCTGTAACAAACTCACCACCAAAATATTACATAGCGGCGCCGTAGCGCATAGTTCACTTGGAACAAAGATGGCGCTGGAGCGCAAAGTTCACTTGGAACGAAAATCGGTTCATTATACTTGGGTTTGCCAAGCTAACGTTCCTTCCATGTCGAGGCATGGGGACCACCCATTAGTGGCAGAGGTTCACTGCGGCCTGCGGGGGCTCATTTGCAGGAGAGCTCGGAGGGCTGGGCCTCGGGAGAAGCTTTGAGAAGCTTGGAGGTGAAGCCGTGAGCTTCCCTCTAGAGACAAAAAATGCCTGGCGTGACTGTGATCACGGGTAGAACTTGCGCAGATGCGCGATGTTCCACGGGTTCTTGACGGGGATGCCGTCCTCGGTCTCGAGGCGCACTGCGCCAGGCCTGGCGACGTGGGAGACCCTGTAGGGGCCTTCCCACATCGGGGAGAGCTTGTGGAGACCTTCCCTGGAGAGGATTCGCCTGAGGACGAGGTCGCCCGCTTCAAGGGTGCGTGAGCGCACATGGCGGCTGTGGTAGCGTCGCAGGTCTTGCTGGTACCCTGCCGCCCTGAGGGCGGCCTGACGGCGCAGTCCCTCGAGAAGCAGCAGGTCGTCGTTGTGGAGGCCCTCTTGGGTGTCCTCATTGAAGGCAAGGACCCGTGGCGATCCATGCTTGATTTCTGCGGGGAGGACCGCCTCGGCTCCGTAGACCAGAGCGAACGGCGTTTCGCCTGTAGGCCTCGAGGAGGTTGTGCGTATGGACCAGAGCACTGAGGGGAGCTCGTCAATCCAACCCTTGCCGTGGCCCTTAAGGATGTTGAAGCTCCTGGTCTTGAGGCCCTTGAGGACTTCTGCGTTTGCTCGCTCGGCTTGACCGTTGCTGCGTGGGTGAGCTACCGAGGCGAAGCAGACCTTGATACCCAGTTTGTCGCAGTAGGCTCGGAAGATGCCGCTGGTGAATTGCGAGCCGTTGTCAGTGATGATGCGGTTGGGCACGCCGAAGCGGCAGACCAAGCTTCGGATGAACTTCACCGCAGCCCCAGCTGGTATGGTGCGCACCGGCTCAACCTCGGTCCACTTGGTGAACTTGTCGATGGCCACGAGGAGGAAACGGTAGCCCCCCTGCGACTTCGGGAAGGGGCCCAGGATGTCCAGCCCCCAGACCGCGAACGGCCAGGAGAGTGGGATGGTCTGAAGCTCCAGTGCCGGCTGATGGATTTGCTTGGCGTGGAATTGGCAGGAGTCGCAGGTTTGCACAATGGCGACCGCATCTTGAAGCACCTGAGGCCAGTAGAAGCCGCTCCTGAAGACCTTGCCTGCGAGGGTGCGCGCACATGAGTGGTGGCCGCACTCCCCGCTGTGGATGTCCTTAATCAGCTCTCGGCCTTCCTCAGGAGGGACGCACTTGAGCGCTACACCATTTGGGCGCTTGCGGTAGAGGTTTTCCTCGAGGATGCAGTATGACTTTGCTTGTCGAGCGACTCGCTCTGCATCAGTATCTTCTTCAGGGAGGATTCCTTTCACCAAGTAGTCCTTGAGCTCATCAATCCAGCCTGAGGCCTGGTGGGTTGCCGTCAGCAGCAGATGCTCCCCTGTGCTGGGACCGCAATCAGGCGCCCCAGACTCAGGAGGCGGTGGGAGCACTTCGCCTGCGCTTGCGGGCGTGGCCTCTCGAGGCTGCTTGATGGATGCCTTGGCGAGCCTCTCTTCGAAAACACCGGCCTGCTGGGGTTGCCTCCGCGAGGCTCGCTTGGCGATGTCGTCGGCCTCTTGGTTTTCTTTCCTCGGGATGTGCATGAGCTCCATGCCCCTGAAGTGCTTCTCAAGCTTGCGGACCTCTTCGAGGTATGCGGCCATGTGGTCGTCTTTCGGCGTGTAACTCTTGTTGGAGAAGTTGACGAGCAGCTGTGAGTCTCCCTTGACGAGTAGGTGCTTGACGCCTAGAGCGATGGCGGCCCTTAAGCCGGCGAGGAGGCCTTCGTATTCGGCGATGTTGTTGGAGATCTTGTCGATTGTGAAGCACAGCTGGATAGCATAATAAAGCTTGTCACCCTTGGGCGAGGTTAGGACGACGCCTGCTCCGCCATTGCGGCAAGCGAAGGCTCCATCGAAGTGCATGGTCCAGTGGCTGGGCGCCGCGTCTCCCGAGGGCTCGGCCTCTGCCTCACGAGGCTCCTCAGGGCTTGGGTCAGTCCATTCGGCGACGAAATCAGCCAGCGCTCTTCCTTTTATGACCCTCGTGGTGTCGAAGCGCAAGTTGAAAGGCTGCAGCTCGATGTTCCACCCTGCGACACGATCTGTGGCGTTGGGGTTGCGCAGGATTTGCTCCAGGGGGAAAGCGGTGACCACCGTGATGGGGTGGCCCTGGAAGTAGTGTCTCAGCTTTCTGGAGGCGATGAGGAGCGCGACGAGGAGCTTCTGCTGCATTGGATACCGCTCGCGAGCGTCCCGTAGCACCGTGCTGACGAAGTAGACGGGGTGCTCGACGAGGGTTGTCTGAGGTGGCGCGGCATCGGCCCTCTGGGGGGGCTCTTCAGGGCTCCTGTCGGTATCTGCCTGTGGAGGCCTCTCGACAGGGGTTGTTGGAGCAGGCTCGACTTGAGGCGATGGGCCTGGCCGTGGGTCTGCGGAGGCTGCTCCTTCGACGGGGCCTTTGTCGGGGGGTTCCGGGCTTGGAGTGGCAGTGCTTTTCTTGGGGAGGACAGGCTCTTCCCTCTCGACCACCAAGACGGCGCTTGCTGTCTGAGGGGTGGCTGAGAGGTACAGCTTCAAGTGCTCGTCTGCCCTGGGGGCCACCAAGACCGGAGGGCTAGCCAGATACTTCTTTAAATCTTCGAAGGCTTTATCCGCCTCAGGGGTCCACTTGAATGTGCCCGACCTCTTCATGATCTTGAAAAACGGCAGGGCTCGCTCGCCGAATTTAGAGATGAAACGACCGAGGCTGGCCATGCAGCCCGCAAGGCGCTGCATTTCCTTGAGTCGGCGAGGGGGCTGCATTTGTTCTATGGCCTTGATCTTGTCAGGATTTGCCTCTATGCCGCGGTGGGACACGAGGAATCCGAGGAGCTTGCCTGAAGGGACCCCGAAGACGCACTTGGCGGGGTTGAGCTTGATGTTCACCTTTCTCAGGCTGGCGAAGGTTTCCTCTAGATCCCTCAAGAGGGTGTCCCCCTCTCGAGACTTGACCACGATGTCATCGACGTAGGCCTCAGCATTTCTGCCCATCTGAGCCCCCAAGGCTATCCTCATGAGCCTCTGGAAGGTGGCCCCAGCATTCTTCAGGCCAAAGGGCATGCATGTGTAGCAGTACACACCACAGGGGGTGAGGAATGCCGTCTTCTCCTCGTCCTCTTTAGCCATCTTGATCTGGTGATAACCAGAGAAGGCATCCAGAAAACAGAGGAGGTCACAGCCAGCGGTGGAGTCCACGATCTGGTCTATCCTCGGCATGGGGTATGGGTCCTTGGGACAGGCCTTGTTGACATCGGTGTAGTCGATGCAGAGTCGGCCTCCTCCAGCGGGTTTAGGGACGACCACGCCGTTGGAGAGCCAAGTGGGGTGCGCGACTTCGCGGACGACATTTGCCGCCTTGAGTTTCTCTACTTCCTTGATGATGAAGGCTTGCTTCTCGGGGGCTTGCTTGCGTGCTTTTTGCTTGACGGGGCGTGCGTCTGGACACACGGCTAAGTGGTGCTCGATCACCTCCCTTGGTACGCCGGACATATCTGACGGAGTCCACGCGAACATGTCAGAGTTTGCCCGAAGGAAGGCGACGAGCGCGCCTTCCTATTTGGGAGGCAGGGCGGCGCCTATGGTGACGCTAGCCCCCGAGCCTTCAGCCCCCGAGCTGGTGGTGTCCAGCGGCACCTTCTTCGTGGCGGCTTGCTCCTGAGAGAACACCTGCTTCTTCTTCCTGGGCCTCTCGAGAGGCTCCATGTCCTCGTCAGCCGGGAAAGCCATGGCGGCTGCCTTGTAGGCGCTCTCGACAGCGCGCGTGGCGTCCAGGACATGGCCATGGACGGCGATGGTGCCAGCACTGCCGGGAATCTTGACCATGTTGTAGGCGTGATGCGTGACGGCCATGAACTTCGCAAGGGCGGGGTAGCCGAGGATGGCGTTGTACGGCAGACCGATGTGCGCGACGTCGAAGTCGATCAGCTCCGTGCGGTAGTTCTTCTGCGTGCCAAAGGTGACCGCGAGGCGGACTTGTCCCAGAGGCTCGATAGAGCCACTGGTGACGCCCGTGAACGGCCTGGAGGGCATAAGCCACTCGTAGGGCACTTGAAGCGTCTCGAAGGTCTCGACAGAGATGACATTCAGGCCCGCTCCCCCGTCGATGAGCGTCTTGGAGACGGTGATGTTGTTGATGGTGGGGGAGCAGACCAGGGGGAGGGTTCCAACGGTCTTGGTCGACTTGGGGTGGTCCTTGGCGTCGAAGGCGATGGTGTACTGGGACCACTTGAGGGGCCTGGAAGTCTCGGTGCTCGGGAGCGCAGCGTTGAGTTCGCGGGCGAACTGCTTGAACTGATTGTTCGACTTGGGCGCTTGAGCTCCGCCGAGGATGCAGGCCATGGCGCCTCTCGGGGCCTGGTAGCCTCCATCTTCCTCGTCGGGGAGGCTGTTGTTCTTCTGGGCGGCGTTGGCTTGAGTGCCCGACGGCTTCGGGTAGCCGCCATCGCGCCTGCCCTTGGCGTCCCTGCGGTAGCCGCGACCTCTGCCGCGGCCTCCGCTGCCTTCTCCCTGCTCGCGTTCCCTGCTCAGCCTCTTGAGGTCGAAGCAGTCGTCTGTAGCGTGCCCGCGCCTGTTGTGGTAGACGCAGAACGGACGGTGGTCCACTTCTTTGTCGCCGCGCTCGGGGGAGCCCCTGCGGGAGCCCTTTGCGTCAGGCTCTGCCGCGAGGACCGCGGTGGCCTTGCGCTTGGGCTCTTCCTTCTTCTTGTGGCTCTTGGACCCTTCGCCCGGGTCGTCCCCCCGCGCGCTCATCTTGACGAAGAGGAGTCCCTCTTCAGCCTTGGCGCACTTGTCCGCCAGATCGAACAGCTTCACCACAGAGGTGAGCTTGTCGTGGATGCCGAGCTTCTCGAGCATCCTGCGGTTCGTGACGCCCTCGCGGAAGGCAGCGATCACCTGGGCGTCGGGGATGTTTGGAATTTTGTTCCGCACCTGGCTGAAGCGCTGGATGTACTTGCGAAGAGTTTCACCCTTCTTCTGCACCACAGCGCGCAAGTCGTTGTGGGTGAGTGCGCGCTCGTACGTGCCCTTGAAGTTGGCGACGAACTGCCTGCAGAGCTCCTCCCAGGAGTCGATGGAGTCCTCGGGCAGGTTGAGAAGCCAGGACAGAGCGGAGTCCCTGAGGGCGTGGGAGAACCAGTTGGCCATGACTTTGTCATCGCCCCCTGCAGCCTGGATGGAAGTGGTGTAGAGCTGCAGAAACTCGAGAGGGTTGGTGGACCCGTCGAAGCCCTTGGGGAGCGCTGGCCTGAACTTCTGTGGCCAGACCACACGGCGCAGGGTGCGCGTGAAGGCCATGCAGCCTGAGGCATAGGTGGCCGTTCCTCCCTGGAGGGCCCTGCGGTTTTGCTGCCCCGCCTGACCGAGCTCCTCGACGAGGCGGTTTTGGAGGTCGCGACGTCGCTCCATGCCTACGCGCGCGTCAGGTGCGGTGCGCTGCACGATTTGGCAGTCGTGCGGCGAGGAAGCATGGGAGGGAGCCCGCTGTGCCGCGGCCGGGGGCGGTCCCGGCGGCGGCGGTGGCGCACCTGGTGCGGCTGTCCCTGCAGGGCCGGAAGGCACGATGGAGCGCGACGGAGCGGGGCGTGTGGTTGCGATGTCGACGAGGTGGTGGAGGCGGTCCAGCCACTGGTCGTGCGCTTCGGCACTTGGTCGGTAGCGGAGGAGCTCCTGAGCCATCAGTAGCGCGGTGTGCGGGGCGGGCTCTTGATGCTCCCGCGTGGACACGCTCTGGCGCCGGGACGGGTGCGAGGACTCAGCGTCCCCGCGGCGCTCGGAGAGGTCCTCGTCGTCACGCTGGTCTCCTTCGCGGTGCTCCTCGCTCTCCGGCTCTTCCACGCGCGGGCCGGTGCCAGCGCGTTCGGTCGCGCGGGGGCGACCACGGCGGCCGCGGGTGGGTGCAGTGCCGGGCTCGGTGTGAGCTCTCTCGGAGGTGCGCCTGTTGGCGCGCGTCGCGCGGGTGTCCATCATGGCGCGGAGTTCGGAGGTTGAAGACGCGCCTCAGGCCCCCTACCTGGCGCGCCAAATGTCGAGGAATGAACTCCCACGTAACAGGGGTAGTCTTGCCCCGGGAAGAGGTTCGAAGGGGGACTGAACACGGAGGTCAAACAACCCTCGATGCACGCCGCGACGTTGCTCGCGGTGCTTGGAGCGGAACTGCACGACAGAGAGTGACACCGGCCCTTACCCAGGTTCACGGCCCTCAAGGTGAGGTAACACCGCTACTCCTGCTTGTCTCGATTGCACTGTGGTGACTGTAGTACAACAAGCCTCCGGGCCTTGAGAGGGTCCGGAGGTGGAGGACGCTATTGAGCTTGGGATCGAGTTTTTTTTGGATCCCCGCTACGGAAGTGCCCCTTCTCCTTAAATAGCTGCCCCGGGCCTCATCCCTGCGATCTGCGCAGTGGACGGGTTCCCACATGGCCACCAGTGGCGGAGTGGGGTGCACTACGGCCTGCTCGTTCATGGACTCGGTCCATGGTCGCAAAGCCTGTCTTCGTGGCAGAGCAGCTGTCTCCTCCGTCCTTGGACGCGCCTCTTCCGTGTTAAAGCGGCGCATTGTGGCCGACAAGTTGCAGACTTGGCAGAGCGGCTCGCAGGCGCGGCGGAGACCGTGGGGTGTGCCCGCAGTGACGTCGTCGTTGGAGCGTTGTGCCGGCCAACTGCTTTATCACCAAAGAGGAAAGCTTCGTTGGCGGCGCAGGGGACACAGAACTTTGTTGACCCCTTTTATCATGGGAGCGGCAACTGTGACGTTGTTGCTGCCGTGCGCGCAGACGCGCGCGTCACCCTGCGGCCGCAGCAGAGCCCATGTGCGCTCTGCAGCATTTCCTTCGTCGCGAAGTATCCCCTCAGGGGCCTGAGGCTCTCGAGGGGGAGGGGCCGGACCGGCTCCCAGCAGGGGGAGAGAGTCCTCGAGCGGGACGCCCTCGGGGGGAGCCCCCTTCAGGCCCCTTCCAGCGCCTCAGGTCCCCCGTAGGGGTTTCTCCCTCGGGGGGGAACCCTCCAAGCGGTTGGCTTGGTCCTTAGTCGTTTTGTAGACGCTGTCGCGTGCGCAGCCCGTGGAGAGTGGGCTATGCACACCCTAGAATCCACTGGGCCGACATGATGTTAAAGAGACTAATACCTTTGCTAAAATTAATGCCATCCAAGTTCGAATTGATGATAATGTTAGGATGATGGCTGAATTAAGTGCTAGATGGGAAAAAGAAGAAGAACTAGCTAAAAAGGGTAAAATAGCTAGAGTTTATACCATTACTACTACTGAAAATAAAGTTACTTCACATGCTAGTAAACCTCCTACTACTAATGGTAACATAATTGCTGTTGGCAACGTTTCCTCTACTTCTTCCAAAAAATTAAAATTGCCTATAACTGCTGAAACTGTTCTTGATAAAAGTGTTGAAATTTTTAAGAACATAGAAAATCATGGTTCGGTTTACTTTGATGATAATGATTTTGATTTTGATAAATGTAATATCTCTGAAGTTATTAAGTTCTTGCAAAAGTTGGCCACAAGTCCTAATGCTAGTGCCATGAACATGGCATTTACAACTCATATTACAAATGCTCTCATTAAAGCTAGGGAAGAGAAATTAAAACTTGAAGTTTCTATCCGTAGGAAGTTAGAAGATGGTTGGGAGCCCATAATTAAAATAAAATTAGATGAATTTGATTGCAATGCTTTATGTGACCTTGGTGCAAGTATCTCTGTTATGCCTAAAAAGCTATATGATATGTTTGACTTGCCACCTTTGGAACATTGCTATTTGGATGGTTTTCTTGTTGATAATGCTATGAAGAAACCTTTGGGGAGAGTTAATGATGTTCTTATCATGGTTAACAATAACCTTGTCCCCGTTGATTTTATTGTCTTGGATATCGAATGCAACCCATCTTGTCCTATTGTGTTGGGAAGACCTTTTCTTAGAACTGTGGGTGCTATTATTGATATGAAAGAAGGAAATATTAGATACCAATTCCCACTCAAGAAAGGTATGGAACACTTCCCTAGAAAAAGAATGAAGCTACCTTTTGATTCTATCATTCGTACAAATTATGATGTTGATGCTTCATCTCTTGGAAACACTTGAATATCACTTTCTGTGCCTAGGTGAAAGGCGTTAAAGAAAAGCGCTTATGGGAGACAACCCACTTTTTATTTCTGTTATTTTATTTTGTTGTGTCAAGAAAAATGCTCACCTCTGTAGCAATTCCTTTGTATCTTTATTTTATTGCATTGTTGTGTCAAGTTAAGCCTCTAGTAGAAAGTTGATGCTAGATTTGGATTCCTGCGCAGGAACAGTTTTTCTGCTGTCCACCGTTTAATTCGTAAGAATTCACAGAAAAATCACAATGACCTGGGATTTTTTGTGCGTGATCCTCAGATATGTGTGCAACTTTCATTAGTTTGGAGTTTTCCGATTTGAGCAAGTTAAGTGCCTCGAAAAAATTCGTCTTTACGGACTGTTCTGTTTTGACATATTCTGCCATTTATTTTGCATTGCTCCTTTTGCTGTTTTTGAATGGATCTTTTTGTTCCATAAAATACCAGTGGCTGTAGCTAATGTCCAGTAGCATGTGTAATGGTTTTGTCCATGCAGAATATGAGAATTTTTGATTATGCACTAACCCTCTAATGAAGTCTACTTTGAGTTTGGTGTGGAGAAAGTTTTCAAGGATCAAGAGAGAAGGATGATATGATGAAATCAAGAAGATGAAAGAGCCTAAGCTTGGGGATGCCTCCGTGGTTCACCCAAGCATATTTCAAGAAGACTCAAGCGTCTAAGCTTGGGGATGCCCAAGGCATCCCCTTCTTCATCAACAAACTATCAGGTCCTCTCTAGTGAAACTATATTTTAATTCCGACATATCTTATGTGGTTTACTTGAAGCGTCTATTTGTTTTTGTTTTTGTTTTTGTTATTTTCATTCTCTGAATAAATTGGATCCTAGCATTCCTTTGTGGGAGAGAGACACGCTCCGCTTTTTCTTATGAATACTCGTATTCTTTACTTATATTTGTTGAGTATTCTTCTATGTTACTTCAATACTATTAGCTCTTGTTTTTCATGCATCTCTTGTTAGAGCTGTTAGTTTTCTTATGTTATACTCTCATATCTCATTGTTAAATACTTGGAGAGTTTATTTTTAGATAAGTTGACTGGTGTTTGGTTAAGAACAGAAAATGTTTGATGTGGTAGATGGTATGATGAAATGATACATAATCTTGTAGATCATTAAATTGTGTCACTTGAATCATTAATGTTGTTTTGAGATATTAATATTCTTAATGGTAAAACATGATGGTTTGGTAAAGTGGAATGATTTATGGTTGGTCTAGAAAACTTGGAGCTGCGTCACACTTAAATATCCAGTTGATAGCATGATGATATATGTGACTTGTTCATTTGCCACAGTCCCTCATGGAGTGATTTTCATTATGCCTTGTAAGATCATATTTCTAGTTGGAATCTTTTTGCTTGTGAGTTCTAAGATGCGGTTTTCATGGCACTTCCACCACCATATTTGCTAGCCTCTTCGGTACTTTGCATTGCCCTTTCTCACATTGGGAGTTGGTGCATACTTCGCGGGTACATCCAAAACTCGTGGGAGATCTTCATCATGTTCTCCTACACATAAGCCAAATATCTTCCTCAAAACACCCACCATACCTACCTACTACAGCATTTCCATAGCTGTTCCGAGATATATTGCCATGCAACTTTCATCTTACATTACATGACGTGTTGTCATTTATCATTTATATATTGCCTTGCATGATTCTTTACAGCTGATGTGTGGTTTTACCCATGTTACGCTAGATCATTGCATATCCTGCTACACTGGCAGAGGCACTGTTTCAGACACTATGTTTTATTCCTTATGAGTTACTTGTATCAAAAGTGTGTTGTCATATTAGAATGTTTACCTCTAAAAGTGAAAAAAGCCATGGAGGCCATCGAAAAGAGAAACAGAAAACGTAAAAATAAAAATAAAAAAATAGAAAAAAGAAAAAAAGAAAAGAAAAAAAGGGGGCAACATTACTACTCTTTATCCACACTTGTGCTCATGTTATAGCACCTGTAGTATTCATAGTCATCATTTGTGCTCATGTTTAGCACCTTTACTCCATATGAGAGAGTTTTCATGTTTTACTTGCATAACTATGTGCGGAACTTTACATTATAGAACTTGGCTTGTATATTCCAATGATGAGCCTCCTCAAAAGTGCTCTAGGTCTTCATGAGCAAGCAAGTTGGATGCACCTCCACTAGTTCCATTGGAGAGCTTTCATACACTTATAGCTCTATGTGCATCCGTTGTGTGGCAATCACTACTCCTTGCATAGCTTCGATTATAAGACTTCCTCTTGTCTAATGATCACTTTCAGCTGTGTGAGACTTTCTTCCGTTGGCCTTCCAAACCCCCCTTATCATTCTTTTAGCCACAACATCCTGGTGCCAAGGACCAACGTTGAACGCCTGCTTGTTTTTAAGTGAACAAATAGAGAGATGATTTTCTACGTGCATATTGTTATTTCTTGACTTGATCCTTTCACAAAGTTGTCATGAGTGTTGGATGCATTAGATGATTATATTGTTATTCTTGAAGCTTAAATCATCTTTAATATCTACTTTGCACGGTTGATTGTTCTCTAGTATTGATTCATTGAAAGTTTTACTTTGTTCTTCCTACTTGTTTACTCATACTCATTTGATATCAATATAAACTACAGCTTTTATTCAGTTGATCTCAATTTACATGCATTACATTATTATATGATCAAGATTGTGTGAAAGCATGTCACTTCAGAAATTATTCTTGTTTTCGTTTTACCTACTTGGGACGAGTAGAACTAAGCTTGGGGATGCTTGATACGTCTCCAACGTATCTATAATTTCTTATGTTCCATGCTTATATTATACCAATTGCTACATGTTTTATATACACTTTATATGGTTTTTATGCATTTTCTGGGACTAACCTATTAACAAGATGCCACAGTGCCAGTTCCCTGTTTTCTGCTGTTTTTGGTTTCAGAAAAGCTGTTAAGGAAATATTCTCGGAATTGGACGAATCAAAAGCCAAATTCCCTATTTTTTCCGACACGTTCCAGAAGTCCGAAGAGGAGACGAAGGAGGGCACCGAGGCGCCCACATCATGTGGTGGCACGGCCCCTTCCCTGGCCGCGCGGGCACGTGGTGTGGGGCCCTCGGGCCTCCACCGCCTTCGCCCTTTCGCCTACATATACCCCCCGACAGATCAAGACCTAACACCCGAACACTTTTCCACGATACGTTCCAGAGCCGCCGCCGCCGTCAACCCTAGTTCGCGGGGGGGGGGGGGTTCAGAAGCTCTTCCCGACACCCTACCGGAGAGGGGAATCATCACCGGAGGGCTCTACATCACCATGCCCGCCTCCGGACTGATGCGTGAGTAGTTCATCCTTCGACTACGGGTCCATAGAAGTAGCTAGATGGTTGTCTTCTCCTATTGTGCCATCATGTTTAGATCTTGTGAGCTGCCTATCATGATCAAGATCATCTTTATGTAATGCTACATGTTGTGTTTGCTGGGATCCGATGAATAATTGAGTACTATGTCATTTGCTTCATAATATATATTGTGAGTGCGTTATTTATGATCTTGCATGCTCTCCGTTACTAGTAGATGCTCTGGCCAAGTAGATGCTTGTGACTCCAAGAGGGGGTATTTATGCTCGATAGTGGGTTCATGTCTCTATTTAATCTGGGGGAGTGACAGCAACCTCTAAGATTGTAGATGTACTGTTGCTACTAGGGACAAAATAGTAGTTCTTTATCTAAGGATATTTGTGCTACTTACATTACACACTTTACTTAATGCAATAATCCGTTGCTTGCAACTTAATACTGAATGGTGTTGCGGATGCTATCCTGAAGGTGGATTATTAGTCATAGATGCAGTTGGATGACGGTCTATGTATCATGTTGTAATGCCCAAATGAATCTCACACTAGACATCATGACTTGTATATGCATTGTTATGCAGTTCTTTATTCTGTCAATCGCCCAGCTGTAATTTGTTTACCCGCATGTATGCTATTATTATTTATGGAGAGACACCACTAGTGAACTGTGGACCCCGGTCCTTTTCTTTAAAACTGATAAAACAACCTACTGCAATCCTGTTACTTTCAATCTCTGCAAACAAACATCATTTTCCACACCATACGTTTAATCCTTTGTTACAGCAAGCCAGTGAGATTGACAACCTCACTGTTAAGTTGGGGCAAAGTATCTTGATTGTTGCTACACGCCAAGCTCTTCTCTGGCGCCGTTGACACCTTCAGAAGCGCCTTCATCTCCTAATGGTTCAATAACCTTGGTTTCATAACTGAGGGAAATTTGCTGCTGCACTACTTCATACCTTGCTCTTGGGGTTTCCCAACAACACCACACCGGTGCATCACCGGTGTGGTCTCCACCTTCTCCAACGACTTCTCCACCATCTCCATGATGAAGAGGGAGTAGTCCACCCCTGGACTATGGGTTTGTGGAAGTAACTTATGTATCTCTCCTCTCTCTTGAGCTTCACTAATTAGTGTCATATGAGCTGATGAACATGATCATGGTCATATATGTAATACCTTTGTGGTGGATATCTTAAAATGATATATGTTATGATGATTGCAATTGTTATGTCTTTGTTATGAAAGTAGATGCATATTATGTACCCCGTTCTTGTCTATGTGTTTTGATCCAACATGTGTATGAGAGCGTGTGAGGAGGAACGTGTGCATTAGTTGGAGTAACGGGGGGTGGTTTTGTGGTAAGTTGACAGCAATACCGTGATCCACTTGTGTTTTTTTACCTTACTTTGTTGCCTCACTAGGGATAAAGGAAATACCATTCTACCGGGGATATGTGGGTGACATTGCCACCATGACTAGATCTAGCATGTTCTTATTTAAACTTCATGTCATTGAACTTAAAGCTATACTCTGTTTATCTTAATTACTGAGGTGTTATGATTTAGTTCGCATCTTGGTGGAGTAAAAGAGAGATTAATAACCAAAAGATCTCTATGTTAGGATGTGATGCCCATATTATTAATAACTTGTCTTGTTGCAATCTCATATGTCAATTCCTATGTTCCATTATCTACCACTATATAAAATAGAGAGTGCATTTGTGAAACCATGAGCCCCAGTCCATTTTTAATCATAAGAAACACCTTTCCAACACTTTATAAGCACTTTACATTTTCTGTTATTTAAAAATCCGAAAATACAAAAATAGTTTTACGTCTTGCAAACACCATACAAACCACAAAAACATCATCCAATATCATTTATACTCAAGATGGGAATGGGCCGGGTCGACCCGCCGGGTCATTGGCCCGACCCAGAAAAACAGGGGCGTTGGGACAGGTGGGTCGGCCTTATACGGAAATTGGGCCAATGAAGCCGGCCTTGATTGACCCAACGGGTAACGTGGGTCGACCCAGCTTGTACTCAGAGGAGCTGCAATCTTCTACTCCCAGTCTCCCACGAGCTCGACCATGCCCTAGTCGCCGCCACCGCTCCTCGCCGACGTCGCCTCGCTCGCCGTCCAGCTGCTCGCGCCACTCCCGCTCCTCGCCGACGTCGCCTCGCTCGCCGTCCAGCTGCTCGCGCCACTCCCGCTCCTCGCCGACGTCGCCTCGCTCGCCGTCCAATCTTGGCTCGTACAGCTCTCCCGACGGTCGTCATGCTCGTCTCCGGCTCGTTCAGTTCGTCGTCCTGCTGACCTGCTCCTCTCCGGCTCGAGTTCGCCGTCCCTTTCTCCTTCGTGCTCCTCTCCGGTTCCCTGCAACCTCTCCGGTAAAACCCCCATTCTCCTCTCTTGGATTGTCAGCTCCTAATTGCAGAGTGTTCTGCTCACTGGCCTTTTACTTGAAAGATCTTGCTTTTAATTTCGTGATGTCCAGTAGCTGTTTTGTATTCGCTTCAGTTTAATTACGTGATGTTCAGGTTTCAGTAGTTGATATTATCAAAGATCAATAAGGTCTTGTCGTATTGGTTAATACATGTGTGGCACTTGTTCTTTTACGTGATGTTCAGGTTTCAGTAGTTGACCGCTTCAGTTTAAAGATCAATAAGTTCCAGTAAAGATGCTCTTGTTCTTTTACTTGTCCTGTTTCTAAATGTTAGCCCGATCCATATATTTCAGGTTAGGTTCTGTAGTAGTTTCTTGTACAAGTACATGAACTGATCTCATACTTATACATGCTGCTTGTTGTGCAATTTGTGATAAAAAGATTCCACTTCATGTATGTCACAGCTCAGTTTGAAACATGGAAGAGGAAGAAGGTGATCATGAGGCATACCAAAGTGGTCGTTCATCGTTGATGTCCGGTGCAACAATGAAAAGGGCTCAACCAGTGTTGTCTCCTACGTCGATAAACATATGCCGAGCTTATCATGGTAAGCACAAAATACCCAACAACCAATCTCGAGGAAGGCAACTTAAGAGTTGGCAAGTGCTTATCGAATTATAATATTAAATCTTTTGTTCTCTTCGCAGAACGTTCACGTGCTACTCAAATGGTTGATTTTGAAGATTTTGCCGACGAAGATGATGTTGACTATGAAGAAGAGGAAGAGGGAGATGACGAAGATTTTGAAGAAGAAGAGGAAGATTATCACTAGTAGAGAAAGTGGCAGTAGCACCGGTTTTAAAGGGCATATAGCACCGGTTGCGCAACCGGTGTTAAAAGGTCGGGACTAAAGGGGTACCCCCTTTGGCACCGACACACTTTGAAACCGGTGTTAAAGGCCTCCACGTGGGCAGAGCTGCGCGCGCGCGGGCGGAGGCCTTTTGTACCGGTTGGTAAAACCAACCGGTATTAATAGTTTCTGTTTTTTTTCTTTTGCTTATTTTTCAGGGTTTCTGTTTTTTTCTTTTGCGCTTACTTTTAGGGGTTTAGGGTTTCTGTTTTTTTCCTTTTCGCTTATTTTTCAGGGTTTCGGAGGAGATCACGTATGAAGTACCCATTACACATATAAATTGTACTCACTACGGACACATATAATTGTACTCACTACACATATAAATTAAGTACCCATAATTACATATAATTAAAGTACTTTTTTCACGGAGATATCACTGCTATTACATGGAGGGAGTCTATTTTTCCACATAGTGAAATTCACCGGATGGATTTATGACATGCGTAAGGAAAAATCCCGTCAATTCGTCCGCAATTGCTTTAACGCGGTTCGTTGGTAGGAGTTGGTTCCGCTTCCTTGCCATCTTTAAAAGGAGGAGATCAAATTAGTTATGATTGAAACTAAACACAAGTGATAGTAGAAAAATAAAGTTGTGAATGATTTTTGCGTACCTCTATGTTTCTTTGACTATTGACTCTCTCATTGACTTTCATGTGAATGAACTCACAAACGTAGTATCCACATAAATCCGTCCCATCTGGTTGTTGCAGACACCACTATACAAGAATATGATTTAATCAAATAATAATAAAGAGAATTAGAAAGATACACGGACCTAGTTAAGTAGTAGTACTTACTTTGTTAGCTTTGAACTCCAGCTTATCTTTCCATTCACCGGGTTCTTGCTCGGTGAACTTTTTCCAAACCCTGCCCAAAAAGAATATGAATTGAGGAGTTATTACTTACTTTTGATATCAAGTAAATGAACGAAATAGAGGCCTAGTGCGATTGAAATTACCTCTTGAGCATTATACGCACGCTTTTGTATGCATCTGGATTTGTTTTTTTTGAGTCCCAGATTTCAACTTCTCCATCGTCGAGTCTAATGATCAGGAGAATGAAGTGGTAACTGCGCACGTAATTCAGAACTCATCAATTGCACTTAATATCGGGAAAGCAAAAAAGAATGTGTACAAGACATTAACACTCACTTGAAGTTGTAAGGAAAAAGTATTTCTTTTTTGGTACTTTGTCGCTTAAAGATATTCAGTAAAACGTCCTCTATGGCGTCGGGTTGATTTTCTAAAGTCTGGACATGAACTTTATCCGGGTCAATGAACCCAATGTCCCAGATTTTGAGCTGTCTGCATTCACGAATCTTCATTCTGCATATATAATAGCGTACAAAAGAATGATGTGAGGATAATTACTGGCAATGAACGAGCTTAACTAAATAACGAAAATACACAAATAAATTACTTACAGACAATAGCAGCTGATGATAGACTTGTCGAGAGCACGTTGATTGTACATCTGAAAAAGTTCAGAGAACTCAACCTGTACAGCATATTCTTGGAAGTAGTGCTCATCCTTAACTCCCGCCATGAAATAGAAAGTCCCATCTTTTGAGATGTCCATGTACCAGTTATGCAATCTCCATAACTGTGTTGTTAGAGCACTGGGGTTTGTCACCAGAGGCAGCCCGAGAGTATATTGATATGCTATCTCAAGAGTCTCGTACTCTCTGTCTGCACGGTATACAACTTCTCCAGGCTCGATTTCCTGAGGAGCCCGAGACGACACAATGAGCGGGGCCATCGATTGTACTTCTTGTTCCCCGAGCTGAGCAACTTGTTTCCCGCATTTCTTTTGTTTCCGTTGCTCCTCCTCTTCCTCCATCTGCGAGCTATGTACCTTGTTAATACCGCGCTCATAGTCTGTAAACGGCGCCGGTGGAGGGTTATATAAGTTATCAATGGTGCGATCTTTTACCTCAATTGGTATAGTCTTCAGAAGTTCCTTTATGGGATCCAGGGTTGCGGCATGTTTTTCCTCTTTTCTCCGTTCAAAAAAGGTTGCCGCATTGGCATTTAAGCTCACTGTTATTTCCTCCATAGTCATCTCGCAAGCCGGTTTCTCAGGAGCTAACTTCTCAGGAGACTTCAATTTATGCGTTTTCCTTGCACGTTTAATGACGGGGGACCTGTCTTTCCTGAACAAACTCCGCTTTGTCACATGACTAGTGGGCGCATCAGTCGGCTGACGGGACGGCGCGGGCGATGGACTTGCGGTGGGCACCCAATCATCGAGGAAGGCGGGTGGACTTTGAGGTGATAAATTTCTACCCGGAGGAGTCGGTGGCCTTGGCGTAGAGTCTGTAAAGATGATGTATTTCTTCTTCCATAGGACGATACCATGCTCGACTTCTCCCAAAGTCTTCTCGTCATCATTTCCAGGAATGTCAAGATCCATTGAGTGGAATCCCGACATAACTTTTGTGACCCCGACACGAGCATATCCAGCTGGAATCTGACCAAAATGGAAGGTTGCTCCAGGTTGATGTTGTAAAGCATATCCTTTCGCCACCGGATAACTGATGTTCTTCATTGGCACATGTAACTCACAATTTGTCTTCTCCGTGATATCATCCACGGGGTAGTGAGCCGCCGGTTCATCAACTGCAGGATATTCTAGATGCGTGGAACCCACGCTGCTTTTCCGCTGAGATGGGCAGACATCGACTGGAGGATCTTCTAGCACCATCCGAGATTCCCTTTGCTGGGTAATTGAGTCCAGTTGCTCCTGCTGCCGCTTCACCTGGGCCTGCCATGTGTGGACCTGGCGTTCTAATTGTGATAACCGGTCCGCCTCCTTCTTCTTACTTCTGGAATGGCTTTTATATGTTGCAACGTCCGCGGGAAACCCGTGAAGGAAACCAACCCCGCCTCCTCTACCTCGACATCGTCCCCAGTGTTCAGGATTCCCGAGGGCGAGTGTCAGCTCGTCGTCCTCTCTATTGGGAACAAATGTTCCCTTTCGGACGGCCGCTATTGCCTTCTCTAGCTTTTTTACAACTCGTGTAATTCTTTTCTTCCATTTTCCTTTTGCAACAATTAGCCCTGTCTCTGGGTCCAACACTGCTCCATGCGCGAACAACCAGTACTTGGACCTCTCGGGCCAGTCATCTGTCTGTGGAGTGATCCCTTTTAGACGCAGTTCGTTTTCAAAGGATTCCCACTTAGGCAAGGCAGTCTTGTAGCCGCCTGACCCCAAAGTATGGTGGTATTTCTTCTTCTTAGCATTCTCCTTATTTCTCTCGGATCGGGCCAGAGCGACGGCTGATTTCTTATAAGCTACAAATGCGGCCCAATCATCTTTTATCTTCTCTAGAGGGCCCTTGAATTCTGGAGTCTTTTTCTCATAATTTTTCCACAATTTTTGCTTCCAGCTGTTGAATTGTGTGGCCATCTTCTTAAGAGTCCACTCCCTGACTTTCTTCAGCTTCTTCTCTGGGAGACCTTCCGGTAGGCTGAAATCACTCAAGATTGTGTCCCAAAGTGTTTGCTTAAGTCTGTCGTCGACATAACTTGCGCCAACGTTGGCTTTCTTCGGCTCATTCCATTCTGCAAGGGTGATCGGGAGAATGTCCCTAACAATCGCTCCGCATTGAGCTACATATTTGCGGCAGGTGTTTTCGGGTTTCAGCGGTTTGCCATCATCGCCTACTTCAACGATCGACAACTTTGCACCATCTTGCAGCTTCAACCTTTTGGCCGGGCCTCGTGTAGGGTATGTCGGCTTCTTTTTAGATCCGGAGGGCTAAAAGAAAAATGTTTTGTTAGTAAGTGCAATATAAATCAATTTATGCATCAACAAGACTTAATATATATATACCTGGCCGGAGTTTTCCGCGGGCACTTCGTCGTCGTCTCTTATTTCTTCTAGCTCAAGTCCCTCACCAGAGTCGTTCAAACATCTTGAGCTGAAATCATCGTCCTGTTCGTCATCAGAATCTTCTCCATCGGAATTTACTCCAAGACTCTTCTCATATATTATTGCTGCCATTCGCGCTTCATCGTCCTCGTTTCGGATGAAGGGGTTGTTGTCCATAGCTCAATGTCACTTCAAATTTAAATTTGAATCAAGGTTACAATTAAAGTTGATACAAAAATTGCAACAGATATTTTCTATACACATAAATTGGAACAAATATTTCTTAACAAAATATTTCTAACTTGCACAATAATTGTTTTACTAGCAGAAATTTTAAAATTGTTTTCCTAACACAAAATATTGCAACTAATTATGAAGTATTAACAATAATTGTTTTACTAACACAAATTTTAACATTGTTTTCCTAACACAAAATATTGCAACTAATTATGAAGTATTAACAATAATTGTTTTAGTAACACAAATTTTAACATTGTTTTCCTAACACAAAATATTGCAACTAATTATGAAGTATTAACAATAATTGTTTTATTAACACAAATTTTAACATTGTTTTCCTAACACAAAAATATTGCAACTAATTATGAAGTATTAACAATATATATTGCAACTAAATTTGCTAAACACATTTGCTACACATTTGCTAAATTTGCTAAACACATTTGCTAAACACATTTTCTAAATTTCCTACACATTTGCTACACATTTTCTAAATTTGCTACACATTTGCTAAACACATTAATCTAGCTAATTAATCTAGACAGTACTAATTAATTTTGCTAAACATTGGTAAAAATTTACATTACTAATAATAACCTAAACATTAGCTAGCTAAACATTAGTAATAATAATAATAAAAAACCTTGGAGGAGGAGAGGGCCGACGATGGCGGTGGAGGTGCGGTGGCGCTGGGTGGCCGGAGCGGGGAGGTCGCGAGGCGGCCGGAGCAGGAAGAGGGAGGAGGGCGCGCGGGAGGCTGGAGCAGGAAGAGGGAGGCTGCCGACGATGGCGGAGGCGGAGGCGATGGCCGGAGCGGGAAGAGGGAGAGGCCGAGGGCGTGTGCGCGGGAGGCCGATCGACGATGGCGGCGGTGCGGAGGGCCGGCGAGCGGGAAGAGAGGCAGGCCGGAGCGGGGCCGGAGCAGGCAGGAGTGCGGCGCCGGTGCGGAGGGCCGACGACGGTGGCGGCGGGCAGGGCTTCGCCGGAGAGCTCGAGGGACGAAGATGAATCGCGACACTTAGCCGATTTGGGGCGGTTCCCCTGTGTTAACTGTCCGAAACCGAGCTTTAGCACCAGTTGCTGTTACCAACCGGTGCTAAAGACCCGTTAGCACCGGTTGGTAACAGCAACCGGTGCTAAAGGTTGGTTTTCGGACACACCAAACGGATGCGGCGCGCCAAGCCAACCCCTTTAGTACCGGTTGTAGTTACAAACCGGTACTAAAGGGCTTTTGAATTGAATTTTGTTTCTTTTTTGTTATGTTTTCTGTTTTCTTATATTTTCTTATGTTTTCTGTTTTCCTTTATATCTATTTGGTTTCAATTTTGTTTTTTCTATAGTTTCTTTTTCTTTTATTTCTATGTAATTTAATTGTCTAAAAATTTGTAATAACCATATATCTATTTGTTTTTTTGATCGCTTTTACGAAAAAATGAAATAAATTGATAAACATCTCAAAAAATGAAATCCTTTGGCATGGGCTCCTTATATGTGTACTAGTTGCTATGAAAAATGATAAACTTGATTTTTGACAAAATGTGCAAAAAAAGTCTTCACAAAAAGGTCTATCATGTATGAACATCTAGAAGTTTCAAGACAAATGACCAAGTTATGGTCATTTCCACGGCATAGTTTGTGATAAATATCTCATATCCCACAAATAGGTGTATCTTGGTATAAGAAACAACCTTGCCAAAGAAAATCTTAAAATTAATTTCATAAGTATTATTTTCCATTTTTTAAGTGAAAAAATGACTTTTTTTGTGAACAAAGTACCAAAAATATGATGCAAAATGGGACCCATTTAATTTTCATGGAAACTAGTACACATATGATGGATAATCCCCAAGTATTAGCTTTTTCCTTGATTTCTAACTAATTTCCCATAGTTTAATGAGTTTATGTTGATTTATCGAAAGTAATTCAAATTTGAACTACAACTGTTTGATAGTTTGTTCTGAAATTTTTGGAAAAATCATTTTGAGGTACACAACTAGTGGTTATATCACAGAAACACTGATAATTCTAGAAAATATTACCTCTTCCGACGAATAGTCATCGCGACCGTTTTGATCGCTTTTACGAAAAAATGAAATAAATTGATAAACATCTCAAAAAATGAAATCCTTTGGCATGGGCTCCTTATATGTGTACTAGTTGCTATGAAAAATGATAAACTTGATTTTTGACAAAATGTGCAAAAAAAAGTCTTCACAAAAAGGTCTATCATGTATGAACATCTAGAAGTTTCAAGACAAATGACCAAGTTATGGTCATTTCCACGGCATAGTTTGTGATAAATATCTCATATCCCACAAATAGGTGTATCTTGGTATAAGAAACAACCTTGCCAAAGGAAATCTTAAAATTAATTTCATAAGTATTATTTTCCATTTTTTAAGTGAAAAAATGACTTTTTTTGTGAACAAAGTACCAAAAATATGATGCAAAATGGGACCCATTTAATTTTCATGGAAACTAGTACACATATGATGGGTAATCCCCAAGTATTAGCTTTTTCCTTGATTTCTAACTAATTTCCCATAGTTTAATGAGTTTATGTTGATTTATCGAAAGTAATTCAAATTTGAACTACAACTGTTTGATAGTTTGTTCTGAAATTTTTGGAAAAATCATTTTGAGGTACACAACTAGTGGTTATATCACAGAAACACTGATAATTCTAGAAAATATTACCTCTTCCGATGAATAGTCATCGCGACCGTTTTGATCGCTTTTACGAAAAAATGAAATAAATTGATAAACATCTCAAAAAATGAAATCCTTTGGCATGGGCTCCTTATATGTGTACTAGTTGCTATGAAAAATGATAAACTTGATTTTTGACAAAATGTGCAAAAAAAAGTCTTCACAAAAAGGTCTATCATGTATGAACATCTAGAAGTTTCAAGACAAATGACCAAGTTATGGTCATTTCCACGGCATAGTTTGTGATAAATATCTCATATCCCACAAATAGGTGTATCTTGGTATAAGAAACAACCTTGCCAAAGGAAATCTTAAAATTAATTTCATAAGTATTATTTTCCATTTTTTAAGTGAAAAAATGACTTTTTTTGTGAACAAAGTACCAAAAATATGATGCAAAATGGGACCCATTTAATTTTCATGGAAACTAGTACACATATGATGGATAATCCCCAAGTATTAGCTTTTTCCTTGATTTCTAACTAATTTCCCATAGTTTAATGAGTTTATGTTGATTTATCGAAAGTAATTCAAATTTGAACTACAACTGTTTCTTTTGTCCCGGGTTAGGGGAGTGTTTCTTTTGTCCCGGGTTGAGCCACCAACCGGGACTAAAGAAGCACACGGATCGTGTGTTTCTTTCAAGCACTTGTGAGCCGTTAGATCAGGAGTGTGTTTCTTTCAAGCACTTGTGAGCCGTTAGATCAGGAGTGTTTCTTCTGTCCCGGGTTGAGCCACCAACCGGGACTAAAGATGCCTCCCCCTGGCGATGCTATAAATAGGTGCCCAGACCTTCTGGGTTGAGCCACCAACCGGGGCAAAGACAGAGGACTCCTCTAGGAACCAGCTTCTCGAAGATGTCCTTGTGAGCATACTTAGGACATCTTCGAGAGGCTGGGCTTAGAAGCATTCTCTTGTGAGGTAGGAGGAGGAAGCAGACATGTCTAAGCTATGTCAACACTTAGTGTAGTTCATTTGATATACAAAGCATTCGGATTCCCTGCATACGCCCAACAGTGCATTTGATATGCGGGCACTCACGAGCCACTGTTGGGCTGTATGCAGGGGAAACCGTGTGTTTTGTTCTATCTACATAATACTTCAGTTCATCGACCGAATACAAAGCATTCGGATTTCCTGCATACGCCCAACAGTGCATTTGATATGCAGGTTTAATACATTGTTACACATCACGAACAACCACCCTATCTAGTGTTCATTTTTTCTTCGTGTGTGTCCCTTTCTTCTCACTGCGCCGTAGCCATGGACAATCTTCATCATTTAAAGCGATGCTTGGGTCAGTTCTCACTTTGAAGGGCGGAATTTCATCAAACTTATTGTAATCTTCTGACATGTCTGTCTTGTCCTCCACTCCCACGATGTTTCTTTTCCCTGAAAGAACTATGTGGCGCCTTGGCTCATCGTATGATGTATCAGCTTGCTTATCTTTTCTTTTTTTCGGTCTGGAAGACATGTCCTTGACATAGAAAACCTGAGCCACATCATTGGCTAGGACGAATGGCTCGGTGTAGTACCCAAGATTGTTGAGATCCACGGTAGTCATTCCGTACCGTCGGTCTATCTCTACCCCGCCTGACAGGTTGACCCATTTGCACTTAAACAAAGGGATCTTAAAAGAAGGTCCATAGTCAAGTTCCCATATCTGCTGTATGCAACCATAATATGTGTCCTTTGTCCCATTGTCGTTTGTTGCATCAAAACGGACACCACTGTTTTGGTTAGTGCTCTTTTTGTCTTGGGTTTCCGTGTAAAATGTATTTCCATTGATCTCGTACCCTTCGAAAGTCAATATAATCGAAGATGGTGAATTGGCCAACAAGTATAGCTCTACTCCAACATCTTTGTTATTAATGAGATGTGTACGCAACCAACTGCCAAAAGTATCCACGTGTTTTCCTTAAATCCAGTAGTCAGTCTTCTCCGGATATTCGGAGCGTAAAATATCCATGTGTTCCACGATATACGGAGCCACCAATCTGGAATTTGCTAAAACTGTGTAGTGTGCTTGGGTGAAAGAATGTCCATCCATACTTGTTGTTGCTTTCTTTCCTAGCGTGCCTTTTCCACGCAGTCTCCCCTCATGGCGCGATTGAGGAACACCGATCGGCATAAGATCAGGAATAAAGTCCACACAAAACTCAATGGCCTCCTCTGTTCCATAGCCCTTGGACATGCTTCCTTCTGGCCTAGCACGATTATGAACGTATTTCTTTAAGACTCCCATGAACCTCTCAAAGGGGAACATGTTGTGTAGAAATACAGGACCGAGAACGGAAATCTCTTCAACTAGGTGAACTATGAGGTGCGTCATAATGTTGAAGAAGGATGGTGGAAACACTAACTCGAAGCTGACAAGACATTGCACCACATCCTTCTGTAAACTTGGTAGAGTTGCTGGATCGATTACCTTCTGAGATATTGCATTGAGAAATGCACATAGCTTCACAATGGGTTCTCGAACGTTTTCCGGTAATAGCCCCCTCAATGCAACCGGAAGTAATTGTGTCATAATCACGTGGCAGTCATGAGACTTCAGATTTTGAAACTTTAGCTCTGTCATGTTTATTATTCCCTTTATATTCGACGAGAAGCCAGATGGAACCTTCATACTGTGAAGACATTCAAAAAATATTTTCTTCTCTTCTTTCGTAAGAGCGTAGCTGGCAGGAGCTGGTTCATTCTCTGTCCCATTGTCGTCTCGATGCATCTCTTCACTCATACGTTGATGGGCATGCCTTACTTTCGGTGTATCTTTTGACTTCCCCTTTTTGGACTTCCCTTTTTTTGACTTCCCTTCTTTCGACTTCCCATACACGCCCAAGAAGTTAAGCAGGTTGCAGCAAATATTCTTTGTCACGTGCATCACGTCGATTGCAGATTGAACTTCTAGCAGTATCCAATAGGGCAGCTCCCAAAATATAGATGTCTTTTTCCACATGGGTACGTGGTTGTTTGCGTCATTCGGAACTTGTAGTCCCCCAGGACCCTTTCCAAAGATTACTTTTAAATCCTTAACCATATCATATATAACAGAACTACAAGGGCGGGTAGGCCTCAGCCGATGATCTGCCTCACCTTTGTAATGTTTGCCTTTCTTCCTTAAGGGATGCTTGGGTCCAAGAAATCGACGATGCCCCATGTACACAATCTTGTTACACAAATATATACTGTCAGTCTTATCTAAACAATGCGTGCATGCATTGTATCCCTTGTTTGATTGTCCAGAAATGTTACTAAGAGCAGGCCAATCATTGATGGTTACAAACAGCAACGCTCGTAGGTTAAATTCCTCCTGTTTATACTCATCCCACACACGTACACCTTCGTCAGACCACAACTGTAAAAGTTCGTCAAGTAATGGCCTCAGATACACATCAATGTCGTTGCCGGGTTGCTTCGGGCCTTGGATAAGCACTGGCATCATGATATACTTTTTCTTCATGCACAACCAAGGAGGAAGATTATAGATACATAGAGTCACAGGCCAGGTGCTATGACTGCTGCTCTGCTCCCCAAATGGATTCAAGCCATCTGTACTTAGACCAAACCTTAAGTTCCTTGCGTCAGCTGCAAAATCTCGAAACTCACTGTCAATCTTTCTCCACTGCGACCCATCAGCGGGGTGTCTCAGCATCTCGTCTTCCTTACGGTCTTCTTTGTGCCATCGCAACAACTTGGCATGCTCTTTGTTTCGGAACAAACGTTTCAACCGTGGTATTATAGGAGCATACCACATCACCTTGGCAGGAACCCTCTTCCTGGGGCTGGCCTCGCACTCAACATCACCTGGGTCTTCTCGCCTGATCTTATACCGCAATGCACCGCATATCGGGCATGCATTCAAATTCTCGTACTTCTCACCGCGGTAGAGGATGCAGTCGTTGATGCATGCATGTATCTTCTGCACCTCTAATCCTAGTGGGCAGACAATCTTCTTTGCTTCGTACGTACTGGAGGGCAATTCATTTTTCCTTGGAAGCATCTTTTTAAATATTTGTAGCAACTGTTCAAATCCCTTGTCAGATACTCCATTCCTTGCCTTCCATTGAAGCAATTCCAGGGTGCTACCCAGCTTTTTCTGGCCATCTTCACAAGTTGGGTACAATAATTTTTTGTGGTCCTCCAACATGCGCTCTAACTTCAACCACTCGTTTTCAGTTCCGCAGATTATATGTTCATCAAGAATAACCTGACGAAGATCATCATCAGACTGATCATCAACAATGACCTCATGCTCAGCTTCGTCTTCCCCCATTTTAGTATCACCGTGTTCAGAGAACAGAGGATAGTTGTCATCATCATCTTCTTCATTGTCCTCCATTATAACCCCTGTTTCTCCGTGCTTGGTCCAACAAAAATAATTGGGCATGAAGCCTTTCCGGAACAGGTGGAAGTTTAGGGTTCTTGCGCTAGGGTAATTCGTCTTATTCCGACACTCATCGCATGGACAAAACATAAAACCATTCTTCTTGTTTAACTCAGCCGCACGGAGAAATTCCTGTAGGCCACTAATGAACTCCGGAGAGCGTCGGTCAACGTACATCCATTGTCGATTCATCTGCATTATATAAATATGTCTAAAACCATTACACCACAGCTATATCATATGACTAAATTCATTAATACAAATTCACCGGATTTAAACAAATCAAATACATAGTTCTCATAAACATTCATTAATTTAAACTAACATATAACTAGATAAAGAATTTAAATCCAACGATAAATGCGATCAAAATCGCAACTAAGGTAATTATTGAACCAACAACATAATGATACCAAGCCTCTTGACTAATGGCATATTTTCTAATCTTTTTAAGCTTCAAGCGTATTGCATTCATCTTGATCTCGTGATCCAAGCGCATTGCCTCCATCTTGATCTCGTTATCATCAACGACGTCGGCAATCTTCAACTCCCATTTCATCTTCTCTTCGAGACGAAGATCTTCGCTTCTTTTCAGTTTTGCTTTCAAATCATCGTTTTCTTTTACAAAAAACTCGAGAATAGGGTCGGGTTCATTTTGCGGTTCAACAACCTCCTAGATAAAAATATATCTACGTTAAGTTGGTCGACTTAATTGTTAGAAACACGAAATTAAACAAATATATAGTTATAACAAACAATCGTACCACATCCGAATAATAGAGCGGACGAGAGCCGGTGTGGACAGATGTCAAAACCATGACACTATATATATAACAAACAATTATCAAGTAAGAAAAATATACAAGTAATAATTATGCATCCAAACCATACAACTAATATTTTTTAAAAATATAAGAAAAAAACAAGAGGCTCACCGAGGTGGTGTCGGTCACGGGGCGCCGCGGGCGATCGGCGGCGGTGAGGAAGTGGGGACGACACTATAAAAAGGCACAAATCTTATTTTAAATTGAGCTCAAAATGCATATAAAACAAATAAAATCCCTAACTTAGGCATTTCATCAAACACCTTGCTTGCACTAGAAAAATCAAATGAGTTAAACTAGCAAAATGAGCTAAAATTGAAAGGCCGGAAGAGAAGATGAAGTTGCTAACCCTTATATAAGTAAGTGCTACCAATCTTAACAAATGTTGTAGAGATCAAGTAGTGCTAGAGCTTGGGAGAGCAAAGAGAGAAGAAATTGGAGCTTGAATGAAAGCAATGGAGCTGTGCGTCGGGTGGAAGAAGGCAATATAGGCCGAACCTTTAGTACCGGTTTGTATTACAAACCGGTACTAAAGGGTCTGGCCGTGGGGGCCGGGCGCTGCAGGTCGAACCTTTAGTACCGGCCGAACCTTTAGTACCGGTTGGTAATACAAACCGGTACTAAAGGGTCTGACCGTGGGGGCTGCAGCCGACTGAGGCAACCCTTTAGTACCGGTTTGTATTACCAACCGGTACTAAAGGGTCCACGCAACCGGTGCCATTAACTGCCGGGCTGTCTCGCCTCTGGAACCGGTACTAATACCCCTTTAGTACTGGTTCCAGTCAATCCGGTGCCAAATGTGGCCTCACCAAAGCCTTGTTTTCTACTAGTGTATGCTGAGGAAGAGGAAGGAGTTGAGGGTGTTGACATGGGATCCTTTTCTGAACCGGGAAGAAAATTCCTGTCTAAAGTATGGAAGGAATATGAGCCCATCCGTGTTGATGATATAGTTGTAGGTGCTGAATGCAAGCATTGTGCAAGGCAGATTTGTGCTGAGCGTAAACATGGAACAAGTTCATTACGCAAGCATTTGAAGAGATGCAAGGAAAGGAAGAAGGTTCTTAGAGTTTCTGGGCAATTGAGTGCTTCTATCATGAGCCCCGACGGAGTTGCTATGGGTCTTTGGACATTTAATCAAGCATTGGCACGCCGAGAACTCATGAGGATGATCGTACTACATGAGTTGGCGTTCTCCATGGTTGAGTATGATGGATTTAGAAGATTCGTCTCTAGTCTAAATCCAAGCTTCAAAATGATCTGTAGAAAAATAGTGAAGGAAGACTGCATGAAAGCATTTAAAGAAGAGAAACGACTTCTGCGAGACATGTTCAAAAAGGCAAAATCCAAGGTTTCTTTGACATCGGACTTGTGGACATCAAACCAGACAATGGGGTATATTTGCATCACAGCTCATTACATTGACGAGGATTGGAAACCGCAGAAGAGGATAGTTAAGTTTGCAGCTATGGAGACGCCGCACACAGGCGCAGCAATGTTCAATGTAATGGTAAATTTCATTAGAGAGTGGAATATTGAAGACAATTTGTTTGCTGTGACGCTTGATAATGCATCCAACAACGGGGCAATGATGAAGCTACTCAAATCACATCTCTTGCTTAAGAAGATGCTAGTTGGTGGTGGCAAGCTGTTCCATCAACGTTGTGCTGCCCATGTCATAAATCTGATATGTCAAGCAGGATTGGACTTTCTCGGTCCAATGATCGGTATGATACGTGACAGTGTGAAGTATATTCGAAGCTCGGAAAATCGGAAGGAAAAGTTTGAAGAAATCGTTGGGCAGCATAGTGTATCGTGTGAGAGAACTCCAAAGCTTGATGTTCCAACACGCTGGAACTCAACCTACTTGATGATTGATACAGCAAAGGAATATCGTGGAGTGTTTGACTCTTTGGCCATTCAAGATAAACAATACACCTTCAAGCCATCATTTCAAGATTGGGAAAATGCCGAAGTTGTTTGCAAGCTGCTGAAGGCATTTTATGAAGCCACTAATGTGATATCCGGCACAAAATACCCCACATCCAATTTGCATTTCCATGAAATTTGGAAAGTGAAACTAACCTTGGAGCAGCAACATTATGAAGAGGACTCTGAGATGGGCATCACTGTCAAATATATGAAGAGAAAATTCAACAAGTATTGGAAGTTGTCATGGTTGAGCCTTTGCATTCCAGTGATTTTGGACCCACAATTCAAGTTAAAATATCTTGAGTTTCGGTTTGGCCTGGAGTTTGGGAATGAAGCTGCAGCAATGATTGCTAAAATAAAAAATGTGTTCGAAGGGTTGTTTAAGGAATACGTCCAACTAATTGTTAATGGTCCAACCCCCATGTCACAAGGAGGCGACATTGACATGGATGTAGCTGATGAGGATCCGATGGCTGATTGGGACAAACAAGTCAATCTCAGTGCTCGATCAACAAATGTGGATTCGACTGAGCTAGATTCATACTTGTCAAAGGTACCAATCCGTCGAAGTGATCAATTCAATATCCTTGCTTGGTGGCAAATGAACTCAGCTGAATACCCAACCCTGAGTCGTATGGCAGCAGATATCTTGGCAGCTCCTGCCTCTACGGTGGCATCCGAGTCCGCCTTCAGCACAGGGAAGAGAGTACTATCCGATTTTCGAAGTCGAATGACCCCAACGACACTTGAAGCTCTTGTTTGCTTACAAGACTGGATAAGGGCGACAACTAATACCGACCGCAGCATGGCTTCAGTCCATGACATCATACTGGACTTGGAAGGTATGTCACCCATCTTTACTCTAACTAGATAACACCCCGCGCGTTGCTGCGGAATTTCATAGTGATATATGCTCGAAAACTTTCTATTGTACGAAATATGAATTGAGTTGTTCCATTTCTTTGTTCAAAGATTAACTCATAGGCTAAAGGTAAGTGTGAATAACTTAATGAGTGGACCAATTAGAGACTTGATGATGTGGCATGCTTGCATGTTGAGAGAAATCAAGTAGTGGGGTGCTCCTATTTAGATAGAGAAGATTATTAGCATTATTGTATTGTATTGTATTGTATTATATTGTATTGTGGCTACCTCTGTTCCTGCCTTCATTTTCAAGTCGATTTATTTATTTATTCGCCAATCCCTACAGATAATGAGGACTCAAGCTAATGAAGACTATCATCCGAACCTGAAGACTGAAGGAAGGTTGTGAATTTTTGGACATGGTTTGAGAACCTGGTGAAACTACCATCCGAACCTGGTGAAACTAGCATTCTGTACTCTGTGTTATCGCAAACATTCTGTACTATGTCGCAAGCACTCTGTATTATGTATGGTCCCGACCGAGATTTGAGAACCTGGTGAAATTTGGTCTACTTGTGAAGATTCGGTCCTCAATATCTTGTGAACCTGTTGTTATTTATTTATTTATTTTTGAAACCTTCGTTATTTCTGTTCAGAGTTGTAAACTAGCTGCATTTTGTGAATCTAAATCGTAACTGTTTTGGGTCGGCCCCATATCCCCAACGGGTCAGCAAGGCCATGCATTTATGAAGAAATGGGTCGGCCCATGGCCTCACACTTTGGCCTTGGAGTCACGGGGCCAGGTCCAAGGCCAGCTCCGGGCCGGCCCATTCCCATCTTGAATTTATACCATCCTTGCACTTTTATTTATACCATTGCATATTTATTTATGTTTTGCATTTGTTATTTCTATATCTTTTACTTACACCTTGTGCTTGACAACCACTTGGTGAGGTTGAGGGCACAAAACAATTTACTTTGTTTTGTAGGTTTCATAAAGAAGGATAAGGAGACAACAGCTTTTGGTTCATTTCCCCGAGAGTTCGATATTAAACCCTCGAGTCACCCTCGTGGGGAAAATTAGTCTTTTCCCTTACTATACACTTTGCACTTGGAGTCTCAACCTAACCCATATTCTTTTGACGCAGGTGTTGGAGCTAGTACATCTTCTGGAGCCATCATCATCGTCAAGGGCCATCAAGACTATTTTCTAGCGCCGTTGCCGGGGAAGTGAGCAAGTAAAGAGTTGACCCACAAGTCTTCAGAGTTGCTGGACAAGTGGAAAGGATACCTCACAACAAAGTCAACATCACCAACTTGTGTAAACACCTAAGCTTGGGGAGGTTGCACCTCTGTGAGCATCATCTTACCCATCTTTTTACCTTCAAAGCATTATATTTTGTTTTGTTTTTGTCATTTTTATATTTCGGTTTATTATTTGATTTTCAGTTTTGCATTTTATTTTACTTTTGTTATTTCGGTTTACATTGTTTTAGTGTCATTTTATTTTCAGTTTTGCATTAAAAATAAAAAAATACATAAAAACTTGCTACAATGGGAGAAAGAACTAAGTTGTGTGATTACACAAACACTCCAAATGATCAATTTATTGCTAGGCCTATTGCTATACCTAAGATAACAGCTGAGAATTATGAAGTGAGTCCTAGTTTGTTGAACTTGATAGTTAAGGAACAATTTGGTGGTAGTGCTATGGAGGATGCCTCTATGCATCTTCATGATTTTGTTGAAATATGTGACATGCAAAAATTAAAAAATGTTGAAAGTGATATTCTGAAACTAAAGTTATTTCCTTTTTCACTTAGAGGGAAAGCTAAAGAGTGGTTGCATTCACTACCTACTGATAGTATTAATACTTGGGATGATTTAAAAGAAGCTTTCATTAAGAAGTATTATCCACCTGTTAAAATTTTGCAAATTAGAAACAATATCCTTTCTTTTAGGCAAAATGAAAATGAACATGTTGCTATGGCTTGGGATAGGATAAAACTTATGCTTAGAACTTGTCCTTCACATGGGGTTAACGAATGGACCATTTTACACTCTTTTTACAATGGTCTAAATTACATGTCTAGAAATATCCTTGATTCTGCTGCTGGAGGGGCATTTATGAGTAAAACTATAGTAGAAGCTAAGAACATCTTAGAGAGTATTTTGCAAAACTATAGTCAATGGAACACTGAAAGAGCACCTAATCCCCCTAAGAAAGTAAACTCCATAGAAGAGAGTAGTGACTTGTCATCTAAAATGGATACTATTCATGCTTTTATTAATAAAAAATTATTGAGAATGTTCCTTTGCAAGAACTAGTGAGTAATAATCCTGAAAATGTTGATGTTAACTTTGTCAGATATGGTAATAGTGGGTTTGGTAACAACAACTATAATTCTTATAGTAAACCTCCATATGTTCCAAACACCCGTCCTTTTGTTCCATATCCTGGTAGTAATGATAATAAGTGGAAACCTATGCCTTCAAGTAATGATAATTTTGGTGCTAATAAATTTCCTATGGAACAAGTTGCTAGTCATAATACCATGATACAAGAGTTGAATAAAGCTGTCACTTCCATTAGTTCTGATATTAAAGGTTTACAACTACAAGCTGAAGGACTAGATAAAGCCCTTTCAAAACTAGCTGATAATCAAGCCACTTTATTGAGTATGTCTGCAGGAAAACCACAAGCACCACCCGTGGTTGGAGTGAGTTCTATTAATAGTGCTGAAAATGTCCCACCTACTTTGGAAGAAACTTTTAATGAGTTGTTACAATATCCTGAATACTTGTTGCCATTTATGTCTTATCTTAATAGTTTGAATGAAGCTAATGAAACTAAAAGTGATGATCATCTTGTGAGAGAAGAAGTTAAGATGCTTAGTGTAAAGGCCCCCCTTTTATTATAAGGTAGCGACCTCATGTGTATAGTGCTAGTCCCTGGATCGACTTGCTAGCACACACAGTTTAAGATGAAATACCATAACATTGCATCAATATTCGTTACACGATGATCCAGAAATAAAAGGGTTCGATACAAGGTGCATAGCCTATGGCTAGCTCAAACCGAAATAAACACACAGCGGAAAGCAAATGGATAAAGTGAGCTCCATCTTCATCATGTGCCACAGGCAAGGCATGTTGGGTGGAGACTCGCGACCCTAACAATCTTCACACTTCGTCAGAGGGTCCTGCAATGGTGAGTTGCAGCCCAAACTATATTGGGTCAGCACAATTGAATTGTGGTGGCAAGTGATACTAGTGGATATAAATGGCATCCTATCATCTACATGCATATTTGGCTTGGTGGAGTTTGAGGCTGATTTGCATAAAGTCAGATTTATCCTATAATTTTCAATACATCTTTTATCCTTCAATTAATATCATGTGGGTTTCCTGTGCCACCATTACTGGTTAGCATCACCACTTTATGTGTATCTAATCATTTGTGGGTTTCCTGTGCAACCTTATAGGTTAGCATCACCACTAATTATTTAACTAACCATTTGTGGGTTTCCTGTGCAACCTTATAGGTTAGCATCACCACTAAATATGATCATGTGGGTTTCCTGTGCCACCGTGTCGGTTGGCATCACCACAACTGTCATATTTTACCCTTATTTAACCCATCAAATTTTATTTAGAAATTGGAATGATGAGATCCTCCGTCAGTTCCTTGTCCAGCTGCTCAAATTGTCCGTAACCGGGGACACGGCTAAGTACTTAGTTTTTGACTCTCGAGAGTTTGTGCACTTTCACCACAAGACCCAATCATTCCCTCGTCCATGTCACCCAATTATGAAATGGAAAAGAGAAGACCGAGACAAGACCTTTCAGAAGTAATTCCCCAAAATCATACTGCGGACCCATCCCCACTTATCATCCCTACATCTGCGGGTCACGCGGATTTCGGGGTCTCACAACTTATATGGTCAAGACAGAGCCCATATGACATGTGGCTGCACTGGAAGCAATCTGATCATGGAGTAACTTCGAATCTCTTTGATCCTGGGTGGCTTTCCTCACTTGTAATCCATCCTCCCATCCTGGGGTTACCCCGGGGGATCACCGTTTCCAACTTTCCACCAACACCCAGGTAGTTCATTAAACTTAGTTGTTTTTCCTTACTCAACTACTAAAAACATTTTCCATAGCATAACCAAGTATCAACTAAGTTTAGTGGCTCACTAAGCCTAGAGGGGGTGTAAGTGGATGGCTATTCTAAATAGGATTCCCATAGCATAGCATATTATACCAAATCTGGTAGTAAGCCTATCATGCATACTACTAAAAACACTAAATGCAATAAATTAAAAATAGTAGGACATTTATGAGTGAGCATCACTTGCCTTGGTCACAGGGGGAACACGCGTAACTACCACAGCAACGGGAACACTCCGCACAATCTAAATAAATAAATAGCACTCAATCAACATACCAATCAATCATATACACAAATCATGGAAACATGATTTGCATGACTAAATGCAATCAACATATTTAAAAAGGGTTAAATCAGCATCATTAGCTCTCTGGTTGCTAAAATAATACATTATGACATGGGCAAGATTTAATGAAATTTTATTATTTGAAAACATTTTTGAAACACTAGAGGGCTTGCATGAAAAATTATTACTCTTATAATTTATTAATCATAAAAATTAAGTTTTATGTTCTCTGGACAGAGGATGTAATTTAATACATTTTAGCAAAAGGATTCACTTTAAAATTATTTTTAAAAGTCAAGTTATGAATTAAGTGGCCGAAATGTCTCTCTGTATATTTATCAATTTTAATAGATGCAAAATGGAAAACTAATGATGCAACATTAAACTACATGACAATAGCTTTCCAGGGACATAAAGTTTGCTAAATTTGGAGTTGGAGTTTGAAAGTTATGAATTTTGGAAGTTTTGTTTGATTTCTGTCTATTTAATCAATTCTCAGAAAATCATTTAATCGCGGTCGTCCGATCAAACTTAAATGAACGCCCGAGATTAAAAGGTACCGGTTCGGAAATCAAATAAAAAGGAACCGTCAGATCTGGATCTGACGGTCCAGATCCAAAGACCTAAAACGGGCGGCGGTACCTCGCCGGAAAATGGAGGCACGGCGGCCGGCGGCTCGGGCGGGAATGGATACGAGGCTCCAGTGGTTCCCCGGTCGATTCGGAGGTGTCCCGAGCGCGGCGCAGCGAGGCGAAGACGATGGAGGTGTCGGAGGCACGAGGGAGCTTCCTGGAACGATGATGGGGAGTGGCCGGAGCTGCGGCGGCGCGGAGGTCGTTCCCGTCGTGCATGCACTGCTCGATTGGCTGCACCAAAAACATAGGAAAGGGGCTCAGGAGGTGCAGCAGGAGGAGGTGAGGTTCTGGGAAGCCGAGCCTGGGGCAGGGGCTCACCGGAGCTGCCGGAATCTTCGTTGAACGATGGCGTCTGAGGCGGACTCCGGCGACAAAATTCATCGGCCTGGAGGCGGGATTGGAGTGGGAAGTAGGGGGAGATGAGAGAGGGTCGAGGGGGCTTTAAAGGGGCGCATACGTCGATGCCGTTGAGGGGCTGGAGGCGCGTGGGCGTCGTGGAGATCGTGGCACGTTCTCTGGTCGTGGCCAGTGAAGTTGGGGAAGAAGATGACCAGTGGGGCCCACTGGTCAGTGAGAGAGGGGAAAGGGAAGGCCGGATGGGCCGCTGCAGTTGGGCTGGCGTGCTCGCCTGCGCGGTCGGTAATAGCTGGGCTGGCTCGGGCTGGCCCAGCTAACCTTTTTTTTTTTGTTTCTTTTCCTTTTCTTTTTTCTGTTTTCTTTATTTCTTTTATATCTTTTGTTTTATTTATCCAAATGGCCTCAAACTAATTTCCAAAATTTTGTAAAATTCATGTCTTTCTTTTAAAACAATCAAACTCATGTTTGTAATACATTTCAATTTATGATATTTTCAAATTATGAAATTTAACACTTTTTGCCAAATTTAAATTAGAGTTTCAATAAGACAATTTATGTCTTCACAAAATCAAGAAAGATATCACAAATACATATGTTCAAAATAAATCATTCTAAACTCATTTTTAAAATCAAACACTTGAATCAAATCTATATTTTAAAATTAAAGGATATTCCAAATAGTTTTGTGACTACAATTATTGACTTAGGGTTTATTATGAATCCAAATATAACGTTTTCGAATTGAATAGTTTTATCCAAAACATTTCTGAAATAGATATCCTTTAAATAATATAAGGTAAATAAGTATTTAGAAATTTTATTTATAGCTCATCACTCAGGTTTGAAAACAAAGTTAACTTGATTCAATTAATGTCATAAATCTTTTGTATAATTCAATAAAATCCTTTTTGTTTAGTGTTCTTGCATTTGATGATTTTATTTTTAATAAGAAATAAAAGTTTTAAATTTTAGTGATTTTTTAAAGATTCCAAAATTTTGGGATGTTACAGACTACCACCCTTAAAAGGAATCTCGTCCCGAGATTCGGAGAGGCTAGAAAGAAAGATGGGTTTGGATATCTGGGTTTAAAAGAGTTGGGTGGCTACCACCCTTAAAAGGAACTATTGTTGGTTGTCCAAGACTCTTGTTTCCACTGTTGAGGTGACTCAGGTGAGATGGCTAGATCTTTAGTTTTTCAGTTGTGCTTCGTCATCCTTGATTCAGATATATGGCAGGTACTAGTATTTGAGAAATATTTGCGCTGAAAATTAACTGATTAAGGACTTACTGTTCAACGCTTCACGCGCCTCGAACACTTCTTCCACATTGACGTGATTCACATATCCTTTCTGGAATGGGTTGGGCTTGGCTGCTTCAATATCCTTCCTTTCAGGGCATCCACTAGAATAATGCCCCATGTTTTTACACTTATAGCATTTTATATGACTGAGGTCCTTCTTGCCTTGCTGGCTATGCTGACCATTGCCCTTTCCATTGCCATTGTGGTTACCATCCTTGTGGTCACCATTGCTTCCCTTTTGGTCTTCATTATGGTTGTGACCATGATGGTTGTGGTCATTTCCACCAATTTGATTGTTTCCCTGGTTGTGAAATTTGTTGCCACTGCTTCCCTCATAATGATTGTGCCTCTTGTGTGAAGTTTCAGAGTGGTACTTGCTTGAGCTATGCTTCCTCTTTCTATTTTCGGCTTGCGTCTGTTTGTTCTCCAAGATAGTGGCCTTCTCGAGAAGTGACTGATAGTTGGGTGTGTAGACCACTGACAATTGAATGGCTAACTCATCATTCAGACCATCCAAGAATTTCTCCTTCCTCTTGGCATCTGTGTCAACATCGTCTGGCGCGTAGCGTGCTAGATTGTTGAAATCCTCTATGTATCCAGCAACTGTGCGGTTTCCTTGACGCAGATTGCGGAATTCTCTTTTCTTCAAGCTCATTACACCAGTTGATATGTGTGCAGTACGGAAACCTTCTTGGAACATCTCCCAGGTGACCTCCTCAATTGGGTGAGTGATCTGATAGTTGTCCCACCAGCTGGCTGCAGGTCCTTCTAGCAGATATGCCGCAAACCTGACCTTCTCTGCGTCTGTGCACCCAATGGTTACCAGATTCTTATTCACCGAGCGTAACCAGTCATCTGCTACAACTGGCTCTGAGGCGCTAGTGAATGTTGCTGGTCGCAACCTCAGAAATCGGGTGAGCATATCCACTTGAGGGGGTGGTGGTGGAGGTGGATTGTTGTTGTTGTTGTTGTTGTTGTTTGCTAGGAACTGAGTCATCACTTGCATGAGTTGGGTCAACACTTGTTGCATCCCATTGTTGTCTTCATTGTTGTTGTTGTGGGTTTCTCGTCGAGGAGGCATCTGTTGGTTTAGCATAGATAAGCATAGACAGAGAGATCTAAGAGGAGAAAATCCTACCCTCACAAACAAACATGACAAAAGAAACACACAAACATTCATAAAACAACAACCTAATTATTTAACCAATCAACAAGATTCAACCACAAACAAGAAAATCAATCTAGTATCGACATACAACCTAAGTTGGTATGTACAATACACTAACACGACATCGTGGTTCTAATTAAATGGTGGTCTCTGGTCTAACTCCTTGTTGAGTACTTCAGGTTCTTCCACTTATTGAATATCTTTGAAGTGCTTGCCGAATACTGGTCGTCCAATGGTCTTCAGCGTAGTGATTCGTATTGTTATTGAGAAATCCATATAAAGTATTAGGCTCAGACTTCAAGAACATGGTCTTCTAGAATAAGGAGAGATATTTTCAGAAGGTTGATAGTAGACGAGAGTATAAGAAAAAGGTAAAATGAAATACATATTTATTTTAGAAATCTGAATAAAAATAGATTTTCAATCCTATGGTCAAAACCTATTTCTATCCAAACCTAGGGTCACGAACCTACAGGCAACACAGTGCTCTGATACCATCTGTAAAGGCCCCCCTTTTATTATAAGGTAGCGACCTCATGTGTATAGTGCTAGTCCCTGGATCGACTTGCTAGCACACACAGTTTAAGATGAAATACCATAACATTGCATCAATATTCGTTACACGATGATCCAGAAATAAAAGGGTTCGATACAAGGTGCATAGCCTATGGCTAGCTCAAACCGAAATAAACACACAGCGGAAAGCAAATGGATAAAGTGAGCTCCATCTTCATCATGTGCCACAGGCAAGGCATGTTGGGTGGAGACTCGCGACCCTAACAATCTTCACACTTCGTCAGAGGGTCCTGCAATGGTGAGTTGCAGCCCAAACTATATTGGGTCAGCACAATTGAATTGTGGTGGCAAGTGATACTAGTGGATATAAATGGCATCCTATCATCTACATGCATATTTGGCTTGGTGGAGTTTGAGGCTGATTTGCATAAAGTCAGATTTATCCTATAATTTTCAATACATCTTTTATCCTTCAATTAATATCATGTGGGTTTCCTGTGCCACCATTACTGGTTAGCATCACCACTTTATGTGTATCTAATCATTTGTGGGTTTCCTGTGCAACCTTATAGGTTAGCATCACCACTAATTATTTAACTAACCATTTGTGGGTTTCCTGTGCAACCTTATAGGTTAGCATCACCACTAAATATGATCATGTGGGTTTCCTGTGCCACCGTGTCGGTTGGCATCACCACAACTGTCATATTTTACCCTTATTTAACCCATCAAATTTTATTTAGAAATTGGAATGATGAGATCCTCCGTCAGTTCCTTGTCCAGCTGCTCAAATTGTCCGTAACCGGGGACACGGCTAAGTACTTAGTTTTTGACTCTCGAGAGTTTGTGCACTTTCACCACAAGACCCAATCATTCCCTCGTCCATGTCACCCAATTATGAAATGGAAAAGAGAAGACCGAGACAAGACCTTTCAGAAGTAATTCCCCAAAATCATACTGCGGACCCATCCCCACTTATCATCCCTACATCTGCGGGTCACGCGGATTTCGGGGTCTCACAACTTATATGGTCAAGACAGAGCCCATATGACATGTGGCTGCACTGGAAGCAATCTGATCATGGAGTAACTTCGAATCTCTTTGATCCTGGGTGGCTTTCCTCACTTGTAATCCATCCTCCCATCCTGGGGTTACCCCGGGGGATCACCGTTTCCAACTTTCCACCAACACCCAGGTAGTTCATTAAACTTAGTTGTTTTTCCTTACTCAACTACTAAAAACATTTTCCATAGCATAACCAAGTATCAACTAAGTTTAGTGGCTCACTAAGCCTAGAGGGGGTGTAAGTGGATGGCTATTCTAAATAGGATTCCCATAGCATAGCATATTATACCAAATCTGGTAGTAAGCCTATCATGCATACTACTAAAAACACTAAATGCAATAAATTAAAAATAGTAGGACATTTATGAGTGAGCATCACTTGCCTTGGTCACAGGGGGAACACGCGTAACTACCACAGCAACGGGAACACTCCGCACAATCTAAATAAATAAATAGCACTCAATCAACATACCAATCAATCATATACACAAATCATGGAAACATGATTTGCATGACTAAATGCAATCAACATATTTAAAAAGGGTTAAATCAGCATCATTAGCTCTCTGGTTGCTAAAATAATACATTATGACATGGGCAAGATTTAATGAAATTTTATTATTTGAAAACATTTTTGAAACACTAGAGGGCTTGCATGAAAAATTATTACTCTTATAATTTATTAATCATAAAAATTAAGTTTTATGTTCTCTGGACAGAGGATGTAATTTAATACATTTTAGCAAAAGGATTCACTTTAAAATTATTTTTAAAAGTCAAGTTATGAATTAAGTGGCCGAAATGTCTCTCTGTATATTTATCAATTTTAATAGATGCAAAATGGAAAACTAATGATGCAACATTAAACTACATGACAATAGCTTTCCAGGGACATAAAGTTTGCTAAATTTGGAGTTGGAGTTTGAAAGTTATGAATTTTGGAAGTTTTGTTTGATTTCTGTCTATTTAATCAATTCTCAGAAAATCATTTAATCGCGGTCGTCCGATCAAACTTAAATGAACGCCCGAGATTAAAAGGTACCGGTTCGGAAATCAAATAAAAAGGAACCGTCAGATCTGGATCTGACGGTCCAGATCCAAAGACCTAAAACGGGCGGCGGTACCTCGCCGGAAAATGGAGGCACGGCGGCCGGCGGCTCGGGCGGGAATGGATACGAGGCTCCAGTGGTTCCCCGGTCGATTCGGAGGTGTCCCGAGCGCGGCGCAGCGAAGCGAAGACGATGGAGGTGTCGGAGGCACGAGGGAGCTTCCTGGAACGATGATGGGGAGTGGCCGGAGCTGCGGCGGCGCGGAGGTCGTTCCCGTCGTGCATGCACTGCTCGATTGGCTGCACCAAAAACATAGGAAAGGGGCTCAGGAGGTGCAGCAGGAGGAGGTGAGGTTCTGGGAAGCCGAGCCTGGGGCAGGGGCTCACCGGAGCTGCCGGAATCTTCGTTGAACGACGGCGTCTGAGGCGGACTCCGGCGACAAAATTCATCGGCCTGGAGGCGGGATTGGAGTGGGAAGTAGGGGGAGATGAGAGAGGGTCGAGGGGGCTTTAAAGGGGCGCATACGTCGATGCCGTTGAGGGGCTGGAGGCGCGTGGGCGTCGTGGAGATCGTGGCACGTTCTCTGGTCGTGGCCAGTGCAGTTGGGGAAGAAGATGACCAGTGGGGCCCACTGGTCAGTGAGAGAGGGGAAAGGGAAGGCCGGATGGGCCGCTGCAGTTGGGCTGGCGTGCTCGCCTGCGCGGTCGGTAAGAGCTGGGCTGGCTCGGGCTGGCCCAGCTAACCTTTTTTTTTTGTTTCTTTTCCTTTTCTTTTTTCTGTTTTCTTTATTTCTTTTATATCTTTTGTTTTATTTATCCAAATGGCCTCAAACTAATTTCCAAAATTTTGTAAAATTCATGTCTTTCTTTTAAAACAATCAAACTCATGTTTGTAATACATTTCAATTTATGATATTTTCAAATTATGAAATTTAACACTTTTTGCCAAATTTAAATTAGAGTTTCAATAAGACAATTTATGTCTTCACAAAATCAAGGAAGATATCACAAATACATATGTTCAAAATAAATCATTCTAAACTCATTTTTAAAATCAAACACTTGAATCAAATCTATATTTTAAAATTAAAGGATATTCCAAATAGTTTTGTGACTACAATTATTGACTTAGGGTTTATTATGAATCCAAATATAACGTTTTCGAATTGAATAGTTTTATCCAAAACATTTCTGAAATAGATATCCTTTAAATAATATAAGGTAAATAAGTATTTAGAAATTTTATTTATAGCTCATCACTCAGGTTTGAAAACAAAGTTAACTTGATTCAATTAATGTCATAAATCTTTTGTATAATTCAATAAAATCCTTTTTGTTTAGTGTTCTTGCATTTGATGATTTTATTTTTAATAAGAAATAAAAGTTTTAAATTTTAGTGATTTTTTAAACATTCCAAAATTTTGGGATGTTACACTTAGTGAAGTCAAGGAACCACTACTTAAATTAGAAAGTTGTAGCTTGCATGAACTTATGTCTATCTTACAGAAATTTGCGAGTGATGCTTCTATTAATATTAATCAAGCTGGTTTTGGTTCTTTTATTGCTAGCCATGTTTTAAATGAGAAAATTGCTAGGTACAACAAGGAAGCTATGACACCACCTAAGCTTGGGGATATTTGGGTTCCCAAGGTATTAGTAACAATTGGAAAAGAGACACACCATGCTATATTAGATCTAGGATCTAGTGTCCCTGTCATGTCTAAGGAACTATATGAAGTACTTGAATTAAAGAATCTTGAAAAATGCTCTATTGAACTTTCACTTGCTGATGATTCCATTAAATATGCTTTAGGAAAAGTAAGTGATGTTATGGTAGAGTTACACATGACTTTTGTGCCTGTTGACTTTTTAATAATGGACATGGGGAATAAAACCTCTAGTCCTTTCATTTTGGGAAGACCTTTTCTTCGTACTACAGGTGCTATAATCGATTTAAAGGAGGGGAACGTGAAGTTTCAGTTCCCACACAAGAAGTGCATGGAGCACTTTCCAAGGAAGAGGGACACATCAAAGTTCAAGCTCCCTCATGAGCTTCGTCCACTATAAATATCAAGTAAGAAGCCTAGCTATATGGCTATAAAGAAAGCGCTTTACGGGAGGCAACCCGGTTGTTTTTATTTGAGATTTTCTTTGAGTCCTCTTGCTGTACCAAGGGACTTTGTTTTTAATTTAGGTTCTGGAATTTTTAATAAAGTGCAAAGTTTTACCCATTTGGGCTTTGAAAGTTGCCTTTTCCATTCGGAGATTTTATTCCAGCACGAACATGTGCACGGTATGATTTTTAATTCCTATTCTGTAACTCCGAATGAGCTGAAATTTGAACTGTAGTTGCAACTTTTCATCCTCTGTAAGCGTGAATGTTTTCAGATTTTTTCGACATTTTAAGTGGGGTAAAAAAATACGTTTTGCCGCTGCTGTTTTTCTGGACAGATTCTGTCCCATTTTGTTTTATGCATTCTTTAAGCTTTTAACTTGAATCTTTTTGATCCAATTGAGTTTATTTGAAGGAATACTACGTTATACACTTTCTCGACATGTTTGTTATGTTTGTCTAAGGATTTCATACAGCAAGCAATTCTATTGTTTTGTGCCTACTAATGTCACCCCACAGAAAAGAAATGGGAGAAACGGTGTTTTGAAGTTTTTTCACAGGGATTAGAGGAGATGCACCAAGTGCTATCCAAGGATGGTGAAGACCATAAGCTTGGGTATGTGAAGACAACCCCACTGAACCTACATACTCTCGGTTTGCACACGTCTAACTTCTATTTTTCGTTCATTGCACTTTATCGCGTAAACTTGGAGCGTTTTTGTTCTTTTTGTTATTTCGGTTTGGTTTTTTATTTGAGACCACCACTTTTTATTTATGTTATGAGAGAGCTACTGGAAGTTTGGGTTGAATTAAGTTTGATGCTATAAAAATATTGGGACTATTAAGTTGAATTAAGTTTGGTGCTTTGTTAATGAATATTAATATGCAAGTGATACGTGCATTTTATATCATCATTTATACAACTTATATCATCATATTAGAATGTTATTGGAACTATTATATCAATGTTTTACATGTTTTAGATGATTTTGGGGACTTTCATACAAAGTCCCTATTTTTGGTATTTAATATCTGGGAGGCAGAAAACCCCCTTTTCTTGTTTTTATTGTTGCAGGAGTTACAGGAACCCAATTGAAAAAAAGAAAGTTGCACAACAGTTTTTGCATCAGGAGAACCATAGGGGGCAAAAGATCGAAGAGGGAAGAGCCACGAGGCCCAAAAGAGGGGGGCCCACGCGGCCAGATTCCTTGGCCGCGTGGGGCCCACTAAGTGGAGCCTCGGGCACTTCCTCGCCTGGGGATTTTTTACCACGACCTCTGTCTCCTCCGAAAACCTACGCCCTAATTTTTTCCCAGACGATTCGAGGCCACGGCGGCGGCGAAACTCCTGATTCTCTCCGAGGGGGGTCAGATCCTGCTGCTCTGGAGCTCCGGAGAAGGGGGAAATCATCGTCACCGTCATCACCTCTCCTCCTTGGCGTGGGAGGAGGCCTCTCCATCATCACCATCACCAAGACCAGCACCATCTCCATCATCATCTCCGTGATCCACTCCGTTCCCCTTGTAGTTTGAGAGTTGCTATACCCTAGATACTTGTTTTGTGCTACTATTCATGTTTGTGATTGAGCACTTGTCATTATTTGGTGGTGAAGTTGTATTTTCAGATTGTGTTGTACCACCTATGCCACTGAATATGATCATGTTTGCACGTTGTGAGTAGTTCCCGTATGTTCCTGAGGGCATAGGTTGAATTGGCAATGATTTATATATGACATGTGTTGGTATTTTGTCTAGTGTTTATCTTTTTATGTGATTCTATGATGGTGTTGTGCGAACGTCGATGAAAGTGCATGGAGCCCCCATGTGTGGTTTTGGTAATTAATGACAATCAATATGGACTAATGCATGGTTTCATTGAGTTATATTTGAAGGGATTTTCCATAGGTAATTATGAAGTCAATGTGTTGGATTCAAGGTTGGATGCCATGAGGATAAAGATATAGGTTGGATAATGGCATCACGATCATCGATGTGAAAATATGAATATGATATGATGAAGAAGAAGAAATGGTGATGGAGTTCTTGTGTGTAACTCAAATAAGCCATGCTCTAGCTTATGTGTTAAGCCATGAAGAATCAAGATCTTGAGTGTTGGATTTCAAGAGAAGATTTCAGCATATGGCGCTATGTCAAGGTCATGATGGACTCATGTGTTGAGTCCTAGTTGACCAAGACTTTGAGCATGCAAGCAAGTGAAGAATTCCTTCTGTATCTCAAGCTTTTGTGATAGAGCATGAAGAATATTAAGTGATGACCAAAGTGGTGTTCAAGGTGTGCTCCGAAGAATGGTCATGTGAGAGTTGAGCCTTTGGCAAGTGTGTCTTGGAGAATGAAAATTGTTTGAGCATTCATGTTTATCTTCAAGGCACAATCATAATGAAGTTAGAAGGAAAGATATGAGGTTGATCAAGACAAAGTATAAATATTGGATTCAAGTTGATCAACTCGCAAAGCATATATGGTGTACCATGTGGGATCAAGTGATCTTGTGGTATGGTAAGTAATTGTTAATTGTGCTTTGTGAACTAACCCATGATATATGCGCTTGGCGTTTCTGTATGTGGTTAGGTAACTTTCCATGGGCTTGCATCAAAAGCAAGATTCCATGTAGCCCATGAGAGGATGACATCAAGTGTTGATCGTCACCAAGGTTGAGAAGTGCAAGTTCAAGATGAGCATCTCGAAAATCACATGCTTGAATCTTGTCGTCCATTTTGGTGTAATGGACATGGGAGGATACTTCTAAATGAGGCTTTCCCATAGTGGAGTATGGGGGAGAAATTTGCAAGTCTTCACCAAGCAAATGAAATCAAGAAAGATGTTCCATCTTGAGCCGAGCATGATCGTCATCATCTAACTCAAGTGGACTGCGCAAGGCAAAGGTATAACCTTCATAGGTTTTCTATTTTTCCGGTCTCAAGGTGGTTGTTGGGAGACCGGGTTATAGGTTTGATAGCCGTACTATCAAGAGGGGTTCTCGGGTTAGTAACTTGTTCGCATCGTTCGTAGAGAGCTCAAACCATTGCATATTTGAAACCATCTTTCTTGGTTCTTATTTGGATTTTCTCTTGTTGAAGTATTATATCTTGTTGTTATCTTCTTGACAAGCCTAAGTTTACCAAAAACGGATTTCATATGAAAAACTTGTTGCGTTTTTGGTGTCGGAGGTTTTACCGGTTCTTCATTTATAGAGAGGTTAAACTTCTCCCCTTTTGGTTCTATCCTCATTTGCTTTTATTTTGTGTTTCTCTGCATGAGGAGCTAGAGCTTGTTGTTATGTCCAAAACAAGCTCAAGTTCATCGAAAACGGATTCCGGATGCAAAAGATATCATGTTTTCCGTAGAAGTGGTTTTCCTGTTTTTGCAATCCGGTTTTAGACCCGGAATTTACCGGGTTTTATACCGGGTCCATCCGGAAATAATACCGGGCTTAAACCGGGCGAGTCCAGGGACTGCCCGGTATGCCCCCCGGAATCCATACCGGATCCATCCAGCGCCCAGTCCGGTGCATACTGGGATCCATACCGGGTGAACCTTTTTTCTTCACAACGGACAGATTTTTAAGGGACAAGTATATAAGCCAACCTCTTCTTCTCCAAGAGGTAAGAGAACCAGCTCCCAACACGAAAAAGGCATAGCTCTCTCACCTCCATTGTTGACCTTCAAGAAGCTTGCTTCCTCTCCATCCCTCCTATGATTCTTGCATCCTTTTGAGGGAAAAGAGAGAGGAGATCTAGATCCACATCCTCACCAATCAAGTTCCCTTCTTAGTGAGGGGAACCCCTTCGGATTTAGATCTTGGAGTCATTGGTTGACCTTCTCCATTGTTCTTCCTCTCCTATTCCTCCCTAGCACTTGTTGCTTTGGTGGAATTTGAGAGAGAAGGATTTGAGCACCTCTTGTGTTCTTGCTTTGCATTTGTTGCATAGTCTTGAGCTCTCCGGTTCGATTCATTCGAGTGAGAGCCCGTGTGCCTGTTACTCTTGGTGGGTGACCTCCTAGACGGTTTGGTGGTTGTGACTGCGGTGACCTCTTCGTGGAAGTTTGTGAAGAGGCCCGGGTCTTCTCCTTCGTGGGGATTGTGAAGTGGTTGTGGAGCTTGCCATCTCCGGAGTGGAGGAAAAGCTAACCATAAGGAAAAGGCCCTTGCTTCGTGTGGGGCTTGGAGAAGAAGGTGAGCCTTCATGGCGTACGGGTGTCCTTCGTGGTATCCCGCACCTCTCCAACGGTGACTACCTTTCTTCGTGGAAGGGAACATCGGGATACATCTTCGTCTCCGCGTGCCTCGGTTATTTATATACCCGAGTTTACTTCCTTGTGATAGCCTTCGTGCTTGAAGTTATATATATCTTGTTTATCACTTGTGTTATATCTCTTGTGCTCATCTTGTTTAGCTTAAGTTTTTGGTGCACTTAGTTGAGCCTAGCATAATTAGGATTTGTGATTGAAAACTAAACGATAGTTTATTTCCGCATTCTTTCAAGCCAAATCCGTAATTGATTTTAAAAACGCCTATTCACCCCCCCTCTAGAAATTCACATGTGCCTTATGGCTAGGGGGTCAAAGGTAACTTCTAATTTAAATCCAAACATATCTCATGATGATGATGACGATGAGGATGATATTGATGCTCATAATTCTTTTGTTCATGATATGGGCATTGTGTATGCCTCTCTTCGTGGTAATGATAATGCTCGTGCTAAACTTGAATCCTCAATGGAAATATTTGTGGAAAACAATAAAACCATCAAGGATTTGAATTCCCTTGTTAATAAAGGGAACATGAGATTCAATCTACTTAACCAAGAGCTCCGCGACGAGAAACATACTAGTGCTTATCTATCTCAATCCTTTGAAACCTATAAGCTTGAAAATTCTATAGTTATTAATGATGCTTGTGTTACTAACTCTACTTCTTGTGAAGCATCTATATTAAGAGATAATGTTGATCTAAGAACTCAACTTGAGTTGCCAACAAGCAATTATAGGAAATTGGAAGAAACTTACAAAAAGCTCTCAAGCTCCCATGAGGATCTTCTAATTTCCTATGATAGTATTAAGGTTGCTCATGAAGAAACTTACAAAAAGCTCTCAAGCTCCCATGGTAGACACAATGAGACTTCCTTTGATGGGTTGCGACCCACTTTGGAAGCACCCTCCACAAGTTGGAGTGAGTGGATGCCGACGGGTGTCCACTCAAGCGATACCGGTATCCGCAATGAGATGAGATGAGATGAGCATATAGGCATCTAGGACATCTTTATGAATGTTGATGAATAAATGATGTTAAATGATGGATTGGTGTTTTGATTTATGTAAGGATTATTATTTGTTATGAACTTGTTGAGTCTTTGTACTCACCCTTGTGCTTAAATGTTTTTAGGTAAACTTCGAGGATGACATGCATGGGGAGTTATGGGAGTAGCACACCTTCATAGCGACACGATTCACACATTCATCACCATTTTTATTACAAACCATCATTAAGAGTTATATTTTGTCATAAACGATTTTGAAGAGTTTGGATATCGATAATGCTTGTGGAAGTTTCACGTGTTGCTGGTAGATTTAAAAAGTTGAGATGTTGGACGGTTAACTATGGCTGAACATTGTGTCTATTCTATTCTTATGATTATCTCTTTGTGTTTCTATTTGATTATTGTCTATCATTGATGTCATTAAAACAAAGGAGGCTCTGTCGAAATTTTCTAAAAAGACTTTATTATTTCCAAAAGTTATGAATGTGGTAGCATTTCAAGTGCTTATTAACTTGGGGTGTTACAACCACCCCCTCAAGTGGACATGCTCACACGATTCCTGAGGTTGAGGCCAGCAACATTCACCAGCGCCTCAGAACCCGTTGTGGCCGATGACTGGCTGCGCTCGGTGAATAAGAACCTAGTGACCATTGGTTGCACTGATGCCTTGAAGGTCAGATTTGCGGCACATCTGCTAGAAGGACCTGCGGCCAGCTGGTGGGACAACTTTCAAATCACCCACCCAATCGAGGAGGTTACCTGGGAGCTGTTCCAAGAAGGTTTTCGCACTGCTCACATATCCAATGGTGTGATGAGTTTAAAGAAAAGAGAGTTCCGCAACCTGCGTCAAGGTAGTCGCACGGTTGCTGCATACATTGAAGAATTAAACAATCTGGCACGTTATGCACCGAATGATGTGGACTCGGACACCAAGAGAAGGGAAAGATTCTTGGATGGTCTGAATGACGAACTAGCCGTTCAACTGTCAGTTGTCTACGCACCCAACTATCAGTCCCTACTTGACAAAGCCACTATCCTGGAGAGCATACAGAAGCAGGCCGAGAATAGAAAGAGGAAGCACAACTTTGACAAACACTACTCTGGAACACCTCAGAAGATGCGTAGCCATCATGAAGGAAGTGGCAGCTCGGGATTCCACAAACATGGTGGAAATGGACACCAACATGGGAACAGTGGCCACCACAACCATGGCCACAACCCTAACGGAGGATATCGAGGCAACAACCACAATGGACTACATCGCCACAACCACCTGGAAAAGAAGGACCTGAGCCAGATACAATGCTACTCATGCAAGAAGATGGGACACTACTCCAACGAGTGTCCGGAGAAGAAAGCTGAACAAGGCATCAAGTCCAACTCATTCCAGAAAGGACACGTGAACCATATGGATGTGGAGGAAGTCATGGAGGCACCCGACCTAGTGATCGGTAAGTTCCTAGTCAATTCAGATTTAGCACTTGTCCTCTTTGACTCTGGAGCATCACATTCATTCATTTCAAGAGCATATGTGAACAAGCATAGGTTACCCACCAAGACCTTAGATAAACCAATCAGAGTAAGCTCTCCTGGGGGAGAGATGTTGGCAATTTCGGGAACTCGCCCCTTTACCCTAGACATTGGAAATCACAAATTCCCCACTGAGCCCATTATTCTTGAAAACCAAGGCCTTGATATCATTTTGGGTATGGATTGGTTGTCCCAGTATAGGGGACAGATCGACTGTGCCAGTAGAGCGATCACCCTCACCAACCCCGAGATGAAGAGAATCCGGTACCAGTCGTTCTATGGATCAAAAGAGGCTAAGTTGAATTCTCTTAAGGGTGTTAATATGGAAGAGGTACCTATTGTGAAGGAGTACCCTGATGTGTTTCCAGACGAACTACCAGGAATGCCACCAGATAGAGATGTAGAGTTCCTGATAGAATTGCTACCGGGACAGGACCAATAGCAAGAAGTCCTTACCCCAAGTCTGTAGAAGAACTGAAGGAGCTTAAGGCACAACTTGAAGAGCAGTTGGGAAAAGGGTTCATTCGCCCAAGTTCATCATCATGGGGAGCACCTGTGTTGTTCGTGGAGAAAAATGACAAGAGTATGAGGTTATGCATGGATTACCGTTCCTTGAATGAGGTGACCATTAAGAACAAGTATCCACTACCAAGAATCAACGACCTGTTTGATCAGCTGGAAGGAGCTAGTGTATTTTCCAAGATCGATCTAAGATCTGGATACTTTCAATTAAAGATTAGGGAACATGATATACCTAAGACAGCCTTCACCACTAGGTATGGATTATATAAGTTGTTGGATTAACTCGAAGATTCATAAGTAAGGGGTTCTTATTCAAGGAAAAATATACCACTAATATTACTCACTAGTGTTGGTAAATTTCTAAGTAGGTGTGGACCAAAGTTTTAATCAAGTTCTAAGTTCATATAGAATGGTTGAGAGAGGTTATAACATTATTCTTCTTTGTGTGTTTTATCCAAGACTTTACATTATGAACAATATGCTAGTTTAATCAGGCTCTTACTAACTTTAAACTTAGCTTGTTTCATATGAATGAATGTTTTGTTTTGGGAGTACAACAAGTTACATCCTAGTGTTATGAACTTTTGAGTTGTTTCCTACTTATTTTACTTAACCAATTATTATTAAACATGAGTTAAGTAACACCTAGAGTAGGTACATATTTATACAAAGTGGAACTTAGTATTTTATAATGTTATTAGATTTTCATTTCATTTAAATGGTTGCTAAATAGTAGTAGAACAACTTTTGTAAGCTTAGAACTTCATTTTCACAATTATGAAAATAATTCTTATTAATTATTATTTTAAAATAGAATATCATTTTGAAATAGATTTATTGAATAAAAATATTTCATGTTATAATAAAAACACATTTCTAAATTTAAATTTATGTATGTGAGACAATTTAAATAAAGTTTGAAATGCATCCAAAATAGCATTTCAAATTAACTTCATATTTAAAAGATTATATGATTTGTATTTCAAATTTTATCATGTTTCTATTTTATTCAAACACAAATTGTAATGATACAACATTGTAGATTTTATTTTTCTGAACATTTTGATATAAAGTTTGTATTTTACTAAGTTAAGATGAATTTGTTATGAATTTCCAAAGTTTGCTTCAATTTAAACAATTTCTGGAATTAATAAATTAAATTTGGCCCCACATGTCAATGTTTTATCATTTACAAAAACTAATTTCTTAAAAGATGAAAAGTCTGACAGAGGGGTCCCACCTGTCATAGACTTATTCATTTTGAATTAAATTACAGGAAATAATTTTATTGCTCCGCTGACGTCATGGTGACGTCAGTATGATGTCACTATTGCAATTCCCTTCCTCCTGAAGATCAATCTGTGGATTGAGAGAACATGTGGACGAATTGCAGCTACCAAATGATGCAGAGCAACAAGGGAAACCTTTTGGTAGCGGCGCCGCCCGGAAAATGTCACCGGAACCTCGCCGGCGGCGAGTCCGCGCGGTGGCCGGAGTCGGTGCCCGACTCGGCGACGATTCCCGCATCAAATGGAACAATGGAGGGTGCAGGGAGGTTCATAAGCTCACCGAGAGCACGACTAGATGCTCAGAGGAGTCTGGCGAAGTCGTTCAGTGATGAACTGGTCCGCGGAGTCCGCCGGCCGGAGTTGGAGAAGACGATGTAATACTCGGCACCCCGAGCTCCTCCCCACGAACGGATTGACGAGGAGGACCCTAGAGGCAGCAAGAAGATTCCCAGATACTCGGAACGTCAAGGCGGGGCTTCCATTGCCGGAAATTGGCGATCCACGGCGGCGGCCCGAAAGCTAGGGTTAGAGATTGGATGAAGAACAGAGAGAGAGAGGGAGAGGATAAGGGAGAGTGAGGTGAGGGTAAGAGCAGAGGCGCACGGCTCCCAGGACTTATCCCTGCGAGTGAGGCGAGAAGGAAGAGCACGGCTGCTCGGGGGCGTGGACACGGCATCGACTGCCTTCTGGCGAGGGGAAGAAGAAAGCAAATAGAAATGGAATTTTGCAGAAAACCCCCTAGCTTTCCGATAAACTACAAAGACAGTTTATACAAGCCCCTGGTTGAATGTTTTGGACCTTTTCCATATTATCAAAGTTACAGATTGGTCCAGGTATCTTTAGGTTTTCATTTTATTGTTTATTTCAACTTTGTATTAAGAATAAATTTCTATTTTGAATACCTTTTGTTATAAAGTGAATTTTGGGCACATATGTATTTATTTCTTTTAAGTAAAATTTGTGCCACCACACTTCCTTATCTTTGTGGTGCATCCTAGCAATATGGAAATATTTTCTATGCTACTAATTATTTATGGTCATGTGTTATTAACCTGTGGAGTTTTAGCAACTTAGAAACATATGGCTATTTGTTTATTTTGGAGCTTTTAAATTATCATTACTTATTGTGGAGATTTGATATGTTCAAATTTTAAATATGATTTATTGACTTACTCCAAGGTAGATAAATATGGTTATTAGAGATTATATTTTTGTTTGTGAAAATATTTGTTTGATACATTTCTTTCTAATGACTACAACACTTAAGATAGATATAAATTATTAAACTTGTTTTGGGATGTATTATAACCTCCTGATATTTTCAATTTGATGTCCAATGTTGGTTTCAAATGTGCAGTGTGGTACCTATGAAGAACATCCACCATGAATGAATTGAATCTTATGAATATGGAACATTGCCTTTGTAACCCTGAGTTGTGATACCTCACAACTAAATTGGATGAACATGATCAGATATCACTGGAAGCACAAGGTATAGATAACCTGCCTTTGGTTAGGTCTTATGGCTAGATAAAAGGATAACATGATGAAATTAGAGTTCTACTCAATCCAACACTCATGTAATGTTCAGAGGTTGATGCACTCACTCCTAATAGAATTGGTCTCTTTGGAATATGAATCTTGCTAGTTAATGGTTCCATATGTTTCCAAATTCCATATGTCCAAGCTTATCTCTTCTTGAGAATGACTTTTTGTTTCAACCAATAGATCATTATCTATTGATGAACTGGTGGATCCTCTCTTATATGATTCCTTTATTCACATGATCATGAAATATGATCCATGTGACTCCTAGATATGGATAATGACTGCATAGACTTAAGATTTGATTTTACTTTCTCCTGGGTTATGCGTTTATTGGAGAAACACCATAAGTCACCATGTGACTTACTTATTTATATCTTGATTATTCTACCTAAGTGATAGTGTAGTTTATTATTGTATTTTTGATTTTCTCTGGTATGGATCATAGTTAACTCACCTATTGATGATTTCCTTGGATCAAGTTGATTCATATGATCCATGTTATTATGTGGTCTCTACTTTGGCATTAATTTCCCTAATCCATAGTTAGAATCTTAAGACAAATTCTCCTTGTCATTTTATTGAAAACCCAACATCACTGGCCTCATCCTTATGGTGAAAACAATTCTTTTACTCACAGTAAGAAGTTCTCATGATTGGTTACACATGAATGTTGATGTATTTTATGACATCAAATGACCTAATGCATATAGAAGAATTTGTTGACAAGGTTATAAAGCTTGTCACCAGATTACTTCTTATATCCAAGTGACTAAGGTATTTGATGTACCGAATTATCTGCCCTTTAGTTAATCTGCATATGACACTCAATTGTTTGTGAATACAAAAGTGATTTGTTAACAAGGTTATAAGGCTTGTCAACAAACTACTTCCATATAACTTGAACCTTTGAATATCACACTATTTCTAGAGATTAAGAAACATGGTTGATGATAAAAGAATTTCCAATTCTTCATGATAGATTGATGATGACTGAGTTGAAGATCTTCTTTTCAGCAGTTGGGAAACCCCAAGAGGAAGGTGTGAAGCAGTGCAGCATCAAGTTTCCCTCAGTTATGAAACCAAGGTTATCAATCCAGTAGGAGATGAAGATTATTCTGAAGGTTGTTGGCGGCGCCATTTACGATAACCAACGCGGAACCTGCACACAACACAACCAAGATACTTTGCCCCAACTTAACAGTGAGGTTGTCAATCTCACTGGCTTGCTGTAAACAAAGGGTTAAACGTATGGTGTGGAAAATGATGTTTGTTTGCAGAGAATGAAAGTAACAGTTTGCAGTATGTTGTATTATCAATGTAAAGAAAAAAGGACCGGGGTCCACAGTTCACTAGTGGTGTCTCTCCATAAATAATAATAGCATATATGAGGGTAAACAAATTACAGCTGGGCAATTGACAAAATAAGAACTGCATAATAATGCATGTACTATAGTCATGGTGTCTAGTGTGAGATTCATTTGGGCATTACAACATGATACATAGACCGTTATCCAACTGCATTTATGACTAATAATCCACCTTCCGGATAGCATCCGCAACACCTTTCAGTATTAAGTTGCAAGCAACAGATTATTGCATTAAGCAAAGTGTGTAATGTAAGTAATACAATTATCCTTACAAAGCACTACTGTTTTATCCCTAGTAGCAACAGTACATTCACAATCTTAGAGGTTGCTGTCACTCCCCCAGATTAAATGAAGACATGAACCCACTATCGAGCATAAATACCCCCTCTTATAGTCACAAGCATCTACTTGGCCAGAGCATCTACTAGCAACGGAGAGCATGCAAGATCATAAATAGACAAGGAGTAAACAACTACATCATATAAGTAAAAACTTTTCATGGATAGTACTTTCAAACAAGCATCAATTTTTTTTGCATAAGAGTTAACTCATAAAGCAATAGTTTCTAAGTAAAAGAGCATTGAAGCAACACAAAGGAAGATATAAGTTTCAGCATTGGCTTTCAACTTTGAACATGTATATCATATAGATAGTTGTCAACACAAAGAAATATAACAAGTGCAATAAGTAAGCATATAAGAATTGTTGCACACAGTTGACACAAGTGTTTGCTTCTAAGGTAGAAAGAAGTAGGTAAACTGACTCAACATAAAGTAAAAGATAGGCCCTTCGCAGAGGGAAGAAGGGATACAAACATGTGCTAGAGCTTTTTAGTTTTTATAGGTTTTTGAAATCATATAGAGAGCATAAAAGTAAGTTTTTGAGCGGTGTTTGTCGTTGTCAACGAATGGTAATGGGCACTCTACCCCCCTTGTCAACCAGACTTTCAATAGCGGCTCCCATTGAAGGACGTTATTTCTACCAGCAAGGCAGATCATCCCTCTTATCTCTTTTGTTTACACATGTAGTTAAAAACTAGTATCATTGCTTGCTGATTAGATCAGGGAAAAAATGTGAAGAGAATGCATCGGCTAAAGTTGTAATTAATTGGGACTGGGCACCCCATTTGCCAGCTCTTTTTGCAAAGTTAATGGATAAGCGGTGTATATGCCACTAGTCCGGTTGGTGAAAGTCTGTCTAAAAGCAAATGACAAGATTGATATCCGTAACACCACATACTTCCTCATGAGCTAATAAACATTGACACAAATAAGGGATAATAAGTTTTGAATAAAAGGTAGCACACGAAGTATTTGCTTGGAATGGCAGGAAATACCATGTAGTAGGTAGGTATGGTGGACAGAAATGGCATGGGTTTTGGCTCAAGGTTTTGGATGCACGAGAAGCATTCCCTCTCAGTACAAGGCTTTGGCTAGCAAGGTTATTTGAAACAAACACAAGTATAAACTATGACAACAAGACGTATATAAAAATATATTGCAAGCATTATAAAACTCTACATTGTCTTCCTTGTTGTTCAAACACCTTTACTAGAAAATATCTAGACCTTAGAGATACCAAACATGCAAACAAAATTTCAACAAGCTTTACGGTAGTTCTTCACTAATGGGTTTTAACTACATGATGTAAAAACTTAAACATGATCTACTTGAGAGCTCAAAACAATTGCCAAGCACCACAACATACAAGATAACAATCCATAAGAGCATGTATATCTTTTCATTATATCATCTACCACATTTAGCATTTTCTGTTTCCAACCAAACACCAATAAACTTATTTAAACATAAACTCTCCAAGTAATTAACAATGAAACAAGAGAGTATAACATAAGAGAACTAACAGCTCTAAACAAGAGATGCATGAAAAACAAGAGCTGAAAGCATTGAAGTAACATAGAAGAATACTCAACAAATATAAGTGAAGAATAGGAGTATTCATAAGGAGCGTGTCTCTCTCCCACAAAAGAATGCTAGGATCCATTTTATTCAGAGAATAAAAATAACAAAGCAAAAATAAAAGCAAACTGACGCTTCAAGTAAAGCACATAAGATGTGACAGAATTAAAATATAGTTTCACTAGAGATGACCTGATAGTTTGTTGATGAAGAAGGGGATGCCCAAGGCATCCCCAAGCTTTGACGCTTGAGTCTTCTTGAAATATGCTTGGATGAGCCACGGGGGCATCCCCAAGCTTAGGCTTTTTCATCTTCTTGATCACATCATATCATCCTCTCTCTTGATCCTTGAAAACTTCCTCCACACCAAACTCAAAGTAAACTTCATTAGAGGGTTAGTGCATAATCAAAAATTCTCATATTCTGCATGGACAAAATCATTACACATGCTACTGGACATTAGCTACAGCCAATGGTATTTTGTGGAGCAAAAAGATCCACTCAAAAACAGCAAAAGGAGCAATGCAAAATAAATGGCAGAATCTGTCAAAAACAGAACAGTCCGTAAAGACGAATTTTTTCGTGGCACTTAACTTGCTCAAATCAGAAAACTCAAAACTAATGAAAGTTGCGTACATATCTGAGGATCACGCACAAAAAATATCAGATATTTATATTTTTCTGTAAGGAGTTATGAATTAAACGGTGGACAGCAGAAAACTGTTCCTGCGCAGAAATCCAAATCTAGTATCAACTTTCTACTAGAGGCTTAACTTGACACAACAATGCGATAAAATAAAGATACAAAAGAATTGCTACAGAGGTAGACATGTTCCTTGACTCAATATAAAATAAAATAACAGAAATAAAAAGTGGGTTGTCTCCCATAAGCACTTTTCTTTAACGCCTTTCAGATAGGCACAGAAAGTGTAACTCAAGTGTTATCCAAAAGATGAAGCATGAACATCAATAATATCATCCAAGACATGGTCGGTTGTAATAGGTGTTTTAGGTATCCATGAAGATGTCCTATTACGTAAATCATTAGTATTAGCTTTAGGCACATTGGGGGGTTTCGGTTTGGGAATATAGATGAACTTTTGCTCCCTTCCCACAAAAGCCTTTTCTTTCTTAGTTTTAATACAGGAAAAAGTTGAACTTAAGTTTCCATAGCCTCCTCTAATTCATCAATTCTATGATTATGAGTATCAAGGGTGTTGCTTTTTTTTTGAAAACAATCAAGGGTGTTGCTAGTTTCTAAAGCAGTGATTCTTTCATTAATATCCTCTATTGATTCATTACCCTTGCTAGCATTATCAAGAAAAAATTCCTCCATAGAATCCAACCTTTTAATAACATCTTACAGAGTGATCTCAGTTTTAATTTCTTTAGTAGGTGGTGGTGATCCTACCAAACTCTCAATTAAATTCCAAGCTTCCAAAGCAGGAGTACCCAGAAAATTACCCCCCGTAAGTGTGTCAAGGACATACCTATAACTACTAGAAATACCAACATAAAAATTCCTAAGAAGGATCAAAGTGGAGTACTTTTTAGTGCATTTTTTATGAGCATCATTTATCCTATACCATGCTGATGTCTACGCACGTTTCTATTCTCGTAGACAGTGTTGGGCCTCCAAGAGCAGAAGTTTGTAGAACAACAGCAAGTTTCCCTTAAGCGAATCACCCAAGGTTTATCGAACTCAGGGAGGTAGAGGTCAAAGATATCCCTCTCAAGCAACCCTGCAATTAAGATACAAGAAGTCTCTTGTGTCCCCAACACACCCAATACACTTGTCAGATGTATAGGTGCACTAGTTCGGCGAAGAGATAGTGAAATACAAGTAATATGGATAATTATAAGTAGTAATTGCAATCTGAAATAAAAATGGCAGCAAGCAAACATGTAGCAAAACTTGTTGTAAACGGTGTTTCAATGCTTAGAAACAAGGCCTAGGGATCGTACTTTCACTAGTGGACATTCTCAACAATGACATCAAAGCTGAATAATAAATACTACTCTCAAACACTCTCTTGTTGGATGATAAACACCATTCATTGCGTAGGGCTATAAAAGCACACCCCAAAGTATGAGTAAACACACACCACAACGTCATAAAGGAATCACACACGGTGCACACACTGTCACCTTCACAACCGTGAATAACCCCAGAGTTCATATTAAAGTAACCTCTAAAGTGCATAATAGATAAAGAGTAACATCACATATTCAACTAGATTACAAAGCTCATGATCACATAAAGATCACACCATGGGAGAGAGAGATAAACCACATAGCTACCGGTAGAGCCCGCAGCCCCGGGGGAGAACTACTCACTCCTCATCGTAGGAGTCAGCAACGGCGATGGAGATGGTGGTGGAGTTGATGGAGATGGCTCCGGGGGCAATTCCCCGTCCCGGCAGGGTGCCGGAACAGAGCCTTCTGTCCCCCGAAACTTGTTTTCGATGGCAGCGGCGCAGCGGAACTCTTCTCTGGAAAACGATGATTCATCTAGGGTTATTTTGTCGGGGGCAATATATGGGCGAAAGGGCGAAGGCGGTGGAGCCCCGAGGGGCCCACACCATGTGGTGGCGCGACAGAGGGGGGAGCCGCGCCACCATGTGGTGTGGCCTCCTCGGTCCGCTCCTTCATTTCCTCTTCGGACTTCTGGAATGTGTCGGAAAAAATAGGGACTTTGGCTTTTGTTTCGTGCAATTCCGAGAATATTTCCTTAACAACTTTTCTGAAACCAAAAACAGCAGAAAACAGGGAACTGGCACTGTGGCATCTTGTTAATAGGTTAGTCCCAGAAAATGCATAAAAATCATATAAAGTGTATATAAAACATGTAGCAATTGGTATAATATAAGCATGAAACATAAGAAATTATAGATACGTCGGAGACGTATCACATGCATCTTTCAAACTTTCTCCTCCTTGTTGCCTAAATGAACGAACTTCAACTTCAGGACTACCCATTTTGGCAAATTTAAAGCTAAACCGAAATAAAAATATAAATGCAAGTAACTAATTTTTTTGTATTTTTGATAATAACCAAACAAGACAGTAATAAAAATAAACTAAGCAAGACAATAACAAAATAAAAAGATTGGGTGTGAGAGACTCCCCTCGCAGAAGAGCTTGATCTCCCCGGCAACGGCGCCAGAAAAATGCTTGATGACTGAGTTGAAGATCTTCTTCTCAGCAGTTGGGAAACCCTAAGAGGAAGGTGTGAAGCAGTGCAGCAGCAAGTTTCCCTCAGTTATGAAACCAAGGTTATCAATCCAGTAGGAGATGAAGATTCTTCTGAAGGTTGTTGTCGGCGCCGTTTACGATAACCAACGCGGAACCTGCACACAACACAACCAAGATACTTTACCCCAACTTAACAGTGAGGTTGTCAATCTCACTGGCTTACTGTAAACAAAGGGTTAAACGTATGGTGTGGAAAATGATGTTTGTTTGCAGAGAATGAAAGTAACAGTTTGAAGTAGGTTGTATTATCAATGTAAAGAAAAAAGGACCGGGGTCCATAGTTCACTAGTGGTGTCTCTCCATAAATAATAATAGCATACATGAGGGTAAACAAATTACAGCTGGGCAATTGACAAAATAAGAACTGCATAATAATGCATATACTATAGTCATGGTGTCTAGTGTGAGATTCATTTGGGCATTACAACATGATACATAGACCGTTATCCAACTGCATTTATGACTAATAATCCACCTTCCGGATAGCATCCGCAACACCTTTCAGTATTAAGGTGCAAGCAACAGATTATTGCATTAAGCAAAGTGTGTAATGTAAGTAATACAATTATCCTTAGACAAAGCACTACCGTTTTATCCCTAGTAGCAACAGTACATTCACAATCTTAGAGGTTGCTGTCACTTCCCCAGATTAAATGAAGACATGAACCCACTATCGAGCATAAATACCCCCTCTTGGAGTCACAAGCATCTACTTGGCCAGAGCATCTACTAGCAACGGAGAGCATGCAAGATCATAAATAACACACACATAATATATTATGAAGCAAATGACATAGTACTCAATATTCATCGGATCCCAGCAAACACAACATGTAGCATTACATAAAGATGATCTTGATCATGATAGGCAGCTCACAAGATCTAAACATGATGGGACAATAGGAGAAGACAACCATCTAGCTACTACTATGGACCCGTAGTCCAAGGATGAACTACTCACGCATCAGTCCGGAGGCGGGCATGGTGATGTAGAGCCCTCCGGTGATGATTCCCCTCTCCGGCAGGGTGCCGGGAAGAGCTTCTGAACCCTCCCGAACTAGGGTTGACGACGTCGGCGGCTCCGTAATGTTTTCTGGAAAAGTGTTCGGGTGTTTAGGGTTTTCCCGTCGGAGGGTCTTTATAGGCGAAAGGGCGAAGGAGGTGGAGCCCCGAGGGGCCCACACCACGTGGTGGCGCGGCCAGGGGGCCTGCCGCGCCTTCACCAGGTGAGGCCGCCTCGTGGCCCCCCTCCGTCTCCTCTTCGGTGTTCTGGATGCTTCCGGGGAAAATAGGGATATTGGCTTTTGTTTCGTGCAATTCTGAGAATATTTCCTTAACAGTTTTTCTGAAACCAAAAACAGCAGAAAACAGGGAACTGGCACTGTGGCATCTTGTTAATAGGTTAGTCCCAGAAAATGCATAAAAACCATATAAAGTGTATATAAAACATGTAGCAATGGGTATAATATAAGCATGGAACATAAGAAATTATAGATACGTTTGAGACGTATCAATTGACATAACACTTCTATGTCCATCTAAGTAATGCTTCTCAAAGTCTTCTAGTTGGGTTTCCTCCTTTATTGTTATCTTCTCTTCTGGATGCCTTCGAAAAGATTGGGAGATAAGAAAATATGATGTCTAGATAAAGTAAGAAGATCTAGGTTAATATTTAGGTAATTCAGCTTGGTCTTCAAAACTATCATGATTTTCATGTAATAGAAGTATGTCTAGCACAATTGATAAGAATAGATGCTTAGAGGATAGCTAAGATTAGTTGGGTTGATCATTAACTCCTAGAGTAGTGATTTGGTATAACAAGTTTCATTTCATTTCATTTGGGTTTAGCTACTTATCGTATATCTCTCTACCCAAAAATAAGGTTCAAGCCAAGATCATCTCAAAGTTTATAACGCTCAAGTCGATAATCTACTTCAATTCCACCAACTCAAGTGAAACTTCAATCACTTAGTGTTTTGAAAATTAAATGCGTGAAAATTATTCGGATTTTCTGATGCATGAATGCAATGCACACTACTGTGTCCTCTATATTTCTGGACTCTAAATCCTGGGATGTTACAATGAATAAGCGACGGTGGTCCTAGGGCTCCTTGCTGGCGTCAAGAGGAGGATCTATCGGTTCTGGTGTCATCGATCTGGCTGAAGAGTCGTGTTCCGGATGCTCCGTCAGCGTCCACTGGACGATGCCTGTAGATTGCTGGATCGGGTGGAACCGGCCATGTTTTTCTCTGGCCATTTGGGTTCAAAGGAAGCGCTTCGAAGCTCTACCGGCTGTTCATATCATGGAGCATGTTCTCGTTTCGTGGTGCTGGCAGAGAATGTCATGAAAGCCAAGATATAAGGTCTAGCAACGGTGTTTTGAGTCTTCGTGGTGATAAGGAGTTGGCTTGGTGATTTGTGACTTGGAGCAGCGTCATCGTAAGTGGGGCGACATCACATAAGAAGTTCAATGTGTTGCCTTGCAGAGTAAAAATCCAAGGTCTGGACTTAATTGGTTGTGCCTGGCAATGACCTTACTGAAGGCATTGTTTTGTGAGCAAATACTTTTTTCAGTGTGAAAACCTAAAATCTATGATCGGACGACGACGACGTTTGTACATGTTATCGTTTTGGAGGCGTCGCTTTTGGAGAAGCTGGACGTTTGGTGCTGTCTCGGTGGTGTTAGTACTGTCACTATAAGAATACATGGCTATAGCGGGACTTAGCTTTTTTAATTCTTCTTATTTTTTTCGGCTGTGTGCATCCGTAATAGGCAATGCGATTAGTTATTGGTTTCACCTCATATTAATATATACTCTTTATTAGAAAATGTGGGTCTGGGTTGCTTCTAGTTTTAGGTTTTTCCCTGTCTAGTTTCTTCCCGGCAACGTCCACTACTCACATCAGGCGGCGAGGAAAAGGCGATCGCCAGATCGCATCTGCGCCCAACTCCACCGGCCGCCGCCGGTCCCTGCCTCCTCCGTTGGCCACTCCGGCGACGCGAGGAGGTGGGGACCATGGCGCTTCGACGCCGGCCTCCAGTTAGGGTTTGCCTAGTGTTTACTTGGGGTGTCGTTGGGGTGGTGGGAGCGACGTCCGGGCAAATAAATCTGCCTCAACTCTACTCCCACACCGGCGGCGTCCTTCACGGCGGCGTCTCGGAGTTGATGGCAACGTGTGTTGTTCGGTCCTTCAGATCGGCATCTTGGTCTTCTCGCCGTCCTTCAAATCTGGCGAGATCAGTTTCTCGGTGTGTCGCTGGCGTTCGTGGTTATTCCCGACGGCGTTGGCGGCCGGGGCGAGGTGGTTTTTCTGGAGCAAAGATGCTGGTCCGGAGGTGGTGGATCTGCCGTTCCTCTCCGACTTCGTCGATGGGAGGCGACAGATCTTGGTCCAAGACAGCACGGGGACGTCCCCCGGTCGACGTGCCACAGCGACATGTGCCTTGCTGCGTGCAGCGGGCCTGTTCATCTACTCACAAAGTCTCGTTGGCGATGGTGCTTTCTCGGATCTTGCAATGGTGGAGGCTTGGCGTCTCTTCCGGCGTTCGCCTCGGCGGCGCTGGGGTTGGGCGGCGGCCGCTCGCTACGGTGGTTGCAGGAAATCCTAGGGATCGTTTTGTACATCTCGATCTTTTAGGTTTTTATCTGCAAATTCAGGATAATCATTTTATCCCGGTTTGTCATTTAGTTTCCACATGTGTTGCTTATTGTAACTTGTTCTTCAATTATTGAAATATGTGTTTGCTCTCAAATTTTTTTTTTCTTCCCGGCTAATAAAGTGGTGCCCGGATCTGGATCCATCTCGAGCCTCCCCCACGCCTCTCTCCCTTGGCTGTTCTACAACATGATGGAAGGTTGGAGAGAGGGCAGAGGTGGATCTTATGCTGGCACCCTCCTGCCGAATCCATGGCGGGGTAAAGCTTTGGCTTGCCTTGCTCCTTCCAACCAGTCCCTTTCTTGCTGCTATAATGTCGTGCTGGAGGCACTCTTATGGAATTTTCCTTGCCGGCTTTGATCTGGTAGATAGCTTGCTTGAGATCTCGATCTGGTGCTGCGGGCTCTCCATCCTTGACTTCGCTGAGCGTGGCGCCTTGATGGTGGTCATCTCTTATGAAGACAACTTTAAGCTCCTGTGTTCGTCTAGCACCACGAGGTTGTCCATTGGCGGGCGGGTGGCATACAAGATTCAGTATGTGAGCATGATGTTACAGGTTGGTCACCTGCACACGAGGAAAGGGGAGGCTGCTCCTATCCCTTTTTTTTCTGCTCAGTGTGATGTTGCTACGCAAGACGCAAGCCGGTGTGGTGTTATTGAATTTGCCGAAGATTTGAAAGTAGGATGTGAGGCATTCATGTGTTGCAACTTCTCTCTGCATACTCTTGTCCAATTTTCTGGTGTCGCCAACAATCACTGGATGATCTCTAGCAACTGGTATGATAGGCACAATCTTCACTTCCAGAATGTTATCTTTGCTACTCAGTGCTGGAAATGTCGGTTTGGGAATAGATTGCTTACTGTTAACTTGTGGTGCCAAGCTAATTTAGCTGACGCAGCTTTACTACATAAGCTTGTTCGCACACAACAAAGAAGTTTCAAGGGCAGCAAAAATCATCAGTTATGCTCACATACAACAAATGTGATTCATGGGCAGAGAAGACATTGAAATTGCCTAGATGCTTCCAAGACTATCAATGGTGGCAATGCTATAGGGTGCAAGACAGATTCGTGATGAGTTATTAAAGCACAATGTTTTACTTGCTAGATGATCACTCTGTAGAAGATATCGTCCTTCCACCGTTCGGGTTGTGTCTCCAGAGATGGACGACAATATCTCTGTTGTTGATCCCCATATTCAACGGCAAGGACCCTCCAAGACTAAGCTCGGTGATGTTTCCTCAAAATCTTCAGCCCTGTATTCCTAAGCCTCGAGTGCATATGCCGGATAGACCGTCGGGGCATCAACTGGTATGGAGCAGGATGGAGGCCCCTGAAGATTGTAGATGCAGCAATATCGAGTTCGGGTTGTCGACGGATGAAGGATCGTTGTTTGGCTTCATAGGCAATCTTTTCGATCATCTTTCTTTCCTGTTGTGAGTTTAGGCACCTTTGATCCTCGCTCGACGCTTTGTCGTCGAGATATGTTGTACTCTGAGCTCTAGTGTTAATAGATTTCTCTATTAAAAAAATGGTCATGCGCCACTGCGTACTCTACCTCAAATTTCAATTTTTTTTCAGGTTTAGAAATAGTTCAGTTTTGTAAAAATATTTAAATTTGAAAATTCTTCAAATTCAAAAATGTCAGTATAAAAAATGTACAAATTTTGAAAATGATCATATTTTTAGTTTTTTTAAAATGTTCAAAAAGTATAATGTTCATATTTTTAAAATGTTTATATTTTATATATAAGAAAAACAAAGAAAACGAGAAAATTAAAAAGAAAAAATGAAGAAAAGAAAAAAGCTATAAGTACCTGTTATTGGGCCGTGATCGGGGCAGCCCGTGAAGCATCCGCAGCCGGCGGATGGCGTTTTGCTGAGTGCGTGAACTAGGCGCTCCCGCTTGCCACAACCGTCGACGGGGAGGAACCTAGAGCCACCGTATTTTTTTGCCAAATCTGGTCCTTTTAACGAACTAAACATATGTGTGGTCCTTTCGCGAAATATTTTCAAATCTGGCCCCTTGAGGTCGGCGCCAATGAGGTTGGAGCCGAACTTATGTAGTTCGGCGCCACCCGTTTCGGTCCCGTAACTTTTCTAAGGATTAAAATAAAATAAAATAGATGTCGACTCCACAGAGGATGGAGCCGACCTTTATCCTCATTGGCGCCGACCTCAGAGGCCAGATTTGCAATTAGTTTCGTCGGACGACCAGATACACGATTAGGTCCCGAAAACGGCCATATTTGCTTAAAAATACACAGCCACCACAGCCACAACCGTCTTTCTCTCTTTCTCCCAGCCCCGTTCCCCATTCCCACCCGAGTCCCGACGTAGCAGAGCTCCACTTCGTGCTCCTCAATCAGGACCTTTGGTAATTCCCTCTTTATGCCCTCTTTACATGTTCATCTGGTGCTTCGCTTCTCATGCATGACTAGAGCTATCTTGTGCTTGCTTCAGCTACAGGTGGAGATCGATGTTCCGATTTATTAATGCTTGGCTACAGGCGATGCTCCGATATATTACTGCCTGGTTTCAGTTGGCGGCGGTGGATGACCTGGATGCTGCATCGCTTCAGGGGACGGCGGCGATGGATTTTCCGGTGACTGTTTCGCTTGGCCCCCTCCACCGGCAGCTCCATTCATCATTTAAGGCTAACAAAAATAATCTGCCAGATGGGGTTAGTGAGGGTGAGATCCAGCGCCTCCAAGAAGGTCTTGAGATATTGTTCAATGAGCTCAAGATCGTGTCGGAGGTGGACGACCCCAGTTTCACGGCCAAGTGTTGGATGAAGGAGGTGCGGGAACTTCGTTACGACGCAGAGGACTTCTTCGACGAGGTTATGCGCCCTTGTGCCGGCGATGGTGACGGTACCCACAGAAGCGCAATTCTCACCATCATCCTTTGGATTCCGAGCAAGCTGAAGCGCCGACGCCAGGTTGCGAAACTATTCTCAGATATATGGGCTCGTGTGAAGGATGCGAGTCAAAGACGCCAAAGTTTCCAGCTTGGTCCAGCAACCATCAGAACTGAATTTGGAGAGGGCAATGTCAGCTGCTGCTCCAAGCGCAAAATTTCCAACCAAATGCTTGAGGGGGCTCACCACAAAAACAAAAATAAACTGCTTGAGGAGTCTATGGACAAGCTTGTCGAACTGCTGGCTTTACCCGATGAAAATATTGTAGAGATACTGGTTTTTGACAATCAAGATGTAGAGGAACAAGTTCTGGTGGTACCTATCTTTGGGTTTGCAGGTGTTGGCAAAACAACCCTTGCGACAACCTTCTATCATAACTTCGGAGGGAAATTTCAGTGCCGGGCTTTCGTGCGGGTGTCGCGAAATCCAGATATGAGGATGCTTCTTACCAGCATGCTCTCTCAGATTAAGGCGCCACCGGTCCATGGCTTTTCTGATGTGCAGGACCTTATTGACGATATCAGAGAATATCTGCGATGCAAAAGGTAGATACTCTCTTTTAAATGTACAAATTACAGGTTGTTGGAAAAACAATAAATGCCTTTAATCAATACTCTTAAGTATATTTTAGGGTGTAAAAACAAATAGGTATATTTTAGAGGCTATTTGGGATTTGCAATTTTGAAAAACCATAGGTGAAATGATGTTTTTCAATATTCTGTAGGTATTTTTTATTGTTCATGATTTTTGATTGCAAGAAGTTGATGATTTGGGAAAAGTAAACCAATTTCCTTTCCAACACATCGTAGGAGAGAATGTTAGATCTTTCAGAAACCTTGATGGTTGTTAAAGATTTACTCTAATTCATTATGTATACACAGGTACTATAGCAAAAATTTAAAATTTTCCGCGTCACACGTAACAACCAAGATCATCTATGAAGGTACAAGATAGGATAGTTCTAGATCGTTACCAACTCAAATATGTGGAACCAGTGTTGATGACAAAGTCGATAAAGCCTTATGAAGATTCTCACAGCTAAGCCTAGCCGTGAGAATGTTGCCGGTCCATGTATCCAGGATCCAACTAAGTGAGGGTCATACGTCTCACCCGATTCGCACATGTTCGCCCGCCAAAGCCTAGCAGAGCTTCGCTGTCTAGAACTACGAACTCTTGGTGTACACTAGGTGGAGAAATTCGCAACACATGGGAGAGAGGGAGAAAAATTTCATCTAGGGAGATGACACCTCAAAACCCAAGTCAACCGTGTGTCCAACAAAGGAGAGATCCTCTCCTTATAGAGTGGGGAGGGGGCCCCTCCCTCCCTTGCGCCGCCGGTGCCCCCTAGGTGGGCCCAAGTAGGTCGGTTGGCTGGCCTAGGGTTGGAACCCTAGCCGCCACCGCTTCCCCCCACCACGCCTTGCTAGGTGAGCCCGGGTAGGCCGGGGCCTGGTGCCCCACCCGATTGTAGCCTTGGTGGGTCCATGGGGTCAACTTACCCCGTGGTATATTTTTCGGAACCCCGAAAAATCCTGACGCTTCCATCGGTCTGTCCGAAAAGACTTTCGTGATTCCGGATAAATCCGAGCAATTCTCCGAACGAAGTTCTACCATGTCGGAAACCTATCCGAGTGATACACGCTCTCTACTCCGAACCTATCCAATGCATACATATGACTTTGACAGCTTAAGTGGACATGATTAGGAAACTCCTTCCCTAATCAATAATCAATAGCGTGGACTCCCACTATTATACGAATACTCACTTGAACCTGTTTACTATCTGATACAAGAGTGAGAACAAAGCAAAAACAAAACACATTCCAGCACAACGAAAGACTAGGTGTGCCACGGTCTCAAGCTACTAGGTTTATTACTGCAGTAGTCTCAGTTTCCTTTTAGTTTATGCTTATATTTTATTTATTTTATCTTTGTTATAATTCTTTTGTTGTTGTTTGTGTGTCAGCTTGATAAAACATGTTTATTATGAATAAAATATACTGCAGATACTTGATTGTGGTTGATGACTTATGGGCCTCCTCAACATGGGATATTATTAGTCGTGCATTTCCTCATGATGATTGTTGCAGCAGAATAATAGTAACCACAGAAATCCAGGATGTAGCATTGGCATGCTGTCGGTATCAGTTAAAGTACATGTATGAGATGCGTCCTCTTGATGGTGATCGATCGAGAAAGTTATTCCTCGGTAGAGTTTTTGGATCTGAAAATGAATGTGCTCCAGATTTCAAAGAAGTTACAGATGAGATTATCCGGAAATGTGGAGGTTTACCATTAGCAACTGAAAATATAGCCAGCATGTTAGCATGTGAACTAAATGTCGAGAGATGGAAGCACATAAGAGATTCTCTACCCTGTATTTTGCGTTTGAGAACAAACCCTAGTTCGGAAGGGCTGAACGAAGTTCTGAACATTATTTACAATAATCTTTCACCAAAGTTGAAGACATGCTTGCTATATCTTACTATGTATCCAGAGGGCTACACTGTCAGCAAGGATGAACTAGTGAAGCAATGGGTAGCTGAAGATTTTATTGGCGAAGAGCAAGCCAGAGAGAAAACTGCAGGGGATTATTTTGATGAGCTTGTCAGTAGAGGAATGATCCAACCCGTAGACAGAAATTACAATGATGAGGTGTTGACATGTACAGTTCACCACATGGTACTAGATCTTATCAGGTACAAATCTCTGGAGGAGAATTTCATCATTAACGTGAGCTGTTTTCAAACAACTTCTGTTCCTGACAATGTCCGTCGACTGTCCGTCCAGTTTGGTGGTGCAAAGTGTGCAAATATACCGGCAGACTTTATGATGACTCAAGTTAGGTCGCTTATATTTTTTGGGTTTTTGAACTGCGTACCTTCCGTTGTGGAATATAAGCTCCTTCGAGTTCTGATTCTTCATATCTGGAGTGATCAAAGCAAAATATTTGACCTCACTAGAATTGGTGAACTGTGTCAGTTGAGATATCTGAAAATTGATTGCAACATCACCGTCCATCTGCCAGAAGAGATTCGACAGCTAAAATTCTTGGAGACACTGGAAATACATGCACCAGTAAATGATATGCCATTGGATATTAGTTGCTTTCCATTACTTCGCACTCTTGGCTATTTTGATCTCAGCAAGAACTCAATAGAGAATGTACAGAGCCTCGGCGACCTGAAAAATCTCCATGACCTTCATCTCACATGTTCTAACACTACAGAGCCTCACAATCTGAAGAACAATATGCAATGCCTGGGCTCAATTCTCTGGAAACTCAGCAACCTCAAGTCTTTAACTCTAGTACCTGCAGCCTCCTCTCATGCTGGTGCTGCAAGCATGCGTATTTCTGCTGATGTCTTGAGCAGCGTGTCCTCGCCCCCGGCCCTTCTTGAGAGGCTTGAGTTGTCAGGGCGCTGTTGCATGTTTTCCAGCCTACCTGTGTGGACCAAAGAACTTGGCAATCTCTGCGTTTTGAAGATTGCGGTTAGGAAGCTGTTGAGGAGAGATATTGATATCCTCGAAGGACTGCCTGTCCTCACGGCTCTCTCGCTGTATCTCTGGACTGCTTCTGTAGGAAAGATCACCTTTGATAATAAGGGATTCTCGGTTCTCAAATACTTCAAGTTCATATGTGCTACCCCATGCGTGGTATTTCTGAATGGAGCAATGCCCAGTGTCCGGAAGCTCAAGCTAGCATTCTGTGTTAATAGAGTGGAGCAAGACAGCCAGATAGTTGCTGGCTTACAGTACCTGATAGAACTTAAAGAGATCACTGCAAAAGTATGGGGCACTGATGCTGATGAATCCAATAAAAGGTATGTAGAGTCGGCATTGAGTGGTGCCATTGCAAATCATCCATGCACTCCTATAATCAGAGTACAATATATAGATCGGAGTTTTTATGGTGAGGAGGATACGAGTGCCATCACACAAGAACAAGAATACTGGACTCAAAAACAACATGACATACAAGAGGAATTGCTTGATCCTCTTTCTGAACTTATTTCCACAAAAAGGACAGAAAGACAAACGAGAGTTGGAGGGCAGAATGAAGGAATAGATAGATCAGTTGAGGTGCTAACACAAGAACAAGAACAAGAACAAGAACAAGAACGAGAGTTGGAGGGCAGAATGAAGGAATTACTTGATCATGTTCCTGAACGTCTTTCCACTCCAAGCACACCAACACAAACATGGTTTGGAGTGCAGGGTGAACAAATAGAAGGTTCGAATGATGTCCTAGCACATGAACAAAACTGGACTCTGGGAAAACAACACGAGCTACAAGAGGAATTGCTTGATCCTCTTCCTGAACTTATTTCCACTCCAAGCACACAAACACAAATCGGAGATGGAGGGAAGAATGAAATCACAGATCGACCAATTGAGGTGCTAAGACAAGAACACAAACATTGGACTCTAGAAAAAAGAGGGATTCAAGAGGAATTACTTGATCCTGTTCCTGAATGTCTTTCCACTCCAATCACACCAACACAAACAAGGGACGGAGTGCACATTGAACAAAAAGAAGTATGCTCGCTTGAAAATTTTGTGGGTGGCCAGAAGCGATGTCCTCGTTCCCAGAGAACCAGGTTTGTCGTCCTGAGGGAGGGCACCAAATTGTGTGGGTGGCCAGGAGGATACCAAAGTGCACCTCCATCACCAATGCATCCAAACTTGTTAGAGAACCAGGTTTCTCGTCCTGAGGGCAATGGGAGTGTCAGTTTTCACCGATTACCTCTCCCTCCCGTTTCTGAGAGCCCAAAGCAAACAAATTTTATCCACCAGTCAGTCCCAAAAGTTGAGACACCCTCAATGGCTGGTCAGTGGCAAAAAAGGAATCTCATCGGCAGTGGCACATATGGATGTTTATATGAAGCTACCAATAGGTATGTTATATGCATTTGCATTCAATAATTGTTTCGTTTATATTTTATACATTCCCTCACAACTATGTCAGGCACACTGGAGCTCCTTGTGTCATGAAAGAGGTTAACATAATTCCTGATGACGCAAAATCAGTTGCGTCTCTGAAGCAATTGGAACAGGTTCGGCCATACTTATGTTGTTTTTGTTTATTTCAGAAGTATGTAGATCACTGTATTCTTGTTCAATGTGGTTGTTAAAAATGTTCTCTTCTTATTGATTATTAAACATAATTTTTTTCTTATGCTCACATTTGGTTTGCCTTCCTTTTACTTTATTACAATACTTTTCATTTTTCTGGAACCTGGCTGTACACCACTATTTTTCTTATACTATATAAGGATCATGCAATATTTCCCTTCCTCTGACTGCTCATCACCTTTGTTTCAGGAAATTAAATATCTTAGCCAATTTAAGCATGAAAACATAGTGCAGTATTACGGCAGTGAAACTGTAAGTACTAGTTGTCCAGTGTGGGAGTTTACTGTGCTGCATGAATGCATCTGAAATTTATTTGGATACCTTGCAGAATGAAGAGAGATTCTACATATATCTGGAGTATGTATATCCGGGTTCAATTAGTAAGTACATTAGCCAACATTGTGGTGCAATTACAGAATCAGTTGTGTGCAACTTTACTCGCCATATCCTTAAGGGTCTTGCTTTCCTACATAGCCAAAAAATTATACATAGGTAACGTTTCTTGCTCATTTTTTGTTTTTTCAATCTGATAATGTTTTGATATCGGTTGTTTCTTAACTTTATGAACCAAACTTTTTGTTCAGTTTTTTACATTAGCTCCTTTTATTTCCATATACGAATTGATATTCCGCGCTCCGAACTTTATTCTTTATTCAGTTGATTTTGAATACTTGAGCTTCTCATGAAGCTATATCCACATCTTAAGGGCTGATTTTCATTCCAGTATTGTCTGTTAGCAAGTATTGGTTGCGGAAAATGACACAAAGATATAGCTATAAATCATTATACTTTTGCAGGGATATCAAAGGAGCAAATTTGCTTGTTGATGTGAATGGTGTAGTTAAACTGGCTGGCTTTGGAATAGCTAAGCATGTGAGTTTCACTTTGTGTCTTGGCCCTTTTTGCTAGCACTACTAGTCATTTTATTCCTGAATTGTTTTGTTTAAAACTTTAAATTCTGCTTATAGTTGCCATCTTGGAGACGATAGTATTGCCATGTTATATTTTAGCGCACTCTAAGAAGGTTTAGACACAAACAATTAATCCTTGTCTTTAATTGTACGATGCATTATGGAGAACATTATGTGTTCCATGAGCTGTTCAACATAGTTTTGACATTTGGTGCAGGTATTTAGTAAAACATTTCAATATTTTCTTTGGCTGGTTTGGTTAGTTTAAGATTAAAACTAGTTTTATGTGGAATTAACTTTGGTATTCCATACTGCTCTGTTTGGATGTCCATATTCAAACACAGAATTGGGAACTGGAATTTAGTTTCTGGAATTCTGCTGTTTGGTTGTGTTTAGAATTGAAAACTGGAATTGGCAGCTGACTTCTCCAATTCAGAGTCTAACCCCCCTCTGAATTGGGTGGAATTGCCTCTTTCTCATGTCGATGCCCAATTCAACAGCTAAACATCCAAACAGAAAATTGGAACTGAGTGCTCTTTTTAATTCCAACTACTAATATCTTGCACAACAAACATGAACTTGGAATTTATAACTCATCTCAATACACTCACTGATTTGGAATTGACCTCAATTCAATTCCAAGCACCCCAATATAAACATCCAAAAGGAGCATACGTATTTTGGCAATGATTTACCCCTCTAGAGTTTATTTTGTCCAGCAGACTTGCAATTTTAGGTTTCCGTATTTTCTACGGAGCTAATTTTCACACTAATTTACCTGAATTGTTTCCTCTTTTCAGTTGAGTACTGCGGCTCCAAATCTTTCGCTGAAGGAAACACCATACTGGATGGCCCCCGAGGTATGAACTGGTTATTCTTCATATTGATCATCATTTCCCTTTTTCCACCTTATGGCTGCATCAAGGTTAATATCAGATTGTCTAGCGCAGTAGGCATAAAAAATTACTGCCATGCAGAAACTAGTTCTTTTTGCTATTGCAGTCATTTTCTGGCAGCCAAAATGAAGTGTATTGCAGTTTCCATTGGATACCATGCAATGAATTTATCGACACGATTGTAGTTTCAGGTTACCTTTTTTGGCCATGCTAGTGCTCATTCAAAGCTTCCAGGCTGGAGCTGGAGCTTTTAGACCAACTAGCATGGTGACCCTCGCAAATGCGAGGGCATCATTTTTAACATATTGAATAGGTAAATGAAATCCATTTATGGTTTTAGAGATACTAAACGTCATTACATGTCTATTTATATTTTCAAAAATATCATTTCATAACGTAGGTAGTGGTATTTTGATATATTTTTACTATTTTCATATTATTCATCACTCTTCAGGTCAGGTGACGTATGTCTTCTAAGACAAATGAGTCAATTCAGATTGCTCATCCTTTTTTAGAAAAATTGTCACACGTTTACTACATGTCCTCTCATAATTCATCTCTACTATTTCCACGGATCACAAAATACTACCGGTTAGTCAAACACTCCTTGGTAACTACTCCCTCCGTTCTGATTTAATTGACTCAAATTTAGTACAAGTTGTACTAAATCTGAGTCAATTAATTTAGAACAGAGGGAGTATCATCTTATGTCCCAATAACCCAGGTCAATTATTTGACACATGTATCTAAAACGAAAGAAACCAAATTAAAAAAAACTTTGTTGGCAATTATATGTGTACTAAAATCTTTAAATTGATTTTTATATCTGAGAAAAGAATGTGTATTTGATTTTCGAAAAGGTTACACCCAAAGATTTTTTAGTTTTAGTTTATTTGTGATCAACATATAGTCATTCGTAAGATTTAACCCGCTGCAGGGAGCATTCACAAAACAAAACAAAACAAAATATGAGGATCAAACATTTTTCAAAATCCTTTTAAAATGACTTCCAGCATAAAATCAATAAATATAAGGTGCCCATAAGAAAGTTGAATCTTGTGTACGACTTATCATATCACTGCAGTGTATGAGTAATGATATCTATGCTATCACTATCCTTCTCGCTAGTTACGAACATAGAAACTCACCACAAGCACATCTTGTGCTTGATCTGTGCTTTTTTGGTTGACACCAACTGTTCCTAAGAGGGGCGAGCTCAGAAACAATTAATACGCTCCCAAAGTGTTCATCACATTCTTTAAATTACATGGAGGAGTATGGCCCCAAAAAGTAAAGATTTGGTTTTCTATTCACATGTAAACATGTAAGATTCACCGAGAGCTGATCGAAAAAACTGTGCCATGCGGCCTTACTGCGTTAGTGTATGGATACAGTTATCCTAGGAAATTATTAGAAACCCATGGATACAAATGAAATTACATGAACCTAAAATCTGTTAGTAAATGGTATGCAGAAAATATAGACCGTGTAAAATAAATTTATGTTATATCTATTGTATACTATAAAAGCAATATATGTGGGTATAGATTTCATTGCTGCCCACGTGTTGGAACATTGGAGCCTTTATGCATTTCATGTGTGTTGGAGCCATGCATACGTGAATTAGGACTCAAGACTCGCTTCGGTCAAATACAGTGTACTTGAGGTGTTGGTCAAACTCTTTATACGCGTTGCTGGAACAGATCTAAACTTATTGAAGCTTTCCAATCTTGTTCCCTTATTTTGTTTTGTGTCTGGGTGGTAGATCTTGTGTGCTCACCTATCAGAATTAAATCTCGTCCATTTAGGCGAGCCATGTATGTGCTATTTTCTAAAAGTGATTTCATATTTCATCTACTTCTTTCCTTATCGACCCGTGAACATGGAAGGGTTTCATATAAGTTTCGCATAACACCTATCAGAATTAAATCTCGTCCATCAAAATTAAGATCAATGGAGCATATCTTTTTAGTCTAGCATTGGGGCCCTGTCAACAACTTAAAATGTGAAGAAAATATATGTGGTATTTCATATATGTATTTTCATAGTATCAATTAAGGTTAATACAGTTTCATAGTTGTCGGAATTTTAATGGTAAACCTGAAATAATATGTGTGTAAACCTGCTTTGGCCTCTTTATTTTGTGGGATAATGATTACTTCAAAATTTTAAAATCATATGGATCACGATATGTACTTATGTACGCGGTGATATTAGATCGATTTACAGAACTAAATTCACATGCAAAGCTAGCATGTAGTTTCTATTTGAAGTTACATTATGGCATGGCTAAGACTCCAACATTATATCTAGCATATTTGACCATCTTAGAACCAACAAAGCATAAATTGATTTCTAGATAATAATTAGGATGTCATAGGATGATCTTAACGTATGATTATCAATCTTGGTTTATTATGGTCTACAATAGATAAGGACAAATGGAGTAATGATCAAATGACCCTATATTTATGATACTATATGATTATGAAGATACATTAGTTCTTTCCTTTTAAAGGTAACATTCAAGCGATCAATATATGCATGAAAAAATTCTTTAGCAAGTGAAGAAAAACTCTTGTTGATCAGAGGGCATTTTCACAATGTGAATTTGACTTTATCATATAAAAAAATCGTCATTTACTTTTTTGGTTCTAAAATACTGGACATTATATGACCGGTTAGACACGTATATTGTATGTTAAGATGTAAGATTGACCATTTTTAATGATGAATTCTAGAAAGTGAAAATCAAAATCAACTGTTTTTGTGCTCAAATTAAAATTAAAATTTTGTTTTATCGCTACTATCTATCAATATCTTGGACTACAATTAAATAGAAGTAGCCATGTATTTTTTTCATTTTCTTTGACCTTCTCTATCATATTTCACATTGTTCCGTCTATTTATTCGAAATCTCCATCACATCATGACTACGTGGCATCTTAGTTAACCGGTCACCACTTTATTGCATATATTGCCCTGTGACGTTTTTTGAATGCCGCTATCTTATTACTAAGCTCTGTCATAATTGGCCAGCACTCATCTATTAGGAGTGTAGTTTTACCTCGATAATTCAAAAAAGTTAGATTCAATATCATGTATTTCTCTTACATCTAATGGGTTATAACCATTGATTAAAACAAAAGAGTCACATTGAATTATGTCATCAGTTTTGTACACATATTACATGTCACTTTTGCCGTTGTCGTATAAGTATATAAACTATATGTTGCAAATTAATTTAGCGTCACTACATTGATCAGGTCACATATATATAATGACTCGACACGTCATCTTGTGAGCATTTTTAAGTAAATTTTTTTCTTTCCATGGTTCAATTTGCTTGTTGATCTTTTTCTTTGTCGTGAGGCTGTTTTTATTTACTATAGAAACTTTCACAAAAAAATACTACGTCAAGATATTATCAAGTCTACAATATTTTTGTAAAGCAACCTACAAAATTCTGATGAACGGGATTCCCATGGACATGCACTGAACATTTTGCTTTTCGTTTAGTTAGTATGTGCAAACCATGTCAAACACGATCACCAGGTTTTATGACTGTATATGTCAGCATGGACTCTCTTTTGCGTCCGGCCGGAAGACGTGGTGGTGTACGTAATTTTTTTTCTCAATGCACCAGCTATTCCTACGAGATGTACGTTTTTTTTTTTAAATTGATGTACGGTTTTTTTTAGGAAGCCAGCAAAAGCAAACGGACTCAGCTATTCCTACGGGATGTAGTCCATGTGTGAAAAGAAAAACTTTTGGCACGTACCAAAACTTGTCTGTGTCAAACGGACTACATGGTTTCGCAATAAATAATCCTTTATGAAATCATAACCACTTATTTTAGATCTAACCATTAAAAATAATTTGAATGATGTGGCTTAACATGGTGGCTCTATTTAACAACCTCATTTTACTTTTAGTATATAATAGATAGGATCAGGGTCACCTGCACTCTGAAGCTTCTTTAGCCAGTTGGAGCTAGAACCACCTTTTGAAAACCCAAAACACTTCTAGGTGCCTTGAATGGTTCCATAAATTTCACATTTTGTTAGTAGGAAAAACTATCAGCTTGTTATGTTTTGATGGTCCCACCTAACTGGACACCTCAAGAATATCAGTTGCGTCCACCTATAATCCAATGATGGGCTTTGCTCTTTGTAGATGAATCCCACTCCCAAAACTCATGGCTACCCACTACTTCGATGGCAATTGCAATGCAGTCATCAACTCCTTGTTATGTTTTGATGGTCCCACCTAACTGGACACCTCAAGAATATCAGTTGCGTCCACCTATAATCCAATGATGGGCTTTGCTCTTTGTAGATGAATCCCACTCCCAAAACTCATGGCTACCCACTACTTCGATGGCAATTGCAATGCAGTCATCAACTCGCTGCCCCCCCCCCCCTCCAGGCTGCCATGTAGGATTGACACGCCTACTCCATACCTTTGGATCTCTTGCTTGTGGCTAGTTCCAAGTATAAGGATGATGGTGACAGCATCACACTCCCTAATACGCCGTACCTGCTTCTGGTGCCTCCAGACTTCCCTGTGACACTGGATCACAACTGCTGTCACCTCGTCAGATTTGGGCACCAACATGGCTGCCTAGATATCCATTCTACGGAATATGGATATATAGGCACACAATTTTATCCAAATGGAGCTTTCAACATCCTGTCATGTATACTCTTTTTGTTGGACTGTTTTGGGTTGTGTTCCCTACTGCAGCCTGTCTAGCTATTCTGGCCCATGTGGCCCATTAACTCTAGTGACCCTGAGGGGTATATAAGTGGGGCTGCCTGTGAGGAAACCCTAAGACTAATACAACAGGAGGGCTGGCGGCTGCTTCTCAGGTTAGCTACTCTCAACTACTACATGGTATCAGAGCCACCGGCGACGGTGGTGGCGACGCCGGCGACAACCGGGACGGAGATGAGGAGACTCCCGCTGCGGCTGATCTGAAGAGCAAGCGTGGGGTGGTGTGTGGTCTGCTGCTCGTTCCAGCAGATCTCAAGAGGGGCTGAAGGCAGTGCTGCGTGTGGTGAGGTTGTGCTGCTGTGAGTGGAGATGGGGGACGTGACGAAGGTGCTTGAGCAGCTAGTTCACCTGCTAGCTGCAAAGAAGGAAGATGAGGCTTCCTCGGAGGAAGGTAGGCAGTCAAACCCACGTGGGGAGGTGCAGTTTAAGGTTGAACTCATGCCAAACGAGATCAAGCTGGAAGGGGTAGGAAATTATCTCAGTTGGTCCAGGAGAGGGATGCTGATTATGAGGACGAAATCGCTGGAAGGGTACGTGCTAGGAGTGGTCAACGAGCCTGAAGACAAGAGTGGGCAGGAGTGGAGGAAGTGGAATGCTACAGATTCGCTAATCCTTAGGTGGCTGTTGAATTCCCTCACACCGGCTGTAGCTGCATCTGTGGAAGCTCTTGCCACATCAATGGAGGTATCGGATGCTCTGTCCAAGATGTACTTAGGCAAGGGAAACGTCATGCTGATTTCCCAGATTGAAGATACAATACATGATCTGAAACAAGATGACAAGACTTTGATGACATATGTGGGAGAGCTGAAACATGCATGGGCAGATCTTGATCATCTTGCCCCTTTGGTGCTGTCTCATTCTGAATGTGTGGCAGCAGCGAAAAAGTGGATTGAGGACAGACGGGTGCTGAAATTCTTGAAGGGACTGCATTCTTCATTCGAGGGCAGGAGGGCTGCACTAATGTATCTTCCTCAGCTGCCTACTTTGGAAGAGGCCATTGCAGCTATGGGACAGGAAGAAACTAGGCTGAAACAGACCGAAAAGGTAAAGGTAGTACCTAAACCAGCTTACTATGTGTCTAATAGGCCAGAATTCCGTGATTGTCACAATTGCGGAACAAGAGGGCATCTTAGTTACAACTGCACTGCTCCAAAACGTGGCCAAGGAAGGGGGTATAGCCGAGGAAATTACAGGGGAGTTAGAGGCAGGAATGCGGGGCATTCAAATTATCAAATGAGTGCAAGAGCAAACATGTCAGTCATGGATGAAGGATCATCACAACCTAGTTCAGGACAAAATGAAGTAAAGAAAGGGGATCAACCGCCAGCTGCCAGCTTTGGACACTTTGCTCACTTTGTCTACACTGATGAAGGTAAAAATGAAAGTGCCTCTCTAGCTACGCATAGATTAAATTCAGAATGGATACTAGACTCTGGGGCATCCAAACATGTTGCTGGTTGCATTGGGGAGTTCGAGTCATATACGCAATTCCCTTCCATGCATCAACAAACAATTCAAACTGCGGATGGTACAGCCCAGAAAATCGAAGGAACATGAATTGTCCAGTGTACACAAAATATTAAGCTATCATCAGTCTTGCATGTACCTGCATTTCCTGTGAATTTACTCTCTCTGAGTGCGTTGGTTGATCAGATAGACTGTCGGGTAATCGTTGACAAATATGTATTCTTTATACAGGAGAGGCTGAGTGGAAGGAAGATTGGAACAGGAACCAGGCGTAGAGGCCTTTGGTACATGGACCGTGATGAAACATGCAAGCTAGGAGGTTCAGCTCTTGTTGCAGCTCTGGTGGGGAAGGAGAAACTTGCTATGATTCATCATTGTAGAATGGGACATGTAGCTTTTGACAAAATGAATAAACTCTGTCCAGATGTAATGAGTGAAGTTGATAAGAACAACCTTAAGTGTGAAGCATGTGAGTATGCTAAGCACACAAGAACCACCTATGTGAGTAAGGGGTTGAGAAATATATCCCCGTTTATGCTTGTGCATTCTGATGTGTGGACATGTCCCATTGTTTCTATTGGTGGGATGAAGTATTTTGTGACATTCATTGACTGTTATTCTCGAATGACATGGGTGTACCTTATGAAGCATAAGGATGAAGTGCTATCTTGCTTCCAGAATTTTTGTGCGTATGTTAAAACTCAGTTCAAGGTGCAGGTCCAGATGCTCAAATCAGATAATGGAACAGAATACATCAACAAAAGATTTGGGGGGTTTCTATCTGACCAAGGTATTCTACATCAAACATCATGTCCAGATACTCCACCTCAAAATGGAGTGGCGGAGAGGAAAAATCGCCACAGTCTAGAGGTGGCTCGATCATTGATGTACACCATGAATGTCCCAAAATTTCTCTGGAGTGAGGCAGTGATGACGGCTACCTTTCTTATTAACCGCATGCCCTCAAGAGTACTAAATATGAAATCTCCTTGTGAATTGCTGCTAGGTGAGAACAAGTTTGTGGTTCCACCCAAGGTGTTTGGCTGCACTTGTTTTGTTCGTGATCACAGGCCATCAGTGACAAAGCTTGATCCTCGGGCTGTTAAGTGCATCTTCATTGGCTATCCTGCTGGACAACGCGGATACAAATGTTGGAGTCCTTCTGAGCGGCGCACATTTGTAAGTCTTGATGTTACTTTCTGGGAATCTGACCCTTTTTATGGTGAAAAAACAGATTTGAGTACGATATTCGAAGGCCTTGACCAGCTGTCTACTACTGGTCAAGAGGGTGAGAAGAATGCAAGCAGCAGCAGTGATGGAGCTAGCAGCTCTACTGGACAACACCACCGACCTCCTCTTATTGTTGGAGCTAGCAGCCTTGTATGGACGTGCCACAAGAAAAAAGTTAGTCAAAACCAAATGAAGAACATGCAACACGTGTGTACTCACGGAGGCCAAGGAGTGAGCCACAGGGGGAGCAACAAGCACAGGGGGAGCTACAGGTTGTTGAAAATGATTTGCTAGAGGAAAGTGTTGAGCCTGAAAGCACAGATGAAAGTTCAGTTGGCACCACAGTGGCGTCACCGGATTTGCCTATTGCTTTAAGGAAAGGGAAACGTGCTGCTACGTTGGCACAAACCGATAGAGCAGGCTTGGTGCACAACATCGATAATTACGCATCATATGAAGCTCTGTCTCCTTCATACAAGGCTTTTGTTGCATCTCTCCAATCTACTGCACTTCCAAGAGATTGGAAGGCAGCCAAGCAGGATCGGAAGTGGTTTGCTGCTATGAAAGAAGAATTGGATGCACTAAGGAAGAACAAGACCTGGGAACTCACTAGTCTTCCTAGAGGAAAGAATGCAGTCAGTTGTAAATGGGTCTATACCGTGAAGCAAAGTCCTGAAGGGAAGATAGAAAGATATAAAGCAAGATTGGTGGCTAGAGGATATAGTCAAACGTATGGGATTGACTACGATGAAACCTTTGCTCCTGTCGCAAAGATGAACACAGTAAGGGTCCTGATCTCATGTGCAGCAAACTTTGGATGGCCATTACACCAGCTAGATGTAAAAAATGCTTTCCTTCATGGAGATCTACAAGAAGAAGTTTACATGGAAATTCCTCCAGGCCTAGCTTCAGCTGAAACTGAAGGTAAAGTGTGCAGGTTAAAGAAGGCGCTTTATGGGTTAAAACAATCACCTAGAGCTTGGTTTGATCGATTTAGAAGAGCTGTGTGTGAGATGGGATATAGCCAGTGTAATGGTGACCACACTGTATTTTATAGACATTCAACCGAGAAGATCACAATTCTAGCTGTCTATGTGGATGATATTATAATCACAGGAGATGATGCAGTGGAGATAACAAGGGTGAAGAGTTGTTTGAGCAAAGCCTTTGAAGTCAAAGATCTTGGACATCTTAGATACTTCCTTGGAATAGAGGTAGCAAGGTCAAAGAAGGCATCTAACAGTTGATGGTTACAGTGATGCTGACTGGGCGAGTTGCTTGGACGATAGAAGATCAACCTCTGGTTACTGTGTTTTTGTTGGAGGAAATTTGATTGCATGGAGGAGTAAGAAACAAGCAGTAGTATCAAGATCAACTGCAGAAGCTGAGTACAGAGCCTTGTCTCTGCTTAAGTGAGATGCTATGGGTAAGAAATCTTCTAAGTGAGTTGAAGGTTCTAAAAGAAGAAGGACATCTGAATGTATGGTGTGACAACAAGTCTGCGATCTGCATTGCAAATAATCCAGTTCAACATGACAGGACAAAGCACATTGAGATTGACTGATTCTTTATTAAAGAGAAGCTTGATGCTGGAATTATCAAGATTGATCATGTGAGCACAGGGCAGCAAATTGCTGATTGTCTGACGAAAGGTTTGGCTCCAAAAGAGTGTGATCGAGCTTGTGACAAGATGGGAATGATCGACATTTATCACCCATCTTGAGGGGGAGTGTTGGACTGTTTTGGGTTGTGTTCCCTACTGCAGCCTGTCTAGCTATTCTGGCCCATGTGGCCCATTAACTCTAGTGACCCTGAGGGGTAACCCTAAGACTAATACAACAGGAGGGCTGGCGGCTGCTTCTCGGGTTAGCTACTCTCAACTACTACACTTTTGCTTCTCTTTCCGACACTCCCTCAGTCTCAATATGCAGCTCGCCGGTGCATCATCTCCATTGTGAAAATTTCATGAAACTCAAATGAAACCATGTATTCTACTGATGGTTCAAATAACTTGGCACGGAAAAAAGGCGCTTGCGTCGTCCTCCCTAGGGCGACTCGGGGGGCGACTAGGGTTCCGCCATGCCGCCACCCCCCACCTCCCCTCCCCTCCCTCGCCACCCGAGGAGGACGCCGGGAAACCCTGCGCAGTCGCCGGTGAAGGTGGCGGCGAGGATCTCGCTGTTCCGTGCTCTGCGCGGTGGCATCTGGTCTCCAGGGCGGCGACCCTGGCTGGTGAGACGACGGCGCCGTGGCGGCAGGCGTCGTTCGTAGGTGTTGGTGGCCTGAGGCCTTGGTCGCGCGGGCGACGAGGCACCAACGGATTGAAGCTGTAGCGCGCTCTCCTCCCCCGTCCTGACTTCAGATTCGGCAGGTACGGCTTCTCCCCCACTTTCAGGCTCTGTCCTCCTTGTGGCACGGTGGCAGTGGTCCCTGCTGTCCGTGATGGCGGTGGGTTGGTGTTGCAGGGGCGGGACCGGGGAAAACCTTCGGCCGGCGGCCTGGTGGCGGCGATGCCCAAGGGCGCCGCTTTCCTCCTTGGAGGCACAGTCGTGGTCCCTCCCTCTCACCCCCCGACCCTCTCCTGAGCGAAAGCTCAAAATCCATCTGGATGGGGCGGCGCCGTCCCTGTTTGCGTCGTGTTCTCCTTGGAGACGTCACCTGGGGAGTGTGGTCTTGGGCGAGGTGTGCCTTTGGTGCGGTGGTGTTGGGCGGTGCTGCTGGTCCGACGTCGTTGGACCGGACGAGTGACGCGACCACAGCGAACCTGCGCGAGCGACCAGCAGCGACATGCGCGAGCGACAGCAGCCGTTACGAGTGCGTTGATAGGCTGAGAGCTAGCTAGCTCCAACGATTGGAGGCATGATTGCTTTTTTAATTTTGGTCAGTTAGGGATACATATATTAAAAAATATGTTTATGGTGTTCTATTTTAGCGCGTCTGACAAATCTCTCATCGTCCTATAAATATATAAATATATTGTACTAACCGTTTTATCGGTTTGGACTTTTGGAATAAATTCATTAGAGTCGAGAGGTTTCGATTTCAAGACGTACTCATGCAGAAATAAAATATTCTACGGCCTACACTGAATCCACGTTAAAGAACTAAAATATGTTGCACTACCCCATTTACTTAGTTCGGACCTTTAAGATAATAAACTCAATAATTTATAACAATTATTAGTCACAAGAAATAATTAACCATTGGCATATTGGGACAACTCAACACTGGTTTTAGGAGTATATGGTTTTATATGCCCCCGGGCCACTAAATATTTGTTATTTATTTTATTACAATGATACCTTATTTTATAGGGTTGCCCGAAGACTTTAGCTCAAAATAAGAATGGCCTCGTCGACCAATGCATGTGTGAACAATTACCTTTTTATTTACAATCTTTATTCAATAATTGAAATTTCTTCTTTACATCTTTAGAAAAAATTGATGTTGAAATGCGGGGTAATTTTTTAGTTGCGGCATACCCTTTAGTAAAATCCTGGGTCTGCCACTGCGTTGGGATGGTGGTCGAGTTGTGCGCGAGTGGAGGGAATCGTGGCAGCTTCTTGTTCGGCGTCGACATCTCACCGTGAAGATTGACGGGTGCCTTGTTTGGTCTCTCTCCACCCCGATGCCTCTGTTCGCCATGGGTCGGCGCCCTCAAGTCTGGGCGAGAGGGGAAAGGGTGGCGAGTTCTCCGAGCTTCAAGTCCGAGCTTCTCGAAGATTGACGGGTGCCTTGTTTGGTCTCTCTCCACCCCGATGCCTCTGTTCGCCATGGGTCGGCGCCCTCAAGTCTGGGCGAGAGGGGAAAGGGTGGCGAGTTCTCCGAGCTTCAGTTGTCCTGCTCAGCCACGGTGGTGTGGGTGCTCTTCCTTCGCCGTCCCTGCTTCTCCGCGTCTTCGTCTGGCAGCTTGGGCCCAGCGTCGCTGTTAAGCCCTTGGTGGTGGTGGTAGTCTTTCGGTGGCGTGGCTGCTTTCTTCCGGTCCGGCAATCTTGATATCCGGTGAACTCTCCTCGACACTGGACTCTGGACGGTACGGAGCGCCTTTCGAGCCTGGGCGAGGGACAGGGGTCCTTTCGGTGGCGAGGATGGCGGAAGCTGGGTCCAAGTGCGTGGTGATGAAGACGGCATCGTGTTCTTGTGGTGCTCCCGACTTGGCCTCGGTCGCCATGGTTCTTGTTAGTTTAGCTAGGTTTTAGCTTAGGCGTCTCAAGCTGTTCTAAATTGTTGTATCTTTTGTTTGCTTGGGGCGTCTGATGCTTGTAAAGCTGTTTTTCAGTATGTTGTTCTTGCCGTTGTGTACTATGGGCTTTGTTAATTTAAAGCTGGGCATTTGCCTTTTTTCTAAAAAAAAACATGTATTCTACTCCCTCTATTCCTATGAATAGAGCGTAATTTTCTTGGCTCGTGGATTAAGAAAGTCAACTGTAGGTACCCACCAAAATCATGATTTTCAAGCAAGTCAACTGTAGGTACCCACCAAAATGCTCTTGTTGCTCCAAGTTTATGGTTTTATCTCCTCACTGGGAGCTGGAATTGCACGCTCCTGCCCTTTTTCACATCGTACAAGCTGTCAGGAAATTGCCCAAAATGCCATTAAAGGGATCAGCAGGAATAAATAAGAACCTTAGTAGGTCAATGAGGAATTTCCAAAGTTTCTGCTTAATTTGGAATGATAAAAATATTCTGGACTTGATTGGGAGTTCGAGCTTTTGATGCCACTTCGTTATGTATACTGCAGTGTACAGTCTGCGTGAATGCATGGACTATGTGCTTATATCCATTTCATGTAGTCTTCTTGTGGACATGTGCTCAGGAAAAATGAAATAAAAAGGGATTCATGCATTAATGACAATTTATTTTCATGGAATGTGTATAATATGACACTTAAGAGCTGATTTCTCGACATTGACCATTGAACCTGCCTAGGTTAGTATTGTTTACATAAATCACACTGATAACTTTAACCTTGTGAGTTGTGACGATATGTTTAGGGGATGCTCAACTCTCCTAACATCCACATATATTAGATTTTGTAACGACCTTTACTGTATATGTCCTTAAATTAATGAAAAATATCCAGTAATCTTATGTTCACATTTCGATCTATATTTTCAACTCGGAAACTGTAGTGAAGGGGTAAAGTGAACTGATCTCAAAGATTAGGGTTGAAAACTGTACATTTTTCAAGATTGTAAACTGTACATTTTTTCTTCCTGCAATTGGATAAATGCAACTGCATGCAATTCATGCGAGATCAAAAAATGCCACTGCAATTTCCAACTTCTGAAAAATGCCACTTCCATTTTTGAATACATATAGAGATTCCACTGCAGCCATTTTAGCTCACCTTTGGTCAGTTTGACAAATTTTCGACAATTTTCCACTGCAATTTCCAACATTTGGTCAAAATTGAAGAAAATATGATGAACATTTGACAATTTTTTGACCAAAAGCGAGCTAAAATGGCTACGGTGGCATCTGTAGATCTATTCAAGAATTGGAGTGGCATTTTTCAAAAGTTCCAATTTGCAATGGCTTTTCTCGTTTTGGCATGAATTGCAGTGTCATTTATCCAATTAACTCATTTCTTCTAATTCTTTTGAGGGAAAGCCATCATGGCAACTTTATTGAGTCCAAACACAAGTTTGCCCGCCCTGTACATGAGCAGCAAGAGTATGAGCTACGGTATTGATCTCTCTATAGGAATGATACAAAATTATCTGCTCACAACCTCTAGCTAAAAAAGTATGTTCCTCAAAGATAGTAGAAGCTTCAGTAGCTGAAACACCACCATCATGCATTGACTGGATTACTTCCATGCAATCAGAATTGACGAGCGTCTGGGAACATCCAGTTTGACTCGCTAGGATTAACTCATCCTTTAGAGCTCTAGCTTCTGCTGTTGACATCGATGCAACATGGGAAATTTGGCTGTTGCTAGCCGTAAAAACCCTCCTTTCTCATCTCTAATCATGGTGCACGTGGCTCCAACTTCCTTCTCCAGACAGAACATCTCATCGATGCTCAGTTTAACATAAACTCCCTTTTGTTTAGACCATCCACTCCGTTTAATATTCACCTTTGGGTTCAAAGCACTCCCATAATTTAGAATCTCTGGTTTGCAATCTTACTCGATATCAAACTTACAGTCACACCTGCGCATTTCTATCCCAGGTTGTCCAGGCTACACTTCTAGAAGATGTTGGTTATGATCTTGCTGTTGATATCTGGAGCCTTGGTTGCACAATTATTGAGATGTTCACAGGCAAGCCTCCTTGGAGTGGTTTTGAAGGGGTAAATAATCTTAACCTTTCCCCTTTTTAGCAAAACTAAGCTGTGTGTTATAGCTGGATAGGTTAGCTCTCTTCTCAAATATTTCTGAATGATGATAATTGTTCAAATTGACACATTAGCCAAATTAAAATTCATAATGGTGAAGTTATGTATTTTACAATTTGCGTACTTGCCCCTCCCGGGATTCTAAAGCAATGAATCTGCTTTTCTGTGGCGCAACAGCCTGCTGCAATGTTTAAGGTGTTGAATATAGACCCACCAATTCCAGATAATTTATCATCAGAAGGGAAGGATTTTCTGAGAGGCTGCTTCAAGAGAGACCCAGCCGAGAGACCTACAGCAAGCGAACTGCTTGAACACCCATTCATCCAAAATAGAATGGAGCAATACAGTGCTACTAGAATGGAGCAATACAGTGCTACTAGAATGGAGCAATACAGCCAGATAGTTACTGTCCTAGAGTACCTGATAGATAGTAAAGAGATCACTGCAAAAGTTTGGGATACTTGTGCGGATGAATCCGATAAAAGTCACACAGAGTCGGCACTGAGTGGCGCCATTACCAATCACCCATGCGCTCCAATAATCAGAGTACAATGTGTAGATCCGATTTTTGATGGTGAGGAGGATATGAGTGCCGTCTCACAAGAACAAGAACACTGGACTCTAGAGAGACAACATGAGATACAAGAGGAATTGATTGATCCTCTTCCTGAACTTCTTATTTCCACTCTAAGCACACAAACACAAATGAGAGATGGAGGGCAGAATGAAGGCGCAGATAGATCAATTGAGGTGCCAACACAAGAACAAGAACATTGGACTCTAGAAAAAAGAGATATTCAAGAGGAATTACTTGATCCTGTTCCTGAATGTCTTTCCACTACAAGCACACCAACATCAACAAGGGGCGGAGTTCACGGTGAACAAATAGAAGGATGCTCGCCTGATTTTTTTTTGGGTGGTCAGGAGCGATCTCCTCGCTCCAGTCAATTGGGAAGTCCTGCTCTTAGATCAAGATACCCAAGTGCACCTCCATCACCAATGCATCCAAACTTGTTCCCAAGGATCCACATTTCTCGTCCTGAGGGCAATGAGAGTGTCGGTTTCCACCCATTGCCTCTCCATCCCGTTTCTATGAGCCCAAAGCGAACAAATTTTAGCCAACAGTCAGTCCCAAAATTTGAGACACCCTCGATGGCTAGTCAGTGGCAAAAAAGGAAGCTCATCGGCAGTGGCACATATGGATGTGTATATGAAGTTACCAATAGGTACGTTGCATGCATATGCATTACAATAATTGTTTCATTTAAATTTTCAGCATTCCCTCACAACAATGTACAGGTATACTGGAGCTCTTTGTGCCATGAAAGAGGTTAACATAATTCCTAATAATGCAAAAACAGTTGAGTCTCTGAAGCAATTGGTACAGGTCCGGCCATACTTATGCTCTTTTTATTTATTTCAGAAGACTGTATTCTTGTTCAATGTGATTATTTAAAAATGTTCTATTATTGTTGAGGATTAAACATCATAATTTTGCTTATGCTCACATTTGGGTTGCCTTCATTTTACTACTTTGCAATACTTTTCATTTTTCTGGAACCTGGCTGTACACCATTATTTTTAGTACACTATCTAGGGATCATGCAAATACTGCACTTCCTCTGACTGCTCATCAACTTTGTTTCAGGAAATTAAATTTCTTAGCCAACTTAAGCATGAAAACATAGTGCAGTATTACGGCAGTGAAACTGTAAGTACTACTTGCCACAGGGTGTGAATTTACTGTGCTGCATAAATGCATCTAACGTTTATTTGGATACCTTGCAGAATGAAAATAGATTCTACATATACCTGGAATATGTATATCCGGGTTCAGTTAGTAAGTACATTAGCCAACATTGTGGTGCAATGACGGAATCAGTTGTCTGCAACTTCACTCGACATATCCTTAAGGGTCTTGCTTACCTACATAGCCAAAAAATTATGCATAGGTAATGTTTTTTGTTCATTTTTTCCTTTTTTCAATCTGACAATGTTTGCCCATTGGCTGTTTCTTACCTTAATGAACCAAACCTTTTTATTCAGTCCTTCACATGAACTCTTTTTATTTCCATATACGAATTGATAGGCTGCTGCCCTCCGAACTTTATTCTATATTCAGTTAATTTTGTTTTCTTGAGCTTCTTGTATAGCTCTATCCACATCTTAAGGGCTGATTTTAATCCCAATATTTTCTGTTAGCAAGTATTGGTTGCAGAAAATGACACATAGATATAGCTATAAATCATTATGCTTTTGCAGGGATATCAAAGGAGCAAATTTGCTTGTTGATGTCAATGGTGTGGTGAAACTGGCTGGCTTTGGTATGGCTAAGCATGTGAGTTTCACTTTGTGTCTTGGCCCATAACTTTATTCTAGTACTCTAATGCACATAAGTATTCGATAGCCATTTTATTCCTGATTTTTTTTTTGTCTAATGTAAGCTTATAGTTGTCCCTTGGAGACAATAATACTATCGCCATGTTATTTTTAGCGCAATGTGAGAAGGATTAGACAAAAACAAGTAATCATCGTATTTATTTAAGCACTGCATTATGGAGAACCGAGCATTGTGTATTCCACGAGCTTTTCAGCATATTTTGACGTTTGATGCTTGGTAAAACATTTCAATATTTTTTTGGTTGGATTGGTTAGTTTAAGATTCAAACTAGTTTTCCTTGTTTTCTACGGAGCTACTTTTCTCACTAATTTCTCTGAACTGTTTCTTCTTTTCAGTTGAGTACTGCGGCTCCAAATCCTTCGCTGAAGGGAATACCATACTGGATGGCCCCCGAGGTGTGAACTGGTTATTCTTCATATTGATCATCATTTTACTCTTTCCTCCATTTGGTTGCAGAAAAGTTAATATCAGATTGTCAAGCGCAGTAGGCATGGAAAATTACTGCCGTGCAGAAACTAGTTTCTTTTTGCTATTGTAGTTATTTTCTGGCAGCCAGAAAAAAAATGTATCATGATTTCCGTTTGATACCATGCATTGCATTTATCCACTGCATTGCTGTTTCAGATTACTCAGGAAACATATAAATGAATTACGCCTTTTTTGGCCATGCCAGTGCTCATTCAAAAGCTTCCAGGCTGGAGCTGGAGATTTTAGACCAGATAGGATCAGGGTCACCTCCACTCTGAAGCTTCTTCAAGAAGTTTGAGCTAGCACCACTTTTTGAAAGCCAAAAACACTTCTAGGCCTTAAATGGTTCCATAAATTTCACATTTTGTTAGGAGGAAAAACTATCAGCGGGTGATCTTTTGATGATCCCACCTAACTGGGAACCTCAAGAATATCGGTTTCGTCCACCTATAATCCAGTGATGGGCTTTGCTCTTTATAGATCAATCCGGCTCCCAAAACTCATGGCTACCCACAACTTTGATGGCAATTGCAATGCAGTCATCAGCTTGCTGCGTCCCCCCTGCCATGTACGATTGACACGCCTACTCCATACCTTGAGTTGGGTCTCTTAATTTTGGCTACTTCCAAGTATTAAGGATGATGGTGACATCATCGCACTCCCCAATGCAACATGGGAAATTTGGCTGCTGCTAGCTCCAAAACCCCCCTTTCTCATCTCTAATCATGGTGCCCGTGGCTCCGACTTCCTTCTCCAGACAGAACGCCGCTTCGACGCTCAGTTTAACATAATCTTCCTTTTGTTTAGACCACCCACTCCGTTTGATATTCACCTTTGGGTTCAAAGTACTCTCATAATTTAGTATCTCTGGTTTGCAATCTTAATCGATATGAGATCATTTAGTTTGAGTGGACGATTTAATGTAAAGTCATTAAAAGATTGTTCAGCCAAATTGTCATTTAGATGTATAGTTTTTTTTTGTTCTTGCATCTTGTTTTGTTCCATAGAACTGAAAGTTTCTACTCATTGTCATATGGCACGGTCACACCTGCACATTTGTATCCCAGGTTGTCCAGGCTACAGTTGTAGAAGATGTAGGTTATGATCTTGCTGTTGATATCTGGAGCCTTGGTTGCACAATTATTGAGATGTTCACAGGCAAACCTCCTTGGAGTGGTCTTGAAGGGGTAAATAATTTGAACCTTTCCCCTTTATAGCGAAATTAAGATGTATGCATGAGCTGGATAGGTTAGCTGGCTTCTCAATACTTTTTTTATCTATGAATGATGATAATTATTAAACTGACACATTAGCCTTATTAAAAATCATAATGGTGAAGTCATTTTTTTGAACATTTGCGTACTTGCCCCTCTCGGGATTCTAAAGCAAGGAATATCCTTTTTTGTGGTGCAACAGCCTGCTGCGATGTTTAAGGTGTTTTATAAAAACCCACCTATTCCAGAGAATTTATCATCAGAAGGGAAGGATTTTCTGAGAGGCTGCTTCAAGCGAAACCCAACTGAGAGACCTACAGCAAGCGGGCTGCTTGAACACCCATTTATCCAAAATTCATATCATGTCAGCCAGAACGCTTCTACACATTCACTTGCAGGAATTATGTCCCCAGTAAGCTTCCGTCTTCAGGCACAGTATCCTCCTGAGCTTCTTGATTTCAGTGCACGTGCATGACTTTTGCATGTTAATGACAGGATGCTGGACACTCTGCAAGAGAGAAAAGTCCAGTTGGTGGCTTGCTCGACGTGGGTCTAGCTCCGACGTCCAGTTCGGAAGGCAGACAGCCTGCCAGAGATCGAGAGGCTGCGTCGCAGGAAGGCATCGGCCTGGCGACTCAGGATGGCGGTGACTGGATTGTGAGGCCCGCTACAAGACGGCGGAGGTCAGATCATCTACGCACCGGCAGCCGCTCACGATCATGAATCTAGTCAATGTGACGCTATGTTGTGACCGGATCGAGATTGTAGCTGCAGTGGAGTACATAGTATCGTCGGCAATTCAGCAGTACATGGACAGTTGGGTGCCGAGCCACTGTGATTTGCCGGTGCCGTTAGGTAAGCCATGCCATTTTTACCAGGTAGGCTTCATATGGCTTGAGCCTACCCTCGAATTTTGCACAAAGATTGTCGAATATCCCTGAAGTCTTCCTAGGTTCAGGCAGTAGGAAGACTTCACGGATCAGGTTATGCATTTACTTTAAGTCTACTAAAACAATTGACTTGTTTATACTGTGTAAATTATGAATTGCTCTATGAAAAAGAGTTTTTTTTTTGTAGATTTGTAAATGAAAAAATGGTCACTACCATGACAAACATCTAGGGAACTTGTGTTGCTGTTACACAAAAGTCATTTTTGTCTGAGTGAATGTAATTTTGAGCCCATCCTCCGATTTTGTTCTAGAATCACCACTGGCTACGATTACCATGGTGCTGACTAAAGTACCTAATATGTTTTGGCAATCATACATTTTAATTATATTTTGTAGTTATGTGATATACCATACATTACTTTTGTATATGTGTCTCAAACTGAGATGAGAGAAAAAATAGTATATATTTAATATTTTATAAGCCACCCAAAGAAGTTGTCGAATCAACCCAAGCATAAGTCTCCAACCATGCTGCCCATGCATATACAGCTGAATCATACACACGAAGGTCTGGTAGATATCTTAGTCTCTCACTCATTGTGCATGAAATGATTTTAGCAGTACCCATGATACACATTACATTAACTGTGCATATGATGTGGATGTGGAGATGTACCGGAGAAGAAATAGCATCACAGTGACATTGTTTAGCTAGTTTTGGACGCTCCAGCTCAGCCTAATTTTTTACGAGCCAATTGAATAATGTGATAAGAATGGTAGCTTAGAATATGAAACAAAAGATGATGCATGAGATGAACTATTTATTTAGGGGTAGGCGTGCAGCATGGGGATTCGGATACGAAGCATTCACCAACTGACGGTATAATTGACAGATCCAAAATTGGAATTTGATCAAAATCTCATAGAAACATGAGGCTTGATATTGAAAATGTATAGCTGGTGGGTAAGAGTTCCAAGTTTAGTAGCCTTAATATTTATACATGGTGTTTCAGACCCTGACTAAATATTTTCAGTCTTAAATATCCCGAAAGTAAAAAACAAAACCGTACATATTTTAGTTTTAATTTTTTAATTGGTTTTTTAAATTGGTGAGCGAAAAATGTTAAACTACATCAAGCATATAAAATTGATAGCTAACCGAAGAAACTTAACATGTGAAATTACATATCCATAAAACCGGCAAACAGACCATGTAAATGATCAAGTTGATAACTGCAAAGTGTCGAACGATATGTAACGTGTAAGCACATTCAGCATAATTTTTCAAACTCGAATGGCAAAGACTACACATTATCTTTGGTTGTAAAATAACTAAAAATAAAAAAAAGGCTTGGGAGCCGGTAACGAGGTCATCACTGGAGCCGGCTTTGATGGAGATCCAGTGTTGGCGGCAACGCAGGGCCTGCCGCTAGCGCAGGGGTGCGGTCCGGCGAGTTTGTATGCGTGCGTTGGCAAGGTTGGAGCGGCGGCGTCGATGCACCTGGAGAAGGAGGCACGTGGGCCAACATGCTAGGCATAACCGATGCCGGAGTGGAGGGGGTCGGGAGCTCTCGTCGGGGATTCGCGGGGAGGCTTCCGTTGGGAGGTCGATCGCGTTGTGGAGTGTCACCGGCGCTCGCGAAAGAAACACCGTTTCGTCCTTTAGCGGTGGCAGTGCCATGTAATTAACACGAAACTGAAAAGGTGTGTTGAGTTGTTATGATTTGGATTGTTGATTAAATATTGAAATAATTGAAGAGTTAAAATTTAATGTATCAACACTACTCAATACATGTTTGTTTTTTAATAGTAGTAGAGATACAAGAATTGAAGACTGCAAAACCTAACAGAGGTAGGTTAAGATTATAATCATAAACTACCAAATATACCTAAACCGTAATACTCTATCAGACATATCTAAATTACGTTGCAGATTTAAGATAAGAATCTTTTATTAATCATTATAGATGCCCTAATCACATGCAAAATTAATTAAATATTGCAAATTAACTTAGAAGCGTGCACGTCCAGGGCTAGTCTTCTCCTCCAGGCCGACAAGCTGTAGTTTTCTGGACAGCGAACGGAAGAAATACAGGATATACCCATTGACTTCGCTCTCTTGCGGGCTTAGGATATATATCCATTAATTACATACAGTGTGTAGCATGGGATTCACTAGTGCAAGGTCATACACATACGACATACGTACAAGCCAACGGAACAAAGGAGCCAGAGAAGAAGAAACACAAACATGGGGTCTGGCCGTCTGGGTTATGCATTTTTGGCGTGCAAGCCTGCAAGCCCCAGAAATCTGGCATGATTTCCTCCTTGTCAATTTTTTCCATGCACACGTCGTAGAAAATTTTGCATGCGGTAACATGGGTGATTAATTGCGCCATCACGAGCGTTTGCAGCTCTGCACACTCCACGACACATGCACAGACGCCGGCCTAACTCTCGTCGATCCAGCTTCTCGCTCACACAAGCAACTCCGGCCGCTGCTCGAACCTATAAATACCCCTCGCTGGTAACCCTTCTTCTCCATCTCATCATCTACACTTCTTCTTCTACGACCTAACCCCACGCAGCAAATCGATCGAGTCTCGCTCTGACTTGTGGTTCAGCTAGCTAGCTGCCTCGAGTTTAAACCTCCATCAAATTAATGGGGTCTAGTGTGAAAGTGACTAAGCTCGTATCCTCCATGGCGGCTCTCGTGCTGCTCTTGCTGTTCAGCGCTACAGCCACCGCGAGCGATGCCAGCTCGGCTCCACAAAATATGTTCCTCCTCGACAACTACGGTGCCCGCGGCGACGGCCAGCAGGACGACACGCAGGCGCTGACCAAGGCATGGAACCTGGCGTGCTCCTCGTCACGGCCGGCCGTGCTGCTCGTTCCCAAGGGGAAGAGCTACCTGCTCAAGCCCATCACCCTCTCCGGCCCGTGCAAATCCACCGTCACCTTCACGCTGGAGGGCACACTTGTGGCTCCACCAAGCAGGTCGGCATGGAGCGACGACAATATAAATCACTGGATCATGATCCAAGGCGTCTCCGGCCTTACCGTCACAGGTGGTGGCACCATCAATGGCAACGGCGACATTTGGTGGAAGAACTCGTGCAAGACCAACAAAGCTCTTCCATGCACATCCGCTCCCACAGCACTGTCATTTCACCGGTGCAACAATTTGAAGGTGGATAACCTGAAAGTTGTTAACAGCCAACAGATTCATATCTCTGTTGAGGATTGCACCAACGTGCAGTTGGCCCGCCTGTCCATCACAGCGCCTGGCACGAGTCCAAACACCGACGGCATCCACATCACCCGGAGCACGGATGTTCAAGTTAGAGATTGTGTCATCAAGACCGGGGATGATTGCATGTCGATTGAGAATGGCACTCATAATCTTTTCGTCACCAAAGTTGTTTGTGGCCCTGGGCATGGAATCAGCATCGGAAGCTTGGGAGATGACAACTCCAGAGCCGAGGTTTCGGGTATAACAATTGACTCAGTACAGTTATATGGCACAACAAATGGTGCCCGCATCAAGACATGGCAGGGAGGAAGCGGATACGCCAAGGATATCACGTTCCAGAACATTGTCATGGACAACGTGCAAAATCCAATCATCATTGATCAGAACTACTGCGACTCGACTACGCCATGCAAGAAGCAGGAATCAGCGGTGGAGATTAGCAACATTGTCTTCAAGAACATTAGAGGGACAACCATTTCCAAGGATGCTATCAACCTTAGTTGCAGTAACGAGGGGTCATGCTTTGATATTGTCTTGGAGAACATCAATCTCAAAATGGAGGGTGGCAAGGGTGAGACCCAAAGCACGTGTCAGAACGCAAAATGGCGAAAAGCGGGAACTGTTGTTCCACAACCTTGTGAAGCCAAAAACTAGCAAGGGTGATTGGAATTGATAGGTTTGTTGAAGCATGCATAATGAAGTACAGAAAGTGCAAAACAGCTAGTGATATGTGTGCTACATAGTGCAAACCTTATTAGATGTTTACTAGTAAACATGAATATTATGTGAATAATTATATATGTATTTTTCGAAATGTTTCCAGTCACATTCTCTTCTAAATTCCTTTTTATATATATACATGAGAAACAGTGGATGTCCGCACCAGCCCGGCTGAGTATTTTTGTTTTTTGTCACCGAACTATCTTCCAAAAAAATATGTAAAAAAAACTATACAAGATGACATGACAACTTAAACTTACCCCGTATGACAACAGACAAATAAACGAGTATGGATATAACATGAAGGACTTGATCAAGGATGTGCGATAGTATTATCTATGCATTTTTTGATGGTCGATATCAATCGAATGGTCTATGGGGCACATGGTTTTCTAAGTTGTCTACGGAGATTCTTGGATTTACTAGATACTACTATTTTCGCTGGTGGTTAATTGTTAGGAGGGCCCTCAAATATTTGAAGTTGTGATTTCTTTCTCTCTTCGTGTAGTTTGCTTGTTGTATCTAGTGAATGTAAGTTGTAGTAGATAACAAGGACATCGTTTTGCCTCCACCCTTTTATTTAAAATATATTTTTTACGCATTGAGAAATGTAAAACAAATCAAAGAAAATTTTACGCGTACATGTCACCAAAAATTGATCTTTTTGTAGCTTGTGTAAAAGGACAAAGTTGGGGCTAAATTCAGACTTTTCATGACAATATGTGTGAAACATTTTTCAAAAAATTATGATTTTAAAATGGTTCTTTTTGTAAAGGGAGAATATACAACCGGGAGGAAAAATGAATTTCTGGTAAATTAGCATCGGTCCATCATTCAATTGTTTTTGGGATTTATTAATTTTGAAATCGGGTGCTCCTTTGAGTAAAAATAATATGATCGAGATAAGGACCACCTCGTGGTCCATGCCGAACATGTTATGGCGACTATGAATACTAATTGAGAACTGTAAACATTAACCCAGGTCTATAGTGTTAGACCTGATGGAGCTGATTATGTTTGTCTCCATACTGCACCGCAAGATATATACGAACTCAGGTCGTTGCATTGTAGACTGTTTGGCCAAACTACAATTCTCCTTTTAGAGCATCTTCACCGGGGGCCTCAAAAGTACCCCTAAAGGTCCTTTGGGGGCCGGAGACGAAAAACATCCACCAGCGGCACCCCCAAAGTCTCGTCCTGAGCGATTTTATGTCCGGCACCCCCTATAGGGCCTCTATACTTGGAGGCCCTCCAGTGGGTGCCGGACATCGACTCGGCCATGGCCCTGACAGCGCTGGCCCGCCCGTCATACACACGACGCGCCACGCCATTTTTTCCGAATGCAGTGTGATTCGCAACATTTTTTTAGATAATGGTGTGATTCGCACCATGACTAAAAGAATCAGAAAACCTAACCTAATCTAGCCTAGCCGAAGCGGCGGTAGAACTCGTCCCAGTCGTCGGTCGGCTCCTCCTTGACCTCACCGGCGTCTGGTCCGGTCGCCAGCGGCTCGGCTTCGTCGTCCGAGAGGACGACGATGCCAGCTTCACGCGCGGAGAAGGCCTCCGCGTACTCCATGGTCGTCGGCTGGACGGTATTGAAGGAGAGGCGCGTCGCCTCGGCCATCCGCGCCTGGAACAGTGCCTCGGCCTCCTCCTCCGTCATCTGGCGCGTAGGAGCGGCCAACGAGCACTCGCCGTCCTCCGTCTTCACCTTCTTCGTGCTGGTGCCGGCATGGGCCAAAATGGCGGGCCTAGTCCGGCGTGGTGTTGGCGCCGACCAGCTCGGCTCCTTCTTGACGGCGAGGGGGGGGGGGCGTCTGGCGCGATGCAGACGACGTCGTCATCGCCGAACGCGAGGAGGACCCGCGCGACGAAGCCGGTTTCGGCGTCCTCGACGCCGGCGCCAACCACAGGGCCCGCTGCGCGAGGGGGACGAAGCCGCGCTCGGTGAGGACGGCCTGGAAGTTGTTGCCGCCCCAACAGTGCCGGCGCCACTCCCTGTTCCACGCCGGCGGCTTGTACAGGCCGGGCTGGTCATCGATGGACGCCTGGCGCTCCGCGGCGAGAAGCGGGCGCCACCTCGGGCTGGTCACCGCGTACGCCGGGTCTTCGCGCTGCTCCGACGTCAGATCCAGACGGCGGGCGAGGATGAGCGCATCGAGCCCGACCCCTTCGTCTGGCAGGGGAGGGACGGCGTAGCCCATGGCGCTAGTCACCCACCGCCCTGGCAGGCGCATGCCCGGCGGAACGGGGATGCGCTCAGCCGCCATGAACTCGGCCTCCTCCAGCCGGATGTTGGTCTTCAACGGCGCCGCGCCGCCGCTGCCTCCGGCCTCGCTGTTGTGCGCCATTGCCGCCGGTGGAGGAAGAGGAGAGGAAGAGGAGGCGTCGGTGAGAGGGAGAGGAAGAGGGGGCGTCGGTGGGAGGGAGACGGAGACGTGGCTGATATAGCCCGGGGAGACACACCGCCGGCGGTTCCCGAGGCCATTTACTCCGGCTGACGGGCTGGTGGGGAATTCGAACGGTGGCACCCGCTAGGTGTTCGGCAATTTAGCGCCGTTTGGGGGTGGGCCTTTGGGGAGTGCCGCTGTGGTCGGCCTCTAAATGTTGACCGGACACATGTCCGGCACCCCCAAAGGAGGTCCAATTGGGAGGTGCCGAACACAGATTTAGAGCCCCGGTGGAGATGCTCTTAGATTCCATGCTCGTACCCCGGCCCGTATGTGCAGGTCGTTTGGCCAAACTCAAGAGCCGCCAGTCGGATCATGTGGTGTGCTTTTTTGGCCTCCTCGCTTCGGCTCTCTGTAGCACATTTTCCTTTTCTGATCGTCAAGGAAAGGAAACAGCCACCAACGGCACCCACCAAGGAGGCGGCGCACCAAGGCTGGGTGGCGGCGGATCCCTCTTGTGCATGGTCGGGGCGGTTGAAACTCGCCGGCATGAGATGCCTATGAGGCGTCGTAGGGAGCTCGCCGTCCCACCCCTAGGTTGGAACGGAGAAGGATAAAAGAAAAACAGGTTCTAGCGCTAGCGAGCATTGCAACACAGGTTCAATTAAGCGAAGGGGTACGCTGAGGTTGAGTTGCGGTCTAGCACGTCCACCAAATTAAACAGTTTCGATTTAAACTATCAACACAACTCAACACATGTTTGCTCTTTTAATAAGGTTGAGTTGCGCTCTTTCGAAACAGGCCGTAGCCCCCTATATAAATATAGCAACCAACCGATACAACCAACCGTTCTGAAATGCTGGGGCAGCAGCAGACACACACCCAAAGAAAAGAAAAGAAAAGAAAATAGAATGGAGACATAGGCGGATTGACTAAACGATGGTAACCCGTAACTGCTGCGCCCTCTCCGACAAAGTACCACCACTCTTCTAGCACCGAGTCGAAGAGTACCAAGCAGCACCCTCAAGAGGGAAAGCCACATTGCTGCCCGAACCAACGCATTGGTCCTATGGTTTCCCCCGGTACAAGGGGGCGGTGGACGAAAGGTAGCCACGACGCGCTTCAGGAAGGAAAGATGCCACCCGAAAGCGGCACCGCGTCGGTGTCGGACGAACCGATAAGGATTTTTCCCGAAAACCCCATCCACAACCCCGGACGATCCGTAGCACAAGAACCCCACGAAGACGAGCCTCGAATCCACCCGACTATCCGTCCACCAGCATGCGCCAAAGCGATCCTGACGCCACCATCGCCGTCTCACCGAAGTAGCTGTCCCGAGGTCTGCAAGACGGGGGTGAGGACAAAAATGAACTGTGGACAGCAGGACCGCGGTCGCGCGGGAGGGAACAACCTCCACCGCCGACCTCGGCGGTAGTCGACCGGACGCGGCAGCGGAGCACACCGGTCCTCGTCAGGTCCGGCCGGGCCAACCTGGCCCGTAAAGCCCCGCAGGGCACACCAGTCCAAATAGGGTCCAGCCGGGTCCAAAATGGGCCCGTGAAGCTCGCCGCCACGCTGCAACAAGCCGACCTTCGTCGCCGCCATCCCCTGCATCCTCGCCCTCACCTCCATCTGCAGAGCGCACCGCAGATCAGGACGGCCCGCCCCGACCCAGATGGGGCCCGAAGGGGCCCGATCTGGGCCACACTTACCGGCCAGCACCTCTGCAGTGCGCCGCCACCCGCTGCACCGCCCTGCACGCGTCGCCGCTGTCCCGCCACCACCCGGCCGGAGCCGGGCCGCCGCCCGAAGAGCACCACCGCCAGAAGGACAGAGCCCCGCCTCCATCTGGATCCAGCACGGGGAGAGACATTCCGCCGCCGCCGGCGCCACCCAGGCCGCGCCCGACAGCCCCTACCGGCGGCGGCGACTGGGGGGAGAGGACGGGGTGGGTTCTCGCGGTGGTGGGAGGGGAGATGGCGCGCCGCCGCCACGGGGGGCGACGGACGCGCGAGGGAGAGAAAGGACTGCTTTTTCTGTGGATTTGGGGATTTTGCGGACGGGGAGGGTTCTCGCGGTTGAGTTGCGATCTAGCACGTCCACCAAATTAAACGGTTTAGATTTAAACTATCAACACAACTCAACACATGTTTGCTCTTTTAATAGTAGTGTAGAAATGTATAACTTTGCCTTAAGTTGCATTTTCAATTTTTCAGTCTTCTATAAATTTCTTTCTCCCCTTTCTTAGGCCCTGATCCCTCTCACTCTCTCTGTCCATAACTAAAACTTCCAAGATCCGCTTCTTCCTCCTTTCTTGTTATATATTTTGAACGAACATTAACCACATCTGCTACGTACCTGTTCTCCTCTTCTCCCGCTCGTCTTCCTCGACTAAGATCGATCGATCAGATGCAACAACAGCATCCTAGTTCATCACGACTTGTTGATTGATACACTTCGCGGTCTGATCATACCATAACCAATCAAGGTACATGCATGCATTACCAAATTAATCGTTAATTGATGGGTGTTAATTTCTTGATTAAAATTGGTTTGTTTGTTCTTGATGTGTTGTAGGTTTTTTGATCGATCGTTGACGAAAACCATGGCAATCAAGGGCAACTCGGGGGAGTACAAGGCGCGGAGCCCGCTGGCCATGGTGGTCGCCGTCCTGTTGTGCTGCTTCTTCTACGTGCTCGGCGCCTGGCAGCGCAGCGGCTACGGCAAGGGCGACCGCATCGCGGTGGCGGTGACCCGCCAGACGGCCTGCGCCGACGCCTCGGCGGCCGGGCTCAGCTTCGAGAAGCACCACGCCGGCACCAACAGGACGACGTCCGGCCTTGGCGGGGCGCCGCCAACTTTCGCGCCCTGCGCGGCAGCGCTGGCTGACCACACCCCGTGCCACGACCAGGACCGAGCCATGAAGTTCCCGCGCAAGAACATGGTGTACCGGGAACGGCACTGCCCGTCGGACGGCGAGCGGCTGCGGTGCCTCGTCCCGGCGCCGCCGGGGTACGTGACGCCGTTCCCGTGGCCCAAGAGCCGCGACTACGTGCCCTACGCCAATGCGCCATACAAGAGCCTCACCGTCGAGAAGGCCGTCCAGAACTGGGTCCAGTACGAGGGCGCCGTCTTCCGGTTCCCCGGCGGCGGCACCCAGTTCCCCCACGGCGCCGACAAGTACATCGACCAGCTCGCAAACGTTGTCCCTTTCGCCGATGGCACTGTCCGCACCGTCCTCGACACCGGCTGCGGCGTAAGCCATTAATTCATTAAGAGGCTCTTAATCCATTCCATTCTCTCGCCCGCTGCCATTAGTTACTTGGATCCATGTGATACGTGCAGGTCGCGAGCCTGGGCGCGTACCTGGACTCCCGTGGCGTGATCGCCATGTCTTTCGCGCCGCGGGACTCGCACGAGGCGCAGGTGCAGTTCGCACTGGAGCGCGGTGTGCCGGCCTTCATCGGCGTCCTCGGCTCCGTCAAGCTCCCCTTCCCTACGAGCTCCTTTGACATGGCGCACTGCTCCCGATGCCTCATCCCCTGGTCCGGTAACGGTGAGCCAGCACTCGACGGCATGGCTTCCGGTGGCCGGTCGGTGCATCCATACACGCATGACATTGCCATGAGATTGATCGATAAAGCTTCGATGCAGACGGGATGTACATGATGGAAGTGGACCGGGTTCTCCGGCCAGGCGGGTACTGGGTGCTCTCCGGCCCGCCGATCAACTGGAAGGCCAACTACCGGAAGTGGGAGCGCACGGAGGAGGACCTCTCCGGCAAGCAGAAGAGGATCGAAGAGTATGCGGAGATGCTCTGTTGGGAGAAGCTCACTGAGATGAACGAGGTCGGTGTGTGGCGGAAGCGGACAGACACGGCCGCGTGCCCTGCCAGGCCGCCGGTGGCCCGGACCTGCGACGCGGCCAATTACGACGACGTCTGGTAATACAAATGCCACTACTAGTACACTCTTGGTCTGATATAAGAAGTTAACAGTGAAGATCCTCATCTTGGAATGAGCGGTACACGGCAAGAGTTGTACTGAAAAATGTTGGGTACAGGTACAAGAACATGGAGACGTGCATCACACCGTCCAACCCAGCCGCTGGAGAACAGCTCCAGCCGTTCCCGGCGAGGCTGAAGGCCGTCCCGCCGCGGATAAGTTCCGGCATCGTTCCCGGGTTCACCGTGGAATCGTACGAGGAAGAGAACCGAAAGTGGGAGAAGCATGTTAAGGCATACAGGAAGGTCAACTACAAGCTCGACACTGAGCGGTACCGGAACATCCTGGACATGAACTCTGGTGTGGGTGGCTTCGCTGCGGCCATCTTCTCCCCCAAGTCTTGGGTCATGAACGTCGTGCCCACCGCCGCCGAGCTCTCCACCCTTGGAGTCATCTACGAGAGGGGTCTCATTGGCATCTACCATGATTGGTAATTAATCTCTCCTTGCCTACCTTCATCTGAAACATCATGCGAAGAAATTGTAATTGATTTCTGCTGCTTCTTCTTCAGGTGTGAGGCATTCTCTACTTACCCAAGGACATACGACCTCATCCATGCCAATGGAGTATTCAGCCTCTACAGGGACAGGTGAATCACTCAGAGAAATGAGTGCCCGTCTCAAAATGCTGTCAACGGATGTGCCTTTCTGACAATCTGATGGTTGAATCAGGTGCAAGATGGAGGACATCATGCTAGAGATGGACCGGATGTTGCGCCCCGAGGGCACCGTGATTCTCCGGGACGACATCGACGTCCTGCTACAGGTTCAGAAGGTGGCAATTGGGATGCGGTGGAAGACGATGATGGCGAACCACGAAGACAGCCCACACATCCCGGAGAAAGTCCTTTACGCCGTCAAGCGGTACTGGACCGCAGACGGCGATGAGAGTTCCGAAGAAAAGAAGGGAAGTTCGTCTGAGGGCAAGGGCTCAGAGGTATGAAATGGTGAGTAAGCTGATGCTGGTGCTGATGGTCAGCACTGCAGCTCAGGAAGCAACCTGGTTTGGTTGAGGGAGCAGCAGGATTTGGATACCCATGTGATACAAAGTTCTTGCGAATTTTCTAGAGTGTAGCAAGGAGATCAGCAGGTCTACTCCTTTGATCACATTTGTCGGAACAATTTTCTTACTTTTTGGAGACGGTCGAATGAACAATTCTAATGTTTGATACAAGAATTAAGCGTTTCTGCCTGAGTGTGACAGCTTTCAGAATGGTGTGTTATTAAGAAATTGCATTTTGACGTTATCGTTTTTTATCTCAGTGTTCAAGTTTGAACTGTTATTTTCATAATCATAAGGTATGACAAGTTGCAGATATTTACTCACTGAAGACTGAAATAAGTTAGCAATCGGAACACTCGGGGCACACGGGACTGTTGGAATAATCCTGTGCGTCACCCTCTACCCAGTTCTAGAAATATCTACCATCAGCACAGCTCTAGAAGCATCTACGTTGTACTAGTACTATTTGACTACCATAACTTAGTAGCTAAGCCAGTAGCTAGTAGTAGTCTCTAGAATACACATAAGCTGTAATCTGGTAGAAGGCACTAGATGGTAGGAGTAGATATTTTCCTAGCTAGGTCGGTTTGTGTAGCCCTATAAATAGGGCATGTACCCTTCGGTGTAATCAAGTTGTGGAGAACCTTGTAAGTCAAGATGTAGCCTCAAGCATATGTATGATATATAGAGCATATATGTGGTCTGTCATATATGCATATGTGTTAGTGTTTGTGAAGCACAACCATATAAGAAGGGAGCTAAGTGATTTAGCTTACAACAAGGACTACAGTTATGGACAGATACCTTAAAATTGCTTATTTTCACTTCAAACTAGAAAATCCTATCTGTGCTGTTTTGTAGTCTAGTGATCCATCTTACAGTTGAGAACCTCAACGAAAATATATCGCAGACTAGCGAGTTCTCTAAATTACAAATTTTACTAGCCTGCAACAAATTTGTATCCAAACATAACTGTATGTTATTTGAATCAATACTTAAAATACAGAACAACTGGTAGGTCTGAACCTGTGAGGTGAGTAGGTTCTTGGTATTTACAGGAAAGCTGTTATCGCCAAGCAACACCGTCAACTAGCTAACTGGCTTTCACTATCTTCTAATTCCTGGAGCACCGCCGCTTCTGCTTTCTTCTTGTGAAGCCCGTGGAAGGCTGAGGCGAAGCTGTCCAGGCAAGGAAGCAGCCAAGCTCGAAGAAGGAGGTGGGTTGCTTCTATGTCGGGAACATTCTCGGTCCAGTGATGCTGACATCCCTGGGAACAGCTGGAGCTCCCGAGGCCGTGGTGCAACCTGACCAGAACCAACAGACTGATAGAGTTGATTCTGCAGTGGAGATGGTGTGTTCGTTGGGTGCGCCGCCATGGTGCTTAAATTAGAAGCATTGCCCAATATATGATGTCGTGTCGGTTGAGTTGCTAAATTAGCGCGGCTGCTCCCTATTGGATGTGGCATCCCAAGGCTGCTTGGATTAAGGCTGTTGTTTCTCATCCTTGCACAAAGCTCATTCTGTAGTTCTATTATTTGGGCTTTGAGTGTAGCATTCTCGTCTTGCAGATCGTTCTTCTCTGAACCGACCTGTTGATGAGTGTAAATTAGGCTTAACAGTTAACAGTGAAGGTAATGAACTAACCTGAAAGTAACGACTATGAACATTTGATAAATCGAGCAAGCAGCAGTACTGTAGCAGTTGCAATCTCTAATTGGAAAGGAAAGATCTTATTGGAAATTATTTTACATATCAGTTAACTGCAATGAAGGCATTTGCTACAAGTACAGCAGATCCTACATGTTCTTTTGGAGGCAAAGCAGTAACACACATGCTAGATGTTCATCCTTGTAGTGAAGGAGGACGCAGTTATCATGTAAGGCATATTTGTGTTCCAAAGGTCTTCATTGACCCTTTTGGCCCCTTTTGGAGTTGGTCTATAATTCGTTTCCATTGGTCAAGAAACACAAGAAACCATGGCACATACAATATGTTTAAGTTTTGAGCAGAAGTATATAAGCACTCATATGTTGAAAACTCACATATTGGCGCTCACTTAGAAGAGTGCGTTGTTCCTTTCTAAGAGATTCTACTTGAGAAACCAAATCTCTCAGTACCCGTGCAGTATCGCCCAATACTGTGGCTTTTCCACTATTTTGTCGATCATGATCTGTCATAGAATAATTATGTCTATCAGAAAAATAATATGAGTAAAATATTCTTGTACAAGCAACAACAATAAGCATGCAGAAATGTAAACGTACAAGCCAATACTGAGTACTGGATACTGACGCCAATGGACAAATTGCATACAAAAGGAGAGTGCTAATAATGGCTTTTCGACATTTTCATAATGACTAATAAGTAATAACATCCTTTTATAGGGTCTAAACTCAGTCAACTTCTCCCTTCAGAATTGTGTTCTCGGAGCAACATGTAGTGGACCACTCAAAAGTGAGCTTGGAAGAAAGCAGGAAAGCCAGCCCTTCACATGGGAATATTTAGCAATTTCAACAAAATGGGACCCATGCAGACTTTTAGAATCCTAGAAAGGATTGCCAGGATAAATAGTGAGATGATTTCACCGAAAATAAAAACAGGAAGATGGTGGTGCATACTACGTGCTCAGCCTGTGCATGCCTATGACAAAACAGCAGATGATTAAAGACAGGAATCAACATATGCTATTTTAGTTGCCGCACCAATGCTATGAATGGTGAACGGATACTACAGATCAGATACGTTCGAACACTACTAATAATACATGACCTAATTTTTAAGGTTTACCTTTGTCCTAGAAAGGATTGCCAGGATAAATAGTGAGATGATTTCACCGAAAATAAAAACAGGAAGATGGTGGTGCATACTACGTGCTCAGCCTGTGCATGCCTATGACAAAACAGCAGATGATTAAAGACAGGAATCAACATATGCTATTTTAGTTGCCGCACCAATGCTATGAATGGTGAACGGATACTACAGATCAGATACGTTCGAACACTACCAATAATACATGACCTAATTTTTAAGGTTTACCTTTGTCCTCTCCAGGATTTATATATAGTGTATTGTTTGAAGGTTGCCATCAAGTAATTAAATGGGCATATGAGTCCAAGTGGACGGAACAGAATTAAGTAATCTATGTGCAATAATTGGTATTTTTCTCAAAAGGGGAAAATTAAATATTTACAGATGGTCATTGATTAATGATGCAATGTACTAACCTAGCATACTTCTCAGCTCAACGAAAAGGTCATTCAACTAGTCACGCTTAAGTTTCCCTCGTTCAGCTTTGTGATTTTTCTTTGGAGCTTTTCCTGGGATCTTTTGTCGGGACAGCTGCACCAAACAAAATCTTCATAATAAGAAAAAAAATTATACAAGGAGGAGGTAGCATATTAGAGGAAATTAAGATGTGAAAATAATGACCATCCAATGGTTCAGAATAATATGAAGGTGCAAATTTACGAATGTGGCCAACTTCAAGAAATTGACAGAGAATATAGCTAAGAAACTCTGTGTTGAAATATATTCCCTACCCTGTTCCACTACTTTAGACTTTTTGGTGAGCTGGTCGGTGCATGAATTCAGAATAGTACCAGAGCAACAGGTCTAAAGTTTAGGACCCGGCCGACCATCCAATTCAATACTTACTCTGAAAGATATTCTAATATCAAAGTAGCATGAAACATATCTGAATATTCGAATTTCTCAACAACACTGAAGTTTTCAAATTCAAAGAATAGTCAATTTATTAACAACTCGCGATACACTTATACCTGATATCTATGCAGCATACACTAGAGTTCATACAGGAAATGCCTAACTGCAAGTCTTTATGGCAAGTACTGTCCCAGCATTCATCCGGTTGATCACAGCATAAAGGAGCAGGGGTCAAATTGCAGAACCATGTCCTTACCTTCCTGTCTTAATTCCTAAATAATCCTTAGTTCTAGAATAATCCTTCTATTTATGTTTCTATGTATAAGAAGCACTAATCTCTTGGATTTATCCATTTGTGCTTTGTACATATAACATTTTTCTTTTTATCATGGTGTCAGCTCAGAGAACATAATCCAAAATAATTGGGAAAACATAGCTTCCAGTGGGCCCATATACCAAAATCATTAGACGATCTAGCCCTGACATGATGCAGATGCAAATGACTTCTCAAAATAATCAGGTAAAGCTAGAATCTATTGGAAAAGATGAGCCTCCTCAGCTATAAGAATCAATGAAGAAGTAACACATAACTTATGGTCCTTTAACAGGTTAGCAAACAACTATACTTGGAAATGAAACTGCTCAGCATGCAGCTTTATGGTTATCAAACAAATATAGAACATTAAGAAGAGAACTAGGTTAAAGTAAGAGGATGGTCACAAACGACTGAAGGAGGCAAGTTTCAGCACATTTAATTAGTATTAGCGAAGCACTGTCGCAATTTAAACTTTTGATGTACCAACTGGGAGTGATGCTCGCTTTGATTAGTGTTTTCTATGCTGGTTAGGTCAAATGGATATGACGAGGAGACTGTGATCGCCGGATGTAGGTTAGCGATTGTTCCTTGACAATAACCCAAGATAAGAGGAAGTGACTAACAAAAAATCCAGCTGTCTATGGAGCTGCTCAAGATGATTTCAATGCTGACTTTTTACGTGAGCTCGTTAATCTTGCAATTTTAACTTGCTTCGATTTGCGCACGAGAAAAGTAAAGGTCGTTTTGAGAGCCATTGGCCTTTCTTATTTAATGCTATCATCGACAGCTTAGATCTTAGAGAGGTGTCAATGGTTGGTAGGCAGTACACATGGGCTAACAGTCTCCCTGATCCGACATACGAAAAACTGGACCGCGTGCTAATGTGCACCGACTGGGAAAACAAATACCCAATGGTGACGGTTCGCGCTCTAGAACGTATTGAGAGATTGTCTGATCATGCTCCTATACTTCTGAACACGGGAACGCCGCGTCCTATATGTAGAAAACCGTTCAAATTTGAACTTGGTTGGTTACATAGGGAAGGCTTCCATGATATGGTTAAGAATGTATGGGAAACACCGGTAGCGAGACGTTCACCAATTGAGAAATGGAATAACAAAATGCGTGCATTACGCAAACATCTTTCTGGGTGGGCACGTCATGTTACAGGTATTCTTAGGAAAGAAAAGTAACGGCTGTCAACCATTATTGATGAGCTTGAGGCCCTCGCGGAAGTGCGGTCGCTATCTACACATGAGATTGAACTGAAAAGTCAATCCAATGCGCAAATAGCCAACCTACTACATGAGGAGGAGCTCAAGTGGTATCAACGGTCCAAGTCGCAATTTCTTCTTGAAGGAGATTCGAATACTAGATACTTCCATAGTGTTGCTAATGGCAGACATAGGAAGAAACGTATTCATTCTCTTGTCCATGAGGATGGAAGAATTGAAGGCCATGAACAGCTTAAGGCTTACATTACTAATTATTATAAAAATCTGTTCGGCGAACCTGATGAAGGTAACTTCACAATGGATGAAGCCAGAACGGAGGATATCCCCCGGGTTTCTGCTCTGGAGAATAGCCTACTTACAGCCCCCTACGCTGAGGAGGAAGTAAAAAATGCCATTTTCCTTATGGAACATAACAATGCTCCGGGTCCGGATGGGTTCCCAGTAGAGTTTTATCAAACATTCTGGGACACCATCAAGGATGACCTTCTCGTTATGTTCAAAGCTCTTCATGCGGATCAACTCGAGCTGTTTCGGTTGAATTTTGGCGAAATTATTTTGTTACCTAAGGTGAACGAGGCAGAAAGGATTCAACAATTTAGACCTATATGCCTCTCGAACGTTAGTTTCAAGATTTTTACAAAAGTAGCCACGATTCGTCTAAATACAGTTGCTGAACATGTGGTGCGACCGTCTCAAACTGCCTTTATGCAAGGACGTAATATTCTTGATGGGGTAGCCGTGTTGCACGAAACGGTTCATGAGTTACATTCTAAGAAGCTAAATGGGGTCATTCTTAAATTAGATTTCGAAAAAGCTTACGATAAAGTCAAGTGGTCTTTCATCCAACAAACTCTCATAATGAAAGGTTTTTCTGATGAGTGGCGTGCTCTAATTCGTAATTTCGTATCTGGAGGTAGCGTGGCCATCAAAGTTAATGATGACATTGGACGTTATTTCCAGACTCGAAAAGGTCTTAGACAGGGCGATCCATTATCCCCTATGCTATTTAATATAGTAGCGGATATGCTTGCTATTATGATTGAGCGCGCTAAAGTGGATGGTCAGATTGAAGGGTTGATTCCTCATCTTGTTGATGGGGGTCTCTCAATCCTTCAATATGTCGATGCCACAATTCTTTTTATGGAACACGACATTGAAAAAGCTTGAAATCTGAAATTAATTTTAACAACTTTCGAGCAGCTTTCAGGCCTGAAAATTAATTTTCATAAGAGCGAGTTGTTCTGTTTTGGCAAGGCCTTAAACGAGGCCGATCTCTATGCCGAACTCTTCGGTTGTGGGCAAGGTCAATTTCCGATTCGGTATTTAGGCATCCCGATTCATTATCAGAGGCTTACTATTGCTGAATGGAAATGCGTCGAAGAAAGACTACAAAAACGTCTAAGTAGTTGGAAAAGAAAATTGCTATCCCTCGGCGGAAGATTGATACTCGTAAATTCGGTGCTCACCAATATGGCACTATATATGTTATCCTTCTTCCTCCTGCCAAAAGGTGTGCTCCAAAAACTAGATTATTATCGGTCTAGATTCTTTTGGCAAGGGGATAGTGAGAAGAAAAAGTATTGGCTGGTTAAATGGAGTGTGGTTTGTACACCTAAAGATCAAGTAGGGTTGGGAATTCACGACCTTGAGGTCAAGAATACAGCTCTTCTAGGCAAATGGTTGTTTAAATTGCTGACCGAAAATGGACAGTGGCAAACCCTCCTCAATCGGAAATATGTTGGCTCCAAACCGCTGTCACAAGTTTCTTGGAAACATGGTGATTCGCATTTTTGGGCTGGTCTGATGGCTGTAAAATCACAGTTCTTCAGATTTGGACATTTTTCGATTAAAGATGGGTCTCGGATAAGGTTCTGGGAGGACTCGTGGCTAGGTAATACCCCACTCTGAGAACAATATCCGGCATTATATAATATTGTTCGTTACAAAAGTGATACCATTAAGAAGGTAATGGCAATCTCACCTCCAGATGTAACGTTCAGGAGAGATTTGATTGGCCAGCGGTTGGTTGTATGGCAAGCCCTTTTACAACGGTTGGCCAATATACAACTTTCAGCCGGGCCAGACTAATTTCGATGGAACCTCCACAAGAATGGCAAATTCTCGGTAGACTCCATGTATAATGCTTTATCCCATTCTCATATACCGGTTGATAACAACAAGTTGCTTTGGAAGATGAAGATACCACTTAAAACCAAGGTGTTTTGATGGTACCTTCGTCGTGGAGTAATCCTAACCAAAGACAATCTTGCTAAACGGAATGGCAGTGAAGTAAGAGCTGTGTTTTTTGTCATCAGAACGAAACAATAAAACATCTCTTTTTTCAATGTCGGTTCGCGAGGTCTATATGGTCAATCATCCAACTAGCATCTAACCTTTATCCCCCACGCAGTGTGACCAATATCTTTGGGAATTGGTTACACGGCATTGATAATAGGTTTAGGAAGCTTATTAGGGTGGGAGCGCTTGCCATCATTTGGTCGCTATGGCTATGTAGAAATGATAAAGTATTTAACGATAAATTGTTTTCTCCCTTGCAGGTTATCTACCGGTGTACCAGTACACTCCGTTCATGGTTGTCTCTTCAGCGGGTGGAGCACCGAGACCTATTTACGGAGGTCTGTGCGCGGTTGGAGTCCACGGCGAGGGATACTTTTTCCCATCATGGGTGGCAGCATAATCTACGGAGAGAGCCACCACCACTTCAGGCGTAGTTGCATTTGCTCATTTTGATATGATATGTAATACGTCTTTTTGCAGTTTCGGATTGTGTACTATGGGACAGCTGTGTGCATCTTCGTTATGCAGAGGCTGGGTGTAAACGCTTAATCATTTTAAATAATAAAGCGCCCTTTATCGAGAAAAAAAAAAGATGCATCCAGGTTCATTCGCAAGGTAGCTTACAAGCATCCCTATGTCTAGTATGTCATAATCTCGTAAAACAGAAAATTCTAGCATGACAGAAAATTGATCATGTGCATTAAATGGCCAAAGCAACAAAGCGAAATGTATCAGATAAATAGCTAAGTAAAGGAAGCGTGGATAGACAGAGACAAGTAAATTAAGGACCAACCACTTTTCGGCAGGAGAACTTGAGCTGCCAGGCAGTGAATCAGAGCTCTCCATATCAGCCACCATTCCAAGATTCTGGTTCCTGCATAACAGAATGTCTGTTAGAGCACAAAAGGAGAGATAGCTCAAATCGGAGTAACAAGAAGTTCAAGGTAATGTAGATCTCATAGACTCGTACTATAAGGGGTGCCAAGTTCACCCCCTACAGACTTACATGGGATTTGTTACCATGAAGGATCAAGAGTTCTTAATACCATCAAGAACTAGTACACTGTTTATCAATGCAATAAGTGGAGCTGAACATGTGTTCAAAAAGAGGTGGAGCTGAACACAGAAGCACCACATGCACAAAACTATAGACATTTTTACAGGGGATAATAAATATTAGTAGCTGGAAATAATAGCATCAATATACCAAGTTGCCAACCTTTTCACTGCGAGAAAGATCATGTCAACAACACGAAGCATATATGGATGGATCCACATAATTCCGTACCGATAATTACTGAAATAATAGTATCAATCAACTACGATAACCCACCTACCCCAAAAATCTACAGCTCCTTTTTCTACCTCACAACAAAAATTTCAAACCATCAACCGCTCTTAAACACCATATATAAAACCAATTGAATACTGTTAACTCTATAAATGATTTATAAAGAATCCGGTACACTCAATCCGCATATCAACTTGACTATCCCAACCAGAAAAGCTTCATGACGAGCAGCATGATAGGATCCACACCAAGAAACAAAAATGATATAGTTGTTCATGCTGCGCTAGGCTCAGAAGAGTACAATGAATCTCAACGCACATCCCCGAGAAACAAGCTCTTCTCGTTGTACTTGTCACCACCTTAACCAGGCCTAGCACACAAATAAACCCATGTATACGATCTGCCCCCACCAAATCCACCTGAATGAATTCATGAGGAATCAGTATTTGCTTGCCCTACCTCAGTTTTGGTGGATCTTGATACGCTGGGGCCAGCCGGCCGGCGTTAGGCGCGCATTGAGGAGGGTGGAGCGGCGGGGGTGGGGGGGGGGGGGGGGGGGGGGGTGGAGGAGACGAGACGAGGAGAGGGGAGGGAGGCGAGCACGCGACGAGCGTGTGGCGGCCACCCACGCGCCCGCATACTTGTGAGATGCATGCGCCAGCGAGGTGACACATGGGGAAAACGTACGCTAACCTTTTGGTAGTAGAAGCTGGGCTAGTTCTCAGCGGACACGGTAAGACGGTATCACGTGAAATGCACGGAAATCTTATATATGTGGCGACGTATGTATGTAGCTACAGTCTACAGAGCACGTTTCAGTAGCTTTGCATGCATTATTTCACGTGCTCAAGATTTGCACTATATATATATATGAGATGACGAGAGTGATAGTTTTTTTCCTAAAAAAATTCTTTGGGGGTTAGAATGTTGTGATGAGTGAGAGATAATTAAAGCATGTAGAAGCAAGCTCTTCTGTCGCGCTAATTATGTTCTTTTGGTTACATTGTTGTGGGACCAGTTCGTCAGACTCCATTCATGCGACTGTAACAAGCGACGAGTTCTTCGTACTGCAAACTTAGAAGCATACATGTTGAGGACGAAGACGCCAATAGAAATTGAAGAAGCGACCACTGAAGTCCACTAATTAATTCAATACTGCAAACGTAGAAGCATACATGTCCAGTATATCCATTGACTTGATAGGGAGCCAGTAAAATGTGGCCAAATGGCCATACTCATACGTAGCCGCCAACGCAAACGAGAAGGAGGAACACGCACGGGTGGAGTCAGGAATGTGGCACACGCTTTATCTCCTTGCCAATTGGCACGCAGCACGTACGGCTGATCGATCGATTGCATGGTTGATTGTGGAATCACGGGCGTTTGCAGCTTTGCACACTCCACAACACATGCACGTATGCCTAACTCCCGCCAATCTTCTCCCACGCATATGCATGCCTTCTCCCTGCGCCTCTCCTATAAATACCTCTAGCCGTCGACCCTTCTTCTCCATCTCATCTGCACTTCTTCAACCACAAACACCACGCTACAAACTTGCCGATACATAGCTGCATATCTTGCGTTGCAAATACTTTCCGCAAAAATGACGTCGAGTGCGAGCCTGACCAACCTCGCCTTGGCCATGGCGGCTCTCGTGATGCTCTTGCTGTGCGGCGCCATGGCCACCGCCAGCAATGTCAGCTCGACCAACGGAACTCAACAGAATACCTTCAGCCTCGATAACTACGGCGCCCGGGGCGACGGGCAGCACGACGACACGCAGGCGCTGGCCAAGGCGTGGAACGTGGCGTGCTCCTCGTCACGGCCGGCCGTGCTGCTGGTTCCCAATGGAAAGAGCTACCTGCTCAAGGCCATCACGCTCTCTGGCCCGTGCAAATCTAGCGTCGTCTTCATGGTGAAAGGCACGCTAGTGGCTCCTCCAAGCAGGTCCGCATGGAGCGAAGACAACATAAACCATTGGATCATGTTCCAGGGCGTCTCCGATCTCACTGTAATCGGCGGCGGCACCATCAATGGCAACGGTGACATTTGGTGGAAGAACTCGTGCAAAACAGACAAGTCTCTTCCATGCACAGCAGCTCCAACAGCATTGACGTTTCACCGCTGTGATAATTTGAAGGCCGAGAACCTCAAAATCATAGACAGCCAACAGATACATATGTCTGTTGAGGATTGCACCAACGTGCAATTGGCCCGCCTGTCCATTACGGCGCCTGGTACGAGCCCAAACACCGACGGCATCCACATCACTCGGAGCAAGGATGTTCAAGTTAGAGATTGTGTCATCAAAACCGGGGATGATTGCATGTCGATCGAAGACGGAACTCATAATCTTCACGTAACCAAAGTTGTGTGTGGCCCGGGTCATGGAATCAGCATCGGAAGCTTGGGGGACGACAACTCCAAAGCCGAGGTTTCAAGTATCACAATTGACTCTGTACAATTATATGGCACAACCAATGGTGCCCGGATCAAGACATGGCAGGGAGGAAGAGGGTACGCGAAGGATATCACCTTCCAGAACATCATCATGGACAATGTGCAAAATCCAATCATCATTGACCAGAACTACTGCGATTCGACTACACCATGCAAGAAGCAGGAATCAGCGGTGGAGGTTAGCAATGTGGTGTTCAAGAACATTAGAGGGACAACAATTTCCAAGGATGCTATCAGGCTTAGCTGTAGCAATGATGACTCATGCTCTGGCATTGTCTTGGAGAACATCGACCTGAAAATGGCAGGCGGCAAGGGTGAGACCCAAAGCACCTGCCAGAACGCAAAATGGCGAAAAGCAGGAACTGTTATTCCACAACCCTGCGAAGCCAAAAACTAGGAAGGGTTGACAGGTTTTTTGTAACATGTGTAGATGATGTATAGTAAGTACAAAACAGCTAGTCATACTTGAGCATACGTAATGCAAATCCCCATTGATGCCTTACTAGAAACCTGAAATACAGTAGGGCCCTAACACATATTGAGTACCAGTTTTGTCGAAATGTTCAAGATACAATCTGGTAAATTATTTTATATATACTAAGAACAGTGAACCTCTGCAACGGCCCGGCTAAGTATCTTGGCACTTTCCAGCAGACATTCTTCGATAAAAAAAGTTATCAGGATTGATGGCTTTTTCGTAACATGTACAGATGATGTATAGAAAACTCAAAACAGCTACTTATAATCTTGTTCATACATGATGCAAACCATCTTGGATGGTCTAGAAGAAAACTGAAGTACAATGCGACAGGTTTGATGTCTGCACAGGTGCGACTGAGTATATTCACAAATTTATAGATGACGTCAGATAGAGATGGCCAATGCATGTGTTGTGATATGCAACTTGATTAAGTTAGCCGGGAATGTATATAACAATTTATAACACCTTACTACGTACGCCACCACGACTGTTACCAATCAAGGACCAAATATACACATATACTATTCCACATAGATACAGGACACGCAATCGATGCTCCAGAGTCCAGACATATCCACATTAATTTGATACGGAAGTGCTGCATGTTAACATTAACCTTCTAAACACACCGTTAACTAACAAACAGAGTAACCTACAACAGGATGGGGCAATTCTATTCCTAAAATCTTCCACTCCTAGCAGTTGATCCCGCACAATTGGATATTTGGGCCAGTGACTCGGGTGGTGAACGGATCGATACGAACCCACAGCAACGAGAAGATGGATGCGAGGAGGATGGCCCAGACAATAACAATGGTCGGCGTGCGGTTCTGCCGGCCCATGAGCCCCTTGAGGAACGGGTACAAGTGGATGATCACCCAAAAGGCGAAGAAGAGCTTCCCGAAGAGCGGTCCCCATGACTGGTAACCGCTGTTGATCGCATAGGAGGTACCAGCCACAACACCAACCAGGTTGATGATCAGAATAGTGGTTGGTGGGATCAGAAGAGTTGTCCACTTGAACATGTAGAGCTCGGCGAAATCATTATCTTCATCGGACGCCTTCGAGGTGACCGTGAAGCTGGTGTCGATACCAGCAAGTACCTTCAGGAGACCCTGGAAGACGGCAAACAGATGCGCGGAAATGCCTCCAATGACCCAGAACTGCTCATTCCTCCACCACTCGTCAATGCCGACACCACTCCACCTCATCTCAAGGATACCGGTGGCAAAGATTGAAATGAAGAGGGAGATAAACCAAATACTCGCAATGTTGCTAATCTGCACATTCCGACATACGATCAGTAAAAAAAAGGCACTTTCATAGTTTTGTCGACACAAGAGCAAAACTGAGCGGAGCTGCTTTACCTGTGGGATGATGAACTTCCCAGTGAGAAGACAAACAGCTGGCAGTATGCAGTATATGAGGAGTGGGATTGATGTGAGTGGGTAAATAGTGGTGTTAATATAAGCGAATCTCTCCAAGAACTTGAGCCTTCCACCATAGCCATACCATATGGGACAATGCCTACTGAAAAGAATTTCCACAGACCCAAGAGCCCACCGAAGCACTTGGTTCAGACGATCTGAAAGATTAATAGGAGCAGACCCCTTGAAAGCTGGTGGATTAGGCATGCAGTAGATTGACCGCCAGCCTCGTGCATGCATCTTGAACCCAGTGAGAATATCCTCTGTAACAGAACCATAGATCCAACCAATCTGCAAAACCATAACAGCACCTTTGAAGATTGTTCCAATAAAGGTTAATATATTAATATCAAGTACAAGGCGCCAATAAAGATATGAAGCAAAAAATCTGATTTCAAGTTCATAGATTATATGCATGGTGCAACAGTGGAGACAAAGAACATGTGCGTATTTAGATTAAGTTTCTTCTCAAGAGTTCACAAGTAAAGCCCTTTCTGGTTTCAAGTTCATAGATTATATGCATGGTACAACAGTGGAGACAAAGAACATATGCGTATTTAGATTAAGTTTCTTCTCAAGAGTTCACAAGTAAAGCCCTTTGTTCGTGTAAATCTGAACAGATTCACTGGATGCTCATATTTTTAGAGGACCAGCTGATATATAAAAATGCTGGTAATGTTGAGTTTGTAACTTAGTTACCTCATTCCCCCAATCACTTTTGTCCTCATAACCACAGCTTATGACATGGATTGCTTCTTTCAGAAGAGACTCTTGTGTTGCAGACTGCGGAACACCACCATATTCCATCAGAGTGGAGGCTACAAAAACACTGGACTGGCCAAATCTCTTCTCAAGGGTCATTTGAGACATAAGAAGTGATTTCTCGTCGTCTAGTCCAGAACCTATCATAAGAATAACATTTAGGTAAGAAACAAATGTATTCCACCCTAATCCCCGTTCAAAAAAGCTCGCCACGTTGACTACAGAGAGCAAAGAGTAATTTTTGCTATATATCTCAAAGATACCTTCAACACCCTCCTCTATATCTTCAAGATTAAACACTGGCACAGCACTGTCCACATGCCTGTGTGATTTCTTATTTTTTGTGCTCGCCGACTTTGATGTCTTCTTTCTTCCTCCACAAAGCGAAGAGAAGAAACCTGGCTTCTTATCCTTAACTGTGGGATCATAACCATATAAAGCTGTTCTGTTGAACACACAACCAGTTCCCACATAAACTGGTCCTTGAATGCCATCAAGACCTCTCAAGTTAATCTGCAGCAAACAGATGTAGATAAGTTACTGATCATAGTCAAAGGGATTTTCAGGAAAAGTTGATCCAACAACAATATTAACAACAGCGATCAAAACTACTTAACGCAAGTGAAGATATAAAAGTGATACACACAAGAATCATTTCTATCGAGCACGGATTAACAACAGAATGTAGATAAGCCCCAACATACAAAATTCAGCAGCAAGACAACAGAACGAAACAGAAACTACAGCCAAAACCAAAAGCCAAAGCAAAAGAAGAAAAAATATATGAAAACCAACTAAAGTAGGTTAGGTCCAAGACTGGGACAAGTAATCTGCACAAGAATCTTAAATGGCATTGCTAACTTACATCGAAAAATACAGTGTTCCTGTTTGCATATCTATCATTTGTATCAATGCCATCAAACCTCTGAGGAAATTGTACATAACAGACATTCCTTCCTAGATTAGGGTCCATAAGAAAGCACATAGCCTCTCTTATAGCCTTGCTGTTGTTGATGTAGTGATCACAGTCAAGATTCAACAAGTACTGCCCATTAGTAAGGACAGCAGACACACGAACCTGCAGAAAGCACTCAGCTTCCATTACATCCAGGTAATCAAAGTATATAAGGTACTTACGGCTTCAGTGATATTTAACAACTCACGAGTGCATTCATGGCACCAGCTTTCTTGTGGTGCTGGAATCCAGGACGTTTCTCACGAGATACATAAACCAAACGAGGAAGCTCATCACCATTACTATCAAGGCCTCCACCATGACCAAGGAAAACCTTAAAATGACCATAAGTTTGAGTTAGAAAATGATTAGTCTAGCATATGCATATCTAACTCTAATAAATTAATGTTTGCTAGAAGACGAGCTTCACCTGAATCATTCCAGGATGGTCCCTAGTATTGTTCCCAGGCCAAGGCGTGCCATCTTGCATGATCCATCCTTCCTCGGGAACTTTCTCAGCCTTGGCTACAAGGCTATTAACGCGAACCTTGAACTCTTCATATTCTCTCTGCAGAATCAATAAAAATTAATGTCCTAGAACTGCCAGTCGAAACCAAAAAGTACGCGCTTAGAAACCAAAATCTACCTTCATGGCCCGGCGATCTTTCACGAAGGAAGTCTGAACTTTGTCTTTCAGATAATCAATTTTCTGTGTGAAGTACCACTCTGGGGCTCTGGGTTCTATGTTATACTTTTTACAAAATGGTACCCATTTTCTAGCAAATTCTGAAGTCTCAGCAAGTGCATCAAAGGTCAGCATCGCAGCTCCATCATCAGATACATAGCAGGATACCTTGTCAACAGGGTAGTCCACAGCAAGGATGGAAAGAACAGTATTTGCAGTGACAAGAGGAGGCTCCTTCATAGGATCCACGGTACTAACAAAAATGTCAACAGCCGCCAACTGAGAAAGTTCACCATCCCGGTCATACCTGATAGTGCAAGTGACATACTGTCAGTACTATCACATGGATCTGTACCCCTTGGGATCGATAAACCCAGAATAAACATTTTTACTGACACTAAATATTGTACTCACCTTAAAGCCAGCCTATCAAGGTAAGTTTCCCGATTGATTGGAGACCACTTGGGGAACTGATCCAAAATCCAGGAAAAAGCAAACCAAATCTCACATATTACAGACAGCAGCCAAAGTGGATATGCATTGCGCACAGGATTCGTGATACGGTAGTGCAGGAAGATGCAGAGAACAACCAAACGTAGGACAATGACCATCCTGTAAGGATTTATTCTGGATGAAGAAATGGGCACCTTTCTAGATAGAGGCTGGCGAGTTTCATCATTCCTGCAATTCATATGCAAAAATTATTGTCGCAAGTCATAATAAAGCTACTCCCTCTGTTCCATATTATAAGATATTTTAGGTATTCCAATACGGACTACATACATCTATATACATCCATATGTAGTCCGTACCGGAATACCAAAAACATACTATTATATTATGGACCAAAGGGAGTGGTATTTAAAGTTTCAGAGAGATATGCATACCCATTTAGAATAAGATCTATAAATTAAAAGGGATTAAATATGTAACTGAAATCAAGGGCTTAACACTAAGATATTGAAATGTAATAGAAAGACTCCCAAGCTCACCTCTCCAAAATGTAATTTAGTACCGATAAAGCAGACACCACTAACTATTGTTGGAATTCAAAGATAAATAATAGTGCGCAAGATAAAATATAACTCACAGTAAGGGGTCTTCCATGTTATAGTCGGTACATGCATCGATGTCACCATTTCCACGACCTTCAGAAGGGGCAATACTTGTTCCATTTGTCATAGGAATTCCACCTTTGTCTTTCATTTTCCATCCATCAACTCTTTCTTTCCATGCGACATTGCCAAGGCTGCCAGAGAACTCCCTTGACGGATTTGCTGGCAGGATTAAGAAGCAAGAAACAACTATTATATATATTCACAGCTGATGCAAGAACGATAAACTAGACACACGAGATCGTAATGGGTAGATATACACACATGAATGATTCACGTAGCCAAATCGATGTCCACGCTTGCCGGCATTTCCAGCGGGGGACATCATGTGATCGGGGGAGGCTCCAGGAATTTCTCCTGAGACCTGTGCAATGAATCCACATGAAGAAACAAAAAATGTCAGTTTCATGTTCTAAACACTGTTAGCACAATCCACACAAGTCTCAATTCCAACCTGGCTATGAGTGAAGGACGGGATGTATCCATGAGGGATTTCTCCGCTGTCATACTTGGAGAGCCCAATCTCACCGCTGTCAAACTTATTAGCGTGTCGACCATCGTCGCTCGTTCCTGAGTTCATATGCCAGGTGAGCATCTTCTCGGGAATCTTGTGTTTCTGATCCTTGTTGCCAGACGGTGGGTAGTTCAAGTCGCTAGCATCATCCACATCAACGTCCTCTCTTTCATCCCCACGTGCCGGTGGGCTGCCTGAACAACATCACACAAACGGGGCAAAGTCAAACCTCGTTCTTACTGACCACAGTAATAAAACAATGAACCATTTTCACTGTAATATACTAGAACGAAGCGGTTTCGAACGGATCCTCGGCCGCTCCAGCCTGCTGGTGCTGTTGTTGGTGAAGAGAACTGCAACGAAAGCAATGCAGGGAGGGTGATGGTCAGAACCCAGAACCATACCCTTGTGGCGCTTGTACTTGGTCTTGCACTGCGGGCACGCCTGGGCGCCGTGCTTGCGCTCGTACTCGTAGCAGGGCCGGCACACCGGGTAGCCGCAGACGTCGCAGGCGGTGAACAGCTCGCCGCCCGCCGCCGCGCCCACGCCGTCGCCGCAGATCTGGCACAGCTGCCCGCCGCCATGCCTTCCCGATTTCTTCGCGCACGCACAAAAAAAACAAAGGGGCAGTAAAGTTGAGACACCGATACCGGGATAGAGAAAAACAAGAGCGCCAAGCCGCCAAGCTTTTCCCCAAAAAAATGCCACTCACCTCCGCGTCGCCGCCACCGGCCATGGCGCCCGCGCCGCGAACTCACTCACCCAATCAATCACTCGCCAATCCGAGCTCCACGGATGCGAACGGACTTGACGGCGACTCGCCGCGGTCCGCGCCGCGAACTCACTCACCCAATCAATCACTCGCCAATCCGAGCCAGACAGGCCAGAATCCCCACCCTCGGCCCAGCACCCCCCAAATCGCCCCTCGCCTCGGCGCGGCACAGGAGCGGCGGGAGCACCGATACAGCAGCTCCCAGCTCACGCGGATTGGGACGAGCGATGGCGATGGCGACGGCGAGGAGCGCAGGCGCGTGAACCTAGCTGTGGACTGCTGTCGCTTCCGCGGCGGGGTTTAGCCATTATAGGGAACTCCCCTAAATCGGATCAGCCGTTTGCGGCGGGAGACGGTGGTCAGCTGTGCGGGCCCACGTGGCAGTGGCGTCGCGTAACGGCAGGATGGGTGACGTGGACTGTGTGGGGGCCGGGTGTCAGCGGGTGAGGTGGGGATGACAGCTGGTGGTGGCTACGAGCGGCAATGTCACACTAGGGATAGCTTTTGGTTCTTGCTAGCTGCACTTGAGCTGTTGAGCAATGGAGAGGTAAGCTCTATCCCGTGCTGTAGGACCAAGGTGTCAGTCCTTCTTAAATGCATATTAGTTCTTGCTAATTGAGAAGAATAGCCTACACATTGACCACAAATTTGTGGTAAGATGGTCAATGTCGTCTCTGCCGAGATTAGCTTCAGACCCTTTGAGGAATTGTCTAAGACATGTAACTCGCCGCTGTCACGCCTCGGTAGGGTCGAGGGAAATTGTCTGAGATAAGTGGGGCTAGACTGTAATCCGATTGTATAAGGACATGCATCACTCCCATTTCACGATATTCAAGGACTCCCGTGATCGGACGACCCTCACCTGGAACTGGAAGCTCCAATGATCCTGCCGTGGTATGTGAAGATTCCCCGCACCACACGTGCGTTGAAGGAAAGTTACACGATCAACTTAACGTGCAAGATATTGTCAAACTCTAACATCAAAGAGAAAGGCACATGTTCGTAAGTGTTTTTCACATTCCCTCTTGATGGCTTCGACATAATTTCCCTTCCCCACCTTGTAGCTCCTTGATTTGGCGCCTCCAATGATGGAATTGCCAAGTCTTATTTTCTTGCAAACATTATATTATGTGAAATATTCATAATTTGAGCAGGATATCTTACTCATTCGGGTGTATATGAGGTAATGAGCTTCGTCATAAGTGGAGATGGGTGAGCGAAAATCTAGTCATCATATTGTTGACCCAAGGGGAGACAAGATTTATAATTATTAATTATTTACACTATACATGGCTGCTTTTTAAAAGTTAAATCGAACAGATGAAATTGTTCATCGAACTAATGATCTAGCCTCACTTTATTTGAGAGTGGCCTTTTTCTCCCAAATCATTTGGAGACCGACATTTTCGAAAAATCCAAATAATATTCTTATGTTCATAAGAACTAAGAAACCATGCTTGTATATACACATATTAATTAAAACAGTTGTAGGATCCACAACAAAGTCTCTGAATTGTGATTTAAAAAGATAAAAAATGTAACTATTTTATCATCTTATTTGGATTTTTGTGAATAGCGCAGACAAAATAATATAAATAAAACAATTGATATCTCAAATTTAATTTTCGTCTTAAACTAATACTCCAAGTTTGACCAGCAATCCATTTCAGTTTTCGTCATGCTACCCTCGTAAATGAATTTACTAAACCTTCCCCTTGTGCTATGATGAAAAATAATACAAAACTACATGCCTCTACTAATTAATTATATGTATATGTATGTATACATCTCCATGTTAGCGTCCTAAATATTTTGGTAGAGACCAAGAATAGAGTGTACAGTCTAACAAATATCTTGATATTATTATTTTTTCCTTCTAGAGTCCATGAGTTTTTTAAGTGTACAAAGTAAGAAAATAAAAATTGCTGGAGTATATCAGAAAACTACGTGTGGTTTTCTTCTTAAATCCTTTGAAGTTCTTATTTATTGGGTTTTCATGGTAAAATATGTCGCTTATACTACCTTGATTCAACACTCACATGCAAACATGTATGTGTTATGCACTTGGTACAAAATAGAAACAATTATCACACACATTTCAAAGAATTCGGAAACACGATATATAAGCTGCTTTTAGGTTTTTTTGGGGTTCATTTTGCACAAATCAATGAGTAAATATGTATTTAGCACTAAATGGCCTTTAATAATGTATCCCTCCTTCTCATTTATAAGGCCCACATATGTTCTATGATTTAATTTCATCATCAATTAGATTAAAAATATGAAATTTTTGCCCATCAAATTATAGACATTGAATACTTCATTTGAATGAATAATTTGTAAACTTGTTCTCGTACATAAAGTCATATTTTTTTGCTTAAAGATGGTCAAATAAATGGGGGAGCCGTTTCGGGCTCCCGAGCTCACATACTCCCCTCCGGATTACTTTTTGTAAAAACATTTTTTAAATGGTGACAAGCATGTAGAAGTGTTCTACGTAGATGCCAAATTTCGTGATGACATGCCTGATGTGCCATGTGAGAAAAAACAAAATTATCTTCAACTCAAGCGCGACGGCCTTGGCCTCTTCGGGCTGCAATCAAAGGTTCAAGACAGGTTCGTGTACACCTGTGCTACAAATCGGAATTAAAATTTGCATGCGTGCCGGAATGGCCGTTTATACAAGATCGAGTCTTGAACTCTTGACTGCATCCATGGGTAGGCGTCAGTTTGGTGCTGAAGCTAAATCTGTCAAACACGTGATTACGTGAAAGAACCTGCAGGTCATCTGGTCAAGACTCAAGAGGCCAGCCGCCAGCGTCGCCAATGTCAAGTTTCAACACCCGAGCATCAGACTGGCTAGGAAAATACCGACACAAGCTATTGCCTTGGTCACAAACTCAAAATCAAGTTGAAGGCTCCATGTCTCCATGCACAACTTTATTTCAACAGTGGCTTCGGCTTCACCGACGTGACTTCACTAGCTCCAACAAACAAAGTCAAATACTCTTACAGTTTGTCAAAAAGAAAAATTCAATACTCTTACCAATAATATATCCAGAAAAAGTGGAAAAAATGGTACATCATTATTCCTGCTATTGTGGACTAGTCAATGAAGAATTACATCGAAGGTGTCATTTTTTCAAGGTAGCATACTGAGGTGTCTGATTCACAATGGCAGTGTACTACTACCATAATAGTCCCCCGCACAACAAGCTTCTACTGATCGTTATTTCCTGGCCATGGAGAGCAGACAATGGCTGTGGCTTGCTCTTCTCCTCACCATTGGCCTTGTGTTGGTCCCATCCACCACCAGCTCAACCCACACCATTGACGACCGCCACACTCTCTTATCGTTCAAATCCCTCATAACGAAGGATCCCTCGGGTGCACTTTCTTCATGGAGTAGCAACAGCAGCTCCAATGATAGCTTCTGCAGATGGGCCGGCGTGACTTGCAGCAGCAGTCACCCCCGACGCATCAGCATGCTTCGCCTACGAGGTCTCAGCCTTTCCGGCACCGTTTCACCGCTCCTCGGGAACCTGTCCCGTCTTCGTGTGCTCGATCTCTCCGACAACAAGCTTCAAGGTCAGATTCCTTCTAGCCTTGGCAAGTGCTTTGCTCTCCGTGGGCTCAACATGAGCGCCAATTCCCTGTCCGGCGACATCCCTCCCACCATTGGCAACTTGTCCAATCTTGTTGTTCTGAGTATCCACAGTAACAACCTCTCTGGTACAATTTCCCCATCTTTAACAAATCTTGCAAAACTCACCTTGTTCACCATTGCGGATAATTTTTTGCATGGAGACATCCCACCATGGTTGGGCAATTTGACCACGCTAACCCATTTATATATGGGTGCGAATATGTTTAGCGGTCAACTCCCACTAGATTTGTCTAAGCTAATCTATCTCAAAGTTCTGTCTGTACAGGTCAATAAACTACATGGTGTGATTCCTCCTGCACTATGTAATATATCATCACTTGAACTTCTCAACGTCGGATCAAACCAGCTGTCGGGCTCTCTACCACAAGATATGGGCTCTACACTTCCAAACCTAAGAGATCTAAGTGTGTTCTATAACCAACTTGAAGGCCAAATTCCCGCCTCCTTGTCAAATATATCTGTTCTTGAAAGATTTGTCCTTCATGGGAATAGATTGCAGGGCACAATTCCACCAAACATTGGTCTCCATGGCCGTTTAACAGCGTTTGATGTAGGCAAGAATGAGCTCCAGGCTACGGGGCCAAGGGATTGGGATTTTCTGACCTCCTTGACAAACTGCAGCAACTTAGTTTACTTTAGTTTTCAACTGAATAATCTTTCAGGCATTTTGCCTAGTAGCATCGCCAATTTCACGCCAGAGCTTGAAAGAATTATGATGGGAGGGAACAAAATTGCTGGGCATATACCTACAGAAATTGAAAGATATTCCAAACTCACCTATCTTGAGTTCGGGGATAACTCATTCACGGGAATCATACCTTCAGGTATTGGAAAGCTCTCTAACCTCCACGGTCTCATACTTTTTAATAATAGGTTCCATGGACAGATTCCACTATCACTAGGCAATATATCACGACTAAATCAACTACTTTTGTCTAGTAACAACCTCGAGGGTAACATTCCGGCAACTCTTGGCAATCTTAGCGAGTTAACATCCCTTGACCTCGCCTCCAATCTCTTGAGTGGGCAAATCCCACAAGAAATCGTCACCATTTCTTCCCTAGCCAAATATCTTGATCTCTCTAGCAATTTGTTACGTGCCCCTATTTCCCCACATGTTGGTCGCTTAGTCAATCTTGGCATAATTGATCTTTCATTGAATAAATTATCGGGTGCAATCCCACACACCCTTGGTAGTTGCCTGGCATTGCAATCCTTACACTTGGAGGGGAATCTCTTAGATGAAAAAATTCCAAAAGAACTCGGCGCTCTAAGAGGGCTAGAAGAGTTGGATCTCTCTAACAACAAATTATCAGGACCATTACCTGAATTCATTGAGAGTTTACAACTTCTAAAGTATCTGAACCTTTCATTCAATAACCTTTCTGGTCCAGTGCCAGTTAAGGGTATATTCTCAAATGAAAGCTCTGTATCTCTAGAACATAACGACATGCTATGTGGTGGCCCTGTGTTTTAAAATTTCCCACCATGCCCATCTCTGGCTTCTGAAAAGCCTCCAAATCATAAACTACTTCACATTTTGGTATTTCCACTGGTGGGAGCATTCATCTTTCTCAGTGTTTGCATTGCTACATGCTATTGTGTTAACAAGTCAAGAGGTGATGACCGTCGAGTTCAGGAAAACATCACATCTCCTGGTGATCTGTTTCAGAGGATATCATATGCAGAATTGTATTTTGCTACAGATTCATTTTCTGCGGAAAATTTGGTTGGTCGTGGAAGTTTTGGCAGTGTATATAAAGGGACTTTCAGCTCTGGTGCGAATATATATACCGCGGCCGTGAAGGTACTTGATGTCCAACGAGGAGGAGCCACAAGGAGCTTCATCTCTGAGTGTAGTGCTCTTAAAAGGATTCGACACCGTAACCTGGTCAAGGTTATCACAGTGTGCGACAGCTTGGACAACAACGGCAATGAATTCAAGGCACTTGTGCTCGAGTTTATCTCCAACGGAAGCTTAGATGAATGGATATATCCAAGTACAGACAATGAGTTTAGGACATTAAGTTTGATGCAGAGGTTAAACATAGCTCTTGATGTGGCGGAGGCACTGGAGTATCTTCATCACCACATTAATCCTCCAATTGTTCACTGTGATGTTAAACCAAGTAACATTCTTCTCGATGCTAGAATGGTTGCACATGTTAGTGATTTTGGCATAGCAAAAATAATGAAGGCGGAAGAAACTGAACAATCTTTTGACGAGCAACGTAACTCTGTTGGGATTAAAGGCACCATTGGGTACCTTGCCCCAGGTATGCAATTTCCCTTTATTTTGATGGAACCATCTTTGACAAGAATTAAATTGCTTGGAAACACTAATTACCTCTTAGTTTGTAAATATAAAACAATGCAATATACATCAGATTTAATAGTCACTGTCTTCTTTAGAACTAATAAGAAACTTCAGTCCTCCAATATCCTTCGAAAAGTGGAAAATCTAAAAAATATACTAATTACCATTTTGTCAGCAAGAAGGAAAATGTTTAGATCTTGATGGGTATGCCAATTATCGCAAAAAAGCTAACACATGCCATCTTTTTTCTTTCTTTGTTAGAATATGGCATGGGGACTGAAATTTCCACTCAAGGTGATGTCTATAGTTTCGGTGTTCTACTACTAGGGATGCTTACTGGTAGAAGGCCAACTGATACACTATTTGATGATGCTACAAGTCTCCCCAAGTACGTTGAGATGGCGGGTCCAAGAAATCTGCTGGAAATAATGGACGCCAATATAACAAGCTATGAAAATCCCCAAGAGATGTTCGAATTGCTCATTGCTCCAGTTTCAAGTCTTGGCCTCGCTTGTTGCAGGGACTCTGTAAGTAAGCGCGTTACGATGGTCGACGTGGTGAAAGAGTTGAGTGCCATAAAGAAGTCATGTGAATCGAAACTGAGTAGGCCATAAAGGCTGAGTTGCATGGATGAGAATGCCACCTACTCCCTCCGTCCTCGAATAAGTGTACATCTAGCTTTTGTACTAAGTCAATTTTAAAAAAAATTGACCAACTTTATAGAAAAGAGTATCAATATATATGACATCTAATTGGTATATTTTCAAACTTCATTCCAAAACGAATCTAGTGACACCAATTTAGTGTCATAAATGTTGACACGTTTCCCTAAAAAATTAGTCAAACTTTAATGATATTGACTTACCAAAAAAGGTAGAAGTACAATTATTCGCGGACGGAGGGAGTATATACGATTGTAGCGAGATGGAGCAGGATCTAGGTGTCCTAAGTGCCTATTTGAAGCTACTACGTTTTCAGTCATTGAACGTCGTCCAAAGAAGATCCAACGTTGGACAGTGAAACCTGCTGCTTTGGGCATTAATTCTCTACATAAGTCTGTAATAGCTAAAGATATAACTCTATTAACACTAAGCAATGTTTTTTTTGTAATAATTGTACTCCTAGTCGAGTCTCACAATCGTCTATGTAAGACCCGAGAGTGGACTGATGAGTGGCTCGACGAAATATTAAAACCATAGAAATTTCCATGTTCTTTTGTTTCCTTTTCCTTTCGTGTGTTTTGCACCTTGAGGATTAGGGTAGGGATCCCAAAGTTCAACCTTGTGATATGTACCCTACCTAAAGCAAAGCCGTTTAGGGTTGCTATGATATAAGTTTTGGGTGGGACTCTAAAAAGTCTTAAAGAAGAACACCGGAAACCCATCCAGTCTTAGAGCGTGTCAACTTTCGTGCATTAAAGAACATAGTCAAGCTCTTCGAGCGAGAAGGACATCATGACAGAGGACTTCTCCTCCTCCGGGAACACCCTGATGTTCTCTAGAGGCTTCTAGAGAGGGTGAACATCTGGTTTTCCCTGGAAGCACCAACGACCCTACAAAACTCATAGATATGTTCTTGAAGGGGCTGGGGTTCGGAGATCAACCCCTGATCCAAAAATGGCCGGTAGACGGCGCATTTACACTTCCTGTCGTTAGCCTAGGCATGAAACGAAGTCGCGTTGTTGTCTCCTTTCAATAGCCATGTTTGCATGCTATGTTGCCTCCACTATTGTTCCTCAACCTAGGCGATGTGGGTGAACTGCTCAGCGAGGTGGTACTGCAAGACCCACCCTTCCTTGTCAAGGCCCAATGTCCACAAGAGCGAGTCTAGGTGTTATATTTGGGGTAAGAAGGTCCATGTCTTCCTGCCGAGGTTAGCTCCACACCCTTCGAGGAATAGTCTAAGACATGAAACTTACCGCTGTCACGCGTCGATAGGGTCGAGGGAAATTGTCGGAGATAACTGGGGCTGGACCGTAATCCGATTGTTTACGGACCTGAACCACTTCCATTCCACGACATACAAGGACTCCCATGATCGGACGACCCTCACCTAGAAGCTTCGCTTATCCTGCCGTGGCATTGAAGACTCCCCTGAAGATTCACCACACCATACGTACATTGAAGGAAAGTTACACGATCAACTTAACATGCAAGACATCATCAAAATCTAACATCAAAGGAAGGCACAAGCTTTGCGTCAAAAAAAAGGAAGGCACAAGCTCGCAGGTCTTTTTCACATTCCCTCTTGATGGCTTCAACGTAATTTTTCTTCCCCGCCTTGTGGCTCCTTTATTTGATGCCTATAATGATGGAATTACGAAGTCTTGTTTTCTTTCAAACATTATATTCGGTGCAATATTTATAATTTGTAGAGGATATCTTATTCATTTGGTGTATATGAAGTGATGTGTGTTACTTTATTTCGGAAATATGATCTCCCAACTGACTAGTGAACTAGATAATATGATAAGGTTTTTACCGTACCGTAACTTCGACTGAAGTGGAGATGGGCAAGCGAATCTAGTCATCATCATGTTGCCCCAAGGGGAGACAAGATGTATACTTATTACTTATTTACACTACACTTAGCTACTTTTTAGAAGTTAAACCGAAGTGATGAAATTGTTCATCGAACTAAATGATCAAGCCTCACTTTCTTTGAGTGGCCTTTTGTTAGAAATCATTTGGAGATCGACATTTCCGAAAATTGTAAACAATATTCCTATATTTATAAGAACTAAGAAACCATGATTGTATTTATACGTATTAATAAATAATTTGTAGGATCCACAACAAAGTCAACGAATTGTGATTTTTAAAAGTAAATAAGGTAACTACTTTATCATCTTATTTGGACTTCTGTGAATAGGGCAGACGAAATAATATATAAATGAACCATTTGAGATATCAAATGTAATTTTTGTTTTAAAATATACTTCAAGTGACTCACAATCCATTTCGGTTTTCGTCATGCTATCACTGTTTTCAATACATCCAATTTTTTGCACTTATTACACGAACAGAAGTCGTACCATTTTGAAGACATGAGTAGAACTTTTAGGCATTGTCCAGAGTCTCAACCTGAGTACTCCCTCCGCCTCAAAATAAGTGTCTTAGATTTGCCCAAAAATGAATGTATGTAGACATGAAACACATGTCTACATACATTCATTTTTGGGCAAATCTACATACATACATTTTTGGGCAAATCTGAGACACTTATTTTGGGACGGAGGGAGTACATCAGTGTGTATCTTTTTTTATACTGTGTGTATCTCTTCATTATTCCAGTCAAGAACGCAAGAAAATTCTTACTACGGCATAGTTGGCTCGAGATCAACTTCACCTCAGGGCGCGACGGCCTAGACCTCTTCAGGCTGCAATCAAAGGTTTATGACCGGTTCGTGTACACATGTGCTTCAAATCGAAATTAAAAATTGCATGCGTTTACAAGATCGAGTCTTGAACTCTTGATTGCCGAGAACACAAAGCGCAGGTGTCAGTTTGGACTTTGGCGCTGAGGCTCAATCGGTCAAACACGTGAAACAACCAGGCACGTCATCTGGTCAAGGCCAGTGTCGCCAATGTCTCCATGCAAAACTTCATTTCAACAGTGGCATCGGCTTCACCGACGTGACTTCACCAGCTCCAACAAACAAAGTCAATACTCTTAGTACACAATCTAAAAAAAAAAAAAAAATACTCTTAGTACACTTTGTCAAAAAGAGAGTCAATACTCTTACCAGGATCAATAAGATATCCTAAAAAAGTGGAAAAAACGGGTACATAATTCTTCCTGTTATTGGTGACTAATCAATGATGAACAGCATCTAGTAGGTGCCATTATTTTTAAGGTAGCATTCTAATTTTGAGGTGTCTGATTCACAACGGCCGTGTACCACTACTAATATAGTCCCCCAAACACAAGCTTCTACTGATAGTCATTGCCTAGCCATGGAGAGCAGACACTGGCCGTTGCTTGCTCTTCTCCTCACTACCACCATTGGCCTTGTCTTGGTCCCATCCACTACCAGCTCCATCAACACCATTGACGACCGCCACACTCTCTTATCGTTCAAATCCCTCATAACGAAGGATCCCTCAGGTGCACTTTCTTCATGGAGTAGCAACAGCAGCTCCAATGATAGCTTCTGCAGATGGGCCGGGGTCACTTGCAGCAGCAGCAGTCAGCACATCACCATGCTGCGCCTACGAGGTCTCGGCCTTTCCGGCACCGTTTTGCCGCTCCTCGGGAACCTGTCCCGTCTTCGTGTGCTCGATCTCTCCGACAACAAGCTTCAAGGTCAGATTCCTTCTAGCCTTGGCAACTGCTTTGCCCTCCGCAGGCTCAACTTGAGCGTCAATTCCCTGTCCGGCGTCATCCCTCACACCATTGGAAACTTGTCCAAGCTTGTTATTCTGAATATCGGCAATAACAACCTCTCTGGTATAATTTCCCCATATTTTGCAAATCTTGCAAGACTCACCTTTTTCGCCGTTGGGCATAATTTTCTGCATGGCAACATCCCACCATGGCTGGGCAATTTGACCATGATGACCGATTTGAATATGGCTCTGAATATGTTCAGCGGACATATACCACCAGCTTTGTCTAAGCTAATCCACCTCCAAATTCTGATTGCATCGGGCAATAAACTACATGGTGTGATTCCTCCCGTACTATGTAATATGTCGTCACTTGAAATTCTCAATTTCGGATTAAACCAGTTGTCGGGCTCTCTACCACAAGATATGGGCTCTGGACTTCCAAACCTACGAGGTTTAAGTGTATTCTTCAACCAACTTAATGGTCATATCCCTGCGTCCTTGTCAAATATATCTGTTCTCGAAAGAATTATCCTTCATGGGAATAGATTCGACGGCACAATTCCACCAAACACTGGTCTCCATGGCCGTTTAACGGCGTTCGACGTAGGCAACAATGAGCTTCAGTCTACGGGGCCAAGGGATTGGGATTTTCTGACCTCCTTGACAAACTGCAGCAATTTAGTTCATTTGAATTTTCAACTGAATTATCTTTCAGGCATTTTGCCAAATATCATCGCCAATCTCACGCCAGAGCTTGAAAGTTTTATAATAGGACAGAACCAAATTGCTGGGCATATACCTACGGCAATAGGAAGATATTTAAAACTCACCTATCTTCAGTTTGGGGATAACTTATTCACGGGAATAATACCTTCGGGTATTGGCAGGCTCTCCAACCTCCATAGTCTCTTACTTTTCAGTAATAGGCTCCATGGACAGATTCCACCATCATTAGGCAACATATCACGACTAAATCAGCTAATCTTGTTTGGTAATAACCTGGAGGGTAGCATTCCAGGCACTCTTGGCAATCTTAGCGAGTTAACATCCCTTGACCTTTCCTCCAATCGCTTGAGTGGGCTAATCCCACAAGAAATCGTCAGCATTTCTTCCCTTGCCGAATATCTTAATCTCTCTAGGAATTTGTTAGTTGTCCCTATTTCGCCACATGTTGGCCTCTTAGTCAATCTTGGCACAATTGATATCTCAATGAATAAATTATCGGGTGCAATCCCACAGAACCTTGGTAGTTGCCTGGAATTACAATTCCTATACTTGGAAGGGAATCTCTTGGATGGAAAAATACCAAAAGAACTCGACGCACTAAGAGGGCTTGATGAGTTGGATCTCTCTAACAACAAATTATCAGGACCAATACCAGAATTCCTTGAGGGTTTACAGCTTCTGAAGTATCTGAACCTTTCATTCAATAACTTTTCTGGTCCAGTGCCAGGTAAGGGGATATTCTCAAGTGAAAGATCTATATCTCTGGAACATAACAACATGCTATGTGGTGGTCCTGTGTTCTTTCATTTCCCATCATGCCCATCTCCGACTCCTGATAAGCCTGTAAAGTATAAACTGCTTCACGTTTTGGTATTTGCACTGGTGGGAGCATTCATCCTTCTCAGTGTTTGTATTGCTACATGCTACTACGTTAAAAAGTCGAGAGGTGATGACCGTCATGTTGAAGGAAACAGCACATCTCCTGGCGAGATGTTTCAGAGGATGTCATATGCTGAATTGCATGTGGCTACAAATTCATTTTCTGAGGAAAATTTGGTTGGTCGTGGAAGTTTTGGCAATGTATATAAAGGGACTTTCAGCTCTGGTACGAATATATATACTGCGGCGGTGAAGGTACTTCATGTCCAACGACAAGGAGCCACAAGGAGCATCATCTCTGAGTGTAGTGCTCTTAAAAGGATTCGACACCGTAAATTGGTCAAGGTTATCACAGTGTGCGATAGCTTGGACAACAACGGCAATGAATTTAAGGCACTTGTGCTCGAATTTATCTCCAACGGAAGCTTAGATGAATGGTTATATCCAAGCAGAGACAACGACTTTAGGACACTAAGTTTGATGCAGAGGTTAAACATAGCTCTTGATGTGGCAGAGGCATTAGAGTATCTTCATAACCATATTAATCCTCCAATTATTCACTGTGATGTTAAACCAAGTAACATTCTTCTCGATGCTAGCATGGTCGCACATGTTTGTGATTTCGGCATAGCAAAAATAATGAAGGCAGATGAAAGTGAGCAATCTTTTGACGAGCAACATAGCTCTGCTGGGATTAAAGGCACCACTGGGTACCTTGCGCCAGGTATGCAATTTCTTCCATTTAGTTTACTCGAACCATCATCGACAATAATTAATTGCTCAAAAAACTTATTACCCAAAATTATCTCGATTCACAAATATAATTTTTTCACAAACATGAGATTTGATAGTTTTTCGGTGAGGCATTTTGGAGCCCGAACTCCATGTAGCTCGTTTCTTTCAAATCTAGATAGTGATATGATCTACTACTGTGCAAAATTTCAGTTCGATTTTTTTTTATATTGTAGGCTCAGCAAAAATGACAAATGGGTGGGTCTGAACATTTACATAGTTTAGAAAATTTGAAATTTTGTCAGATTTATTAGTTTTGTGTATCCCAGCACAATACGAATTTTGGATTGGAAGTTTTCACAATAGTATATCTCGACATTATCTATGTTTAGGATTTATTTTTCAAATATATTGAAACACAATATTTCAATTTTGAATTGAAAAACAGGCTATATGGAGCTCGGGCTCCATTAGCACTCTCCAGTGTCTTCTTTAGAACTTATAAGATGCTTCAATCCTCTAATTTCCTTCCAAAAGTGGAAAATCTGATTAATATAGATACTCTTGTACATCTAATTGATGTTTTGTTAGAAATAAGGTAATGTGTATATTTCAATCAGAGTACTATTTAATTATACATGCCATATTTTTATTTATTTGTCAGAATATGGCACGGGAACTGAAATTTCCATTGAAGCTGACGTCTATAGTTATGGGGTGCTACTGCTAGAGATGCTTACTGGTAGAAGGCCAACTGACACATTCTTTGATGATGCTACAAGTCTCCCCCGGTACATTGAGACGGCGGGTCCAGGAAATCTGCTGGAAATGATGGATGTCAATATAACAAGCTGTGAAAACCTCCAAGAGATGGTTGAATTGCTCATTACTCCAGTTTCAAGACTTGGCCTCGCTTGTTGCCGGGACTCTGCAAGGAAGCGTGTTAATATGGGTGATGTGGTAAAAGAACTGAGTGTCATAAAGAAGTCATGTGAATGGATCATCCATGATGGATGAGAAAGTCTCACTACGTTATAGCAGAGATGAAATGTCTATCAGGATTTAAGTGTCTTCTGTTCAGAGTGTGTATCTGAACCTAATTTGTTTTTAGTCGCTGAAGGTCGTCCAATAAAGATCCGACACTGGAAAATGAAACTTCCCGCTTTGGGCAATGATCCCCCATAATTCTATAATAGCTAAACATAAGACATTATTCACACTAAGCAGTGAATTGTTGTAATATCTGTACTCTTATTTGAGGCTCGCAGTCGTCTATATAAGACCCGAGAGTGGGTGGATGGGTGGTTCGCGAAATATCAAAACCCCTAAGTTTTTCCTAGATTCGCTACGTACCAATCTATGTACCTTGTATTGATTCGGTCATAGTTTCTTAGTCACGGTCGGGATACTGACAATTGGAGTGTTGGTTTAGGGTTGAGGGTTCAGAGTGTTTGTCCTGGGATCTCAATTTTTCGCCGAGGGTTGTCTGATCACCTTGTTCTGTATGTGAAGTCCCCTTCGCGTTTCAGATGTAGGCGCTCCACCAACATCCCTTGCCGTTGTGATCGACTATCAAAGGGATCACCTTTCCCGCGATGTTGCAGACACGAACTCACTCGCAAGGTGCTGTTGGTGGTGGCATTGCTAGCTCAAGCGTGTGCACAGTAAAAAATTGTACAAAGGAGGTCATTGAGTTCTGTGTTGACTTTATTCCTGGCCTTAATCCGATTGGTGTTCCACAATCACGAGCTCAGGGGAGACTGACTGAAAAAGGCATACTTAGATAAAGAAATGTAATAGAAAGCCACCCAAGCTCACCTCTCCAGAATGTAATTTAGTACCGACAAAGCAGACACCACTAACTATTGTTGGAGTTAAAAGATAAATAATACTAGTACGCAAGATAAAATATAACTCACAGTAAGGGGTCTTCCATGTTATAGTCGGTACATGCATCGATGTCACCATTTCCACGACCTTCAGAAGGGGCAATACTTGTTCCATTTGTCATCGGAATTCCACCTTTGTCTTTCATTTTCCATCCATCAACTCTTTCTCTCCATGCGACATTGCCAAAGCTGCAAGAAAACTCCCTTGACGGATTTGCTGGCAGGATTAAGAGCATCTCCACCGGGGGCTCTAAAGACCCCAAAGGCCCTTTGGTGGTCGGACACGAAAAACCGTCACCAGCGGCACTCTCCAAAGACTCGTCCCGAGCGATTTTGTGTCCGGCACCCCCAATAGGGCCTCCAAGTTTGGAGACCCTCCTGGGGGTGCCGGACATCGCCTCGGCCATGGCCTTGACAGCGATGGCCCGCCCGTCATACACACGACGCGCCGCGCCATTTTTTCAAATGCAGGCAGTGTGATTCGCACCATTTTTTAGATAAAGGTGTGATTCGCACACCATGACTACAGGAATCAGAAAACTTAAAACTAAAACTAGCTAATCTAGCCGAAGTGGCGGTATAGATCGTCCCAGTCGTCGGTCGGCTCCTCCTTGACCTCACCGGCGTCTCGTCCGGTCGCCGACGGCTCGACGGGGCCCGCTGCGCGAGGGAGACGAATCCGTACTCGGCGAGGACGGCCTGGAAGTTGCGGCCGCCCCACCAGTACCGGCGCCACTCCATGTTCCACGCCGGCGGCTTGTACAGGCCGGGCTGGTCATCGATGGACGCCTGACGCTCCGCGGCGAGAAGCGGGCGCCACCTCGGGCTGTTCACCGCGTACGCCGGGTCTTCGCGCTGCTCCGACGTCGGATCCAGACGGCGGGCGAGGATGAGCGCGTCGAGCCCGACCTCTTCGTCCGGCAAGGGAGGGACGGCGGAGACACACCGCCGGCGGTTCTCGAGGCCATTTACTCCGGCTGACGGGCTGGTGGGGAATACGAACGGCGGCGCCCGCTAGGTGTTCGGCAGTTCGCTCAAAATTTGCGCGCGTTTGGGGTGGGCCTTTGGGGACTGCCGCTGTGGTGGCCTTCAAATGTTGATCGGACACATGTCCGGCACCCCCAAAGAGACCCAATTGGGGGGTGCCGGACACCGATTTAGAGGCCCCGGTGGAGATGCTCTAAGAAGCAAGAAACAACTATTATATATATTCACAGCTGATGCAAGAACGATAAACTAGACACACGAGATCGTAATGGGTAGATATACACACATGAATGATTCACGTAGCCAAATCGATGTCCACGCTTGCCGGCATTTCCAGCGGGGGACATCATGTGATCGGGGGAGGCTCCAGGAATTTCTCCTGAGACCTGTGCAATGAATCCACATGAAGAAACAAAAAATGTCAGTTTCATGTTCTAAACACTGTTAGCACAATCCACACAAGTCTCAATTCCAACCTGGCTATGAGTGAAGGACGGGATGTATCCATGAGGGATTTCTCCGCTGTCATACTTGGAGAGCCCAATCTCACCGCTGTCAAACTTATTAGCGTGTCGACCATCGTCGCTCGTTCCTGAGTTCATATGCCAGGTGAGCATCTTCTCGGGAATCTTGTGTTTCTGATCCTTGTTGCCAGACGGTGGGTAGTTCAAGTCGCTAGCATCATCCACATCAACGTCCTCTCTTTCATCCCCACGTGCCGGTGGGCTGCCTGAACAACATCACACAAACGGGGCAAAGTCAAACCTCGTTCTTACTGACCACAGTAATAAAACAATGAACCATTTTCACTGTAATATACTAGAACGAAGCGGTTTCGAACGGATCCTCGGCCGCTCCAGCCTGCTGGTGCTGTTGTTGGTGAAGAGAACTGCAACGAAAGCAATGCAGGGAGGGTGATGGTCAGAACCCAGAACCATACCCTTGTGGCGCTTGTACTTGGTCTTGCACTGCGGGCACGCCTGGGCGCCGTGCTTGCGCTCGTACTCGTAGCAGGGCCGGCACACCGGGTAGCCGCAGACGTCGCAGGCGGTGAACAGCTCGCCGCCCGCCGCCGCGCCCACGCCGTCGCCGCAGATCTGGCACAGCTGCCCGCCGCCATGCCTTCCCGATTTCTTCGCGCACGCACAAAAAAAACAAAGGGGCAGTAAAGTTGAGACACCGATACCGGGATAGAGAAAAACAAGAGCGCCAAGCCGCCAAGCTTTTCCCCAAAAAAATGCCACTCACCTCCGCGTCGCCGCCACCGGCCATGGCGCCCGCGCCGCGAACTCACTCACCCAATCAATCACTCGCCAATCCGAGCTCCACGGATGCGAACGGACTTGACGGCGACTCGCCGCGGTCCGCGCCGCGAACTCACTCACCCAATCAATCACTCGCCAATCCGAGCCAGACAGGCCAGAATCCCCACCCTCGGCCCAGCACCCCCCAAATCGCCCCTCGCCTCGGCGCGGCACAGGAGCGGCGGGAGCACCGATACAGCAGCTCCCAGCTCACGCGGATTGGGACGAGCGATGGCGATGGCGACGGCGAGGAGCGCAGGCGCGTGAACCTAGCTGTGGACTGCTGTCGCTTCCGCGGCGGGGTTTAGCCATTATAGGGAACTCCCCTAAATCGGATCAGCCGTTTGCGGCGGGAGACGGTGGTCAGCTGTGCGGGCCCACGTGGCAGTGGCGTCGCGTAACGGCAGGATGGGTGACGTGGACTGTGTGGGGGCCGGGTGTCAGCGGGTGAGGTGGGGATGACAGCTGGTGGTGGCTACGAGCGGCAATGTCACACTAGGGATAGCTTTTGGTTCTTGCTAGCTGCACTTGAGCTGTTGAGCAATGGAGAGGTAAGCTCTATCCCGTGCTGTAGGACCAAGGTGTCAGTCCTTCTTAAATGCATATTAGTTCTTGCTAATTGAGAAGAATAGCCTACACATTGACCACAAATTTGTGGTAAGAAGGTCAATGTCGTCTCTGCCGAGATTAGCTTCAGACCCTTTGAGGAATTGTCTAAGACATGTAACTCGCCGCTGTCACGCCTCGGTAGGGTCGAGGGAAATTGTCTGAGATAAGTGGGGCTAGACTGTAATCCGATTGTATAAGGACATGCATCACTCCCATTTCACGATATTCAAGGACTCCCGTGATCGGACGACCCTCACCTGGAACTGGAAGCTCCAATGATCCTGCCGTGGTATGTGAAGATTCCCCGCACCACACGTGCGTTGAAGGAAAGTTACACGATCAACTTAACGTGCAAGATATTGTCAAACTCTAACATCAAAGAGAAAGGCACATGTTCGTAAGTGTTTTTCACATTCCCTCTTGATGGCTTCGACATAATTTCCCTTCCCCACCTTGTAGCTCCTTGATTTGGCGCCTCCAATGATGGAATTGCCAAGTCTTATTTTCTTGCAAACATTATATTATGTGAAATATTCATAATTTGAGCAGGATATCTTACTCATTCGGGTGTATATGAGGTAATGAGCTTCGTCATAAGTGGAGATGGGTGAGCGAAAATCTAGTCATCATATTGTTGACCCAAGGGGAGACAAGATTTATAATTATTAATTATTTACACTATACATGGCTGCTTTTTAAAAGTTAAATCGAACAGATGAAATTGTTCATCGAACTAATGATCTAGCCTCACTTTATTTGAGAGTGGCCTTTTTCTCCCAAATCATTTGGAGACCGACATTTTCGAAAAATCCAAATAATATTCTTATGTTCATAAGAACTAAGAAACCATGCTTGTATATACACATATTAATTAAAACAGTTGTAGGATCCACAACAAAGTCTCTGAATTGTGATTTAAAAAGATAAAAAATGTAACTATTTTATCATCTTATTTGGATTTTTGTGAATAGCGCAGACAAAATAATATAAATAAAACAATTGATATCTCAAATTTAATTTTCGTCTTAAACTAATACTCCAAGTTTGACCAGCAATCCATTTCAGTTTTCGTCATGCTACCCTCGTAAATGAATTTACTAAACCTTCCCCTTGTGCTATGATGAAAAATAATACAAAACTACATGCCTCTACTAATTAATTATATGTATATGTATGTATACATCTCCATGTTAGCGTCCTAAATATTTTGGTAGAGACCAAGAATAGAGTGTACAGTCTAACAAATATCTTGATATTATTATTTTTTCCTTCTAGAGTCCATGAGTTTTTTAAGTGTACAAAGTAAGAAAATAAAAATTGCTGGAGTATATCAGAAAACTACGTGTGGTTTTCTTCTTAAATCCTTTGAAGTTCTTATTTATTGGGTTTTCATGGTAAAATATGTCGCTTATACTACCTTGATTCAACACTCACATGCAAACATGTATGTGTTATGCACTTGGTACAAAATAGAAACAATTATCACACACATTTCAAAGAATTCGGAAACACGATATATAAGCTGCTTTTAGGTTTTTTTGGGGTTCATTTTGCACAAATCAATGAGTAAATATGTATTTAGCACTAAATGGCCTTTAATAATGTATCCCTCCTTCTCATTTATAAGGCCCACATATGTTCTATGATTTAATTTCATCATCAATTAGATTTAAAAAATATGAAATTTTTGCCCATCAAATTATAGACATTGAATACTTCATTTGAATTAATAGTTGGTAAACTTGTTGTCGTACATAAAGTCATATTTTGTTGGTTAAAGATGGTCAAATAAATGGGGGAGCCGTTTCGGGCTCCCGAGCTCACATGCTCCCCTCCGAATATTTTTTGTAAAACATTTTTTAAATGGTGACAAGCATGTAGAAGTGTTGTACGTAGGTGCCAAATTTCGTGATTTTTTTTTGAGATAAAAAAAAGCCAAATTTCGTGATGACATGCCTGATGTGCCGTGTGAGAAAAAACAAAATCATCTTCAACTCAGGGCGCGACGGCCTTGACCTCTTCAGGCTGCAATCAAAGGTTCAAGACCGGTTCGTGTACACCTGTTCTTTGCTTCAAGATGGCTACATAAAACGGAGGAAGTAGTACATATAAAATGCACACCCGTGGAAGGCTTTCAAACAAATGGTTGGATTGATTTTGCTTTCTGAAGATTGATCTGCCATCAAAAAAGCTTTGCTCTCTTACTTCTACACAATGGGAGAGCTACTGACTGCCAACTTAGTTTGCATTGAAAGTGAGGCAACTTTTTGGATAATTTTTATCCCTTAATTTTTGGCCCGGGGCGTCAGCCATTCCTGGCTACGCCGTTGCACCTGTGCTACAAATCGGAATTAAAATTTGCATGCGTACGTGCCCAAATGGCCGTTTATACACAAGCCAGACACTGCATCCATGGGTAGGCGTCAGTTTGGCGCTGAAGATAAATCTGTCAAACACGTGAAGGAACCTGGGTCATCTGGTCAAGAGGCCAGCCGCCAGCGTCGCCAATGTCAAGCTTCAACACCCGAGCATCGGATTGGCTAGGAAAATACCGGCACAAAGCTAATGCCTTGGTCACAAACTCACAGTCAAGTTGAAGGCTCCATGTCTCCATGCAAAACTTTATTTCAACAATGGCTTCGGCTTCACCGACGTGACTTCACTAGCTCCAACAAACAAAGTCAAATACTCTTACAGTTTGTCAAAAAGAAAATTTCAATACTCTTACCAATAATATATCCAGAAAAAGTGGAAAAAATGGTACATCATTATTCCTGCTATTGTGGACTAGTCAATGAAGAATTACATCGAAGGTGTCATTTTTTCAAGGTAGCATACTGAGGTGTCTGGTTCACAATGGTAGTGTACTACTATAATAGTCCCCCGCACGACAAGCTTCTACTGATCGTTATCTCCTGGCCATGGAGAGCAGACAATGGCTGCGGCTTGCTCTTCTCCTCACCATTGGCCTTGTCTTGGTCCCATCCACTACCAGCTCAACCCACACCATTGACGACCGCCACACTCTCTTATCGTTCAAATCCCTCATAACGAAGGATCCCTCGGGTGCACTTTCTTCATGGAGTAGCAACAGCAGCTCCAATGATAGCTTCTGCAGATGGGCCGGCGTCACTTGCAGCAGCAGTCACCCCCGACGCATCACCATGCTTCGCCTACGAGGTCTCAGCCTTTCCGGCACCGTTTCACCGCTCCTCGGGAACCTGTCCCGTCTTCGTGTGCTCGATCTCTCCGACAACAAGCTTCAAGGTCAGATTCCTTCTAGCCTTGGCAAGTGCTTTGCTCTCCGCGGGCTCAACATGAGCGCCAATTCCCTGTCCGGCGACATCCCTCCCACCATTGGCAACTTGTCCAATCTTGTTGTTCTGAGTATCCACAGTAACAACCTCTCTGGTACAATTTCCCCATCTTTAACAAATCTTGCAAAACTCACCTTGTTCACCATTGCGGATAATTTTTTGCATGGAGACATCCCACCATGGTTGGGCAATTTGACCACGCTAACCCATTTATATATGGGTGCGAATATGTTTAGCGGTCAACTCCCACTAGATTTGTCTAAGCTAATCTATCTCAAAGTTCTGTCTGTACAGGTCAATAAACTACATGGTGTGATTCCTCCTGCACTATGTAATATATCATCACTTGAACTTCTCAACGTCGGATCAAACCAGCTGTCGGGCTCTCTACCACAAGATATGGGCTCTACACTTCCAAACCTAAGATATCTAAGTGTGTTCTATAACCAACTTGAAGGCCAAATTCCCGCCTCCTTGTCAAATATATCTGTTCTTGAAAGATTTGTCCTTCATGGGAATAGATTGCAGGGCACAATTCCACCAAACATTGGTCTCCATGGCCGTTTAACAGCGTTTGATGTAGGCAAGAATGAGCTCCAGGCTACGGGGCCAAGGGATTGGGATTTTCTGACCTCCTTGACAAACTGCAGCAACTTAGTTTACTTTAGTTTTCAACTGAATAATCTTTCAGGCATTTTGCCTAGTAGCATCGCCAATTTCACGCCAGAGCTTGAAAGAATTATGATGGGAGGGAACAAAATTGCTGGGCATATACCTACAGAAATTGAAAGATATTCCAAACTCACCTATCTTGAGTTCGGGGATAACTCATTCACGGGAATCATACCTTCAGGTATTGGAAAGCTCTCTAACCTCCACGGTCTCATACTTTTTAATAATAGGTTCCATGGACAGATTCCACTATCACTAGGAGATATATCACGACTAAATCAACTACTTTTGTCTAGTAACAACCTCGAGGGTAACATTCCGGCAACTCTTGGCAATCTTAGCGACTTAACATCCCTTGACCTCGCCTCCAATCTCTGGAGTGGGCAAATCCCACAAGAAATCGTCACCATTTCTTCCCTAGCCAAATATCTTGATCTCTCTAGCAATTTGTTACGTGGCCCTATTTCCCCACATGTTGGTCGCTTAGTCAATCTTGGCATAATTGATCTTTCATTGAATAAATTATCGGGTGCAATCCCACACACCCTTGGTAGTTGCCTGGCATTGCAATCCTTACACTTGGAGGGGAATCTCTTAGATGAAAAAATTCCAAAAGAACTCGGCGCTCTAAGAGGGCTAGAAGAGTTGGATCTCTCTAACAACAAATTATCAGGACCATTACCTGAATTCATTGAGAGTTTACAACTTCTAAAGTATCTGAACCTTTCATTCAATAACCTTTCTGGTCCAGTGCCAGTTAAGGGTATATTCTCAAATGAAAGCTCTGTATCTCTAGAACATAACGACATGCTATGTGGTGGCCCTGTGTTTTTAAATTTCCCACCATGCCCATCTCTGGCTTCTGAAAAGCCTCCAAATCATAAACTACTTCACATTTTGGTATTTCCACTGGTGGGAGCATTCATCTTTCTCAGTGTTTGCATTGCTACATGCTATTGTGTTAACAAGTCAAGAGGTGATGACCGTCGAGTCCAGGAAAACATCACATCTCCTGGTGATCTGTTTCAGAGGATATCATATGCAGAATTGCATTTTGCTACAGATTCATTTTCTGCGGAAAATTTGGTTGGTCGTGGAAGTTTTGGCAGTGTATATAAAGGGACTTTCAGCTCTGGTGCGAATATATATACCGCGGCCGTGAAGGTACTTGATGTCCAACGAGGAGGAGCCACAAGGAGCTTCATCTCTGAGTGTAGTGCTCTTAAAAGGATTCGACACCGTAACCTGGTCAAGGTTATCACAGTGTGCGATAGCTTGGACAACAACGGCAATGAATTCAAGGCACTTGTGCTCGAGTTTATCTCCAACGGAAGCTTAGATGAATGGATATATCCAAGTACAGACAATGAGTTTAGGACATTAAGTTTGATGCAGAGGTTAAACATAGCTCTTGATGTGGCGGAGGCACTGGAGTATCTTCATCACCACATTAATCCTCCAATTGTTCACTGTGATGTTAAACCAAGTAACATTCTTCTCGATGCTAGAATGGTTGCACATGTTAGTGATTTTGGCATAGCAAAAATAATGAAGGCGGAAGAAACTGAACAATCTTTTGACGAGCAACGTAACTCTGTTGGGATTAAAGGCACCATTGGGTACCTTGCGCCAGGTATGCAATTTCCCTTTATTTTGATGGAACCATCTTTGACAAGAATTAAATTGCTTGGAAACACTAATTACCTCTTAGTTTGTAAATATAAAACAATGCAATATACATCAGATTTAATAGTCACTGTCTTCTTTAGAACTAATAAGAAACTTCAGTCCTCCAATATCCTTCGAAAAGTGGAAAATCTAAAAAATATACTAATTACCATTTTGTCAGCAAGAAGGAAAATGTTTAGATCTTGATGGGTATGCCAATTATCGCAAAAAAGCTAACACATGCCATCTTTTTTCTTTCTTTGTTAGAATATGGCATGGGGACTGAAATTTCCACTCAAGGTGATGTCTATAGTTTCGGTGTTCTACTACTAGGGATGCTTACTGGTAGAAGGCCAACTGATACATTATTTGATGATGCCACAAGTCTCCCCAAGTACGTTGAGATGGCGGGTCCAAGAAATCTGCTAGAAATAATGGACGCCAATATAACAAGCTATGAAAATCCCCAAGAGATGTTCGAATTGCTCATTGCTCCAGTTTCAAGTCTTGGCCTCGCTTGTTGCAGGGACTCTGTAAGTAAGCGCGTTACGATGGGCGACGTGGTGAAAGAGTTGAGTGCCATAAAGAAGTCATGTGAATCGAAACTGAGTAGGCCATAAAGGCTGAGTTGCATGGATGAGAATGCCTCCTACTCCCTCCGTCCTCGAATAAGTGTACATCTAGCTTTTGTACTAAGTCAATTTTTAAAAAAATTGACCAACTTTATAGAAAAGAGTATCAATATATATGACATCTAATTGGTATATTTTCAAACTTCATTCCAAAACGAATCTAGTGACACCAATTTAGTGTCATAAATGTTGACACGTTTCCCTAAAAAATTAGTCAAACTTTAATGATATTGACTTACCAAAAAAGGTAGAAGTACAATTATTCGCGGACGGAGGGAGTATATACGATTGTAGCGAGATGGAGCAGGATCTAGGTGTCCTAACTGCCTATTTGAAGCTACTACGTTTTCAGTCATTGAACGTCGTCCAAAGAAGATCCAACGTTGGACAGTGAAACTTGCTGCTTTGGGCATTAATTCTCTACATAAGTCTGTAATAGCTAAAGATATAACTCTATTAACACTAAGCAATGTTTTTTTTGTAATAATTGTACTCCTAGTCGAGTCTCACAATCGTCTATATAAGACCCGAGAGTGGACTGATGAGTGGCTCGACGAAATATTAAAACCATAGAAATTTCCATGTTCTTTTGTTTCCTTTTCCTTTCGTGTGTTTTGCACCTTGAGGATTAGGGTAGGGATCCCAAAGTTCAACCTTGTGATATGTACCCTACCTAAAGCAAAGCCGTTTAGGGTTGCTATGATATAAGTTTTGGGTGGGACTCTAAAAAGTCTTAAAGAAGAACACCGGAAACCCATCCAGTCTTAGAGCGTGTCAACTTTCGTGCATTAAAGAACATAGTCAAGCTCTTCGAGCGAGAAGGACATCATGACAGAGGACTTCTCCTCCTCCGGGAACACCCTGATGTTCTCTAGAGGCTTCTAGAGAGGGTGAACATCTGGTTTTCCCCGGAAGCACCAACGACCCTACAAAACTCATAGATATGTTCTTGAAGGGGCTGGGGTTCGGAGATCAACCCCTGATCCAAAAATGGTCGGTAGACGGCGCATTTACACTTCCTGTCGTTAGCCTAGGCATGAAACGAAGTCGTGTTGTTGTCTCCTTTCAATAGCCATGTTTGCATGCTATGTTGCCTCCACTATTGTTCCTCAACCTAGGCGATGTGGGTGAACTGCTCAGCGAGGTGGTACTGCAAGACCCACCCTTCCTTGTCAAGGCCCAATGTCCAGAAGAGCGAGTCTAGGTGTTATATTTGGGGTAAGAAGGTCCATGTCTTCCTGCCGAGGTTAGCTCCACACCCTTCGAGGAATAGTCTAAGACATGAAACTTACCGCTGTCACGCGTCGATAGGGTCGAGGGAAATTGTCGGAGATAACTGGGGCTGGACCGTAATCCGATTGTATACGGACCTGAACCACTTCCATTCCACGACATACAAGGACTCCCATGATCGGACGACCCTCACCTAGAAGCTTCGCTTATCCTGCCGTGGCATTGAAGACTCCCCTGAAGATTCACCACACCATACGTACATTGAAGGAATGTTACACGATCAACTTAACATGCAAGACATCATCAAAATCTAACATCAAAGGAAGGCACAAGCTTTGCGTCAAAAAAAAGGAAGGCACAAGCTCGCAGGTCTTTTTCACATTCCCTCTTGATGGCTTCAACGTAATTTTTCTTCCCCGCCTTGTGGCTCCTTTATTTGATGCCTATAATGATGGAATTACGAAGTCTTGTTTTCTTTCAAACATTATATTCGGTGCAATATTTCTAATTTGTAGAGGATATCTTATTCATTTGGTGTATATGAAGTGATGTGTGTTACTTTATTTCGGAAATATGATCTCCCAGCTGACTAGTGAACTAGATAATATGATAAGGTTTTTACCGTACCGTAACTTCGACTGAAGTGGAGATGGGCAAGCGAATCTAGTCATCATCATGTTGCCCCAAGGGGAGACAAGATGTATACTTATTGAACTTTGCTATTCAGCAGGCGCCTGCTGGATGGCACAGCTCTACGCAAAGAAATAGAACCTGCCCCTCGTGCGTCAGCGCGCATACAAGTAAGGGCTAGTCGAAAAGTTAAAAAGTTTTATAGCCCAAACCGTTAACCCGATTGAGAATCCGTTTTCACCGCTAGACTAGTCACGACGAGATCTTCAAAACTAGATCCCATGTCGATATGTTTCGACAACTTTTTTTTTAATCCAGAAGTTACCACCCTCGTAACATATAAGTTACCCATTCTTGTATACTTAAGTTACCCACCATATTAGCGATAAGTTTTTGGTTGAAAATAGAACCAATTTAAAATGTCTTGTAACTCAAATCGTTTATCTGATTTATGATTCGTTTCCACTGTTGGACTAGCTAGTCGCATCGAGATTTTCGAAATTAGATCCGTATTGTTATGTTCTGACGATATATTTTTTGGATCCAAAAGTTACCCACTCATTAACACCTAAATTATCAGGACGTAGTATGTAAGTAACACATCGAAGTAACGATTAATTTTCGGTTTGATGCTATCTTCTATTTTTTGTTGTTCTTTTCGATTTATCCGTGTTTTGAAGTTACAAACTAATTTCAAAACGTTATCAGTACGAGGTTGGTAATTTTATCAGGAATAGGTGGGTAATTATTACCAATAAAGTCTTTTTTTATGGTGTAATTGTGACTATGAAATAGAGAGTTATCATTCTAAGACTTATTAAGTTGAATGAGTGTTTTAGTGTATAGTTATCAACCTATGCATGATACATTTACCATCCCAACGTGATATTTACTTATGAATAACTAGGTGTAGTAACTTTAAAAATAAAAAAATCGAAAAGAACAATAAAATGGTTCTATTTCAACCCGAAAACTAATCGTTAATATGGTTGGTAAATTACATACTACAGCCTAGGCTTATATGCTACAGGGTGGGTAACTTTTGGGTCCGAAAAAAAAGTTGTCGGAATATGTCAATATGAGATCTAGTTTCGAAGATCTCGTCGCGATTAGCTTAACGGTGAAAACGGATTCTAAATCGGATAAACGGTTTGGGCTACAAAACTTTTTAAATTTTCGAGTTTGGCATTTAATGCGGGATGACATCACCTTTTTTGGCTTTTTTGCATGCATGCATGTGGAGGAGTCAATTTCTCTCACTCGACTGGGCACCGCACGAGTCTAAACGATTCCGCACCGCACGATCTAAAATCAAGGTGTCACATTCCGTCTCGCGTTAAGCTAACCAGCAGGCGGCTTACAATTAGATTTTCCAATACTTATTACTTATTTACACTACACTTAGCTACTTTTTAGAAGTTAAACCGAAGTGATGAAATTGTTCATCGAACTAAATGATCAAGCCTCACTTTCTTTGAGCGGCCTTTTGTTAGAAATCATTTGGAGATCGACATTTCCGAAAATTGTAAACAATATTCCTATATTTATAAGAACTAAGAAACCATGATTGTATTTATACGTATTAATAAATAATTTGTAGGATCCACAACAAAGTCAACGAATTGTGATTTTTAAAAGTAAATAAGGTAACTACTTTATCATCTTATTTGGACTTCTGTGAATAGGGCAGACAAAATAATATATAAATGAACCATTTGAGATATCAAATGTAATTTTTGTTTTAAAATATACTTCAAGTGACTCACAATCCATTTCGGTTTTTGTCATGCTATAAGTGAATTTACTAAACCTAGTCCCCTAGGCCTAAGATGAAAAATAATACAAGAATAAAGTATAGAGTCTAATAAATATCTTGACACTATTTTTCCTTTTAGAGTCCATGAGTTTTTTTTAATGTGTATAAAGGTAAGAAAATAAAAATGGATAGAGTATATCATAAGACTACGTGTGGTTTTCTTCTCAAATCATTTGCATTTCTTATTTATTGGGGTTTCCTGGTAAAATATGTCTCTTAGGCTACCTTTGTTCAACACTCACATGCAAAGCGTCGTGCACCTGGTACAAAATAGATACATTTGTCACATACATTTCAAAGAATTTCGAAACACAATATATAGTGCTTTTAGGTTTTTTTCTGGGTTCATTTTGCACAAATCTAAGAGTGAATATGTATTTAGCACTAAGTGACCTTTAATCGTGTATCCCTCCTTCTCATTTATAAGGCGCACACATATTCTAAGATATACTTCAATACTTTCACCATCAATTAGAAAAAATATGTATGAATTATGTTCCCATTAAATTATATACAGTTAATACATCTTTAGAACGAATAATTGGTAAACTTGTTGTTGAATATAAAGTCATCTTTTGTTGGTTAAAGATGGTCAAATAAACGGGGGTGACGTTTCAGGCTCCCGAACTCACATGCTCCCACATATGCACGACATTTAAAAAATAATGGTGACAAACATATAAAAGCGTTCTACATACGTGCTAAATTTTGTGATGAAATGACATGCCTGATGCTATGTAAGAAAAAACAAATCAATGTTGGGAACAATATTTTAAAATCTCAATTTGGTCATTGTTTTATTTTACACGGAGCATCGTACATGTCATTTCGTGGTAAAATGGATCATGATCGGATAAACGGTTTGAGTTATAAATTTGATATATAGATCATGCATGTCCGTTTAGCTAGTAGAAGAGTTGGTTTTACATATAGCTCATGCACTTCGTCACAGCTGCCCCGCTGACTCGCCTCGTAGGTCGTCTGCCATATATGATGGACAATTGCCACTCGGCTAGTGCGGGGCTTTGCACCATCCAGCTACAGATATGTAGCACGAGAAGGAAGATGGACTTGACTACTAGAGCGAGATTTTTTTAAAGATAAAATGGAGTGAGATGTGTCTGTGTGCAGGGAGGGAGCTCCATTTTGACGCCTTCATGTCTCGTGTTAGCACGGCGACATGTGAAGCTCGTAACCTTAGTTCTGCTTTTTTCAGTTTTTTCTGTTTATGTTTCCTTATTCTTTTTGTTTTCTTTCTATTTTTATTTACCTGTTTTATTTTTATTTGTTCTCAATTTTTAAGTTAGAATGTTGAGAGGAAAGGTAAAAAATGTTCATGAGGTTTTAATAAGGTGTTCATGAATATAAAAATGTTTGTGCAGTTTTACAAAAATCGAGAGGTTTTCAATACATCCAATTTTTTGCACTTATTACACGAACAGAAGTCGTACCATTTTGAAGACATGAGTAGAACTTTTAGGCATTGTCCAGAGTCTCAACCTGAGTACTCCCTCCGCCTCAAAATAAGTGTTTTAGATTTGCCCAAAAATGAATGTACCTAGATGTGTTTCATGTCTACATACATTCATTTTTTGGCAAATCTGAGACACTTACTACATTCATTTTTGAGCAAATCTGAGACACTTATTTTGGGACGGAGGGAGTACATCAGTGTGTATCTTTATTTTATACTGTGTGTATCTCTTCATTATTCCAGTCAAGAACGCAAGAAAATTCTTACTACGGCATAGTTGGCTCGAGATCAACTTCACCTCAGGGCGCGACGGCCTAGACCTCTTCAGGCTGCAATCAAAGGTTCATGACCGGTTCGTGTACACCTGTGCTTCAAGTCGAAATTAAAAAGGAAAAAGTCTATTTTCAACCCTGAACTGGTAGAGCTTCGACGAAATGAACCCTCAACTCCAAATCCTTGTCGTTTGTACCCTGAACTTGCGAATCCCGGTCTAAATCAAACCCTGGAGCTGTTTGACACGTCGGGGCAAAAAATCCCAGTCGGGAATTCCCATTGTCTCACTGACAGAGCAAAACGCGGTGGACATGAGGTTGAGCACGCCGCCGTACACGGTCCGGCCGGTGCCCACCTGCTCCTGGTGCGGTCGAGGAAGTACCCACAAGGTCCTGCACCTTGCGCTCGCGGCCGTGGCGCGCCGCGGCGAGGCCGCGCGGGGAGAAGACGCTGGTGGCCACGACGCCGTACAGATCGTCCAGAGCGGGTCGGAGCTGGGAGCCAGATCATGGACGGCGCGCGTACAGCACCGCGCGCGCTGCTAGGCGTGGGCCATGTCTAGTGAACGCCTCTGCGGCCGCATCACACGAGGAGAAGGAAGGCAGACAACATGAGCTGATGCGGGCATTTCATCGAACAGTTCGCGTGCGCGGGTGTGACGACATACACGCGAATGAACGAGCACGGGGATGGAGCGCATAGGAAGATGAGTCCTTGGAGCTGCGTGTCAGAGGCCATATGGCAACGATAGGATGAGCAGCGTCAAAATTCTCATCTCCAATTTTCTTTTGTGTGTCGGGAACGTGAACGGCATTCGGAGCGCGCCGTCATCGGCGTCGTGCTCATGGGCCGAGCTCGCCTGAGGCGTGGAGGAGCGGTCGCTGCTCCATGCCGGACTCGGCAAAGCACGACCACACGGTGGTGGGGTGGCGCTCGGCGCGGTTCTCCTGGTACGCGAGTTGTGGGATGGCGCTCGGTGCAGCGCCGGAAGATCGGCATACTCGTCCCACTGCCCTCGTAGGAGACCACACCGCGACACAGAGCCAAGCCGCGAAAGGCGTGAGGGTGAGGTCGTCCTGCGCCGCGTCCATGGCCCCTGCCTAGCTCCCCTCCACCTCCACGCCTTTCCCGGCAACCCATGCACCACGCCGCCGATGCGGCAGCTGGACGCGACCTCGGCTCCTCCGTGTGTACAGCAGCGCCAGATTATGGGTGCGCCGGCAGCCACGACCCCATGTCCTGGTGGTATCGGTGGGGCATATCGCCATGAACAACAAGTATCTCCTCGATACTGAGATAAGGAAGAAGATGAATATGACAATGTGGGCCAGTGCAGTCAGTGAGAGTAACAATTTAGATTTTTATTTATTTATTTGTAAAAACAGCTCCAGGGTTTGAATTAGACAGGGATTCGCAAGTTCAGGGTACAAACGACAGGGATTTGGAGTTTAGGGTTCATTTCGCCGAAGCTCTACCAGTTCAGGGTTGAAAATAGACTTTTTCCAATTAAAAATTGCATGCGTTTACAAGATCGAGTCTTGAACTCTTGATTGCCGAGAACACAAAGCGCAGGTGTCAGTTTGGACTTTGGCGCTGAGGCTCAATCGGTCAAACACGTGAAACAACCAGGCACGTCATCTGGTCAAGGCCAGTCAACAGTGGCATCGGCTTCACCGACGTGACTTCACCAGCTCCAACAAACAAAGTCAATACTCTTAGTACACTTTGCCAAAAAGAGAAAGTCAATACTCTTACCAGGATCAATAAGATATCCTAAAAAAGTGGAAAAAACGGGTACATAATTCTTCCTGTTATTGGTGACTAATCAATGATGAACAGCATCTAGTAGGTGCCATTATTTTTAAGGTAGCATTCTAATTTTGAGGTGTCTGATTCACAACGGCCGTGTACCACTACTATAATAGTCCCCCAAACACAAGCTTCTACTGATAGTCATTGCCTAGCCATGGAGAGCAGACACTGGCCGTTGCATGCTCTTCTCCTCACTACCACCATTGGCCTTGTCTTGGTCCCATCCACTACCAGCTCCATCAACACCATTGATGACCGCCACACTCTCTTATCGTTCAAATCCCTCATAACGAAGGATCCCTCAGGTGCACTTTCTTCATGGAGTAGCAACAGCAGCTCCAATGATAGCTTCTGCAGATGGGCCGGCGTCACTTGCAGCAGCAGCAGTCAGCACATCACCATGCTGCGCCTACGAGGTCTCGGCCTTTCCGGCACCGTTTCGCCGCTCCTCGGGAACCTGTCCCGTCTTCGTGTGCTCGATCTCTCCGACAACAAGCTTCAAGGTCAGATTCCTTCTAGCCTTGGCAACTGCTTTGCCCTCCGCAGGCTCAACTTGAGCGTCAATTCCCTGTCCGGCGTCATCCCTCACACCATCGGCAACTTGTCCAAGCTTGTTAGTCTGAATATCCTTAGTTGCAACCTCTCTGGTACAATCCCTCCATCTTTTGTAAATCTTGCAAGACTCTCCATGTTCATCATTGGGGATAATTTTGTGCATGGCAACATCCCACCATGGTTGGGCAATTTGACCATGCTGACCCATTTGAATATGGCTGCGAATATGTTCAGCGGCCATGTCCCACCAGCTTTATCTAAGCTAATCAACCTCCAATCCCTGAAAATCACGACCAATAAACTACATGGTGTGATTCCTCCTGCGCTATATAATATGTCATCACTTGAAGTTCTCAATTTCGGGTCAAACCAGTTGTCAGGCTCTCTACCACAAGACATGGGCTCTACACTTCCAAACCTAAGAGATTTAAGTGTATTCTACAACCAACTTGAAGGCCATATACCCGTTTCCTTGTCAAATATATCTGTTCTTGAAAGAATCTTCCTTCATGGGAATAGATTCCAGGGCCCAATTCCACCAAACATTGGTCACCATGGCCGTTTAACAGTGTTCGAGGTAGGAAATAATGAGCTTCAGTCTAAAGGGCCAATGGATTGGGATTTTCTGACCTCCTTAACAAACTGCAGCAACTTAGTAATTTTAAACCTTCAGCTGAATAATCTTACAGGCATTTTGCCAAGTACCATCGCTAATCTCACGCTAGAGATTACAACAATTATGATGGGAGGGAACCAAATTGCTGGGCATATACCTACAACAATAGGAAGATATTACAAACTCACCTATCTTGAGTTTGCAGATAACTTATTCACGGGAAACATACCTTCAGGTATTGGAAAACTCTCCAACCTCCACAATCTCTTACTTTTCGAAAATAGGCTCCATGGACAGATTCCATTATCACTAGGCAACATATCACGCCTAAATCAACTAATTCTGTCTAGTAACAACCTGGAGGGTAGCATTCCAGCAACTCTTGGCAATCTTAGCGAGTTAACATCCCTTGAACTTTCCTCGAATCGCTTGAGTGGGCAAATCCCACAAGAAATCGTCAGCATTTCTTCCCTTGCCGAATATCTTAATCTCTCTGACAATTTGCTAGTTGGCCCTATTTCCCCACATGTTGGCCTCTTAGTCAATCTTGGCACAATTGATCTCTCATTGAATAAATTATCGGGTGCAATCCCAAATACCCTTGGCAGTTGTTTGGAATTGCGATTCCTATACTTGGACGGGAATTTCTTGGATGGAAACATACCAAAAGAGCTCGACACACTAAGAGGGCTAGAAGATTTGGATCTCTCTAACAACAAATTATCAGGACCATTACCTGAATTCATTGAGAGCTTACAATTTCTGAAGTATCTGAACCTTTCATTCAATAACCTTTCTGGTCCGGTGCCAGGTAAGGGTATATTCTCAAATGAAAGCTCTGTATCTCTAGAACATAACGACATGCTATGTGGTGGCCCTGTATTTTTTAATTTCCCGTCATGCCCATCCCTGGCTTCTGTTAAGCCTCCAAAGCATAAACTGCTTCATATTTTGGTATTTCCACTGGTGGGAGCATTCATCTTTCTCAGTGTTTGCATTGCTACATGCTATTGTCTTAACAAGTCAAGAGGTGATGACCGCCGAGTTCAGGAAAACATCACATCGCCTGGTGATATGTTTCCTAGGATATCATATGCTGAATTGCGTGTGGCTACAGATTCATTTTCTGCGGAAAATTTGGTTGGTCGTGGAAGTTTTGGCAGTGTATATAAAGGAACTTTCAACTCTGGTGCGAATATATATACCGCGGCGGTGAAGATAATTAATGTCCAACGACAAGGAGCCACAAGGAGCTTCATCTCTGAGTGTAGTGCTCTTAAAAGGATTCGACACCGTAAACTGGTCAAGGTTATCACAGTGTGCGACAGCTTGGACAACAACGGCAATGAATTCAAGGCACTTGTGCTCGAATTTATCTCCAACGGAAGCTTAGATGGATGGTTATATCCAAGTAGAGACAACGACTTTAGAACACTAAGTTTGATGCAGAGGTTAAACATAGCTCTTGATGTGGCAGAGGCACTAGAGTATCTTCATAACCATATTAATCCTCCAATTATTCACTGTGATGTTTTTTTTTTTTTGAAATTTATTCACTGTGATGTTAAACCAAGTAACATTCTTCTTGATGCTAGCATGGTTGCACATGTTAGTGATTTCGGCATAGCAAAAATAATGAAGGCAGATGAAAGTAACATTCTTCTTGATGCTAGCATGGTTGCACATGGTTGCTCTGCTGGGATTAAAGGCACCGTTGGGTACCTTGCGCCAGGTATGCAATTCGTTCCCTTTAGTTTGCTCAAACCATCATCGACAATAATTAATTGCTTGGAAACACTAATTACCCAAAATTATCCTGATTCACAAATAAAAAAAAATTACAAACATGAGATCTGATAGTCATTGTCTTGTCGGGTGAGGCATTTTGGAGCCCGAACTCCATGTAGCTCGTTTTTTCAAATGTAGATAATGATATGATCTAATACTGTGCAAAACTTCAGTTTGAAATTCTTTATATTTTAGGATGGGAAAAATGATAAATGGGTGGGCTTAAACATTTGCATAGTTTACAAAACTAGAAATTTTGTCAGATTGACATTCAGGATTTGTTTCGCTAATATTCTGAAACAAAGAATTTTAACTATGAATTGAAAAACGAGCTATATGGAGCTCGGCCTCCATTAGCACTCTCTAGTGTCTTCTTTAGAAGTTATAAGATGCTTCAGTCCTCTAATATCCTTTTAAAAGAGGAAAATCTGACAATATACATATTCTTGTACAGCCAATTGTCGTTTTGTCAAAAGAAGGAAATGTGTATATCTCGATCAGAGTACCATTTAATTATGCATGCCATCTTTTTCTTTCTTTATCAGAATACGGCACGGGAACTGAAATTTCGATTGAAGCTGACGTCTATAGTTACGGGGTGCTACTGCTAGAGATGCTTATTGGTAGAAGGCCAACAGACACATTCTTTGATGATGCTACAAGTCTCCCGCGGTACGTTGAGATGGCGGGTCCAGGAAATCTGCTGGAAATGATGGATGCCAATATAACAAGTAGTGAAAACCCCCAAGAGATGGTCAAATTGCTCATTGCTCCAGTTTCAAGACTTGGCCTGGCTTGTTGCCGGGACTCTGCAAGGAAGCGTGTTAAGATGGGCGATGTGGTGAAAGAACTGAGTGCCATAAAGAAGTCTTGTGAATGGATCATCCATGATGGATGAGAATGTCTCACTACGCTATAGGAGAGATGGAGTGTTTATCGGGATCTGGGTGTCCTCTGTTCAGAGTGTGTATCTGAATTTGCACTGTTTTCAGTCATTAAAGGCCGTCCAATGAAGATCCAACACTGAAGAATGAAACTTGCCGATTTGGGCAATGATCCCCCATAATTCTATAAAACTAAACATAAGACTTTGTTAGCACTAAGCAGTGAATTGTTGTAACAATTGTACTCTTAGTCGAGGCTCACAGACGTCTATATAAGACCCGAGAGTGGGTGGATGAGTGGCTCGACGAAATATCAAAACCCTAAGTTTTTCCTAGATTCGCTACATACCAATCTATGTGCCTTGTCTTGATTCGGTCCTAGTTTCTCAGTTAGAGCCTGACAATTGGCTGTCAGAGTGCTGGTTCTGATATCTCAATTTTTTCGCCGAGGGTTATCTGATCACCTTGATCTGTATATAAAATCCCCATCGTATTGCAGATGTGGGCGCTCCAGCAACATCCCCATCTTGCTGTTGCAATCTACTATGAAAGGGATCACTTTTCCTGTGATGTTACCGACACGAACTCACTCGCAAGGTGCGCTTCATAAAGTGGCCGAGGAGGCTGTGCTGCAGGTGGTGTCGCTAGCTCAAGCCTGTGCGGGGGAGAAATTGAACGCCGTTTTCCACGGAAGTGCTCCATATCACCAAAAGTTTGGAGCAACGCAACAACCAGTGAGTGATTTACATTGTAATATATCTAGGACACTGAAATGGTAACTCAACTTGGTATTGCGATGTACTTTTGCTTGGATCTGCTCATGCCCCGGTGTCCCTCCCAACATTAGGAAGTTTGAGGGCGGGAATTCTCTATTCCACCTCACATTTAGGGAACTCCTAGTGCAAGTAACTCGTTCTCCAACACTCCAACCGCCCATATTCATACAAAAATCCTCATGAACTAATGCCGAGATATTGTCATTTATTAAATTAGTTTATGTAAAGAAGTGTTTTATTCTAAGATTTGTGACGTTACAGCCAGTCGGAGAAATCCATGTTTTATCGGTCATGCAGAAACTTTCATTCCCTCTTACGGCGTATTTGAGTCACATCGTATGCTCTCTTGTATTCTATACGTCTAGAGAACTGCATATTTTTTGGTAAACTAAGTGTTTGAAAAATAATAGAATTGTAGCAAAATATTTCAATGGATCGATATTTTTTTCTAAAATAAAGCACAAAAAAATCATTAGACCAACATAGAAAAAAGTAACATGTAAATCTTCTACAATTCCTATGATTTTTTTAAGCAAATGAGCCCTTACAGTATCTGGAATGCCTGCAGTGTGCTGATTTCGCCACAGCAGAAAATAATCATTCCACTCTAATTATTATGTGCATACGAATAGAATAGAACTGGAAGAATGTACATGTCCAATGGTACATTACCATCCCCATGTGTGATGTAGTAGACACGTACGAGACAGAACAGAACATGGTGGTGTTACAGCGAGGTGATCGATCGAAGCACTGAAGCTAGCGAGCTGATCGATCGAAGCACCGAAGCTAGGAAGAAAAGAATTAAGAACCAACAAATTAAGTACACTACCAGCAGGACTAATTTACAAAGCAGAACAAGACTGTAAGAATAGGTTCATTGCAGTGCAGGCGAGAACAAGAAGAAGAAAAAATCCAGCACTGTGAGGAGCAAGGATCGGAAGGGGATAGACAGAGGACAGCAGGAGGGATACGACGTACGAGGCTGGATCCACGAAGCCCGTCAGATCAGATGCCGGCGCGGAAGGATCCGACGACAACGACCTCCCCACTCCGCAAGGCGCGGGCGACGGTGGTGGCGGCAGCGACGCACGACGTCACCCACACGGCGAGGACGTCCCGCACCTTGTCCACGACGGACACAGTGAGCGCCCACGGCATGGACATCGATCGATCTACTATCCTCCTCCTGCTGCCCAAAGAAGAAGAAGAAGATGGCGTACAGATTTTGTGAGATGAAATGAAAAGGGAGGCACAACACCACAACCACAACGAACCAAAGAACTACGCCATCGTTTGTGGCACCAAAAATCGTGTAATTTATAAGAAATTAAATAAGCAGACAATAGGCTGAAAGTTGAAGTTCAGTCCGTGCACAGTAAAATACCTATTCCCCAAAAAGAAAAGCTCAAAAGAATATGAGCAGTTTGGAGATATACTGACATACAAAAAGACAGAGAGAATTTTGTCTAACCCCTGGATTTAACTTCTTAGATAGCGAAAGGAAGAGGGATGAAGGGAACGGTACTGTTATTCCTACCAGTAAAGAATAATAAAGGACATGAATGACACTCAGTTTCGTATCCAGTTTCTCTTCTTTGATTTTGAGAAATTTTCTTATCCGTTTCCTAACTAATACCAAGTGCTTGTTCGATAGTAGAGCAGTACCAGACTGCCAGCCGATGTATTGTACACTAAAGACTAAAGTTTCCTAATCTTAACAAGCCATGTTTATACTCTTATAAAGTTTTTTTCCTGGCAGATCTCTAAGATAACTTTGATTGACAAAACTTAAGGTCCAGCTTGCCTAGACAGACAAAATCATAGGACAAGCAAGTTGCTATAACCAAGTGGCAAACATAGGATAAAATTCAGAAGTAAATGAAGACAGAATGGAGAATGTACATGTGCTAAGTGGCCAGTATCAGTATGTACCTGCAAGCCTTCTCTTGCTGACTCCAGGCGACCCAAGCCAGAGCCGCATGTAGTCCCGATTGCTCCATTCGGCCAGCGCCGCCATTACTTGTGGAGCCACGTCAGTTGGGGGCACCGGCGAGGGCCAGCCTTACGGGCAAGGTCGGCGACACCATTATCTCCCTCCTACTGGCCACCGACCTGTCCGTTTAGCGCATTTGTAGCCACGACGCGCTGGAGAAGACCACAGCGCACCGGCGGCAGACCGGCCATGGAATAGAGGGAAAGTAGGCTGAGAGCGACGAATCATGGGAACACCAGTGAATATACATGGATTCGTTTGTGGGTGTGGGGGGCGATGCCAGCCGGAGTTGAGCAGTAGGAGATCTGCTTTTGGCGTGGCCCGTGGCTGGACGAAAAGGGGATTCCCGGACCCGGACGAACACGAACTATGTGGGAGAGAAAACAAATTCACAAGGAGGCCCCCGAAAGGGCAGGAAGCTTTCATTAAATCCACACAGTGGGTGTACAAAAGATTGGGAATAACATATAGGCCCTTGAAATTTGCAGAAAAGACCTGAAATGGAAAACTGAAAAGCAATCAGATCCATCTCTTTCCCCACTGTCGAGTCGAAGGACAACCTCGCTGCCGCCTTACCCGAAAGCGGGGACAATGCCACTTGCTAAGGAACAGACGAAGAAAACGACAGATGACCTCGAGCGGGGCCCCATCAAGGAGGTTAAACTATCACCGAAGCCCTTCACCGGCTTCTGAATAGGTCTTTGCCAAGCCGTGGATGTCGGACGCTAAAATCCGTCGTTGAGGTGATGCTCGGAAATATCGCTTCCCAAGTCCACTGACGCCTTGCGCCGCTACTGGCCTCATCTTCTTCTCCACCAAACGCAACCTCCGCGTCTGCCAGAGAGAAGGAGAGAGGAGAAGCAGCATAACTTGGCTCCAGAGGGCTCTTTGTCGATGTCATAGCTGAAGAGCGGCCCATCGTCAAACTCACACTAGTGGAAAAAGGGCTACTAGTGGCGCACCAAAAAGCCTTTCTGTGGCGCACCCAGGGAAATGTGGGGTGCGCCACAGAAATCTCGCCACTAAATTCCACAGAAAAATCCAAAATTTCTGTGGCGCACCCATCACCATGCGCCACAGAAATATTTCTGTGGCGCACCCCACATAGGTGCGCCACTAAATTATTTTTTTGATTTTTTTTTAAAAAAAGGCGGCCAGATCCACATCTGGATCTGGCGCCGTCCGTTTTTCGTCGGAATTTCGTCGGAGCCCGTGATCGGAGGAGGAGGAGAAGGTCGTCGTCGGAGTGGGTGGAGTAGGTCACCGGAGTTTCGTCGGAGCCCGTGGTCGGAGGAGGAGGTCGTCGTAGGAGGAGGAGGAGGTGATGGTGGTGGTCGCCGAAGGAAGTCGTCGTCGTCGGTGGTCGCCGGAGGAAGTCGCCGGAGGAGGTGGTCGCCGGAGTAGGAGGAGGTGGAGGTGGTCGCCAGAATAGTAGGAGGAGGAGGAGGTCGCCGGAGTATATTGAGAAGGAGGAGGAAGGAGAGGGGGAGAGGAGAAGTAGGAGAGGAGGGAGAGGAGGAGTGGTGGTGGAGAAGGGGAGAGGAGAAGTGGAGAAGAGGAGGGAGAGGAGGAGTGGTGGTGGAGAAGTGGAGAAGAGGAGCAAGAAATGAGAGAAGGAGGAGAGGATAAGGGGTAGCTGTCTCGCAGGATTTCGAATTTTTTTCCCGCCCCCAACAATTCTGTGGCGCACCGGGAGGTGGTGCGCCACAGATTTTTTTTTTCATTTTTTTGATTTTGCTGAGAAAAACAATCATTTCAAAATAACTTTTTTTCCTTTTTGAATTTTGAGGATCTAATTCAAGCCTCACCGGGCACTTTTCTATTTTTGTCTAGTTTTTTTTAAGGTATTAAACGCATTTTTTCGACGTCGTATGCAAAAGTTATGGCCGTTCCAACTTTATTTACATTGATTTTGCATAAAAGGTCAAAACTCATATTTCAAATATTCTACACGAAGTAGACACTGATACCTAACCATATCTTAAAGTATGGAATTTTTTGAACATTTTTTCATTTTCTTCTTTTTGTCGCAAAACTGAAAAGGCGATCCAGGGGGGGGGGGGGGGGGTGGTGTGGGATCTGAAGGCTGAAAGTTTTTCTGTGGCGCACCCAATCTGATGCGCCACAGAAACTACGCCCATTTTGTGGCGCACCCCACCTGATGCGCCACAGAAAGTCCACTTTCTGTGGCGCATGGGCCAGGGTGCGCCACAGAATGCCTACTTTCTGTGGCGCATGGGCTTGGTGCGCCACAGAAAGTGCCCCGGATTTCTAAATTCAAACACATCTGGCGGGGCCCACCATATTTCTGTGGCGCATGCTCCTTGGTGCGCCACAAAAAGGCAGATTTCAGTGGCGCATATTCCTTTTGTGCGTCACAGATGTTTGTGGCGCACTGGTTTGGTGCGCCACTAAATTTTTTTTGTGGCGCATGGGCTTAGGGTGCGCCACAAACAGGCATCCCACCTATAAGCCTTTTTCTACTAGTGTCACCACTCCTGTCACGGATGGGAGGAGACAGGCGTAGAAGAACGGCCCGAGAAAGATCCCAGAACTCGAGTTAATTTATTGAACCTGCATCGATCGATTCGAGAGGTAGATGAACTCCATCATGAAGCTCCATACCACGGCAAAATCGCAGACTCTGCATCCCCTCCACCATGGAGGCTTGACGAAGTGCGAATTGATGGCGAATCCAGCGTCGCGCTCGTACGCCGAAGCAACAAACCTTCGGGCCGAAGGAAGAGGTAAAAAGCCAAGCGCCTCGAAGGACGGCACGCCTAATCTACTACTATACAAGGGTGCCAAGTATCCAAGACCAGCTCGGCATCAGCTAGCGCGAGCGCCGGTGACAGGAGCGGCTGGATCTGGGCTGCAGCGGCGGTGAACTCTCAACGGGGAATTAGAGGGAGGAGAGAGGAGAGAGGAGAAATTTCTTGCGCAGGTGGGAGAGATACATGCATGCTCTGTTAGGTCTAGGATGTTGATACGTCTCAAACGTATCTATAATTTCTTATGTTCCATGCTTATATTATGCCAATTGCTACATATTTTATATACACTTTTATATCATTTTATACATTTTCTGTGACTAACCTATTAACAAGATGCCACAGTGCCAGTTGCCTGTTTTCTGCTGTTTTTTGTTTCAGAAAAGTTGTTAAGGAAATATTCTCGGAATTGGACAAACGAAACGTCAAAGTGCTTATTTTCCCCGGGAGGTTCCAGAACACCGAAGAGGACACGGAGGAGGACCCCGAGGGGCCCACACCCCCTCCCGGCGCGGGTCCCCCCCTGGCCGCGCGAGCACGGGGTGTGGGGCCCTCGAGGCCCCGCCGCCTTCGCCCTTTCGCCTACATATACCCCCCGACAAAATAACCCTACGGACGGAGTCCTTTTCCAGAGAAGAGTTCCGCTGCGCCGCCGCCACCAAAAACCCTAATTTGGGGGATAGAAGTCTCTGTTTCGGCACCCTGCCGGGACGGGGAATTGCCCCCGGAGCCATCTCCATCAACTCCATCGCCATCTCCATCGCCGTTGCTGACTCCTATGATGAGGAGTGAGTAGTTCTCCCCCGGGGCTGCGGGCTCTACCGTAGCTATGTGGTTTATGTCTCTCTCCCATGTGATCTTTATGTGATCATGAGCTTTGTAATCTAGTTGAATATGTGATGCTACTCTCTATCTATTATGCACTCTAGAGGTTACTTTGATATGAACTCCGGAGTTATTCATGGTTGTAAAGGTGACAGTATGTGCACCGTGTGTGATTCCTTTATGACGTTGCGGTGTTAGTTTACTCTGACTTTGAGGGTGCTCTTGTAGCCCTACGCAATGAATGGTGTTTGTTATCCAACAAAAGAGTGTTTGAGAGTAGTATTTATTATTCAATTGTGATATCATTGTTGAGAATGTCCACTAGTGAAAGTATGATCCCTAGGCCTTGTTTCCAAGCATCAAAACACCGTTTACAACAAGTTCTGCTACATGTTTGCTTGCTGCCATTTTTATTTCAGATTGCAATTACTACTTATAATCATCCATATTACTTGTATTTCACTATCTCTTCGCCGAACTAGTGCACCTATACATCTGACAAGTGTATTGGGTGTGTTGGGGACACAAGAGACTTCTTGTATCTTAATTGCAGGGTTGATTGAGAGGGTTATCTTTGACCTCTACCTCCCTGAGTTCGATAAACCTTGGCTGATTCACTTAAGGGAAACTTGCTGCTGTTCTACAAACCTCTGCTCTTGGAGGCCCAACACTGTCTACGAGAATAGAAGCGTGCGTAGACATCAAGCTATTTTCTGGCACCGTTGCCGGGGAGGTAAGCGTTGGAAGGTATCTCCTTTAGATTCTGCAGTTATTACTTTTTGTTTCTTGTTTTTATTTTTACTAGTTAGGCTAAATGGAAAACAACAAAAAATTAGATATCTTTATGAAATTTATATTGCATTAGGACATGATACTTTTGAAGAGAAAATTAAAAAACCTATGGAAGTTTGTTTGCATAATAATGGTAGTAATGTTATTAGTATAAATTCTTTGGACACCATTATTGCTAAGGTTATGGAAAAGCCTAAGCTTGGGGAAGCTAGTTTAAATAAAAATAATCTTATTTGCTCCTCAGCTTTGGAGGAATTATTTTGCCTTGATAATGCTTTGCCTCCAATATGTGATAATTTTAATGATACTTGCGATATTCTAAAGCCACCTGAAGAAATAGTGCTATTTAAAATACCTATGAAAATGATTGATCGTGTTATGGATAACCGCTATGTATGGGGATGGAACTGTCCATCCTGGTGATCATTTGCTATTCTTACATGAATTATGCGAGTTGTTCAAGTGTGCAGGTATTTCAATGGACAAAGTTAAGAAGAAATTATTTTCAGTGTCACTTGGTGGAAGAGCTGCACATTGGTATAAATTGTTGAAGAATAGGCACTCTCTTGGATGGGAGGAAATTGTATATCTCTTTTATTCTAAATTTTATCCTCCAAGTGAGATTCACAAAGATCGGAATTCTATATATAATTTCTGGCCTCATGAAGGAGAAAGCATTGCTCAAGCCTGGGGAAGGCTGAAAACATTAATTCTCAAATGTCCTAATCATGAGCTTCCTGATAAAATAATTGTTAATAATTTTTATGCAAGACTTTCAGGACATTGCAAGGATTATCTTGATACCTGTTCAAAGGGCTCTTTCACAAGTAAGAAGGTTGAAGCTAGATGGGATCTTCTTGAAACAATTCGAAACAATGCTGAAGAGTGGGAGAATGACAAAGGTAAAGAATCAGGTATAAACTATGAATATGATTGCATTAAGTCTTCCGTTGAAACTGTTGGTTTTCAAGAGCTTAGTGCTAAATATGGTCTTGATTCTCATATTATTGTTGATTGTTTTAGAACCTTTGCTTCTCATATTAATGTTCCTAAAGAAAATTGGGATGTGTATCATGAACCTTTCAAAGAGACTTGCATGGAAAATGAAATTGTTGTTAATGATTGCAATAAACATGCTCAAACTTCTCAAAATACTATTTCTTATAAGCATGTTAATTTTTGTGGAATACATAGACCTTGTGGAATTAATCAAATTGAAGATGAATATTGTATCCATCATAGGAATGAAAATACTAGAGGTTGGTATAAGGTTCTAAGAGATCTTGGTAAAACAATTTGTGCCACCTATCCTTTTATTTGTGAACTTTGCTATGAAGAGGGTCATTTCGAATTTCAATGCTCAGGTTCTAATAAAGATATTGCAGGAGACTTTTGTGATAACATGATCACTCCTAATCAACATGATGAAGTTACATTATTTTTGGGGTGTGAAGAGTTATCAAGAAAAACTTCTTTGTTAAATATGAGTGATATTGATATGAATGATTTGTTGCATGGATGTTATCTCTATTGTGTTAATAATTGCCATGCTAACACCTACATACAAAATATTATAAAGGATGAGACTTTACCAAAGTATGACAGGACTAATGTGTGTTTTGAGCTTATTAATGAAAGAGAGGAATTCCCCCAGGTTTCTTCCATTGTCTCTAATACTGAACCAGGTTATGTGGAGAAGCTTCCTGTCACATCCCAAATTTTGAAACTAAGAAGAACTTAGTTTTACCATACCCAAAATTTAGAACCAACAAAAAACTTTTTGAAATGTCTCACTGATGATTGTGTTTTACTTCCCAATGCTGTGTTTGACATTGTGTGGACTTGATTGTGAGGTTGATCATATTGTGTTTGTTGCTTGTGAGAATAATACCTCAGCTATGCCTAGCACTAAATAAAACACACTGATCACAAATTTGGAATGTGACTTGAATAGAAACAAACTCCTAAAAATATTAAACAATTTGAAGTTAAGATCATAAGTTAAGTAGATGATCTTATCAAATTATTCTCTCTACCTAACTCTCTATTTTCTTCCAACAAATACTTTCTTATGAAAATAAAATCTATTTGAAGCTAATATAATTGTCAAGAAAGTTCCAAGAGCTCAAAACAATATCTCTCACTTGATTTAAAAATATTAAAGGAGTGTCAAATATTATTTACCAAAAATAACATACTTAAACCCTATGAACAAATATGGTTCAAAACATTTTATTTTCCAACACCAATTTTGGTGGAGCTTCTACATGCATATGGGAGGCTACATGAATAATTTCATAATTTTTGAAGTAGTTTATAGGCCTCAATTAAATCACTGAAAAGCTACTGATTTAAAAAGAAACAGAAAAGGGACTTAGTTGTAAATAGAACCAGGAATCCAGGGGGGTTTTCTGTAAATTGCCGTCGTGTTCCTGTAGCCGCAGCACGGCATGGCGCCAGTGCCGCCGTGCTCCCCGCTCCCCCTGCCGCCGCGTCCAGGCCCCCCCTCCCGCTCCTCCTGCCGTGTCGGGTGAACACGACGCCGTGCCGCCCTCGGCCCTGCTCCTCCGTGACCGGGTGCCCTCCCCTCGCTGTCCCCCTGCTCGCCCGACCGTGCGACCGAACACGCCGACGCCGACCGCGGCCGTCCCTGTCCTCCAGCTCGCACCGCACCGGACCCCCCCCCCCCCCCTCTGCCGCCCTGCTTGAAGGATAAGAGCGCCTCGACGCTCCTCTGCTCTCTCCCTCCCCTCTCATTTCTTCTCGCACCCGAAACCTCGCCGCCATGGTTGAGCTTGCCGCCGTCGATTGAAGCATCCTCGAGCCAAACAAAGACCACCAGGAGCTCCGCCGTGCAGTCCTCTCCCTCCTCATCCAAGGAATCAAGCTGGGACGCCTCCGTGTTCGAGATCGTCTTCATCTTCTTCAACTCCGGCCGCCGCACTTCGAGCAAGTTCATCACCGTCTCCGACCTCCTCCGTCCAAGCCGAGCACACGCACGCGTTTAGGGTGAGCTCGCCTCTCTCCTGGACATGCTCGTCCTCCTTCCCCGTCTCTACTTTGTCGCATAGAAGTTGCTCCGCCGTTAGACCGTAGCAAGCGCCGCCGTAGCCCGTCGCCGGAGCTGCTCCCGGCGACCATTTGGGTCGTAGCGCCGCCCCTAGCCTCCGCGTACAAGTATGCGTCGATGCCATCCAGTAGAGCGTCCCCGCGCGTCCTCTGCCTTCGATCCCGTGCGCGTCGCCGCCGGTGGTCACCGCGGCACGCGCGACGTCGCGGTGCATGGCCGTCTGTTTATTAGGGCTCGCGCCCTTAGCCTAGCAAGATCCACCGCACCGCCCAGTGGCAACGGCCACGATCGCGCTCGCACGCGTCGCGAGTTCGACTCGCCGCAGCCGCAGAGGCGCACCCTTCCTTTTATTCCGCTCGCTGACAGCTGGGCCCCACCGGTCAGTGACCGCGGTGGCCAGCGCGGCCGCATTCAGCCCAGTCAGCACCAGCGTGGCACTCGGGCCCGCAGGGCAGTGGCTGTGGCTAGCCAGCCCTTCGGTGCAAAACGTTCCACTAGGTTTTCTGAGAAATAAAATAAATAGACAGATTCGAATATAAATTTGTAAAATCCATAACTTTTTAAATACTTATCCAAAAATTACAAATAAGATACCAAAATGTTCAGAAAAATAAAACCTGTCTTTTGGTGTAATTCACCTATCCAAATAAATTAGTTTATTTGATGTTTTATTAGAATAAAGAAAATGGCAGAAAAGAAAAGGCTTTTGGAAAATTCATATCTTTAAAAATAAGGATCCAAAAATTGAGTTTGACCTATGAAAATGTTTAGCAAGTGATAACCTTCATATTCCACCTTGTTTCCACACATGGATAGTTATTTTGTAGTGTTGCTTAAAATAAATTAACAAAAAGGGCATATTGAGAAAGGGTGTTATAAATTAATCCGTGATAAATTTTGGAATGAATCCAATTGGGTTGTCTTCTATGTGTGTAGGAGAACATATCCCTAGCTTGGTTTGAGTTTAGGAGTCATTGATTGACTTTGGTGCTAATTATAAGGTTTAGGTCTTTTCTGCCTATTTTTATTAGGCCTCTAAGTAATTGTTAGGTTATAACTTTATTGTTACAAATGTGTTCCTAGCATGTGCAGGGTGGTAACCCACTATTATGACATGTTCCTTTAATTTTACTAGCATGTTAGGAGAGCTAATTGTGAGTCATGTGTTTGTGAGGGTTTTATTCCCTATATAACATTTCACCTAGTAATTAGGAATTACTATGTTTGTTTATTTTGATGTGAGAATATTGTGTATGTATGCCTTGCTGGATAAGGATTGTTGTGGTACTGTTGCGTGCATGTTATTATAGTTTAGCAGATTATAATATGTTAGTACTGTTAGTGGAATTTGTTAGGCAAATTGGTATGAGTAATATATTTGCCTGGCTTGATGAACTTGATGGACTTGAGTTGAGTGCTAGCTTAAATATCCTGTTAGTGTATCCACCTTAGCTTGGTGAGGTATTTAAATTATAGAGATTAATTGGTGACTTAACTTTTGTCTGAAGTATTTCCTGGTCAGAGAAAAGTGGTTACTAATTACCTCTAATTGAGGATGCCTTGGTGCTCTATATTTTGGCAGGTGTATGGTGTTATACTCCTGTGAATATCATGCCCTAGTAAAAATAGATTTAGTTCGTTGCCTGATTAAACTAGTGCTATGTTTGTGGCTTGAGTGATTAGTTTGATACTTGTGGTTTGGTTTGCTTATTGCGTGTTGTTTTATTTTCATGTTGCGACGCTAGTTATAAACGCTACCGGAGTGGTATTTGGAAATGATTTATCGAAGAAGGATGGGAGTTATTTCTTGATCAGTGAGGAGAAGTCCAAGAACATTATGCTGGAATCAGGCAAGCTATCCCCTGAGCTTGCATCTTTATACATCTATTTTGGTTCACATGTTTTACTTATAAAGAGCATATGTGATTTATGTGGTGGTTGCCACTAAAGCTGTGATTTTGAAAACCCTTTTCCAAAATACAAGTATATTATTTTGACACCCTATATGGAGATATTAGATGGAAATTCTTTTTCAAACTATAGGATGGGAAAAATATTGTTTACTCAAAACTCCTTTGAAAATACTTGTGTGGACATGGAATACCGAGATGTCGGTGTTGAAATGGAGAAATGGTGAATGGTGATGTTTATGAAAATGCACATTGTGTCTTTGTACTTACGTCGACCAGCCGATAACCTGTGCGACCACATCTACCCACATATGGGAAAGGGCGTAGTCATATAGTTTGCTCATATTAGTATGGGATACCTCATCAACGGAGATGACTCCGCTATGCATGAGGGGATGGTTTGATGACCTACCCCTGACCTGGGTCCTCGCTCAAACTCTATGAGTAGATAAAGAGGAGGATAGAAGGATGTCCCCTATACACCGCCAGATAAAACCTATGAGTCCTCACACTTAGATTCCGACGGGCTGGGTTAAGTGTCGATGGAAAGTATCATATGGGCAGGATCCTATACTAGCATGAGCAAAGGACAGACTAGGGTCGGTGACTCAACTTCGCATACACCTGGTATGGCGAGACGTGGCTGACACGATGAGTTATCGGATGTGTGTGGGGAAAGCGTGCTACCTCTGCAGAGGGTAATAAAACTATTCGAATAGCCGAGTCCTCGGATATGGACAGTTGGGAGGCCCTACTCTGACCTATGTGCAAGTTTTGAGAAAAGAATTGAGTTTTAAAAAGAAAAGGAAGTGGAGAATGACCCATACACCTATTCCAACGGATCGGTATGAGGTTGTTGGGTACCATGAACCATGACGGGTTATGGTCTATTAAAGGAGGAGTTTTGGAGAAACAGATAAAATGGTGATTTCCGGGGAAAATGTTTGTAAAAGAAATTTCTTACCTTCTTCAACAAAGATGGATTTTCAGGAAAAAGTTTTATAAGAGAATTCTTACAAAGTTAGAGTTATGGGAAAAAAGTTCTAAAAACCTTCTTTTCTTTTCAACAAAGATATAGAGTTGTCTTCTCAAAAATAAAGAGCTTGATTATAATAAAAATGATGCTATTGCATGCTCTTGTCGGGGGTAGTTTGCGAGTACGTAAATGTACTCATGGCTGTGTCCCTGGATATTCCCATGTCCAGAGTTCAAGAAGAGGTATGCTGAAGACCGAGAGACCGAGGACGTCTTTGCGAACTAGGCCGTCTTCCCAGTCAGCTGCCTGTAGGTGTCTTGGCAATTGACTCGGGCCCCACGTTGATTGGTGTTTTCCGCTGCAAGAACTTATTGAAGATTATGGCTTCAATCGAGTAAGTAATTCCTTCGGTATTTATGGATGTTCTTTTGACACCAGTTTGATTGTGCTCAGCGACAGACTGATCACGGGATCGCTGATGTTGTAGGCACAAGGGTATTTCGGACAGCTAGTCCGGGGTGCCCACACTTCCTTTCAAGCCTCTCCCTCCTAAAGAGGAAAAGAAGAAGAAAAAGGGGAAGAGGAAGAAGAAGAAGAGGAGTAAAAGGAGAGAGGAAACGGTATCTTCTCCCAAACTTGTTGCTCCTGTTACAATTGATACCTATAATTCTGAATTTGACGATTCTGAACTTGATGATGAACCTATGCCTGTTACTTATATTAGTGATCATGATTGGGAAAAGCACACTTCTTTTGATATTGAAAATCTCTGGGACACTAATTCTGAAAATGATGATGTTAATAATTGCTACACTATTAGTACTATCCATGTTCCTTCCCATGATGATATAGAAAGCTCTAAGCTTATGGATGAGGTGTTTGAAAATCCTTTTGCTACCAATGATTATATATTTGATACCTCTCCTCCTAGTAAAAATGATGATATGTTCACAAATAAACACACTTTCGACGATAACTATTCTATTGCTTACGATGATACTATGCCTCCAGTCTTTGATAATTATAAAGAATACTATGACATAGGTTACTATAACAATTATCCTTTTGAAACTTGTCATAGTTATAGAGGAATTACTCAAACCAATACTTTCAATACACAACTTGTCTATCATGTTCAAGTTCTTTATGATGATCCTGCTCCCATTGTTATTAATGAGAAGAATTTTTCTTATGAGGGAAATAATGATACTTTTATGCAAATGGATCATGATAAGAATATTTCATGTGATGGTTATATTGTGGATTCTATCAATGATGCTACTGAAAGTTATTATGAGAGAGGAAAATATGGTTGTAAAAGTTTTCAAGTTACTAAAACACCTCTCTTTATGATGGAAGCTTTGAAGTTTTATTTGTTTCGTCTTTCTATGATAGTTGCTTTATGTTTCAATAATCTATCCTATTACAAGATTCCTTTGCATAGGAAGTGGGTTAGACTTAAATGTGTTTGATGTTTTTACCTCTTGATTCTCTCCTTTGTTTTTCAACTCTCATCTTTATGAGAGCATCATAAAAATCACTATGCCTATCTTAATGGCTATAAAGAAAGAGCTTTTGGGAGACAACCCAATATTTTATTCATGTTATTTTATTTTGTTGAGTCAAAGAACATGTCTACCTCTGTAGCAAATCCTTTGTATCGTTACTTTATTGCATTGTTGTGTCAAGTTAAGCCTCTAGTAGAAAGTTGATGCCAGATTTGGATTGCTGTGCTGAAACTGTTTTCTGCTGTCCACCGTTAAATTCATAACTCTTTACAGAAAAATCGGATGGACCTGGAATTTGTTGTGCGTAATCCTCAGATATATATGCAACTTTTATTAGTTTTGAGTTTTCTGATTTGAGCAAGTTAAGTGCCTCGGAAAAATTCGTCTTTAGGGACTGTTCTGTTTTTGACAGATTCTGCCATTTATTTTTCAATGTCTCTTTTACTATTTTGAATGGATCTTTTTGTTCCATAAAGTATCAGTGGCTGTAGCTAATGTCCAGTAGCATTGGTAGCAATTGTGTTCATGCAGAATATAAGAATTTTTTGTGCACTAACCCTCTAATGAAGTCTACTTTGAGTTTGGTGTGGAGTAAGTTTTCAAGAATCAAGAGAGAGGATGATATGATGTGATAAGAAGATGAAAGAGCCTAAGCTTGGGGATGCTCCCGTGGGTCACCCAAGCATATTTCAAGAAGACATAAGCGTCAAAGCTTGGGGATGCCCAAGGCATCCCCTTATTCATCAACAAACTATCAGGTCATCTCTAGTGAAACTATATTTTAATTCCGACACATCGTATGTGCTTTACTTGAAGCGTCTGTTTGTTTTTGTCTTTGTTTTTGTTATTTTCATTCTCTGAATAAAATGGATCCTAGCATTCTTGTGTGGGAGAGAGACACGCTCCGCTTTTTCATTTGAATACTCATATTCTTCACTTATACTTGTTGAGTATTCTTCTATAGCTACTGCAATACTTTCAGCTCTTGTTTTTCATGCACTCTTGTGAGAGCTGTTAGTTTTCTTATGTTATACTCTCATATCTCATTGTTAAATACTTGGAGAGTTTATCTTTAAAATAAGTTGATTGGTGTTTGGTTGGAAACAGAAAATGCTAAATGTGGTAGATGGTATAATGAAAAAGATATACATGCTCTTATGGATTGTTATCTTGTATGTTGTGGTGCTTGGCAATTGTTTTGAGCTCTCAAGTAGATCATGTTTAAGCTTTTACATCATGTAGTTAAAACCTATCAATGAAGAACTACCGTAAAGCTTGTTGAAATTTGGTTTGCATGTTTGGTATCTCTAAGGTTCTAGATATTTTCTAGTAAAGGTGTTTGAACAAAAAGGAAGACAATGTAGAGTTTTATAATACTTGCAACATGTTTTATATACGTCTTGTTGTCATAGTTTATACTTGTGTTTGCTTCAAATAACCTTGCTAGCCAAAGCCTTGTACTGAGAGGGAATGCTTCTCGTGCATCCAAAACCTTGAGCCAAAACCCATGCCATTTGTGTCCACCATACCTACCTACTACATGGTATTTCCTGCCATTCCAAGCAAATACTTCGTGTGCTATCTTTTATTATTCAAAACATATTATCTCTTATTTGTGTCAATGTTTATTAGCTCATGAGTAAGTATGTGGTGTTACGGATATCAACCTTGTCATTTGCTTTTAGACAGACTTTCACAACCGGACTAGTGGCATATACATCCGCTTATCCATTAATTTTGCAAAAAGAGCTGGCAAATGGGGTGCCCAGTCCCAATTAATTACAACTTTAACCGCTTCAATCCCTTCACATTTTTGCCCTGATCTAATCAGTCAAGCAATGACAACAGTTTTTAACTATATGTGTAAACAAAAGAGATAAGAAGGATGATCTACCTTTCTGGTAGAAATAACGTCCTTCATGGGAGCCGCTCTTGAAAGTCTGGTTGACAAGGGGGGTAGAGTGCCCATTACCATTCGTTGACAACGACAAACACCACTCAAAACTTAATTTTATGCTCTCTATATGATTTCAAAAACCTATAAAAACTAAAAAAAAGCTCTAGCACATGTTTGTATCCCTGCTTCCCTCTGCGAAGGGCCTTTCTTTTACTTTATGTTGAGTCAGTTTACCTACTTCTTTATGTCTTAGAAGCAAACACTTGTGTCAACTGTGTACAATAATTCTTATATGCTTACTTATTGCACTTGTTATATTCATTTGTGTTGACAACTATCTATATGATATACATGTTACAAGTTGAAAGCCAATGCTTAAACTTATATCTTCCTTTGTGTTGCTTCAATGCTCTTTTACTTAGAGACTATTGCTTTATGAGTTAACTTTCATGTGAATCATTTTGATGCTTGTTTGAAAGTACTATCCATGAAAGTTTTTGCTTATATGATGTAGTTGTTTACTCCTTGTCTATTTGTTAGCAAACTATAAACCATTGCTTTGAATCACTTCATTCATAACATGAGCCTTACATTATTACATGATCAAGATTGTGTGAAGCATGTCACTTCAGAAATTATTCTTGTTATCGTTTTACCTACTCGGGACGAGTAGAACTAAGCTTGGGGATGCTTGATACGTCTCAAACGTATCTATAATTTCTTATGTTCCATGCTTATATTATGCCAATTGCTACATATTTTATATACACTTTTATATCATTTTATACATTTTCTGTGACTAACCTATTAACAAGATGCCACAGTGCCAGTTGCCTGTTTTCTGCTGTTTTTGGTTTCAGAAAAGTTGTTAAGGAAATATTCTCGGAATTGGACAAACGAAACGTCAAAGTGCTTATTTTCCCCGGGAGGTTCCAGAACACCGAAGAGGACACGGAGGAGGACCCCGAGGGGCCCACACCCCCTCCCGGCGCGGGTCCCCCCCTGGCCGCGCGAGCACGGGGTGTGGGGCCCTCGAGGCCCCGCCGCCTTCGCCCTTTCGCCTACATATACCCCCCGACAAAATAACCCTACGGACGGAGTCCTTTTCCAGAGAAGAGTTCCGCTGCGCCGCCGCCACCAAAAACCCTAATTCGGGGGACAGAAGTCTCTGTTTCGGCACCCTGCCGGGACGGGGAATTGCCCCCGGAGCCATCTCCATCAACTCCATCGCCATCTCCATCGCCGTTGCTGACTCCTATGATGAGGAGTGAGTAGTTCTCCCCCGGGGCTGCGGGCTCTACCATAGCTATGTGGTTTATGTCTCTCTCCCATGTGATCTTTATATGATCATGAGCTTTGTAATCTAGTTGAATATGTTATGCTACTCTCTATCTATTATGCACTCTAGAAGTTACTTTGATATGAACTTCGGAGTTATTCATGGTTGTAAAGGTGACAGTATGTGCACCGTGTGTGATTCCTTTATGACGTTGCGGTGTTAGTTTACTCTGACTTTGAGGGTGCTCTTGTAGCCCTACGCAATGAATGGTGTTTGTTATCCAACAAAAGAGTGTTTGAGAGTAGTATTTATTATTCAATTGTGATATCATTGTTGAGAATGTCCACTAGCGAAAGTATGATCCCTAGGCCTTGTTTCCAAGCATCAAAACACCGTTTACAACAAGTTCTGCTACATGTTTGCTTGCTGCCATTTTTATTTCAGATTGCAATTACTACTTATAATCATCCATATTACTTGTATTTCACTATCTCTTCGCCGAACTAGTGCACCTATACATCTGACAAGTGTATTGGGTGTATTGGGGACACAAGAGACTTCTTGTATCTTAATTGCAGGGTTGATTGAGAGGGTTATCTTTGACCTCTACCTCCCTGAGTTCGATAAACCTTGGCTGATTCACTTAAGGGAAACGTGCTGCTGTTCTACAAACCTCTGCTCTTGGAGGCCCAACACTGTCTACGAGAATAGAAGCGTGCGTAGACATCAGATGTGCATCTAGGGCATACTTCTTTTAGGCTTATGCTTATGCATAAGCCGGCTTATGGATTTCGGTGGGGAGAAACTTCTAAAAACTGTTAGAACACTTCTTTTGGGCTTGTGTAGTTTTGGCTTATTCAGTGTGTTGAGTTGTGAGATGTCTATAACACCCCTAAATTTGATTTTAGACATAATAAAGCACTGTGTATTACATATACATTTTGTTAGTATAAAATGATGTTAAAATTTATCGAAGGTAACATCAAGATGACCAGCACAACCATAAAGTAAACTGACGTTCTCATTCAGGAAAAAATTGGCATGGGAACCGGCGACTATCAAATCAAAATCGTCGGCGAAGGTCGGATATGCTAGTTGTTGGCGGCCGGACGAGCTGCTCGGCGACGGTTGGAGGAGCTGGCCCGGCGGCGGGGCATAGCAGCTGTTGCGGCGACGGTCGGAGGAGCTGCGATGCTCGGCGCCGGTCGAAGGAGCGAGGAGGCGGGCCGCCGATCGGAGTAGCGCGGAGGCGGGTCGCCGATTGGAGCTAGAGCTGGGGCGGAGGCAGGCCGGCAGGAGGAGCTGGAGCTGGGGCGAAGGCAGATCGGCGTCAGTGGCGGCGGAAACCTATCCCGATCCGATCGTGAGAAGAGAGAGAGACCTGTCGTGGTTTATTTTTTGGGACAATTGCTTCTGTGCCCCGGTTCTCTCTAGTTTATCCGTCTGTGCCATACCTGCGTAGTTTCTCCCGTCTGTGCCCTGGATGGCTCGGAAATCGGCCAAACGCTCCGTTGCCCTCTGGTCAACCGTCACTTGGCCTGACTGGTGGGGTCGGCCTGGCGCGGCTCGGTTGGGATTTCCATGGGTCGGCTTGTGTGCGGCTCGGTTGGGATTTCCTGGGGTCGGCGTGGGGTCGGAGCGTGAGGTCAGAGCGTGGGGTCGGCGTGGGGCCGGGGCACTTGTTTAATCAAGGGATACCGCCGATGGGGCCCACGTGGTCTTTCTCCCTGGCTCACTGCTGCCGCCGAGAGAACCCCCAAGGAACCCCCAAGAACAGAGCAATAGGAGTTGGATTGAGGGCGGAGAGCAGGGTGATTGAAGGCGCAAAGGAGCTCCATCGCCATCGCCATTGTCGTCGCCCGCCCGTCTCCCGTGGCCCGTCGAGAAGGAGGGACAAGCAAGGAGCTCCATCGTCATCGCCATTGTACGGCCGCCTTCGCTGTTTGGGTTTTTTGGTCGCCGACGGTTCCAACTGCAGTCCATCAACCCCATTTCGATGGTCAGTGCTATCTTCTCTACATGTTTCATTTTCTTGTTTGGTGCATTATATGTGAGTAGATTTGATTTTCTATTTGGCTTGCGGAATGGGGAAAAACCCCAGGTTCCGCCTGTTTATCTGATTCTAAATTTCATTTGTTAAAATAGGATTCCGATAGCGATAGCGATGGTGTCGATTACTGTGCTATGTACCTTTACGAAGCAACTTTCTGTCGCACACTAACTCGTCGTTCCAATACTTTCAAAGTCCCGATGGAACACGGTTACAAAACGGCCGTTGTAAGTATTGCCTTTCAAATTCGAGGGAATGTCATTTGTTTTTCCTTCAATGAGCGTCTTCATAGTTTCTCCGGTTTTGTATTACATATAGATTCTGCCATGCCCTTTAAGATATCTTCTAGAGAGCCGGGCAATTGGCCCTCATAAGAACTGGATGGAGGCTAGGTGTCCGAACGGAGATCAATACTTCTTCTACCTGGATAGGTGGGTAATTGAAAATGAAACAGATTAGAGCTATCTCTGTAAGCGGCTAAGTGGTAGCCCGAACATCCATAAGTACACGGAGATCTGTGGAACGCAGTGGAGAGCACTATGTGAATGCTACGGTATCGAGGATGGCGATGTTGTCAAATTCACTTGGAATGAAGATCAACATTTGTTCAATGTTGATGTGACTAACGAGCACAATGCTGCAAAACCTTTTGTGCAACACACGGGTATGCTGGTTTGTGTTCTTTTTCTTACACATTGAGTAGTTTACAAGTTTTCTGAATGTCTTCCTCTCTTTGATCAGAGTTTAAACAGATTGACGGATGCTGCAGGCCAGCCCTCCTGTCGAGCATATTTCACGAACCGAGAGATGTCACCTATTCAGAAATGAATGCGATATCTCTTGCTTTATTCAAAAATGCCACGGAGGAGTTGGAAGAGATCCCTCAGTTCTACGTGCGCAGGATTGAGAATGATTCTCTAGGTGTCGTTTCTCTGGTATTCTGATACGATGCTCATATTCTGTCATTTGAATTATCCCTCAGTTCTGTCATTTGAACTATTCTGATATGATGCTCATGTTATTTTGATAGCATCTCAAGATTGAGGTACTAGACGGCTACGATGTTATTACATCGCGTGATCTCATATTACGTCAAGTTCACGGAAATTCTCGTCTTTTGGCGAGAGACGATGTCGAGATCTTTGGATCATATCGAGTGGTCAACGACGAGGTTTACATCGAGTTCACGGAGAACTGGGATCTATTCTGGGAGCAACTGCCGATTCGCTTTGGTGATCTCTATGTTATCAAGGTGATCTTCAAGTAGGAGTACATCGAGCTGACATTTGAGAAGGTCAGCGAAGACGTCGAGGGGCCCGACGAAGACATCGAGCAGTGGGCTGACGAGATGATGTCCGGCTTTGACGACGTCAAAGAAGAGACTGATTAATATTACTATGAGTTTTATTTTGGTCGGATGTATTTTGGTCGAACACCTTATGGGCGTGCTCTGGGCGCGCTGTGGCGTGCTCTGGCGCGTTCTGTGCGCGCTCTATGCGTCACCGTAATTATATTATGATGGATAAGCTTGCCTCCGGTCATTTATTTCAAACTTTTATGTTGCAAGTCCAAAATCACTTCTCTTTGCTCTTCAGTTCATACGACATAGTTTGAGAAACACAATTGATACATGCATTTCTCGTCAGAATGTACGTAGACCTTGTTTATCAACTTGAATCGTTAGTATATGACATAAGACGACTATGTGCGCAGGATTTTCCTTTTTTTTGAATGTTTTTGAATATTTGAAGCTCATTTCAAATTTATGTCAAACCTAAGTTTGACCGACATTTAAACAAGTTTAAAACAAGAAAATGAAAAACTAAGCATGGATCCTTCTTAGTCACTCCAAAATGAAGCTTTTGTGAGGTTTTTGAAAATTTCATGTTGCAATTCTAAAACCACTTCTCTCTAACCTTAGACCTCATAGTTTGAGTTATGCAATATCACATGAGATCCATGCCCTTCTCCTTTTAAATGTATGTAGACCATGTTTTTCAACTTGAGTCGTTAGTATATGACATATGAAGACTATGTGCGTTGGTTTTTCAATTTTTCGATAATTTTTGAATTTATTATGGTTATTTCAAATTCGGTCAAACCTAAGTTTGACCAACATTTAAACAAGTTTAAAACATGAAAATGAAAAACTAAGCATGGATCCTTCTTAATCACTCCAAAATGAAGCTTTTGTGAGGTTTTTGAAAATTTCATGTTGTAATTCCAAAACCACTTCTCTTCAACCTTAGACCTCATCGTTTGAGTTTTGCGATATCACAAGAGATCCATGCCCTTCTTATTTTGAACGTATGTAGACCATGTTTTTCAACTTGAGTCGCTAGTATATGACATAAGGCGACTATGTGCGCAATATTTTCCTTTTTTTTTTTGAATATTTGAAGCTCATTTCAAATTTCGGTAACAAGTTTAAAACATGAAATTTGAAAAACAAAGCATCGATCCTTCTTAGTCACTTGAAAATGAAACTTGGACACTTTATCAACCTTTACAAAACCCCGTTGAGTGCCTCCAACCCCCATTTGAACAATGACCGTCGATTTAACCCTAGCGCTGAACTACAGCCGTTTGATCGTCCTCTAGAAGGAATCTGGCAGACTCGGGGCGATCCGCGAGAGGCTCATTCTGCGATCTGATTGGCTGTAACCCGTGTGAGAAGCTCATTCTGCACAACCCGTTCGATGTGTTTCAAATGAGCTTCAAAGGTAGGGTAAACGGCCCCATTTCTAAGCAAAAAGGGTTGGTGGACTCGCAACAGCCGCACCACCGCATGGGACCGTTACACGCTCACCGCGGACCCACCATTTTCCTCCTCTTCACAGACAGAGCATCCATCCTCTTTGGACCATCTTCTTCTTCCTCTTCCTTCCTCTTCCTTACTCTTCCTTTCTCTTCTTCCTCTCCGGCGACAAAGGGCAGCAGCAATGTCGAGCTCCTCCAGTTCATTCCTGCGCCCCACTTGGCCAAAGCAGCCTGAGGTGTCGTTGCCGCCATGTTCTAAATGCTCACGCAAGGAGCCAATGCTCCGTAAGACTAGTAAGGCGGAGACACCCAACAAGGGGCGCGAGTATTTGAAATGCCAGAGCCTACCACATGATGTGAAGATCTTTCTCTCGCATCCTTTTGTTTTGATTTCTTCAGTGTTTTCAATTTCTTGCTCAGATTTGGGTTTTAGGGTTCAGGTTGACTTTTCCAGTGAAGGGGATCGCAGGCAGAAAACAATAAATTTTCTAACAACGATAACCTTAAACTAGCCAGGATCTATACTATGCAGATATAGTAATACGGAGGAGATCGATATACATACCCTTGTAGACCATAACGCGGGGATTACGCTCCCGCACAAGCGTTGTCGGTGAAGCCGACGAAGATGACCTCGAGGTCGTGTAGAGGAAGAAGACCTCCGAGCACCACTAGCGTGGCACCTCGCAGGGATCCACACACGTACGGTGAAGACGACGACCTCCGGGCTCCGATCCAGGGACGAGCAGCGGAAGACTTGGACCGGAAGACTAGCAGCACGGCGGTGTGCGTATGGTGGAGAGAACTTCACCTTGGCGCAACTCCAATGGAGGAATCACGTTTTCAAGGAGAAGAAGAGAGAGGTTGGGTTGTTCTTCAAAGGCCAAGGGGGCACCTCTATATATAGGTGGAGGGGGGCTGCCAGCCTTGCTGGCTGGGTGGTGTGGGACTATTCCCACACCAGCCCGCCCCCAAAGGGTGGCCGGCCAGCAGCCTCCCTTCCTCATGAGCACCAAGGGGGGGGGGGGGAATTCCCCCCCTATGGGCCTTCTCTCCCATGGGAAGGCCCATTTAAGGTGGGCTGCCTTTTAAATTCCGAAAATCATTAAATAAAAATGTATTTAACTATTAATTACACTAATTAATATTAAACACACATTATCTAATTTATTTCGGCTCCGAAAACTATTTCGTCGCTCTCCGATCTTCATCGGATCTTTCCCGGGACGCTCCCGGTGCTCTCTTCTAATATCTCTTCCGGTAAACTTGTCGACTTCCCTTAAGTGTGTTACCCTAGCGGTTCGAGATCTCGCCAGACATGATCGAGACGCGCTCTCCGATCAATGACTAATTCGTGGACCTTGGATACCCAGAATTAATCCTTGTGAGATAACGAATAACTTTGTCGTCCGAACCTAGACGTCGAGTCTTAAACCTTTTGCCATGGCGATACTTAGCGTGTCCGAGACTCGTTCATAGATATCGCGATACCTAGCTTGATCTCGTTACCGACAACACTATCTTCTACTCGTCCATGATATTATGTCCTGGTGACCTAGTCACATGCTTGCAAGCTTATTTGACATAATCTCACCGAGTGGCCCCTAGAGTATCTATCCTGCTATGCGGACTGGCAAATCCCGCTCTTGATCCCTCGTCTCAACATACTCTCTTCCGATACCCGAGAGGGACACCTTTATTGTCATACTATTAAGACATGACGTTTGATGCAATCAAAGTATCTTTCAGGAATAGCAATAAGAGTTGATCTCACGGTCAAAGGCGTAATGACTACGTCCTACAAATATTGGGTATGTCCATCACATCGTTCTACCAACGATATGACTCCATTGTCAACTGACACCATGTCACATGATCGGGAAACCTCGATCATCGATTGCACAATGAACTAGTCACGTAGAGGCTACTAGGGACCTGGTTGTCTTACGTATCACACGTGTATTAATGTTTCCGCTTAATACAGTTATAGCATGACACAAAAACGTATTATGAACAAATGAGATATGATAAATAAAACACTTTATTAATTGCCTCTAGGGCATATCTCCTTCAGTCTCCCACTTGCACTAGAGTACAATTTATTCTAGATTACAACTTGGTAAAAGTCTAACACCCATAGCATTTTGGTGTTTTACATGCTTGTCAAGTGGAAGAGGCTTGGTCAGAGGATCTGCCACATTCAGATCCGTATGCACTTTGCAAATCTTCACATCGCCTTCCTGTTTGTGACTTAGAGTCATGTGGGTCTGTGCAGAAACTTGCATCAACATAACCTGTTACGCCAAGTTCTTCTTCACAGTCACTATACACAAGGAACATTTCCTTTGTCTTGTTGAGATGCTTAAGAATGTTTTTAACAGCTACCCAATGATCCTTTACAGGATTACTTTCGAACCAGCTCGTCAAGCTAAAAGCCAATGCTACATCAGGTCGAGTACTTAACATGGCATACATGATCGATCCTATGGCTGAAGCATAGGGATGTTTAGCCATCTCGGCTCTATCATGTTCCGTCACCGGACACTGAGCCTTGCTCAATGTTTTATTCTTGATAATCGGTAGAGAACCTTTCTTTGCCGTCTCCATACCGAACCGTTTCAGTATTTTATCAAGATAAGTACTCTGACTCAACGCTAATAGATGTCTTGATCTATCACGATAGATTTTAATGCCTAAACCGTATGCAGCATCTCCTAAGTCCTTCATTGAAAATTTACTATTTAAATACTTCTTCACGCTATTCAGAAGATCCACATTATCCCCTATTAGTAATATATCATCCACATATAGAACTAGGAACACAACTGAGCTCCCACTCATTTTCTTGTAAATACAGGTCTATTCTATATTTTGGATAAATCCAAAACCTTTGATCACCTCATCAAAGTGAAGATTCCAGCTCCGAGATGCTTGCTTCAGTACATAAATGGAACGTTGAAGCTTGCATACCTTGCCAGCATTTTCTGGATCGACAAAACCTTCAGGTTGTACCATATACAACTCTTCCTTAATGTTACCATTTAGGAACGCTGTTTTGACATCCATCTGCCATATTTCATAGTCGTAATATGCAGCAAGTGCTAGCAAAACCCGAATAGACTTTAGCATCGCTACCGGTGAAAATGTTTCATCGTAGTCAATTCCATGAACTTGTCGGAGACCCTTTGCGACAAGTCGAGCTTTATATACGGTCACATTACCATCAGCATCAGTCTTCTTCTTAAAGATCCATTTATTCTCGACGGCCTTGCGCCCTTCGGGAATCTCCATCAAAGTCCATACTTTGTTGTCATACATGGATCCTATTTCGGATTTCATGGCTTTAAGCCATTTCTCGGACTCAGGGCTTGCCATAGCCTATTTGTAGTTCGTAGGTTCGTCTTGTTCAATTAACATGACGGTGCAAACCAGGTTGCCGTACCACTCAGGAGCGATACGAAGTCTCCCAGACCTACGAAGTAGAATAGTATTCTCGACATTTTCTCCCACTCCATCTGTGGAGGACGTTTCCGGAACAGTTTCCGTTGCGCCACTCGGAATTTCGAGTTCAGGATCAACGATCTCGTCGAGATCTATTTTCCTCCCACTTACTCCTTTGGCGAGAAACTCCTTCTCGAGAAAGGTGCCATTCTTCGCAACAAACGTTTTGCCCTCGGCTTGGTTGTAGAAGGTGTATCCTATGGTTTCCCGCGGATACCCTACAAAGACGACTTTCTCCGATTTCGGTTCGAGTTTGTCGGGCTGTAGTTTCTTAACATACGCCTCACAACCCCAGACCTTCAGAAACGACAACTTAGGTTTCTTGCCATGCCATATCTCATACGGTGTCGTTGCTACGGATTTGGATGGGGCCCTATTTAAAATGAATGCGGCTGTTTCTAACGCATATCCCCAAAAAGATACGGGCAAGTCGGTAAGAGACATCATAGACCGGACGCTATCTAATAGGGTACGATTACGTCGCTCGGACACACCGTTGCGTTGCGGTGTTCCAGCCGGCGTAAGTTGCGGCACGATGCCACAGGCCTTCAGATGTGTGCCAAACTCAAAACTCAAATATTCGCCACCACGATTGGATCGAAGGTGCTTGATTTTCTTGTTGAGTTGATTTCCAACTTCACTTTGAAATTCTTTGAACTTTTCAAATGTTTCAGACTTGTGTTTCATCAAATAGATATACCCATATCTACTCAAGTCATCGGTGAAGGTGACAAAATAACGATAACCATTGCGTGTCGACACGCTCATCGGACCACACACATCTGTATGTATGACTCCCAATAAGTCCGACGCCCGTTCCATGAAACCATTGAACGGTGTCTTGGTCATCTTGCTCATGAGACACGGTTCGCATGTGTCGAGGGATCCAAAATCCAACGAGTCTAAAAGTCGATCGGTATGGAGTTTCTTCATGCGCTTTATACCAATATGACCGAGACGGCAATGCCACATATACATGGCGGTATCGCTACTAAGTTTAATCCTCTTGGCATCAATGTTATGGATGTGAGTACTACGATCGAGATTCAACAAGAATAAACCATTACTCTCGGGAGCATTAACATAAAAGATATCATTCATCGAAATAGTACAACCACTTGATACTGATTTGAACGAATATCCGTCTTGCAACAAGCAAGACCCACTTATAATGTTTACACTCAAACTTGGTACAAAATAACACTTATTTAAAACCAAAACTAATCCCCGATGGTAGATGTAGAGGGAGTGTGCCGACAGCCACCACGTCAACTCTTGATCTGTTGCCGACGCGCATCGTCACCTCATACTTTGCCAGGCGCCGTTTATTCCGTAACTCCTCCTGAGAGTTACAAATGTGAGCAACAGAACCGGTATCAAATACCCAGGTATTGCTACGGGCGCATGTAAGGTACACATCAATAACATGTATATCACATATACCTTTCTCTCTTTCGACAATTTTGCCGGTCTTTTTATCTTCCAGATACTTGGGGCAGTTGCGCTTCCAGTGATCGTCGCCTCCGCAAGAACAGCAGTTGCGTGCCTTTGGTTTGACGGTCACCACCATCTTGTCCATCTTGATTTCCAATTCGGCCATGTCGAGCATCATCAGAATTTCCGACAGGGATTTTGATGTCCCCATCATGTCGTAGTTCATAATAGCGTCCTTATAGCTAGGGGGCAGTGACAACAGCACCCTATCAACAACCAGCTCTTCTGGAATCACATATCCCAGATCATTCAGGAGCTGAATGCTGCCAAACATATTGGCTAAGTGCTCGCTTATGTCGCCGTGCTCTTCCATCTGGGCTGAGAAGAAAAGCTTGGTAGCTTCAAACCTCTCATCCATGACTTGTGGTGCAAAAACAACCATGAGTTCCGTGATTATCTCATAAGCACTCTTGTTCTCAAAATGGTTTTGCAGGTCAGACTCCATGGCAAAGAGCATGCCACTCTGGACAAAAGAGGAAATCTCCGCCTTAGACTGGTAGACGTTCCTAACATCTTTTGAGGCGGTGTTTGCTGGCTGATCACCTAAGGAGGCTTCAAGAATGTAAGCCACTTTATGGGTATTTAGAAGGGACTTCAAGTCGCGGAACCAGGACACGAAGTTTGACCCATTGGTCTTAAGCTTTTCTTTCTCAAGGAACAGGCCTAGGTTAAAGGTGGGACGAGACATCTACAATGGAATTTGCAAAACATAAGACTTTGTCCATAAAATTTTGAGTTCAAGTTTTTAGAAAATAACTATAAGAACTCCCACTCAAAACGAATATCCCTCTAATCGCTTTAGTGATTACACGACCCTAATCCATTGTGCAACCCCTCATCGTCAGAGCCGGCAACACAACTTCAAAGGTAGACATCGAAATGTCAATCACAACAACTCTGTGACTCATGCTCGACCTTTCGGTCACCGTGTTCCGAGACCATGTCTGTACATGCTAGGCTCGACATAATAACCTTCAACGTATACGCTTGTGCAAACATGTCTTACACCCACTGTATGCAAATGACGATATATATGACACCCGATCGTCATGGCCTGCCTCATAACGTAGAACTTTCTTGGTGGTGCACGTCGAAGGGAGAACAGTAATGGTATTTTGGAGGGATCATCTTATATTACTACCGCCGTGTAACTAATATATAATAATAATATATATATATATATACACAATATAAGATGCACTCAAAACATCAATATGTAATGCGACGTGACATGGTCCTTGCGCCGATGGTCTCCTTCGCGCCCACAGTTTATAAACAATTTAATAAACCTACCTTGACCATATCACATTGCCCCTGCAAAATAAAGTTAGACGCGTTCTACTTTATCTTTTGCATATTTTACGTGGCTTGGGGCTGTCGTAAATAGAATCGCTTCATACCTACGAACCTATGACCACAACAACGATCAAATAATTGCATATTTATTTATCCCTCTTTGGCCCTCCATTGAAAATGCAAAGCCAACTAATGAGAGAGAGACAGACACCCGCCAGCCACATATACGGTACAAGCCGCATGTCAGTTGTGGAACCAGTCTCGCGTAAGCGTACGCGTAAAGTCGGTCCGGGCCGCTTCATCAACTCAATGCCGCCGGCAATGCAAGTGCACGCGAGAGGGTAGCAAATAAAAGAACGATGTCCCCGTGATAAACACGGGTTCTAAAAGCGTACAGCTATATCTACGCATAGATCGGCTCTGATACCACTGAAGGGGATCACAGGCAGAAAACAATAAATTTTCTAACAACGATAACCTTAAACTAGCCAGGATCTATACTATGCAGATATAGTAATACGGAGGAGATCGATATACATACCCTTGTAGACCGAAACGCGGGGATTATGCTCCCGCACAAGCGTTGTCGGTGAAGCCGACGAAGACGACCTCGAGGTCGTGTAGAGGAAGAAGACCTCCGAGCACCACTAGCGTGGCACCTCGCAGGGATCCACACACGTACGGTGAAGACGACGACCTCCGGGCTCCGATCCAGGGACGAGCAGCGGAAGACTTGGACCGGAAGACCAGCAGCACGGCGGTGTGCGTATGCTGGAGAGAACTTCACCTTGGCGCAACTCCAATGGAGGAATCACGTTTTCAAGGAGAAGAAGAGAGAGGTTGGGTTGTTCTTCAAAGGCCAAGGGGGCACCTCTATATATAGGTGGAGGGGGGCTGCCAGCCTTGCTGGCTGGGTGGTGTGGGACTATTCCCACACCAGCCCGCCCCCAAAGGGTGGCCGGCCCTAGGTGGGCCCCATTTGGCCCACCTAGGGCAGCCTCCCTTCCTCATGCGCACCAAGGGGGGAATTCCCCCCCTATGGGCCTTCTCTCCCATGGGAAGGCCCATTTAAGGTGGGCTGCATTTTAAATTCCGAAAATCATTAAATAAAAATGTATTTAACTATTAATTACACTAATTAATATTAAACACACATTATCTAATTTATTCCGGCTCCGAAAACTATTTCGTCGCTCTCCGATCTTCATCGGATCTTTCCCGGGACGCTCCCGGTGCTCTCTTCTAATTTCTCTTCCGGTAAACTTGTCGACTTCCCTTAAGTGTGTTACCCTAGCGGTTCGAGATCTCGCCAGACATGATCGAGACGCGCCCTCCGATCAATGACTAATTCGTGGACCTTGGATACCCAGAATTAATCCCTGTGAGATAACGAATAACTTTGTCGTTCGAACCTAGACGTCGAGCCTTAAACCTTTTGCCATGGCGATACTTAGCGTGTCCGAGACTCGTTCATAGATATCGCGATACCTAGCTTGATCTCGTTACCGACAACACTATCTTCTACTCATCCATGATATTATGTCCTGGTGACCTAGTCACATGCTTGCAAGCTTATTTGACATAATCTCACCGAGTGGGCCCTAGAGTATCTATCCTGCTATGCGGACTGGCAAATCCCGCTCTTGATCCCTCGTCTCAACATACTCCCTTCCGATACCCGAGAGGGACACCTTTATTGTCATACTATTAATACATGACGTTTGATGCAATCAAAGTATCTTTCAGGAATAGCAATAAGAGTTGATCTCACGGTCAAAGGCGTAATGACTACGTCCTATATTGGGTATGTCCATCACATCGTTCTACCAACGATATGACTCCATTGTCAACTGACACCATGTCACATGATCGGGAAACCTCGATCATCGATTGCATAATGAACTAGTCACGTAGAGGCTACTAGGGACCGGGTTGTCTTACGTATCACACGTGTATTAATGTTTCCGCTTAATACAGTTATAGCATGACACAAAAACGTATTATGAACAAATGAGATATGATAAATAAAACACTTTATTAATTGCCTCTAGGGCATATCTCCTTCATCCAGGGGTTGGAACCATGCAGCCATTTTCAGTGGATGGATGAATACGTTTCGCAGCTTAAACGGGATGGAAAGTGGCCCGCGCCCAGCGACCTTCCTCTGCCGTCTGATGTGGAGATTGCGCCCTCTGCTCCGCCGATGGGGTCTGACATGGTTGCTCCGCCGATGGGACTTGAGTAAGTGTGAGGCGAACTGAAGAAGTTGAACAAGAACTTAAGGCAGATGAATGATCTGAAGAAGCAGGCTAATCTGATAGCTACAGGATTTTATCTCTATATACTTGCTCTAGGATTTGTTTATCTGCTGATTGTCAGTCGTATTTAATTAATGCGATGTAAGCATAATTAATGCAATGTAACCTCTATGTTATTTGGACCAACCGCTTATGATAAACCAGTCGTCTCATTTGGACCAACCGCTTATTACTAATAATCTCTACCGAAACTATCTACATTTTTACGGGCAGATCTATACACCAACACGTATTTTACATCAGAAATTACATATATTTTTTGTGACAAATGACTAATCACCGAAACTATCTACAGTTTTAGTTTTAGGGGCAGATCTATACACCAACACATATTTTACACTACAAAACTATCTATACAGCAACACGTATTTTACACCAGAAATTGCTTATATTTGTTGGGACAAATAACTAATCATCCGTAAAAGCATTGAAAGAAGAGGGTCCGGGCCCGGTTAAACCCTGCTCATTTCAATGCTTAACAATAGTCTTGGAATGTTGTGGTATATAAAGAGGCACACACCCAACTAGCGAGGTGGGACTAAAAAACAACTCAACAACATAGCGGGAGACGTGGCAAGTTTGAGCCGAGCCGCACACAAGCCGACCCCAGGAAATCCCAACCGAGCCGCGCCAGGCCGACCCCACCAGTCAGGCCAAGTGACGGTTTACTAGAGGGCAACAGAGCGTTTAGCCGATTTGCGAGCCAGCCAGGGCACAGACGAGAGAAACTACGCAGGTATGGCACACACGGATAAACTAGAGAGAACCAGGGCACAGAAGCAATTGTCCCTTATTTTTTTCTTTCCAATCATTTTTTCCTACTGTGGCAGTTTACTGGAAATTAAGTTGAAAACAAGGGGCGAGCCTCCATACCCCTTCGGGCCTTTGCGGGAAGCCGGCCAGAAACACGTCGGGAGCAGTTTCTCGGTTTGTGAAGGAAACTGGCTTCGTGGTGCAAATAAGCCCGAGACTTCTTTTGAGCTTAAGCAGTTTGGCACCTCGAAGCTGTTTCAAAAGCCCAAAAGAAGTGGCCCTAGATAGCGGGTGTGCATCGTGTGGTCACTCGAGTGGAGATCTTGTCCTCCCCGGAGCAAGCTCAGTGGTCTCACTATATTTTTAAATTTTTTTAAAAAATCAAAAAAAAATCTTAAACAAATCATTCATATTCTCAATGATATATACCGCAAACATGAAATTTTCAATTCAAAATACTTTACTTTTTGATGTACATAAAAATGACAAGTGTACATATATAATGAATGGTTTTAAATTTGCAACTTTTACCTTTTTGTGTAGCTGATAATAAAAAATATTTGGAATTGTGATTTCACACATTTATAGTATACGTCATTATAAACATGCAGAATTGTTTTCAAAAAAATTAAAACTTTAAAATATTTTTATTTAACTTTTTTTAGCGAGATCACTGGAACTTGGGCAGTGTGCATAGAGCCATGACCATCGGCCCAACCCAACTAATTGGTCTAGATTAGCGTGTGTTCTCCTTTTATCTGCTCCTTGCCACATGAAGAATAGTAAGATGCGGCGAGCCGGGCGACGTGTATAATGACAGTTGAGTTCGATGAGGATTCAGAGGCCGACTCATGCAGGTGAGCAAAGGAAGAAAATCAAGTCCACCATACACATGGCTTGCGTGAAGATAATGTTAAGTTAGTGACATATTCGTCAATATGAAGTTTGTTAAAGTTTGTGTCAAATATGTGTATAGTCTAGCAGCATTTGAATTTGTGTATATGATTGATTGCACTTGTAGAAGGCCAACCGACACATTCATTGATGATGCTACAAGTCTCCCCCAGTACATTGAGACGACGGGTCTAGGAAATCTGCTGGAAATGATGGATGCCAATATAACAAGCTGTGAAAACCTCAAAGAGATGGTTGAATTGCACATTACTCCAGTTTCAAGACTTGGGCTCGCTTGTTGCCGGGACTCTGCAAGGAAGCGTGTTAAGATGGGTGATGTGGTAAAAGAACTGAGTGTCATAAAGAAGTCATGTGAATGGATCATCCATGATTGATGAGAATGTCTCACTATGTTATAGGAGAGATGAAATGTCTATCAGGATTTAGGTGTCTTCTGTTCAGAGTGTGTATCTGAACCTACTTTGTCTTTAGTCACTGAAGGTCGTCCAATAAAGATCCAACAATGGAAAATGAAACTTCCCGCTTTGGGCAATGATCCCCCATAATTTTATAATAGCTAAACATAAGACTCTATTCACACTAAGCAGTGAATTGTTGTAATAACTGTACTCTTAGTCGAGGCTCGCAGTCGTCTATATGAGACCCAAGAGTGGGCGGATGGGTGGTTAGACGAAATATCAAAATCAACAAGTGTTCTCTAGATTCCCTACATACCAATCTATGTACCTTGTGTTGATTTGGTCATAGTTTCTTAGTCTGACAATTGGCTGTCGGAGTGCTGGTTCTGGGATCTCAATTTTTTCGCCGACGGTTGTCTAATCACCTTGATCTGTATGTGAAGTCTCCTTCGCTTTTCAGATGTGGGCGCTCCACCAACATCCCTTACCGTTGTGATCGACTATCAAAGGGATCACCTTTCCCGCGATGTTGCCGACACGAACTCACTCGCAAGGTGCGCTTCATAAAGTGGCTGAGGAGGCTGCTGCTGGTGGCATCGCTATCTCAAGCGTGTGCATAGTACGAAATTGAACGTCGTCTTCCGCGGAAGTGCTCAATATCACCAAAAGATTGGAGCGATGCAACAGCCAGTGAGTGATATTACATTGTAATATATTTAAGGCTCTCAAATGGTAACTTAACTTGGTGTCGCGATGAACTTGTCTGGATCTGCTCATGCGCCGGTGTCCCAGCGTCAGGTTGTTCAATGATAGGAATTCTCTATTCCACCTCACATTTAGGGAACTCCCAGTGCAAGTAACTCGTTCTCCAACACTCCAACCGCCCATATTCATACGAAAATCCTCATGAACTAATGCTGAAATATTTTTATTTGTTAATCTAGTTGATGTAAAGAAGTGTATTATTCTAAGATTTGTGACGTTATAGCTTGTCGGAGAAATCCATGGTTTATCGGTCATGCAGAAACTTGCACTCCCTCGCATATTTGAGTCACATTACATGTTCACTTGTATTCTATATGATTAGAGAACTGCATAAATTTTGGTAAACAAAGTGTTTGAAAAATAATAGATTGTAGCAAAATATTTCAATGGATCGATTTTTTATGTAAAATAAAGCGCAAAAGAATCATTCGGGAGACCAACATAGAAAAAAGTAACATGTAAATCCTCTAAAATTCCTATAAATGTTTTGGAAACAAATGAGCCCTTACAATATCTCTGGAATACCTGCAGTGTGCTGATTTTCAGTACAGCAGAAATTAACTATTTCACTCTAATTATTATGTACATACGAATAGAATCGAAATGGAAAGAATATACATGTACAATGGTACATTACCATCCAATGCGTGATGTAATAGACACGCACGAGACAGAACAGAACATGGTGGTGTTACAGCGAGCTGATCTCGATCGAAGCACCGAAGCTAGCGAGCTGATCGATCGAAGCACCGAAGCTAGGAAGAAAAGAATTACAGTAAAAACCAACAAATTAAGTACACACTACGTACCTTCAGGACTACTGTAATTTACAAAGAAGATCAAGGCTGTGGCAAGAATCGGTTCATTGCAGTGCAGGCGATGCGAGAACAAGAAGAAGAACAAATCCAACACGGTCGAGGAGCAAGGATCTGTGTGATGAAGTTCCAGGGAAGGGTGACCGACCTGGAGGAAGGGGATAGACACAGTACAGCAGGAGGGAGACGGTGTACGTACGAGGCGAGGCCTGGATCCATGACGAAAGCGCGTCGGATCAGATGCCGGCGCGGAAGGCTCCGACGACCACGACCTCCCCGCTCCTTAAGGCGCGGGCGACGGCGGTGGCGGCGGCGAGACACGACGTCACCCACACGGCGAGGACGTCCCACACCTTGTCCACGACGGACACGGTGAGCGCCCACGGCATTGACATCGATCGGTCTCCTATCCTTCCCTCCTGCTGCCCAAGCAAGAAGAAGAAGAAGGAGAAGCTACTAGCTGGCTAGACAAGTTCAACGATCGAGCAACGCTAGCTTCCGTGCATGGACCAGCAAGCTAGCAGCAGCGATCAGAACTAAATTAAAACCGTGATGAGCCCACGCGAGATGTCCATGATCTGATCTGGGAAAAGGACTGGAAATCTGGAATCGCTGTGTGCACGTCACGGGCACTGTTGGCTGGAGGATGGGACGGACTTCAATTGAGAAAACGATCTTATTAGTAGTCGACATTTTTATTCTTCGACTTTGCACTTCGCGTCCACCGTCCACGGACGGAAGAACACGTCTGCTGCGATGGACGGCCGGTGGCAGTCGCCGAAACGGATTTAATTAGCGCACCGTAAGCCAGACTTGCACACAATCATGACACTAGTGAGAGAATTCGACGTCTTTCTTCCTCCTCGACAGCCTCACTTTCCCAAATTTGCACACAATCTAGCCGGTCTTGGTTTATTTATTTATTTTTGGGTAAGGAGAGAACTTATTAGATGAGGATGGCCCTTGCAAAAAAACAAGGATAATCATTTGTCTCTTTTAGATATGGATAACAATTTCAATTCTAAACTTGAAATTAAAAAATCTTAATAGATCAGGGGAAATTCGTTTTGATTTAGGACTACATGAGATGTTGACGGACTGACGCCTATGTATAGATTTCTCGCGAGCAGTGACGTGATGGAACTAGGAACTTGCGACGCATCATCGTTTTATTTACCTGGCCGGCTGACCTCGTGGCCGGACTGCCAGGCTTGATGGATCGAGCCGTATTAGTGGGCTATTATTAGGCCGGGCGGCGGGCTATTCGGAACGGCGGGGAGCGAGCGCTTCTCCGAAAGCGCCACCGACGCGGCCCATGGCCCGGTCGTGCTCCTGCCGCATCTTGCGTGGCAAGTCGCATCGACAATATGGTGCGCGTGAGCACGAGTGCCTAAACTTAGGGATAATCAACGATCACGATTATCTCCTTATCCGATTATCTATAATGTGGTAGGAGATATCTAAAATCAAAGCATGTCTTATCCGGTTGTTGCAATATGGTACCTACTACTAGGCTACTACTCCTACCTGATATTCGATGACACAGGAAAAAAATGGATAATTGGAAGCCTAATTCATCCGTATGGATAACAATTTTGGATGTCTTTGTTCAAGTGGGGTGTATACACACTTGTTGGTTGTATTAGTGTGGATTTTTATGATTTTCTCATGTTTTTTCTTTTAAATTTATGTGTGATTATACTGACTTAAACTTTTGATACTTCATTGTTGATTACATGCACGTTTAGCTACATACACATTGCTATGTAGTTTTCATTACCCATGCGGCTTTATTATAAATATATTTTTTATAAATATATTTATTTATAAATAACTTTCAGTCAAGTGGTTTTATTCATAAAGACTTCTTTTATATGCCTATTCGTATCCACACTGGAAAACTACTATTCCGCTTCCGAATATAGGGGAAAAAATATAATAAGATATGGTTTGACTTTTATATACTAACTTATATTATTTACCAATAAATTTGATTATTTTAAACTAGGAAAAATGTTTACCTTTTATATCGATATAGAAGAAGTAAAAAGGGGCGGCCTGAGCCAAAAGAAAAACGTCAGATGATGGGGTTTTAAGCCACTATTTCTCGTAAATGCTTATCCCCTACTAGGATCTAGTTTTTTCTTTCGTCTTCAATCTTCTGTATTAGGGCTGAGGGCATCGATGATTTATTGTTGAAGACTTTATAAGCGTTATCATAAACATAGTCGACCTCAGCTCAGCTAGCAAGCACCTATTTATTGCTGAAACCCACTCATGGTTAGGCTATATTCTGTTACTTCTTTGGTGGTAAACCTCACAAGGTATCGGCCGACCATCTTCGTAACACGACAATGGAAAATACCACCTAGCCCCACGTGTTTTCGTTGATATCGTCCATACACAAACTTTTCTCACACGTTCAAATCAATTGAGAATTTCTTTTTTATTTATGCGCCAAATTCGGTTCCCGTTGCTATGGCCGGAGAACCGACTTCGTGTTTCTTCTCCCAACTGGGGGCAATGCCAACACACAAGTTATCACCAAATCAACTATCAAATAAAAATGTGAAAACACTCTAAACATAGCACATCCAATTCCACATAAAACAACCTCTAATAAAGTCGCAATAATGCCTCTTTTGAGAAGACCAAAAAAGGAAACGAAAAAGCTTCCCCTTTTTTTTAAAAGGAGAAGAAACCCAAAACGATCTTGGCAGCAGCAGCCGGGCAACCCAAAAACCAAAAGCCAAGACGGCTCTCATCCGAGCGGCCCAGAAAAATAGGTAGAGGACAGTAAAAAAATAATAATAAAAGGGAAAAAAAGAGAGCATAGCGCCTTGCCCTCACGGCAAGGAAATTTCCCACCTCCGTCCAATCTCCACCAATCTCCCCCTCCTCCCCGCACAAATCTCCCCGCCTCCCCTCCCCCCGCCCGCCGCATTGCTCCCCGGCGAGACGGCCTGCAGCGAGAGCGGGCGGCGGCGCCGGAGCAGGAGCAGGAGCATGTGCGACCTGGTGGCCCGCACGGGCCGGCACCAGCAGCGCTACGAGGACGGCCGGCGGCTCGTGGCCGGGTACGGGGTCCGCCCGCTCAGATTGTTGCTCCCCCTGAATCCCTGATGCTTCCAAGTTTCCTTCTTGATTAGATTCGGTTCGATTGGGTATGTGCGGGCGTTTCATTGCCCTTTTAAGACCTAACCTAGTGCCTGCCACCAGACGGCGTGCTAGTAGTTTTTTTCTTATCCTTCTCCTACGAGGAGGTCGTGGCATTGGATGTTTGGGATCGATAGGGTAGGTTTGTGCCGTTGCTGCTTGCGTGAGCTTGATGTTTTTTTTTTGTCAAAATTATTATCTATAAAGTAGTTTACTCTTCTCTGGATTGATGTGTTAGCATAGAACCTTAGGTGTAGTATGTGATGTGGTAGCGACAGTATTTACCAATTGTTTGTTTAGCTTGCGGATAGAATCTGTTGTGTTTATCCTGTGACAAAAGGGCACAACCTGCAAAATCGATCTTCATAGTCCAGGTGCTTGTTCGTGGTAGGGTCCCCTTCTTGGTTTGCTCCTGGTTCGTTGTCGGCTTTCTAAGCCAGGGCAGGCTTCTCGATGTTGCTTGTTGCAAGTTGATGATTATGCATTTCAAGTTTCTGGTGCATATGTCTCTCAGCTCAGCTCATTCTGAGTTAACAATTACTCACATCTGAGAATAGGAAGTTGTATGGTGTAACCTGAGGGCATGTAAACTTATCTAGGAAATGCACAATCTATAATGAGGGAAATCAAAATGCTAAAAATTGCATTATGTACGCATGTAGCATCACCCTTCGACATTCGGAATATTGATTTCTTAAGATTTTAATTCTCCTTTTAATCATTCATATAGCATGTCTACTTCTGATGGTTGAAGAACAGGTCGGGAAATTGCATCTACAACGTTTGTTAGTTTGAAAAAGCGTGCCAGGAAGTTCTTCCGTGAATATGGCTGAACTTCTGCAGTGTTTACTCATATGTACATCTGTGTTGTAGCTTATTGTCTCGTAATTTTCGCCTTCACAGTTCACACATAGCTGCGCATTCCAAATTTATTGTTGGGGATTTCTGTGATAAGACCTAATTCCTCTTTGAACATGATTTGATAAAAATCTGTGTAAACCGTGGGGCCTAACAATTACATTGTGCCGCTTTTGCATAGTGGATTAGTTATGTTTTTTTTCTGAATAAGTTCATTGTTTCCAGGTGCATACCATTTAGGTATAGAGTTAATAGTGACGAAAATTCTGGTGATGAACAGAAAAAGCTTGTTGAAGTTCTCATGATCAACTCCCAAAGCGGACCAGGTTTATTGTTCCCAAAGGTATTTGTTGCGGCCATCCCTCTCTGTTATTAGAAAAAAGTATTTTTTTTTTACATTGTGCTGCTGACAATGAAGATCAATATGTTAGTTAGTTTCAACGTGTTTTCCTTGGCATTATTTGCTTATTTACTCCTTTGAAACTAATTGAGATGCAGTTTGAGTGTAATGAGATGTAGGTGTGAATAGTGTGTTTGGTTGATGCACAAATCATCCCTACCTAATTTTGGATAGCCCAAGCTTGGCCAAGGGTTGGCAATAATGTTATAGGAAATGGGCAAACAACCATGGGTGTGCCAAAAATTGCCAACCGTCCAAATAAAGCCCAATATGTTGGTGCTACCCAACACTTTGTGAGCCTTATCTGGCACAACCCAAACTTTTTATCATTTTCTCTACTCTTATTGATTCAACTTACTTTACAATATTGTAGCCACCTGTAAAGGGAGTCCAATCAGAATATATCATTCCCTTAGTTTTCAGATAGCATACATAGTGTTACTTTTTCTTTCAGTATGTGCCACTGTATGTATTGTAATAATGTTGTTGGGCAAATGTTGCCATACTATTGTTATTTTACTGCTTCCTATCACAGGGAGGATGGGAGAACGATGAAACTGTTGAACAGGCAGCTGCTCGGGAAGCTATAGAGGAAGCCGGAGTTCGAGGAGATATAGTGGTAAGATACCTGTAAAATATGATACTTTTATGTCAGCATTTTTTTTGTTTGCTTAGATATTTCATGTATGTCACAAACTGAGGCATATTTACTTGGGTTTTTGTCTTATCTTAACTTATTCGCTGAGGTAGTATGCACTATATGACATTGAACTGTTTTGATATCATGAGTACACACTGTAACACACACACATGTTTTAGTTTGGTTTCACTGAACTGGTAATCTTGAGTTATCAGCCCATTTTTGGAGCCTGCCTACGAGGAAGCTTTTGGCTTGCCTTTTGTTATAGTCCCATTTGTAACAAGTCATTGTAGTTAGTGGCATCGAGTAGCCATATTAATGCTAGGAGTCTAACTGCTTTAGGACCTGGAAGCTATCGTACCAACAGTGGAACGATTTGTATGCTTTTCCCTCTTGAAACCCCTTCAAATTCCATGTAATCGTAGATTTTCTTGGTTGTGTTACAAAACTGGAACATTCCTGTGCAGTGATTCGCAAAATCAACATTCAAAAGTAAATTTGCTCGCATGATTTTGCGAAGTCATGGTGCTGCATTATTTTGTGCTGTACTCACAGGCTATATACTCACATATAGTAATATCCTAGCTGCATGGGTTAATAATGTGCCAGCATACATGATACATTTGCAAACGCAGTACAGCTGACCAGATCGTGTCTCGGTAAAGAAAATGCTGGCTAGTGTGTACTGTGCTCTGTACAACTATATTAGTTGCAACTAGCTTATGAAGAATGCAAGCAAGGCATCCTTCGTTAGTTTACACTTTACAGTCAAAAGAACCATTTTATTCACATTTTAGCAGTGCTATTGGAGGCCATGATGGTGATGTTCATCTGCTTGCGGTAATTCATTTGGTTGTGTTATTTGAGCAATTGAGCATAGTATGATATGTGCTTCAGTCACCCCTGGCTAGTGTCAGTCAAGATTCTGAATGTTGTAGTTAACATCGGTTCTAAGACTTCTAGCTAGTGCCAAATCTCTACTTAAGCCATTCTTGGAATGTTTGCATAGTGGAGGAAGCATGAATAGAATGGGTTAAACCTTTCTAAAAGTATCTCAAATACTTTTTTCAGCACATGCGGCCCCATTAGAGAAAACCCAGTTGCTGTTTTTGTTATGTGTCCTATTCTAGACATGTTCATGAACTGTCTTCTCATTCACTTACAGTTATCAACATGCCTTCATATTGCACTTGAGCTTATGCAGTGGCTTTCTTCTGTGCTTCAGCAATTCCTAGGTTTCTACGATTTTAAGAGCAAGACGCATCAAGATGCATGCTGCCCTGAGGGAATGTGCAGAGCAGCGGTGTTTGCGCTGCATGTGAAGGAAGAGCTGGCCTCATGGCCTGAGCAGAGCACCCGCCGGAGGACCTGGCTGACACTCCCCGAGGCCACGTCGCAATGTCGTTACCAGTGGATGCAAGATGCGTTGCTCACAGGCTTCTCGGACTGGCACGACAACTGGAGCAAAGGTGGTGGTGGTGGCGGCAACCCTGTCTAAACGCGGGAAGGCGTCGTCGTCTGCTGTCCGTCACTTTTGTTGGCCTTCTCCTGTCTCTCCTCCCCCTAGGCTCCAACCTCTGCATGCAGATTGCAATAATACAGTGTGGTGCTTTTTCCTTGACGATGATGCCTAGTAGGTCATTGACCCTGAATTTCTGGGGAAAATTGATATCTTAGCTTAGTATATCTCATCAAAGACGAGAATTATCACAAATTTTAAGTGCCTGATTCTCGCGTCTATTATTTTCCCAAACTTTTCAGCTTATTTTTCTTGGTCCCTGATTCTTGAGATGCATGCATACACTGTATTAACTACACCTGAAATCAAAAGTTGAGTTGAGTGACTGCGCCATCCATCCATGATGTGTGCCTCTGTTTATGAAATTATATAAGTTTTACTGTAAGAAGAGGGGTGAGTTCAGGAGTAGACTACGCGCCTTCCATCCATCCATGATGTGTCTCTGTTTATGAAATCATATACTCCGGAGTAAGTTTTACTGTAAGAAGAGGCGTGAGTTCAGGAGTAGACTACGGACGGAAAGACATCGATCTAGGATAGAATGTAAACCAGAATCTTAAAAATGCTGAGTACAAAAAGAACTGAAATGAAATCGAACTAGTAGGGCAGCAAAAAGGTCAGAGCTCATGAGTGCTTTAAGCTAATCAAGAGATCAGCCAATGGTGATGGACCCAACCAGTCACTAGCACATGTTTAATCACTGTTCTTTAGTTATGGGATGAGAGAGGCTATAACTCTCGACCTCAGGATCAAACGCAATTAGCAATGAGACCTCAGCCACCACTCATTTTTGAAACTAACTGAAAGACAGTTTTATCTCGTTCTATTTTTGCTCCTTCTTTCAGATTATCTCAGTCGCTGTAAAAGCCTAGAAACACCGTGAAATATACGTAGACCGAGTGCAGAATTAATCTCATAAGGTTGCTCGAAAAAAAGAAAGAACTACGTCCGGAAGAACCACGTTAAGTGATGATCCATGATGGCCGTGCGAATCGCCAGACGTGCTTTGCATCTACCGGTGTCTGCCGCACCTACGGTACGACAATATTGATATCGGCAATGGTCCTTGTATATTGGGGCTGGACCTTCTTCTTCTTCAGTCTACAGATTCAGCAGCTCAGGATGCCCGAAAAGTAGTACTGTAGTGATATTCTTCACATCCCTCCGTACCAGTCTACCAGAAGAGAAAGCACTCGAGAAGTCTCATCCAACGGCGCCGAAAGACGGCCGGCCGGCCGTCTGCGTTTTTCCTCCGAACGACTAGCCTTGATGATTCGGTCATGATTTGGATTATCACATCATAATAGTCGTGCATAATTTCGAGCCAGGCCAGCTTAGAGCAAGTATAATAAGGTGACATAAACATGTTATAAGAGTTTAAACGATATATTTTTCTAAGTTGGATGATAGATAAAATGAGAGAAGAGAGAAGCGGGTCGTAAGTTAATAAGCAGTTACAACACACGTGGTCAGGTAAACTGTAAATGACATAACAATACCGTATAGCAAGCAGCTAGCTCGACAAGCTAAAATGGAGTGCCCGTTTAAAAAAAAATCGATGTAAACATTTTTTTTCTAAAATCGAGAAAAAATCTCAGATGTAGATGTTGTCGAGACCTACAATCATGCAAATTTTTAACTCCAACTTCTTTGTACTTTGGGTTGCAAAAAAATACAAATGGGTGGATTTAGATGGTGAACAATAGACGGTCCCGCTTGTAAACCTTGACACTATCTATATCTGAGATTTTTCTCACAATTTTATATTACTATCGATTTTGATTTTTTTTTTGTGCTCCTGAGGTCCAATGATCCCCCTGTTTAAAAGAAATATGTTTAAAAGTTTCATAAATTCTGAAAACTTTCCGCAAGTTGTGAATGATGTATACTATAAGTGTACAAAATAACAGTGCAAAATATTTTGTATTATAGTCTACAGAAAAATGATGAAAGTTGGAAATTTGAAACTAGACATTGTCTACTATATCCAGATCTGTATGTTTGTCTTTTTGTGTAGCTCAAAAAGCAAAGTATTTGGCATGCTTGTAGGATATATCATTAAGAACATGCATGGTTTGTTTCAGATTTTCTTGAGACTTTTAAAAATAGTTAGATCACTAGAACTCGGGAGCAAAAAATCTCCACTCCGAAAGGATGTCACTTTTAGGATATATATTCCTAGAACTCGAGGCAAAAATATCTTGATTTTGTTCAATTAGCTCGCACCTTAGCGACTAACTATATGTACACAGTTCTAAAATTTATAAGTGCATTTCTCGCATTCCCTATATATATCCTGATGTGTTCTATCAATTAGTCCCCTCTTCCGTTATCGAAGCTCATGATAAGATATGTTCCATGACTGCTTGACCAGCATCGCACCTGGTACTACTGACCGGCCGTGTTCTTAATGCCACAATTCCCTCCTTCTAGGTCCTGGCCTAGCCTTCGATCCTATGCTGCACCACTGCAAACGGGTGGGTATTGTGGAATTGGATTCCTCCCAAAGTGGAACGTCTTGTGCATCTTGAATTTCTTTTATTTGAAGCATATATGGAGAGTAAGAACCATTCTAGTAAGAAAGAAACACGGTTATCGGCGCGTGAGTTTAAAAAAGGAACCAGCACATATCCTAGACACCACATACGAACTACTCCAACCAAACCTAAAAGACACCGAAGCAACGTAGTCCTGCCCAGCATCTTGAAGTTAACAGTGCGGACTGTAATATGGGAAGAAGTATGCATATATACGCCGTGTATTTTTGACTTGGATGCAAATATATGTAGATGATCCCTATTCCCGTTGCACCGAAAGAAAGAAGCAAAAGAATTATGTATGGGTTTAGTCAAGGCTGGAATCTGATGCATGGGAACCTCAAGCTCAGAGACTACTGGATGTTTCTTAACATTACCTCTCTTCCAAAGCTCGAAGAATAGTTTCAGAAAGAGACGGCGTGAGATACGAGTGATGATTAATATGTGTCCTGGTGGTATTAATTATTACAAATAAATTAAAATGTGGGCATGGTAGGCTCACGCTGCACCTGTAGCTGAGGTGATGGCAAGAATGGATGGACATGCGAGATGCCACCTTTTCACATTTTTAAACTCAAACAAAACCAAGAGAATCTCAAAAAAAAAAAAAAAAAAAAAAAACCAAGAGTGATGTTCCTTTCTCATTAAGTGGAAGAATTTGTACCTTCTGATCTTGTTTGGAGTGGTTTTTATAGTGGAAATTCTGAAATCCGTGTACTGGTTAACCAGTTCCATCGAACACTATATATCAATTTCTTTCACACAAAAATAACACTATCAATTTCTTCCTACCTACGGTTAATATGGTATATGACGTGAAATAGACATGAATTCTCTCTGCTGATCTACCTAGCTTTCACACGATACAAAGTTTATCTTTCTTAAAGAGTATTTGGTTTTTAAAGAGTATTTGGTTTTTCTTTTAGTTCTTAAAGAGTAGTTAGTTTAAATGAAACATATATACACATCCCTGCAAAAAAATGGAACATATACATAGCATTATTCCTTAATCACTGAGTAGTTATATTCGAGTGTGCAGTCTTTGCATGTATCACATTATTTTTGTTCCTTTGGCAAAAGGGTAAAAAGGGATCAGGAATTTGTCCCTGCCTCTTCGAAGTCTCAGAGGGTGATGATAGTTTAAATTTAAACTAATCGGTCCCACAAATATAATCCTCGTCCAGGCAAGCTAAAGGTATAGTTTAAACTAGCTTTTCAAATCGGGATGTTATTCCATTTTCCATATACATCAACTAGAGCAGCTCAACAATGTAACATTGCGCTCTCTAGCTAGCTAAGGTGGTCACTTTCCATGATTCCTTATCAACGTCCTAAATATAGTTTTCACATCATTCATCTTATTTTACCTTTTACTGGTATACATGTGTGGTGATCACATCAAGGCTTGGGTGGCATGTCGGAAAACGATAGGTAACTGAAAATTTCTGCTTCTCCAGAAAAATATATATAAAATAGGTGATACTCCGGCACGACCACAAAAAGGAAGTAGAATCACGCATGCTTTTATATCTTTCGGCTCTAGAGTTAGAGTGACCAGTGGCGGAACCAGAAACTCACTCACGTACAATGTAGGGAAAGTGGCCAATTGTGCAATCTTCTTTTGGTTATTGGAAGAAAGAAAGCTTGAAGATAGCCACAAGTGGTGAATACTAAGAATCCTTGAATCAGTGTGATGATGGCTTTAGCAAAAGGTATTCCTTAGGTACCCTATGGGATCATCACAGGTGCAACAAACTAAGGAACAAACATCATTCCAACCTCGGGCCATGACAATGACAATATATCTTCAGTCAAATGGAAAAAGGCAAAACCGAACCGTTGAGCTAATCCATCGAAATCGAACCGTTGAGGTAATCCATACATGGCAAATCGAACCGTTGAGTTAATCCATACATGGAAAATCGACAAATTGGACGTTGTGATGATTCTTAGATGACAAATTAAATGTATGATAGAAGAATTAACTAGCTTTCGAGGGAAAAAAAAGGAGGCTCGTTTTTGTCTTGTTTAGTATGAGTGAATTTTCTGGACAGCTTTTGTGGTCGAATCAGAGAGGCTAGTTGGTTAGCTAGTAGTATATAGGTAGGCACCAACATGCACTCGCACATAGTGTTCAGCCAGGTTGATTCGGAATTCCTTTAAGATAATGCGTGATAAGAAAGGCTATTGTTAGAAGCATGACCTACAAGATCATGATCAGCTCGACCTTTCACCACTTTAAATGTTTGAACTATTGACATATTTGTCGTTACATAGGAAACCAAGTATTAAGTGAAGTCTTTGCAATTAGAATTTTATTTTTATTACTCTACAATTTAAATGATGATGAGAAAAGTCCAGTGGACAAATTAGTGAAACCACAACATTCGAAAAGGTTAAGAAGACCTAGGCGGATAATGTGCATGTTAATATACTACTATTTATATTCAGTGGCGGAGCCAGGAATTGAACTGAGCCGGGTCGAAGAAATAAGCTCTAAATTTATTTTTTTGACAGAAAAGCAAATCTATTCAACCAGAAAGTCTAAACCGATACAAAATATCACTGCATTATAATTTTATCTCTTTTTTCAGGGGTAAGATATTCATCGATTGGTTTTCCAAAACTCCAGGATGGACAACAACATTTGCTAGATCAAAGAGAAACATTTGCTTGTTCATTTCTCCTACAACATTGAAATCGAAATCAATCTTTCAGCAATCTCCTACACACTATAGTTACTAGACAAATAACACATAAAAAATCAAACTAAAATCTGAAATAAAACAGGAAATCAACCTGCTGTCCCCGAGCTTTAACCAGGCACGGATGCTGAATTCTTGGCAGATTTCTGGATCACTGTATGCATACGTGATAACATGACCAGCAACAGCCGCAACTCCTCTGATCCCCATATTCTGTAGGGCAGAGCGTGGTGGCCAGTGGTGGGCAGCGGGGCAGAGTATGGCAGCGCGACGAACGGACGGACGACTAGCTGGGTGCGGGCGGCCGGCCGGGACGGGGCGTGGCGGCGGCTGACGAACGGGCACGAGGCGCAGGCGGCCGGGCAGGTACGGGGCGTGGCGGCGAGCTCGGCAGATCGAGATGAGACGGACGGGCGACGGTGGGACGACGAGCTGGGTGGGCGCAGCCGGTCAGGGTGGGGCGCGGCAGCGGCTGACGGAGGGGCGACGAGACGTAGGCAGTCGGGTAGGGGCGGGGCGTGGCGGCGAGCTCGGCAGATCGAGATGAGGATGTGGTGACTTTTCTTCTCTAGGTCGGGGATGACTCGGGGCAGTGGGCACGACTCGACTTTTTTTTCTTTTTCTCGCCCCGATCGAGCCGGGTCGGACGACCCCCCTCGACCCCCTACTGGCTACGCCACTGTTTATATTGGTGGGCATGACTTAGCCAAGCATTGTTATGGTTGTATGAAATCCATTTATATTAGTTTCTCAATTCATAAATTGTAGCATTGTATGGTAAAATTCGATCCATCACCAGGAACCAACATGTGGTTTAGTGGATATGAGGGAGGGTGGTGATTTTAATTTGGTATATATCGACGAGTTATTAAAATGGTAGCTCCGAGTCGCGCACAAGGAAACTCGAAGGTGATCAAATCTTGCCGGTCCTTGCCCTCACTTTGTCGATTCCTCCCCTTCGCCGCCCCTAGGGATCACTGGGCAAAGCTCGCACAATGATGGAGGTGACGAGTGATGTCTACGCACGCTTCTATTCTCGTAGACAGTGTTGGGCCTCCAAGAGTAGAGGTTTGTAGAACAGCAGCAAGTTTCCCTTAAGTGAATCACCCAAGGTATATCGAACTCAGGGAGGTAGAGGTCAAAGATATTCCTCTCAAGCAACCCTGCAATTAAGATACAAAAAGTCTCTTGTGTCCCCAACACACCCAATACACTTGTCAGATGTATAGGTGCACTAGTTATGCGAAGAGATAGTGAAATACAAGTAATATGGACGATTATAAGTAGTAATTGCAATCTATAATAAAAATGGCAGCAAGCAAGCGGAACTTGTTGGAAACGGTGTTTTAATGCTTAGAAACACGGCCTAGGGATCCTACTTTCACCAGTGGACATTCTCAACAATGACATCAAAGTTAAATAAATAAACACTACTCTCAAACACTCTCATGTTGGATAACAAATACCATTCATTGTGTAGGGCTACAAGAGCACCCTCAAAGTCAGAGTAAACTAACACCAACAACGTCATAAAGGAATCACACACGGTGCACACACTGTCACCGTTACAACCGTGAATAACCCCGGAGTTCATATTAAAGTAACCTCTAGAGTGCATAATAGATAAAGAGTAGCATCACATATTCAGCTAGGTTACAAAGCTCATGATCACATAAAAGATCACATCATGGGAGAGAGAGATAGACCACATAGCTACCGTAGATCCCGCAGCCTCGGGGGAGAACTACTCACCCCTCATCGTAGGAGTCAGCAACGGCGATGGAGATGGCGGTGGAGTCGATGGAGATGGCTCCGGGGGCAATTCCCCGTCCCGGCAGGGTGCCGGAACAGAGAGTTCTGTCCCCCGAATCTTGTCTTCGATGGCGGCGGTGCTCGGGACCCGTGGAGGAAATATTGCACACCGTCTTAGGGTTTTTAGTCTGGGGGGTATTTGTAGGCGAAAGGGCGAAGTCGGTGGCGCCCCGAGGGGCCCACACCTGGTCCTCGCGCGGCCAAGAGTGCTGCCGTGCGAGCACGTGGTGGCGCCGCCTCGGTGGCCCACTTTGTCTCGTGTTCGGCTTTCTGGAACGTTCCCGATGAAAAACTGATTTCAGAAAAGAAATCGTCCAATTCCGAGAATATTTCCTTAAGTACTTTTCTGAAACCAAAAACAGCAGAAAACAGGAAACTGGCACTGTGGCATCTTGTTAATAGGTTAGTCCCAGAAAATGCATAAAACTATATAAAATGCATATAAAACATGTGATAACTTGGTATAATATAGCATGGAACATAAGAAATTATAGATACGTTGGAGACGTATCAACATCCCCAAGCTTAGTTCTACTCGTCCCGAGTAGGTAAGAACGATAAAAGAAGAATAATTTCTGAAGTGACATGCTTAAACACAATCTTGATCATAATATAATGTAAGGCTCATGTTATGAATGAAGTGACTCAAGGCAATGATCTATAGTTTGCTAATAAATAGACAAGGAGTAAACAACTACATCATATAAGTAAAACTTTTCATGAATAGTACTTTCAAATAAGCATCAAAAAGATTTGCATAAGAGTTAACTCATAAAGCAATATTATCTAAGCAAAAGAGCATTGAAGCAACACAAAGGAAGATATAAGTTTCAGCATTGGCTTTCAACTTTTGAACATGTATATCATATAGATAGTTGTCAACACAAAGAAATATAACAAGTGCAATAAGTAAGCATATAAGAATTGTTGCACACAGTTGACACAAGTGTTTGCTTCGGGGATAGAAAGAAGTAGGTAAACTGACTCAACATAAAGTAAAAGATAGGCCCTTCGCAGAGGGAAGCAGGGATACAAGCATGTGCTAGAGCTTCTTAGTTTTATAGCTTTTTGAAATCATATAGAGAGCATAAAAGTAAGTTTTGAGTGGTGTTTGTCGTTGTCAACGAATGGTAATGGGCACTCTACCCCCCTTGTCAACCAGACTTTCAAGAGCGGCTCCCATGAAGGACGTTATTTCTACCAGCAAGGTAGATCATCCCTCTTATCTCTTTTGTTTACACATATAGTTAAAAACTGTTGTCATTGCTTGACTGATTGGATCAGGGCAAAAATGTGAAGAGATTGCAGCGGTTAAAGTTGTAATTAATTGGGACTGGGCACCCCATTTGCCAGCTCTTTTTGCAAAGTTAATGGATAAGCGGTGTATGTGCCACTAGTCCGGTTGTGAAAGTCTGTCTAAAAGCAAATGACAAGGTTGATATCCGTAACACCACATACTCCCTCATGAGCTAATAAACATTGACACAAATAAGGGATAATAAATTTTGAATAAAAGGTAGCACATGAAGTATTTACTTGGAATGACAGGAAATACCATGTAGTAGGTAGGTATGGTGGACACAAATGGCATAGGTTTTGGCTCAATGATTATGGATGCACGATAAGCATTCCCTCTCAGTACAAGGCTTTGGCTAGCAAGGTTGTTTGAAGCAAACACAAGTATAAACTATGACAACAAGACGTATATAAAAACATATTGCAAGCATTATAAAACTCTACATTGTCTTCCTTGTTGTTCAAACACTTTAACTAGAAAATATCTGGACCTTAGAGATACCAAACATGCAAACCAAATTTCAGCAAGTTTTACGGTAGTTCCTCACTAATAAGTTTTAACTACATGATGTAAAAGCTTAAACATGATCTACTTGAGAGCTCAAAACAATTGCCAAGCACCACAACATGCAAGATAACAATCCATAAGAGCATGTATATCTTTCTTTATACCATCTACCACATTTAGCATTTTCTGTTTCCAACCAAACACCAATCAACTTATTTAAAAGATAAACTCTCCAAGTAATTAAACAATGAGATATGAGAGTATGATATAATAAAGCTAACATCTCTAGCAAGAGATGCATGAAAAACAAGAGCTAGAAAGCATTGAAGTAACATAGAAGAATACTCAACAAATATAAGTGAAGAATACGAGTATTCATAAGAAAAAGCGGAGCGTGTCTCTCTCCCACAAAGGAATGCTAGGATCCATTTTATTCAGAGAATGAAAATAACAAAAACAAAAACAAAAACAAACCGACGCTTCAAGAAAAGCACATAAGAAGTGGCGGAATTAAAATATAGTTTCACTAGAAAGGACCTGGTAGTTTGTTGATGAAGAAGGGGATGCCCAAGGCATCCCCAAGCTTTGACGCTTGAGTCTTCTTGAAATATGTTGGGGATGAACCACCGGGGCATCCCCAAGCTTTGGCTTTACTATCCTCTTGATCACATCATATCATCCTTCTCTCTTGATCCTTGAAAACTTCCTCCACACCAAACTTAGAGTAACTTCATTAGAGGGTTAGTGCACGAAAAATTATGATATTCTGTAGGAACACAATTGCTACCAATGCTACTGGACATTAGCTACAGCCACTTATACTTCATAGGATAAAAAGATCCAATCAAAATAGCAAAAGAGGCATTGCAAAATAAATGACAGAATCTGTCAAAAACAGAACAGTCTGTAAAGACGAATTTTTTCGAGGCACTTAACTTGCTCAGATCAGAAAACTCAACACTAATGAAAGTTGCATATATATCTGAGGATTACGCACAAAAAATGGCAGATTATTTGTATTTTTCTGTGAGGAGTTACGAATTAAACGGTGGACAGAAGAAAACTGTTTCTGCGCAGGAATCCAAATTTAGCATGAACTTTCAACTAGAGGCTTATCTTGACACAACAATGCAATAAAATAAAGATACAAAGGAATTGCTACAGAGGTAGGACAAGTCCTTGACTCAACAAAATAAAATAACAGGAAATAAAAATAGTGGGTTGTCTCCCATAAGCGCTTTTCTTTAAAGCATTTTAGCTAGGCAAGGAGATTCGTATGATGCTCTCATAAAAATGAGAGTTGAAAAACATAGGAGAGCATCAAGAGGTAAATATCAAACACATTTAAGTCTAACCCACTTCCTATGCAAAGGAGTCTTGTGATAGAATAAATTATTGAAACATAAAGCAACTATCACAGAAAGATGAAACAAATGAAACTTCAAAACTTCCAACATAAAGAGAGGTGTTTTAGTAACTTGAAAACTTTTACAACCGTATTTTCCTCTCTCATAATAACTTTCAGTAGCATCATTGATAAAATCCACAACATAACCATCACATGAAACATTCTTATCATGAGCCACATGCATAAAAGAATTAATACTCTCCACATAAGCATAGTCATTCTTATTAATTGTAGTGGGAGCAAATTCAACAAAATAGCTATCATTATTATTCTCATCACCATAATCATCAAATATAGGAGGCATATTGTGATCATAATTAATTTTCTCCTCAATAGTAGTTGGACTGAAAATATCATATTCATCATTGTAATCATCATATATTGGAGGTATAGTTTCATCAAAGTAAATTTTCTCCTCCGTGCTTGGGGGACTAAAAATATCATAGTCATCAAAACCAGCTTCCCCAAGCTTAGACTTTTCCATAGCATTAGCAATAATGGTGTTCAAAGAATTCATACTAATAACATTGCTACTAGCATGCAAATAAAGTTCCATAGGTTTTTTAATTTTCTCTTCAAAAGCATCATGTCCTAATGCAATATAAATTTCATAGAGATCTCTACTTTTTTTGTTGTTTTCCATTAGCCTAACTAGTGAAAATAAAAACAAGAAACAAAAAGTAATAACTGCAGAATCTAAAGGAGATACCTTCAAACGCTTACCTCCCCGGCAACGGCGCCAGAAAATAGCTTGATGTCTACGCACGCTTCTATTCTCGTAGACAGTGTTGGGCCTCCAAGAGCAGAGGTTTGTAGAACAGCAGCAAGTTTCCCTTAAGTGAATCACCCAAGGTATATCGAACTCAGGGAGGTAGAGGTCAAAGATATTCCTCTCAAGCAACCCTGCAATTAAGATACAAAAAGTCTCTTGTGTCCCCAACACACCCAATACACTTGTCAGATGTATAGGTGCACTAGTTATGCGAAGAGATAGTGAAATACAAGTAATATGGACGATTATAAATAGTAATTGCAATCTATAATAAAAATGGCAGCAAGCAAGCGGAACTTGTTGGAAACGGTGTTTTAATGCTTAGAAACACGGCCTAGGGATCCTACTTTCACCAGTGGACATTCTCAACAATGACATCAAAGTTAAATAAATAAACACTACTCTCAAACACTCTCATGTTGGATAACAAACACCATTCATTGTGTAGGGCTACAAGAGCACCCTCAAAGTCAGAGTAAACTAACACCAACAACGTCATAAAGGAATCACACACGGTGCACACACTGTCACCGTTACAACCGTGAATAACCCCGGAGTTCATATTAAAGTAACCTCTAGAGTGCATAATAGATAAAGAGTAGCATCACATATTCAACTAGGTTACAAAGCTCATGATCACATAAAAGATCACATCATGGGAGAGAGAGATAGACCACATAGCTACCGTAGATCCCGCAGCCTCGGGGGAGAACTACTCACTCCTCATCGTAGGAGTCAGCAACGGCGATGGAGATGGCGGTGGAGTCGATGGAGATGGCTCCGGGGGCAATTCCCCGTCCCGGCAGGGTGCCGGAACAGAGAGTTCTGTCCCCCGAATCTTGTCTTCGATGGCGGCGGTGCTCGGGACCCATGGAGGAAATATTGCACACCGTGTTAGGGTTTTTAGTCTGGGGGGTATTTGTAGGCGAAAGGGCGAAGTCGGTGGCGCCCCGAGGGGCCCATGCTGCCGCGCGAGCACGTGGTGGCGCCGCCTCGATGGCCCACTTTGTCTCGTGTTCGGCTTTCTGGAACGTTCCCGATGAAAAACTGACTTCAGAAAAGAAATCGTCCAATTCCGAGAATATTTCCTTAAGTACTTTTCTGAAACCAAAAACCGCAGAAAACAGGGAACTGGCACTGTGGCATCTTGTTAATAGGTTAGTCCCAGAAAATGCATAAAACTATATAAAATGCATATAAAACATGTGATAACTTGGTATAATATAGCATGGAACGTAAGAAATTATAGATACGTTGGAGACGTATCAACGAGGCCTTTATCTTCTGTGGTGGCAGAAGATTTCCCATCTACCTGTGGCTCGTGGCTTCCCGGTGGCTTCGTTGTATCATGTAAACATCGACGGTGGGTGGCCAACGGTGTTTGCTCACCGGTGGTGTGGAGGCCGAGGCGGCTGATTTTCTTGAGGCCGACGGGCCTATGTGTGGTGTTTCCTTCTTGAAAGCTTAGCCTGGGAGTTGTGTACTTTTTATTCATTTCTGTCTTTTATCATAGGGTTAGTGGTTGTCTCGTGAGGCATACATGACTAGGTTTTCTTTTCCAGGTCGATTCTGGTTGGCTGTTGAAAATTTTGAGTGATGAATAATGCATGGTTGTGTGCATTAGTCGATGTAGAGGCTGGTGTTATCCTCTTTTTTTGAGAAAAGGAAGGAGGAGGGTGGTTGAACCCATGGTTTTACCAAGTAGCAAGCACATGTTTGATGTTATGTGTATCCCACCAAAATGAATTGTGCTTTTGACGGGAGTTGATTTTCCCATATATAGCAAGATGTGTGAGTAGTGACCTCATTAATCTTTAAACTCCGAGACATCGGTCTTTGGGAGACGTTGTGTGACTGTGTCTCTATGTTATATCAGTGTATATACATGAAAATGACATGTCTACAAACATAGGTCGTCCTAGTAATATTCATACAAATGTGAACCTATGCAAACAATGATTGTTCAAAACTATTGATATTAGAGTTGTAAGTCATGTAGAACTCTTTTCTTTTTTTGAAATTGGGAATGAATGCTCGGCCTCAGCATCAGGATGCATACAACACTTTTATTGCATAATAGTTCAGAAATATACAAGAAAAAGAAAGCCTAGGCCACATGCCTCGCGACAGAAACTCCACCAAGCTACCACTAGCTCAATGCTAAAAGACAAAAAAAATAAAAAATAAACAACTTATAGGCAAAGCATTCAAGAAGAAAAACCGCGTGTGTACCACTCATGACTAGTCCTAAAGTTGTCACGAAATTTTCATCCCAGAAGACGAGCTTCATGCCGCCACCTTCAGCAAGAGCATGACGCAAGCGCGCATCAACATAATCAAAAATGTTTCTATCGATGCGTGCAAACTCAAACTTGAAACAACTACCGTCATCATGTGTACGGCCAACGACACTTCGCTGACCAGATGTTGATGGGGGAGAAACTCGAAGCCGATGACGTCCCATGCCACCACGTCTACGGCCATTGTTCGTGCTACCTTTGATCAAGAAGAAAAAACATGACTTGACACCAGATAGGAGACATCGTGCGTAGCACTTGTCAGGATCATACATAAGTTGACGTGTCCATGTGAGACGCCACATCGCCACTACGAGCCTTGCATGACTTGGCAGCTCCCCGAAGTCTTAGTTCATAGCACCTGCTGCATCGATCGAACCCGATCTTAAAATGGAGGGGGTTTCCCATACCGCCTCCAGTCTCAAAACTCCGCGGTCTCATAAGAGGACGTCCCATCCCTCCATCGACCACGACACATGAACCCAGAGACCATCACCAGATCAACGATCCAGCCACCGCATCAACCACATGACCACGATGCCCGCTACTATCGAAGCACCAGAGCCGCCACCCCAAACGGCAAACTCCTACACCCATAATAGGATGACGTCGCATCGAGCAGATCAATGGACGGCTAACATGCGGCCACACATCAAGAGCCTGATCCTGAACATATTCCTTGTAGATATATTTTTATATTAATTTGGTTAGCATATTCTGTTTCAAAATAGTAGGAATCATAAGTTAGCCATATTTGTTGACAGAGTGTGAGTCTATTTGCAAAAATAGTACTTGAACTGCATGACCTAGCGAACAAACGTCCCAACCCACCATCCCCACACCCAGAAGAAAACAGGGCTCGATATGATAGCAAAACCAACTTTTGCATGCTAATTAAGAAGCTGCACATAATGTCCTACACTTTCTGCCTTTGCGTGCGAAGAAGCTGCACAGAATTTGCCGTGGAAATGCAAAGACATAGTCGGGCTGATGTCAGATGAGACAGTTGAAGCATAACATCAACTAATTTGGTCATATTTGCACCGTCATATGTCCTACCTGCTAATTAAATAGAATTAGGAATATTTGTTTATATTCAGATTTTCTTACTCAATTTGTCCCACATCTGTAGCTTTGCTTGTTTTCTTTGTAGGGTTCTCGAGCGATAAGGAATGTTTGACATTGTTTTTTCAAATGGCTCTAAAGAAGTAGGTTTAGTGGTGCGTGCGTGGGGTTGCCCTACTACTAATGTGTCCCTTGTGAGTTGTGATGACCAACACTTTCCTGGTAGGCACTCTTGAGCAAGTACAAACACAATGATGCATATCATTTTCTGTTAACAAGATACCAACTTGGAGCTAGATATGATTATTTTCCAAGTGCATGCTTGTACTAACTACCCTATGTTATTACAATAATTAAGGCTAGATGTCTTTCGAGCTTTTGAACCATCCTCATTAATACATCCTAATATAAAACAGACTCTCTGCTTATCTCTAAAACCGCTCTGCTTAGTGATCTCCATTGGACTAAGCTAGGTCATTATAGTATGCATAAGCAAGACCAAAAGGATGAGACAAATTCTAGTGTCACCCTCAAATAGAAAATACAAAGGATCAACATAGGGAATTCCTTTTGACCGTTGCTTTTAAACGGCCTGCAGGGACCATGCAAGAAGTGGCCGACGTCCTATTTTATTAAACAGCTTATAATGGAAAAGTATATATGGATTTGTATTCTGTATATCATGTCCTTGGATCATATACTTGCAATTGCTTTCCATTTGGGTGGTCCTCAAATGTCGAGAGTATATTAAAACCAATACAACCGTGTCCTCCTCAGCTTAGCAATTATGACATCTAACTTAGAAGAAACATAGGGGCCATGGTTAGTTTCTCCAAAGCTTCTCTTGACAAAAAACAATTAAGGGTAATTTATAGTTTAAAAATACCATAGCAGCCATGGATCCAAAGGTTCCTTTTGGAATATCTTCACGGGTATAGTGTATGTAATTCAGGATGTAGCAGCCAAGGTTTATATCACTATTGAAAAGTAATTTTAGAAACCACGTCAAGTACCATGAGTACAACTGCCAAAGACAATATAAGTAAGACATAGCAAGATGGTTAGCTTAATTATACCTTAGCTTGCTAAGGGAGCTTCTGTTTTTTGTCCCTTCCAACTACTGTTGACGTCAGCTATTTTTCTAGCAAGCATAAATCAAGCTTTTGGGCAACGACTCAAACAAAAACGTATTTAATATGAATTGGATAAGTAGTGGGGTAACTAATGATTGGATCACTGTTGCATGAAAACGAAATATGCAATTCACAGAAACCGTTTCACAACTGGCGCTAGTCATCACAAATATCATCGCCATACTTTTTGACATAAAGCAAAGGAAAACATAAGGGCAAACAAGACATCACACCCAATTAGTGGTTGTGCTACACACATAGTTTTAAAGCAAATGATAATACCATGGACTTGCTTTGGCTGATCTAGGTGCTAATTAGTCTAATCTTAAAAATAGTAGCACTTACCTAACAACTGCCCTTATATACAAACTTTGTAAGTATATAGTGGAAAAGCAATGGGGCCCCATCAATACAGGTTCGATGGCTTATAACAACAGATGCAACTTATTTTTAGTTCATTCGTACTATAATTCGCTGATGCACTATGAAATGGAACATTTGTCCACAAACAAAGTTTTGCAAGTTGTAATGTTGACATAACCTTTAATGATTGTAACATTATCGTTACTCAATTGGTTCTTTCCATCTTATGTCTCTTCGGTCTTGTCTTTTCGTACACCATGCTAATGGTTTGACCCTCCCTGTTATAGAGGACTGTTGGGGTTTATTACTCACAAAAAAGTTAGACTTTACTCATCAAAAAGGGTTTGACTTTTTAAATCAAAGAAATTTTAAATTTAAAACTACAAAATAAGTTTGACTTTCTCAACATCATTTTATAATCAATAAATCACAAAATTATATAGCTTATTGCACATACACTAAAATTATTATTAATGCTATTCACAGTTATCAGATGACTCCAAGGCTCCAACCAACTAGTCATGGCTGCTAGCTAGTGTCCACCAAAGATTTTATCCAGAAAAATAAATGCAAAGAAGGGAATTACTGCTTAAATATCTACTTCAAACAGTTGAGATTATGGATTAACATACTTAATGCATTGATAAATTAATGGAATAATTTGGTAAGTGTATAGCAATATAATTCGGCTGGTGATGTGTTGCAGATTGCACTTTTGATGTGTTGCGACTGCGAAACATTCTTCTAAATCGGTAGAGCTAATTAAGTATGAGGTGAGTCAGCTTTAAGTGAATCTTTGTTACACCATGTCATGATTCAATAATAATACAACTAGATCCGAATTGTTTCAAAGAACGCATGAAACCAAGATAGCGGAATTTTGGATGACGCTCGATGGATTGCCAAAACATCCAACATATGCATCAAGATGATACAAAATATGCCTGAACTTTAAAACATGACATACAAAGATATTGACAATACACACACGCATATCATTACATACGTATATAAAGAAACGAGAAAAGACATCAAAACCAAATGGCAAGCCATAAAAGTTAAGTCACACGACAACAATTTTTAGCCTCAACCTCCTTCGTTGGTAACACCCGACTATGAGAAAGGCTTACTAAGAGGAACACCTCCAAGGAGATGGCGTGCATGCGTTACCAATGACATATCCAACCATTGAAACACGGGTCATGGGTATTTGTTCTCGAGAGCAGCTTCGAGTAAACTCAAGGCGATGCCTTAAACAGAGAAACCCCATAGTTGTCGTCATTCCCAAAGTACGGGCGGGAAGGGTTAGACCTAGGATTTTCACCTCGAAAATTGTGATCCGAAACATCAAGAGCACTACAACATCAAAACCCTCTGGTGCTGCCTCCTCTATACTTGGTAAGCCAATATAGCACCTAGCCTGCATGGCGGTCAACAAGAGACATGCCTGCTCAGGAGCCAAAGATGCCGCCACATGAGCCAGCCCTAGCTGTGAGGCTGGACTTACAGCCAAGTCCAGCTTAATTTGACATGTTAGTTTAGTACGTTGACCTTATGAAGCGCCACTACTGAACTACTCACCGTTACAATGCTGACCATAGGTACGGAGAGTTTGACTTTTGATAAAGTCAAAGAGCAAAACACAAAATATATGATATCCTTAAGCCTGTATGCATGCATGCGAGACTGGAGTTGACTTTGAGGAATATTATAAATTGTGCAATACACCCTGACCTGATCGCCTTGACCTTGACATGTATGCATGCAGGCACCGGCCTCTCCCAACTAATCTCAATCATGCATCAGAATGCTTCCATCACCAAGAAGAAGCAGAGTTGGAAAATGACAACCAAAACTGATGATGCAGCACATGTCAACTCCTAAGCCTATAGAAGAATGATAGTATATAATTAGATGGATGTCAGTTACAGCACTGAGCCACTGGCTATCAATTATAGAACTCGCCACTATGCACGCCCAAATGCAAGCTAGCCCACGAATCTTTCGTGGTGGAGTTTATTTTAGTAGCGACTAATTTTTGGTTGATTGAGAATTAGTTCAGTTGTAATCTATCTGTAACTCTTAACCAATACAAATCACAACGCAAATTTAAGAGTCATGAATATTTTCGAAATTGCGATATAGTTTTTTCAAAAATACGTCCTGCAAAGATGCATCATTTTCATAGATAGGAGAGGCCAAGCGGCCGATCAACAACACGTAGGCTTTACATCATGAAACGAGACAAACGAAAACCGTGCCCTCACCTACACAGACCACTCCGCCCGCTCGTCCCTAACACCTCATGCCAACTACTCGCGCTCATGTCACCTCACCGACTCTATGGACAACAACCTAAAACGCTCACGATCTCAATAGTATTGTTGTTCTCCTCCATTGCTCAACCTCCTCGTGGATCCGTTCAATCACCGGTGTCGACAAAACCACCGCGCCATACTTGCAACTTATAACTTGGACGAACTTAAAAATCCATTTGCATCCTACTTGCAACTTACAGGAAGCACAAATCACGATGCAAATCCAACGACTCTTGTTGGTTGAGCTCCAACTTTCAGCGATAATTAGCAAGCGCGGTTTTAGTAATAAATAATGGAGGAGTCACTCTCGGCCTGTGCACTCCGAAATGCAGGCGATTGGCCGAGGAAAGTGATTCGGTTAAGATTAACAGCTGCAAGTGCGGCAGCAAGTGAGACTGATATTCTCGGTAGCACACCTCGGTCAGTGGATGGTGAGAAAATTAAGCTCGGATTACGATAGAGATAATTGGGCAAGAAATCATTTCTTGTCATGTACTCAATACTTTTAACAACAATATCTCTCTATATACTATTACAGCAAGAGCCTGTTACATCGGTTAATTCTTGGGGCAAAAACCTAAAAACTCGCGGGTTTACACGCTGGGCCTCGATCGCGTTAGCTAAAAAATTCAAAAAAGAAGGTGAAAATGGAGCAGAGTCGATCAGCCTGTGTATAAACAAGCTCACTCTCTCCATCGTCGCTGCGAGTCATCGAGAGTTTGACCGTAGGCGTGCGTAGTAGTACTTCATTACTACTAGCTTGTTGAGCTCATGATCGAGCTCGGAGCTGGCCATCAATGGCGACGCCTGAGTGGCAGCATGTTCACGAAGCGTTCGGGCGGGTTGTTGACTTGCGTTGAGTGTGTGCGTATGCAGGACGTGTGTTTGCGTTTGTATTAGACGACGGCGACGGCGGGCGTGGCGGCGGCGAAGACGGAGGCATTCCCGGCAGCGGAGGCAAATACGGAGGCTTTGCTGGCGGCGGCGACCATGCTGCATTCCTGGTCCTCGTTCAGGAAAGACCGGACGGCGTCGATGCAGGGCGCGGCAACGAGCTGCTGCCACGCCTCGTCGGCCGCGGCGCCGCGCTTGAGGAACACCTCCGTGGCATCCACGCGGCGGACGCGCCACATGCGCGCCAGCCGCTGGATCTTGCCGCGCTGGCGGCAGGCGAGCCCCAGCGTGTTGGCCTTGATCTCGTCGATGGCCGCGGCGAGCAAGCGCTCCCGCTCGATCTCGTCGGAGCGCGATCGGAGGTAACCGTCGAGCTCGGGGGCGCCGATGGCGCGCCACAGGCCCCTGGAGTAGTCGGTGCGGCGCGGGTCGAAGGCGGCGGCGACCTCGTCGACGAGCCCCCTGCGGCACATGTCGTCGACGCGGCGTGCCACGAAGTCCCGCAGCACGGGGAGCTGCACGTCCACCCAGAGGAAGCAGCAGTCGTACCGCTCCCGGAACGCGCGGCGGTCGCCCTCCACGAGCTCCTCGACGTAGGAGTTGGACCCGCCGGCGACGACGGGGACGCGGCCGCGCGCGGAGGCGCCGGCCGCCGCGCGCGCGGCCTCGCGGCGGAAGTCGGCGGCGTCGAAGTCCTCGTCGGGGCAGCCCACGACGCCCAGCAGGTGGTGCGGGACGCCCGCGCACTCGGCGGGGGACACCTTGTTGGTGGCCACGTCCAGGCCGGCGTACAGCTGCATCTTGTCCGAGTTGATCACCTCGCCGCCGAAGCGCAGCGCGAGGTCGATGGCGAGGCGGGACTTTCCGGTGCCCGTCGCGCCCAGGACCACCACGGCCTTGTGCTTCGGGGCCGCGTGCCTGACCGTGAGCTGAGGGGGCGGGGGCCGCAGCGTGTCGGCGCGGTCGGGCAGCGCGATCTTGGGCGGTGGCATCGTCAGCGACAGCCTCGAGAAGGACATGGCCGGCGGCGGCGCCACGGAGAGCGGCATGGTTGGATAATGCTTAAGCTTGATCGCTGGCTGGCTGCACAGACAGGCGCACGATCGGCGATCGCCTGGAGGCTAGCTGTTCTTGGAATGTTGTCGCTTGCTCTGCTCTGCTGTGGTGCGTGGCAATGGTGCGTAGGAAGGAGCAGGGCAGATGGCGTATTTATAGGGAGCTGGGTGCTCGTGTGATGAAAGTGCAGTGAGGAAGAAGGGTTAATCTGAGGTGAAATTGAGTGGATTAGTTTAAGGCGGAAGGAGTCGTGGACTTTGCCCGCTGGATGCGCGCGGCGACTAGTGGGCGTAGTGGTGGCTGCGGGACATGAGACTCACCCGGAGCTTCATGTCCATGGTGATTTGTCTTCACTGATCAAGGCTCTATCCTGTACCGCCGCTCTCCTTTTAGGGTAGCTTTGACACTGGTGATGTTATCTCAGGGTGTTCAAGTCACACTGGCCGTCGAAACGAAATCATACACAAGGCAAACTTAGAGTTCGATTCTTAGTAGTAGGAGTAGTAGGCAGCTCCACTAATTATTGATGATAATCTAGCTTTTTCTAGCAAAGAAATTCCATTTGCCTGACCCTTTTTCGGATTGTGCGTCTAATTTTCATGGATAATACCAAGATAAGTTAAGCATAACACAAATCAGCAAGGCAGATTGAGAATAGTAATGACAAATCAGCTGCACCGGAGGATCCAGGATTTGGGTCCATGATGGACAATACTGAACTTCTTATATGGTCTTTTTTTTTTTACTAAATTGAACTTTTCTACAGTTTTTTTTCTTTTATGGACAATCTTCCCAACCGGTAATTGCAAGGCAGCAAAATACATATATCCTCAGCCATCATGAAAGGTCCATCAAAAACCGTTTACGAACAGATTTGCTTGACAGGTCCGGGAAATTGTAAAAGTGGTTTCTATTGTACCCAGTGGCGGAGTTTGATCAAATTTTTTGAGAAGGGGAGAGATATAATATGAATGTTGTGAGGTACTGTTTTTTTCATCACGACCCTCTCCAAAAAAAAACCTTTGGAAACTAGGTATGCACATTTGTTTGTTTTGCAAAGGTTAATGGAGCAGTGTCGTTGGATGGCGGCTATGCTTGCTTGCCACGGTGGCAAGGCCATCGATGCCCATGAATCTACTCACTCATTGTCGAGATCAAGTAGGGCAAGAGCTTCTTCGAGACGTGCCGACATTTCTCGACATGACGAGGAGGACTCGTAGGAGGAGGATGGCTAGAAGGATGAGGAGCAGCAGGAGCACTCACAGCAGGAGCACGAGCCCAAAATAGAGAGCCGGGACAAGCTAGCAAGTTGACAACTAAGGGTGACTTCTTTTGGGCTCCTGCTTATGCATAAGCCTGCTTATAGATTCCGGTGGGCAGAAACTGTTGTGGACAGAAACTTGAGAAACTCCTCAGGAGACTTCTTTTGAGCTTCTAGTGTTTTGGCTTGTTTGTTGTGATGAGTTATAAGATGTCTATTTTTTCCCCTGAGTTTGATATGTTCATTAAATAAATGTTGTATATGATACATATGCTAGTTTTTAGTATAAAATGAGTTAAAAATAAAATAAAGATAATATGAACTACTCAAGCTAATATTCCTTCGGTGATAATTAAAAACACAGTTTCATAAGTATAATTCGTTACATGCCAATATAAACGAAGTGTCATAATGCTATAGAGAGATTAGCAAAGGTTATATTACATCAAACCCTCACACATTGCAAATAATTTTCAATAGTAGGAGATCAACTGCCAACTTACATTGCAAATAATTTTCACTAACATGAGATCAATTCACGGCACACATGGCAATTGATTCCACTAGAAAAACATGAATATAGAGCCCCAATTCACAACACCAAAACACCCTTGCGGGGGTGGAGAGTCGCTGGGCGCAACTTTAGGTCGTGGCCGGGAAGCACCTACATGCCGTCGCTGGAGGTCAGGGCAGAGCAGGGCACGGACGAGGACGACTTCACCCAGAGGTGGAGCCGAGCGCGGCGGCGGATCAGAGCTCGAGCACGCGGAGCAGAGCCCGGAGGAGGAGCCGGTGGCGGAGCAGGGCCGATGGGGAGGAGGAGCCGGTGGCGGAGCAGGGCCGATGGGGAGGAGGAGCCAGTGGCGGAGCAGAGCAGGGCACGCCGAAGAAGAGCACGGATCCGGCTTCTCCCGGCCAAGATCTTGCGCTGGTGGACGGGGGAAGAACGGCGGCGGGCCGGAGATCTGGCGCCGGCGGTGGGAATGCGGAGGGCATGTCGGGCGGACGGGGTGGGATGGGGATTTTTTTCTCTTTTAGGCACCGGTTTGACTGAGAGGAGAGGGAAAGAAGAAACGAACGGCGGGGTGGCAATTTGGGTGTAATTCTCGTGAAGGGTATGTCCGTTTTCGGGGAACGTTTCGCGGGCTGAGCGCAGAAGCTCGGGAAACTGGGTCGGAGCAGTTTCTGCCCACTGTGTGTAATTGGGCTAGAAGCCACTTCTACGGTACGGGGAATTTGGAGAGTTCTTTTCAGCTTTTGGGTTACTGAACCCAGAAGCAGTCCAAGAAGCCTAAAAAAGTCAGCCTAAGTATGCTACGTCGTGAACTTATTTTTACGTGCACTATGTGATATGTTGAACTTGCTATGTGGATATTATTTCAAACTTGTAATGTCGTGAGGTTGTTATATTGTTTGAGTTGTGAATTTGTCATATTTCATCAAGTTTTGAGTTACAAAATAGAAAAACTTTTAACTTTTGACATTGTCAATTTTGAATCTGTTTTATCTCCGGTCATACCACCACTTGGTCTAGCGGTATGACCTAGGGGTCGAACTTGGCGAAAAAATCTCAGACCAGTAGTCACTTCACTCCTTAGAGGTGTACCACCACCCAACCTGAATCAGTGTATTCTGCCGTCACAGTCCATGTCTCCATGACACTAACCAACGTCGTCTACCGCCAGCTAGATCGGCGGTATTGCCACAACCGAGGTGATCCGACCGGCGACCTGTGGAATATGAACCCTAGCACCGCTTATTCTCACTGTACTATGCTTAGTTTACCGCCACTATGTTGTGCAGTGCCAATAAGGGTTAGATCCGGCTAAATTTTAAGACGGTTCATTTCGAGCTGAACTTTCACTTGAGAGTCTGATTTGTCGTTTCTCTCTACAGTCTACAGTATGGAGTAGGTTAAGTCGGATTAATGATTGCAGAAACAGGACAAACAAAAACATCTAGAATGAGAACTTGCCTGTGGCAAGATGGTCAGGAGGGTGGTTGTACCCCCAGCCCACCAGAGTTCAAACCCCAGGTTTGACGCTGGTGTTTCTCATTTAGGCGGAATATTCTTCAGTGGGAGGCGACGTTCCCGTCGACAGCGAGGCGCCTGTGGTGACTTCGTCAATCTCAAGACCTGACCCGCCGGCTCAGTCTCTCGGAGGTGCTCATAGGGGTAGGGTGTGCGTGCGTGCGTTCATAGGGGTGAGTGTGTGCGCGTGTATATGAGCGCTTGGGTTGTACTGTGTTTCTCAAAAAAAAAAAAAAAAACATCTAGAATGAACAGGGGATGTTTTTTTTTCGAGCATGGAGCAGGGGATGATTAGCACGTGATGAATCGGCATCACAAGGATTAATGCGCACGGAAAGAACGGTGCACCTTTCATCGTGATGAAGTGGTAAGTGCGGAGCTAATCTATCCAGCAAACTACTACTGTACTTGACAAGAGGAGCCCCGGCCGATGAGATGATCTGGATGGATCGACGCGGCGAGCGGGTTGACGCGACGGCCAGCCCATAGGGCGGCGACAGAGCTAGCTAGCTAGCTACACCCCCGGCGATGCGCTCCGGCTCCGCGTGCGAGACGCTGCTGCTTTCGCTTGGATTCCAATTCCATTCCACCACCGGGGCCGGCCGGGGGGAATCGCGATTCGCGACCTCTCCCCGTCGGCCGATCCTTCTCCTTCCGCCGTCCCGCTGCTGCATGTACGGCGGCGTGTCCGGATTCGCGTCAACATCTCTCTATCGATGGTGGAGTGGAGACCTACAGTACCTCCAGTGGCGGAGCCAGGGGGTATGCCGGGTATGCACTGGCATACCCCGCAGCTCCCGAGCCATGAAACGAGGTACGGCCAGCTAAAACTAGTCAGCTTGATCGATTGATCAATCAATCACGCTAAAGATAGACGTTCTGCTAGTATAAGAGAGAAAAAGGCTGATCGATTGATCGGACTAGCTTGCAAAACGTCCAGCTTAAGTCCGGCCAGCGTGCAATGAGGCAACGCGCGACCTATAGTAGAAATTTACAAATCAATCTAATCAAATTCCTAAGACTGTCCAAAACGCTTGCATCTCACAACCACGCCGCCACGACGCTGACCGGCTCACTTAATCAGCAGCCATATATCCGCCGGCCGCCACGATGCATCACGGATCATCATCCATACGTCTGTATTATTATACGACACCAACAACTGAAATGAACACTTGAACGACGGCACGCCGCTCGCCGTAACGCCTCAATTTTAAAGTTTTCGTTGGCCGCTAGGATAATTATGTAAATAGTTGATTGTCTGTATTGATCGTGCGCATATAAATATTATCCATATTGTTTATCTCTATACATATATTAGATGCTGATTTATGATTCTATCAGCCAATATTATGTATTATATGTATGGCTTTTAAAATGTTCATATGATAATTTAAGCACCTTTGATATTTAATATTTTCTGTTACATATTATTATTTCTTATATAACGCATACAATGCAAATTTACAATTATTTATTGAATTGCTAAATAAATTTTCCCGAAACGGTCAATATTTTTCTTGCGGCATACCCTATGACAAAATCCTGGCTCCGCCACTGAGTACCTCTACTCCTCTAGCCTCTAGTCCAGGCCACCTGCTGCAGTGCTGCTGATGGAAACGATCGACGTCAGCCGTGTCCGTCCGTGTGCGGTGGTGGAGGAGCTAGCTAGTGATGGCGGCCGGAGCTGCTGAGCAATCATTAGCTCGCGCAGACGCGCACGACGGCGGGGCCAATCGGAGAGCGACAGGCCGGAGGAGGATGCCAGGATGAGGACGACGGCGCCGGTACAGTGCTTGCATGTCGCATCCCGGAGCGGGCGTGTGGCGGCCCCGATCGAGCGACGGCGACTCCCCTCGTGCTCGCGCCACCGTTGGCCAGATGGGATGGATCCGCCGCACTTGCGTCAGTGGCCTCCGCATATATCCGGAAGCTGTGCAGCAACTTGGCGGGTAATCATCATTCATCAGTTCCCATCCGTGTTATCCAGAAGCTCTCTGAAGCTCACTCACTCACATGGTCATCAAGCAGATTCAGCAGTGCAGATGACAGATTACTACTACTGCTACTAGGATCCAAGTTCTGGAGGGCAGGACCACCTGAAACATGAGTTTCCTTGTGAACATATCCCTTCGGTTAGAAGTGGCCAAACACTGGATGGAATACAGGGGACCGACGGTGACACCTTGTTGAACAGAATTATCTTCATATAACTCGCAGAGGACAAGGGGAGCTATAAGCAACTTGGCTAAGTGGAGATTTCTGCCTTCCGAGCTCCGGTGCTCCAGTGTTTAAAAAAAAATCAAAGTTTTTAAAAAAAATATGAAAACAACCACGCATATTCTCAATGATGTATTTCTAAAAACGTGCAAAATTTCAATTAGAAATACTCTGTATTTTGAACTACATAATAAAGACAAATGTACAGCTATGAGTATAGTGTTTCAAAATCCAATTTTTTTTATCATTTTGTGTAACCCATAATATAAAGAATTCCGCGTTGTGATTTTACTTGTTTATAGGCTACATTATGGTCTACACCACTTAGCAGGTTTCCATACCAAGGCTCAATACAATCAAGTCCGTAGCGTCTACCGATTTCGCCATATCCCCTTTTGTGCTTATCCATAATTACTTTTTATTTATTTAAAACTTCTAATATATTTTTGTTGATTTTTTTCAAACAAAGGAAGCACTGTAGCTCACAAATGACTTTCTGCAACTTGGCAAGTTACAGTCGACGTGATCAGTTTCCACAAACAACCTCACATGGTTATCAAGCAGATTGCGCGCGCACTGCAGGTAAGGTCGTTAGACTGAGTGACTAACTACAGACAACTTGAACAGGAGCTTCCTCGTTAATATCCCTTCGGCTGAACAGTGCGGTGACACACGATGTGATATATCGGGTCATGCACTCCGAGGAAAATCAGAGCAGATGTTGTGCCGGCCGGAAGGGCTGAGGTTGCCTTGCCTACAGGCGCACCATGTTGGACAGAATTGTCGTGAGGAAACCCGCTGACACACTGTATCATGCCACAGAATTCTGACCTATCTACGGGTAAGTTGTGCTAAGAAGGAATAGGTACGTTTTGTTTCAGGTTCAGTTTATGCGTGCAACGCTCCATTACGCCCATCGCCATGACACGAAAAGCAAAATGGTTTCTCTCAATGCACGAAATCTTATCAGTTGAATTGAAGTGCCAGATCTGAATCAAGCCATCAATATCCAAGTCTGGAAGCACAGCTGAACAAGCTTAGTACACGTAAAATCAGGCCAGCAGAAATAAGACTCAAGGTTCTGGACCATACTTTGTCCATTTAGTACTGCTTACTGCCTGAGGAACACGATGGTTAAGACTTAATTCAGCCATCCCTGACAACTACCAAAAAACATTGGACAAGACTGGGTCCCAGATTGCAGGCCTAGCAGGCAGCTCCGGATCAGTATGTCAAGGCGGCAAGCCTGCGAGGTGGAGTCCTAGATCGTTGACGTACCGGCCTGTGAGGAAGAAGAACTGTCAGCAAACTGAGGAGACCATATATTTCACAAGGCAAGAGTATAACATGGGAAAGTTGCGCGTCTACAGCACACATGGACATGGCATCTAGGGGAGGTAGAGCATTGTGTTTGCCTACAGTTTAGATCAGGCAATGCATAAACTTGAGATCAACAGGATACCACGAGAAATAGACAAAGAGTTTGGACTCACAATATTTTTTTTGTTTCTGTTTCCATACAATTTTGCCTGGGTTCATTACTGAAACAATTGTCATCATTTGCCCTCAACTCATAATCATGAGCCCATGAGTGGACAAAAAGCTTGTGCTCAGTCATAGGTAAACTTACGGTGGAAAAGGATCACTCACTCACATGGTCATCAAGCAGATTCAGCAGTGCAGATGACAGATTGCTACTACTGCTACTAGGATCCAAGTTCTGGAGGGCAGGACCACCTGAAACATGAGTTTCCTTGTGAACATATCCCTTCGGTTAGAAGTGGCCAAACATTCAGATATATCTTGGTCAGGCCCGGGCCCATGGGAGTGCGACCTGTGCGCTCGCACAGGGTCCAAAATTTTTGGGGGCCCAGAATTTAGATATGCAGTTTTTCTGTAACGAATACATAGTATTTCGTGTTAACACATATCAAGTTAGAAGCCAGGGTGTAGTGGTTAATAGGGATTGTTCTTTTCTCGTTTGGTGGTGGCTAGTTCGATTCCTCCTGCCCTCTTTTATTTTTCTGTGCACCTTAGTTTTTTACTTTTTTCTAAAAAAACAAAACGTAGAGGCTTAACTTTTTTTTCAAATATTTAACCCGAAAAGAACGTAGAGGTATATTGGCCTAAACAATATCCATTATAGTTAGTAATTAAAATTTATCTTTGGTACATAAGCTTAAGTTTTTTTTTCCCAAATATTTAACCTCGATGCAAGTTAACTTTTTGCCAAATATTTAACCTCAAAAGAAAAATCTAGAGGTCAATAAGCCTATACAATTCATTGTAGCTAGTAAAATTTTCTTTTTTGAATGGTACGTATTCCATTTCTAACTTTTTCTCCCCTCTCCCACCGGTTGATTGAGCATGATATGTGAATCGTCGAGTCGATACACAATAGACTGCTAAGCAGTTCATCTTCTATTTCTTCCTAACTTCTTCCAATTTCTCAATCATCAATCACCAAATCCTGATTCACATATTGAGAGGACTCGGTAGCGGATTTTGATATATAAATGGTAAGGGCCCATTTGAGATTTTCGCACAGGGCCTCGCATTTTGTCGGCCCGGCCCTGATCTTGGTCAAACACTGGATGGAATACAGGGGACCGACGGTGACACCTTGTTGAACAGAATTATCTTCATATAACTCGCAGAGGACAAGGGGAGCTATAAGCAACTTGGCTAAGTGGAGATTTCTGCCTTCCGAGCTCCGGTGCTCCAGTGTTTAAAAAAAAATCAAAGTTTTTTAAAAAAAATATGAAAACAACCACGCATATTCTCAATGATGTATTTCTAAAAACGTGCAAAATTTCAATTAGAAATACTTTGTATTTTGAACTACATAAAAAAGACAAATGTACAGCTATGAGTATAGTGTTTAAAAATCTAAAAAAAAATATCATTTTGTGTAACCCATAATATAAAGAATTCCCGTTGTGATTTTACTTGTTTATAGGCTACATTATGGTCTACACCACTTAGCAGGTTTCCATACCAAGGCTCAATACAATCAAGTCCGTATCGTCTACCGATTTCGCCATATCCCCTTTTGTGCTTATCCATAATTACTTTTTATTTATTTAAAACTTCTAATATATTTTTGTTGATTTTTTTCAAACAAAGGAAGTACTGTAGCTCACAAATGACTTTCTGCAACTTGGCAAGTTACAGTCGACGTGATCAGTTTCTACACACAACCTCAGATTGTTATCAAGCAGATTGCGCGCGCACTGCAGCTAAGTGCGTCAGACTAACTACACACAACGAAGAACAGGACAACCTGAAGCAGGAGCCTCCTCTTTAACATCCCTTCCGCTGAACAGTGCGGTGATACACGCTGTGATATATTCATATATCGGGTCAGGGAACTTCCGAGGAAAGTAAGAGCAGATGTTGTGCCGCCCAGAAGATCCCAGGCCGTCGAAATGGGCGAGGACATGGATCACAGGGACGGGCTGAGGGTGCTAAGAAGGAACAGGTACGTTTTGTTTCAGGTTCAGTTTATGCATGCACAACTCTCCATTACGGCATGACACAAAAAAAAACAAAATGGTTCCACTCAATGTGCGATTTCTTTTCAGTTGATCTGAATTGCCAGACCTGAATCAGACCATAAGTATCCAAGTCTGGAAGGGCGGCTGGCCAAACCTAGTACACGTAAAATCAGGCCCGCACAAATAAGACTCGAGGTTCTGGACCATACTTTGTTCATTTAGTGCTGCTTACTGCCGGAGGAAGACAATGGTTAAGACTAAATTAAGCGATCCCTGACAACTACCAAAAAACATTGGACAAGACTGGTCCCAGGTTGCAGGCCTAGCAGGCAGCTCCCGATCAGTATGTCAAGGGGGCAAGCCTACGAGGTGGAGTCCTAGATCGTTGACGTACCGGCCTGTCAGGAAGAAAAAATGTCAGCAAACTGAGGAGACCACACATTTCACAAGGCAAGAGTATAACATGAGAAAGTTGGGCATCTACAGCATACATGGACATGGCATCTAGGGGAGGTAGAGCATTGCCTCTGTCTACAGTTTAGATCAGGCAATGCATGCATAAACTTAAGATCAACAGGATGCCGCGAGAAAAAGACACGAGTTTGGACTCACAATATGTTTTTGTTTCTGTTTCCACACAATTTTGCCTGGGTTCATTACTTAAACAATTGTTGTCATTTGCCGTCATCATAATCATGAGCCCATGAGTGGACAAAAAGCTTGTGCTCACACATAGGTAAACTTATGGTGGAAAAGGAAAACTAGGAATGCTGCATCACTAAGTATTTTAGAAATGCTGAACCTTCTCCAAAAAGAATATTTAACTGACGTCATCATCTTCCAGGTTTTTAGGTTATAAACAGAAATTAGTCTTGGTTTTATGACAAATGACACATGTCTGGATGCACTAATTCTGTTGTAAATAAGCAATACAAACTATATTAGGGGGGATTAGCTAGTAAATGAAGAACGATTGATCTTGCTTGCAAGAATTCCGGGACAGGACAATGCCAAGGATAAATTTTGTATTGTACCCCTAAAAAAAGGATAAATATTGTACCATAAATATTGTACAAGACAAAACAGCAAGGCATTATCAGTAACAGGCTTGTGGACCAAATGAAGAACCGTGTGAAATTGACACCAAAGTTTACCAGACATTTTTAAAAAGCACGGTTGATTCGCACCTCGTACTCACGATCTTCTGGATAGGACCTCTGTTGAATGCCCAATCAACATGGATAGTTTTTGTTAACAGCTGCTTTCCATCCATTGCTCTGATTGCAGTTTGTGCTTCCTCAAAACTTTCATATTCAACCAATGCATATCCCTGTTGAACAGAAAAACAGAGATACATACATAAATCAGAGTTTCTTCATAAACAAAGACATATGTAGCGCAATATCCATTTCAAAATGTAGCTGATAAACATTCTTTCTAGGAAAGTAAGTCTAACTAATAATATTAACCATGTGTGCCAGTAGAGCAAAGTCCATTTATGATAAAATCGCAATTTAAGGTACATAGCAGGCTGCCTTCTCCGACCAGTACTTTGACACTAAAAGTATTACTTTTTCAATGGATGCGACTAAACAAAACACATTTCAAACATTCCTCATATGCGAAATAATTTTCACTTAGACGTGACAATGTGCTAAGAATATACAACAATTAGTTTTGGATCACTGTTCTGGGTAATGTGTGTAGGAAGCTCTTGGTTCTTTTGTACTGCCAGTCATACCTCTGAGCGACATGCACAAATTGGTGAGAACAAAGGAGATGCTAAAAGTGAATGTAAATACAGAAAAGTGTTAAGGCTGACTTAGAACAAAGGAGATGCTAAAAGTGAATGTAAATACAGAAAAGTGTTAAGGCTGACTTTATATTCAGAACCTGTAACATTGTTGTTAATGTATGAAACAAATTCATGTCCTTTAGAGTTCTCTGACCACGGCACTACACGGTCTACGGGAAGCATTTAGCTGCCATGTGTCACATGCTAGAGAAGCTAGAAGCTACCACCATTGATCCTAATTGCTGAACAGAGCCACTTCAACATATAATTTAGTATAGACCAGTGAACATAGCTTCATGTATAAAATTATCACAACATTTTCTGTCGATGAAGCTCAACCGGCATTGCATTCTGTCAAAACCTCCAATAGATTAAGCTTGTCAGAGTAAAACGATCAAATTTACCTTCCCATATCCAGTGCGGCGTTCCAGATTGAAATGCAAGTCCTTGACATGACCGAAGTCACAGAAAGCATCGTATATGTCATTTTCTTCTGCGTCATCTTTGACGCCTGAGACAAGTATTATCCATCCTTCAATTGCTACAGATCAACAATTTTTTCCATTAGTAATATGATTGATGAACAGTATGAGCACATGAGTCGACTATCACAATGAAAACAAGGACCAATCAATTAAAATAAACAATTAAGAATGGTATTAGAAGCAAAGTATAATACAACCACATAGATTGCAGAAAATAAAAATCTACAGCCAGTGATCAGCTAAGCTGATCAGGCAAATCTGTAGATGCTTTGTTACTTATGCTGGTTTACACTTTACGGAGTACAGAGAAGTAATCAGGGAGTAGCAGGAACACCCATGAATGCATGTTCCTCAATACATAAGGATGTGAGGCAAATCATTTTGCATTGTTGCAGTTACATAATTGCTTACCTAGTAGTAGTATATAAACAACTTAGCCACAACGACATGGATTGACATACAAGAAGCATAGTGGACAACCAAATAAGAAGTGCCATACGGCACTGGATCAACCGTCACACCATTCTTTAGTCTTACAAAATTTATTCAGAAACACATCTCTGTTATGTTCGAAACTTCCATTTCTGTCATTTGTCCTTGTTTGATGGGTTAGTCATTCAGGCTTCAAGGAAACACTAAAGTCTGAAAGAGACTCTCAGCTACAATTTTCAGTAATATAACTATGTAACGCTGGTAAAGAAAATATAGTTCGTTTTAAACAGAATCGGCCAAAATCCCAACTGCATTCATGGTGCACAGCCGCACAACCCACAACAAATGAAGGTGCGGTGAGCGAAGTGCAAGGGAGACATTATTCAAATTTGTGTGCCAACAAATTAGTCTTAGCTGGCAGTTCATGATCTGTCTGTCTACACCTAACTGTTCATATAAAACTCTGCAATCCTGTCTTTGCCTTCTAAAGGATTCTAACATTCAGCTTTCAACCAGAACATCCAAAAAAGGCTTACACGATTGCAGCCAAAAAAAATTAGTTTAGTTCAAACAATGAAGTCATAAGGTCCGGTGCTGACATCACAGCTCAACTGCAGCATTCCAATGCCTCAAATACTTACAAGACGATTGGCATTTCCTGCAAATCATTACTGCTTCTGATAGGATTTAGGCTAATACGACGCCACTGAACATATAGTCCAGACTCCAGAAAGCAGAATCAAGTCATTCTGAATTTGGTCAAAGGAACACTAACCACCATCACACAATTTGCATCCCTCTCACCGGCAATTCACACTACTGTTCTAACCAGTTTACAAAATTCATTCAACTGCAATAGCATCTTCTTCTTTCTACAAAAGCGTTTCTATAGAACTGTCCAATCCTACCAAAGACATGCACAACAAATAACCACACCTACCAAACCTGCAGAAGAACATCAATGGAAAAGGGTTGTTCTCTCTGCTCAGCATATATAATCATACCAGCCAAACAGCACCTACATTGTGGTGATACTTTTGCATCTTCAGTAAGAAGCATCCAACAATATACAGGCACCAGAGGTCCTTTAATTTCGGTAGTTAATGATGAAACATCGGGTAGTTCTGGCTCCTCAAGAGATGTCGAAATTCAACTAACACAAGCAGTAGCGCACGAGATCAGACACCGCACCGTTCTGAGCAAGCACACCGTACCGAAAACCATAAACCCTCGCGAAAATCACCAACCAAACCCTAGCCTACCACCTTCCCCGCGGTTCTTCACTCACGAATCCAACCCCAAAGTGACACGCGAATTCACCTACGACATTGCAGACCCCCGACCGGAGATTCCAAACCTAGAGATCAAGTCAAAATGAAAATGGTCGGGTAAGGGGGTTTCTCACAGCGCTGCGGGCCGCCGTGCGGGGAGCTGCTGCCGGCGCCGGGGACGGAGTCGAAGCGGTCGCGGCTGGAGGCGAGGACGGAGGCGCTGCGGCCGAGGAAGCGACCCCGGGCGCGGGAAGCCGCGGCGGGGGTGACGATGTGGGGCACGGGGAGCGCGCGCGCCGCGGCCCGGTCGTCCTCGTCCATCCCGTCGTCCTCCTCGTCCTCGTCGTCCCGGCCGTACTCCACGAAATCCACGTCCTCCGCCAGCGACGACGTCCTCATCGCCGCCGCCGCCGCCGCAACCGGGCAGGGAGAGAGAGGAATGGGAGAGAGCGAGTGGAGCGTGTGCGTGGCGGTGGCGACGTGTTGGGAGCTCTTATAATGGCGGCAAGTAACCGCGAGCTAAGCGTGATTACTGTAGCGGAGAGCTGAGTGATTAGCCAGGTGATTAGCGTAATGACCCCTCGCGATTTTAATTAATTCGAAATCCCGGTCTAGTTAGGGTCTGGTCCTTGTAGTGGCCGTCCGATCATGAACGGGCGGCTCAGATGAAACCGACTCGCACCCGAGAGGCCGAGACCGCCATCCTCTGGTTTACTCGAAGCGACCGTGCGACGCCGACCCGTCTGGACTCGCAGACATGGCGGCGGCCGCCGACGCATCCTCCTCGTCCTCCTCCTCCGTCGCTGGCTCCAGCCACGCGGTGGCGGCGGCGGCGGCGGCGGCGGGCGCGAGCGCTGCGTTTGCTTGCCCCATCTGCCTCGAAGCCTTCAAGGACGAGGCCTACCTCGACGCCTGCCTGCGTAAGTCTCTCCTCCTCCTCCCCCAAAATTGGCTGCGTCCTCCTCCTCTCGACCGAATCATACGGACTGAGCATGAACTCGTAGAACTGTTCCATAACTCTACCACGGTGTGGAAATCTATACGAGTTTTAGTCGAAGGTGGATGCTATGGATTTGTGCTCTGTTTTCGTCAATGCAAGCGGCAGTCCGCAGAAATTGGGGGTTTGTGGGGGCAGATATTTTTCCTGTAGTTCGAAATCACCGTTTGAAATTCCTTGGCTCGCACCTCGAAGTATTTTCCTGACCAAACTGAAATGCTTCTGCAGATTCGTTCTGTTTCCAATGCATTAATCTGTGGGTGAAGGTTGTGGCGAGCAAGCATGAGGAACCCTTGTCCTCTGTGAAATGCCCCCTATGCAAGGTGAGGCCCGGCTTTGGTGCTTCTACAGTAATAGCGGGTGGTTTGTCTGGCAACCATTTTACACACATTGTCCGCTTCTGACTTCCTTTTATCATCTTGAAATGCATGGAGAGAGAAAACATATGCTGCGTGTACCATGTTTTATCCCATTAAATGCATGGAGAGGGGGACATACTGGATCCTGAGTTCCTGACCATATTGTAACCTTGTGATGCTTGCAGACTGAGAATGTATCAGTCATTCATGCTTTTGATGGTGAAACGTTCAAGCGTCATACCATAGGGCAGGACCCAGGGAAGAGGTTAGTCACCATCTCATTGCGTATGTCTGCATTCTGAAGTTTTTTATTTGATTTTTGTGCCTGGGGACCAATTGTAAACGAGAACTTGTTCCATGGATAAATGTATTAATCTCACCTTTGTTATGGCGCAGGCGTCTTTCAGACACACAGGACTTGATATCCCAGCTTTATAAAACAGAAGGTATTGTTTTAAGTTGGAGCTTTATTAATTCATAAGTTCACGGTTTTAGAACTAATTTCAGGTATTACAGGACCTTGTTTCCTTTCTGGCTAACATTTTCTGAACTGAACAGAGATTTCAGACAATGCATCTAGCATACAGCAATACTGGAAGCAGCGGCAGTATCTAAGGAAGAACGTGTGGCTGCAAATTTGGTTGAGAAAAGAAATTCAGGCTCTCACACAGGTACAGCGCTACGTCTAACACAATTGTTATGTAGCTCCCTCATATTTGCGCTTTCATGTTTCAGTTGCACGAATAAGCCAACCTAGCTTATTAAAAAAGAGAATGCATATAAAGCATCATACTAGTGTTGGGAGGTTTCAACATCCTCCTGTGTACTTCCTAGGTATCCTTGTTGGGACTTCTCCTGTCTCTAATGCTGTATTTCCCATACTCATTCATCACGGTCAAAAGGACAAAAAAATGAACTTATCTGCACAATCTACAGTAGTGTGATGCTGGCAGTTTGAGGTATTCAATGTAACTTATGCTAAATTGTTATTTTCCGCAGGTCGAGAATGCTGAGGCGATAGTTTACCATGTCCACGGCGTGATCGAGTCCTTCATGAAAAGGCAAGAAAAACTGCATGCTTCGAAGCAGATCTCACCTGAACATACCAGGGAAGAGTTCAGGAGTTTGCTCTCGGATGCTGCTAGGCCATTCCTCCTCGGACGGACAGAACGGTTTGTCACGGAGGTAGAGCTCTTCCTGGTCTCGCAACGGAACATGGACGCGTACGGCAAGGCACGTGTCCAGAGGTTCCACGAGTCCGCTTCACATGTGGCGAGAGAGCAGGATGCGCTGCCGCATGACCGTCCCCTTGAGGAGCACTGCCTGTACCTTCTGAGTGATGAAACAGGCGGTGAGATATAGTGCTCTGCAATTGTTGTTTCTAGATTCTGATGGTGTTGTATTTCCATGTGTTGGGTGTAAATCACGGAGATCAGCCTTGGCTGTGTTTGCTTGCTTGTTCACCCAATTCAGTACAAACACAGGTTACCACAGTTGTTCCCTTTTTATGATACTCCATATGGACTGGACTATACTCCCTCTATTTCAAATATAGTGCATATTGTTTGTCCCAAGTCAAACTTTTGTAAATTTTGACAAGCTTATTGAAAAAATATGTTGACAGCGCCTGTAGTGTTCACCTTAATAGATTCCAGTATAACCTAATTTGAACGAATTCCACAGATATATAGTCTGCTGAGCCAGATACAGACGAACGACAGGAGTGGGAATCTAATCAACAGGATTTGTACGTACAACCGTCTTACATGGCAACTTATATATGTTTTGCTCTTTTTAGGAGGATGCATGTGTACTAACGAGCTCATTATGTCAGACGGTCTCAAACATGAAAGTTGAAACATCAGTTTTCTGCAGCTACATAAAGATTGCGATAAAAAAAAAATCTTTTCCCAAGAGGAGTCCATGGCACCTTATAATGTTTAACACATAAGATTCTATATCTGGGCCGCCTTGTCCGAGCATATAATACCAGGTCCAGGATGTAAAGTTCATTGACATTTCTACAGGCACATCCGTACAAAAGAGTTCTCCAAGTATTTGCAGACGAGAAAAACTGTTGTACTTGGCCTCAGCAAGATGAAAATAAGAGAAAAAGGAAAGAACAAAACAATGGGGTTGGAGCAGCCATTGTGGCAGTTTCTACAATCAACGGATCGATCAACTGGCAGTTCGGGGACCCGTTCTCATAGCATCGAAGTCTACAAATATCACGGATGTGTTGTCCTTCGTCCGCAAATTTCTGGCTTCACTCAACACGTGCTCCGCTACACTGTCTGCTGAAACTATTTGGTCCTTGTTCCTCTCCTTATACTGCGAAAACGGGGAATAGCACCATCAACAAGTGACTGAAGAGTAATGAGATCAATATGAACAAATGCCAAGTGATCTCTTACCTCAAGGACAAGTTGTGCTGCCCTTTTCGCGCTAATGACATCCCATAGGCCATCACTGCAGCAGCACAAAACATGTCAGGCAATGGATGCAGCATGAGAATTAGCAGATATGGAACTTTGTGTTACCTAGCAATAAGCGCAAAAGCTGAGCATGATTTTGTGATGTGCACCACAGGACTCACATACGGTTCTGAACTGAACCTTGGATCTTGCTCTTTGAGAAACTTATCTCCAAACATCCTGCAAAGATTTAGTCCTGCAGAAATAAAAAGAGATTTTAATATCAGCATATCACTGCTGGTCATATCTGCATCACAAGTAAAGGTAACATACCACATATACGGCTTTCACCGTCTTTCAGGGGATGTCCTAATTTTGCTATCCTGGCTCTTTCTGTCGCACTAACTACTCGATGATCCTCTGTCATTGCAACTGGATTCCCATCAACACTGATAAGTGATAAGAGGTATACAAATAGTTAGTGTGATACAAAGCTTGAGAAACAAAACAAAAAATAACACAAGCATGCCCCAAGTATATTATTGTTATCCCATTCATATAGAAGAACGTTGGCATTAGTGTGATACAGAGCTTGAGAAACAAAAAACACAAGCATGGCCCAAGTATATTTATGTTATCAATTCCTTTATATAGAAGAGAACAGAGACATTAGTTAACTTTGAATTATAAAGGATGACATTTCATATTACATCAAGCGACTACTAATAATTATTCGAGAGAATATCGTGAAATATCTTTCAGAGAATAAGAGATGTTATTACTTCATAATACATGCTGAGTCCCCAAGATTTGCACATTGGGCAAAGCAGTCTTTGTTCTTATCAAACCAAATAAGAAGTGCAGTTGCTGTACAACCCTGTAAGAGGTAAACAGACATGAGCCATAAAAGTTCATAGGAAAACGATACTCCTACTACTTGCATGTACAGACTCAACTGAAGAGTGTGTATAACCATAGACAGCAGATTTGGAGCCTATACATTGCCAATTGATGTGTTTTAGTCAGACTCAAAACTCAAGAAATCAGTAATTCTTTGCACAGGGTTCATGGAATCTTCACTGACAATCGACTTTCCAAAGGTTCATGTACACTTTTATTAAAGACCCAGAGTTGAGTTTTTTTCGCAAATATAGAAAAGCAATATCTCAGGGAATTGCACATCCAAGGAAGTTAAAGGATTAAAAAAATGATAGCATATCGGACTGGCAAAAAGGCTCACAAGTCAAGCATATCTATGCTTTATGGAAGTTTTTTCAATCAATTATTCTAAACAAGTCATAAACTTAAGAGCAATATGATTTACATGCATCTTGCTGGTAACTTGACAATACTAAAATGTGAACACCAGGCAAGAAAGCCAGATAAAAGGAAAACCTCATACTGATGATTGAGTGCAGCTTCCGTCAAGGAAAAGGCACATTTAAGGACATCTGAAGCATTGCCACAAGTGAGAATTCTATCTACTGTTTCCTGTTTAGATAGAATGTTTGCAACGTTCTCTGGGAGAATCCTACACAACAAAAGCCATCATCAATTCGAAATATATATCATTGTATCACCCAAAGTCAAGAATATGTTAAAGTAATTCATACAGGATAAAATCATGATGTGCACTTCACCAACCGAATTGGCAAAAATAGTTTACCTGCTGACAGCTTTTGCAGCCCCATCCCCTCCATGGCCATCGAAAATGCTAAACAGCCCAAACTGTGTAGAAAATTCAAATCTGAATACATTCAACTCTCTCAAAAATCATTAACATGACTTACGTACCTGTTGTGCACCAGTAAGAGGATACTTATAGCAGCTGACATCCTCCATGGGAAGTTTCTTTCCAGTTCGGCGGGCTATCATTGCATCAGATGCCATACCAACTCCAACTGGCACTTGTTGATTTTGTAGTGAAATTTGAACCTAGTGTGGTAGTAGCATTATCAGAAATTTATTTTCTGGACAAAGATAGACTCAGATATATAACCCAAGAAACAAATGAATGCTAGAAATAAAGAATGGAGTTCTAATATGCTGAAGACTTTCTTGCGTCTACTGTGAATGGTAATATGTTTGACTATGAGTATACCATGCCACTTTGTACAGTATATAGTTCGATTATATGGGAGCAAACGCACAGGAGTTTCCTTTTGAGCAGTAGGACAGTTTAAATGCCTTGTACACCGAAATATCGAAGGCATGAACCATCACATGATAACAAATGGCTGGCCCATGGCCAGTCAAAGATTCCTCATGCTACTGATAACATTAAAAAAACATTAAGACTTACAGATACTTTTGATGAACTTCCAAGTGTTATAATATCACCATCTTCAAGTTCAGCAGGCTCACTCCAGCGCCTAGAACCAACATCAGGATGGTTAACTAACCGGGAATTCAAAAAAGTTCCATTTAAGCTGCCCATGTCCACAAGTTCCCATTTGAGTGACTGCAATGTAAGAGTAATGATTTTATCAAACAGGAACGGAAGAATGCTAGAGATATTCTGAATGGAATATGTTATATCTGGGAGACTGGTCATATGCTCGTAAATGGCAAAATATGCCCGCCTCCATTATGATTTATGAATCAAAAACCCTAATATAATATTTCTGATATTCCCGCATGTATAATTTGCAATCTGGAAATGCCCTAAGAAATCTTATATGTAGCCAAATGAAATGTCCAAAATATGTAGTGTAGCATCAACCTTAGGAGAACTGTAGCATCATCACCGACAACAGAAACAGCAGTTGCAAACTCCACAAACAGGTAACAAAAATAAAAGTGAAAGCAAGAAAAGTTCTAGCAGAAGCAAAGAAACACTCCATTAATTACCTCCACAGATATGTCAATTTCCGAAATGATTTAAGGTTTGGATGCAGTAGCATGCTAAAGATGAAAAAAATAAGAAATGATGCGAGCAACTTACATTTGCATTCCAGTTAATCTGTGCATGCTTTCCTGACACCTCAGAATCCTTTAACACCAAATCACTTTGAGGAACCCTTCCAAGAGTCATTGGGAGCATGGACGTATTATCTGACTGCAGGTAGCGGTTTATTCCATGAGATGGGCCAGCTATGACCTCCAAGGCTAGGTGGCTTCCTGCACTCCTAGCAAATTATTAAACACCATGAGCATATGCATGTAATACAACATTTGCAGCATATGGCCCATTAGAATATCCAAGTAATGGAATGACGTTTTACCAACAGTAATATCCTTCACAGGAATGCCACCATTATTATTCTCTCCAGAAGCCCTTCTTATGTGCTTCACCTCAGGTGTTGGCGCACTTGCCTCTGCTGGACGCTTAAGCGTACTTCCCAAATGGAGTTCTTCCGTTGCACCGTTTGTAACATCAATCACATGAATTTCTCCTACAGTAAAAGAACCATATGTACAAAATTATGACGATTTTCATAGAGGAGCTGGGTACCACCAAAACACCAAACAAAATTAAATGGGTCGGTGTTGTATGATACAATTATGAAAGCCTAGGTGTAAGTATGTACATACCTTCCATAAGATGAGATTCGGTGGGGTGGCTATGCGACCTGGGTGAAGTGTTACTCCTATTTTTCCAAATTCCGGATTCACCAGCAGTACTGCTATAATGCTTATTGTTTGGGCCTGAGTGGTCATCCAAATTGTCTGATATGAGAGGCCTGTGGATATCATCGTCCTGCGAGCACAGAGTGATATCAATCAGATACCTCTACCTTAGACTTACAAAAACAAAAAATATGTTATTTTTTTAATCTATTTCATCTGCTGTGATAATTTTTTTCACATAGTTGCATTACAGCAGCAAAAGTAAAAAAATATCAGGAAAAGAAATAGAGTAAGTTTTCCTTATCTTCTATGAAACAATTGTAGGATCAAAATGAAACATGTATTATATGCTCTTTGCAAGAAAGCAAGAAGCAGGGATTTTATAGCGCCAGTACCAGTTGTTTGTTTGAGTTGATGTAGTTGTTCTCATGTACACCCATATGAGATGCAATGTACTATCATTCAACACGATATCCGTTGTGCAATATTTAAGTTAATCATGCACGCACTGATAAGGAAAGGTGTACATAAGCAAAAAAGAAGTTGGGAACTGGCTTGAGTAGAAAATGGGAGGTATGACTGAGGTAAATAAAAAAGGCTAGTCCAATGCATTGAGAAGCATTGACTAGTACGCGTAAAGATGCAAGATGGTCATAGTTTGCCCAATTGCTCCCACTGCCACAGAAGAGCATGGTAGCAGAACCAATACACGCGACCACGACCACTCGCCGTCCTCCGAATCATGCGCATCTTAGCTCGATAACCCTAATGGAAAGGCCTAATAATCCAATCAAGTCTCCAGGTTGCTCAAATATTATCACATGACCAGCAAGAATTCACCAATCCAACAGTCACCAAAGACTATTCTAGCGCGGGGAACAGGGACGCAGGACACGGTTTCAACGCCGCGCCTCGTCCGGTACAATCTTCCCAAAATGTTCAACACTACGTGCCACCGGGAACGCCCGGTACCCCCAAGCCCTTGAAAGTCGCAGACCAAATCCCCGACCCAACAGAGCGCCCTCGCACCTACGCCATATAGATTCGCGGCGCGCTGGAACTACAGGGGGGCAGACCGCCGTCGCTCCCCGCGACAGATCCGTCCCGTGATCGGGGAAATGGAGGGGACGAGCGAAATGATGCGGAGATGTTGTAGTGAAAGATTTCCAGGGAGGGGGCGGGGGGTCTGACCTGGGAAGAGGAGGGGGAGGAGGCGGGGGGCGGGGGAGGCGCGGGCGGCGCGCCCCGGCACAGCCGGCGGCAGGCGAAGACGGCGAGGCCGAGGACGGCGAGCGTGGCGACGGCGGCCCCGCTGACGGCGAGGGGGGAAATGGCCATGGGCGGGGGAGCCTGTGGCGGTGTGGGGCCGCGCAGGCAGGCGTCGACACTTTGTTATGTTTGCACACAGACACAGGGGGGGCCTAGATTTTGTTTTTTGGGCAGGTTTATTGGTCTCTCTCTTCTTTTTTACGTGTTCGTCGTGTCGAAGGCGGATCCGCAGAGATTGTCCGATAGCGATGTCGGTCGTAGTCTCTCCGTTCCAAATTAGATGACTTCTATTTAGATAAAAATATATGTATCTAGATATGCTATAAGTATAGATACATCCACTTTTTGACAAAAAAAAGTCATCTAATATGGAACGGAGGGAGTATATGTCAAAATCAAAAACATTGACATGATTTTTTTCGTAATTATATAGTCGACAACAGCGCAAATGTTCATTATTGTGTAGATATGGTGAAATATGTGTCATCAATGTGTGATCTCAGCTGTATGTATGATATACAATTTTGGTTAGACCATCTCTAGCAAATCTATTATATCGCGGTACCATTAAATAGAAAGGAAACGGAAAACATGAACGAGGTATGCGAGGAAAGGGTCATATAAGTTTGCACGATCGCCACGTGTAAAGATTCTTCTTGGGTCTAGTTTTGTTTGAACTTGGGCTTAGATGTAGTGGGTTCTTGGGCCATTGCTTTACCTTTATCAATATTACAAGGAACAGCCGGGTCTAGTTTTGTTTTATGGTACCGCATGGGTGGCGATGGAACAAATCTCTTGAACTTTTACCGTCAAACTGAATATTGCCATGTTTCTCTTTTTTTACCCCCCTCCCTTGAGGTCAAGTCAACCCGCGGGGTGGTGGAAATATGTATTTAACTTCATAAAAAAATAGGTCATATTGTTTGGTTCTGATTTTATAGAAAAAGGTGAAATACCACTTAAAACTTTTGTAAAGGTTAGCGTGATGAACGTTATTATACTGAACAAAGATCTATGAGCTACAAAAAAACTTAAGTTTAATAAAGGATCTTAGGAAGTGCACTGCATGACCGAACTTTCACGTACCTATATTATAGTTTGCATGTACGAGAAATAGAACCGCCAAATACGTAGGCCCATATCTACAAGGATTTGTTGCACCCAACATTTACCAAATACGGCAACCATAAAATTGTTCTATGGACACATTATGTGGCATAGAAGTATTCTAGAGCATGGAAGACACCAATCATGAAGCGTCACGGAACTTTGATGTTCAAATATTCAACCGCATCGCTCCAAACTAACATTTTATTAGGTGAACTATTGAATCTCTTTCATCGGTTCCACCAGTAGTAGGCAAGTTTGAAGAAACATGTTTTTTTTTAAGTTTTCCAATAAATATAACGAGCAGCAAGCCGCCTCATTAAAAACATTCCAGTCCCCTTAGGTACCCTGTTAAGGAAAAGAGTGCGTAAGAAACTTGCTGCCCGACAATTACACAGTTTGCGTACGATCTAAAGTGATCAGGTCCCGAACGCAGTCAGGAACTGAATCACGAAGCACATCAGACAAGCCTGATTTACCTAGCTGAGCTAAAACATGAGCTACACCATTACTAACTCGGTCCACCTTTAGGACAGAGATATCACGGAAGATTTTCAGAATCTCCCTAGCCTCCAAAATTAGACTCCAGCTAGCCGACTGTTCAATAGTGGTTGTTGTTATCGCATGTACAGCACGTAGACAATCCGATTCAATGATAGCAGGCCATCGACGAAGGGAAATCAGATGTCGAAGGCCTTCAAGGCAGGCAAGAACTTCAGCCTCCTCAACGCTACCACATGAAGATATAAATTTCCACTCAGAGAGAATGGGATGTCCTGAATGATCACGAATAACAATACCTATGTCTGCATTCTTTGAAATATGATCCCAGCCTGCGTCAACATTGGCTTTAACAAAACCCGTACCCGGAGGCATCCAACCAGCGAGCCCGGCCTGGTTATCTTTGCCCTCACCTGAAAACGACCGGAGATAATTAACCAGGTATGGAACCGAAGCTGAAACAGAGGCCTTCCCATCGCCGTGGATGATATTGTTGCGGTGATGCCAGACCCGCCACAGCAGGAAAATGATCTTAGGCCTGTCATCTTTCGTCGCGTTACTAAGAAGAGCGAGAATCCATTCATCTTGATTGCCTCGGAACGCCGCCTCACCTGGTAATGACCAATGCACGCGCAGCTCCTCGCGTAAAGCTCCAGCAAGTGTACAAGTGATGAGGGCATGGTGAGCATCTTCGATCGCCTGCCCACGGATTATGCAAATAGGATCGACATGAGATATACGTCGGCTGAGATTCAGGCGGGTACCGAGTGAATCAGTCACCACCCGCCAAGCAAAAATCCGCAGCTTTGGCGGAACATCTGATTTCCAAATAAGATCCAAAATTTTCCTTTCGCCGGTGGCCTGCGAACTAGACTGTCCGTTACTTAATTCCTGTAGCTTTGGTTGCATTGTATTTTTGCGTGTTCTTCTTCAAACATTTACCTTTTTATGAACTGCTTACTATTAGCAATTGTCAGAATTTTATTTTATTCGTATACTTATTGGGAGAGAAACATTCCCACAGAAATGATCAACATTCGTAAGAGAGGGAGTGAGAGGTTGAGATTGGGCTGTGGGCGGCCTGAATAGCGGAGATGGCTCCTCTGACGTACGTCAGGGTAACATTGGCTCCCTGACATGTGGGTCCTACGTCTTGCGGGCCCACATGGCAGGCACCAAATGGCAGCACTCCACTACGTCAGAGGATCCCAATCCCTGAATAGCAGCGCTCACCCGCTCTCCTCCGCGTCCGTCCGTCCGCACCTCACTCTCTCTCCCCCCACTGAAAAACTAGCGCGAAACGGAGCAAAAAAACTCGAAATTCTCCCGCCGCGCGCCTTCTTCTTACGGTTTCCCTCGCTCCATCTCTTCCGAGATCCGTCCATCCGCCGTTCCAATCCCAGCCCCCCTCCCCCCCGCCAGTTCGCCGAAGCGGAGATCCCTAGGCAGGCAGGCGGCGCCATGGACACGGAGCCCTTCGACGAGGTAGACCTCCTCGCGCTCCCCACCTCCCCCGCCGCCGCCTCGCCCCCACGCCGCCTCAAGAAATCCTCCCAAACCACCACGGCCCCGCCGCCGGCGCCGGAGGAGGAAGCCCTAACGCCGGTCCTAGGCTCCCCCGCTCCTCCTCCCAACCCCTCCCCGCCGCTGTCGCCGTCAGAGAAGGAAACCGTGGCCCCGCATCTAGGGTCTCCTGCTCCTCCTCTTCCAAACCCCTCTCCCCCGCCGCCGCCGCCGCAGGCGTCAGCAGACGCGGACGCCGTCGCCCCGGCGCAGTCCTCGCCTCCCGCCCCCGTCTCCTCGCCGCTGCCCCCGCCCGACACCGCCGAGGAAGACGACGACGAGGAGGATGACGGGCTCGACCCGCTCTTCTCGGAGTCCGCCGGCCTCGCTGGGTGGGACCCGCTGGGCCTGCCGACGGGAGAAGATGACGACGACGACGGCGAGGAGGATCTGCTCGGGGGAGGCGGGCTCATCGAGGAGCTGCGGAGGGAGAGATCCGCCAAGAAGCGCCTCGACATGGACGAGGGGGAAGAAGGCGCACGCGGCGGCGATATGGGCGCCGAGCCGGAGGCGGTCGTGAAGGGGAAGAGGAGCAAGAGGAGGAAGAAGGAGGATGGCGCGGATGTGGAAAGGAAGCGAGGGAAGAAGGAGCCCAAGGAGACGGCCGGATCGAAGAAACGGGCCGAGAAGGTAGTAGCATTTTCATGGTTTCATTTCTTCTGCTTTGGGTACATAAGGTTGCATCTGTTCGGTTGAATGGTTGGTAGCTTTTGGTGATCTGTGTCTGTGTGGATGGATGTGTGCAGGAGAGGAGGGTGCAGCTCGATTCGATCCACGCCGAGTCGCAGAGGCTGCTTCGAGGTATAGATGCTCAGCCTGTGTATGTATGGTTGGAATCAGGATGTGTGTTGTAGCTGACCGTTCCTTGTTATTTTGGTTCCTTGTAGAGACAAGGAAGGCGTCGTTTAAGCCGATCGCTGAGCCAGTGTACAAACCCATCTCGTCAGTCCTAGAGAAGATCCGACTACGGAAGCTGGAGATTCTTAAAATGTTAGTTGTCTGGTTGCTTTTTCGAGCTTATGCAAAGAACATAACTCTCAGCTTATGTCATTTCATGCACTATGTTTTGCAGGTCAAACACTCCCACTGAAGAGGAGGAGGAAGAAGAAGCTGATGATGCCTCTACAGAGCCTGACAGTGACCCTGTGGAACATCCATCTGTGCCTGAGGTCAAGGAAGTGGGCTCAGATGACAAGGATTCGAAGATTGTGAGTCTTTATCGGCAGCATGATTAAGCTCAGTGTAGTATTGTAGTGTCTATTAAACTAAAAGGCTGGGTATAATTGTAGGATGATGCTGACAATGACGTTGGAGCAAATGTCGGTGGTCTGAGTGACCATGTCAGTCTCCCTGAGGATGAGGTGATCATTGCTTTCACTTGACTAGTATGCTGTTTGTTAATCTAAAAAGAGAGGCTATTTTGGTGTTTGCACTGTACTTATGCTGGGGCGTGTTTGCAGGATGCTTTGACTTGCAAGAAGGATCTTAATAGCTGTGGTAGCAAAGCTCTAGACAAGGTCAGTGCCCCTTCTCCAACTGTGTAGTCATCTGCAGCCGCTGTTTTGCAACATAATATGAAATGTAGTTGCTTTACCATAAGCAGTATTCCTCTATTTTATTTTATTTGTGTTAAAGTTCCTATCTCTACTTAATTCTTGCCATTGGTTTGACTGATTCATATCGGCAACAACTATACTTGTGTTTTATCGTTGTTGAAGATCACATCTCTGAATGCTATCTTTCTTATCACTGGTTGCTGGATTCTCCAATGTTTTGTTACTTTGGTTACTGGTTGTCCAGGTTTCTCATAGATTCAAATCTATCTTATTGTGAAGCAAGACCGAAAGATTATGTAAACTCAATGGTCTCATGAAATAGATAAATGATTACTGGACCAATAATGCACTCTGATATAGCGCACAGTCATAATTTTGTGTAATGACTCGCTTGTTGGACTGTTGGTTCTACTAGGAACTTATCGATAATTCTCGAGATAATCGTGAAGATAATGCCCAACCAAATGATGAAGCCAACACTGATCCGGTAGATGAAACTCAATTCCCCCCTTCTTCAAGCCCTACCAAGAGTACAGATGATAGGTAAGCATATTGCATCTTCTTCAGTCCATGCACTTTCCACCTTTTAGCATTAATCATCTTCTGTAAAAGAATAATTACCCCAATTTGGCTCTATAAGAAACTTTTTTGGGCTGTAGCCCATTATATTATTTCTTCTTGTGGCCTTACATGGCAGGTGAATCCCTAAATAATCTTACAATCTTTATTAATTATGCTTTGCCAATGTAAACCAGTTTTACATCCTTTTTGTACCCATGAAGTGGGCAATTTTTTCTCACTGACTATTTTACTTACCATGAAATTTTCTGGTACATGAGAAAGGGCCCTGTGCATTTGCATGAAAGTTGTGCCTACTTTTTATTGTTTATATTTATGTGCTATAAATGTAATTACTTATCACTGTCTTGTATTATCTATCTGGTTCAGTTCATCAGAAGATGAAGAAGACAATGACAAGGAGAACACTTGTCCAGACACTCAGCAAAATGATGTAAACAACCATCGACAACCCCGACGAGCTCTTGCAGGTGATTCATTTCCAGATGTTGCTATCCTGAAAGACTTTCTAGATGTTGAAGCCGAGGAAGAAGATGATAGTGACGATGACATGATGAGGTTTAAGGACAATGAAGAAGAGGATAGAGATGATGAAAACGAAGTACTTACTGCTCTGATAGCTGCTGGGTTTGAAGAAGAAGAAGTAGATCACGAGAAACGCAACGCGCTCCATCAAAAGTGGCTTCAGCAACAAGATGCAGCTGAAACAAACAATGTCATTCAGAGATTAAAATATGGTCATCAGGAGCAGAAAAACTTGCTAGATGAAGATGAAGATGATGTTGAAGACTGTGAGGATGAATCAGAAAATGAAATGCCATATGATTTAACTCCAAATGTTGTGCGGCAGAATTCTGAAAAAGCAAAACGAATGGTTGCTAAATTGTACACAGATGAGAATGACACTTATGAGCACTCTGATGATGAGGAAATAGAGGAGAATTTGGCCCGTCAACGTATTTCAAAGCGAGAAGTAAGTTCTGATACTCTGAATACTTATGCTTGATAAATGATTGAATTTTTCTTTTATAAGTGATAGTGTCCTCCCTTGCTGTGGTAGTGCAGTACTTCTGTTCATGCTATGTGCTTCAGCAGAATAACGAGTGCTGTATCTCTGTATTTAGGTTCATAATAGTTCATTCATATCTCCGTTCGAAGATGACAGTTCTAGGGAAATGTTTAGTCTAATAAAGAAGCTCAATATTGCTCCTGAACCCAAGAGGAAGGGAAAGCAAGCCACATGTAAGGATTCCCAAATTTCTAATCCCTTCCTAGCTTGGAATGAAACATGATTGACCTACTAACTTCTTATTTTTCTAATGTTTTCAGCAAATCTTGAAATGCTTATGGTCGGAAGCAACAGCAACTCATCTTCAAAGGTGATGATGACAGACACCTACTTCTGTTTGCTGTCATACTTCACAGATTTCTGTTGAGTAGCCGAAAGTTTGTAACATGGAATTACTTAATATTGCAAAACATTATCCTCCATATCATACGTAGTAAAACCTGGACTTAAACTGAATAGTGCATTCTTTTTGCTAGTTATTTCTGTCATTATTTGTTAATTTTGGTAGTAGAGGTACTTTAGTGTACTCTTGCATTGCCATTGTTCTGTTATCGACCATTTCATAGTGGTCTTCTAGTGTAAGCCATAGCTAAGATTTCTCAGAGACCGTTTTCCCTTATGTTTGGCTGTTACATGACAGTTGTATATTCTTCGCAGTTGTCTTTTCTTGGTCGAACAACAAGTGGTCCAATTTCATCATCTCACAGATCAGTTTCCAGAACCTATGTTTTTGGCCGTGACGACAGCAACAGCAACAGCAAGAGCTGCTTAGCAGCCTCTGAGAGCACATCAGACATGGTAAGCTGAACAGAAGCTTGACTCTCTGCCATCCCAAATTTGAATCTGCCCTGAGCACCGAGTTGTTCATTCATTCACTATTGATAAACATTCTCATTAGTGCTTCACCATCCACTTCACAGGATAAGACGAATCCCAGCCAACCCAAGAAAGCAAAGTTCAGCAGTTCACAGCCGCCAAAACCAGCCGCAACCTCCGAGGGCGGCTCGAGTTCAGGAGCTTCTCTGTTTGAGCTTCTGCGTAGATCATCCGTCGACACGAACAAGCAAGAGCCCAGCCGCCCTGAGAGTTTTGGCGTCATCACGGAGAGCCAAGCCGTGCACCAGTTCTCGGCGTTCAAACTGTCGAGGAAGTTCTCCAAGATAGGAGCAAGGAACTGAGATAGCCATCCCTTTTCCAACTTACCGTGCGAGACCATTGCTACCATGTACACCTGTTTATCGCAAAGCAAAGCACATTTTTTCGATGGCAATACTCTGTAGCATGCTTCCTCTTGTAACCCTGCCCATGCTTTGGAAATATGTACATTGAGTTTGTATCACATTAGGTTCGATAGAAATCAGTTTTCTGTGTTTTCTGTGCTAGCTGGTAGTTTCTGAATGCAATGTGGTTCTCCTGGTACTGGATTCTACTTTTTTCTGTGTAAATCTAGTCCTGTAAACAAGCCGGCAACTTTGGGCCGACGCCGCATATATGGGCCGGACTGGGCTTCAGTGGCCCGACATTCGTTGCCAAACGTTCCTGTCGTCGGTCAACCGCGGCCCAGTCTGACTCTGACCATCCGCTCCCGCACGCGTAGAAAATTCTAGGGTTCAAATCAAATCGAGCTTGTCATCCTCCTCCTCCTCCTCCTCGGCTCGTCCTATCCTCTCGCCTCCCCTCCCCTCCCCTCCCGGACAAGCAAACCCTAATCCCGGGCTAAGCTTCGAGCGGCGCGTGCTCGAGATTCCAGCTTCGGGAGCTGAAATTCTCCCTACCGCCATCGCTGTCGCCTTCCCGGTAAGCAGATTCTCCGTTCAATTTGGGAGCTGGAACCTGGCGTTCTTCAAACGGTTTCCCCCCTTATTCGTGCTCTTAATTTTTGATTACGGCCGTGGAGGATTTCCGAAGTATTTCGTTCTAAGCCCAGTTTTTTTCCCCTTCCCCTGGTAGCAGCAGCTGGAGGTGATGAGATCTTCGGCCTCGGTCCTAAGATGCTAGCCGGCGGCGGCAGCGGCAGCGGCAGAGGCGGCAGCTCCCACCTCTCCTCCTCCTCCCCCCTCCCCGGCGGCCGGAGCTTCCTCTTCGGGAACACCTGGTTCATGCTCTCCGCCTACCCGGCGCGCCTCCTGCACACCGCCGACCGCCGCGCGCCCGCCTTCGTCGCCGCAGCCATCCACCGGACGCCCCGTGCTGTGCGCGCGCACGGCGGCACGGGCCAGACCCTGCTGCAGCGGGGCATCATTATGGCCGCCTGCGGCTACGCTTTTGGGCGAGCGGAGCTGGGCGCCGCCAAGCGGCAGCTGGAGAAGGACTCGTCCCTAGGCAACCACACCTCCCGTATCGTCGCCATGGGGTCGGCTGGGAGCGCCACCGCGAGGCCGGACGTCTCCTTTAAGTATAGAGGGGTGGAGTACTATAAGAAGGTTGGCGCAAGCTTGAAATGCCGCGAGCAGTTGCCGTCGACTAGGACATTCTGGACCAGTGCGGCTGGGCCAGGTAGGAAGTTGAGCTTCTCGGTCGAGCCGTGGTCTCGGGACTTCAGCACGTCGTGTGTGGCACCATACTCTGCGGGAGCTACAGAGCGCCAACTGACGATGGATAACTCCGCCATTGCCTCCGATGAGTATGTATCCTGATTCCTCTTGCATATGCCATTATAGATTGCAAACGACTTTTTCCTCTGGAATGCATTGAATTGATTGTAAGCAGATACTGGCATAAATGTTTAACTACCATAAGAACTTAATGCACCTTTGTGTTTGTTGCTCCATAATGTGTTCAAAAGTAATGCCTCAAGAGTCTTAATATGCAGGACTGGTTGCTAAATGTTGATTGATTCTGTTGAATATCGTTTTTTATAGGATAGGTCTCAGTACGAGACATGGATACTACCATTAGTCACCCGCACTGTATATATGCAATTGCCAACATGCAGATAAGCATTTACTCATTAAGAAAAGGTATGTTGGAGATGAAACTGATGCGGTAATTTTGTTAGTATTGGATGTATCCTTGCAATTCTGCAAGTGATGTCATTGTCATTTGTCAATCATGTCTTCATTATGGTATTGTGTCTGATAATTCAAATGAAGGTCCAGGATAGTAAATTCAGATGCTGTGAATTTGGATATTGTAGATGGCAACAAAAGAAAACAATGTCTAAAATTGGAAACCAACTAGCCTCGGTGCAATTTATTGCACACAAGCTCATTGCATATTTTTTGAATTGCTTGTCCAGTTGTCCTGTTATGTTATCTCTACTTTCATATCAGGAGCATTTACAGTTCTGTTGTATTCATCTGGTAGGAATTGTTCCACTGTTTTCTTGCAATTTGTTGGTGGTTGACTGGTATTTTCCTCTACAGAAAGTCACCTGCTCCTCAGAAACTGAAGCTGCTCTCAGGTTCCTGTTACCTGCCTCACCCCGCTAAGGAGGCGACTGGTGGCGAGGATGGTCATTTTATTTGCGTTGATGAACAGGCGATTGGTGTGGCAGATGGTGTCGGTGGTTGGGCAGATCACGGTGTTGATGCTGGACTATATGCAAAGGAGCTAATGAGTAAATCAATGGGTGCTATCAAGGATGAACCGAAAGGTGCAATTGACCCGTCAAGAGTTTTGGAAAAGGCTTTTACAAGTACCAAAGCAAGGGGATCATCAACTGCTTGCATCATCACTCTTAAAGAGCAGGTCAGCCATATTTTCTGACCTTTATTCATTTATAACTGTAGTCCTTTCATTGCTAATTTATTATCTTGCTGAGTAAGATAAACAAAAAATGTTACGGTGTTCTTTTTATGTACCATACCCACGCGGTTCTGGAAAAAGCGACTAATTATTGTGGTAAATGAGGAAAGCTGAAACAGCATGTTTTGGTGCTACTTATGCTATGATGCGATGTGTTGTCTCTTCCATGGATATCATAGTTGCTGTATTGATAGATCTGGTATCCATCTGTTTGGTTATGTGTGAGTACTTTCATTCAACAGAAGTAGAAGTTCCTGGTTACATTTATTTCAGTCCTTTATGTTGCTAGTTTACTGATAATTATCATACTATTCAAACTCGCAGGGTCTCCATGCTGTAAATCTCGGGGACAGTGGCTTCATAGTAATCAGAGATGGCCACACTGTTCTCAAATCACCTTCACAGCAGCATGATTTTAATTTTACCTATCAGCTTGAGAGTGGGGGTGGCAGTGATCTTCCTAGTTCTGCCGACGTGAGTACATCCTGACTTTCAGTGGTTCTCCTAGATCGGAATGGTTGTTTGGATAACTCTGATGCATAATATTAATTTGTAGGTATTTCATTATCCGGTTGCTCATGGTGATGTTATTGTTGCCGGCACCGATGGGCTCTTCGACAACCTGTACAACAATGAAATTAAAGCAGTCGTCGTGGAGGCTCTCAGGGGCGGGCTCGGGGCTCAAGCCACGGCACAGAAAATTGCTGCCCTTGCCCGGGTACGAGCGCTGGATAAGCACAGGCAGTCTCCCTTTGCAGCTGCTGCGCAGGAGGCTGGGTACAGGTTCTATGGCGGGAAGCTCGACGACATCACGGTCGTGGTGTCGTACGTGACGAGCGCGTGATGTGATCCCTTTCGTTTCCTGATATAATGTAAATAGCCTGCCCCAAACTGATGGAGCTCTTGTGCACCGGTGAGTAGATGCTCCGGGTTATTGCAAATGTTAGGGGTCTCCTGACACCAGATTGCGAGTCTTGAGGCTGCATTTTGTCCGAGGATCGTGGTGAAAAACCATGCCTATTGTTGTATTCATTTAGCGCCGTAAGCAAGAGGTATTTCCTTGAAAACCACTGATAGTCTTCTCGTCCTCCTCGCTGAAGAAGGATCTCAGCAGTTCTGTTGAAGGGTTTGTTGTCTCGTGTCTTTCCCTTTAGGACGTTCGTCTTTTAGATCAGATCTGATATAGATAATGCTTTGAAGTGTAATTTCAACGTTTACATGTGGGATTTCTGGTGGTTGCTGTACCTTTTATGCAATCAGGTGTTCAGAATAATGTCATGAAACACTTTTTCTTTCAATGGCCTTGGCGATGTTCTTGACTTAACAGTAGAATCATTGGCTATCACTCACTAGATGTGCCCAAAATGAGCAAACGTTATGGCATGGTATTGACAGTATCACCAGCCCAACACAGACCATCAAAATAGCCTAGATATCAGTTCTTACATATCAGTTGTTGTACATAGTAATCTACTCCTATTACAAACCTACTAGCCATAACCAAGACCAGAACCCAGCCTGGCATGCCAACGGAGCGTGAGAAGGGCTGGTGCAGAACACTATAGGGCGATGACAGGGTTAGATAATAAGCACCTCCGCTGGTCTTCTCAACTTCTAGTCCAGGGTTGATATTCCACCACTAGCCCTTGCTGCCACTAGTTAGTGCTCTTATGAGGCTTGCCGTTTCCGCCATGATGTGCCTTGGAGGCTTTAACCTGGATGCTCAAACTAGTTGAAACAGTCCGACCCTCTGACTGTGACATTGTACCATCGTGCCTCTGCATTTCGTCCTGCGTTGGTTAGGAAACCATTGGTTAGAGAGTCAACATTAATATTGGGTAAGGAAGATGACGACTTCTCCACCGAGAGCATGGAGAAAGGTGAGTAGAGACGGCTTGTGGTATTCACCATTAGTTGTGTATTTTCCTCCTCCATGGCTTTGCAGTCCTTCTTAAGCTGCTCAAGTTCTGATCTGAGTGTGTTGTTGCAAGTAGTCAGGTCACTTACCTTCTGGGCCAGTTCCTCGCACTCTTGCTGGTTAGTACAGAAATCAATACAAGATTAATCAGTATGCTCCAGAAGAAATCAGCTCTTTGGGGATGCAAACTTCACCAATATTTCATGAGAAGCATGGTGAAACTTGTAACATTGACCATTCATAAGTTATTTTCGTTTGCCGGCCTAGAATACATTCTCGTCTTACTTGCTCAAACTGAATATGTTTCAGGTAATCATTGATATACTGGATTATAATATGCTAGCTACTGCATCAGTTATTTACCATGTTACCTCGTTTACATGTTTGTCTTACTTGCCCAAACTGGATATGTTTCAGCTTTGGATCAATGATTACACATGTAATCAATGATATACTGGATTATATTATGCTAGCTACTGCACCAGTTATATACCATGTTACCTCGTTTACATTCTTGACTTACTTGCCCAACTAGATATGCTTCAGCTTCGGATCAATGATTACACACATAATCATCGATATGATGGATTACATTATGCTAGATACTGCATCAGTTATATACCATGTCACATTCGTCACTTACAAAGTGCGACTTTTGATATGAATGCAGAATTTGTGTATCAAGCGGCTATGAACACTACCCCATGTGCTGAAACCGAGCAAAGAGGTCCTTGGATTGTCAGGTATCATAGCCCATTGGGATACTACACTCAACATCCTTTTTAATCAAGTCAAGTATATTATTCCGTTCAAAATGAGCATAAACGCATTGACTAATCACAACTTTGGATGCTGAAACCGAGCAAAGAGATCTCTGTTGGCCAAGACATATGGAACAACTGAAAATAACTGGGTAGTGTAGTAGGTTTGGGGAAAAATAGAGAAAACACTCAAGAGGTCTTTCCCAGATGACCGCCATTGGGCAGATAGTCACACTTTGTGATCTTATGGTCATCATAACCATATCTGGACAATTGAGATACCTGGTGAGGCCTAACTTAATAGTGAAACATGCGTATCAAATACGGAAGTTGAAACACATACCCATGATAATTCGTTATTACGCAAACACACTTTTTATCATCTACCAAGTTTACTTTTACAAGCATTCATGAGCTCACCAGGAAATATATAATAAGAGTGGAAAACATTGTCATTCCCACCACATCCCACATGAAATTATTCATTTTCTTATTAGTACCTGTTTGCGTAATCTTGATCTCCTCGCAGAGTCTCTGTTCGATTGTTTTCTTCTCTCCCTCTTCAGTTCACGTTCATCCTACAAAAAACAAGGATAGCCCAAGCATCCAGCAGGTCATACACTATTCATATTTGCTTTAAAGAGAGATGAGAACTACTGGTCATCCATGGCAACTATCAAGGTCTCTAAAAATTAATAAAATTAACAGTTTATCACACTTTCCGATTCTGCATAGGAAAACCATACCATGAGAGACAAAGAGCCGTTACTCTGGGAAGAAGCCGCAGCATTCAACTCCCCCTGGCCTGAGGGCGTCACTACAGATGGAGAAGCGCTCCGGGGATCCATCCCAGCATTTGAGGCCGGTGCTGCATTAGGGAGTGTTGCCGCCGGAACCGAAAGCTTTGATGCAGACCTCCCCTTGTCTACTAAGGCCGGCTCAGTTACCTGAATCTGCATCGTGGCAGCCTGAGATGGCTCACCTGAAAAAGAGAAAATTATGATTTATGAAAACGCAACCTTCTTGAAGCTCATACATTACTTGTATAGGTGAAAATTATGATTCATGACAACAAACCTTCTTTATCTGCAGCGGCTGACTTTTTCCTCTTTGTGGATGATGAGACCTAGGCAAATTACACAGATAGACATATGAATCAACCAATACCATCATAAAAAAGACACGCCATTGTCCAACGAGGAGGCACCTTCTGATCGTCACTGGCAGCAACTCCCTTCTCCGACGACCCCTGGCTCCCGGCGTCGTCACTGCGTGCGCAGCAGTCCATATCAACTCAATCCACCCAGCCAAACAGAGATACCAACGAGCATCACAAAACCAAATCGTTACCTCCCAGAACTGGAAGCGCCCTCGCCGGAAGGGACACGTCGTGTGACTGTCTTCCTCTTTCCTTTTGTCGCCGCCGAGGCCGCCTCGCCGGCCATGTGAGGCGCCCCCTGCACAGACCATAACGGAGCAAACAAGTTCATATAGCCGCACATCTGCCACCACCAACTGCAATCGAGTACGGCACATAAGTATAAACGAGAATGGCGGCTGAGCTCGGCATTCACCGCGGCCATGGACGCGTGAGCGTAGTACGCCGCTGCTGCGGGGTGGTGGAACAGGGGGAACGCCACCGGCGCGCCGTACGCCGCCCCCGTCCCCGCCGTGACCAGGCCGTGGTGCTGCGTCCCCCGCGCGTGAAAGGAAACAGATAATAATCAGAGCTCACTCAAAGCCCCGCCACTGCCGCCGGCTCGGGTCCGCGACCCGGGCCAGGCAGCTGAGAGGAGAGCATATGTCGCGTACCTGCTGCTGCGGCGCTGGCCACGCCACGTACGGGTGGCCGGCGACGGCGGCGTAGTACGCCTGCATCGAGGCGGCCCACTCCGCGTGCGCCTGCGGTGGCGGAAGGGCCCCGCTCCCGCCGCTCGGCGGACGGTCGCCGCCGGACGTCGCGGAGGAGGACGACACCATGGCGCAGCGACGTTGCGCGTGCTCGGCGGCGCGGGATCGATCTGCGGCCGGGATGGATAGGGGAGGGGAGGTTACCGCCCGCGCCGCGAGAGACTGAACGGAGGCGGTGGCTGGGTCGCCGGCTCGCCGTTCGGCACGGGTTCGAGTACGTTCTGGTCGCTTCGTGGGGGCGACGCGAGGAGGTGATGAGGTGGCAGCGTGCTGCTTGGCGTGGGTCCCGCGTCAGGCAAGGCCAGAGGGACGACACGTGGGCGGCCGCGTCGCAGCGTGTCCATGTCGCAGCGATTCGGCATCGGTACATGAATGCGTGAAAACGAACATGGGATCGAACGAATATATGAAAACGAACAAAAAAAAATGTAGTAAGGCCTGCCTAGCAGGCGACGGAGATTTAAGGGCTGATTGAAAAGAATTTTAAAACACAGTAATAGGAATGGTATGTCCGCATGCATATCACAGGGACTTGCAAATGAGAAGAATTTGTGATTTTCTATGGGATACGGTACGATGATTTCTTTGAGAAAATTTTCAATATGAATCAATCCGTAATCTTAGAATTAAATTCTCCAAAATTTTGATAAAACTCCTTCAAATCAAAGGAGCCCATAGTACATCTCGGTCGGTTGACATCCCAATAAAATCAACCTATTTGTAACTCACTTGTCACGCGAATCATGATACATTAGGGAAAATCTATCTTTATCTTTAGAACGGTCGCACGCGAGCCAACCGCGGCAGTCGCCTCTCTGCCGTCCGATCGGGAGAAAGCGAACGGCTCGGATCGAAGCGGGCGAGCCAACCGCGGCAGTCGCTCTCTTTTCTCTCTTCCTCGCCTGGACTATTTTTTTTAAATATTATTTTGTTTAACAGAAATTCGAAGAATATTGCGCGATTATAGCAAATTTCATAAATAATACACCCTCGGTTTCGACACGGCCGACCAGTACTCGTCGGTCACGGCGTGGCCGATAGGGATGTCGGCTGACTGCTGCTCATCAGTTGGAACCATGCCGGAGCTGCTCGGCCACGGCGGAGCCGACCAGCCCTGGTCGGCCACGGTGTGACCGACGAGTGCATGCAGAGTGTACGAGCGCCGGCGAGGCCGGAGCTGCGCGAGGCGGCCGGGGATGCACGGCCGGAGCTGGGCGTGGCAGCGGCGCATGCTGGACGCGGGCGTTCGCGCTGCGTGCAGCTGCGCGAGGCGGCCGGGGCACGCGTGGTGCTGCGTGAGGCCGGAGCTGCGCGAGGCGGCCGGGGCACGCGTGGTGCTGCGCGAGGCCGGAGCTGCACGAGGCGACTAGGGCGCGCGAGGCAACCGGGGCTGCGCGGCCGGAGCTGGGCGTGGCAGCGGAGCATGCTGGACGCAGGGCTGCGGCGTGGCCGGGGCATGCTGGACGCAGGGCTGGGGCTGCGCGAGGCCGGGGCTGCGCATGGCCGGGGCTGCGCGCGTGGGCTGCAGCGTGGCCGGGGCATGCTGGACGCAGGGCTGCAGCGTGGCCGGGGCTGCGCGCGTCCTGTGCGAGGCCGAAGCTGGGCGCGCGGACGGTGCGACTGGATGCAGGCGTGCTGGGCGCGGACGCGGGGCTTGGGTCTGATCGGCCAGGCCGTGGACGATTAGCTGATCGGCCAGACCTACGATGTGACTCATAGGCTGGTCGGCCTAGCCGTGGCCGACGAGTGCTGCTCGGCCACGCCGTGGCCGACGAGAGCTGGTCGGCCATGTGGAAACCGAGAGTGTATTATTTATGAAATTTTCTATAATCGCGCAATATTATCCGAATTTCTGTAAAAAAAAATAATATTTAAAAAAAAATAGCCCCGCCCGCCCGGTCTTCGCGCTCGGCGTGCGGCCGTTGACCCGCCACGATCTGTCGATTCTCTTCCTCCGAACCGTTGGTCGCCAGTGTGGGCGAGACCTCCGCCGGGCTCTCCCGCCGCCAGGAGCGGGATGAGAGAGATGCAGGATCGCAGGGCCTCCGGCCCCTGCTGCTGCCGCCATGGGTGAGACGCCTCCAGCTCGGGCCACCCAGGGGTTTCACCGCGCGCCACCTCAAGAGTTCCCCTGGTACTCTCACTACTCAGTCCGGCGATAGGTCGTGGAATCCGTCTCTTTTGCTGCTACGCATGGCTAGTCCTGGTCTTCTCCTCCCGACTCCTTTTGTTTCCCAACTCCTTGCATCCCTGATGCTTGGCTCTCGTAGGTCACGTCCATGGCTCGAGGTCCTTGAGGAGATGCTCCAGTTTAGATGAGAACTTGAGGGATTTGGTCAGCTAGGGAAGATTGTCCACAACTCTGCCCCTTCCGTTTTTAATTTCTGCAGTGGCTACTTTGCAAGTTTCGATTTTTCATAGGATGGGCTGGAGCATATGCTCCATGTGACAAAGTGAATTTCCCTACCTGCCCAGAAAATAGTTACCACCATATACATGAAGTTAGTAACACAGGATCAAGGTTGTGAAGGAGCGTCCCAACCCGATTGAGGTTACAATTATAACCACAAAGTCGATATAGTTATTTTACTCTATAGGTAATAGTTACACACCGAATATTGATATAGTTACCATTTGTTAGTGATATAGTTATCACCATGATATCGATAAAGTTATCCTGCTCTTTAGTTAATAGTTATCCATCATATTCTGATGAAATTATCATGTGTTTATTGATATAGTTATCACCATAATATTGATATATTTACCCAACTCTATAGCTAATAGTTACCCAACCAGTACTAATGAAGTTACTCACTTACCCATGTGTTTTCAACCCATCTAGTATTGATAGAGTTAAGCACCATGTACTTGTAGGTTACCATACTTTCTTTCATGATATGTACGCATCACGAAAACAATTTATTTGCCATACTTTTTTTATAATAGTTACTCACCAAATACTGAAGGGGGTATCCATCTAAAATATGTGGAGTCATCTTTGTGTTAATGATACGTACAATTATCCACCACAAAATCAATGAACTTATCATGGTCTATCGATAATACTTATCCACATAGTACTGATTGAGTTACCCATGGGTTCATGTATAGTTATCCACACAAATTCAAATTAGTTGTCTTGTCCTCTAAATAATATATACCAATCTGGTATTTATGGAGTTACCCATCAGGTTTAGAGTTTAGTTGTCATCATAAAATTGATATAGTTATCCCCTAATACATATTAAGTTGCACGGGTTTTTCGGTGTATAGTTACCCGCCTGTGCACGATATATTTACCATACCAAATTGATAACCCTAATGAATAAGGTCGTAACTTACAAACTTGAAAGAAAATCAAAAATAAAAATTCAAAGTTGAATCAAATTTCAAGCTGAAAACTAATTATCGATATGTTGGGTAACTTATGTACTATAGTCTGGATAGCTCACATATTACTGGTGGGTAACTTTTGGGTCCGATAAAAAAGTCGTCGAAACATATTAACATGGGATCTAGTTTCGAAGATTTTTGAATTTCGCATTTAATGCGGATGACATGTCAATTTTGTTTTTTCTGCATGCATGGAATAGAGCACACCCACACTAGGCATAACTTTTTACCGTTTTAAAACCTGTTCTACTAATGTTCTATAGTTAAGGTTAAGCATAGAACGTTCTAAATATAGTCGCGTCCTAATTTTGAAGGGTTTTGACATATAAGTATATAATAGTTTTTTTTATGAAACCACGTGTTACTTAATGGACAGTTGGAAAAGAGCATTGGCAACTAATTTATTCCAAGGCGTTAGAACTCTCATAGTTTGAATAACATAGTTGGTAAAATGTATTACACCTAGAATTACATGATATGACAAGTAACTAAAATGAATATATACGTTTAGAGTAACATAATATGCTATCATCGCGTAACCCATCCCAATGTAAAATGATTCTACAAAATAATGAATGTAGTCCCCTATGTTACCACTCCTATGATAACATGGGCTATAAATGTAGACATGTAGTAACATATACATGACTAGTATGAGGTCATTTCAGAGCATTCATATGTTCATCTCACGGTCAGAGTGTGTTTGCCCGTTGTCTAAATAAAATATAGACTATGCATACGAAAATTAGTAGCATTCGTCACAATTTTGTCACAAACCTATTGATACTGAATACGAGGCATGATTTGTACATCCCACCAGCTAGATTAGACCTTTACATTGGGGAAAGTATTCTAATCTGTAGTACGATACAGTCGAAGCGTCGGACGAGCCGTGCGTCATGGATCCGTTTGCATCGCATGGCTAGAAGGCTTTCCCATATCGCAGCCCGGCCCGTTAACATCGCTGACAAATCTCCAGAATTTACTCCGTCGTTAGCCGTAACGTACGCCGTTAACGATTCGTCTCCTTCCCCACGCCGTCTCCTCTCTCCCCCGAAACATCCGCCACTGCTTCCTCCGCCCTGCTTCCGACCCCCGCTACTCACATTTGCTCCCCTGAATCCGCTGCTCACATTTGCTCCCCTCAACCGCGTTCTTGGAATACATCTCGCCGAGCAATCCATCGTCTGCGCCGCCGCAGACCGGTCGTCTGACGCTTCCACAACGAATCCATCCACCACAGGTCAGCCTCCCGTTCCACACCCGAAACTAGTCGCTCGTGTTTTCTCATCATCGACCGCCGCCGGGTTGAACTGGAAGAACACAAGGTTGAAGGGAAGTTGTTCACCTAGAGGGGGGGGGGGGGGGGGGGTGAATAGGTGGTGACTAAATTTTATACCTTTTTCAGTTTTAAGCTTGCAAAAGTAAATTTACTAAAAGTGATACTAGATGAAGCAAGGTGCAGGACAAAGAAAAACAAAGCAATAAATATAAGCAAATAACACAAGGAGGATAATGGAACGAGACAAACTAGGGAACAAGGAGACGGCGATTTTACCCCGAGTTCCACCACATGGGTGTACGTCTCGTTGGAGGGGTGTGGGCAACCACGAAGGTTAGCTCAACGCCACAAAGGCCTCACCCTATTCTCCGGTGTATTCGACCACCAAGGTCCGAATCCACTCTTCCACTAAGGACTCCTTTAAGGGCGGAGAAGGTCCCGTACAAATTCGTGAGGCACACACCCACAACTGAATTGGGGGCTCTCACCAAGACCACAACAGGTCAATTCCACAAAGGATCCACAAAGGAGTAAGAAACAACAAGGTAGAATCTAGTTATCCACAAAGGAAACCCTAGATTCGTGTCCCCTCAAGATAGGGAGGGGGAAAGTGAAATTCCTTCGGTGGCGATGTAGATCGGGGTCTTCTCCTTCGGATCTCCAACTATCATTGGATTTGGTTGGCTAGATAGAGAGATCCATGGAAAATGAGCTCCAGCAGCAATGGGGTGATTTGGATCTTGGGGAGCTACTTTGCTGGAGGTAGGTGGAGGGGTATTTATACCCCTCCCCGAGGTCTGACCGTTTGCAGCCGCCAGCTCGGAAATTTCCGGGTCAAGTTCGGAAATTTCCGGACTGAAGACCGGAAATTTCCGGACTGACACCCGGAAATTTCCGGGCAACGGAAATCTCCGGCGAGGGGTTCAGCTTCTGACTTGGCGATGATCTTGATCGAGTAGCTCGGAAATTTCCGGACCTCCATCGGAAATTTCCGGGCACCTGAAATTTCCGCCTGAAATTCCGACTGAGAGGTTCTGGGAGGCAGTACTGCTTGACAATCTGGACTTGGTGAAAAATCTTCTGTGACACGGAAATCTCCGGACACTATCCGGAAATTTCTGGACACCGGAAATTTCCGGAAGCATTTCCGACTGAAAAACTCTGAATGCCAGTACTGCTTCAAATAAGGACTTGGTGAAGAATTCTTCAGTGACTCGGAAATTTCCGGGTGGAGCCCGGAAATTTCCGGGTACCTGAAATTTCCTGTAGGATTTCCGACTGAATAAATAAGGATCCAGTACTAAAATATATACCTGTTGTAGAACCTGCATAAGACATCACAAACATTAAATCCACCTTTTGTGCTGTCACTTGTCACCAAAAAACAGGAAGTGCAAAGAATGCACTTTCAATCTCCCCCTTTTTGGTGAATGATGACAACACAAAAGGAGAGCGGATTTGCAAAATATAGACGGGCTCCCCCTAAGCGTGTGCATTATCTTTGGGATGTTCTTGAATACAAAATGCACACAACTTAGGATCACTGCTCCCCCTAGATTTTACAAACCACGCAAGCAACGAAAATATACCCACAAATACAAAGTAGCATGCAAAGTTTACCAAATTTAACTAGCTATTACAATAGGAGTTTAAGAGTTCCGCATGTATCACAAACAAGAAAATGATAAGAATAGGGAGCACTCGAACAAAGCAACCGAGGAAAAGGAAGATGTGCTCCCTCCCAAGCAAATCCCGTGAGTACTATGAGATACTTCTCCCCCTTTGGCATCAAGATACCAAAAAGGAAGAAGTAGCTACTAGCGTCCCGAGACTCAAGAGTCGGAATCTGAACTGTGCTCCTCCTCAACATCATCAGCTGCTGGATCCACCTCGATATCCTCAGGCACTGTGGTGTCCCATGAGAATCCAACGGATTCTTCAGAATTCCACTCAGCATATGGTACTATGGGCCTCAGTGGTCTCTTTGGAGGTGGCATCTGCAAATGAGCTCGAATTTCTTCCTGCTGCTTGAGAATGCGGTGGTTCTGCTGGTAGATGGCATAGTTCTCACTGTGAATGCAGCAGTTCATGTTCAAAACCTTCTCCATGGCTCGAACAATCCAAGGGCGACTCTTCTTTTCAGCTTTCTTGATGTTGTGGCGGCGTGGTTGGCGAGTGGGACCACCAAACACATCATCCTCATCGATCTCTTGAAGTGTAGCTTGCTTTTGTACCACATGAGCTTTCTTTTGAACAAGGTTGGCAGCTGTGTGGGGAATGCATCCAAGAGCACTATCCATATCGCCGCCATCTTCCTCAGATAACTGGTACTTGCGCTTGATGAGAAGCATTACATATGGAGCATAGGGGGGAACTTTCCTCTCAAAGATGGCTTGACTCATTTCTTGAAAAATGAAATCCATGATGTCAATCTTGTACTCTTCCTTGTCCAGCTCATACTCTCCAACAAAGGCTTCATGAGCTTTGGCCATTAAGTTCACGAGACCACCAGCGATGTTGTCAGCATTGCCTGCAATGGGAGCAATGGTGTGGCGGAACATGCGAAGGAGAATATCATAAGTTGGCAGCAAACCATGCTGCGAGCCAATCTCTCCACCAGGCATATATAGATCAGACATGGCGTTCTTGTTGTAGGCCACGCCCTGAAGATGCATCCTTTCGCCAGCTGCCACAGAGCTCCCACTGAAGGGACAGCCAAGAATCCTGGCAAATTCTCGGAAAGAGGAGGACAAGCGCTGTGTGCCAGTCATCCATGTCATGCCAATATCTTCTGAATTGTCAAAAACAACAGTCGCATAGAACTGATGAATGATGGACACGTTGTAGCTGCACTCAGTCTCCATGAGATGCTCCAAACCCAGCACCCTGCAAACCTGAACAGCTCCCCCAAAGTAATCTGCCTTCTTCATGAGCTTGTCGAAGTTGATCCATCTCATCGGGCAAACTGGCGCTTTACTAGAGAACTTGAGATATACCTCACGATACAGCCACGCCATCTCCGTGCAGAAGAACTTGGGATCATCCTGGTCAGCCCCATAGGACAGCTCACTGCGCCACTTGCGAAAACTGGCCTTGTTGAAATCTGAAAGTTGAAGCTCGGGCTTCTTCTTCTTGTTAGCCCCAGTTGATTTTCTGAGCTGTGCAGCAGGAGGGAGCTCACTCTCATCACTTGAAGGATCACTAGATGGCCGAGAGTGAACCCCTTTCGGACGACTAGCCATGGACTTGAGGCGACCTCCTCGTGTAGAAGAACCTGCAAACAACCAGCATAGAGCAGATAGAAAGCAAGTGGGATAAGCACTCATGTCCAGGAAGGCGTAGGAAAAAGTACACGAGCCGTTAAAAATTCACAGAACTTGTCTGTTTTTCATAATTTTGGACAGGCCGGATATTTCCGAGTCAGGTCCGGAAATTTCCGAGGGTCGGAAATTTCCGAGTCTGAACCGGAAATTTCCGGTCTGCACGAAATTTTTGAAAAACTGAACCAAATCTATGAACGAAAAACAGATCTGTGCACGAGGAAGGTAGATCAAGCCTAGAGGAGCAGTTCTACCAAAGGAAACCAGCAACAACCTCCTAAATCGGCTAGGTTAAACGAAAATAGATCTCGTTCTAGATTTGAAATAAGAGGAGTTACCGGTAGACATGGTGAAAACCGTGCGGATGAAAGTGATCCCCGCGGCGAGGAGAAGCAGATCCGGCAAAGAACCGGAGAGATCGACGGAGAAACGGCCCGGGGGTGGATCTAGGAAGATCTTCTTCTCAGGCTAGGAGAGAGAACGAAGGGGCACGGGGTGGATGAACTGTTTTGATCGAACAGCCCACCCGTGCCCTATTTATAGCCGGAGAAGTTTGAGTCGGAAATTTCCGGACCTAGGTTCGGAAATTTTCGGACCCCGGAAATTTCCGGCACTATTTCCGGTTCAAAACACGATATATCCAGTACCGAGTTTGGAAACGGACTTAGTGTGGAAATTGACAGAGTCATCGGAAATTTCCGGCTCTATTTCCGGTTCAAATTCAGCAGAGTGCAGTGCCGAATTTGAAAAGGACTTAGGCGCCGACAGATTTCAAGGACCGGATATTTCCGAGTCACACTCGGAAATTTCCGGTCACCGGAAATTTCAGAGACTATTTCCGGTCAAAATCCAGCAAGGTGCAGTGCTGAGTGTTGAAAGGACTTAGTGTCGAAAATTTCCAGTAATTCGGAAATTTCCGAGGGTGGCTCGGAGATTTCCGCCCAACAAAACAGCAAAAGGATACAAACGGACATGAGTGAGAATTAAGCAAGTCTTGAGAGGGAGAAAGGCTTGGGATAGAGAAGCAAACTGTCAACGGTACTTCACACTCAAATTGCAAAACCAATAAAACACAAGAACTACCAACTTGAGTGTGTTTTCCACAAGAGCCCAAAAAGCAAATGAAATCCAAGAATAAAAACCAAATGAAATCCAACTCTTCCAAAGGAGGAGGTGGTGGCCGAAGCCACCGTGTATGAGATTATAGCATGGCACCGCGAAGATGTATCTTGGGTCCATAACTACTACTCATCATTTAAGCTCACAAATTATGGATTAATTTGAAGTTTATCAATGATTCATTGCTATATGCATAATAGGGGGAGGAAGAATCCAATGTATTAGGAAAACACTCCCCCTAAGTCCATGCGTACATCTACACCTAATAAAGCATTAAACGTTGATGTGTGTGCACCATTATCAGGCCAAAGTCCGAGAATCCACGATATTTAACTCATTCCTCAAGTAACAAAACCGGGCTTCGTCAAGGGGCTTCGTGAAGATATCCGCCAATTGATCCTTTGTCCCAACATAAGAGAGGTCGATGTCTCCTCTTGCCACGTGATCTCGAATGAAGTGGTGGCGAATCTCAATATGCTTGGTCCTTGAGTGTTGCACCGGATTATAGGCGATCTTGATGGCACTCTCATTATCACAGAGGAGCGGCACTTTGTCCAAATGGACCCCGTAATCCTTTAAAGTTTGCCGCATCCAAAGGAGTTGAGTACACCCACATGCGGCGGCGACATATTCGGCCTCCGCGGTGGAGAGAGAGATGCAATTCTGCTTCTTCGAGGACCAACTCACCAATGATCTTCCAATGAATTGACAAGTTCCCGAGGTAGACTTTCTATCATCCTTGTCACCCGCCCAATCGGAGTCGGTGTACCCACAAAGAGACAAGGTGCCATCTTTGGGGTACCACAACCCATAGCTTGGAGTATGAATCAAATACCGGAAGATTCTCTTGATAGCCACTTGACGACTTTCCTTAGGCGCAGCTTGGTAACGTGCACACACTCCAACGCTTAACACTATATCCGGCCTAGATGCACAAAGGTAAAGAAGAGATCCAATCATAGATCGATATACCTTTTGGTCTACCTCTTTACCATTAGGGTTAAGCTCGAGGTGGCACTTGGTTTGCATAGGAGTAGCGGCGCCCTTTAGATCGAGGAGCTTGAATCTCTTTAGCATATCTTGAATGTACTTGGCTTGACAAATAAATGTTCCTTCTCTCAATTGCTTGATCTCAAAACCAAGAAAGAACCTAAGTTCACCCATCATAGACATCTCGAACTTGTCGGTCATAAGCTTGGCGAACTCTTCATTAAAAGAGAGATTAGTAGAACCGAAGATAATATCATCAACATATAATTGACAAATGAAGAGTTCCCCATTAACTTTCTTTGTAAAAAGAGTGGGATCGATCACCCCGACTTCGAATCCACGGTCTAACAAGAACTCCCGAAGGTGTTCATACCATGCTCTAGGTGCTTGTTTAAGCCCATAGAGAGCTTTATCCAACACATAGACGTGGTTCGGGAAGTCGCGGTTCTCGAAACCCGGAGGTTGTTTAACATAGACAAGTTCATTAAGTGGGCCATTTAGGAAAGCACTTTTAACGTCCATTTGTTGTAATTTAAAACCATGATGAGATGCAAAGGCAATGAGAATACGTATCGACTCGAGGCGTGCAACCGGCGCGTAGGTTTCACCAAAGTCGATGCCTTCAACTTGAGAAAAGCCTTGGGCCACCAAACGCGCCTTGTTCCTCACAACGATGCCGTGTTCATCTTGCTTGTTCTTGAAGATCCACTTGGTGCCGATAACATTGCGGCAACTATTTGGCTTCTCTACTAGTCTCCACACCTTGTTACGCTCGAAGTTGTTGAGCTCTTCGTGCATTGCTTCAAGCCAATCGGGGTCTTCAAGGGCATCGAATACTTTCTTGGGTTCCACCATGGAGATGTGTGCTTGATGCTCACTAAAGTTGGCCAATTGACTCCGAGTGGACACCCTTCTTCTCACATCACCGATGACCTTGTCAAGGGAAAGAGCCCTTAGTTCCAAAGATCTTCCAACTCTTGCTTGGCGGCGAGTTTCGATTGCCTCTCTAGATGTAGAGGGAATCTCTTGATCAACTTGATCTTGTTGATCCTCGCCTTGACCATAATGAGTGCCTTGATCATCATGAGTTGGTGAAAGAACATTTCTTAATCCCTAGTGTTTTGTGTGTTAGTTAACAATACTAATGATGTACTAATCCTAGTGCTAAGTATTTCAGAAAGTGTATGATGAAATATCATATGCATCAAACCCAAAAATGCAAGGAAGAAGCTGTTCTGGAATTATTCCAGGAACCGGAATATTGGAGCCGGAAATTTCCAAGGCCGGAATTTCCGGGTCCCCAGCGCAGCACAAGAAATCGGCTAAGTCAAGATTGAATAACGTCTCTGCATCGAGCCGGAAATTGTGCCCGGAAATTCCCATTCACCGGAATTTCCGGGTGCAACCAGAAGAGCCCAGAAAATCGGCTAAGTCTGGGTTGAAGAACGCTTCTGCCTCCAGCCGGAAATTGTGCCCGGAAATTCCAATTCACCGGAATTTCCGTGTGCACACAGAAGAGCCCAGAAAATCGATCAAGTCTGAGTTGAGGAAGCATTCTGCCCCGAGCCGGAAATTGTTCCCGGAAATTTCCATTCACCGGAATTTCCGGGTGCACCCAGATGAGCCCTCCAGAATCGGCTAAGGAAAGAAGTGTTCTCAGTTCTGGCTCTGGCCGGAAATTCTAGCCGGAAATTTCAGTTCACCGGAATTTCCGGGCTGAACCGGAATTTCCGGTTATGACTTCGACCGGAATTTCCGGGTGTTCGAGCTGCCAACGGCCAGATTTTGGGTGAGGGTATAAATACTCCCTCACTCCCTCAAGAACAAGTAGCTCTCTTACTCTCTCTCTCTCCTCAACTTCAAGAAAGCTCAAATCATCAAGATCTCCCAATCCCTCCACCCAAATTCGTTGATACTTGGAGAATTGAAGGAGAAGGCCCCGATCTACTACTTCACCAAAGCGATTTGCATTTCCTCCCCATTCACTTGGGGATTTCGTGGCTAGGGTTTCCTTTAGGAAAACCTAGTTCACCATTGTTGCCTTCTTGGTGTTGCCTTGACCTTTTGTGGTCCTTGACCTGTTGTGGTCATCTTGAGAGCCCCCAATTAAGTTGTGGGTGTGTGCCTCAAGCTTGTTGTAAGGGATTCGATCTCCGCCCCAAAGGGGATCAATAGTGGAAGGTGAACTCGCAACCTTTGTGGTTGAGTTCATCGGAGAAGAAGGTGAGCCTTTGTGGCGTTGTGGTCAACCTGTTGTGGTGACCCACACCTCTCCAACGAGACGTACACCCTTGTGGTGGAACTCGGGATTACATCTTCGTCTCCGCGTGCTTCACTTGGTTCCCCTAATCTTTACTCCCTTACTTGCTTGTTTCGCACTTGTATTTATCTTGGATCTTGTTTAATTGCCTAGCTTGTCATTTAGGTAAATTCACCTTAGTTGCATATCTAGAGAATTTACCTTTGTGTTAAGCTTAAATTGAAAAAGAGTTAAAATTTGTAATAGCACCTATTCACCCCCCCCCCCCTCTAGGTGCCGGATTCCCGTTCAATTGGTATCAGAGCCAGGTTCACTTTTAAGGGCTTTACCGCCTAAGTGATACGATGTCGGAATCCGAACCCGAGAGGGTAGCCCGTGAGTTGGAGTTGGCAGAGGCGCATGCCAAGGGAGCAATCATGGGCGATCTCAACTTGTTGAAATCATCCATGGATGCCCAATTCCTAAAGATGAACGAATTGCTTCGAGCAATTTTGAAATCTAAGGAAACCTCGAATGCTTCTCTCTCAACCCCACTATCTCCTAAGGAGAAAGGTGATTCCTTCAAGGAATCATCGTCGGGTGAGTCCAAGGAAACGCCTCCAGGTATTTCTGTGGAAAAGGATGGAAAGGGTGAACCACTTAGCTCCACTAAAACCCCACCATCCGGAGAGAAATATAATGAAGTCTTTCACACCTATTCTCCGGATCCTCCCATTCCACACCCTCATGTCAACATTAGAACCGATCCCCCAAAGCTTAAACCTCAACATTTTTCTCAATGGCAATTTCAAATGAAGTCTCACATTTGCAGTGCTTCCATGGAGTTATGGCGCATCATTCAAGTTGGATTCAAGGCCAATGACCCAACCAACTTGACAAGGAGAGAGGTGGTTGATGGTCAACTCAACGCCACCGCTCTCCACCAACTTCAAGTGGCCGTTGGAGAAAAGGACATGCCTCTCATCCAACATCTCTCCACCGCCAGGGAAGTTTGGGATGCTCTTTCCGAAATTTTTGTCGGTAATGAGAGCATGAAGAAGAACCGGTATGATGCCTTGTGTAACGAGGTGGAAGGGTTCTTCAAATTGGATGGTGAAAACCATGAGGACATGTACCGGAGGTTGGTGGCCATCGCTACTACCTTTAGAAGCCTTGGTGCGGTCTACGTTGATGACCAATGGATCAAGAGGAAGTTTGTGAGCACTCTCTTGCCCTTTGAGGAAGCGGACTTGAAGACCTTACAAGGAAGGCACGACTACGCCAAGTTTACATCCAATGAAGTCATGCAAGAGATGACCGCCTACAAGGTTGCCGCGAAGATTGCTCAAGACGCAAGAGCAAGAGCTATTGGGATGCACAAGCACGCATCGGTAGCCTTGAAGGCCACCGTTGAAGAAGAAGAGGATGATGATTGTGATGACTCTATCGAGCTATCACATGATCATTACCAAGGTTCACTCAACCAACATCTTGCTCTTACGGCTCATAAGTTTTGGAAGAATCCCTCGAAGTCCAAAGCAAGGATGGACAGGAAGTTTCCAAACAATGGAAAGAACCAAGGTAACAAGGTGAGGACTTGCTATAACTGTGATGACAAAGGCCACTTTGTTGTAGATTGTCCATGGGAGAGGAGAGAAGAGCATGGGGGGAGGCTCGTGGCCAAGCCCAAGGGCAAAGGGCCACTATCCATGAAGAAGAAGCCCTTCTTCAAGAAGAACCAAAAGATTGTTTTGGTGACTCAAGAGGAATATCCCTCCGATGATGAAGATAGTGACAAGGAAGACACTCGAAGTGAAGTAGCCGCAATAGCCACTACCTCTACCACTTCATCACTCTTCTCATCCCCAAATGAGAGCCACATCACCAAGAATGCAAGATGCCTTATGGCTAAGGCATCCGAGGTAAAATTGCCTCCTACTTCTATATCCCATGATCTTGATGATGAAGTTAGTCTTGAAGTAAAACAAGAAATTATTGCTTTTGATGAATTCATGACTAACTTGCAAGGGGTTGGCAAGAAACACTTTGTCTCTCTCATGAGTCGTATAGGTGAGCTTGAGGATGAGCTTGAGCTCAAAGGTGAGATTGAGAGGGAAGATGCCTATGCTAAGGCATCTCTCCAATCTTCTTTAGAAAATGAACAAGAAGCTCATGCTCTTCTCCAAGAGCAACTTAAAACTCTTGTGGAGTCTCATAATTCCGATATTGCCAAACTAACTAAGGATCGTGATCTTTACTTTGCTAGATATAAACTTGTGCAAAATGAAAAGGTCGAGTTTGTGGCTGCTCATGCTAGACTAGTGGAGGACTTTGAGTCACTTGACAATGCTCACAAGGCATTGACAAGTGAACATGATCTTCTTACCAAGTCTCATGATCAACTTCAAACTCGGTTGTCAAACCTTCAGAAACCTAGCACCTTTACTTCTTCAAATGACCATGCCATTGTTGTTGAGAATGTTGCTAGGGTGAAGTTTGTTCCTTCCATGGCAACTACAGTCAAGACCTCTCTTGATAAGGGTAAGAAGGCACTTGCTACCCCCCTTCATGAGCAAGTGACCCACAAAGGGAAAGAGGGTCTAGGCTATGTTGCCAAGAAGAATAAGAAGACCAAGAAGAAGGCCATGCCCGCTCTAGCCAAGAAAGATGACATTGCGAGTGGAAGGGTCACAAGGGGCACACCCACTCGTAATGACTTTGCGGGCATATCTAACCCTAACTATGCTCTATATGTTGATTATTATGGGGATGTTTATGCTAGATACATTGGTCCATTTTATGGTTATATTGAGTATGCTATTTGGGTTCCAAAGACCCTTGTTGCTAACCAAAAGGCACCCATTGCAAAATGGGTACCTAAGTCAAAGAATTGATTGTGTGTAGGGCCTTGTTTCCGGCGGATCGAAATGGATAATTGACAGTGGATGCACTAGTCACATGTCCGGAAGCAAGGAGCTTGTAACGGAGTTGAGGCCCAATGATGATCATATAACCGTTACATTTGGCGACAAATCAAAGTCTAAGGTAATGGGACTCGGCAAGGTGGTAGTGGCGCCGGACATCACTCTTGTGAATGTCTTGCTTGTCGAATCCCTAGGTTACAACTTACTCTCGGTTCGTTCTTTAACTAAGTTGGGTTTCTCCGTTCTCTTTGAAAAGGATATGGTTATCCTCTTGCGGAGCAAGTCTCTCAATGTTGCTTTCGTTGGGTACATTGAAAATGAGCTCTATGTGGTTGACTTCTCCGGAGTCACCACTTCTCATACAATGTGCCTATTCGCTAAAGCGGACTTGGGTTGGTTGTGGCACCGCCGCCTAGCCCATGTCAACATGAGAACTTTGCAAAGTCTCCAAAAAGGTGGCCATATCCTAGGACTAAAAGACCATGTTTCTTTCTCGAAGGATCGAATGTGTAGGGCTTGTGTTGAAGGCAAGATGCATGATTCCCCCCACCCAAGCAAAACCATCATTTCATCAAAGAGGGTTTTGGAGCTCCTCCATGTTGACCTCTTTGGTCCTATTCCGGAAGCTAGTCTTGGTGGGAAGAAATATTGCTTGGTTATTGTTGATGATTATTCGAGATACACATGGGTTTTCTTCTTCAAGACGAAGATGGAGACTCAACAAAAAATCATTGACTTCTCCAATGAAGCTCAACGTCAACACAATGTCCCAATCTTGGTGATTAGAAGTGACAATGGGTCCGAGTTCAAGAACTATACATTGAATGAGTTCCTTAGTGAAGAAGGGATTCGTCATCAATATTCCGCTGCGTACACTCCCCAACAAAATGGTGTAGCCGAAAGGAAGAACCGCACTCTCATTGAAATGGCAAGATCGATGATGGCCGAGTTTAAGTCCCCAAACAACTTTTGGGCCGAAGCCGTCAACACCGCTTGCCATTCTTCAAACCGACTCTTCTTTCGCAAAGGACTCATGAAGACACCCTATGAAGTGCTTACCGGGAACAAGCCCAATATCTCATACTTCCGAGTCTTTGGTTGTAAGTGTTTTTATCTCATCAAAGGTGCTCGCTTAGGAAAGTTTCATACTAGATCTCTTGAAGGGATATTTGTTGGTTACGGTGCCGAATCCCACACTTATAGAGTCTATGACAAGGCTTCACGCATTGTCATAGAATCTTGTAGTGTGGCGTTCGAGGAGAATAATGGCTCCCTTGTGGAGCTAGTTGGTGTTTCCGATGTAGGTGATGTTCAACCTCAAGATGCTATCCTAAGGATGGGGGGTGGGCTTTCACCGCCCCGTCGAAGTCTATTATGAAGGTGATCAACAAGAACCAAGCTCTACGCAAGTGGTAGCTACTTCCTCACAGGGAACCCAAGACAACAACACCGTGCCCAACACGTCCAACCAAGAAGATGGACAAGAACCTTCGACTGCTCCAGGAATTCCCGGAGAGCCGGAAAATCCGGTTCAGCCTGATGTCGGAAATTCCGGTTGCTCGGAATTTCCGGTTCAAGGTGAACCCGGAATATCCGGTTCTGCTGAAATTCCCGGTGGCAGTACGCAACAAGGCCAAGATCAACCTACTCCCTCATCTCATGAAGTTACTCCAAGGGTTGATCAAGGTCATCAAATCGGTCAAGGCGGAGACAAGAATGATCAAGATGATCAAGTGATTCCTCCCACCTCAAGAAGGGAGATCGAAGTCCGCCGTGTGAATAGAGTTGGCACCTCTCAAGAATTGAGAGCCCTCTCTCTTGACAAGGTTCTTGGAGATGTAAGAAGCAAGGTCTCCACTCGAAGGCAACTAGCAAGCTTTAGTGAGCATCATGCTCACATCTCCATGGTGGAACCAAAGAAGGTGTTTGAAGCGCTTGAGGATCCGGATTGGCTGGAGGCCATGCACGATGAACTCAACAACTTCAAGCGCAACAAGGTGTGGAAGTTAGTGGAAAGACCCAAAGATTGCCGCAATGTTATCGGCACTAAGTGGATATTCAAGAACAAGCAAGATGAGCATGGCATAGTGGTGAGGAACAAAGCAAGATTGGTGGCTCAAGGCTTCTCCCAAATTGAAGGCATTGACTTTGGAGAGACCTACGCGCCTGTGGCTCGACTCGAGTCCATTCGTATACTTCTTGCCTATGCTTCTCATCATAACTTTAAATTGCAACAAATGGATGTTAAAAGTGCTTTTCTAAATGGTCCACTAAGCGAACTTGTTTATGTTAAGCAACCTCCGGGGTTTGAGGACCCCAAATATCCGAACCATGTCTACAAGTTGGATAAGGCGCTCTATGGCCTTAAACAAGCCCCACGTGCGTGGTATGAGCACCTTAGAGAACTACTTGTAGACCGTGGGTTCCAAGTTGGGGAAATCGACCCCACCCTTTTCACTAAGAAAGTAAATGGAGAACTTTTCTTATGTCAATTATATGTGGATGATATTATATTTGGATCTACTAACAAAGCATTTAACGAAGAATTCTCTAAGCTTATGACCGATAGGTTTGAGATGTCCATGATGGGTGAGATGAAGTTCTTCCTCGGATTCGAGATCAAGCAATTGAAGGAAGGGACTTTCATCAACCAAGCAAAGTACACTCAAGACATGCTCAAGAGGTTCGGGTTGCTTGAGCTCAAGGGTGCCTCTACTCCAATGCAAACCAAGTGCCACCTTGAGCTCAACCCCAAGGGTAAGGATGTGGATCAAAAGGTATATCGCTCAATGATTGGATCTCTTCTTTACCTTTGTGCATCTAGACCGGATATAGTACTAGCCGTAGGAGTGTGTGCAAGATATCAAGCGGCTCCTAAAGAAAGCCATGATGTGGCGGTCAAGAGAATCTTTCGGTATTTGGCTTATACCCCAACCTATGGATTGTGGTACCCCAAGGATGCTCATTTCACTCTATGCGGGTACACGGATTCCGATTGGGCGGGAGATCAAGATGATAGGAAGTCCACCTCCGGTACTTGTCAATTTATTGGGAGGTCATTGGTAAGTTGGTCTTCTAAGAAGCAAAACTGCATATCTCTCTCCACCACCGAAGCCGAGTATGTTGCCGCCGCAAGTTGTTGCACCCAATTACTATGGATGAGGCAGACTTTAAAGGAGTACGGTGTCGATTGCGACAAAGTGCCTCTTCTATGTGACAATGAAAGTACCATCAAGATTGCATACAACCCGGTGCAACATTCAAGAACCAAGCATATTGAGATCCGCCATCACTTCATTAGAGATCATGTGGCCCGAGGAGACATTGACTTATCTTATGTGGGCACAAGAGATCAATTGGCAGATATCTTCACAAAACCTCTCGAAGAAGGAAGGTTTTGCTATTTGAGGAATGAGCTCAATATCATTGATTCGAGGTCCCTTGCTTGATCTATTGCACACACACCAAGGACGCGATAGTACCATATTTTGTCTAGATGTAGGCATGGACATAGGGGGAGTGCGGTCCTAATACAGTGGACCATCCCTCCCCCCATTATGCCGATAGCAAGTGTTCTTTTATCTCTATATTCATTCTTATGTCTAGTGAGCTAAAACGACGAGTAGTGGTTATGTACCCAAGATCTATCTTCGCGGTAACATGCCATGCACTCCTACATGGTGGCCTCGGCCACCGCCCTCTTCTTTTGAAGAGTTGGTCTCATTTGGAGCACTTTGTTGCCTATTACATTCTTGTTCTTGCATGTGGGAAATCTACTCAACTTGGCGCTTTATGATTCGTTTTGGTTGTTGTAAGTTGAGCATGATGTACCAATACCAGTTTGGAAATCTATCCCAAGCCTATTCTTACCTAAAAACATTTCTCTCTACTGCACACAAGTCATCCGTTGAAAACTGGGATCTTTGGTTCAGCAGGTCGGAATTTCCGGTTCCTTTTGGGTCGGAAATTCCGGTGACCCGGAAATTCCGGTGTAAGTTACACCCGGAATTTCCGGTCGGGCGGTTTGTCCAGAAATTAAAAGGGCAGGCTCGGGGTGAAGGGTTCATTCGAACCCATCTTCCACCCCCGACCTGCCCCACTTCCCAGCCGCCGCCCCTGCTCCTCCAAGCCCTCCCGGAGCTTTCCGGCCGGTGGAGACTCTCTCCCTTGGCCAGATCTGGTGCTCCTCCGCCCCGTGGACCTTCTCCTCCAAGCTTTTTGCCCCATGGACGAGGGTAACTCTCCCATTCATCCCTTTTAGTGCTTGCACTTTGGATCTAGATGAGGAGTAGTTTGTTTGCAAATTGCTTGGTTGTAGTGGTCCCTAGTGGTATACTTACTAGTCTAGATACATTAGATTTGATTTGTATTGGATCGATCTAGTTTTAGACCTAGGACAAACTTCAAACTGCAATGTTTCGACAGACCGGAATTTCCGGTCTGAACTGAACCGGAATTTCCGGTCTGAACTGAACTAGAATTTCCGGTCTGAATTTTTCTGAAATCGGCAGTTTCCAGTTTTTCCAGGTTTAGCTAATTTTGATCAATGCAAATCACCTTTAATGTAACTAGTTTCTCCCCACTGACTTGTGTGTACTTATCTTGTGCTATCCATCCATGCTACATTCACAGGTGATTCGAGCAGGAGTTCTTCTCCTCCCGAGAGGCTCTCAAGGCAAGTCACTCGAAAGGCTAAGGGCAAAGGTCTTGCATCCTCAAGCTTGTCCCTGTCCAAGAAAGCAGCTGCCCCCTCTCGCCAGCCCGTGGCCAAGAAGAGAAAGAATGCTCCACCCCCTACCCAACGTCAATCGTACACTCAAATGAGTGCGGTTGATTATGCTCTGTTTCGCCAAGGGGATTGGTACCTCAAGCCAAGGGATGAAGACCTGACCGATCGCAGTTTCTGGTGCAAGGAACAAGAGGACGTTCTCAAGGATGTCTATTACTCTCTGACCAAGCCCATTCGCAAGATGCAGCCATACAACCTTAATGCTCTTCAGAAGAAGCCTTCCTTTGCTGAAGCCATCCATATTATCAAGTGCATGGGTTTGGAGAGGCTTGTGATCACCCGCTGCGACTACAACTCTCAGCTTATCATGCAGTTCTATGCCACTCTCGTGATGAACGGTGACTCAAAGAAGACTATCAAGTGGATGACTGGAGAAACTTATTGTGAGTCTGACTGGTATGAGTTTGCTAAAGTGTTGGGCTACCGGTTTGATGGCGCCAATCCTCAAGGCTACCGCATGCATCATTCATACAAGCTCAACAAGAGGGACACTGCACATCTCTATGGCGAGGGTGGAGTTCCCGGACTCGCAAGGAACTTGCTCCCCCTCTATGATGTCCTCGTGCGCATTCTCCGGGAGAATCTTGCTCCAAGTGGTGGCAACTTCGACAATGTGGTATCTCCTCTTTGCAACCTTCTTCTTCATGCCCACAACATAGCTATGAGCACCGATGCGAATGCGGATTGGAGTGTGGATGTGATGGACTACATTCACCATGAGATGTATGAGGCAATGATCACCACGGGCACCATTCCCTATGCTCCTTACATAATGAAGCTCATCAAGTCCAAGTTCCCGGAGCATACCTTTAGTGATGATGAGTTGGAGACCCATGACTTCAAGAAGCTATGTGAGAAGAGGTCTGTCCCTGCACCCCCCACGGTGCCCACTTCTCGCTCCACTAGGAGTGAGTCTTTCATGGGTGATGCTCGCCGGGCTGCTGCTGGTCCTGCCACCTCTGGACATGTCAAGAAGCTGAATTGGTTCCAGCGCAACATTCTTTGCATGAACATTGACATTCGCAAGGAACAATACACAACTTACAAGGACCGCCGTCAATCTGCCCACAACCAAGAGCTGATTCTGCACCATGTTTCTGGCTCTCCTGCTCCTGCTGATCTCACACCTCCACTATCCTATGCCTAGTGGAACCAGGGTTCTATGGCTCCGTGGTCTCAGTTTGAGAGTGATCTTGGTGGCAGCTCTTACTCTACTGGACAGGTTTATGAGGATGTCTCGTCGGATGAAGATGTTGATGACGAGGACGAGGACGACGCGACCCCTTGAGTGGTACTCTTCATGGGACGTAGCATCGCTCTTCTTCCTTTTTGGCGTTTCGATGCCAAAGGGGGAGAAGTTGATCTATTAGGAACTTCGGGGATTTGCATGGGTTTGGGCACAAGCATGTGCGTTTATCATTTATTTGCGCTTGTGCTCATTTATCTTATTTGTGTTTGTTGAACTATTTTCATTTGCTATTCGTGTGAACTTCGTGTGTATTGAGACTTTCCCCATGCTATCTATGGTAATTATGCTTGAGACTACAAGGTTATTGTGTTGGTATTCTCGTCATATTGTTTATGCACAAGGTATGAAATTCTACCAAGTCTCAAGTTTACCTTGGCTTTATTGTCTCTATATACTTGTATATCATGTGGTCTCCATTGCAAAAATGCTCTTATCTATTGTGCTATCCGTGTGTATTCATATATTCTAGTATGCACATGTTTAGGGGGAGCCATTTTATCTAGAACATGATATAGCATTGAGTGTCATTGCAAATCTTGGTATTGTCATCTAACACCAAAAGGGGGAGATTGAAAGAACATTTCTTAATCCCTAGTGTTTTGTGTGTTAGTTAACAATACTAATGATGTACTAATCCTAGTGCTAAGTATTTCAGAAAGTGTATGATGAAATATCATATGCATCAAACCCAAAAATGCAAGGAAGAAGCTGTTCTGGAATTATTCCAGGAACCGGAATATTGGAGCCGGAAATTTCCAAGGCCGGAATTTCCGGGTCCCCAGCGCAGCACAAGAAATCGGCTAAGTCAAGATTGAATAACGTCTCTGCATCGAGCCGGAAATTGTGCCCGGAAATTCCCATTCACCGGAATTTCCGGGTGCAACCAGAAGAGCCCAGAAAATCGGCTAAGTCTGGGTTGAAGAACGCTTCTGCCTCCAGCCGGAAATTGTGCCCGGAAATTCCAATTCACCGGAATTTCCGTGTGCACACAGAAGAGCCCAGAAAATCGATCAAGTCTGAGTTGAGGAAGCATTCTGCCCCGAGCCGGAAATTGTTCCCGGAAATTTCCATTCACCGGAATTTCCGGGTGCACCCAGATGAGCCCTCCAGAATCGGCTAAGGAAAGAAATGTTCTCAGTTCTGGCTCTGGCCGGAAATTCTAGCCGGAAATTTCAGTTCACCGGAATTTCCGGGCTGAACCGGAATTTCCGGTTATGACTTCGACCGGAATTTCCGGGTGTTCGAGCTGCCAACGGCCAGATTTTGGGTGAGGGTATAAATACTCCCTCACTCCCTCAAGAACAAGTAGCTCTCTTACTCTCTCTCTCTCCTCAACTTCAAGAAAGCTCAAATCATCAAGATCTCCCAATCCCTCCACCCAAATTCGTTGATACTTGGAGAATTGAAGGAGAAGGCCCCGATCTACTACTTCACCAAAGCGATTTGCATTTCCTCCCCATTCACTTGGGGATTTCGTGGCTAGGGTTTCCTTTAGGAAAACCTAGTTCACCATTGTTGCCTTCTTGGTGTTGCCTTGACCTTTTGTGGTCCTTGACCTGTTGTGGTCATCTTGAGAGCCCCCAATTAAGTTGTGGGTGTGTGCCTCAAGCTTGTTGTAAGGGATTCGATCTCCGCCCCAAAGGGGATCAATAGTGGAAGGTGAACTCGCAACCTTTGTGGTTGAGTTCATCGGAGAAGAAGGTGAGCCTTTGTGGCGTTGTGGTCAACCTGTTGTGGTGACCCACACCTCTCCAACGAGACGTACACCCTTGTGGTGGAACTCGGGATTACATCTTCGTCTCCGCGTGCTTCACTTGGTTCCCCTAATCTTTACTCCCTTACTTGCTTGTTTCGCACTTGTATTTATCTTGTATCTTGTTTAATTGCCTAGCTTGTCATTTAGGTAAATTCACCTTAGTTGCATATCTAGAGAATTTACCTTTGTGTTAAGCTTAAATTGAAAAAGAGTTAAAATTTGTAATAGCACCTATTCACCCCCCCCCCCCCTCTAGGTGCCGGATTCCCGTTCAGTTGGTTCTACACTTGAGGGAGAGGGATGATCTTGCTCATGAGAGGAACTTGCACTCGATATACTTGCTTCATTCGACTTGGATGGGGACTCAATATCTTGTTGAGGATGGAGAACTTGTAGGAGCGGTCCTTGCGATGGATTATCTTGTTGAGGAAAAGGTTGTTCTTCTTGTGAAGTTACTTGTGGACGATCTTGAGATGGTTCATCATTTCCTTCGGGTGAGGTATCAAGAGATTCTTGTGATGGTGAGTGCTCTTCATGTGAAGAGCTTGTTTCGTCTTGATCAACTCCTTGATGTACTTCAATGGGACGAAGAAAGCCTATTCCCATTCTCCTTATTGCATCTTGGGGTTGATCATCACCTACATCACTTATTCCAACTTGCTCCACTTGGGAGCCGTCATTCTCATCGAATTCCACACTACAAGATTCTATGACGATCCTTGAGGATTTGTCATAGATCCTATAGGTGTGGGATTCAATGCCATAACCAACAAATATGCCTTCAAGAGTTTTAGAGTGAAACTTACCCAACCGGGTGCCCTTTACGAGGTAGTAGCATTTGCAACCGAAGACTCGGAAGTAAGATATGTTGGGCTTGTTGCCGGTGAGAACTTCATAAGGTGTCTTCTTGAGGCCTTTGCGGAAAAAGAGGCGATTTGATGAATGACACGCCGTAGCAATAGCCTCCGCCCAAAAGTTGATTGGGGACTTGAACTCGGCCAACATAGATCTTGCCATGTCGATGAGAGTACGATTCTTCCTCTCCGCAACGCCATTTTGTTGCGGAGTGTATGCAGAGGAATATTGATGACGTATGCCTTCGTCACTTAGGAAGTCGTTGAGCGTGTAGTACCTGAAATTTCCTGTAGGATTTCCGACTGAATAAATAAGGATCCAGTACTAAAATATATACCTGTTGTAGAACCTGCATAAGACATCACAAACATTAAATCCACCTTTTGTGATGTCACTTGTCATCAAAAAACAGGAAGTGCAAAGAATGCACTTTCAATGGTAAGCTGGACCAGGACCTGTGATTACGGCACAGCGCCAGATCTAGTACGTTCTAGTCTTCTAGACCTGCAAGCTTCCAATGTGGAGGGGCATCGCATGCATTGTGTTCTCCACACGTGCCAGCATCTCATTAGTGGATATTGTTGTATCTTTCATTCTCGCTACTAGAGCCCAACAGAGGTTGAATCATTGTGTCGTGTGCTTATCTACTGAACTTCTGAACTGCAGAACAACAGCTGCAAATTCGACTGCAACACGCGTGAAATCTCCTCCTCATTGGCTGCAAGGTATCTATTAGACTGCAAATTAAATTTTTGCAAATGCACTCTGTACAAGATTTAGTTCTCCTGGATTTTTGATCTGTCAGGTTGAGCATGTCCTAATTATTCATTTTGTTAATATAATGCCAGAACAATCCGACATGCTCGGTAGTAGGGATTTGGGTTTAGCCATGCTCAGAGATTTTATGCTTCCAATATGAAAAGTATTTGTTGATATTATGCTTCTTACTTTTATACCACCGAGCATCTCAGCTAGCATAAGCGTTGCTTCAAATATTTGTCGATTCTGAGCGTACCCTATGTGCTTCCAATACTTGTGCTCCTTAGCCACCTACAGTTAGCTTCCTGGAAACACATGGAATGTTTCTTCAGTGTATATGTTGGGGGAATCATAACCCGGTAGGCCCATGAGCAGGGTTACACTTGGGCCGGAGAGCTCATTTCATAACCCGACCAGAATAATGACACGTCACCAGGGAGGACCCCTCATCAGGCGAGACCTGTCATCAGGCGAGACCCGTCATCAGGGAAGACCCGTCATCAGGGAAGACCCGTCATCAGGCGAGACCCGTCATCAGGGAAGACCCGTCATCGGGAAGACCCGTCATCAGGCGAGACCCGTCATCAGGCGAGACCCGTCATCAGGGAAGACCCGTCATTGTCATGCGGGCTCTCAGGAAGAGTCCGCGCTCGGCGAGGTTTCAGGAAGACCCAGAGAAGGAAGGCTTTAGAAGACTCGGAGGCAATATTCATCACGGAGTCCAAGACTTGGAGGATACGAAAGACAAGATGAGTTAGAGTAGAACTCCAAGTAGTCTTACCATGTAAACCAGGAGACCTGGCGCCCATATAAGCCGGCTCCTAGGTCATAGAAAGATAAGTTAGAAGAGGGCCACGAGATATACAAAATAGAGAGAGCTCCCAGAGAGAGAGCTCCCACGCCGGAGTCATCTAAACCCGGCGATCGCCATTTGCGCACCATGTAACATATTATCATATCAGTGATTTATAGCAAGACGTAGGGATCCTCCACCGAGGGGACCCGAACTTGGGTAAAAAACATCTTCTCCCTCGTAGAGCTAGACAATCTCCTGAACACCAGAGCCGCCTTGCCCCTCATCTCAAGTTTCCACCCGGAAACATCTGCCGTGACAATCCCACGACAGTTGGCGCCCACCGTGGGGCCTGCGTCCAAGTGTGTCCTCGTTAAGGGAGAAGCTCAGCAAGGGACGGACAAAGCAACAAGCAGCAAGATCAATTATGACTTCGTTTTTTGGGAGTCGGCCATGCAGATCCGGTGACGGAAGAAGAAGAAGAGACAATTATCTGTTGTAAGAGCTCGCCATAGAAGAGCCAGTCTTGAAGAGTTGGATATCCGGCAAAGGGGAGTGCCGCTGATCAAAATCTGCCAAATTAAGACTCGTCACGTTGTCATCATCAAAATCACATTGATCAAGACCGGCCGCCGGGTTCTGAATCGGTGGCGAGTTTGCATACGGTGATCGGATCCTTTTTCAACAGCCGGCGGATTGAAAGTTACCATCAGATGCCTATGGACAGCAGCTCAAGTCACACGAACATGCATGCAGCGCAGATCACGAGTAAAATATCAATGGAGAAGAGCCGTGTCCGACCCAAAAAGGAACTATTTCAGATAAAGCTATATATGCTGGGTGTACGTATTTGCAACAGAGCAGGTTAATCAAAGGGCAGAACTTTTGAGTTCCCAGCTAGCTTGGCTCCCTAGTTATATTGAGCAAAGAAAAAGAAAAGGAACAAATAGAAGCTGCCGAGCTGGATGCTAGTTTGATCGTAAGCTATAAGTACGTCTCCGCGAGGAAGGATCTATCAGCCAGTCTACATGTGATAGTCATCAGCGGCCGGCTCATCGATCCAGTCGATTGTTCTTCAAGTCACAAGTAAAGCCGGCAGGAAAATTGCTACAGATAGAAGTCGGACGTTGCCGTTTCCACGGATCAAACTAAATCAATCGGATTAGTATTCATGTTCTGCGGGCTGACTCGCCGGGGGTTCGATGGGTGTACCAGCCAAAGCTGTACCGGTACATGAGCCGGAAGTGGCCAAGGATATCAAAAGCCCGATTTACTACTTGCTCTAACACATGCATCATTAGAACAAGTACCGAGAAGAGAAGATTTAGCAGCTAATTTGCTACTCTGGGACAGACGTCATGTTTGTGAGCCGACGGAAAAAGAGTGCAAACCAAGAGAATAGCACTCACGTGGAGCATTATGTGTACAGTTCGGTATCCAAGGCCATCCAACAAAAATTAGATCGATCTATTAGTCTATTACTTGGAGTTGTATGGGGATCGAAAGCAATCAAGGAAAAGAAAAAGAAGAAAAGAAGTCCAATCCGAGTGCTACTAGCACTCACGACATACCCACGTACTAGCATGTCAGGTAAAAGGTTGCCAGAGAAGAATAAGAGCGACACGCCGGCGTGCTACTAGCTGATTCATTGGTAATTAAAGAAAGAGATCAGCCGGCCTAGGTAGTTCCTGACCGGCTCAGTAACAACGAGACAACGAGGATAGAAGAGATAGCAGAATCCAAGTGCCGCACGATTTCCAGCATGGCATGAGCGAGCAAGTCAGCCAGAAGAAGAAAAAGAAATAAGAAAGTATGTGGACAGTTCGACCCGGCCACTACCACCCGGCATCAGACGACCTCGCAAGGGTTGATGACCCGGTGATGTGTACCAGCTACAGATAATTATCGGAATCCGGGCCACGAGCCGGCTCCCGCGGCAACGCGGTCATCTTCAATATCTCTACGGCGTCCAGGACGGTCCGCACATCTACACAACATCATCAACGCCAAGAGTGCTACGCAATTTCGGTTAGCGATGCCAGGAGCGATTTGCAACAAAAATAGCTTAGCCCAAGAGTGCTACGCAACTTCGGTTAGCGATGCACAGGAGTGCTTTGCAATGAAAAACAGTGTTGCCCAAGAGTGCTACGCAACTTCAGTTAGCGATGCCCAGGAGTGCTTCACAGCCAAATATTAGCTTCGCCCAAGAGTGCTACGCAACTTCGGTTAGCGATGCCCGAGAGTGCTTCGCAATATGGCAAATTTGAGATCTTGGGGGCTGATCGCTTGAATAGCGCAGTTACAAACTCAAGACCCGGCAAAAAAGCCACATTGGTCATGGGGCTGATTACTTAAAAGAAAGGTACAGCTACAATCTCATGACCCGGCAAGTATCAGAGCCACCGTATTCTTGGTTTCCTAGCTTAAGCTCGATGTGACTCGCGCTTATATGGCCTGATTGCTCACCTGTAAATTCAATCAGCCTGATGCCCATTGGGACTTGTCTGACCCTGTTTTTATCAGAGAAGAGGCGACAGGAAAAATCCATGCGAAAGCCGGCTTATAGTTCAAGGAAACCAAAAGGGTCATCTAAACCAAAGCATTTGCAGAACGACAGATAACGTTCACTAAAAAAGCAAATTCTCAGGGTGTTTGTACACCATCAGAGTATGAAACTTAGAGAGCTCCAAGTAGCTGCAGGCAGCAGACTCGGCGCTTGGGGGCTACTCATCAGAAAAATCGGTTATGCTCAAATTGCTATAAGTCCCAAGATGCTGTAGGCTCAAGACCGGCACTTGGGGGCTACCCAGTTTGAAGCTATCAGTTCTCAAGGAAGACCCGGAGCGCAGCAAGCTGCAGATCCGGCTCTTGGGGGCTACTCAGTTTGAAGCTCAAAAGTTGTTAAAGTAAGAAATTTAAAGTCCCAGGTCGCTGCGAGCAACAACCCGGCACTTGGGGGCAAGAGTCAGGAAGTAATATTCCCCGAGGTGAAGAATCAAAATCAAATTCGGGTCTCAAAAGTAAGCCGGAGTTTTTGCGCGAAGGTCTTCCTCAAACCCGGATCATAAATATCTGGAACATCCTTCAGCATAGCCTCCGTATGAGCAGGCTTAATCAGGGTCAGATGAAACCCGGTTGAAAAAAAAAACATGGTTATATGAGGCGGAACGCCAAGAAGAGTCGGCCCAATTATTTAATAGTGTAACCCGGATTTTTAGTTCACAAGTATTTATCTTATTTCAGGAGATTAACCCGGATTTGAGCTGGCGGCTTCAATGAAACATCATGATCAAGATCAAGGTCACAAAGAAGAGCAAACCAAGCTCATATCCAAATTAATCTTGGGGGCTACTGTTGGGGGAATCATAACCCGGTAGGCCCATGAGCAGGGTTACACTTGGGCCGGAGAGCTCATTTCATAACCCGACCAGAATAATGACACGTCACCAGGGAGGACCCCTCATCAGGCGAGACCTGTCATCAGGCGAGACCCGTCATCAGGGAAGACCCGTCATCAGGGAAGACCCGTCATCAGGCGAGACCCGTCATCAGGGAAGACCCGTCATCGGGAAGACCCGTCATCAGGCGAGACCCGTCATCAGGCGAGACCCGTCATCAGGGAAGACCCGTCATTGTCATGCGGGCTCTCAGGAAGAGTCCGCGCTCGGCGAGGTTTCAGGAAGACCCAGAGAAGGAAGGCTTTAGAAGACTCGGAGGCAATATTCATCACGGAGTCCAAGACTTGGAGGATACGAAAGACAAGATGAGTTAGAGTAGAACTCCAAGTAGTCTTACCATGTAAACCAGGAGACCTGGCGCCCATATAAGCCGGCTCCTAGGTCATAGAAAGATAAGTTAGAAGAGGGCCACGAGATATACAAAATAGAGAGAGCTCCCAGAGAGAGAGCTCCCACGCCGGAGTCATCTAAACCCGGCGATCGCCATTTGCGCACCATGTAACATATTATCATATCAGTGATTTATAGCAAGACGTAGGGATCCTCCACCGAGGGGACCCGAACTTGGGTAAAAAACATCTTCTCCCTCGTAGAGCTAGACAATCTCCTGAACACCAGAGCCGCCTTGCCCCTCATCTCAAGTTTCCACCCGGAAACATCTGCCGTGACAATCCCACGACAGTATACATCTTGCTTATTTTTACCACGTACAGTTAGTGATCCGGAAACACATGGATTGTTTATTTAGTGTATATATCTTGCTTATTTTCCCCAGATTATTTTTGCTAGTACTACATGCCATACTACATGTTTGCTCTTTCTGTCACACATATTGATTCCTATTTTTTGTGTATGCAGCTACCATGAAGCCGGCGGATGATGTTCACAAAAAAAAACGGCGGATGAGTGTTTGTTGAAGAGCCGTTTTGCTGCAGCTCGGCTGAATGATGTAGTTATAGGTATGGTGAAAGAACGCAGAGATCACATTCGCCTACAAGGGTGCGGTAATCTTCTGGATGTTGGTTATTTCTCAGCGCCGGAGGGACTGCTTGAATGGATTGTAGACAGGATCGACCCCGAGCTTGGTGAATTCGGGAACCCCCGTAACAATACTTCTATATTGTTCACAAAAGATATGATTGTTAAAGTTCTTGGCCTTCCTCCTGGTAATAGGCCGGTTGTGCTCACCGGCAAGTTCGAAGAATCAATACATCGTGAATTCTACAAAATTGACTTCGATCATGGACGAAGGGCACCAATACACCATGCAACCGATATGCTTGAAAAAGGAAAACTAGATGAAGAAACATACTTCAGGACATTTTTTGAAGTAGCATTGGGAACTTATTTATGCCCTGGAACTGGAAATATGTTACCGTTGCAATATCTTGGCAGCCTAGAGGATTTAAAGCAGGTCAAAAACTATGATTGGGGTACAAACATCCTGTAGCATATAATGTCGGAGGTTGATGCATTCCAAAAGAGGAAGGCAAATAACGCATAAAAAATGTTAGAAAATCGATATGGGTGGGCAGTTGCTTACCTGTTCTCGCGGTATGCCCCTAATTTTTTTTGCATCCCATTGATTTAAATACCTTTCGATTATACGTGAACTAACAGTCATATATAAACTACGTTCTTATGCAGATTATATACATGGATCATCTTGATTTCCCAGAGTCATGCTTGTCTACACATCACATTAATTACTCGCTACCTAGAGCATCACATGTTTCTGATGCGGATTTTAATTTTGTTATGAAGCACGACAAAATGAAGCTGACTCTCAATTCTCATTCATATGGCGCACGCCCTGTACGTGATGCATCATCCACATGTACATATCCAATCTTCTTTATGTTTGTTTTAATGACTACTCTCTATTTTTATAGTTCCGTCCTTTCCACATGACCCCATACGGTAAAGAGCATGTACCATTCGGGCTCCATCCTGAGCAAGCACCATTGCCACTCGAACCACTCACTTGCCCACCATCTAACATTCGTGTGCCCGACGTATGTCGATTTTCTCACTCATCACTCTAATATATTAACTGTTTGCTGCTTCTTTGACTCATGTATTTGCTTACTATGATTTAGCATGCTTCGAATTGATTTCAGCATTGATGCATAGCAAAACCGGTCGCACGATTACGCCGATTATTATTTTAACCATTACTCTGTAATGTTAAAAATTAGATTCTGCTTTTTCTATATGTTTATAATAAAAGTTGTGCATGCTTCCAATCAGGTCACCCCACAGCACCTCCAACCAATTGACAACCAGAAGATAGAGGTTAATGTACAAGCTTCCAAGCAGCCTACACAACGGCAGATCCGTCTAAATCCAAACCAGACAACCGAGGCTCCTGTAAATGTAAGCTACCTTGTTTCATTGAACAAACATTACATCATTTCTTATCGGAGGTCGATACTTTTATCATTTACTATAGATGATGCATAAATAACTACTCAATTGTAAAAACCTCATATATTTTTATCAATTTCATTGCGCAGGAAGTCCCGGATTACTTGGTCCCAATTTTTCAGAGACATTCCCAATTGTGGGCTGCTGATATTGAACATACCATAGCAATTTTGACGGAAAAACATGCCGCTCGCATGTCTGCGTTCGCTCGGGATGTCATCACATCTACGAAGGAACACACCAAACCTGTCCCGTCCTTTGCGACACCTCCTAGGTCTGCGGATGTTTCAAACCTTCACCAACCTGAAGGTAGTGCTTCTAAAGCAACTCCTGAAACACGGTTCTGGAAGGAAGTTGTCCTTATTGCTGAGGAGGTGGAGATGGAGGTGGAACGGAGCAAAGAGAAATCTAGCAGCGAAAAGATGATGCCCGATACAGACCAAGATCCTGTTCCAGCACAAACTACCGATGATCAAGGTACAAATCGCCAGACATATTATGAGATTGAACCACCTTCTTTCAGTCTCTTTGCACCAGGCGAGGGATTCTCTCAACCACCGCCTCCAGCTAACAACGTAGAACACGGAAATGATGACACCACTGTTGTACGAATCAACAGTTCAGGTATCTATCATGTTTACTCAACACACGATATACTTTATGTATGCTTCTAAACTATTACCCGCAATCTCCGCTCAGGATTCAATTCACCCTCAGGCTCTCATGAAACAGTGAAAGAACACTCACACATGTCTGGCTCACTTGGACGCGTGCCATCAACATGTCAAGGAAAAAACGCATCTGCTGCATCCAGAAGAACAACTATAACAGGTTACTATCTTTTATTTAAAAACTGTGACTTTTTTTCTTCATCACACAATTTAACCCAACTACTTTTCCAACCAGTACCCGCTGCACCATCACCTGTGCAAGATCAAGTAGCCTCACATGAATTAGATCATTCAGCAGCCCCACTAGCACATGGCCGTGGAGAATCGGTGGAAATTGACATAGCATGTACTCGCCAACAAGTAGCATCCACTACACCCACTACAGGTATGCTTCTTGTGCCTGGTACTGGTACTCTAAGCTTATGCTCTCATATTTTTTTGAATACATCTTGTTACGATTACCCATATTAAATGCTTCCCCATAATGATGCTTCTTGCACATTTTCTTACAGCTTCCGCAAAACAAGCATCTGATACAGCCCCCACCGTGCACAAAATAATTTCAGGTGCATCATGGGTTGCGACTACTCTCATCATCAACTCTACTTTCTACCAAATATTTGGATACAAATAAAATTCACCGACATGGGGATATAAACTTCATGTTCTACTAGCTTTTTCAATTTTGGATATGCTTCGGAAATAACATAAATATGCTTCTAACATAACAAGATTAGCTTCTCTTAAAAACCAATACTTCAATTTATTTACTACATGTACTATGCTTCCTTTTTGTCTTACATACTTGGTTTAATTTCATGCTGATCATGCTTCGTATACTAAGATTTCTCTTTTCATTATCACCTAGCATCTACCCAAGCATAAAACCAAGCATAATAATGCCCCACAAATAATATTAACATTGGCTGTACTTTTTTTTTTTGAAATATCACATTTGGGCAACTTGCTTCTTTCCTTTTACAAAGTTACTTCCCTTGCGAAATATCTCTAGTTTTCTACGCCTGCTGCATCATGCTCCCTTTTCATTTTGGCTACTGATGCACACGGTGGTGTTGTTGGGAAACCCCAAGAGGAAGGTATGAAGTAGTGCAGCAGCAAATTTCACTCAGTTATGAAACCAAGTTTATCGAACCAGTAGGAGATGAAGATTCTTCTGAAAGTGTCAACGGCGCTAGAAAGGAGCTTGGCGTGTAGCTGACGTGAAACCTGCACATAAGATACTTTGCCCCAACTTAACAGTGAGATTGTTAATCTCACTGGCTTGCTGTAACAAAGGATTAAACGTATGGTGTGGAAAATGATGTTTGTTTGTAGAGAATGAAAGTAACAGGATTGCAGTAGGTTGTATTATCAGTTTAAAGAAAAGGACCGGGGTCCACAGTTCACTAGTGGTGTCTCTCCATAAATAATAATAGCATACATGCGGGTAAACAAATTACAACTGGGCAATTGACAAAATAAAGAACTGCATAACAATGCATATACAAGTCATGATGTGTAGTGTGAGATTCATTTGGGCATTACAACATGATACATAGACCGTCATCCAACTGCATCTATGACTAATAATCCACCTTCAGGATAGCATCCGCAACACCATTCAGTATTAAGTTGCAAACAACATATTATTGCATTAAGTAAAGTGTGTAATGTAAGTAGCACAAATATCCTTAGATAAAGAACTACTATTTTATCCCTATTAGCAACAGTACATCTACAATCTTAGTGGTTGCTATCACTCCCACAGATTAAATAGAGACATGAACCCACTATCGAGCATAAATACCCCCTCTTGGAGTCACAAGCATCTACTTGGCCAGAGCATCTACTAGTAACGGAGAGCATGCAAGATCATAAATAACGCACTCACAAGATATATTATGAAGCAAATGACATAGTACTCAATTATTCATCGGATCCCAGCAAACACAACATGTAGCATTACATAAAGATGATCTTGATCATGATAGGCAGCTCACAAGATCTAAACCCTAGTTTTAAAAACCGGACCGGTCATCGAACCGGTCAGCCTCTTGGTTCACGGTTCTCTGGTTCAACCGGCGGTTCAATTGGTTTAATTGCTGAACCGGTTGTTAAGGAAAATAATTAGTTTAGTAGTCAAATGCGGGGTCAAGTAGAGACGCTTCCACTATTTGTCCCAAACAAGTTGTGGTGGAGGTGGCTAGCATAAGCTGCGTAGCGAAGTAGCAGCACATAGGTTCGAGTCCCCGCGAGTGCAAGTATTTTTACGCCCGCGCGCCTTTGTTGGTTCTTTGACCGGCTCAACCTACCCGGTTTTTCAGCGATTTGGACTAAAACCGGCGGTTCGACCGGAATTTCTCCGGTTCACTTCCTTGTCCGGTCCAGTGCGCTTAATAGACCGGCTGGGCCTCTGGTTCCGGTTAAATCCGGTCGAACCGCCGGTCCGGTCCGGTTTTTTCAACTAGGATCTAAACATGATGGCACAATAGGAGAAGACAACCATCTAGCTACTGATATGGATCCGTAGTCCAAGGATGAACTACTCACGCATCAGTCCGGAGGCGGTCATGGTGATGTAGAGCCCTCCGGTGATGATTCCCTTCTCCGGCAGGGTGCCGGGAAGAGCTTCTGAACCCCCCCCCCCCCTCGAACTAGGGTTGACGGCGGCGGCGGCTCTGGAACGTATCGTGGAAAAGTGTTCGGGTGTTAGGTCTTATTTCGTCGGGGGGTATTTGTAGGCGAAAGTGCGAAGGCGGTGGAGCCCCGAGGGGCCCACACCACGTGGTGGCGCGGCCAGAAGGGGGGTCGCGCCTCCACCAGGTGAGGCCGCCTCGTGGCTCTCCTCCGTATCCTCTTCGGTGTTCTGGAAACTCCCGAGAAAAATAGTGACTTTGGCTTTTGATTCGTCCAATTCCGAGAATATTTTCTTAACAGTTTTTCTGAAACCAAAAACAGCAGAAAACAGGGAACTGACACTGTGGCATCTTGTTAATAGGTTAGTCCCAGAAAATGCACAAAAACCATATAAAGTGTATATAAAACATGTAGCAATTGATATAATATAAGCATGTAACATAAGAAATTATAGATACGTTTGAGACGTATCAGCTACTACTATGCTTGGTTCATGCTTTGACGTACTCTAGAAGAAGCGGCACACGCTAAGGATACTGAAAACAATTTGGACAACATCGGCACACAAACTCAAGAAAAGAAGAATTGGAAGAAGAGAGCTTTTCTAGGGTTGAATGAAGCAAATGCCAAAAAGAAGGTCAAGACCAGCGATGAATCGAAGGAAACATACAACAAGTTCATTCTCAAACAATGCGTCAAACCACCCAAAAAAAGGAGACAATAAGATACGGTGAGTTATACTAGTCTCCATATTTTAATGTTTTCCGTACTGTACCAATTTTTTTGATTTCTCGTTACTATAACCACACTTTTCCTTAATCGACACTAATTCACTATGCTTCTCATCAACGACATTGTGTGCATCTACAGGCCTCATTTCGTGGATTACGGAAGCTATCATATGTCATACGAACAATTCCGTGAAGCGCTTCGTCCTCGTAGTCATATAGATACACACGTCATGGAACTGTTCATCCGACAATTCAACAACACGAAAGACGATGTGACATCAAGCTTACATACATGCACCAAGTTTGCCTTCTCACAGTCATTGACCGTAGGACGCACTTCCTTTTTTCCATACGGTATCAATCTTATAACATGCATCACACAGTTGCTAATTTTACGTTGATATTCTTGTAGAATAAACTAATGAAAGATGAGGACAAATTTGAACCTAAGAGTTGCCTCTGCGAATTCAATCAACTCTACAAAGACCACAAAATCAAATCAAAGGATCTGGTTAGTAGCGTTTACATAGGTGCTTCCTAAACGACTTGCTTCCCACATTATACTTATTAATCATGCTTCCTTTTTTCTGTATTTTTCCAGCTATTTTTTGCGATTGCAGACACAGAACATTGGATTCTCTGCTGCATCAATCTTATTCACGAAAAGCTCAACATACTAGACTCAATGAGAAGTGTGCACAAGACAGAGGTTTATAAAGCAAAAACTCTGGCAAGTACCTACTGACTTTACTGTTTTCAGCACCAGTTCAACATTATTTCTAATCTACCATGCATCTTACAGGTTAGTAATTTTAGCAACGTCGCTAACATGGCGAAAGCTTTCCCGAATATTAATATCATGCAGTTTGAAAGTATCAACCCTCCAGAATGTCGCCAACAGAAAACTCTGTAAGTCTCATTCTTTACAATGCCATGATCGGTTGCCCCCATGATTTTGCTTCTTAGTTTACACTCATTGTGTTGCAGCTTTGATTGCGGAGTTTTCACAATGCTCCACATGATACACTGGGAAGGCAAGATCCTGAGTCCATTTAGCATGGTACGTCTACACCCCAATGTCTTATACTCACATAACTACGCCCTGATAATGCATATCAAGTTTCAATGCTTCTACCCATTCTTACCTACCATTTTTTCCCCTATGAAACTATGTTGCTTGCAGAAGATGACTGAACACCGCATGGACATTACCCACATGATAATCAATTCTCCACTGAACGAGGCTGATCCAACCTGGGTTCTCAGCCGCAAATAAAGAGGCGTCGGCTACTATGCAAGAAAAGAAGAAATGTGTGTCTACTATCTAGTTTAGCTTTTGGTGCTATTCCATCATGTTTATACACAACATCTATTTGTACTAGAATCTGTGTTTGACAACTTGTTTTGAGTGACAACTACTGAGATATATATTTTTATATGAAAATATGCACCTTCCATTTTCCATTGTGATAATGTCTTCAATAAATATTCATGCTTCCTTCATCACTGAAACTTGCTTCGAAATTCGAAGCAAAATCATTACATTACCGAAGCTCCATTTGTTCTCTGTGTACCACTCCCATGCATGACAACTATATGATATTCTGTCATCTGCAAAAATAATGCCGCTATATAACATAGCTTACATAATATATGTTCTAGAAGCTATCAGCATTGGACGAAAGTTTAGTGTGGTACACTTTGCAAAAAAAGGAGCTTTAGTAATGTGTCGTAAAATAGGTTCATTTTCATCAAAGGCTGAAGCTTCCTTGAGAGCAAAATACATGCTGCACCCACATGACCGTATCGCATTATCACAATGATTCAGTACTAAATCCAACAAACAGGGCATCCATTCATTCTGAAGCAGGAACATCGACACAAAATTGGAAGCATTTCACATGTCCATCCCACCAATTTTCCAGCACTGGAATTAACAATGTACACATAAAACAAGTACACAACGTTTGAAATAAAGGAAATTGTTTACAAGTTCACAAAGTCAACTCCGTCTCGCGCCTCACCTTTTCCTCTTGTTCAGCTTGCATCTGATCTTCAAGCTCCAGCTGTGGGCAATGTCTCCGAATGTGTGTGGGTTTACGACAATATGAGCATGCGTACTTACTCTTCTTTTGAGACTGTTGCTTAGCTGCTTTCTTCTTGGCATTGTCTTTCAGATGCTCCACCAACGGCTTCTTTCATTTTTCTTTATCCTTCGGCCTACCCTTCTTTGCTGATTTTGGTGGATTCATCAAATTGTTGTTGATCTCCACCACCTCCTCGGGTGCTTCAGCCTCCCGTGCACCGCCAGACAATCTTGCTTCTCAACCATTATTTCCAACTTGTCCACCCAACCATCCACAAGCTTGTACGTCTCAGGCCCAAAACATGTGCGAGATGCTAGGCCCCCCATTTTGCGGCAGAGTGCATTATACCGCAATGTATTTGATTCCGGTACACAATTGCAATGTAAATCCATAATCCTGCTTCCTACTTGATGGATGGTTGCAGCCTCTGACCAACGATGAATTAAATAATTAGTTGGTATTTCTTGCACAATCGTGTGTACCATAACCTTCAGAATGTGATGACATAATACCCCATTAACATGGAAGCGGTTGCAGGTGCACTGGTAGGAAGGCCCCATTGGATCAACCAAAACTGTACGAATCTTCGTAGCTGCTGGATCATTACGACGAAGCACATACTGATTCAAATTCCCTTCACACTGATTAATAATCAAAGCTGACGTCAACTCCATCATTTCCTTGAATTTCCCAAACACGGCCCTAGTGTAAAACTTCGATGCTTGCTCCTCAATCTTGTATCTATCAAAAATGATATTCAATCAGCAGATAATTACTATTTTTCCAGAAGCAGAAGAAACACAATTTTGAAAGTTATACATGACCAACAAATTAAACGTAAGGAACCTAAAACTATTTTTTTGCATGTCCTGTAAGCATACAACCATCAGCTTTAAATCCTATAATCAAAACTTTATAAAAGAAGCAAGAATACATAGATGAATATAATCAGCTATTTGAACATATCTTACCTAGACCACACTGGAGCTGTTGTACCCTCATCAATGTAACCAGCATTGTCCTCCCTATCCAGCCTTGTTTCCTGGATGTACTCGTACTGCTTGACAAACTGCCACACCGAATCCTGAGGGTGCACAAGCTTCTTGAAAAAAGAGTTCAAGCCTTCAGATCTACCAGTTGTTCCAGTGAATGGGGAGAAGTTCTTCTTGAAGTACGCGGGTGCCCATGTACGCCTACAACCCCACATTCTAATTAGGTGCTCATTTTCCATCAACTCATGCTTCAACATCATTTGTTGCCATAACACCTCAAAATCTTCAATTGTGTCAGATCCATATATACTATAGAAGAATTCATTCTCAAAATCTTTGCGGGTTATGAACAACCTTCCTAGCTTTTCCCGAGCAATCCGAAGAACGTGCCACAAGCAACACCTGTGCACTACATCAGGAAACACCTCACGTATAGCTGTTTCCATTGCACTGTCCTGATCGGTCATTATTCATGTAGGATGTTCATTGTTCATAGCTTCCATCCAGGCTTGAAACAGCCACTTGAATGTGGCAATTGTTTCGTCTGGAAGCAAAGCACAACCAAAGCATTATGGTTTACAAGTGGTTGTTTATCCCTACAATTGGCGCAAATGGCATATCATAGCGGTTCGTACAGAAGGTGGTGTCGAAAAATACACAATCCTTAAACTTTTTCTACATCTCTTGTGTTCTGCCGTCAACCCAAAAAATAGCTCTCACCGCATCATTCTCATCTTTAATCAGCTTGTAGAAGAACTGTGGACTCTCAGCCTGAAGCTTCTCAAAGTACTCAACGGTTTTTGACATATCCTTCTCCGAAACCCCCTTTCGGAGCATGGTTCGAATGTTGGCCACATCTTTACTTGTGTATGTCAGGTTTCCAACACGTCCATGCAAATCTCCAAGCATTGCCATAATGAGAGAGGTCGGTATGTTGCGATTATCCAACGTCTTCAAAAACTGGTAGTCCTCATACGGGACTCTCCAATGTGATCTGTAAAACCTAGTCCTCCCTTCTGTGCTGATCATTGGATGTGTGTGTTCCTCATGGAATACTGTAACTTCCCATTTACCACTCCGCAGTCCTACAGCCATCCTAGCCTTGCATTCATGTCTGTTAACCTTGTTTCTACTCCTCTTTGAAGCATTCTTCTTTCCACTACAGTCTAGCTCCTTATTACATGCTTCAACTACACAGTCCATTGCATCAAGTAACTCTGGATCTTCAATTCGTTTCCACCATTTACCTTGTCCTTCCTTGCATGCGCACACTCAAACTCTCTCCTGATTAGATGATCACAACCTTTCTTTTGTGTCTTCTTCGAGCATGCAATTCTAGTTCCAAATCCTAGCTTCTTCGCGTAGTCATTATAAAACTCTTGTGCTTCTACAACCGTGTTGAATACCATACCAACATAAGGTGCTAACGGTGCAGAGCATGACCCTTCATCCGCTGTGGGAGTTGATGAGCCTCCTTCAACGTCCTCCATCTCACCTCATGTACAAAAAGGGACAATTCTTATGATAAAAAATCTATAGGAATCAACATTAGGTTCATATATTACACTTTTTACAAAGATAAGACACGGAAATAATGTAGACAAATAATGTCGTGCTACGCAATGTTTTTATTTCGTGACCTGTACTCTATCCATATAGACTGAACCACAAACACATGCTTCAAGCAAACACAGGACACACATGCTTCCACCGAACCTAATTTTTGCTACGAAACTCATTGATACATGCTTCGAACACCCAGTTATAGAGCTGTCAAACACTAACAGAATACCCTCGCCAATACAACATCGTCTTCCTCCAAGACGATGTCCCATTGTGTAGATGCATCTGTCCATCAGCTCCTGCTATGCATCCAAAATGCATAGCATAAGATACATATCTAAAATCTGCTGGCACCCAACAAAAAAAAAGCTTCATAGCAAATCAGTATTCCACCATCCATTCCACTATCGTCTTCCTCCTAAGCTCTTATTCCATTCTGAACCATCGCATCACACATGAACCGACACAAGAACTGAGACCTAAGTAAGAAATCGAACCCTGACACAAGCACAAGAAGGCTAAACAAACACCACCAATCTGAAAGTAGATTCAAACATGAAGTACGATTGAGAAGAAAACTGGGATTACCTCATATTCTCCATTGTTGCCTGGGGGCGGATTGTTGAACTGCTGTTGTCCAGCCGAGGATGCATACCCGCCCGGTGCCCAGCCCACCGGCGAAGGATGGAGGATTCGGGAAGCACGCCTGCAGATTGGATCTGCCAGCGGAGGAAACTCAATATCATGGGTAAGGTGCGCCATTTTTCCTGACAACGAAGCACACAGACTCAACCCGACCGGTGATGATGCATGGAGTTCGACAGGGAAATAATGGGCGCGCGGGCTCAGCGACGATGGATAGTAACGCAGACATCCCGGCCGGAGATGACGTTAACGATTGAAATTAACGTCGTTAATTTGGGGGATACGAGCAGGCCTGCTTTCACATCGCACGGCCACCATCAAACGAATCGTGTGGCTGCTAGCTGGTCCGATCGTGTGCAAAAATCAGTAGTCCGATGGCTAGTGGTTCCCCATTGGTTCACCCTTTACATTGCTGGTCAGATGTCCGCTCTTCTTTGACTTCTCGCTCATTAATTGTGTGTGGTTATAGGTTAATACACTGCTTATAATATGTGATCCACTTGCTGTCAAGTCTACATAATTTTGGTACTCTGTATCCATAATGCACTCAAGATAAAAGATGGCCTAATTGAAAAGGTGTGAAAGACACACATATATAGAATAAACTACCGAATGAGAAGTGCGATAAACTACACATACGGGTCACAAGCCACATCATGCACTCAGAAGTCTATGTGCCGCACGTAATTTGAACCAGGACATAAACTCTCGGCTAACCCACTCCAACAGCTGGCGCCAATTTTTATCGGTTTTGCTAGTTCTAAGTCGCCTGAGAACTCACGAGTTCTCAGTCGCGTCCAGCACCGTTCGATCATGCGCCAAGATGCGTGCGTTTTTCTCTTTTTTAACATTTTGTGCTTTTTCCAGTTACATGCGACTTGTAACCGAGATTTTTCTAATTGTAATCGGGTTGCAACTGAATTTTTTCCAGTTGCAAGTTGGTCGTAACTGAATTTTTTGAATTTTTTTTTGAGTTACAAGTGGGTTGTAAGTGGCTCCCAAGTGAGCTTTTTTCAGTTATAAGTGGGTTGCAAGTGCTTAAGTCAGCCGACTGAGAACTCGTGAGTTCTCAGTCGACTGAGCTCTAGCCACGCCCAATTTTTATCTCTTCTTGGTGTAGCCTACATTATAACATTATGGATATCCCATGTCCCATGATCGCAGCAGCCAGTTGATATGTAAGAACAAACCCTCTAATAAACATATAGCACCACCTTTTTTTGTCAAAAACTAAATAATAATGTCATTAGCAGTATATCCCAAAATAAAAGAGGCTATCCCATAAATATATGAGAATTTAGGTTTATTAACTCCAAGTATTTAGGATCAAAAAAATGTGTGACACATTTTGAGGAGGATAAATTAAAAGCAAAATAAACTACACAGTATGTTAGCCTGGCCACTTGAACATAAACAATGTTGTATCACCTGCTCAAACAAAAGATACGACGTGTATCACCCTACCAATTCTGCTTAGCTAGATTATCTTTTGTACAAATGACACCACGACATAGAAGGTAAAGGAAACCCTTACATTATAGTGGCACTTTAAGTTTCTATAACATTGTGGACCAAAAACATACTCTAGCATCAACTAAATCATACTACATACTATTGATTGTGATGGAAGATATTGGCAAACATCACCTCCGGGGACATTCATTTTTTTAATCATGGTCATCTATACCTACACAGCGCATCTTTTGGTGTAGACAGAATTAATACCCCATTTCGCAAGCCTATGCTTCTTCTTATGTGTCACAACTATTTTTTACCTTATTGTACTTTTGATAAATTGTAGACAAAAGAACGGAAAAATTTATTTATTTCCTCTCGTTTAAACCTTTGAAGTATTTTCAGGTTGTGTCGCTTGGTTGAAAATTTGGATTTGCATTTCATCTTTAAGACCTCGGGCCACTTTATCCCAGAATAGATGTGAAATTATTGACCTTTCCATGGCATGGAGATTCTTGAAAATATTTAAAAATTTATAAAAAGGATAAATTATTTTCCTACGACTTATTTGTAGAAGCTAAACCCTTGCTATATGCAAAATTATTTTAAAAAAACATATAAATGATTATAATGATGTTTTGAGACAATATTTTAGGTAGTCACTTATTTCATCAAGAATAAGATTTAGAATATTTGTTTCAAAGTAAAACCTTTGTCATTTTAAATGACGGAAAGGGAAAACATGGATTCGATCATGAGTACTTAATTTGTTATCGATAAATACTGAGAAAATTTCCCCATGAACTTCTATTGTTTTCAAGATTTCATATTGGATTTGAAGACTCAAATCTCCGTTAAACCCTAAACCCAATTAGACCATGTAAAATCAAATCTGAAAAATCCCAGATAAATTCTAGTGCACCATATTTTCCTGTCTTGTCTGCTTGGAAGCTTTGCTTGGCCAAACTAGAGGCAATGTAGTGTAATTCTTGCCAATATTTCCCTAGAAGAAGAAGGACCATGGAATTGAGTTCATGTACAATTTTTTTGTCACACTCCAGACCTTATCCAATGCTTGAAGCTGGAGGCTGCCTAGTGGGCCTAGGACCCACATATCACACCCTTTTCTTCCCGAATTTCTAACCGATAGAGCCACTCCGGTCGCATCTAAAGTTCACAAGCCGCATACCCAAACGAGGCCATAATTGGAGAACCGGTGTGAAACAAAAGGCGCACGATAGCTGTCAGTCGTCTGACATAATCGCTAAATCCAGCCGTTCGCTGCGACATCCAATCGTGATCCAAGGTCCAGAAACGGTTGTGATGTAGTTTTCATATCGCCTCTCCCTTTTTGCATAACCAACCCGCCGTAAAAAGCTTATCCGGTTAAAACCAAGGGGTATATTGCTTTGACCTTGATATCCCCGATATTTACATCCAATGCGCCCCCTGATAATTTTTCCTAATGTAGAGAGTATTGCAGCAAAAACCATCACCTCCACATCAAAAAATATATACTATTACAACGAAAGAATCACAACATTAAAACTAAATAATGCATAACCATTTTGTTCTACCCGCATATTGATTTTGCAACAAAAATAACCAACCAAATCAACCAAAATCACAAACGAGCACAACAGAAAGTTCATGTGTTTGCAGTGATAACAAAAAGTGGTCAGACAACAATTTTTCTTTCACTGTAGATTGATCTTAAACAAAAATCACCATATATTTCAACAAAGACCTCGAGATCGTGTAGAGGAAGCAGGCCTCCAGCACCACTAGCGTGGCACCTCGCAGGGCGTTACACACGTACGGTGAAGCCGACGAACTCCGGGCTCCGATCCAGGGACGAAGCAGCGGAAGACTGGGACCGGAAGACCAGCAGCACGGCGGCGTGCGTATGGTGGAGAGAACTCCTCCTTGGCGCAACTCCAACAAGGGAATCACGGGATCAAGGAGAAATAGAGAGAGAATTGGTGCCTTTCAAAGGCCAGGGGTGCACCTTTATATAAAGAGTGAAGGGAGTGGCCAACCTTGCCAGCCGGGCGGTGTGGGACTAATCCCACACCAGCCCTGGCCGGCCATGCATGGTGCGCCGGCCTAGGTGGGCCCCAGAACTCCCCTTTCCCCTTTGGGGGGAACCTTCCCCCCCTCATGGGCCTTCTTTCCACCGGAAGGCCCATTTAAGGTATTATGCTTTTAAAAATTCAGGAAAAATTAAATAAAAATATATTTAACTATTAATTACATTAATTAATATTAAATACATATTACATAATTTATTCCGGCTCCGAAAACTATTTCGTTGCTGCCTGTTCTCCATCGGATCTTTCCCGGGATGTTCCCGGTGCTCTCTTTTAATTTCTCTTCTTCTTCCGGTCTATTAAACTTGTCGACTTCCCTTAAGTGTGTTACCCTAGCGGTTCGAGATCTCACCAGACATGATCGAGACATCCTCTCCGATCAATGACTAATTCGTGGACCGAGGATACCTAGAATTAATCCCTGCGAGATAACGAATACTTTGTCGTTCGAACCTAGACGTCTGAGTCTTAAACCTTTTGCCATGGCGATACTTAGCGTGTCCGAGACTCGTTCATAGATATCATGATACCTAGCTTGATCTCGTTACCGACAACGCTATCTTCTACTCGTCCATGATATTATGTCCTGGTGACCTAGTCACACGCTTGCAAGCTCATTTGACATAATCTCACCGAGTGGGCCCTAGATTATCTATCCTGCTATGCAGACTGGCAAATCCCGCTCTTGATCCCTCGTCTCAACATACTCCCTTCCGATGCCTGAGAGAGACACCTTTATTGTCACACTATTAAGATATGACGTTTGATGCAATCAAAGTATCTTTCAGGAATAGCAATAAGAGTTGATCTCACGGTCAAAGGCATAATGACTACGTTCTACAAATATTGGGTATGTCCATCACATCGTTCTACCAACGATATGACTCCATTGTCAACTGACACCATGTCACATGATCGGGAAACCTCGATCATCAATTGCACAATGAACTAGTCAAATAGAGGCTACTAGGGACCTGATTGTTTTAAGTATCACACGTGTATTAATGTTTCCACTTAATACAGTTATAGCATGACACAAAAACGTATTATGAACAAATGAGATATGATAAATAAACCCTTTATTAATTGCCTCTAGGGCATATCTCCTTCATTATTGACAACAAACATCACAACAATTTCAACAACAAATACAAAGGGTTACAAAAAAAACTATCATGAATTTGCATCATTTTCAACATTGAAAGATTCGGCGTCCCCAACCTCGAATTCGGCTCGCCAGAGCCCCGCCGACATCGAAGAAGGTGACCACGTACCCGTTCTCAGCGATTGCTCATATTTTTGGGCTCGCAATAGTAGGCAACCTTTTATTTTGAAGCTTACAAGCCATGGCTATTGTCCAGCTCGAGCCAGGGATTCCATGGAGCCCGCCCGATCGCACGACTGATTAGAAACGTTTTCCAAAAGGAAAAACCACCTTTGGGACCAATAGTTTGCTCCGGCAGGCCACGTGTCCCCCCTCAGCCTCTAGTTGTACTAATACTATAATCGCACCGCAACAGCCTTCAAACCCCAATCGAATATGTTCTCACCGGCCTAAGCTTGGTCCATTTCCTTCTAGAGATTTCCCACCATTGTCTTGGGTTAGCTGACTTGGTCACTTGAGAATACTGAAAATCATGTGCTGTTTGTCTCGGATTACAATTTGAAAAAAGACCGGTGTTACTGAATATCATCTTGTACAAATAGGAAATAGTTTCCTTACCACAAGATCAGGTGGCTATGTGTCGTAGATCCTAAAGTGATGAATTATTCGGTGGTTTATACAATACAAAATAGTTTGTTAAGTAAGTACTCCCTCCATTTCTAAATATATGATGTTTTAGATTTTACCCACATTCATATGTACACAAACATTTCTAGACATGTTTTAACGCATATGTCTACTTAATTTACCATGCATCTAGATAAAATGTGTAACACCTAAAACATCTTATATTTAAAAACATAGGGAGTAGCTTTGAAATTTAGAAATTGTCGGTGGTTTGTAGCAAACATTAATTAGAGCTAAGTATCTGAGATGTGTGACTTTGTCACAATGTACTAGCAAGCATCAAGACTATCAAATCTAGCAAGGGATAATGAAAACGAATAGTAATTTCTTTTGTTGTTCTAGAAATTAGTAGGTAATGGCCAAAGAACTTTGTCCTACGAAGATTTATGGATAGGAGACAAACCTCTAGGAGAAGATTTTTCCTGGGTGTATTTATTAATGTTAGTTTGAATTTAATTGCAGAACTTTTCGAGGAAGGATGGGGTTGTATTCGATTATTTAGGGTTTTATGGAGAAACATCAATGCTTTGAACTGATCTTATATCTTTATTATGTAACAATGTGCCCTTTTGGATGAAAATGATGGTTGTAGATGGTTATTAACTATTGATTTTTATGTGAAATCTTTGTAGTCCTTAATATGGAGCAAGTCCAATGTAAGTTAAGCTTCAAAAAAAGTCCAATGTAAGTTATTTTTTAAAAAACTTTGAAAGATTTTATCTTTGTTTGCTTACTTTCAATGGGTCTATGTTTTTTTCCACACTTTTAACGGTTCAAAACAAACTAAATACTTCTAGTAAAACAAAATTAATACCCCCTCCATACCAAAATAAGTTTTTTAGATTTATTCAAATATGAATGTATGTAGAAAATACATGAAACACATCTAGATACATACATACTTGAATAAATCAAATATACTTATTTTATTTTATTTTATTTTATTTTATTTGAGGTACTGAGACTCTGGGGAAAAAACTTATTTTAATAAAATGAAAATGTTATTTTAAAACAAACTCATTTCCACCCACGCCCCCAGCGTATTTTTTGTCAAATCTGGCCCTTTTGATGAACTAAACATATATGTGGCCCTTTCTCAGAACTATTTTCAAATCTGGCCCCTTGAGGTCGGCGCCAATGAGGTTGGAGCCGAACTTATTTAGCTCGGCGCCACCCATTTCAGTCCCGTAATTTTTCTAAGGATTAAAATAAAATAAAACACAGGTCGGCTGTGCCGACCTGTACATCCTCGTTGGCGCCGACCTCAGAGGCCAGATTTGCGATTAGTTTCGCCGGACGGTCAGATACGACAATTAGTTGCCGAAAACGGTCATATTTGGTTAAAAATACCCCCCAGCCTATAGGCTACGCTGCCGCCGTTCCCTCGTCCCCAAACCCTAACCCCTCCGCCTCTCATCGCCGCCACCGCCGTCCCAGTTTTTCTTCGTCGCGACACCGCGCTCCTGCCGTCTCCCCCCGCTCGCCCGCAACCTTCGCCCATTGGATTTCGAGGTATGAGCCCGTCTTCATCCAGATCCAGCGGCTAGTTAAACCCCGCTGACCTCCACAATTTCTCGTGGCGCACCCCCGCAAACCATCCTGAATTTGATCGCGCCTTGTTCGACAGGGGATTCCGAGAGATGGCGTTCCTTCAGAAGGTCGGGAGCATCGTCAAGCGGTCCGCGGGTTCCGGCTCGTCGATGCTCCAGGCGGTCCGGGCCATGTCCTCCTCCAAGGTCTTCGTCGGAGGTCCGGAGCTCTCCCCCTCCCATGCCGCTCATCTGTTCCTTGCGCCGCCCTAAGAAAAGTTTTTTCTTGTGTTCAGGGAAGCCCACGACATTCTGTATCGTTCTAAGTTCTAACCCTGTTTCGTCGTCCCTGCAGGCATCTCGTACGGCACTGATGAGCAGAGCCTCGGGGATGCGTTCGGCAACTACGGTCAAGTCCTGGAAGGCATGTTTCTGTCTTGTTTCTTCTTTACATTTGGATATAAGATGTGCCCCTGTGTATATGTGGACAATAACTTTTGTCTCGTTTGTTCAGCCAAGATAATTATGGACCGTGAAACTGGACGGTCAAGGGGATTTGCTTTTGTGACCTACGCTTCGGCGGAGCAGGCAGGAGCTGCCATTACTGGAATGGATGGAAAGGTGGGCCGCGCTTTATTTGTTATACTGTTTGCACTCAGCATGTCAGGTGTGATGAATCTTATGCGTCGATTTGTTAACCTTATCCATTGCTTCTCATGGTTTAGTAGTCATGAATCATCTAACTGTGGTTTGTATGCTGTATGTGGCATAATTGCTTGAAAGTTTCACCAATTTGTAATTGCTAGGAAGTGCATGCGATTTTCTAAAGTTTGACCAAACTGATCTTATTTAGTAAGACTCTTAAGGTAAAGTTAGAGATGATCAGGTTAGTTTCCTTTAGTCTAGCGATTATTTCATAAGCATCCTTTCAAGCCAATCAAATAGTGAAAGCGCAAAGCTAACTAAGCCTCAGGATCACCCTACCTTGTTAGGGAAGAGAGCGCTGTCGTGTTTAGACAGGGATGAGTGCCCTAACTTTGTCTTCATTTAAGGCCGACAATTGCGCCCATGGGCACGTCCGCCCACGGGCACCCGACCCTAATGGGCAGGGTATGGGCTGCTATGTTGGCCCATGGGTCTCACCCGTGGGCGACCCGATTAGTCATGGGTAGGGTATGGGCAAACATGTGTACCCATCGGCGACCCGATGGGTAACCTGTTTAGCTGACATGTGGGGTCTCAGAGTCAGACAGGACCAGAGCCCATGTAATTTCTAGCCTAGCCCAACAGTCCAAATCCAAAACGCACCGTACTAAGCCACTAACCCTAGGTGTGACCGTGTCCCTCCCCAGTCTCTCCCCGTCCCTGCCGCAATACCTCTCCCATACTCTCTCTTTCTGCTAAGTGCGCAGTGCTCAGTGCTCACGCCTCCCGGTGCTCTCCACTCCCCTCTCTTTCTTTCACGGCAGCAAAACGCCGGTGCCACTCGCTGCCTCCCAAACGACCACGACACCGCCGTCCCCAACTCACAGTCGGCCTCGACGCCACCGTCCCAAGGACCCCGATGCCGCCGTTCCCGACTCCCTACCGTCCCCAATACACTCTTTGCGGAGTTTCAATCTGTTCTTACTGATGAAGAAGAACCAATGGTAATCCCCGATACCAAGTTTGATGATATCGATGTACTGATGTTGTGATGCATTTCAACACTTATTATGATTTTATTGATGTACTGATGCAGTTTGACACATAAAATATGCCATTTTGGAGTGCAAGAATTGACATGAGAAGCTGTTGTATGCAGACCCGACGGGCCGACGGGTCGGGTGACCCGACGGGCATGGGCATGAAATCTGACCCATGTGCAGGGTCGCGGGCAGAAAAGCTTGCCCATTTGTTAAACGGGCATGGGTCTGAAAGAGGTCGATCCGACCAAACCCGACCCGATTGCCAGCCTGGAAGTTCCATTTCTAACTCTAGTCAAACCAGGGTCACTTAGTTGTCCTGTTTGGCCCGGTGACTTGCATTAGTGACTTTATGTCTTGAGGACCATAAGGACATATGATATTTAGCTGTTCATCTAGAGATTGATAAAATCTGTCTTTTGTGACTTCACATAATTACTAGCGAGTATGGTTGGTTCAGTGGAAATTTGCTTTTTTACTCCCTCCGTTTTTTGATATAAGATGTTTTAGCTATTGCACATGTTGTGTACATACACACCAAAATGAGTGAATATGAATACTAAAACATGTCTAGATAGTAGATACAAGTTTGGAATGTGCATGTGGCAAAAGGCTAAAACATCTTATATTAAAAAACGGAGGGAGTAGCACTTAAAAAGATCATATTCAGCCGAAAAATTGTGTTTGTTCTCAACTGCATTATGACTCTAGGAACAATTGGTTTGCTCCCAAATAACAGTATAACACTGCAGTCAAATTTTCCATCTATGACATTCTGGTACCCCATAAGAAAACTAACTGTTTTAAGAAACAAAAATGTCTGATGAGAAATTTAGGACCGCAGTGTTATGTTTTCTTGACCCAGTAGAGTCAATTGATTTTTGCCCTATAAAGTATAGTCCAAGGAATTATATCTGAAAAACTATGGAATACAATCTTACAAATCAAAGAATTACAATTCTACAGCATTGCTACGAAACTATGGAAGTTTCTTTGGATCAAACAAGCTCTAACTCATTCGCAAAAAAAAAAAAAGAAGCTCTAACCAATTTAGTATCTAAAAGATGTTAGACAGTTGACATGCAAATATTTACGTTATGCTATTTGAGATATTATACATGGTTCGCTTCTACAGAACTACATTCCTCCACGAGCCAAATAGGGTTTAGGTGCTTCTAATTTGATATCTCGATGAGCTAGAGATTAAATGATGCTTCTAATTTCTTTTAATCAGCACCGTTTGGTGCTTCGTTGTATCTCAGTTTGTGCGGTGATGCTTGTATATATTCATGTCATCTCCAACTGTTAGGTAGGTAGTAGCAGTTTACTAATGGACCAAACATTTTCTGTCCCCCGAGGAGCAAGCCATGTTGCCCTGTCTGTGCCATGCTGGCCTGAGTCCTATCCTCTTGGCAACTAGCACTTAAGATTGAGATATGGGCAGGATGTTTTGGAATTTTTTTCCTTGAAGCTCATGCAGCCTGAATATTAACACTTTGAGTTGACACGGGTTTGTCTCTAATTATGATCTTTAAGCTGGTTTCAGTTGCAAGTGTTCATGTTGAAGAGAGAGGCATCAACAAAGTACAAGTTAGATTCAGGGATGCTTTTATGTGATAAACGCAAAACTGCATATTCGTAATAGGCTTGTTGCTAAGTCTGATGGAACAAGGTGCAGATAGTGTTGATGGTGGGAAGTAGCCATTTGTGTTGGACAAGGTGGTGGGAAGGAAGCAATGAACTAGCTTATGATACCACATTTACTTTTCTAACATTTTGCCTATCTTTTGCTGTTTCCAACTTAAGGGATTCGTCATTTTCAAATGGTCTAACTTGTTTTTCATCCAAAAGAATAGATAAGTAATAGAAATATCGTGATTGACATAACCAATCAGTTTTTTCTGTTTTATGAGATGCTATTTCTTGTTACATAATTGTTTTTTTTTAATTTACCACATATATTAAACCAACAAAGAGTACATGATTACATCGATTATAAAAACAAATCTAAAATAGACTAGCAAATCTATGAGATCTTCAAGCCCTTTCTTCATCCATGACACAATCTTGTACTTTTCTGAAGGCAGCCGTAGAACAACTCAGTGTTCTGTTTTATGAATGCTATGACTTGCAATTATTAAGTCATTACTTTACAGACCAGCATAAGTAACGTTCCCATGCAATGTTTCTGGTCTCATAGAGGTTTTGTGTTTAAAAACTTTCCAGCTTTTGTGATAGTTGTGCAAATGGTGAATTACTATTTCTTTTGATCTGTTATTCTTTACTTGTATTGTGCATTATGAACTGTTTATGGTTCATCACTTCTGTTTTCTTTCTGGAGGTGCTGATATTTGATGCTGTTGTGATTTGTTTATGGTACCAGCTGAATCAGCCATCTTATTTATTCTCCACTATTTGTTCCTCGTGGTATGACCTAAAATCATAAATAACAACAAAATTTGCATTTTTAATTTAGAGTTATCTGTGATCCCATTTGCCTTTTTTGTTACTAGCTCGACCAGGCTTCTAAGATTGTTCACTGCTGGTTCATTTCTAACATGTTTCCTTTTGCTCTACCAGGATCTGCAGGGCCGGGTAGTGAGGGTGAGCTATGCTCATGACCGTGGTAGCCGTCCTGGTGGTTTTGGTGGTGGTGGTGGATTTGGCGGCGGCGGTGGTTATGGTGGAGGGGGTGGCGGCTATGGTGGTGGTGGAGGCTACAGCGGAGGCGGTGGATACGGGGGAGGAGGCTATGCAAGCGGTGGTGGCGGCGGTGGATACAATGATGGTGGGAGCTATGGTGCCCCTCAAGGTGGGCAAGGCGGCTATGGGGGTGGTGCTGGTTACACAGGCGGCGGTGGTGGATACAACACGGCTCCTGGCAACTACGGTGGCGATAGCCTGAATCAAGGTGGCGGAGCACCATCTGCTGCATTTGGAGGTGGGAACTACGGCGCAAACAATGATGCCTCCGCTGATCTCTCTGCTGGTAAGCTCGATGACCTGCTGAAAGATCTCAAGTTCGATGATGCCGGCAAGGAGGACGTTGCTGCTGCGGACACAACAGGAAGCGGTGGCCAGGATGACTTGCTCGATGTCGATTTCAAGGATGAAGATGTGGCTGAAGATGACTACGCGAACAAAAGAAGCTGAGCATCATCAGTCCAGCAATAAGCTCCAGCCAAGTAACTCTTTTATGGATTACTACATGGATTTGTTCTCCATGACCGCCACTTTATTTTGGTAGCTTTCCCAGGACGATATAGTAATAATATACTGCTTGCGGATGAGTCGGATTTCGTCTCGTAGCTACGTTCAAACTGTGCGTGTGCTTTGTGTTTTATGTGTGTTCCGGAGTCGTAATGTGATGGAAAGTTGAACTCTTTGTATGTATTGGACGCACGAAATTTGCTCTTTCAGCTGCTGTTTGTTCTGTTTGCTGCTATAGATCATAAATCGAAAGTCCAGGTGCACTTGCAGCTTTACATAATCTGAATGCTTTGAAAAGTAGAGATGCCATAGGGGGTATCCTACCTTTTGAGGCTACTTTTTCTGAAACTAACAATATATATTTAGCTAGCAAGTTGTCTTGTTAAAAAACGTTCCAGTCCCTTAACTACCCTGATAAAGAAAAGAGCATGTGTGAAACTTACACATGTTGTCTACATACGGAATAAAATGTTGTCTACATACGGAATAAAATGAGTGCACATAGACACTAAAACATGTCCTCCTCATCACTGTTGTTCGGTTAATTAGCTTGAACGAATCATTTATGGAAAAGAAAGGGGCGGCTAGGGTTTCAACCCTAGTCGTCGCCGCCGGCATCATCTGCAATTTCATCGTCGCTTTCGTCTAAGAATTGACCGGTCCTCACCTCCTCTAGGTACCTCGGGCACTAAGAGGGGTGGGGACCTCGGACCTACGCATGGCGCTATACGAGGGTCCTTAATGTTAGAGCTTGGTTTTGGTCGTTGTCTTCTTTATCAATGGAGATGTCATCATTTACAATAAGTGATCTTCCGCGCTTCGGTCGTCGGCGAGATCTCCTTCTCGACGTCAATGGTGGCTTTGGAAAATTAAATTTGTCTTGCTTCGGCAGATCAATCTTGAATTGTTTCTCATGGTTGCCGCGAGGAGGTTTGTCCTCGCGTTATCTATCCCGGTTACTACGTCTTCGGCAATGGTGATTCGTTCTCTCGGCTCCCAGCGTCATCGACAAAGTGGCTCGGTTATTTGTCCCTGAAATATCAGTGGTGGTGCTCTTGTCGATGTTGCCTGATTAATTTAATGGCTGCGTGCATGCACAAAGTCTTGGCATTGCGGGTCAAAATTAAAAAGGGAGACCTTCATGGTATTCATAGGTGTGTTGTTTCGTGATTTTGGCGTTGTTCCACGGTTGTCTTCAGAAAAATATAAGATTGTGTCATGGATGAAGAAAGGGTTTGAAGATCTCATAGATTGGCTAGTCTATTTTATCTTTATTTTTATAATCAATGTAATTGTGTACTTTTTGTTGGTTTAATACATGTGGAAAATTCAAAAAAAAACATCTCCTCATCAACCCAATTAGAAGAACCCGCAAAACAATTTCTAGCTAATGCATGAGCTACTCTATTTGCATCTCTCGACAATGACTAAACAAGACATTGCCATTGACACCGACAATGACTAAACAAGACATTACCAATTGACACCGCCAAATCGATGCAATTCGTAAAAATAGCAGTATACTCGTTCCACCAAATCTCCTCATTTGCAAGCTTCAATTGGTTCTATAGGATCGTAGTTCAATTAAATGAACTAGTTCTTCGTGGGATCTATCGCATTGTGAAATTTGACGTGCTTCAGCCCGACCTTGTTAACCCGTCGCTGTCGTGAATTGCAAATAATAGAGGGATGGAGAGACACTGAGAGTCGTCTCCTCGAACTAGTCCGCCTCGGTATCGTGAGCCCCCGTACGGAAACACAGCCGCCGCCTCCCACTTCCACCTCCTCTATAGATCGGTTCCCCCTCCTCCTGTCGGCATTGCCAGTGTCAGGAGGGGTGAGGAACCCAATCTATGAGTGGAGTTTTTAGTAAAAATAGTGATTTCAACAGATTAGGTTAAGGTTTTCTAGCCATATGCGTCTTGGTCTCCGCCTCAATGGAGATGACATCATCTACAATAAGCGATCTTCGGTCCCAACGAGATTTTCTTCCGGATGTCAATGGTGGTGCTCTAAGATCAAAATTGACTAGGTATGTTTCGCCAGATCTGTTTTGGAATTTTCCTCATGGTTGCAGCAAGGTTTGTCCTCGCAATATTTGTCTCGGCTGCTACATCCTCGACAGTGGTGATTCCTACTCTTGGAGCCCAGCGACGTCGACCAGGCTGTTCGGTTAATTTTCCCTGAAATATTGGTGTTGGTACTCTTGCCGATGTTGGCTGATTACTTTAATAACTACGCGCGTGCACGTGGTCTTGGCATTGCGGCACAAATTATAATTATGGGAGAACCATCATTGGCATTTAAAGGTCAGTGGGTTGGCTTCTATGTCAGTTTTGTTCTGCTGCCTTCAGAAAAAAAACTAGATTGTGTCATGAAAGAAAAAAGATTATAAATATCTCGAATATTTGCTCGTTTCTTTTAGTTTTTATTTTGTAATCGTTGCAGTCAGTTTTTGTATCTCTACCATGTACATTCATTTCTATCAATATAATATGGTATTGTTTGTAAAAAAAAAACTAGTTCTTCAAAAAGTGGTGTGATTTTGCAATTTTACTTTATATATAGTATATGATAGAAGAGGGTACCCTAACGATGACACATTTGCATCTCTATTGAAGCGACTTGTGTCATCAAATCAATGGGGAGCGCCTTCAGCTACCGTGTCGGTGCCGCCCTCCTGTATCCGCAGTTGCCGCATGGACTCCAGTATAGGATTTGTGATCCATCTCTTGCCTTATGGAGTACATTATCTACCATTTTTTCAGATCAAAACTGCCATCGTACAATCCTGGTTCTTCCTCTAGCTGCCTGATTCTTCCTCTAGCTGCCGTTTGATTGCGGCAGTGGTAATGCTGCTCACTTGTTACGTGTTCACGGATCTTCATATGTTCTTCGTTGTTTCGCTATCATACATTAGGTCGATGGGATTCAACTCATTCAAGATCGATATCAAATTGGAGTATAAATTTACCACTGGATAGCCTCAGCTTTAGTACGTATACCTGTTTTTCGTTGGTGTAATCAAACAGATACGGTACGATTCTATTACCTGGTATATGACCTTCTCGCACCTGCCGGGCGGATTTCCTTCCGTTTTTTCATTGCACCAGGAACCCAATTTTCTTCTTCCAAATACCGTTCTTTATGGCACTTCCCCGAGAATTAATCTTTGTACCTCCTCTAGCGGCCGGCGGGGAGCCATGGAGTTGGACAAGGGCAAGGCCTCCGCCGCCACGGCGGCGAGCGGCGGCGCAGGGGTGTTCGCCAAGGTCATGACGGACGAGCAGGTGGAGGTGCTCCGGAAGCAGATCTCCATCTACGCCACCATCTGCGAGCAACTCCTCGAGACGCACCGTGCCATCACCGCGCATCAGGACTCCATTGCAGGTCTGTATTCTCCATCGAACAGCATTAGCTTCTGAATAAAAGAAAGCGCAACCGTCTGCTTGCTTTTGTAGTCAGTTGAGAGATTATATATTTTTTCAGGTGTCGGGCTAGGGAGTAGTAATCCGTACTGTGATGATCCTGTAATGGTTCACGGAGGTCGCAAGTTCACGGCGAGGCAGCGATGGTCGCCGACCCAGACGCAGCGGCAGATCCTCGAGGACATTTTTGGGCAAGGGAATGGGACGCTACCGGGCAGGCAGAAGATAAAAGATATCACGGCGGAGCTCTCGCAGCACGGCCATGTAGCGGAGACCAACGTCTACAACTGGTTTCAGAACAGGCGTGCGCGTTCCAAGCGTAATCTGAAGCGCAAGCAGGCATCAGCTTCTCTACCAGATAGTACTGGACAATGATGATGGTGCGTGTTGCTGCGTCCGTCTATTTTTTGACAGAAAGATATGAAATTTCGGTAATCTATGAAGGCATAAAAACGCAATAGAAACTACAGGCTGTATTATGTTCTTGGTGCGATGAAGAACTATAGGCATATGAAGACTTAGTTATCTCAACATGTGCAAGTGTAAGCTACCTACAATTAGGTATGACTACGGCAATGACGAAGCTTTACAGGCTTGTGCGGTGCAAGCTAGTCCACAGGCTGCGGTGCAACAATTTGAGGACTAGCTAGTCACCACAGGAGCAGAGAGTGAGTTTAACGTGCAATAAGATGCCCAAACATGTTTTCTACTCTACCAATTTACCTACTCTCTCGTTGTTAAATATTGCACATATTTTTTAGATGCGGACTAGGATGAACCTGAACAACAAACGATATTTTTTTTGTTTACAAGAAGAGGGCGATGCCGCGTAGGACAACCTTCGCGAAGGGGCTCGTTTTCCCTAACCTAGACGCCACGAGACATGTGATCAGGGAAGTGATCTTATCCCTGATCTCCACCGGTCAGGGCGCTGGTCCCCCTCTCTTTTTGACTGTTGTTTTAGCGACATATCAGCGATGGAGCTGCGTCGAGCTCGGTTGAAAAGGTGATCTTTCTTCCTTCCCTTTGGTAGTCACTTAGGCGACGTCGAAGGAGGTGGATAGGCACTGATTTTTTTACATAGGATTATCTTATCTTTTGGCCCTGTATGGTTGGTGTTTTTTTTTACAAAGGGAATATATTAATATCATAAAGACACAATTACATCCAAGCTCTGCAACAACGCAGTGCTCTGTGTGGATGCACACAACTAAAACAATAAAAAAGCCCCACTGCAGTGATCTTTTTAGGAGCAGTACAAAAACACCACCAAGACAACAACAACAACAATCCAACTTATCTAAAAGCGATGCCTTCAAGAAGAAAACAATACACAAGCGTCATCGCCCCCCCCGATCATAGATTTTCACTCTAGAGAATGTTCACGCTCTCAAAACAATGTCTACTACAATACAAGGCCATTGACACGCACAACCAATTAAGGTGATACATTGTTGTCGAAATTATGGCACATATCAGGTAGAGCTCGGGAACTACCAAATCTACATATATTTGGGTGGGATTAGGACTTCCCATTTATCATAAAAACTAAAAAAAAAGATATTATTTTGACTAAATTAATTAACTGTGTACCTAGTTGCAAATTTACACACACACACAAAAAAAAAAAGAGAAGGGTTTTGGGCCGGACCGAGGCACAGACTACTTACGAATCTAGTACGAACTTGACGCACCCAAGCCCGCGATCTGAGTCCCCACCTTCCCGACCAGCACCGGCCGTCGTCGAGACCAGCTGCCGCCGGCGACCATGCGCGACCCGTCGGAGATCCGCAGCCTCCCGATCGACATCGCCTTCGCCCGCCTGCAGGAGTGGCTCGTCGACCGCAAGCGGGTTCCCCATGACTGGAGGAAGCGCCTCGCCGCCGTCCGCGCCCGCCTCGCCGCCGCCTTCGCCTCCCTCCCCCGGGACCTCCACCCTGACCTCCTCACGCTCGAGCTCGAAGGTAACCCCCCACGCCCTCCCCCGCAGCATCTTCTGTATTACGAATTTTGAGACTGAAAGTCTGAAACCCTTGCTCGTCCTTCCGCGCATAATCCTGCAGAGGTAGGGTACCTCGAAGCGAAGAAGATATACGCCATACTCGTGGAGTCCAACACCGAGAGCAGGAACATTTTCGGCCGCCTCACGGGATCCGCGGTACGACCTGCTAAATCACTCTCTTCACATACAGGTAGTAGTACCACCGAAAATGTACATATGGTCTGAATCCTTGATGTGAAAATGATATATTTAGGGCGAATGGGAGTCGATCGTCAAATCCTACGAGAAGGACCACATCTACCTCGGAGAGGCGGCGCAGACCATGGTCCAGAACGTCAACTATGACATGTACTACAAAGCCTCTCCTCGCCTGTTCCGGCTTTATTCGTGCTTGACCTTGCATCCTCATGGCTGATTTTAATACCATTTATGTCTGCCTCTAGACCGTATCAGAGGAAGCAGATGCAGAAGAACCAGCAGCAGCTCACGGAGCTTGACCGCAGGGAAGCCGACATCAAGAGGCTCGCTGCTCTTTCGGCGACTCGGTATGCGGAAGCTTGCCAGGAGCTCGGTCTGCAGGTTAGCCTCTCTATATTTGAAAGACGCCTTTCGGGTTTATGGTGCTCATTATGTTTCTTACTGTGTTGTATTGATGCGCCGCTTGCTTTGAACTTTGTTTGTAGGGCATAGATGTGCGGCAAGAGCTGATAGAGTCTGCGAAAACGCTTCCGTCAACGTTTAGCAAGATCTTGGAAGTTCTGAGCAGTGATCATGTCTCACAGGCCGTTGAGTACTATACAGCTTTTGTTAGGGACTGCCATACAGAGGATAAGGTATAGCCAGGAATACATAGTTAGGACCTATCTGAACGTAGAGGAAAGTTGCTATACAACTCTTGTGAATTTTATTTAACGATGCTCTTCTTTGTTTAGGAAAACTTCAAGTCTGTGGCGCACAATCTGAAACAGCTGCAGGCCAATCCTCCTTCGCTCCATGTCTCAGTATGTACAGAGGTGCAGAATTCCCTTGAAGGCGCAACAAAAGCTCATGGGTCTAGTATGGGCGGAGGAGAGCACATCAACTCTGATTATCCTGCAGATGATATTGATTGGGACATTTCGGTGGATAATAATGGTATTGATTGGGACATTGGTGCTGTGGAACAACCAGTGGAAGAATCTGGCAATGGTTTTGGATCTTACGAAATCATCGATGCCAATGTAGAGTTGGCAGGCTCTGAAAATTATGGTGTTGATGTTTCAGCCTATCCATCTGCAGACACATCTGATAATCAGATCTGCTGGGACATCTCTACTGATAATCCTGAAGAAAGTGCCGCTATTGAGAATGCTCCAACTGAATCAGGACAATATGAAGAAAGAAGTCAGTTGCTGGAGAAGGAATACAGAAATAATATTCTGGATGATTTACTTGAGGTATTTTGACACCGCTAGACCTAAAAAATTGCAAATAACTTAGAGCCATGTCATGTAATTACAACAATTATCAATACTAAGTTCTTACGGTTTTTGTATCAAAGTTCTTAAGTATTCAAGATGATACTTATGTTATTGTACTTGAACAAGGCTGCTTTGTTAACCTCTCCCTTTTTAGTATTAGTAAAAATAACTAATAATTTAGCATCTTTTGTGCGGTGTTAGCTCATGAATTTCTGACACTTGAAACAGGTAAAATCATTTTTGACCCTGCGCTTAGCGGAGGTCAGAAATACTGAAACATCATCTCTACAGCATCAGGTGCAAGCAGTCTCACCTTTTGTTCTCCAACAATATGCTCCTGACCATTTGGGGAATATGCTTGTGGAGGTCTCTGCCGCAATCTCTTTGCTCACTAACCAGAAAACTCTTGACCTTATAATGATCCTCAACTCTAAAAGGTAAAAGAAGGTTTATTCTGAAAGTTCACTCTTGTTTATCTGGTGTACCTGAAAAGAAATGATATCGACTTGTTTCTGCCATTATTGCTACAGCAGTGCACTTATTATTGCTCATAGTGTTGTCTTGAAAGCTTACATGATACAGTAGTTTTCCTCACAAATAAATGCTCCTTCTAACATTTACTTAGCCTAACATTGTTTCCTTTGCTGTTCCCAAGGTTTTTGGACAGATTGGTATCAACTTTGGAAGAGAAGAAGCATCATGAGGTAAAACTACGAGAAGGGTTAGGTGATTTATCAGTTAAGCGCATGGAGCTGCAAAACGCACTATCATCATCCTGGCCGAAGCAAGTAAGCCATAAGTTCTTTGTGTATTATACTGTTTGATTACATGCACATTCTCAGTGGACTGCAGACTACGTGACCTATGGATCTTTGATTATGAAAAAAATAGCGCGCTATATCGTCGCTAATAGCACGCTATAGCGTTTTGAGGATGGTCATGCTATATCAATTCGCGCGCTATAGCACGCTATAACACGCTATAGCGCGATATAGCATGCTAATAGCGTATTTTTTAGGTCCGCACTATATTGCTGTAGCGCACTATTTTTTCATTGTTGATAACCCTAAAAGCTGTCATCTACATTGCCGTGTTATGAACAAGTGCATTCTGGTTCTTACTTCTAATTCAAGTTTACTGAAGGACTACCTTTTGGTCCATCAATCTTCGTATAAACGAACCAAAACACTTTTACTTTCCGTATATACCGTCAAGAAACTTTGTGATCTCCTTGTGCTTTCTGTTGCCAATCTGTATGTTAATGATTTTACTTTTCTAATGTAACAGGAGGCAGCGATTACAAAAACAAGGGAACTAAAGAAGCTTTGCGAGGCAACACTTTCATCTATGTTTGATAGCAGGCCAGTGCATATAATTGGAGAAATCAATACTTTGCTGAGTTCGAGTGTTAGTCAATTAGCTGGATGAATTATCGATTGTATCTTTCATTGCTGAACCAAAATAAATGATATGTAAAGCAGGTTGACTATCTTAAGATATATATACTTATCTAACTTTTTGGTCTTTGTTCTTGTGTTGTTTTTGCTTCCACATATGTTCTTAAACTATGATTTTATGGCTGTAATTAATTGTGGAGTATCAGACTCAAACTTTTGATATGCTCTATAGTCTACATTGTATGCCACTAGAAAAAAAAAACCCAAAACGAAATGAGTGCAGTAGAGTGCTGATTTGGACAATAGTTCAGTTTTATGATGATTTCAAGTTCCTGAAAAAGGTTAGCTGGTATTTAATCATTTGATTAACGTAAGTATGTATACAACTTTATTAACATAACTTGCTAATGATAAGGTCTGGTTGGTGTTTTGAACCTAGAATTTTTCCCTACTCCCTCTGTCTCTAAATATAAGACGTTTTGGCAGTTCAATTGTCAAAAGGTCTTATATTTTGTGATGATTTGTGTAGTTAATTAGCTGTGATTTACTTACCTGAAGCGATTGGAACATCCACGTGTGTTTACAGTTTTCATGTTTTCATTCCAACAAGTTCTTAAATTGGTAAGTCAGCAAATACTCACTACATGTGTTATGCCTTATTACATTACATTATTGTGAACACTAGGGTGTTCCTCGATTTTACAATTACGAGCAAGTTATGTACTGCTGGAATAGCCGCTGATACTGAAACTCACAAGACTCGTTGAATGTTATCCAGTATTTAACATGTCACCAAACTCCCTGAAGCAGATGTTATGGTGTATTAGTTAGGCACTGAGATGCTTAGAGATTGTTGGTCACTGGTTAGCAGTCAGTAGAACCCACATTCCCTTGTACCGGTGGTACAAGTCTGGCGACATCTCCATCGCTTCCATTCGCTATCTACTATGAATCGAGATAGCAGCAGAACATGGATTAGAAATCTAGTCACCATGGATAGTCTGAAACTCTGAATAGCAAAGAGAGTAGAGCTAAGGACCTGGGTAGTTATGAACTTATGATTGAAGGCGTCCCAGATGCTGGGTCCTCTGCCGCCTTCCCTCGCAGCACTTTCACACTGCATTATCAGAACTAATCAGTCGTTGGTTTTCTTCGTTCTTTTTCAGTAGTCAGTCTTCCAGATTGTTGTAGAACTTACGTGGTACGTCGAGGATGCCGTGTCGAAGAAAAGGCCTTTGGGATAGCTCCTCACAACGTCGTGTGCCCTTGCGGCGCCATCGAGGAAAACAACAGGAACATGAGCAGCGGGGATAGACATGGTTGTGCTTGTGCAGCTAGCTTCTTTCTTTCATTGTGCTGGCTGTCATGGTCGCCAGGGTGGTATATTGTGTGTTTGAGAGGCAACAACTGGGTGTGGAAAATCATGACGCCCTTCAGCTGCTTTATAACATAGCGATGCCACCGAGTGAAGAGTCAGTGAGCGAAAGCTTTTATGTGATGAATTGCAGGTTCATGGTAGATAATCCGTGTGTTTTTGGGTGCAAGTTACCATAGTGTTTGGTGGTTCAGGTGTTCTGTGGTCTCTGGTCGTATTTTTCGGGCACAAAGTTTGTGCTTTATCTCATAAATAGCAATATATAGCATATATTCTCCTTCGGTTATTGGTGATGCTGTCATATATAGCATGATTTTCGCCTGAATCATCTGCTACGTCGGGATCAAGCATATACAGTCTATCATCCAATGAAATCCAGCGGCCATGTCACCACCAATAACCGAAGGAGAATAGGTGAGCGCATTGCCTGATAAGTGTGTCCAACATGCCAACGGATGATACTTGTGATACTCCTGTCTGAATCCTTTGCCTGATAGTCCAGCTCCAACTTGACAAGCATTTCAGATACCGCTCGGACAGATAATGGAACCGTGACCGCAGACAGTTGATTTGGAACAGTTCTTATTCGCCCGTTGTTTTTCGGTTGGTGTACTGCAATCGCAGATAGAGGTGACCAAATTTGTTACTATCTTTTTTTTTTTTGTTACTAGTTAGTGCACATACAATGCTCTGTATAGGGCTGTGCTCTATAAAATAGTGAAAATGATATATCGTGCTCTCTGTGTTTGTATCAGGCCTGGTTGTGTGTGTGTGTGGCCATGTCATAATGTATCTTTTCTTAGAATGTAGACATATATTCGTGTATTTTTTGGTCGGGGCACGAGGCCCCGTTCCCTCTATTGTTTGTGCTAGTTGTAGTGTTTTCACTGTTTGGTGGCTTCGGCTTGTATGTTTGTTGTAAGGCTCTTTGACCAGCTTACGTTGAATAAATGAAATAAGACGGCTGCATGCATCAAACTGATGCAGAGGCCGGGAGTGTCCCTTTTCGAAAGAAAAAGAAAAAAATCGTGTATTTTTGTGAATCTAGCTAAGCAGAAATAGGCAAGGCGTGTTAACCTGTCATATCTCAGACATCTATCACTATTGATTAGAAGAACGTTTCTGAATTCTTACCATAAGAAATTTTGTAACACGATAATATTTTTAAGTATTAATTAATTAGATTTCTTTGTAAATCTTACCAAAAGATCTTATTGCGTACATTTAATATGTGTCCTCAAACAATTATACTAGTGGTAAATCTCGAAGTCTGACCTTGTGCGAGTACGGCTATATATACCCTTCGAACCCTATGACAGTCACATACGCGAGAGGCACCAAAGAAGCGAGATAACATGTCTAAGGCTTTGAATCTCATGTTTCTCCTTGCTGCCCTTGTTTGCCACATGCATACAGGTTCATGTCTATCGTAGTTACATATAGTATATCTGGATCCTTGCAAGTTTCGACCTCCCCTGATGAATATTTTTATGGATGCATGCAGGTAGTGGCCATGTATCTTGTGACAAGTCTGACATTACCGTCAACGTAACCACCAATGGTAACTTCATCGACGACCAACGGGTTTACACGGCGTTGTTCCGAACAACATGCTCGTGCAAGATGATTGGCGTGCGTGTTTCGTGCGATGGCCTCCAGAAGAGCATCCTGGGGCCGTCGCCGAGCGTGATGGAGGTGGACAGCAACGGGACGTGCATCCTGAAGCAACCCATCGCCGCTCAATATCCACAGCTCACCATCTACTCCTCAGAAGCCCCGGTGGAGTTCCGTGTTCTTTGTGCCACCCCTGCTTGTTGTTAAATATTATCTTGAAGTGTAATGAGCTCAAATAAGTACGTATTGCTCCCTCAGTTTTAGAACATACTATTATTATGTCTGATTCATGAACCGAGGAGAGGAACATTCATTCAGATTTGAGAGCATGTTCAATGTACAAACTTTTGTAGTGCTACCCTTGGATGGTATGAATGAAGTGAGATACAGAGACATACACTGGCAAAAATAAAATGTGACTAAATTTGATGCACACCGGGCACAAGATTTTTTGCAGGTTTCCCAACTGGCCAGTACCGGTAAAATATAAGGACATATGCAGATTAATTACAAAAGCAGGAGACTTTTCTGAAAAAGGAAAATGGTCACCAAGACGAGCCATCGGATTTACTAGAACACCTGTTGTAATCCAGATGTAAAACAAAGATGAGACGTGTAATCCAAAAACACTACATCGCTACCTTCAGCGAAGACTATAAAGGCACAGAGGTGTTAAGTCGTCAAGCATGGTCATCATCTGCTTCTCGCTCCGCGACAAACATGAGCTGCTCCAGCCGCTTGTCAAACAGCGCCGCGCTCTGATCTCTCTCGTCTAGCTCAGCAGCCTCCGCTTCTAGCCATTTATCGCGCAAATCATCGAGGACATTACCTTGGTCAGTGCTTCCCATCGCCCCGGGAGCATTGGGACGAGTAGTCCGCAACGCGTCGTGTGCAGACGGAGGTGGGAGCGTCAAGAGCAAGGCCCGGAACTCTCTTGTGTCTGCAAACGTCTCGAAATTGCAGGCAATTATGTCCAGACAGTACTCCCTTATTTTCACGACGCCATAACTGCATTTGGACAAAATAATGACTTCAGGAACAGATCAGACATTACAATCATGTACGTACATCAAGTATGACGAGCACATACATGTCTGACAGCATCAACCAGTGGCACAGTTCTGCAGGCGAAACATGTTCCAGGTCTGGTAACAGTAGGTCAGCTACAACTCGCTTGAGGGGAAACAGCAAGTATCTCGATGCAACATCAAAAAGTTCTTCAGCCTGGGATAGGTTTGCTTACGTTTAGTTCACAACAAAACTGAAGTAACTTCAATATATCTGTATGAAGAGGCAATTGAGTAATGTCTTTATATATATCTCACCAGGATTGGATCCATATGCTCTAGCTTATCTGTATACCTAAAATCAACACAAGCAGGTAATGAGCCAGACAATAACAATAAGGTAAAGATTCAAGCAAGACAAATTGCGAAGGGATCTTACATGTATTCAAGCATCTTCTCAAACGCTTCTACACTCATGTCATGCGCCTCAAGAGTCGGGAGATCCGGAGACCCATGGATAGCTTCACGAAAACCCACTGTTCGTGATATCCTGGCTTTGAAGTACTCTGACCTTGAGGCTAGAATCACCCGATGGCAACGAAAGACCCTATCATCTACTTTCACGATGAGATCGGCACCATCATCATCCTCTGAGTGTCTGCGCATATCATTCGGTACATTGCAGCTGTAGTAATCTTCCTGTCTTGAGTTTGTTAGACAGTTGTGCAGAACACGCTGCAATGCCGACGGAAGACGGTCTTCCAGTGGCAACGACTGGCCCTGCAAAACAAACCGTATCTGCGACTCAACCAGATGATCCAATTTCTTGGCCGCCTTATACTGCGCGTTCGCATGATGCACGATCTCTCCATCAACTAGCATCCGCAGCTCCTCACACTTGCAAACTTTGCAAATGAGTGACAGACTCTCCATGTCGTCTACGGGCGCCTCGAGCCTATCGGCGTAGAAGAAATGGACAAGGTTGTAAAGGGCAGTGAAAGACAACTTTTTCTGAGAGAATCTCACTTCCTTCCTGTCTCTCCAGTCTGTCTTGAATTTCTTCTCGAAGAAGGATGATCGGGCACAGAGGATGACGCGGTGAGCTTCGATAGGTTTTCCGCCGACATAGAAAGTGATGTCCGGAGGCACCAGACGAGCCATGGATGCATCGTCCGTTGGCGCAAATCCTGCAAACAAAATAAAATTTAGGTGTTACTGACACAAAGCCTAAGTAAACCCAAAAATGAAAATCATCTGGTATTGGGGATTCCAGCATGAACCCTACGCAAATTTTCGCTATGGAATAATCAAGAATTACCGAACCTGCGGCCTGGGCGAGCGCAGCGGCCTCGGCGGTGGCAGCTCCCTGTAGCATCATGTCGAGGAAGGCGGCGCGATTGGCGGGGCATGCGAGGAACGCTGCCCGGAGAGCGGCGGCGAGCGGCGGAAGCGGGGGCGGGCGCGCCTCGAACGACTTGAGGAGCCGGCGGAGGTCGAGGTTGAGGGCGGCGTAGTGGCAGCGGTCGCCGTCGAAGGTGCTCTCGGCGCAGACGGCGCCTGCCTGGAGCAGCATCCTGGCGGCGTCGGGGTGGCCCGCGAGGCAGGCGTAGTAGAGGGGCACGGAGTCCCAGCGGTCGCGCGCGTTCACGTTGGCGCCGGCCTCGAGGAGGAGGGCCAGGCGGGCGCAGTCGCCGGCGCGCGCCGCCTCGAAGATGTCGCCCCCGGGGACCCGCCGCAGGGGCACCGTCGGGTAAAATTCCTCTGTGTCCAGGTCCAGGTCCAGGTCGATCTCCATCCCCGTGAACGTCGGTTCCGCCGGCGGCGAGAAGACCATTTTTTTTGCCCTTCTTTCTTGGGGAATTTTCTGCGACGGCGGCGGACGGTCGGCTGGCACACCCCGGCGAGTCCCCGGAATGAATGTGTGACACGCACGCTTGCTCTAACCTCCGCCGTTGATTTTCTGCATCCAACGGTGGAGTTTCCTTTTTTATTGAGATAACGGTGGAGTTTCCTGTTCTTCCTTCAATGGTCTAGGCCTGGCCATGGGCAGCCAGGCCAAAATCCAGGGCCGGAAAGGGTTGGGCCAGGCTCGTACCTAGGAAATCATGTTGCAACGGTGGAGTTTTGAGATATGCTTGCATTCATACATCTCAAATTAGATGGATGTAGGTTTAGCAAGCCAATTAAGCCACTTGCAAGGGGCATGACTACAAAGAAACTGATAAATAGTCATTTCAATGGCGTAATTTATACTCCAGAAGGTTCAATAAATATGCTTACTTTACTAGAAAATAGAAACCCCTATTAAGCTTTAGAGATGTGCACACATTGTAGTCCATGCACTTGCCCAAAAAAATATCAAGGAGGAACTTTGGGTATAAAATAGGGTATAAATTTAGTACAATGCAGTTGTATTTTTCAACCAGACACATTACAATATAACACAAAAACATTGTAACCAATACTTATGTTTGCTAGTTGTGTAATTAAATGTGCCAATTAATAATAGAAGTGGTACTTCAACTTATACTCAAGCATGATAAAAATAAGTTATAACAAAGTATAAAAGTTTTGTACAAATTATATTTTATGATTGACATAGAGTGTTTCTCAACTTAGACCGATACATCTAAGGTGAAACCCATGAAGGTCAACATGCAGTGAACAAATATTACTCTGAAAACATGTGGTAGCGTAGATTTTGATTAATTCGTCCCCTTACATTGTTCTAGAGCTGACACCTCGCCGTCATCAGGTACTCCAGCTAATCTAGAGTTTACTGCTGTGAATTACTCCACAATTTCATTTGTTTCTAATTTTAAACACACACACAAAAAAGAGACTCTAGCCGTGTAGAAAAAACTAATCAGATCTGAAAACAGTGAAAACCTAAACTGACAATCACCCGAGAGCAAACATATCAGGATTCGGCACAGAGCAAAAAAAACAGAACGGACGGTGGAGACGATGTCGTCTGCCCAACCACACAAATTATTGGTGGTGCCGCTCGGCCATGGAGCAGGCTACAAAACTGAGCCGCCTCCGAGGCTAAACCTTTCGACCTCTTTCTCAGCAGTGCCAGTGGGACTAGAAGTGGTGACGAATGTGATGAGCCTTGTGAGGCTAAAGGCTAGTGGGTCTAGTTGGGATAATATGAGTTGTTGCACTTCTAAGTACCAACTGGTGCACTCAGTCTATTCGTCACAGTTAATCTCCTTGTGTGTATCCAACCCCACTTTGGTTGGACTCTGCATTGGTGATTCCCTCGTTGTTTGCTTATCCTATGTTTACTTGTGATGCCATGCTATTTTTATGTTGTTCTATTGGTCTACCTAGAGTAGACACTTACCATGATGTAGGATATTATTTCTAATGGATATCTTGTTGTATGATTATTGGATTGTTCGTGTCGAGTGGTTATTCTCTTGCGAGTATTTATTCTCTAGTAAAAACACTTCATTGCACAGCTATAAAACACAAGTTCAATGACTAGAAAATAAGTCCTAATTTGTGAGGCATGTAAATATTCATTTAGTCCATGTACTCTTTAATTTTTGAAAAACAATTTTTACCTGTACTTTTTGAAAGACTTGATCATAGCGCAAGCATTTTTTATGTAAAAAAGAAGCTAGTAGTTGTACATATTTTGATATTTAATAACATAGAATATTTAAAAATGTGACTATATTTAAGATTTTGTACTTTCATATATGTGAGTACTGCCTTTAGCTAATGATTGGTTGCCCGAACTTCATCTAAAATTGGATTCACTTACTAGTTAGCTAAAAATGCAGTCTTAATGTTTGCAATTTAAAAAAACATAAGATAATTTATTTTGAAAATTTGTATAGGAATATGATGACACTATTAATGGGTAAGACATTCCCCCAATCCCATACCATTTCGCAAAAGAGTATCAAATTTATCATCGCATACCTTTTGAAGAAAAGCGTGAATGATGTTTGAAAATGGCACACTGCTGAAAAATAAAAGGAAATAGATGCAATCCCATTTGAGGGGGAAAAGTTGTGTGGTTTAGAAGGCTACCACACACGGTTCAAAAAAATTATGTCCAATGCACCATAAAAAAATGCATCATAGTGTGTCCTTTTTGGCAAAGTCAACATGTACCTAAATAAACAATAGTAACAAAAGATTTTTTCACCTTTTAGTTTAAAAAGGTTTTCATTTTCTTACTTTCCCAAAAAAGGGTATTCTTGTGATGCATTGGACACAGTTTTTCGAAAAAAAAAGTGCGATGTGCGGGCCAATTGCACATGTCTTTTAAGGTGTGTGATGTATGAAGCAATCACACATGGTATAAAAAACATTGTGTGCGATGCACCATAAGAAATTTCATCAAAATGGGACCATTTTTGGCAAAAATGCCTTTTTACCACGCTTTACAATAATGTCAAAGTGAGTTGTCAAGTTATTTGTGAAAGACACTTTTGTAAGTGCCAAAAATGGGTTTTTCCTACCAAACAAGTACAAAAATATAGTGTAAGAATGGCTCCACTCTAATTTTTACACAAAGTATTCTCACTTAGTAACGGCGTCGGGGGTATGCACCTGTATTCATATGAATACCCAAGATTATGTGAAGCCATCCCACATCAGCACAACACACATGTTTCAGGTCGTTCAGATTTGCCATCTCTCTCAGAGACATATGCACACGCACTCAGCGCAAACCAACCTGTGGTTGGATGGCTAGCAGGGTGGTTGTACACTCAGCCCACCAGAGTTCAAACCCCAGGTTTGACGTATGTGTGTTGCATTTAGGCGGAATATTCTTTCAGTGGGAGGCGACGTTCCCGTCGACAGCGAGGCGCCCGTGGTGTGACTTCGTCAATCTCAAGACTCCATAAGCCGGCTCAGTATTTCGGAGGAGCTGATACGTCTCAAACGTATCTATAATTTCTTCTGTTCCATGCTTATATTATGCCAATTGCTACATGTTTTATATACACTTTCATACCATTTTATGCATTTTCTGAGACTAACCTATTAACAAGATGCCACAGTGCCAGTTGCCTGTTTTCTGCTGTTTTTGGTTTCAGAAAAGCTGTTAAGGAAATATTCTCGGAATTGGACAAACGAAACGTCAAAGTGCTTATATTCCCCGGGAGGTTTCAGAACACCGAAGAGAACACGGAGGTGGACCCCGAGGGGCCCACACCCCCTCCCGGCGCGGCTCCCCCCTTGGCCGCGCGAGCACAGGGTGTGGGGCCCTCGAGGCCCCGCCGCCTTCGCCCTTTCGCCTACTTATACCCCTCGGATATCTAAGACCTAGGACACGCACCTTTTTCCTCCACGAAGTTCAGAGCCGCCACCGTCGTCAACCCTAGATCGGGAGGGTTCAGAAGCTCCTCCCGGCACCCTGCCGGGGAGGGGAATCATCACCGGAGGGCTCTACATCACCATGCCCGCCTCCGGACTGATGCGTGAGTAGTTCATCCTTGGACTACGGGTCCATAGCAGTAGCTAGATGGTTGTCTTCTCCTCTTGTGCTACCATGTTTAGATCTTGTGAGCTATCTAACATGATCAAGATCATCTTTATGTAATGCTACATGTTGTGTTTGCTGTGATCCGATGAATATTGAGTACTATGTTATTGCTTCATAATATATCTTGTGAGTGCGTTGTTTATGATCTTGCATGCTCTCCGTTGCTAGTAGATACTCTGGCCAAGTAGATGCTTGTGACTCCAAGAGGGGGTATTTATGCTCGATAGTAGGTTCATGTCTCTATTTAATCTGGGGTAGTGACAGCAAGCTCTAAGGTTGTAGATGTACTGTTGTTATTAGGGATAAAACAGTAGTATTTTATCTAAGGGTATTTGTATTACTTACATTACACACATTGCCTAATGCAATTATCTGTTGCTTGCAACTTAATACTAAAAGGGGTGCGGACGCTAACCGGAAGGTGGATTATTAGTCATAGATGCGGTTGGAACGGTCTATGTATATTGTTATAATGCCCAAGTGAATATCACACTAGCCATCATAACTATAGTATATGCATTTTCTGAGACTAACTATAGTATTAGTCATAGATACAGTAGATGTACTGTTGTTATGCACTTCTTTATTCTATCAATTGCCCAGCTGTAATTTGTTTACCCGCATGTATGCTATTATTATTTATGGTGAGACACCACTAGTGAACTGTGTACTCCGGTCTTTTTTCCTCAAACTGATAAACAATCCTACTGCATTCCTGTTACTTTTATTCTCTGCAAGCAAACATCATTCTCCACACATACGTTTAATCCTTTGTTACAGCAAGCCAGTGAGATTGACAATCTCACTGTTAAGTTGGGGCAAAGTATCTTGGTTGCGTTGTGTGCAGATTCCACGTTCGTTGCTGACACCGGTAGTGCGCCCTGCCAAAGTCATCTTCAACAACCTCCAGAAGATCTCTAGTTTCATACTGGTTCGATAAATCTTGGTTTCACAACTGAGTGAAACTTGCTACTGCACTATTTCATACATTCCTCTTGGGGTTTCCCAACAACACCTCACCGGTGTCATCAGGTGCTCATAGGGGTAGGGTGTGCGTGTATGCGTTCATAGTGGTGAGTGTGCGCGTGTGTTGTGAGCGGTGTTTCTAAAAAAATGCACACGCACTCAGCGACAACATATGGGCAACACCAGACCTAGCGATTGCGGCAACGACCGACTTGAGGGAGCAGGTGACCATGACGGGCCCACCCTCCCTCTTCACTCCTGCGGCAACACCCTCCCTCTTCACCCCCGCGCAGCGGCGCGTAACTACTTCTGCAGCCACGCCCCGAGCCCCTTGATCTAATCCTCTTTTCTATTTTCTAGTTTTGAGTTTAGCTGATTTAGTTTGATTTGTTGATTTGCTCCTCCCTGCCCTACTACTAGTAGTAGTATATCTAGTTTCCTAGATGCAAGTTCTTATCACGATTTTCCCCTTACTTTCTTGTTCATATATTGCATTGAGAGAAAAAAAGTTATTTGCAACGAATACTACCTAGCCTCTACAACTTGGCACCTCCACTAACCCACTAGAACAAAAGTTCTTTTTCCACGATTGGATGTCGTGGTAGGAGAGCATTTTTTTCATGTCAATCCATTTTTTTCCATGTAAACTTTACCGCGGTAAAAGTCCATTTACAGATAAATATACCACAGTTCACAAAGTCTATGGTAAATGGTTTGCGTATCAACCACGGGAAAGACTACCGTGATAGTCAAACCACTTTACGTTTTTTAGAAAATATAGTTGTACACACGTATTCAAACTCCTACGAACACGCTCTATTCAAAGGAGCACCTCCTAAATACTCAGACGACGGGTCGGATCTTAGATTGACTAAGTCAGTACGAACACTTTACTGTCGACGGGGATATCGTCTCAATTGACATTCCGCATTAATGTGACACATGTGCTAAAAATTGGTTTTAAACTCTGATGAGGCTGGGATATAATCATTTTTCTAATTATCAAACCACATGTTAAAAGTAACAGTTTTGAGAATGCCATGGTTTTTAAAACCGCAATATTTGCTGCCTGTATACTGACTCGTGCCCTCAATAAAAACCCTAACAAAGGAGTGACTAAACAATTCATATCTTTTTCAGATCTTGAGCTTAGACAATCCATGAATTGAGCGCAAAATTACCGCCAAGCAGGTGTCAAGGTGACGAGGACAAGAGACAGGACACGGCCACGGCCACACCTCAGCCGTCCCGCGCTTCCTTCTTCCATTGGTCGCGCACTTACGCTCTGCCACAGTTCCGGTCTTGCCCTCGTCGCTAGTCGTTGCTTCCTCCGATTCTCCACCCACTATCCGGGGCGAAACAACCGGGGAGCCAGCAGAGGAAGAAACCGAGGGAAAATCGCAGCTGTGTTCTCGCGGATCCGAGGCCGCGCGCGCTCGGTGTTCCTCCGTTGCTCCAACTCTCTCGACATGAGGTGAGCTCTCGGTTCTGCACTCCATGATTTCTTTCTCCCCTTCGATTTTAGCAGTGTACGTGTAGCCTAGCTTCATGATGCCAAAAGGGGATTTTTGAACCAGCTGTATGCGTTAGCGGTGCTCATTCGGTTCCCGTCTCATCTGAATCAGGCCAGAGGGGATTAATTTTTATATTGGTTGTAGTCTGAGCAGTGGTTCTTCTATGGCCTCGAGCGGACCAGATTCTCTGCCCGCTAAAAGCAGATGCGTAGATGTGTGTTTGAACAATGCGTTTCATTTGCCTAAGATTAGAGCCGGAGCATGCCAAGTCTTCGCGGAAGTTTCAAAAGGATTGGGCGATTGGGGAAGAATGTCATTTTGATGGCAGGATTCAGATTCAGGGCTGCGTGCGGACCGCCAGTTCGATCCCATCGACCATAGCCTTTAATTGGTACTAGTACTTGTACTCATCTAAAGGGGAAAGATGACAGCTTCCCTCCCCCACTAATCTGGTAGCACCTCCGAGGGGGTGGGCGATGCAGATCAGCTTCTGTACTTGCAGAATCCTAGAGATTCATGTGCATTTTTTTGGGTCCAACACAGTGAGTTATCTTTCAGCAGATATGCACATCTTTGGTCGAAATAGGGGACAAGAATTCTCCTGTCCTTCCATTATTAGCCCCTTCTCCTTTTGGATGCTGAACCCTGAAAGTGAGGATCTCATGACAACCACCACGACTGAATTTTGATGTCTCACGGAGAGACCAGGTTAACCAACATGCAATTGGCATGGCTTTGTTTTTAGGGGTTGGGATCCTCTACAGTAACCTCTACAGTAATTTGTTTTAGATGGATTCGCCTGTTAAGTCGGTCCTTAAAGGTTCAGTTCAGAAGAGAGTTAATTATAAGCTAAGTAGTATAACTTCTGAAGGAATATACTCTACTCTTTTGCAGTTTTTCCTGGAAAGCATTAAATATGTCCTGATCATGCCTGTTACATTCAATGACAAATTCACCCAAATATGGAGTCCTATTTCATATCTATAGTCCTATTTTTCTTACGCACAAAGTTCGAAGCAGGAAAAACAAGATGCTTCTACTCCCTCCATTCCATATTAGAGGACTTTGATTTATCTAAAAATGGATGTACCTAGACTTGTAACATGTCTAGATACATACATTTTTGTATAAATGGAAGTCATCTAATTTGGAACGGAGGAAGGAGGTGCTACAAGTCCTGTGGGGGTGTGAATGTAACCAAATTATTGTCGGGACATAGTTTAGAATACATTACAACCGTTTCATTGTAGATCTTTTGCATCCATCTAGCACCCACCTGTGACGGCTGTGTGCATCTCTTGGATGCAGAGGCCGGGGATCCGCACCCCCTTATCTAAAAAAAAACCCACCTGTGAGACACCTTACATCTGTATAGATCCATTCGGAGGAGTGAATCTAAGTTTAATTGTGCAGATGTGAATATACTCTTTAGCGTCACACAAATATCGTTAGGATCCTACGAGTGTCATGTGGCATTCACCGACATATATAAGATTGCTTACCTAATTATTTGCCTTGTTTCAGGGCAAAAAGGATGATATATGGATTCTCCATCTCCCTTATCCTCATCAACCTGGCTTCCATAATGGAGCGGGCTGATGAGAATCTCCTCCCTGCTGTGTACAAGGAAGTCAGTGCTGCCTTCGATGCTGGTCCTACTGATCTGGGATACCTTACGTTTATAATGAACTTTCTGAAGTCCATAGCATCTCCCTTGGCAGGTGTCCTTGCTCTTCAGTATGATCGCCCAACTATTCTTGCGATCGGAACCGTCTTCTGGGCTCTATCAACAGGGGCAGTTGGTGTCAGCCAATATTTTCAGCAGGTTGCATTCTGGAGAGGTGTAAATGGTGTTGGACTTGCCATTGTAATACCATCACTGTCATCCTTCATTGCTGATAGCTACAAAGATGGCACTCGTGGCGCGGGGTTTGGTTTGTTAGCCCTTATTGGCTCAATAGGTGGTATAGGAGGAAGTATTCTGGCTACAATCATGGCTGGAAGGGATTATTGGGGATTTCCTGGATGGCGGTTTGCATTCATTGTGGTCGCATTTGTGAGTTTGTTAATTGGGTTTCTTGTCTATTTTTACACCGTTGATCCTAGGAAAGTGTCCCCAAGCAGTTTTGATGATGAGGACTACCACGAGAGGTACATTTTCCTTCTGGTCTCTTAGATAAATTCTTCAATCGAATTGATAGTTCAGATGGTAGATACCGCACCAGTTTAGTCATGAAAGCTTAAGTAACAAGTACTATTGCTGGTGATCAATTGCTCTTATTTGTTTCTGTCTTCTCCATATCTACTATGGTTGCAATTTTCTTTTGCCAGCTTCCTCGCAGCTCTAAAACATACAGCTGCGCTGGTATTTTGTGGAAGTTTAACTTGGTTTTTCTAATCTGTTGTGGTCGATGACTACTTTATTCTACGCTGACTTGCCATATAACCCTATGCACTGGCAGTATGCATGTTTGTATTTGTTATTAAAACATGATTTTGCTCTCTCATCTTAATGGCAGGTCGCGTTTGGTTGGCAATAGTATTTTTCCTCCACGGTCCATCTGGAAGGATTCATGGATAACAGCAAAATCTGTCATGAAAGTGCGGACATTTCAAATCATCGTCTTGCAAGGCATAGTTGGCTCTTTGCCCTGGACTGCTGTTGTTTTCTTCACGATGTGGTTCGAGCTAATTGGTAAGAGTACAAGTCGTTATTTTCTAGTACCTGAACTCTCCATAGTTCCTTCCGAGAGCTTAACGATAACGAAGTCGTGAACCCTTGTAGGTTTCGACAATAAAAGCTCAGCGGGATTAAACAGCCTATTCGCAATTGGCTGCGCCAGTGGATCATTTCTCGGTGGAGTAATAGCGGATCGTCTGTCAAGACGCTACCCGGATTCAGGCCGCATCATGTGTGCCCAGTTCAGTGCCTTCATGGGCATCCCTTTCTCATGGATTCTCCTCACGCTCATCCCCCAGTCGGTCGAATACTGGTACAGCTACGCCGTCACCCTGTTCCTCATGGGGCTCACCATAAGCTGGTGCGCCACCTGCGCAAACAACCCGATGTTCGCGGAGGTTGTCCCGCCCAAGCACCGCACCATGATCTACGCCTTCGACCGCGCGTTCGAGGGCTCCTTCGCCTCCCTGGCTGCCCCTGCCGTCGGCATGGTGACCGAGAAGGTATATGGCTACAACTCAAAGACAGTCAATCTGGCAAACGGGTCGGTGGCAGGGGCGTACGCGCTCTCGAGGGGATTGTTGACCATGATGATTGTTCCGTTTGGCCTGTGCTTCTTGTTCTACACCCCGCTGTACTTTGTGTTCAAGCGTGACCGCGATAATGCGAGGTTGGCGGCCAGTGCCAAGGATCTGGAGCTGATGTGAATATCACAGAAATGTTTATCAACAGGGCTGCCCGGCAGTTAGCAGCCAGTCAGCTGCTTCAGTTAGCCTATCTATTTTTTTGGTCAGCTAGCTGTTCCACAACCTTCTTCTTCAGATAGACAGAAAACACGCTAGTACACACGACGATTGTTTTGTACAATTAGAGAGACAATAATTTGTACTGATCTTTTGTGTAGATAAATAAATTGCAGCTGTCATGTTCACTCTCACTCTTTACCTGCATATGTTGTTTTATCACTTTTGTTGCCTAATGAAACTACAGGTTGCATCATGAGACATTTCATGCTGAATTTCTAGTTTTCTACAGAATTTCTACAGGTTGCATCATGTGTAGCTGTGCGACACTTGAGACATTTTTTTCCCATTGGATACTCAGTTACCGGTGCACTCAAATTTGACATTGTTTCTGGTGTCGTATCAGCATCCATTGATAGGTACAGGTCGCCAACTTCAGAGTCCAGACAATATTTTTTCCCCTCTAGACATTGAATTACCGGTGCACTCCATTTGTCATTTGTCTTCGATACCAGTGTTGTATCAGCAAAGTTATTTCTCTGGGGATCAAACAATTCGAGATGACAAGAGAATCATTTTGATCGACTTTGCTATCAACTTCAGGTTCCAGACTTTGCTATCATATATTTTTTCCTTCTCTTGTCTGGAACCTGAAGTTAATTAACCAAGAGGAACATTCACGCTGGATGTCAGCAGAATTTCTACAGGCTGCATCATGTGTAGCTGCGTAACGCTTTCAGACCCTTTTCCCCCTTCGGATATTCAGTTAGCAGTGCATGTTTCTGGTGTTCTTGTATCAGGATTTGTACATGTTCACCTTCAGCCATTTTTTTTTGCCCTTTTGGACGTTAATTAGCGAGCGCTCAATTTGTTGCTGTTACTAGTGCTGTAGTTTCATCAAACATACTTGTACAGGAATCAAACAATTTCATAAGGCGATAACTGAATCCTTTCGATGGACTCCGCTCCTCCGCAGATTGAACAAGAGAAACATCCACAAAGAATATAACAATGACACCAATGTACACAGACGCCTTCATTTCATTCATAACATAAGGATGCATGATTATACAGTATTGGGTAGCTCCCACCACACCACAGATTAAGCCCCAAAAACAAGCTACGCTGACAAATAACAATCATGCACCACCTTCTTCCCCAACACGTACGCTCGACAACACCCTGGGGTTTGCACTACCACACTGATAAGCAAAACTAGCAGCTTTGCAGAACTAACGAAGGTACTAAGCCGGCTACGGCTCTAATTACAAACTTGGACTAGATCATACTAGTGCTAGTACTAATTTTGCAGCCTAAGACAGGCTAATCGCCTGCATCCTGGAGCCAAGCAAATCGGCCGACGCCGGCGCATCCTGGTTCTGCTGGAAGAACCGCACGTACCTCCCGTGAGCGCCGAAGGCGGCGGGCCAGCCGCGGACGCCAAGAATCTGCACCGGCACTACACTAGTGGAAGCGTCGGCGCCGTAGACGATGCGGAGCTCGCGGGGTATCTCCCTGGGGTGGCTGACGCAGAGCACGGCGTGCACGGGGGCGAGGTCCGGCGCGGCGAAGCAGGCGCGGTCGAGCTCGAGGACCCAGCCGAAGCCGCGGCAGTTGGCGCCTATCTCCGTCTCGGTGCGCTGCTCGGCCGGGTAACGCAGCAGGGCGACGTGGACGAGGAGGTCGGCGGGGCTGCGGACGAGGTGCTGAGGATTGTTGTGGACGAGGTAGTCATCGAGGATGGACGTGTCCCAGGCGCGCACGAGCGTCACGACGGCGCCGGCGTGCGCGAACGGCTGCCGGCGCATGGCGTCCTCGCGGTGGGCGGGCGTGGGGAACCGGAGCGCCATGGTGCCGTGCGCGGAGGGGAGGAGCGCGACGAGGCTCCAGACCAGGTCGAAAGCCGCTGCGAGGACGGTTTCGTAGATGACGGCCCCCGGGTTCCGGCTGGGCGTGGCGAGGAGCGCGTAGGCGAAGCACATCGGGTGGAGCGCCTGCTCGGAGATGGCGGCGGGGCGCGCGGCTAGCGCCGTGATGGCGGCGGCGGAGCACTCCGGCGATGGAGGTGGGACGGCGGTGGCAGCCGCTGGGACATCGGCGGGCTTGTACACGTAGTGGAAGGCTGGGCGGTCGTACTCGGAGCTGGCCTCGGCGGCGGTGGGGTGGGCGCGGGCGAGTAGCATGGAACTGGTGGAGAGGATGACGGAGCGGGGCCGGGAAGACATCGCAGATAGCTGGATGCGGGATGGCCGGCGGTGGAGGAGTGAGCGAGGAAGAAGTAGAACTACAGGTACTGGACTCGTGTCGAGGCAAGCTCGCGCTGCGGGGAGAGGTAAGCGGCGCGGGAGGTTGGGAGAACTACACGTGGAGTGATTGCAGTGAAGCGGTGCCACGCGCAAGGCCCCAAACAAGTTTTGCTTCGTTTAAATGTCGGTGCAATCTAACTTTTTTTTAAAACGCAGGTCACATGTATTCACTCACACTTATAAATACACCCTACTCCCTGCTCGTATAAACATCTTTAAAATACTGAGCCGACAGATCAAGTTTTAATTCTTTTAAATCTTAAGGTTGGCGTAAAAGTTACTACTGTATAAGCGATTTGTTGTCTACGGAGCGCCGCCTTCCACCTTAAATCAAAAAAACCTGGGTTTTAACTCTGATGGGTTGGGTGTACAACCCACACACCTAACCAATTGTAACAAGCATTGTTTTTTAAATTTTTCCAATTTTTTATTTTGCCAGATTTTTGTTGGACTGACATGTGGGTCTCACGGTCTGTTGAATGTAAAAAAAAAAGTTGTAGCGGCTTATCTCTATAACCGTAGTCTCCCTTTCCTAGTCTAACAGCATGTCCTATATATTGTAGGATCTCTAACCCATTATGGTGCATTGTGTCTCTATATGTATCCTTGCTAACAGTCAATATAACTTGGTCAGACTTTCCAATTATGCTCGGTCAGCCTCGTGTTTAATTTGTTTAAGTTTTTCAGATTAATATGACGTGTGGGGTGAGACAGTGGATATCTCCGATTGGTTGTTTCTCGGTGTGCTAAACAGGTATTACAAAGTTTAAGATTTAAACGACAGGGATTTGAAATTTAGGTTTCATTGTACCGAACCTCTACGAGTTTGGATTCAAAATTGACTTTTTCCTTTAACTTTGGCTAACATGCAAACATATGGCCCATGCATGAATGACAGAGAAGAGGTGCGTGCGGTGATTCAGGCCAGCCCAGGGCATTTACCTCCTCGCGAGAATCGCTGCAGTCTGTCGCCAAATCCCGAAATGCGGGCACCAACCCACCCTGTCCCGTGATCGCCGGCCATGGCCATGGCCGTGCCCATAAAAACCACCCCTCGCCCTCCCGTCTTCCTTCCACAAACCAAAACCCTTCCATTACTTCCACCACACCGATCTACTATCAAGATGATGCCTGCTGGCGCGACGGCGTTGGAGATCCCCTCCGACCGCCCGGCCTTCCTCACCCGGCCCTACTTCGACGGCCCTCCGGCCGCCACCGCCGTGTTCCTGCCGCGGGAGAGGCGCACGTCCCGCCCGGAGTCCGCCACGGTGTACCTCGGCTTCGGGGAGCCCGACCCCGAGATGTCCTACTTCGCGCGCCGCCACGCGTACGCCTACATCTCGCCGGCGAACGCCCCTTGCCGCCGTGCGCCGGCCGCCTTCGTCCGCCGCGTCTTCCGCACCCTGGCGCTCGACCTGCCGCAGACCTTCGAGCTCGAGACGCCCAGCGGCTACGGCGACGTGACGGTGTGCTTCCGCACGCCTGAGGACCGGGAGGCGGCCATGCGCCGGCAGCCGTTCGAGCTCGAGGGCGCCACCGTGATGCTGGTGCGCGAGGGGGAGACCCCCAACGTCAGGGTTGTGACCTACGACTTCGTCGTCCACGTCGCCCTGCACCGTTACCCCGTCGAGCTCCGCACGGAGAAGACCATCGAGTCCAACTGCAGCGGCTTCGGGTCCCTGCGCGAGATCGACCGGGCCTGCTTCGCGGCGCCGGACCTCGCCACCGTCCACGTCGTCCTGCAGCCCCTGCACCCTCGGGAGATCCCGCGTGAACTCCGGATCGAGTACCTCAATGGCTCCACCAGCGTCATCCCCGTCGAGATCGTCGGGGTTTGGGGCAGCTCACACTCCCACGACGCCGAAGGACAGTACGTGCGCCTCTTCCAGGCTCCGCCTGCGGCTGCTTGAAGAATTTGAAGTTACTACAGTACTAGTTTGCTTCTGTTTAATCAGGCTGCAATTTCCCTATCGTTTAGTTTGATGCAGGTCGTACGTGTTACCTTGCTTCCCCTTTAAATGTGATTGCAATCCATGGATCTATCAGTACTTTTATATGTTGTTCGTGTTTGTAAAACGGATTTGATAAATCTCTGCTGACAGATTTTTTCCGAAGTCTCAATTACCTTATAAAAAGTGCAACTCGTCCAATTACACTTTTCTGTTAAAAAAATCTAACTACACTTTTCTTTAAATTAAAATGTAGTTACATTTTTTCTAAAATAACTGAGAATTGAGAAAAAAATCTGACGACTGAAACATACACACTTCCTTCGTCATAAAAAGAGACGTGTAGCCGGCTAGTTCCTCAGATTATAGCTCTCCAGAGCTATTCTATTGCGTAACGAAACTGCTTCATGTCCGACGTTTATCGTCCGATAAATGTACGGCACACATTTTGTACGCGATATTCCTGCATGTGCATGCGGAAGGTAGAGCCCAAAACTCAAACCTGCAAAACTCTGTCATTAACCTTCTCCGTGTCCAAAGCGCACCAAAAAATGTCCACGATTCATTCTCTTATTAACCCAATCGCGCCCGACGATCGCGCTTGTGTGCCCGTGTTGGATCTGACGGACGGGCCGACTAGCAGCATAAGAAAACGTCTCTTCCCCATCCGTCAAACCGCATGTGATGGCTCACCTCCCGACGCCGGAGTTAATGGTGAGCTCGCTACCCACCTACCTGGCGCTTCCCGCACGCTTCATGTTCCCGCTCATTTGCCGCCTGTCCGGCCCTCTTTCCTGGTCAGCCCATCCGCATCCTCCTATAAAGTCTAGCTTGACAGAGGCGACGACGGTGGCCTCAACAGCGGCGAGGAGACCGTGGATTGTAGTGAAATTGGACCGAAGTAAATATGACAATGTACATACTTGTCCAATTCACTCAGGTTGCAAGAAAGCATGTATGCATAGAAGTTGTTCGCAAATTTCAAAAAAAAAAAAAAAAAAAAAAGAAGTTGTTCGCACCAATCTGGTATGGTTCCGTGTGGGTCAAATCCTACAATTAAGAAGTGTAGCTAATTACACTCCATGTCAACATAACTAAACCATCTCAGATGATAAAGTAATTTATCCCACCAGAGCCCAATCCCAATATATCTTGCAGTTTTCGTTGCCTCCACGGTGCCGACAACATGCTCGTCTAAAGTTACCATTAGCCCATTACTGCCGCCCCTGTTTTTTCGCATTTCATCCTATTAGCTCCCCCGAAACCATTATGTTCTCAATAGATATGCAATACAATTTCTTAGAACATACCGGCCAACAATTGACCATTACCCAAATTCCTCACCCGATGGGCTTTCACCAGCCTCGTAACCTATATTTCATAGTTCCACTGCAAAATTATCAGTCAGATTCGACAAGAAACAATAAAGCAGAGGAAGAACCAGATCCTGGTGTGGAACCACGGATCCAAGGTCCCGGCCACCTCAAATCGCCGCCCTCCCGACCACATCGGACATGAGCTAGAAGAATCCGGGCCTGCCTCTCGCTCAACGCCGACCACCGTGACTGCGAGCGATGTGGGGAGAGAGGTCGGCGAGGGGAACCTCCTGGCACGTGGCGTCCGCCGGCCTCCTGGCCGCCTCCATCTCTGTGCTGTTCGCCTCCATCCCCGGCCGGATTGGTTCTTCTTTCCGAGCGCCCCGGTGAGTCCTTTTCCAGTATGAACTAAGGATAAAGAAGAAGAAAAGTTGGGCGTGTTTTTTCCTAGTTTGCGGGTGCGGTGAGAATTTTGTCCCATCGGCGTCGTCCGTCAACGCTAATAGCTAAGTGCACCAGAGGCATTGATTAGATCAATCCGGCGGTCTGTTAGATTTAATCAGATCGAGTAATCCAACGGTATAGGTCGAGCTATGTAGAAAGATTAAGTTTGCTTGTTTAATAGTAGTATAGATGACTAATTAGTTTGAGAATATCACGGGCTGTCTTTATAGTAACCTAACAAATCTAGATGCAAGGGTTTTGACCAAAACAGATTTTTTTTTTTTGAACAGGGGAAGGCCCCGAAGGACCTAGAGCTTCATTCATTTTACTGTCAACACTGAGAGTACATTTTACAGATAAGGCCAACAAAGAAAAGGAAATTACATATGGGGCCTGAAAAATTGCACAAACGACCTCGAAACTCCACAGGGGAACGCAATCGAGGCCAGCTCCTTGCTCAGCATGACGGAACAGAGACTTGGCGCAGCCTACCACCACTTCGCCGGGGACGCACCACTTGGAAAGAGGAGGCGGGAGCTCGCTGCCCGCATCTCGAAGGGCCTCCGCACTTGGAGGTTGTAGGCACCACAAACGCTGACCGGAGAGGACCGTAGGCAGCGAGAGGGGTAGGAGCGGTCGCCTGACGACCATTGGGTACACCGACGTGAACGCCGGCGTGAGGATGCTCCTGGAAGAAGCCGTGTCGCTCCCCTGCCAGGACATGTCGGAGCCGGCCTGCGACAGAGACAATATGTTATTCGAGTGTACCGAGAAGAGATAAGTAGTATGTCGGAAAGGAAAGAACACGGTCTAGAACCCGAATCTATTACCGGGGTATAGAGAAGAAGATCTACCAAGGCCGTATAAAAGGAAGTTAAATGGTTCTAGGTGGGAAGAACCGTTAGCAGTACAATGATGAACCGCTATTGAGGGAGCATGGCAAGATCTAATGAAGAGAAACCGCTAGCAGTACTGTGATGACAAAAACAAAGATCTACGGGGAAGTTAACCCTACTACTAGCCTGTTCTAGCGAAGAACGGGGATGAACTACCTCGGCCGAACCATGGGACGATCCAATCAAGCATCGGGGAGGGGCTTACCGGAGAATGTGGAGGCGCGGCGCGGGAGATCCTCGTCCCAATGGTGGCTTGGCGAATCTCGGTCACCGGCATCGCGGTCTCCAGCGTGCTGCTCGTGCGCTGCGGGCGGCGCGGCGGCGGTGAGCTCGAGAGCGAGAGTTAGGCAGAGGAGAGGAAGAGGGCGATGAGGAAGGGGAAAAGAAATCCCCTCGCATCCATACTTATGAGGGAAGGGGAAGTACGGTTACCGATTTTCCCGCCCGGCCGTTTCGAACAAATCGTGTGATCGTGTGTGGCAGTTGGCACGACTGAGGTAGTTGCGGCCGCACGATCGGCCACATGGCGGGCTGCGGGATGGGAACCGTCCGCGGCAGGATCGTGTGCGGTTGCCAACCCAGGAATCGAGGAGGCGCCTCGAGGTCAAAGCACTCAAGTGTCTGCTAGGTGTGACAGCCGGTGGGGCCCGTGAGGCGTTTTCATGACGGCTTGTCAGACTGCGTGGCACAATTCTCGGCATGGTGCAGAGTGTGGGTGGCACATCTCGGAGAAGGATCTGGAAAAAGATTTCCTGATGTCGGTGATACCGGGAAAGGCATGTCGGAGTTTTCTTTTTAGACCGACATGATGATGTCGGATGGCTTTCGAGAGGACTGACTGGTGTAAGTCGGGGCGTTTGTCTTGCCCGACATGGTAATGTCGGCCTTTGGTTCAAGGCTGATGTTCGGTTAAATCTGATGCAGCCCTTCATCCAAGTCTGCAGGACTACACCAGTTTCGGGGACTAGTGTCGGGGGGCTACCCCCCGGGTAGGGTAAAGGCATGGGTAAGATACTCATACTTACAATGGTAAAGCGTCCTTTGGTTGATGCAGAGGTCATGTGACTCTTCGGGAGATGAAGTGACGCCTTTTGGAAGTATCCAGGAGGTGGCTCTTGGGAGATGTCAGAAGGTGTCCTTTGGAGAATGCAGGGGCCAAGCTGTCCCCCCTGGTAACAATATAAATAGACCCCCAGCCCCTCACTCTCATTCAGGCAGGAGCAGAGAGTTCTCCTAAGAACCAGCTTCTCGAAGATGTCTTTGGGGGCAAGCCTAAGACATCTTCGAGTAGCTGAAAGGGCATGTGCCCTCTTATATGGTTTTGGTAATTGATGACAATCCATATGGACTAATGTTTGTGTTGAGCATATTGCACGTATGTCTTGAAGATGTCAAGACATCACCCATATGAAGATAGATGGGAGCATATTGCAAGTATGTCTTGAAGATGTCAAGACATCACCTATATGAAGATAGATGGGATGATACGAGATTGATCAAGATGTTGATCAACACACGAAGCTACAAGATGTACCAAGTGGATCATGTATCCCTTGGATGGTAAGCCATTGTCCATATAGCTTTGTGAACTAACCCAAGTGTGTGGTATCTATATGTGGAGTTAGGTATCTTCCCATGGGCTTGCAACAAGAAGAACATCTCATAGAGCTCATGGAGAATGATGTCATGCGGTATTCGTCATCAAGGTTAAGAGGTGCAAGACCAAGAGAAGCATTTCGGAGATATCTTATGCTTGTAGCTTGGAGGTCAAAATGAATACATGAAGACGAAGCTAAGCGAGGCTCTCCCATAATGGAGTATGGGGGAGTATTTGGAGAAGTCTTCATCAAGCATGTGCTATAAAGCGCAATCAAGAAAGGTGGTCCACTTGGAGAGATCAAAATCGTCATCATCTAGCTCAAGTGGAATTCTCAAGGCAAAGGTATGATCTTGATAGGGCTATAGGATAGATAGGCGTACTATCAAGAGGGGCTCTCGAGTGAGTAACTTGATCGCATCTTTGTGGAGAGCTCAAACCTTTGCGAACTTGGCATATCATCTTTCTTGTTTCTTATTTGGTTTTTCTCGTTGTGAGGTTTCGGAGCTTGTTGTGATCTTCATAACAAGCTCAAGTTCATCAAAAACAAAGTTCGTATGAAAAGCTTCTTGGTTTTTGATGTTGGAGGTTTTTTTACCGGTTGTTCCTTTTTCGAGAGGTTTCATGTTTCCCCATTTGGTTTTAAGCTCCCATCTTGGACTATGATGTTTCTCTGCTTTATCTTTTAGAGTTCTTCGTTGTGATTCCAACGAGCCAAAAATCATCGAAAACGGAGTTCGGATGGTCAAGATATTGTCGTTTTCGTGTTGGTATTTCTGCAGTTTTTGGGAGCTCGGAAATTTCCGAACCTGGGCCGGAAATTTCCGAACCGCGCGAATTTCAGTACTGTTTTCGTCCAGAAAACTTCGGAGATCTTTCCGGAAATCTCCGGGGGTCGGAAATTTCCGGCCCTAGGCCGGAAATCTCCGGTCTAAGCTGCTGTAACGGCTAGAATTGTGGAAGGGGTATAAATACCCCTCCCCTTCTTCTTCCTTGAGCAAGCACGACTTTCCCCTCTCTCTCCCACCATTGTTGACCTTGGAAAGCTTGCCCCCTCTCAATTTCTCCCATGATTCTTGCATATCTTTGAGGGATTTGAGAGAGGAGATCTAGATCTACATTTCCACCAATCCATCTCTCCTCTAAGTGAGGGGAACCTAGTAGATCTTGATCTTGGAGTTCTTGGTGCATCTCCTCTTTGTTCTTCCTCTCTTATTCCCCCATAAGCATTTGTTGCTTTGTTGGAATTCGAGAGTGAAGGATTTGAGCACTTGTGCTCTTGCCTTTTGCATTTGGTGCATCGGTGTGCTCTCCACGAGGATTCGTGGAAGTTGAAAGCTTGTGAACTTGTTACTCTTGGGTCCTTGGACCCTAGACGCCTTTGTGGTGGTTGGACCCTTGTGTGGTCACTTGAAGCCGTTCGGGAGCCCCCAATCCCATTGTGGGTTGTGCCCCGGATTGTTGTTGAAAGGCTCCGGATTCCGCCTCGAAGGAATTCCGATAGTGGAAGGTGAACCAAGCCTTTGTGGTGCGGTTCATCGGAGAAGAAGGTGAAACCTTTGTGGTTGTTGAACCGTTGTGTCGGTTCACACCTCTCCAACGAGACGTACTCCCTTAACAAGGAGGAACTCGGGAATACATCCTCGTCTCCGCGTGCCTCGGTTATTTCTATACCCGAGCTTTTACTTATGCACTTTACATTGTGATAGCCTTCGTGCTTGAAGTATTCTATTCCTATCACCTTGTTGTTTATCTTGCTTAGCATAAGTTGTTGGTGCACATAGGTGAGCCTAGTTTATTTAGGTTGTCGGCTTGTTAATTTAAACACCTAGTTTTATTCCGCAATTATCAAGCCTAAACCGGAAAAGTTTTAAACCGCCTATTCACCCCCCCCCCTCTAGGCGACATCATTGTCCTTTCAATTGGTATCAGAGCCAGGGCTCTCTTGTTGGGCTTTACCGCCTAGAGAGTAAAAGATGTCGTTTAGAGAATTAGTGCACGATCCCACTTTCATATTCGATGGCACAAATTATGATGTTTGGAAAATTCGCATGCTTAATCTTTTTAGGGCCATGGGTCCAAATTATATGAAGAGGATTGTAGATGTGAGTTTATCTCCTCCAAAGGATTCCCAAGAATTATCTTTAGAGGATGAGATAAACTCTCATCTCGAGACTCAAGTTACTAATGGTCTTATATGTGCTTTGACCGATGTAGTTCTTGCTTCAATCATGCCTTTTCGAAATGCACGTGAGCTTTGGACCAATCTTCAAGATATATATGAAGTGTCCAAAATTATTGAGGATGATTGTTTTCCCTCCACCTCCGGCCGTGATGAGTTCACAACTTCTTCCACTCCACCAACATGTGATTTGTCACAAGATAATGATATGGTGAGTGGTGATAGAAATTGCTTTGGTGATGGTGAACTTACTATTGATTATACCTCTTCTCTATCACATTGCAATGTTCTATCTTTGGATCTAAACTCTTCTAGCACTCCAAATGTCATACATGCTAGAGTTGATGGTCCTTGCATATCAAGTAATAGTTGCTTAGCTAAATATAATAATGATATGCTCTCTATGTCTTGTTGTCATGAAAATAATGCTTCCATATCCTCTAGTATTTGCATGATTAACAATGTAGAGGAATCCCAACATTTGTTGGAACAAGACATGGACCCCAATGGTGCTTCAAGTAATTCTTCATCCTCCTCACCCATTAATCATGTTTGCCTCATGGCTAAGGATTCCAAGGTAACTTCTACCTCGAATCCCGAGATATGTGATGATGTGGTTGAGGATGCTCATGGAGAAGATTTTGACATTGAAACCTTAACCAAGAAGGGTGAGATTGTTCTTGGTGCTCTTCCCAAAGGTAGTGAAGCTATCTCTTCTCTATGTGAAATTGTTGCTCATGGTATTAAATGTATAGAAACCATTGAGGATTTGGATACTCAATTTGAGCAAAAATGTAAAATTGAGAGAGAAGATGCTATTGAAAAAGCATCCTTAGAGAATGCCCTTAACGAAGAGCAAGAGCTTCGAGTGTCTCTTGAGGAGAGACTCGAATCTCTTGATGAATCAAATGATCTTATCATTACTAAAATCATTAAGGAAAGAGATCATGCTATTGCTAAATATAAAGTGTTTAAAAAGGAAAAAGTTGAATTTGGTGTTGGCAATGCTAGACTAAGTGAGGACATAGAGAAACTTGACAAAGCTCACAAGGCTTTAGAAAGTGAACACTCTCTCCTCATCAAGTCTCATGATCAACTCCAAACTCAACTATCTAATAATGATAAGCTTGCAAAATTGTGTTCTTCCATTTCTAATGATAATGATGCTTGTGCTACTAACTCCACTTCTTGTGAAGCATCTATTTTGAAGGAGAATGTTGAGCTAAGGGCTCAACTTGAGTTGCTATCTAGTAAGTATGGGAAATTGAAAGAAAGTCATGAAAAGCTTTCTACCTCTAATGATGATCTTCTAGCATCCCATGCTAGGCTAAAGTTAGCTCATGAGACTATCTCTACAAAGGTAACATCTTGTGAGCCTCATGTGGATATTGGCACAACTTCTTCTAGAAATGCCTTATTGCCATGTGCTAGTCCGAGTGATTCATCCACTCACAATGCTTCTACATCTTGTGATGAATTACTTTCCATACCTTGTTGCTCTAACAATGAAGCGTCTACTTCCTCTAGTGTTTTTGTTGATACTAACCATGTAGAGGAATTAAATGAGCTCAAGGCCCAAGTCACTTCTTTGAAGAAAGACTTGGAAAAGCGTCATGTTGGGAAGTCCACACTTGACAATATGTTGAGTGTTCAAAGACGCCCCAATGATAAGAGTGGACTTGGATTCAACTCAAACAACAAGAACAAGTCCAAGATCATTAAGAAGAAAAAGGGCCAAGAACAAGTCAAAGACTCGGCCAAGATTGTTTGCTTCAAGTGCAAAGTTGAAGGGCACCATGTTAGATCTTGCCCTTTGAAGAAGAAGGCTCTTAGTGAGAAGCAACAAGGGAAGAAGCCTCAAGTTCAAACTCAAGCTCCTCAAGTTGAAGAACGGTCTCTTCCCAAGAAGAATCAAGCTACCCCTCCTCAAGTCAAGACTCCAACTAAAAAGAGAGGAGGAAGTCGATGTTGCTACCTATGCCGTGAGAAGGGTCACCTTGCTTCTTCATGCACAAATGGTACCTTATCCAACCCCATTATAGTTGATGATGTTTATTCTCTTCGGAAGGATAAGGTTGGCAATGTGTTTGCCAAATATGTTGGTACTCAAAGTGGTGTCAAGAAAAGAACCATTTGGGTTGCCAAACCTATTGTGACTAACCTCTTAGGACCCAACGTGGTTGGGGACCAACAAGCTAAAACTTGATCAATAGGTGTTGTTGGAGGACATTGGAGACTTGGCTACACTATGAAGAATTAAGGGATCTTCATCAATTATATTCTCTCAAGTCAAGTCATATGGATTATATTGTTCTATCTCATATCCAATGTTCCTCCTTGCGGTAACTTTTATTTAAATCATATATACATTGAAAGTTGCTTGCACCCTTGCATGTGTTAGGTTTTGTACGTTGCTAGTGTTTGTATGTGTTGTGCTCTCTACTTACTTATCTTGAGAAATCAAGTATGTGTATTTTGGTTTGCACACCATCTACTTGTTTTGAGCCCTATTGCTTTTATTTGCTATCTTATCTTGTTGGCTCTCTTTGAGAGATAAATGGACTATCCACTTTTGGAGAGTGATATGCTTCGTGCACTTTACAATCCTAAAAATGTGTGTACATGAGGAATACCACTTAGTGTTGATATATCAATATTATCTATTCTCTTTGTGGTATGTCATGCTCATGAGAAATTCAAATTATATAATGTCCATTAATTTCTCTAGTTGTTTTTGTTTGCCTCTTGTGTTAAAATAAATGGATTATCACATTATGGGGGAGTAATAAGCTATGTGCATATTACAAGCCTAGAAAATGTGAAAATGTGAGGTTTTGCCACCTAGAATTGATATTGCTAATTATCTTGTTCCTATGTGGCATGTTGCTCAAACAAGTTCCCATTTACTTAAATGCTCTTTGTCTCTCACTCTTTTGGATCTTGTTTGTGGAGGATGTTCTTGATATGGCTTTCCCTAAATATGTTCTCATATATCTTTTTGGGAAGCCAATTGATTCAAGCTACTCCTTGGAGTTGCTTTGCATTATCACATGATTTGTGAATCTATCAAGAATATCTATCTAAGCATGGCTTTTAATTCCTATTCTTTGCCTCATGCTTATGTTTTGTGAATATGATCTTGAATATATTCATGCAATCCACCACCGAGAAATATCTCCATACATTACTTGTCTTGACAAGTGATAATCATATTTGGGGGTAAATATGTTGATCATATTCACTTTGGTTCTTGCTTTGTATTGACTTATTTGATTGCCAAGGATTTGTTTTTGATCTAACTCTTATTTGTCTTCCTTGTATCTTTTGGATCCTTTATTGCTCTACTTGAAATTTGTTTTGTGCTTCCTTGAGTTGGGAAAAGCAATGATCCAATTCTTGTGCGTTGACATTCAAAAGTCATACTTTTTGATAATGCACTATTCTTTGGGAAGCTATCCTACTTTGAGTGGAACATCATTATTTAGATTGGTATTGCAATTTCTTGCCTTTCTTGAATATGACTAGTGTTTATATATATGGAGAGTGATGATCTCATTTGTGTGCATTTTGTATTCAAATGCAAGATCATAAATAATGCACACATCTTGGGGGAGCAATCCTATATGCTTTCGAACATTAGTTGTCTTCATTTGGTATTTGATCCCGATGACGTGTCTCTTTGGAAGACAAACATTTTTCGTCTTGGCACTTTGTGCCATCATGAAAAGTGTAGAGGGTTTGGTTTATTATTTGATGATATTTTCTTCAATTGGTTTCTTGCTTTCATTTGTTATCTTTTCAAAGTGGTTTCTTCAATCATGTGTTGATTTGGGTCTTTGATATAATTTGGACAATTCCTTTTCTTGTCACACTTGTGTGTGATTTCATGGTTTAATTGGTGTTTTTTTTCAAATTATATCTCATTTGGTTCTTGAAAGTCTTGTGCATGCATACTTACTATATGTATATCTTATGGCATGCGTACTTTCGTTGATCCAATATATAGAATAAACTCCATCAAATCCTAAATGGCTAAGATGTGCATGAAATTCAATTTCATATCAATATGCACATATTTATGTGGAGTTTGTCCTATGTATTGTAGTTGCTCTAACTACTTTGGACCCAATGAGTTTGGGTACCTTTTTGTACTTGAATTTGTTTTAGGTATATTGGAGATGCATTGGAAGCTTGTCTCATCTAAAAGGAAGATGTTGTCACCATGTGCTTATTGGAGCCAAGCTTGGATGATCATGAGCTCTTATCTTCTACATCACCAATGCTATCTCGGTAACAAGTATCTACCTCATGCATACTTTTCTAGCTTTCAACCTTGTGTAGGTTGATTTCATGGCATGAATCTCTTTGGTTGCAATTATTTTTGGTTCTTACAAAACGTCTTTATTGCAAATGTGAGTAAGCCGGGATGATTACATATAAGGGGACTATATATTCATTAATATGATTTGTCGATCCCAATTATGTCAATCTAGCACTTTCTACTTAAAGTCTCTCAGGTGCAACATTGATGAATTTTCAAAATCATTTGCGTTTTGTGATACTTGTTATCTTACTCGGAGCATCCATTTGTTAACCTTTATCCCTTGTGGATAATTTTTGATGCTATGATGAGTATGTGTTGGAAGTTCATTTATATTCCTTTAAGATAAAATTGGGCTTTGTGCTATGCTTTTAAGCAAAGATCTTATTGGTGTATCTATGACTTCCTCCTGGATATCATAATCTTTACCGTGTATCTATCTTGTGTGTACATGTTTATTTGTAGACCCATATCTTAGTGATTAGTGTCTACTTAGAAACTTATACACGTGAGAATAGTACATCTTTAATTGATATTCCAAATCTTTAGTTACCACCTCTTATTGCTTTTGACTCCTTGGTGGTTTCTAAAAGGCTCAAGCTTTATTTTCCATGTGTTATGCTTGGTGCATTTTACTAAGCTTGTGGAGCTATTTGCTATACCTCTTTTGGTGTGTGGGAATGGGGAAGACATGATATGCACCATGTGCAACTCTTTTTGAAAGACTATGTTGATGTGTTTGCTCATCCTTGTATTAGTCTCCTAAAATGTCTTTATATCTCACACCCATCCTTTTATTTGCCGCTCCTTGCTCATGTTGCAAAACATTTTATTTGTTGCAAGTTGTTTTACTTCTTTTCTCATTTATATTCTCTTGCATGTGCTTGTGTTCGATTTTATCTAGGAGGGAGTGAGGATTCCATGTTGTGCACACTATATTGAAATACAAATCCTATTTGTGCACGTACCTTGGGGAGTTCCCTCTTGATATTTAGAACATTTTTTTGGATCTTTTTGATTGCTTGCTTCTTTTGTTGAAGTTTCTTTCTCTTTGATATTCTTTTGCAATCTTTGGATCCTCAATATAGTTTGATCTCCTTCCCAACTATTCGTTATTGGATATGTGCATTTGATTTCACTCATATTATGAGAAATGCACACATTATGGGGGAGCTCTTACTATATTGGCCTTCTAAATTTTCCTCCCATTTCGGCAATCGATGCCAATGGGGGAGAAGTTTAGAGGGTTTAAGGATATTTGGTTTTATGCTTTTGGTTTGTTCTTAAGCATTTGCCTCTCATGCTCTTGCATCCTTGCTCTTTGTATGCATGGTTGTTTAATTCCTTATATAAACCCTCGTAAAAAGGATTGTCATCAATTACCAAAATGGGGGAGATTGAAAGGGCATGTGCCCTCTTATATGGTTTTGGTAATTGATGACAATCCATATGGACTAATGTTTGTGTTGAGCATATTGCACGTATGTCTTGAAGATGTCAAGACATCACCCATATGAAGATAGATGGGAGCATATTGCAAGTATGTCTTGAAGATGTCAAGACATCACCTATATGAAGATAGATGGGATGATACGAGATTGATCAAGATGTTGATCAACACACGAAGCTACAAGATGTACCAAGTGGATCATGTATCCCTTGGATGGTAAGCCATTGTCCATATAGCTTTGTGAACTAACCCAAGTGTGTGGTATCTATATGTGGAGTTAGGTATCTTCCCATGGGCTTGCAACAAGAAGAACATCTCATAGAGCTCATGGAGAATGATGTCATGCGGTATTCGTCATCAAGGTTAAGAGGTGCAAGACCAAGAGAAGCATTTCGGAGATATCTTATGCTTGTAGCTTGGAGGTCAAAATGAATACATGAAGACGAAGCTAAGCGAGGCTCTCCCATAATGGAGTATGGGGGAGTATTTGGAGAAGTCTTCATCAAGCATGTGCTATAAAGCGCAATCAAGAAAGGTGGTCCACTTGGAGAGATCAAAATCGTCATCATCTAGCTCAAGTGGAATTCTCAAGGCAAAGGTATGATCTTGATAGGGCTATAGGATAGATAGGCGTACTATCAAGAGGGGCTCTCGAGTGAGTAACTTGATCGCATCTTTGTGGAGAGCTCAAACCTTTGCGAACTTGGCATATCATCTTTCTTGTTTCTTATTTGGTTTTTCTCGTTGTGAGGTTTCGGAGCTTGTTGTGATCTTCATAACAAGCTCAAGTTCATCAAAAACAAAGTTCGTATGAAAAGCTTCTTGGTTTTTGATGTTGGAGGTTTTTTTACCGGTTGTTCCTTTTTCGAGAGGTTTCATGTTTCCCCATTTGGTTTTAAGCTCCCATCTTGGACTATGATGTTTCTCTGCTTTATCTTTTAGAGTTCTTCGTTGTGATTCCAACGAGCCAAAAATCATCGAAAACGGAGTTCGGATGGTCAAGATATTGTCGTTTTCGTGTTGGTATTTCTGCAGTTTTTGGGAGCTCGGAAATTTCCGAACCTGGGCCGGAAATTTCCGAACCGCGCGAATTTCAGTACTGTTTTCGTCCAGAAAACTTCGGAGATCTTTCCGGAAATCTCCGGGGGTCGGAAATTTCCGGCCCTAGGCCGGAAATCTCCGGTCTAAGCTGCTGTAACGGCTAGAATTGTGGAAGGGGTATAAATACCCCTCCCCTTCTTCTTCCTTGAGCAAGCACGACTTTCCCCTCTCTCTCCCACCATTGTTGACCTTGGAAAGCTTGCCCCCTCTCAATTTCTCCCATGATTCTTGCATATCTTTGAGGGATTTGAGAGAGGAGATCTAGATCTACATTTCCACCAATCCATCTCTCCTCTAAGTGAGGGGAACCTAGTAGATCTTGATCTTGGAGTTCTTGGTGCATCTCCTCTTTGTTCTTCCTCTCTTATTCCCCCATAAGCATTTGTTGCTTTGTTGGAATTCGAGAGTGAAGGATTTGAGCACTTGTGCTCTTGCCTTTTGCATTTGGTGCATCGGTGTGCTCTCCACGAGGATTCGTGGAAGTTGAAAGCTTGTGAACTTGTTACTCTTGGGTCCTTGGACCCTAGACGCCTTTGTGGTGGTTGGACCCTTGTGTGGTCACTTGAAGCCGTTCGGGAGCCCCCAATCCCATTGTGGGTTGTGCCCCGGATTGTTGTTGAAAGGCTCCGGATTCCGCCTCGAAGGAATTCCGATAGTGGAAGGTGAACCAAGCCTTTGTGGTGCGGTTCATCGGAGAAGAAGGTGAAACCTTTGTGGTTGTTGAACCGTTGTGTCGGTTCACACCTCTCCAACGAGACGTACTCCCTTAACAAGGAGGAACTCGGGAATACATCCTCGTCTCCGCGTGCCTCGGTTATTTCTATACCCGAGCTTTTACTTATGCACTTTACATTGTGATAGCCTTCGTGCTTGAAGTATTCTATTCCTATCACCTTGTTGTTTATCTTGCTTAGCATAAGTTGTTGGTGCACATAGGTGAGCCTAGTTTATTTAGGTTGTCGGCTTGTTAATTTAAACACCTAGTTTTATTCCGCAATTATCAAGCCTAAACCGGAAAAGTTTTAAACCGCCTATTCACCCCCCCCTCTAGGCGACATCATTGTCCTTTCAGTAGCTGGCCCTAGGGGCATTCTCTTGAGCGATATCAGAGACAGATACCGGTGAGCAGGGTCCTGACTGGACCGAGCTATGAGAAAGGCCGACTTGGGTGAGTGTCGGAGGTAGCCGGCATTCTCGTGGCATGGGGAAGACCAGGGCTTGGCACACTGGTAAAATAACTCGGGTCGGACCGACATAACCGGACCGACTTCTCCGTGTCGGTATCATGTCTCTGTCTGTTATAGCTATGTCAGGACTCCGGGAGACGTTCCGAGTAAGCAGGCCCGGCATATCCTTGTCGGGGTACGGAGAAGAATCCGGCATAACCATGCCGGGTTGGGCAGGGTCGTCCGGTATATCTTATGTCGGACGGGAAGTCAAGGGCAAGTACACTGAAGGGACTCTGACCTGTCTGACACGGAGGCTAAGTCACCTCCCGCCTGGCACGGGCGCGGGGCAAAAGGCGCGGGACAAGGGCGACGTGACTATTCTACTGTACTGTAAACGGACTGACAGGAGACAAGGCATGGGCAAGCCACGTCCTGTCCCTGACAGGGGAAGCATCATCGCCTAGGTCGGCGGCGGCTACGACAAGAGGCGTCGTGGCCTACCTCGGCCTATGCCGGATAGTTCGGCTACTAGGTCGTGGTAGGGATGTCATCCTTACCGTTGGACAGTAGCACTTGTCCGGTGGGACCCGGAGAAGTTAGGGTTTCCGGTCAGCTCGCACGGACCTCTATAAATAGCGCCGTAACCCCTCCTGTGAGAAGGGACACGAACCAGAGGGCCGGAACTATAGTCTCAGTGACTGTGAGTGCGTTTACTCCTCTCCTCTTGGTAGTTCATCCTTGTTCTTGCCAAAACAGATCAAGGAGCACCTTTGTAGATCTTGACACATACATATATTGAGAGGAAAGGCAGGAGTAGGGGTCTTACCTCCTCACGAGGGCCCCGAACCTGGGTACATCGGGTCTGTGTTGTGACCCTTCGAGGTTTTGCGTGTGTTCTTGAGGGTCTCTTGTTCGTTCTTGTTTGTTCTTGAGCCGAGTTAAGTCGGTTTGAGTTTGGTTTGCGTTCTTCTTCGTGTGAGCTTCTCAGCTCGCTAGCCCTCCCCGGATCCACCAGCGTCCATCGGCCCCACACTTTAGCCATCCCATGGCATCTGCCGTGACACCACCACGACACATTCAGCTAACGACATATATTTCTTAGATAGTGAGCAAGCTTTAGATACAACACAATTGGTTCTTCTGCAGTTAAATCATAAAACAGAGGACACAACCATTCTCAGTGACATTGAGTTGGATAATGGATACTACTGTTGATGATGAAGGAGTCCTATGGCCTGGATCCTGAGATTTCCGTGAGGGAGGCGGTGGGTTCGAGCTGGATTACTGCTAGTTTGCATATATATATGTGATGAATAATATATACTAATAACATACTAAACGTCTCAAAGGACCAAAGAGGAAAGGTAATGCAGACAAGTTCTTGTGATATCAAGGGACAATAATAAAAAATGCTTGACAGAAACAAGAAGCATACCTTGTCTCAATTAGCTTTCCATCAGTAGGTGTGTGAAGATTATTCGTCTGGCCCTAAACTTGTTTCTGTATTTTAGACAGAGACATTGAGCGCCTTAAGTGCAAGAGAATCTCAAAGAACCTGGTTGCCTTTTTGCGTTAGGCATACGTAACCTTGAGTTAAAGTACATTTTTCCTACTCTTTTTTGCCGGTAAAAGTGATATATTAAATAGATAGGGGTACATACATGTCATGGTCAAGAACCTAAACCAGAGTTTCAGGACTAGAGCCAAGCCAAACATCAGTTCTATACTCTGTCCTTGTAAAATTCGCAAGACAGTGGCTAACCCTATTCTGGGATCTTTCCACTTTTACAAAGGAAAATTTTCTATTGTACAAACCAACTCCTTAATACCATCCATGATATGCCTTATTGGTGATCGATCAAGAGATCTCTCCTTGACCGCAGCTATTAGAGCCAAGCAATCAGATTCAACTTCAATAGGTTTATTACTCCATTGCAGCGCAGAGTCCTTCGCACGCTCTTGCCTCAGCGTCTAGGGGATCACAACAATTATAAAGCTGACGGCAGGCTGTGAAAATAACATTTCCGGTGTCATCACGGAGCACCATTCCTGAACCTACCGACCCATCCTATTTTTTAACCGGTGAGCCATCAAGTTTAACTTGACCCAGCCAGGCAGTGGCTTGATCCATCGTTTCTCTGGTAATTTGGGACGCTTCTCTGCGGCAGCCATGCTAGCTAGCTGATCATGTTCCGGCACGTTTTTGCCTTTTATTACCTCTTCAGTAGGCAACTTTGTGGTATTCCTGATAGTATTCAGGTAGCTACACAAGAATCGTTTTGCTCCTTCGATACTGATGAGGGGTTTGTCATGTGTAACTTCATTACGTGCAAACCAATTCCTCCAAAAAAGGAAGCAGCAAGAAATTGTCAATTATATCCACGTGAATCAAGGGAAGTAATGACTGAGAGTAGGTGTTTAGAGGAAGTGGATTATCTATATGAAAATGCAGCCGTAGAATTGACTACTCCAGTCATAGTTCTATCCTGGACGGGAGCAAGTTCGTTCAGGTGACAGCAAGTTCGTCAGATTCAACTCAACAACAGGTTGAAGGGAATATAAATATTCGACTTTATTAATTCCGACACAAAAAAAGTTGCAAAACAAAAAAGATTATCAACAGCTCCCGCTCATATTAAGATCCTGGCCTAGTGCAGCCGCAGTTAACAGAAGCGAACCTGTTGTCGTCCAGAGGCGGGGTCCGGAAGATCCGCACGTACTGTCCATGGGCGTCGTAGGAGTGCGATCGGTGCCAAACTCTGAGAATCTCAACGGGGACGACGCTGGTGGATCGATCAACGAAGTCGAGCCGGAGCTCGTGGGGGATCTCCCGAGGGTGCTGGAGCTGCAGGACGACGCGGACGGAGGCGACGTCGGGAGATGCGCGGCGGACGCAGGCCAGGCTGATCTCGCGCACGTACCCGAATTGGTTGCAGTTGTCCTCGACCTCCTTCATGGACAGGAGCTCGACGGGGTAGTTGCGCAGCACCGCGTAGACGATGTAGTCGTTCGTCACGCGCCTGATGTCCGGGGTCTCCCCCTCGCGCAGCAGCTCCACCGTGGCGCCGTCGAGCACGAACGGCTGACGGCCCATTGCGGCCTCCCGGTCGTCGGGGGTGCGGAACCGCACCGTCGCGTCGGCGCCGTGCTCAGGTGGGAAGAGCTCGAAGGTCTGCGGCAGGTCGAGCGCCAGCGTGCGGAAGACGAGGCGGACGAAGGGCCCCGGCTGGGCGCGGCAAGGGGCCGTGGACGGGGTGATGTAGGCGAACGCGAAGCGCCGCGCCTGGTACTCGGCGTCGGGATCGGGAGTGAAGTTCAGGTACGCCTTCATGCAGGCTCGGCGTCCCTCGAGCATCTCCGGCGGCAGGAAGACCGCGCTGGCGGCCGGAGGGCCATCGAAGCAGGGACGGTTGACGAAGTACGGGCGGTCCGATCGAGAGGGGATCTCCAGCGCCGTCGCCCCCTCCGGCATGTCGCGGAGGACGCCCGCGCGCGCCGCCACCGTCTCGATGGAGAACATAGGGAACGTTTTGGGGCAGGCAATTTGGTGGCGGCGTTCGTTGCGGGACTTGGCCGACCGACTGCATATGGTCCTCCTGTTTCGGAAATGCCAAACTAGCGTTCATCCGCTATCCCAGCCGTCAATTTCATTAAGATTTGTGCTAAGATTTGTAAGAATACACCCTCAGCTCCAATGATTCCTCAACGCATAGTCCTATCCTTTATGTCAATATCACTTTTATTACCAAGCCCAGCGCAAGATTATTGTTAAACACGTCATGTACAAATAGGATTATTATTGTTAAACCAAACCCAACTTCAATCATTATTTTTCGGATTCACATATTCGAATTTATGCAAACAATTTTTTCGAATTTATGCATAAACAGGTTTTTTTTTTGTATTTGACATGAATTCATTTACATTTCGGATTTATGTTTATCGTTTCTACAGGTTCATGACATAACAAATTATTTCACAGATTGTGATATTAGAAGGTTTCGGATTATAATACAAATTCGTGCATTAACAACAATTCGGATTTATATATTAAAAAGTTTCGGTTTTTTTTCCAAATGAACATACATAACACAAATTGGGAGATTTTTTTTCATGGATTGCCTCACATATTTTATCATATGTACATACATGAAAAAAATCAGATAAACATACATGAGCAAAATAATTAAGATGAACATACATGAACATTTTTTTTATAAACATGCATGAACAGATTTTTTTTCAGCTGAACATACATGAACAAAAAAATTCGGATGAACAAACTTGAACAAAAAATGTTAGATTTTGTTCCTAGATTGGCTACGGATTTTGTTGGATGAACATACATGAAAAAAAATCAAATGAACATACATCAATAGATTCAGATTATGCATTAATAGGGTTCTCGGTTATGCATTTCTTCCATTCAGCATCGAGTAATTTATTTAAAACAGATTGGATCTGGACAAATCTATGGATATTATGTAAGAACAATAAACGGATCTCAAGATACAACTGGATAACTCCGGGATTAGAAGAATAGTAGACCAATAAACCATGAACACACAACACTTTTTGCGTAAGAACAAACCCTAAATCCAAACTACATGAACTTCAATCCACATCAAAATCTCAACGTCGGCTTCATGGAGGATGATGGAGCCCGATGGCAGCGGCTACCTCGGCGCGCCGCTAGATCCAGACGACAACGCCCAACGTGAGGCCTCCCTCGCGCCGGTGGTTGGAGGAGAGCTCGGGCTGGAGCTGGGAGGAGAGCTCAGGGCGATGACGGTGGCGACCTCGACGCGTCGCCCGCTTCGATTTTGGTCCAGAGGTGGAGGTCATTTGGGTTAGAAGAGGAGGCAGGAGGTGGAGGTCGATTTGGGGGCGGATGTGGGAGGAGAGGCGGCTTGAGGAGAGGAAGGTGATTATCGGATTAGGTTTTCGATGTCATCTGGATCTTACCTTATATATGTCGATGGTTCTTATTAAATTCAAGTACAGGTCATTTTTTGCATACATCCATGGCGAACATCAGATTTAGTATGGACGTCCCGGATAAGCTGGAGATGTCAAGCTTGTTGTGGAAAAACCACTCTCCTCCTCCTATTTTTATGTTTGACTTCCTACTGTTGAGGTTACAGGCGACTTTCTACCCAGAAACGCTTATTTATGAGCACGCACGATCATGTGTGGGATCCACCCACGTGTCGTGTTCCTCATCCTTTCCTTCCCCATCCCGCACGAGTGGAGTGATCCGATGTGCGGGGAGGGGGTGGTGACCCACAAGTATAGGGGATCGCAACAGTCTTCGAGGAAAGTAAAACCCAAATTTATTGATTCGACACAAGGGGAGTCAAAGAATATTTATAAGCTTTAACAGATGATTTGTCAGATCAGCTGCACCTGTGAATAGACTTGCTCGAGACAGATTATCAGTAGCAACAGTTTTATAGCAGAGACAATAGTGAAATAATAGCAGCAGTAGAATTAAGACAGCGATTGTGATTACGGCAGACAGCAGGATTAAAATACTGTAGGCATAGGGACGGATGTACGGGCGTTGCATGGATAAGATAATTCATGTAATATCATAGCATAGGCATTTGCAGATAAATAATATAAAGCATCCAAGTATTAACTAATCATAAGCATGTATTCCAATTTAGTTGTGCGTGCTCGCAATGAGAAACTTGTACAACATCTTTTGTCCTGCCAGCCCGTTTGCAGCGGGGCCTCTAGGGAAACTACTGGCAATTAAGGTACTCCTTTTAATAAAGTACCGGAGCAAAGCATTAACATTCCGTGAACACATGTAATCCTCACATCACAGCCATTCCCTCCGGTTATCCCAATTGCTGTCACTTTGGGGCCATCGGTTCCGGACAATAATATGTGAATACAACTCATAGATATGATCTAAAACAATAATTATCCTCATGATACAATAACATGTTCAGATCTGAAATCATGGCACTCGGGCCCTAGTGTCAAGCATTAAGCATAGCAAGTTGCAACAATGACGTAAAACACCGATAACGGATACTAGGCACCATGCCCTAACGATATTACAGCTATTACATGAATGATCTCATCCAATCCCTACCATCCCCTCAAGCCTACAGCGGTGGATTACTCACACATGGATGGGGGAAACATGGATGGTTGATGGAGAGGCGTTGGCGATGACGATGGCGATGATCCCCTTCGATTCCCCGTCCCGGCAGGGTGCCTGAATAGAGACTTCTTGTCCCCGAACTAGGGTTCGCGGTGGCGGCGGCGTACGGAGATGTTTCTGGCGAAAGTGGATACCCCCCGTGCGTTTTTAGGTCAGGAGGGTCTTATAGCCGAGAGGGGGTCGCGAGGGGGTGACCGAGGCGGTCACACCATGTGCTGGCGCGGCCAGATGCCTGCCGCGCCAGCAGGTGGTGACGTGGCCTCGTGGCTCCCCTCCGTTTGGTCTTCTGGCTCCTGGACTCTTCGGGTGAGAAAACGACTCCCAGTTGTTTTTCGGTTTTTCCATAAAGTTGATATTTCTGCACAAAAACGAGACACCAAGGTAATTCTGCTGAAAACAGCGTTAGTCCGTGTTAGTTGCATTCAAAACACACAAATTAGAGGTAAAACAATAGCAAAAGTGTTCGGGAAAGTAGATACGTTTTGGACGTATCAACTCCCCCCAAGCTTAGCTTATTGCTTGTCCTCAAGCAATTCAGTTAACAACTGAGTGCGATAAAAGAACTTTCACGAACTCATTTGCTCATGTGATGTAAAAATTCTCATTATGAGGACAAATGCTTAGACTGTTCATTACAAGACATATATAAACGGTGTCACCCAATAGTTATGTAAACCATGAAAAGATGCCAATTATACCGATGATAAATAACATGAAACATATCAATTCACAGGATTGCAAGGCTCATAAGAAAGTATGATAAAGTGGTATCTTGCTTGCCCGAATGGAACAGCAAAACATAAATGCCCAGGCACCTCTGAGTTTCAAGGGAAGACTAGAGATAAAGATATCAAAGATAAAAGCATCAAGATTACACCGCAGTTAACATATTAAGGGACATGCACATTACACTAAGAATGACAATTATGCTCTCAAGAAGGTGCTACAAAAGAGGATGGTGACTCAACAATAAAGTAAAAGATATGCCCTTCATTGAGGGAAGCAGGGATTTAACATGTGCTAGAGCTTCTTATTATTTTGAAAACAGAGGTAAAATTATTTTTGAGTGGTGGTTGTTTGGTCAACGAATGGCAATAGAGTTCTTGTTATCTTCCATACTAAGCAAGTTGAGAGCGGTTCCGAATTATTTTAAAACAAGGCACTTATAATATGCATCTTTATATTCATTCATTTTGATAGCTTGACACTCCTCCCAACCTTGCTAACATAACCATGGCTAACCGAATCCTCGGGTGCCCACCAAACAATCTCAAACCATGGAGGAGTGCCTATTTTTTATTTTCTCAAATCCTTTTTGATATTACAATGGTCTAACCAGCCCTTTGCAAAATTAGTGACGAGCAGATGTAGCATGCAAGTCAATTACTTAATTAGTATGGAAGATAACAAGCCCAACTACTACTTCCTCATGAGCTCAAAACAGTGGCACAAATTGAGAAGTGTTTGAAGGTTTTAAAGATAGCACATGCAAATTTACTTGAATGGTTCGAAATTGCCATGCATAGGTGTTTATGGTGGACTCTTTGGAATAACTTGGTTTTCAGGGGTTTGGAAGCACAAGCATTTTCAGCTTAGTACAAGTGGAGGCTAGCAAAAGATGGGAAAGCGACAATTCAAGAGAGCAATAACCGTCATAATCATGCTTGCGACGAAATAAAATTAACGGAGGCATAAAAATGATACTAGAACTCTGAGGCAAAATATGTCATCAAGGCTTAATTGACTTTTTGTTTTCAGTCATAACATGTGTAAACATGTGCCAAGTCAATTCAAATGAATTATTCAGAGGAGGATACCACAATGTCATATTCTATTATGAGCAAAACAATGCAAGCAAATATCCATAGAAACATGACATCCATCATAAATAAATTGGAAACGATCATAAGAGAACACGAACTACTAAGCATCCACCAATCGACATATACCTTATGCGAACCATCTAAGCATGCTCACATGAATGAGTATATGTACAAAAATGAGAAACAAATAGAGTTCATTACCAGCCTCTTACCCAACTCGAATTGTCATAGATCATCATAATTGCCTTATCACTTGTGTGCTTGAAAGATATGAAATAATAACCAAGCTCCATGGAGTAACCGAAGGTAATGACCTCTGAAACAAACTATACAAAATCAAAGAGAAACAGCAAATATTTTTGGCTTTTCGGATTTAGGAACTAAAAACAGAACAGCCAGCAAAGACGAATAAACAAATGAAAGTTGCGTACACATCTGAGGAACATGCACACGAAATTTCAGGTCATTCCGATATTTCTGTGAAGAGTTATGATTTAAACGGTGGACAGCAGAAATCTGTCCCTGCGCGAAACAGCACACAACAAAGCAAAATATTTTTTTGTTTTTGCATATTGAACTGAAATAAATACTAGGCATATTAATACTAGATACGAAAACAAACCAGCAAGAGAGATAACAAAAATCTTTTTGGTGTTTTTGGGTTTATGGAAAGCAAACAAAGCATGAACAAATGAGAGAAAGAAAGAAAACTATAACGAAACATGGATATACAAAGTACCGAATGGTAATGATATGTAGATGAGTGTGCTATCGGTATACCTCCCCCCAAGCTTAGGCTTTTGGCCTAAGTGGAGATCAGCCCCAATGTCCCCATCCGTCGGTGCCGCGGGGGTAGGTGGAAGAGCTTTCCCCGTAGTATGAGCTCGAGGACGCGCCGGCGTGGTATCCGGTGTAATCCTCCTCCGGTGGCTCCTGCACGCGGTGCGCTTGGTGAAAACCCAGCGTGCTCAACTGCTCATCCAACTCCACCATCGAGTACGACCACGGTCTCCTGTCAAGACTGAACAAAGAAGGTTGTGGCAAAGGGATTTCCTTTTCACGACCGTTAGCAAAAACGACCCTAAACACAATGTTCTCAAAAGTGGAGCTGTTAATGACAAATTGATGACCTTTCATTGCAGCAAGAACACGAGTTTGAGCTATCCAAAAGTGATTTTCCGGGCAAGAGGAAGGCAGGGGAAGGAGAGAGAGCAAGTGGGGGGGGGGGGGGGGCTGTGGGCCCCACACCATGTGCTGGCGCGGTCTGGAGGCTGCCGCGCCACCATGTGGTGAGGTGGCGCGGTCTGGAGGCTGCCGCGCCACCATGTGGTGAGGTGGCCCTGTGGGCCTCCCTGGTTGCTCTCTGGCACTTCCAGGTCCCTCCTCGAAAAATATGATTTTTCATATAAAAATTTTAATTTTCTGAGAAACTTTATTTTTTTTCATTTTCTGGTATTTTGCATTATTAAATTCAATATTGAAAAATTATTTTCTAACAACAAATTCAACTAAACATTGCAAACTAAATAACATTACAGTAGGTAAAACAAGAATGAGAGAAAGAAAATTGTTTAGCTTCTTTATGCATTTAAAATGCACTCGTTAACAAGGTTGATCAAGTCTTGCCACCAAATGAATTTTATATGACATAAAAGATTTTAAACTATATGAGACACTCATGTTACCTTATATTGAATTGGTATGGATCCAATCATGAGAGTTTTGTATTCTTCTTTATATGGGCAATCAATACTTCCCACTCTAATAGATCTCAAATTGGTAATTGTATTAACTCCAGGCATTTTATCAACTTTCTTGGGAAAATAAACAGTATGCTCCTTGTCATGAACATTAAAAGTAACTTTTCCTTTATTGCAATCAATAACAGCCCCTGCAGTATTTAGAAAAGGTCTTCCAAGAATAATAGACATATTATCATCTTCAGGCATTTCAAGAACAACAAAGCCAGTCATAATTAAACAATTGGTAGTTATTTGAACAGGAACATCCTCACAAATTCCAACAGGAACAGCAATAGATTTATCAGCCATTTGCAAAGATATATCGGTAGGTATCAATTTATCAAGGTAAAGTCTCTTGTAAAGAGAGAAAGGCATAACACTTACTCCAGCTCCCAAGTCACATAGAGCAGTTTTAACATAATTATTTTTGATAGAGCAAGGAATAGTTGGAATACCTGGATCACCCAGCTTCTTTGGAACTTTGCCATTAAAAGAGTAATTAGCGAGCATAGTAGATATTTCCTCATTAGGAATTTTCCTTTTGTTAGTCACAATATCTTTCATATATTTAGAATAAGGAGGCAACTTAATAGCATCAGTCAAAGGAATTTGCAAGAACAATGGTTTCATCCAATCACAAAATTTATTATAATGTTCTTCCTCTTTTGTTTTAAGTTTCTTAGCAGGAAAAGGCATTGGTTTTTGGACCCAAGGTTCTCTTTCATTACCATGTTTCTTAGCAATAAAATCTTCTTTAGTGTAATTTTTTATTTTTAACATGCTTTTCAGGTTCCTCCTCTAATTCTTCTCTATCCGAATTAGCATTTTTATCATTATCATTGTTATTAGCATCAACATTGTTGTGTTCATTACCACTTTCAGTTTCAGCATCAGAAACAGATATACTATTAGGATCATTAACAGGTTCAGAGGATTCTACACCAGTTTTATGTTTATTTTTCTTTTTCCTAGAAGGAGTACTAGGTTCATTAACTCGTTGAGAATCTTGTTCAATTCTTTTATAATGTCCTTCAGGATACAAAGGGTCTTGAGTAGATTTACCACCTCTAGTTGTTACTTCACAAACAAGTTTTTCTTTAGCTATAGAGGCATTCGCTAGCAATTCTTTTTGCACTTTAGTGAGTTGATCTATTTGAGTTTAAACCATATGAAAGTGTTTAATGAGCACTTTAACATCATTAGAAGTTCTATCAACAATATCATGCAAATTACTAATAGCACGAGAATTTTCCATTAAATGATTCTCTATTCTCATATTAAAATTGCATTGCTTAGTAATAAAAGTATCAAATTCATCTAAGCATTGAGCAGGAGGTTTAGAGTAAGGGATATCTCCATCATCAAACCTTTGGAGAGAGTGTACCTCAATTACGGTTGAAGGAGGAATTGGCTTACATAATTCTTCAATAGGAGGTAAATACTTCACATCTTCAGATTTAATACCACTCTCCTTAAGAGATCTTTTAGCTTCCTTCATCGTTTCTTCATTTAATTCAATCATACCTCCCTTCTTCGGTGTTGGTGGTGGTGTTGGAGTAGGTTCAGGAATATCCCAATCATCATTATTCTTGCATATCATGGCTAATAATTCCTCAGCCTCTTCGGGAGTCCTTTTCCTGAAAACACAACTAGCAAAACTATCCAGGTATGCCCTAGATTCAGCAGTTAGTCCACTATAAAATATATCAAGTAGATCATTTTTCTCCAAATCATGGTTCGGCTGGCCTCTTAAAATGGAACAAAAGCGTGTCCAAGCTTTAGGCAATTTCTCATCTTCATCTTGATTAAAATTATAGATTCTTAACAAAGCATCATGTTGAGCACTAGTAGGAAAATATTTTTGAAAGAAAGCATCAAGCAAACCCTTAGGACTAGTGATGGAACCAGGAGGCAAATTATTATACCAGGTTTTAGCTTCTCCTTTTAATGAAAAAGGAAATATTTTAGCAACAAAGTAAGTGCGTCTTTTAATGTCCTACATTCATGTGTTCTACAGCACTTTCATTTTCAGTTCCACAAAAAGGTTCTCTTTCAACAATAGCTATATGAGCCAAATCAAGAGAGAAATCATAAGCTTTATCTTTAATGTTTATAGGAGATGTAGCAAACTTAGCATCAGGAGATAATTTATATCTAACAGCACGTTGTTCAACAAGATTTTTAATAGCACTAGCATCTTTAATAGCATTAATTTCTTCAACAAGAGCATCATCAAGATCCACATACATATCATCACGCTCATCATAAGTATCACGTGTAAATTCAGACGAATTAACAGGTGTTTCAGCATTTTCATCAGGAATTTCAGCATTTTCAATTTGTTTAGATTTAGCAATAGTAGCATCTAAAAAGGGACCTAATGAACCAGTTTCATCAAGAGCAGTAGAAGCATCATCATAAGTAATTTCAGATTCAGCAGTAGTAACAGAACGTGCAGGTTGTGGTAGTGTAACAAACTTACTCATCACAGTTGGAAAGTCAAGAGCAGCAGAGGTACTCAGAGTCGTACCTTTTCTTGTAGTGGATGGCAGTATGGGAAACTTCTTATCAGCAGGTTTTCCCATGATGAATAAATTCCAGCGAACAATATCACACTCAGGTGGGCTTATAAATAAAGCTATGCTCCCCGGTAACGGCGCCAGAAAATAGTCTTGATGACCCACAAGTATAGGGGATCGCAACAGTCTTCGAGGGAAGTAAAAACCAAATTTATTGATTCGACACGAGGGGAGCCGAAGAATATTTATAAGCTTTAACAGATGATTTGTCAGATCAGCTGCACCTGTGAATAGACTTGCTCGAGACAGATTATCAGTAGCAACAGTTTTATAGCAGAGACAGTAGTGAAATAATAGCAGCAGTAGAATTAAGACAGCGATTGTGATTACGGTAGACAGCAGGATTAAAATACTGTAGGCATAGGGACGGATGTACGGGCGTTGCATGGATAAGATAATTCATGTAATATCATAGCATAGCCATTTGCAGATAAATAATATAAAGCATCCAAGTATTAACTAATCATAAGCATGTATTCCAATTTAGTTGTGCGTGCTCGCAATGAGAAACTTGCACAACATCTTTTGTCCTGTCAGCCCGTTTGCAGCGGGGCCTCTAGGGAAACTACTGGCAATTAAGGTACTCCTTTTAATAAAGTACCGGAGCAAAGCATTAACATTCCGTGAACACATGTAATCCTCACATCACAGCCATTCCCTCCGGTTATCCCAATTGCTGTCACTTTGGTGCCATCGGTTCCGGACAATAATATGTGTATACAACTCATAGATATGATCTAAAACAATAATTATCCTCATAATACAATAACATGTTCAGATCTGAAATCATGGCACTCGGGCCCTAGTGTCAAGCATTAAGCATAACAAGTTGCAACAATGACGTAAAACACCGATAACGGATACTAGGCACCATGCCCTAACGATATTACAGCTATTACATGAATGATCTCATCCAATCCCTACCATCCCCTCAAGCCTACAGCGGTGGATTACTCACACATGGATGGGGGAAACATGGATGGTTGATGGAGAGGCGTTGGCGATGACGATGGCGATGATCCCCTTCGATTCCCCGTCCCGGCAGGGTGCCGGGACAGAGACTTCTGGTCCCCGAACTAGGGTTCACGGTGGCGGCGGCGTACGGAGATGTTTCTGGCGAAAGTGGATACCCCCCGTGCGTTTTTAGGTCAGGAGGGTCTTATAGCCGAGAGGGGGTCGCGAGGGGGTGACCGAGGCGGTCACACCATGTGCTGGCGCGGCCAGATGCCTGCCTCGCCAGCAGGTGGTGACGTGGCCTCGTGGCTCCCCTCCGTTTGGTCTTCTGGCTCCTGGACTCTTCGGGGTGAGAAAACGACTCCCAGGTGTTTTTCGGTTTTTTTCCATAAAGTTGATATTTCTGCACAAAAACGAAACACCAGGGTAATTCTGCTGAAAACAGCGTTAGTCCGTGTTAGTTGCATTCAAAACACACAAATTAGAGGTAAAACAATAGCAAAAGTGTTCGGGAAAGTAGATACGTTTTGGACGTATCAGGTGGGGGCTTAGAGGAATTGTTAGGGGCGGGGTAGATGGTGGACCGGCGAAGGCTGGGGTGGGCAGGATAGGAAGAAAAACGGTTAGGTTGGTGGGAACGATCTCGATTTTTTCTTGTAGGTGCGATCACATGCGTCGGTCCGAAACCGCGCGAGCTAGCCACGCACATGAATCGTATATGAAATCGATGTACATGAAACAGACCTTGAAAATAGCTGAGCCGTGATCGATGAGCTGCTACCATTCTGCACAGCATGTACGATCTTTGTGCTGTCTAATTTTGCATATTTATACATATCTTTTAACCAAACTAATCTAGGATAGTTTTTTTATGTATGAAAACCTGGCTTACATGACCAAAGCTGATACTATTTGTAGACTCTTCATGGCTCACTCTTACTACATTTCACAATGTAGATATATGTAGTAGATAATCATAAGGTATTCAGGTTGCTATCACCAATATATGTTTTTTATGCAATAGATTCAGAAAACCTTAGAGAAATACAACAACATGTTAATTGACTTGCTCCTGCAAGCCTTTTCAGGGCCAAACATGTTAATTGCGAGCGCGGTTTTTCCACAACCTCGTGGGGTACACCGACTTATCTTGGTCGTTGGTTGGTGAAGATCCGGGAAAGTGGGATGCGGGTCGACGCGGAGTCAATCCAGACTAATCAGAGAAAATCCGCCGAAGTGCGAATATGACAAACCACACGGTTCCGTGGGGTACCCGTCCTATCATATCCATTAGAAGCAGTTAGATTCGCGCCCAGTCGTACCGGTCAGCGCACCCGTCCGACTCGGACGGACAGGTACCCCCACGAACAGTGTGATTTGTCATTTTTGGTTAATTGCCTTTCTCCAAACCAAATTTCCTAGCATGCCTCCATTTCATGAAAACAATCGTGCATGATTACTCTTAAGGTAGCTTCCACCACATAGTATTAATCTAGCCCCAAAGAATCGACCCAATGGCATACTAAGAAATTGGGAAACTAAGCTGGTTATGCCTCTAATTAAGAAATTGGCCTACAAAAAACTAAGGCTAGATAGATTGCAGCAAAAATCACCAGAGCAAAACTTTTGGAACCAAACCCATCAAGCGGACGCAACCGGACCCTGGAAGATGGGCACGTACTGTCCATTGGCGTCGTAGGAGTGTGAGCGGTACCAGACCCTGACAATCTCGACAGGGACGATGCTGATGGAGCCATCACGGTATTCGATCCGGAGCTCGTGGGGGATCTCTGCAGGGTCCTCGAGCTGAAGGACGACACGGACGGTGGCGAGATCAGGCGCCGCGAAGCATGCCGGGTCGATCTCGGTCACGCGCGCTGCTCGACGGGGTAGCGGTGCAGCGCAGCGTGGACGACGTAGTCGTTGGAGGGCAGCCTGTCGCAGGGGATCTCGTCGTCGCGGAGCAGCGTCACCGTGGCGCCGTCCAGCTCGAACGGCTGCCGGCGCATGGCCGCCTCCCTGTCGCCGGGCGTGCGGAAGCGCATCGTCGCGTCGGCGCCGAAGGAGGAGGACGGGCGGACCTGGAACGTCTGCGGCAGGTCGAGCGCCAGGGTGCGGAAGACGAGGCGGATGAAGGGCCCCGGCTGGGCGCGGCAAGGGGACTCGGCCGGGGTAATGTAGGCGTACGCGACGCGCCTCGCACTGGCGGAGCTACGTTATGGCTAAACCGGGCCATGGCCCGCCCAGAATTTGTGCTAAAAAGACTATACCACTGCATTCACAGCCCAACAACAAAAGCCCAGATAGCACAAGGAGCAGCTCAAACCCAGTTCAGAAGTGCCATCTCACATCGTATGTCCACGTACAAAATAAATCGAGCAGCGCATGTCCAATTTTCCTTCAATTGTAGCTAGACAACACGCTAGCACATGTTTTTTCCCCAAATTCTTAGCTAGCGATTGGATAGGTTGGAAAAAAAATCCTTGTACCTCCGAGTTAACTTGTAATAGGAGCATACTAGCTTAGACGTGATTTTTTTTTAATCTCTTCTTTACTTTGGCCCGCCCTGGTATTTGTTTGAAGCTCCGCCACTGGCGCCTCGCCTGGTACTCCAACGCCAGGCGGGCCGTGGGCGTCTCCGGGGGAAGGACGACCGCGGTGAAGGCCGGAGGGTCCCCGTGGGACGAGCGGGTGACGAAAGACGGGCGGTCGGAGGGGATCTCCAGCGCCGTCGCCCCCTCCGGCATGAACTTGTCGGCCCCTCGCGCCAGCATCTTGCTCTGGATAATGTCCTTAGAAGGCACCATGTTGATGGCATCGGTGTCGGGGTTGGCGTTGAGCGCCAAGGTGGTCGAAGCCTTGGCAACTGATGAGTTTCCATGGGGCGCTGCCGGCAAGGCAGCAACCTCCTTAGTGTTGCGAGCCTTGTGGATGAAGGTTTTTGCGGCGGTGGAAGCCGGCGGCGGAATCTGAGGAGGAGAGGCCAGTCGACCCCAGTCCACCAGCACCCGTTCCGTCCTAGACAGCCTGTGAACGGTGACGGAATTAGGCGGGGCGTGCTGAATCTCCATGAGGCAGCAGCCATCGTAGATGTTCCGACCATGCAGCGCGCCTCGAGCTCTGCTCGCCTCACGCCATGATCGGAACTGCACGTACGCCTCCGCGTGACCTTCTTTCAGCAGCAGGCACACCTCGTTCACTCCATACACATCGAAGACCTGGCCAAGCAGCGCCTCCGACACTGGATACATCAGCTGGGTGACGGTGACGTGTAGAACGCCGCTGCGGGTCGCCTTGGCCATTTCCTCAAACAGGTTTTGAGCGGTGGCAAGAAGAAAGAGATGATTTTAATCTTTCCGAGGATTTAGGGTAAGTTGTACTGGACGAACCGACGAAGCTCGCTCGGGGAAATCGGATCCTGAGACGGAGTCGGAGACTGAAGGAAGAAGAAGGTTAGCAGCAGAGAAATAGCGGCGTTCGCTGAGGGAATTCGTTCCAGTTTGGTTGTTCTTGTAGAGGGAATTGGTGGTGCGCAGATGAGATGGCGGACGAAATAGACGGCGGCGTTCGTTGCGGGGCGACTGATGACTGCATCTGCATGCCGTATATGGAGTACTATTTGTTTTTGTTTTTGTTTTTTCATGGTAATATGTTTCTCATTTATATAGTAAAGATAGCTTACAAGACACGTACACATTGACATTACAGATATGAGAAGATATGATAAACCTATGTAAAAAACCAGCGCCTATCGTCCTCGTTTGACAACACCGAAGTGACCACCAAAATAACGGAAAACAGATCACATCTTCACCTGAGTTCGAAGCGGCTCCATTGCTCATTAGCAGCTTTACGGACCTGCAAAGTAGTTTGTCAGAACAAACAATTGTCGTTAAAAGAATCAGACCAGTGCATCATGTCCCAGACCCATCAAACTCCAGAACTAACACCACTGCACGACTACGACGTCGAACGAGAGAGCCAAAATTTGTCAACCTCCAACCACAAACCCAAAACAGGATACATCATCTTCCAGCTGTCAACTGCGCAGACAACAGTCTGCACATATATGGAGTAGTATTTGTTTTCGCTTTCGCATATCAGCGCCAGGTTCTCGTCCGAGATGACAAAATATTTAAATTTAATACACTTATAAGAGGTGCGTTTGATAGTCTGGGCTAGATTTTGTGCTCACTGACACAGGGAGAAGAAACGCCATGCGCATTCCAGACGTGACATGGGCCAGAAAAGATCCTTCGTTTGGTAGCCTACGCTTTATCCGTTGCTACCTAAGTGCCAGTTTGTTTGGTTGCCGGTAAAAAGGGTGACATCTCAGCCGAGCCAAACCAAGTGCGTTTGGTTGCCATTTTGGGCACAGGGATTGCTTCTCCTCACCACATTTAAATATAGTTATCTTACCATCACACAACGGCTACCAATAGCACAAACATGATCATAACACAGAACAAGCAGCATACAAGCACACAACAAACAGCTAGACTCTAATTACAACATGCAGCAAGCAAATACAACTGTCTAAATCTGGGACAGAGTCCCGAGGTCCAAAAATCTATATAAGGCCAACACTATAACCAGACTATACACAAAAGGACTGTTCAACAGCCTTTAGAGGCCAACACATTAAGCATAAACTTCAGGCCCCTGCGTTCCTCCTGCCAGAGGCCATGGCGGTGCCTACTGCAGGCCCAGACAACCTCAACGGATAAGGAATGTGTAGACCTTGACGCAGAAGCCGTCGTCCATGGGCGTGAAGACGACGGTGTCGTCCTTGTCAAGGTCGCACTTTGCCGTGAAGTTGCCAGTTCTTCATGAACCCGACACGCTCGGCCTTATAGACGATCTGCACCTTGTACTCGCACCGCTCTCCCATGTAGAGTGCCACCTTCACGGGCTGCCCATTGTGCTTGAGGTTGTACTTGTCAATCAGGGGCTACTCCATGGCTGGCGGCACGGTGATGACAAGGAGGTCCTGGGCAGAAACCTGGGCGAAGAAGGCAGGCAGCCTTTCCCTGGGGCCATGCAGAGTATGGGAATCCTCCGGTATTTTAAGATAGAGCAAACCCTAAGTTAAATCCTAAGTTAAATCGTCTCAAAAGATTTTAAGAAACATTTATTAAAATAGAAAAAGTTTTCCAGGCGATCCAAAAATAATTTAAATCTGGCCTAAATTTTTAGGGTGTTACAGTTCGGGGCCATTACACTTGGCGCCGACCTAGTTCGACGAAATTTTTGGCGCTGACCTGCACATATTTGGCTCCGTGTTCATTGGCACTAAGCATGGCACTAGATTTGAAAAAAGCTTCGCAAAGAGGCCAAATACGTTATTAGTTTCATTAAACGGTCAGATTTGGCAAAAAATACTATGTGGGAATTGGGATAGGTGTTAATATTATGACAAAATCTTGTTTCTACCTACTTGTACGGGGCAACTTAGGCTTATCAAAAGTTATATGGTATATCGTGATTACTTTTCTTGGTGTACTCTTCTTTTGGTTTGACTATGTGGGCGATATATAATACTCCCTCTAATTATGAATTTTCTGAATGTAAGACATATAGTTTTCTGCACGAATATTAAGACGTGGGTATTTTGATAGCGTGGTATACGTGATTAGCTACTTCAAACCAATCATATTTAAAAGAAAAATGTAAAAAAGACGTGAGTATTTTGCATACTATGGATTCATTTGTTTTTGAAAAAAATCGGAAGAGGGGAGTCCCTAATAGCCACGAAATGAAAACAAGTCATAAATTCACTCCGGTTTGAGATTGGAAAACATTTTTTGATGGATAAAACTGTCCATAAATCACAATAACTCCTATATTTTAAAATATTTCTCAAAAAACTACTCCTAGTATGTTTGTGTGAATACATACAATTTGAAAAATGAGGAAAGTGTGTGAATGTCCTATCGGACGATACACATAAAAATCATAAGATACATAATCTGATCCAACGAGAGTGATTTTGCAAATTATCAAAAATGGATCGTATTTTTGTTTTTGAGAAAACTTCCTATGAAATTAAGCATAGGAAAGCAAAACATAATACTACCTCAGATAATAATTGACGCAGGAACTGACCTACATTATATGGGGCTGGCGATAATTAATTCGGACAAGAGGGAGTAGTTTTTTTTAGCATCCAAAGAGCATTCGTAGAAATAAATTTGTAAGAAAAAACACACTAAAGCATAGCGACACGAAACAAGCATCGTTTAGGACTAGGAGTGCTCATCGACATCTTTCAGGCTGCAATAGTGCAATGTGGTCGATCGGCCGTAGTAATTTGCGGTAGGCGGGCAACCCGGCCGGCGGCCCTGAACTCAAGCCCTCGCCGGTGGGCGGAGAATATGCACGTACTCTCCATTGGAGTCCAAGGACTCGGAGCATTCCCACACACTGACAATCTCGATGGGGATGACGCTGGTGAAACCGTCAGAGTATTCGATGTGGAGCTCGTGGGGGATCTCCCGGGGCTCGTCGAGCTGAACGATGGCGCAGACCGTGGAGAGGTCGGGCGCCGGGATGGCGATCTCTTGGATGTACCCCAGTCCGGTGCAGTTTGTCACGAAGTCCTTGGGCGCCCGCTGCTCGATGGGGTACCTGTGCAGGGCGATGTGAACCATGTAGTTACCGGCGTCGGAGACGGGTATCAGCCGGAAGGCCGCGAGCTCCACCGTGACGCCGTCGAGCCGGAACGGCTGCCTGCGCATGGCCGCCTCCCGCTGGGCCTGCGTGCGGAAGCGCACCGCGGCGTCGGCTTCGAAGCGCGGGCTGAGGATGTCGAAGGTCTGCGGCAGGTCGAGCGCCAGGGTGCGGAAGACGCGGCGGATGAAAGGCCCAGGATCGGCGAGCGTGTCCGACTCCGGGGTGATGTACGCGTACGCGGTGCGCTCCGTGTCTGGTGGGAAGATGGACCGCTTGACGTAGAAGGTGGCGGACTCCAGGCGGGGCTCCGACGGCGAGGTGGAGGTGGCGAGGCTGACTGCGGTGGGGGGCGAGGATATCCCAGCGCGCTTGAAACACTTGAGGAAGGCTGGGCGGTCTGAGGGGATCTCCAACGCCGTCGCGCCATCCGGAAGCAACCGGTGCAAGAAGATGCAGGCGGGCGGCATTCTGAAGGTGGAAGAAGCAGTTCTTGGTCTCTTGGACGAGCAGTTGTCCTTCTTCTGCTTCTTATTATCCGACACCATGGCGTGGTCGGCGCGGCGCGACCGAGACGGAGAAGAGCGGTCGGAGGCGGAGAGGCCGGGACGGAGGCGGAGTGGACGGGACGGCGGCGAGCTGGAGGAGAGTGCGGGGGGCACGGGGCACGACCGATGGCAGTCCTGGCGGCGGCTGCAATCTCTCTCGAGTCGATCGATGGATGAGGGCAACGAGCAGGACCAACTAACCTAACGGGCTGCTTTTCCTTCCTCGGGCTTTTTTTCTGGCAAGCCGAGCCCAAAAACTCGGTCCAGAGTCAAGCCGGCAATGGGTCGGGTATGGTCGAGTCGACCGATTTCAAGCCCATGCCCATATAATAAATGGGCGAGGGTCTCTGCCTGTGACCCTGTCCATGGGTCAGATCTTAGACCCATGCCCGTACCCGACGGGTCACCCGACCCGATGGGTGACCCATCGGGTCTGTAGGCAGCACATCAATATATAATATTATAGCATTTCAAACACCAAACACAAACAACAAATAACAAATAGTGATGTACTGATGTACAGATTGCTCACACAAACACAAATAACAAATCAAGTTCCCAGGAAGGAAGCAGTAATGATGTACTGATGTTTCCAGACAGATAACTAAAATAGCTACATAAGCATTACAACAATCGGCTCCAGGAATTTTGCTCCACCGAGTCGGAGCGTGCGACTGGGTTGGCGGGGAGTCGGAGCGTGCGACGGGAACAACAGGGAGTCGGAGCGTGCGACGGGGTGGCGGCGGCGCAACGGATGTGCGGATCGGTGGAGCAGGAAGTCATGGTCGGCACCGTTCTTCTTCGGTAGAGGGAGGTGAGGGGAGAGCATCGTGAGGGAGAGGGATTGCGGCTGGGAGCTGGGAGACAGGGGGAGAGTGCGGACTCGAGTCTCACCTAGGGTTTGTGCGCTGCGACTACATTGGGCTGGGCTGGACTATTGGGATGGGCTGGAGTGGACCAAATTGGTAGTGGGCTATGGACCTATGGTCATTCCTTACAACGGAACCCCACATGTCAGCTAATCGGGTTGCCCATCGGGTCGCACATGGGTAGACATGTCTGCCCATACCCTACCCACGACTAATCATGTCGCTCATGGGCGAGATCCATGGGTAACATAGCGACCCATACCCTGCCCATTGGGGTTGGGTGCCCATGGGCACGTCGCGGAATTGCCGGCTTGAGTCTAGAGCGTCCAGCGTGACCGAGCAGGCACGCTTCATTCTAAAGGCCCAGTTTTTTGGCTTCCAGAATGGGAGGCTTCCCGGATAAGCTGGCTTCACACCAATTTTCTGGAGAAACCGTTTTTGAAATTTAATTAGTCTACTAAATTAATATGGAATTCTAATTACATTTCAGGGACGGCTTCTCCGCAAAGCTGGAGGTAGGGCAGTTTCTCCGAAAAGCCGGTCTGGAAGCCCAAAAGAACTGGGCCTAAAGGTGGAAGAAGCAGTGGGTCTTACATATTGGGAGAAAGATTTTGAGAGGTGGTTGCAATCTGAAGGTAGAAGAAGCAATGTATCTCAAATGTTGGGAGGAAGACTTTGAGTGATTGCAACTCCTGGTTCACTTAAGCGCACTGTGTGAGTGACGATCAACAGAGGGAGTGCGGGAGGTTGGCCGCCCGGAGTTATGGAGGTGTGACCCGCTTTACCGACCCCGCTTACTCCACGGTAAGTTTCTGCATAGTAAGTTTCTACACTTGAGAGCGGATCCCGATACCAAAAAAGCCAGCTAGGCCGGGGCTGGTGCCAAGGTATCCTCCGAGGGAAGCATTCGCCTGCGCATACTACTCAGAGACCCGGTAAGTTCTTTACCGAACCACTTGTTAGCGCTTTCTTATGCATTAAAAGTTGCTAACTAGCTATTGCTAAAACATGTAAAGAAAGGGATGTTTCGGGACCAACCCTTTGGTCATCATGTTTCTTCCTTGTCGGGTTCGTCGCGTGAGATCACAGCGCTTCATCTCGGTGGTCGTACCACCGGTGCTTCTCCTGGTGCTTCTCTTTCTCCTAGTGGTTCTTCTGGTGCTTCCATTGTCCCACGTTCGTCGCCTCATCTCACGCCGAGACATAATGGTTTCTCAGGCACAAGTTTGTAGATGTAGATGATATTATGCTTATATGATGACGATGATGATACTATGTTGCTACATGATGATGATACTATGTTTGTATGGTGACGATGATGATACTATGCATGTGATGATGTTTTCGGTGATGATGCATTTTCTGTGATTTTTTTGCTTTAATTTTGGTGCAATCTAGAATTTTATTCAAAAAAACTGGTAGTGCCTATACCAACGGCAAAATCGTCGACGTTGACCTGACCATATGGCGCATCTGGCACAGGCTATGTTGACAGTTTTATCGTCGACGTATGCTACAAGATAAGCCGACGAATTTATCGTCGACGTAACGTTTCACCATGAGTGACCAGGAACTGCCACATGTCGGACTGTGCCGCTGTCAACGTAGGGTCTCATCAGCCACGTGTGGAGGCTTTGCCGAAGACGATGTAGCATCTGTCGGAGTCAAACTGCCGTCAACCGCGCAGACAGGCCAACCCGCGCTACGCCGACAGCTCGATTTGGCCGTCGGCCTGACGCCTACGCCGATGGCCACGTGGTCTTAGCCCACGTCCAAATACGCCGTAGCCTTTGTCCGACGACAATCAGTGTTAAGCCGCCATCGGCGTAGCGGCTGTTTTTTGTAGTGAGAGGAGATATCAAAAATTTATAGTACACAAAACGCCTCCATTTCATGACAAAGATGCATCATTACAATTTTAGGTAGTACTACTAGCAATACCCATAATTTAGCCCGAAACATGGTACTGTAAACAAGCAACACCTTCACTGAAGTATATTCGACATCTGATCTATGCTCCAACAAACACAAAAGTTGAACACGGGAACACGGGGTGGAATACCCATAAGATGTGTGCACTACATCATGTATTAGAGGGATGCATACCTTGTCTTCATGGTCTTGTGCATGTGGAACCCATTGGCACTACCCCTGTGGATAACTGACTAAAGAACAAATTAAGAACCTGAACTACATAATACTACCAGTTTGGTGAACCGCATACAGCCGCAACGACATGTCGTAAACTTGCTAGAGCTTGAGCCGCCAAACCAACACGCACGGGACTGGCATTTCCGGCCATCAAGCTGCCGCGGCTGGTTGCTGGAAGAGAGGCACGTACTGTCCTTTGGCGTCCAAGGACTTGGAGTAGTTCCAGACACTCACGATCTCCAGGGGGACGACGCTGGTGAAGCCATTGAAGTACTCAATGCGGAGCTCTCGAGCAATCTGTGTCGTGTCCGGGAGCAGAAGGACGATGTGGACCGTGGAGAGGTCGGGCGCCGAGAAGCAGGACTGGTCGGTCTCGTACACGAACCCGAAGTTGCAGCAGTTGCTCTCGATCTCCTCCCGCGTGCGCTGCCCGACGGGGTAGTCGTGGAGGGCGACGTGCGCCATGTACCTGTGCCGGACCCGGCCGACGTCGGGGGTCTCCCCCTCGCGCACCAGCTTCACCGTGGCGCCGTCGAGCTGGAACGGCTGCCGGCGCATGGCGGCCTCCCGGTCGTCGGGCGTGCGGAAGCGCACTTCCGCGTCGGCGCCGTGCATGCTGGGATGCTGGAGCTCGAAGGCAGGCCCGGGCCCATAGTGGTGCCGAGAGTGCCACCGGCACAGGGCCCACGATTTTGTGGGGCCCCATATTTTGATGTATGTGTATGTATACATGTATACTTGTATCACTAACATCTGAAGAAAATTGGTTGCTCTCTCGCAAGCCCTACTGGTGCTGCTGGGCAAAGTGTTGGGCTGCATTTCACGCTGCTGCCCGCTGGTGCTGGACAATTACGAACCGTGTCGTGATCGATCAAATCTATCGACATATGGCGAGTCAGCGACACCACGACACACAGATTCAATCGACCGCATCCACATGCCACGGCGACTCGGCGACACCGAGACACACATCAGTCGATTCAATGGATCAAGCAATTTCGTCACTCACAAGAAGATTTGATCAATATAAGGGGTACCTGAATTTTTTTGGTTTCTTATTTACCTAAAAAACATCATGCTAACTGAATTATGATAGTTTGAAATCTTCTCGTGATCATCTTGAGGCTACCCTTAGAAAGGATAAACAATCTGATATTGATGCCAATGATCTATTTGTTGAGCTAAAGTTTCTTCAAAAATCAAAATATTGGGCCTCTTGAAATTTTGAAGTTTATAAAGCGGCATGATTGTTTTCTGGATGCAAGTATTGTAGTATATATATAGAGTTTTGTTGACCATTGCCGTAACAGTTGCATCGGCGGAGCGAAACTTTTCTGAATTGAAATTATTAGACAGGATATTATTGAAGATTGTATTTCAAAGAACACAAAAATAATGATGATGTTCAAATAAATTTTACACAACTTCGTGTTATTTAGATATGATTCTCAATATATGCAATTGTTACACAAAATACTCAGTCATATCATTAAAATTATTTTATTTATTCAAAAAAATTGTGATAAAGGCCCCATTTTAGATTTTCGCACAGGGCCCCGGATTTTGCCGGCCCGGCCCTGATGTTATACGTACAACAACATTCAGATTGTACGTACAACTACAAAACTCAAGTTGTACGGTGTAGTTGTACGCACAACTACAAAAACTAAGGTTGTACGTACAACTAGTTTCAGATCGTACATACAACTACAGACTCAGGTTGTACGTATAACTACACAGACTCAGGTTGTACGTACAACTAGTTTTGGCTTATACGTACAACTACACAGATTCAGATTGTACGTACAACTACACATATTCGGGTTTTACGTACAACTACTTTCAGTTTGTACATACAATTACACAGACTCATGTTGTATGTACACTGACTCAGGTTGTATAAATATACACATTCGGAAGTAAAAAAAAAGTTTGTTAAAACCTATCAACATGTGATCTAGTTTTAAAGATCCCGATGTAAAGAATTCAAAAGTGAAAACCGTTCGTAATTTGGATAAACGGTTGTCGAGATATTTCGTTTTGAAGTTTCGGATTTGAAAAATAAAGTGAAAATCTGCCCTCCCAACACACACACGTAACAATTTCTCTGAGATCCTCATCCCACCTTTATTCTGGTGGTGACACTTGGCACACATGCAAGGACCCACACATGGATCATGTGAAGGAAAATACGACACTTGTCAACATGACATGATATGTGCATTCCCTTTGCAAAGGGAAACTTTTTTTTAGTGATTGCCGTTACCAGGGCCGGCCCTGGAGGGTGGCAGGGTGGGCGGCCGCCCTGGGCCCCCAAAATCCAGGGGCCCCACCCCAGGTATGTTGTAGTATAGGTATATACTTGTATAAAGGTATTTTAACAAAAAAAAGTGAAATGGGCTGAAAAGAGGCCCATGGAAACAGGAAAGGAGCAAATTACAGCCCGCACTCAGTCCACATACGATCCATTCGATCGACCGATTGTCTGCTTGTAGGTAGCACGCGAACGATCGACACCTCGGCTCTCTCGTAGTTTTGTTCCTCTTCCTCTCCATGTTCCTCTTCCTCTCCAATCCAGGCCCTGCTCCAATCTCAGACCTCTGAGCCCTCAGCCCTAGACGCTTCATCTCTAGGCGCCGTTCATCTCCAATCCCAGGACTGCAGTGCACCGGAGATTCGGCCGTTGCCGCAGCCCGCAGATGCCGCTCCGCGCTCGCCGCCTTGCCGCTACGCCTCGCCCGTCGCCGCGACGCCGCCACCGTCAGGTCAGGCCCTAAGTCCCTAACCACGACCAGTTACGGTAAATTTCTTATTTCTGCGCTTTTCTAACTTCTAATCTGTATCATGTAATGCTTTCTAATTTCTAAATTCTCAAATTATTTCCAGCAGTTTGTGGGATCATGTCGTCGAGGAAGTATCAATCAGGTAGTGCTAAGAGGAGAAGAGCAAAACGTTTGGATGAATTGAAACAATCACAGAGAGGAGATATCTATAAATTTTTCAGGAGTAATACTAGTGCTTCCACAAACCCAGATGCGTGGGTGATTGTTCCCGTGGAAGAAGAGCAACCAACCAATGACAATTTTGAATCTCACCAGCAAGATAAAAATGTTGGACGACATCGACATCGAGCCCATCATAGATGAATTTGCATCAAGAAATGTTAAAAGAAAATTTTGAAGTAATTTGTATAATTTATTTGATATACGTACTGTTTTGTGTACATTAATGTTTTACTAAAAAAACATATGTCATAGATATAATAGGGTCCAAACTTTTAGTTTCGCCCCGGGCCCCGGAAATCTCAGGACCGGCGCTGCTCGAAGGTCTGCGGCAGGTCGAGCGCCAGGGTGCGGAAGACGCGGCGGACGAAGGCGACCGGGTCCTTGCGGGCGGCGGACGTGGCCGGCGTGATGTACGCGTACGCGAAGCGGCGCGCGAAGTACTCCTGCTCGGGGTCGGGGGACCGCCAGAGGTACATGGTGGGGCCGCGCTCGGGGCGGCGACTGTGGACGGTCTCCGGGTCCGACTCCCGCCATGGCGGCTCCGGAATGTCCAGGTGGACGGCGGTCGCGGCCGGGAAGACATCGAAGCCCTTGCGATGGGTGACGAAGGCCGGGCGGTCGGACTCGGAGGTGATCTCTAGCGCCGTCGCCCCCTCCGGCAGCAAGGCGTGGACGACGGACAGCATCTGGACAGGCAAAGAATGGAAGCAGCTACAAGGTGGAACTGCTGGAACTTGTGGAGGGCTCTGCAATGTTGCGATGGCCGGATGGCAGGGCAGTGTTTAAGAATGGTGACGACGGCACAAGACGAGGAGGTGGGTGGTGGAGTTGATGGCGAGTTTAAGGCGGGGAGGCGTGCATTGCTTGGAGAAGGACTGGCTGGCAGCTCTACCTCTTCTGCCATGGGCACTGCTTGCATTCTGTGACTTGGAGCTACTGTTGCTCACCGCCGCCTGCCTGCGTGTGCAGGTATGGATTGAAGAAGAGAGAGACCTTAATTTCGCACTGACTCTCACCATGTCACGGCCGTATGGACAATGGCACAAGGCCCGATGCTACGGCAGTCCATATGACGAGTGCAATTTCTCTCCTGGAAAAATACTTTGCAAATTTACGGCAAAATGTTTTCTATTTCGAAACCTTTAGCCAAAATAGGTTCAAGGTGTATACGGTAACACTGTACAGATTGAACTAACTTCAACACCTGAAGGAAAATTTTAAACTACAGTAAAGAAAGAGTGAATTCCTGTTTATTACAGTCACAAATTTCAACTAGGGGGTAAGGGCATCTCCAACGGCCCGAGTCATTTTTGTCCCAAACTGTGACCGATTTGGACCGTTTGCGTCGAGTCGCGAACATAAACGGGGCGTTATCCTCCCCCACTTGTGCGTCGGCTCTACGCCCAGCGGGCCGACGCATAATTTTTTTAACTTTATTTTATTACTAGAATATATTACATAGATGACTGAAAATTGCCGGGTGTAATGCTTAAAACTCTTTAAGTAATAAAGCTCACTTTATTAAAAAAATGACTGGAAATAAAAACATATCATTTGAAACATAAATTTTAAACGCCCTAGAAACTAGGGCTTGAAGCGCCGCCGCGCCTAGTCGTCGTCATCGTCCCCAGCCGGTGAGGTCGACGTGCAGCGGCAGGTCCCAGGGATACGGCCAGGACACCATCGGCACCCCTGGGGCTGCCTGCGTCGGCGGCTGGCAGGCTTCTGTGGAGGCGGCTGGCGCTCGGCATAGCCCGCGCGCCTCCCAGACGGCGTAGCCCTAGGGCTGGGGCTGCTCAACAACTGGCGGTGGAGGAGGTGGCGGTGGTGGGGCGGCGCGGTTGCTGGAAGCGCTGGCACGGCTGCTGGACACTGTGGCTGCCAGCTGCGCCCCGAGACCCATCCAGTTTCTCGCTCTCCTCTATAGCCCGCAGGTGCAAGAGACGAAGCGGCCGCGGTTTGCTGACACGTGTGCCCCCGGGCAAAAGGAGGGGGACACGCGCGGATACAGTGGTCAGTCCGCGGCGAAGCTAATTGCGCCCAGATTTGGGTCGCGTTTGTGTCTCCGCCGACAGACCGACGAAAATGCGTTGGATCGCTGGGCTGGGTTTTCTCTAGCCCGATCAAAATTGGACCGAATCGAACGGCCGCTATCCGTTTGCATCAGGTCGTTGTAGATGCCTTAAAAATGAGAATCCACTCGTTGTGATTTGTTTCCATACTCATTTCTTTAGGGAAAAAAATAATGTGCCTACTCCTAGTGTGTAAAAGACGGCTTGATAATGCGAAAAGCAGCGGGGAGCAAACAATAGTAGGGATTCCATTCACCTGTATGAAATCCGGGTAAGCCCAAATGAATTGTAGACCAGGTGTAGTATTCAACCTAGGTAGCATGCCAAATTGGCAATCGATCCGTTTTCGAGACATTTGTTAGTTCTTGAAACTCTAAACTATACATTGACCGAGTCTAACGCTCAATGTTCCATATAATTTTTTTTTTTCAACAGACCCTCAACTTTTGAAAAAAAGTCTACTTAATTTTTTCCCCGAAGGTGGGTTAGTTTGAAGATGTGACGCATGAGTATCAACATACCCTTCTTGATTCAAGGATTTGCATGTTTCTTTTGAATGATTTATATCCTTGGTATTTTTTACGATGGTGATAATTTGTGTTAAGAGTATGGTACTTTCGGCTATGAAAGCTAGGATGGGCCTGCCTTGGCATGTCAGGGGCCCTTGTGAGATATAACAAAGTGGAGCCTTGTAATAAATAGTTATATAAACACTTGATTATATATTCTGACAAGTACTTTGACAACACCGTATTATAGAACAAAACAAACTATATCTAAATTTTTCATTGGGATTTGCTTCTATTTTTAGAGCTTGTTCTTACAAAGTAATAGTAGAGCTGTTGCGATTGCACCAATTCATCAGCTCACTTTACTTACCCAGACATATATACATTCTAGAGATAATTTATCCATTAGCAACTGAACCAAAATCACCTAGAGGATATGAGGCTGGGCCGATTGCTTAAACTGTCGTGATTTTGTCGAACCCAAGACGAATAGAACCAGAGCCGGAGCTATGTTGAGTTCAGGGGGGGCACCATCCCCCAAGTTTCAGAAATTTTCGTGTAATATCCTAGGAAATTTGATAAATTTTGGTTAAAGATTGGTTTCTGATTTGTTGGCGACGTTTTCAATGATACTCCCTTCGTTTTTTAATATAAGATGTTTTAGGTGTAACACATTTTGTTAAGATGCATACTAAATAAGTGAATATATAAAGTAAAACATGTCTATATACATTTATGTATATGTGAATGTAGACGATAGTTAAAACATTTTATATTTAAAAACGTAGGGAGTAAATTAGAGCCATGTACGCTTTGGCAGAGATGCTCATTCGTGGTCGTGGCTGCACCTTTATTGACCCTTTGCGCGCGTCCAGCAGATTCAGTTACCGCACGCGACCCGATCGACAGGTGAACCCTAGGCCCTAAAACCTAATCGACCTCCACAACGGGGGCACGCGATGTGGGCATGGCGATCGTTTCTCCGTCGACCCAACCTCCTCATCACCTCCCGTCTCCAACGCGTCCGCCGCCACGACGCGACCCACGACGCCGTTCCCTGGCGGAAATCAAGGAGACACATCTCAGGTGTCGCCATTGATGGGGGTTCGCAGGCGGAGGCTCCCGCGTCGGCCACGTCCAACCGGCTCGGGTCGGATCCAGATCGCAAGGTAGGCCGCACGGCTGGCCGGCAACATGAGCCGCCGGCGGCGCCGGCGAAACGGCATCTGTACTTGGCGCAGGACGATCACAAACACGAGTACGGCATCTACAAGCTGGACATCGACGCCGCCGCCGCCGCCGCCGACGACGCCGAGTGGAGGTGCCAACAGCCGACGACGCCGAGTGGACGATCACAAACACGAGTACGGCATCCTCGGCTCCTACCTCATCCTGCGGTAATCCGCGTGGAGGTGCCAACAGCCGAAAAAGAAGTAGCAGCGCGGTTCACCGCCCTGGGAAGCTGCATCGTCACCATGGGCGCCAGCCCCAACACGTTCAGCTACCGCCCCGAGCACTGCGGCCTCACCTACGTCTACAACACTGAGACTTCGGCGCTCTCCGTCGCGTGCGACGCCCCAAAAGGCCTCGACTACGGCTACCACGACGCCGTTGCCGTCGGGGGTAGGCTGTACGCGTTCGAGTCGGAGACGGAGGCGTGCTCGTGGGACAGTGAAACCGAGCCCATTCCGCCCTACCCGGGAGGTATGCACTGCATGAGCACGGACGGCTACAACAAGATGGCCGACCCAGGGTGGCCGCGGCGCTGGCTGCCTTTCTCCGGCTCCTCGCAGTGCATCTGGAGCGACGACCTTAATTCGGTACCGTTCTTAGCCGAGTGTATCACCGCGCTCGCGGTGCACCCGGCCGGGCAGGCCATCTTCGTGTCCGCGTGGCCGTGGCGCGAAGACGTCCGCACCTTCTCCTACGACACGAGGAGCGGCGAGTGGGTGTCTGCCAACGGCTGGCCATGGAAGCTACCGTTCGCAGGCCACGCCGCCTACGACAGCGAGCTGGACGCCTGGGTCGGGCTCCACGTGGCTGACCACAACCGCAACGAAACGGACGGGCACCTCTGTGCCTGCCGCGTTCCACTCCCTTCCAGCGAGCGGCCTCCAGACTGGAAGGTCGGCGGGGAGAAGCTGCTCCTCAAGCATCCGGGCTGGAGCCGCGTCGACGTCAAGCTCGTGCACATGGTTGAGCGCGGCGAGTACTGCCTGTAGAAGGGCCAATAGCTCACATGCGACGTTTTTTCAGCGAAGTGGAAGGAGTGCGATGTTTTTGGAGAGAATAGCTCTCGTGCGACGCCTTCTCGATGAAAAATAGCTCGCGTGCGACATCGTGGCTTAACCGCAAAAGACAGTGTTACGATTGGAATTATGTGAGCGTGGTGGGACCCCCACTTATACCGGACCCACAGGAGCACCTCCGAGCGCGGGACCCACCTCTTCTCCACGTCATAAGATCCATCTCGCCGTCGTGCCAGAGCCGCCATCCCCGCGAGCGAACTTTCCAACCGTTGCTCTCGTTCCCCTTCTTCTCCGGCGACATCCCCTTCTTCTCCGGCGGCATGTCGTCGAGCTCCGCTTCCGCCTCCCACTCTAAGTGGCCGCGCTTCGGTCCAGTTCCTCTTGGAAGGTGCCCTGAGTGCGGACGGGCGGCGTCCCTGAAGCGGCGGGTCACCACTACCGACAAGAACGGCAACGCCGGGCGCGAGTATGTGAAATGAGAGAGCAAAGAACAGCAGGGGGAGGTGAGATCTGTGTTTCCCCCCTCCCAATTTCGTATTATGTTTCCTCAGTTTTGGCTTTTCATCCGATTTGGGTTTTCAATCGATTTGGGTATGCATCCGATTTGGGTTTTCGTATTTGCAGGATGTGCCTCCATGCGACCATTTCGAGTGGCTTGATGCATACATCAAGAGGATTCAAAAGGATGGCAAATCCCTGGTGCCCGATTTGCCACCGGCGGTGGAGCAATTGGGATCTGCTACTGGGGGCGTTGCTACGGTGCAGAATGGGGTGCAGAAGGACGAGTTGAAGAAGATGGCCAAACAGCTGGAGAAACTTGTGTCTCTGAAGAAGCAGACCAATCTGCTGGCTGCAATTTTTTATCTATGTGCAATTGTTCTTGGAGTTGTCTATTTGTTGATCATTAGTCAGAAAACAATGTAGTTAGTGTTGCAGTTAGCTTGACATGGTCAATTTGTGTATGGCTAAGACTTCAGTTAACTCAATCGAATCGAAGCAGCAATTTGTTGTTTCTGAATTTGTTCAGTCGATGTTCTTCAGTCGACAGTTGTGTAGTATGAAGGAAAAAACGTACTGGGCAGCCAGATTAGGTGTTGGGCCGTGACTAGTAGATATTGGGCCGTGACGAGTAGCTGTTGGGCTGTGACGTTTCTAAATTTTGCTTATTTCCTGTAAAATAAAAAAAAGTACTGGGCAGCCAAATTGTGCAAAGAGGCACACATAGAGGCAAATGCAAATATATTTACTCGTTTTAGCATGTTTGTAACAAATTTTGCTTACAGGAAATCTTATTTACTTGTTTGAGTTTGTTGTAACAAATTATGCGTTTTCTCTTGTACCACCCGTTGCCGAGCCCAATAATCGCATCCACTTGTTTTAGCTATTGGTGGAACAAATTTTGCATTGTATTAGCCTATTAGCTTTTGAATTTTTTTACTTTTATGGCAAAATGCAAAAATTTGTTTTGAACGAAACAAACATATTAGGACAAACAATACATTTTTATTTGGAGAACATATAGTAGCAATAACAGCACACACTTGTAACTTGTGCCCTCTTACAACTTACCAAACTTAAACAATAAGTAGCATGGACTCAACAAACACGGAAATAAAGCAAACATGGCAAACATGACAAACATAAACTAACGAACTTGTTCTCCATGACTCCTCCTTGACTCCTCCTTTGGGGTGGCTCACTCGTCGTCCTCCGCATCCATGTTGTAGGGGAGGGTGTGAATGTTGGCCTGGTAGTGGTAGATGTCGTTGTAGTTGGTGTAGATGTTGTAGCTCGTGAATGCTATGATCTCGCACCCATACCACCACACCTGCCCGAGGAGGTGGCGTGCATCGAACCAGTTCCTGAACTCGACGAAGTAGCCGACGACGAGTTGGTTGTCGCGGACCTCCTCGAGCCGGAACATGCGCGGCGAGCCGTGAGGGAGGTGGCGGTAGCCGCACGAGAGGAAGAAGTGCGCAAAATCCCTAGCGCCCCTCCACCTCGAGAAGGCCCAAACACGCAGCCGGTTCTCGACGAGGACACCGGGCGGATACTGTAACTCCGGCACGGTGGCAGGGCGTTGGAAGGTTGGGCCGTTGAACTGCATGCTGGCTAGGGATGTAGAGAAGGGGCGCCCGTAGAGAAGAGGATGCGGCTTGAGAGAAGAGTGTGAGAGAAGAGGTAGAAGAGGGGGTCCTTATAATGCCGTGGTGTGAGAGAAGAGGAAGGAGCGGTGGCATTTCTTCTCCGTCGACGTGGCACACGCATTGTATTAAGTGGGGAGAGGATCCAAAGCGCTTGCATTTGAGCGGCGCGGCGGCGTTTCCACTGCGTGTAGAGACGGGGTGCATCGATCGGTACGACACGGCTGCTGCGTCGATGCATCGCTGCAAATAGCGCTGATGCGACGGCTTTTTCACTGCATCTAATAGCTCTGGTGCTACGTCGCGGCTTTTCTGAAACGAGGAGTGCAGATGCAGGTCTGCGTCGAGGCGCGTCGAGGGCTGGGCTGTGGCATGCATGCAATGTCTGCATGCATCGGGCTGGTGAACGGGCCCACTAGTCACTGACAATTTGTTTGCATGCAGTTACATTGAGACAAAACACACGGAGTCATGCACTCGTATGCCCAGTCCATGCACCGCGTGATTTTTAGTCGTTTGATCATAATGAACGGTTCAGATCGAGCGCTAGGGTTAGCCGATCCAAACCCCACCAGTTGCACCAAGCAGCACTCCACGCAACGCTAGCCAATCAGAGCACAGAACGAGCACAAACGCGGATCGGCTAACCCTAGCGCCAGATCTGAACCATCCAGGCAGAGCGATCAACGGCGCAGAAGGGGGCGGGGTTTCAGACGGGGTTTCCGGGGTTTAGAGGGGTTTTGAGCTAAAAGCTAGAGCTAGGGTTAAGCATAACTAATTCAAAAAAAATCAAAAAAATGTCAAACCAGCGCACATAGTCTTGTAATGTTGTATAGCAACGAGAAAAAAATATAAATCTGGTTTCCGTCAATTTTTACGAAAAAGTGTCAAATCAAGCGAGAGATCTCAAACAACTAGGGTTAAGCATAACTAATTCAAAAAAAATCAAAAGTGGCTCAAACCAACGCACATGGTCTTCTTATGTGATGTAGTAACGAGAAAAAAAATATAAACATGGTTTTCATACATTTGGACGAAAATGCCTCCCACAAAATGTGAAACTTCGAACAATGTACTAAGGTTTTCAATGGAAGAGGATGTGTGCTCTAGTCACTAGGGTTAAGCATAACTAATTCAAAAAAAATCAAAAAATGGTCAAACCAGCGCACATAGTCTTGTAATGTTGTATAGCAACGAGAAAAAAATATAAACATGATTTTAATCTGTTTTATATATGATTTCCTATTTAAACATGTTATTTAAATAAAAATATATATACATAGAAGAATTATTCAAAACACAATGAAACTTCAGATTTACTCTATATAGGTAGAATAGATGTCTAGGAAATTAATTTGGCTGATTTAGACAAGTTGGAAAAAAAGGTTGCTTAGAAACGAGGGCGTTTACCCTACCTCGTTTGAAGCACATTTTTCATGACTATGAGCTTAACATAGCAAAATGCTCGGATTGATCAGCAACAAATCTTTTTGAGTTGAGTTAGCATTGAAACATCAAACCCGAGTCAAAAGTTCAACTTGAGTCCAAATTTGAATTTAAACCGAAATTTGAATTTTGCATCAAATTTGAAAACAATAACCAAACAAGTTAGGATGGAAACATGTGGATACATAGTGCCTAACAAATGTTATTACATTTCATAAATTTCGAATGACCAACAGTTCTATCTCTTCCGACCACGCCGTGTACCCTTCTTCGCCTTAGCAGTTCTTGTTTTTGGTTGCACTGCACACACAAGATCACTCATCATCTTGGTTTTCTTCACTGGACTCGATGCATGTTCAGATTGATCAAAATCTTCAGTTTCGACAGTTGTGACAGTGTGCATCTCGACAGTATCTTCAGTTTCGACAGTTTCGACAGTGTGCACCTCAACTGTTTCGACAGTATGCATCTCGACAGTTTCGACAGTGTGCACCTCGACTGTTACTTCAGTTTCAGTGACACAAGATGCAGTTTCTTCAGTTTCAGCACCAAACTGTTGCCACTGACTTCTCTTCCTTCTACAGCCACTCACTCTTGGTCTTTTTGTTGGCCAACACTGTTCAACAACAAGAGGCTGAGGCTGACTTGCAGGCTTCCTCCTGAAAACAACAAAGCATGCCCCATATTTAAAATTGAAACAAAAGCACAATATGGAAAAACAGAAATAAACAAGCACATACTTTCTGGGCTGAGGAGGAGTGTAAATGCATTGTCTAGATCCCTCTCTGTGCCCAAGTACCTGGCACCGCTTACATCTATTTTTGCTACCCTTTTGAACCCTTTTTGGCTTTGCATCTTTCTTGTCATTCTTGCCCTTCTTACTACTCCCACCTTTTTCAAACCATGCCTTGAATCTACTCTGTTTGGGTCTGCCTGCCTTTCTTTTTGTAAGAGGAGGACACATGGAAAATTCAAGCGGCACTTCTGGCCACTGAGACTGATCTGTAAGAGGTGGAATTGGAGTTGCATATGCAGCTTTGAATCTTGCTACCGAATAATATTCATGCAGATATGGATGCATGTTTATCCTCGGCTGCGCGGCTAAGAACAGAATGGCATGCTCACATGGTTTACCAGTGTGTTGCCACTCAAGGCAAGTGCACTCATGCAATTCAGTTTCAACAACATGCCTCCTTCCAGTTTTGTTATCTCTAACTTCAGCACCCCACAGTGATGATGCATCAACAGACAAATGTGTAAGACTTCTGCTTCTGTTGACCACCTGTTGCACCACTGCTGGAAGTTTATCACCTTGCAGACAAACACCAATCTTTTTTCTCAATTCCCACAACCGCATGAGCATGATCCTGATTTGGTCAACCATGTCATGCACAGGCAAATCTTTTAGCTCCTTCACCTTGTTGTTGAAACTTTCTGCCAAATTGTTGTTGATATGATCACACTTGATGGCAGTGTTGAATCCTGACCTGTACCATAATAAAGAATGGTAGGTGTTCAACCATGTTCCAAACTCCTCGCATGATGCCATTATCTTACCACGATGAAATGCATGTGTCTGTTTAGTGTAAGATCTTGCTGCTGGCCACATTCTCCCAAATACATCTCCTCTAAATTTTTTGATCAAATTCATCCACAAATGCCCAAAGCACTCCCTCTGCTCAGCATGTGGGAACACATTTTTAACTGCATTTTCCAGACCTTTGCATGCATCTGTGTGTATTGCCAAAGGTGACACTGGCCCTAAGCTTCTTTTCAACTGCATCATGAACCATGTCCATGAAGCCTCTGTCTCTGACTGAAACAAGCCAACAGCAACAGGAAACATCCAATTGTGCCCATCTAGAGCATTACATGCTGCCAACTGACCATTCCACTTGCCTGTCAAAAATGATGAGTCTATGCTCAAATATGGACGACATCCTGTTTTGAAGCCATCGATGCAAGGCTTTAAAGCCATAAAGAATTTGGAGAAATAAACCTTGCCATCCTCTGATATCTCTGTATCTATCTCGACAACACTGCCAGGTGACCTTTTCTCCACCTCTGCTTTGAAATTGAAAAGCATCCTAAATGTGTTTGCCCAATCACCATACAAACTCTTCATTGCCCTTTGTTTAGCCTTCCACACTGTGGTATATTTCAGTTTAATCTTGTACAACTTTTCCAAGTCTACTTTCAGTCTTTTGGCAGTAGTGTTCGGTGTTTTCGCCAAAATTGGAGTTATCTTTTCTGCAACCCAAATCTGTGATGCCATGCTTGATACTCTTTGTGTAGTTGTAAGACAAGTATGTTGATGAGGGATTTGGTTAACCCTGACTGTTCTTCCATCAGCCTGCAGTCTAGCAGAAATGTACCACCTGCAAGGTCTCACACCACTACCATCAAAACCTCTGCACTTAGCATAAAACTTCTTTCTATCAGTCCAAAGTGTCTTGGCATCAAACTGATGTCTGACTGCATAAGTCTTGAAAGACATCCTGAACTCATCCATGTTTGGCCACAACTTTCCCACTTGAATGACAGGGTTTTCCTTGCCATACACATGCACCAGCTCATCCATATGTGCATCATCAACATAATCTGCAGCATCTTCCATCAACTGTTCATCTACATCTTCATACAATTCTCTGTTAGAATTATCACTTGTAGCTTCATCACTCTCCTCCTCGTCTCTCTCATCGACTGGAATGCCAAATAGTTTGGCCATCTCGGTGTCAGCAATTGGTGCAATGACCAAATCAGTATGCTCCTGCAATTCAACCGCGTTCCAATCGACAACAACATCATTTCCCTCTTCTGCATTTGCATTAGCCCCATCGGTTATTACTGTCAGATCTGTAACAATGGGAACAATATGCCTCTGTGAAGCCCAATCATCTTCTGCCTTCTGCATAGCCAATTGTGACGACACATAACCCACCTTCGAATCAATGTTCAGATCAACGAGCTCAGCAAAAAATTCAGCCCTGAAGCTTGCCCAACCTTCTTGCCTATCGATTTCATCAATAATATGTTCACCATCTTCAATTCTGACATACTCTCCTTTGAAATCATCATACCGCAATAGTGAAACCTCTTGCTCTGGACCCCAAACCACAGTTTCCCCAATTTTCTCCACCAATTTCCTCACCGCCTTCTCTTCCATCGTCTGTAGTTCAGTGGGATCAATCTCTGCACAATCAACCTCCCATTGCACAATTGTGTCTCTCTCGATGTTCTCCATGCTACCATCAGCCAATTTTGCCGTCGATGGAAAGAAATTGACCGCAAAGTGAAAGGTTCGAGCAGCATCCTCTCTGTTATGGGCGGGCAGTGTAAGAGGAGGCCGTAAATCGCACTGAAAATTGGCCGGGAGGGAGGCGCATTACCTGTTCGAAGCTGAATCTGACGGCTCCTTCTCGATCTGACGGGCTCCGGATCCACGAGCTCCTCTCACCGGGCGGGGCGGGCGGCCTCCTCTCACCTTCTATCGATTTCAACAAGCAAAACAGAGGCACGAGCTCAGATCTACTCGATCTCCAAACAGGCGTAGGGGATTGGGACTAGAGCTCTGAATGAACTAACCATGAAGGCCGCCGCTGCCGAAATAGGGCTTCGCCGCCGCCGAGAAAGAGGGCTCCGCCGTCGCCGCCGCAGTTTGACTAGGCGCGTTATTTTTTTTTCGAAAGCTTGACTTGATGCAGTTAATTAACTTGGTGGCCCGCCCATGTCTTAGCGCTAACTGAGCATGTTGACGACCGTTTTAATGCCTGTGTGGTCGTGGGCTATTTACCCGCTCAGATCCGTCGCACGCGAGCTATTCTCACAAAAAACGTCGCTCTCCTTCCAATTCGCTAAAAAAACGTCGCATGTGAGCTATTGGCCCCTCGTAGAACGGCTGCGACGCGGTTGGCCCGACGACGGGGACGAATGTCTGCTCCGCGTGATCAGGTTCCGCGTCAAGTACGGCGAAGACGGGGAGCTCAACACGGCCATGGACCGTAGGCACGCTCGCTCGTATAGGGTGTTGAGGTATCGGGATGATTTTGAGCTTGGGGCGTTCTGGATTTGACTCTTATGCATGATTTATGCATTAACAATCTCGTCGTTAGTTTGGAAAATGCTGAGGGTAAACTCTGTATCATGGAACTTTCTGATGGATCACATCGATTTAGCTAGCCTCCCAGCTGAGTCCATACCTTGTTGACAGTATAAACTGTCATTGTTGTGACTGAAGGTACGAGTGTTTCATTTAGATTATTTTCTCTCTGCAGTCTGCACGGCATGGTCGCACGTTAGAATTTATTTTAGTGTAAAATACTTAAGCCCAGTATTTATTTATTTGAGAATGAAGCATCATTTCATTACTTAACCGTCCATCAGATTCATGCTGAATACGAGCCGACAGATGTTCAGGAACTTAGAGGGGCAAATTTGCTGTCAGATAAGCTGACATGTACTTCCTTCTTAAATGAAAAAATAGAAAATGAACGCATTTCCTATTTTATCTATCGGGTTTGATTTAGTACAGTAAGGATGCGTGATCTATGGCATTGCTCTGGTCTTCCACCAAGCCACAAGCTTCAGGAATATTAAGCCCGCGTAGCAGGGCAGCTCCTTCCGGGCACGCATAAGCTTGAGCACACCCGGGAGATCCACGACGCCTGTAGCTGATGAATAAAACTCACAACTGCACTACCTCTGCCGTAACTGAAGGTGTGGTTTGATCCCGGCATCGATCTTTGTTTAGAAAATGTCCCTCCACAAGGGGAACCTCATGGCTCATGACAAGCCTACCAAAGTCTGAGGATAAGAGAGTCGACAACATCAAGCAAACACGCCACGCGAAATTTATCTGACGGACGAAAATTCAAGCTCTTGTCAACGAGAGCATAGAAGAAAACCGGACGACAACATCAAGCAAACAATTCGGAATTGAGAAGCCTGAAGAAAACCGGACGAGCTGTCTGCCTCCAAAGACGAATAATCGGAAGAACATAGAAGGAGAGTTGGCTAACAAAAAGACTTTGATTATATTTGGTCCTTTAATCTGCAAGAAAATTTGATTTGATTTGGTTGGGGAGCGCCGGGCCCAGTCAGCAGTGCAACGCACTGGTCGACACCCGAGGGCCCCGGTAGCAAGCTACCGTGATGGGCCCTCCCCCACAAAAAATAAATTTAATATCGTGTGGACACGAGGGTCCACATATCAGATATTAAACTGATAAGAACAGATACTACACTTGATCTTAGCCAAAAGGCCGAGAAAGGTATGCTTTGAACGTACGCCCTGGGTCTGCTTATATAGCGTGCCTTCGCCTCCCGTCCTCTCTCGCTCAGCGAGGTGGGACTAAACGAGAGCGCTGCGCTGCGCTGCACCCTGCACAGCAACTCAGGTCGGTTCGCTATTTTGCGAGGCTTGATATGGTTTGTTTTGGGCCGTAGCTGAAACAAGCCTGGCGTAGATGGGCTAGCACTCTCCTGATATGGGCCGACCATGCAGCAAACGACAAGACTAGTATCTCTTCCGTACAACTTTTATTTAGTAAGAAAAAAATCTTGTTCTAAAAATATATACTAGTAGTAAGAAAAAATCTTTCGATTTTTTCGAAATTCATCCAGGCGTCTTTAAAATGTGCTACTATTTGGCATTCATTATGAATAGAATATCTTCACTGCAGGTCCTCTTTATATCCTCGAAATTCCAAAATGCAAGAACAGGAAGAAAACCCTGTTGAACTCTACAAGATCAGAGACTACACGTACATCTACAAGATCAGGGAGTTCCCATCAGAACACGCAAACGCAAAGCCCCGGCAACACCACAAGCTTGAAGCTTCAGCATACACGCACATGATGACAACAACAACCGCTCTATCAAACAAAGCATTTTGTAGCCACTTTTTACATTGAACTAGAAGGAATTTTACTTACAAGCTGGATAAAAAACATACGCCTCTGCTCTCGCCGACAACACAAAGCGCTAATCTTTACAAAGCCAAGAATTGAGGAATAGCCGACTCATTTACTGTATGAAAAGAAGAATAAAAAACGAGCTGAGAAAAAAGGCCTGACAGACCAAACCCTAGCACAGCGAAACAGAACAAGTCCATGGCCCCACACTCATAATATCAGCATCTTTCTACTTCTATATTTCTGTTCAGTTTACTTCCGATCGTCGTCGATGATGGACCCGTCCTTGTGGAGCTTCAGGCTGAGGTTGGTGAACCTCTGCCTCGAGTACTGCCGGGACGCCTTCCTCCAGTCCGTGCCAGCCTTCATCATCGCCGCGAACTCGTCGAAGCTTATCTTCCCATCCTGTGATGTTCAAAGAAGACATATCCACATCACTGTTAGGGTTGACCTTAGGAGGGGATGAACGAGTCATACGTTGCTAATTTCAACCGCCAATTGCGTTATATCATATCATGTTAGGTTATCCTTATGTGGCTGGTATGTTGTTTACTTTATAGCGTCTGGTACTATCCTTGACTATCTGCTGTTCCTTTGATTTCATAAGATTATTATTTTAGGTGTAGAGATAGCAATCGCCAATACTTTAGTTAGCTAAAGGGAATCCCTCAAATTAAACCATGCCTTGCAGCAACATTTGAATCCTGACCAGGGCCATGCATGTGGCACTATTCCAGAAACTAATATTTAAAGCAGTTTTCAATACTAGTTTCATTTCGTTTTAGATAGCTTAGTCAACAGCAGATATAATGTTCCAAGAAAGATGTACAATTAGTTGGTTGTGAAGGCAAGATTGAGCTGACCTTGTCTGTGTCTACGTCATGAATGATGCTATTGATAATGTCTTCATCAGCAGGCCCCTCGAAGTCATCAGTCAATGCCTCTCTAAGCTCTTCAATTTCTATGTAGCCACTCTTATTTTGATCAAAGTATGAGAAGGCCTCTTGGATATGTTCATCATTTCCTATTTTCTTCACATGGACAGACACCGTAACAAATTCTCCATAATCTAGGGTGCCGTTTTTATCAACGTCAGCCTGCAAAGCAGTGTAACATTTAGTCTCCCAAAACTACACTACAAATTTCTACAGCATAAAAACAATTTAGTTAGCAACTCACAGCATCCATCAACATCTGAAGATCTGAATCATGCATTTTGTTTCCAAGTTTACGGAGACCGGCCTTGAACTCCTCAAAGGTTAATTTGCCATTTTTGTTTATATCCATGCCATCGAACATTTGTTTTATGTCAGCTACTTCCTCTATAGATAAATGCTCAGCAATGACCTGCAAAGGTTAAAGCATAACATAAATTGATTTTAACTATACAATCCATTTGCAATGTTTTTTTTATGTCATCAACCCAATAGTTTTTTTTTTACCCGCAAAAAAAAACCCAATTTTTTATTTATTTTTGACCAATGAGGATGCTGATGTGGTTGGGACCATCATGTAATGAGTCTTACCCTCAAGGCTTTCTTCTTTAACTTGTTCATTGCAGAAAATTGCTGCAGTCTCGCTCGGACAGCATCACCAAGTTGAATGTCAGGATTCTTTTTGGAATCGTGTAACCATGGATGCTCTGTCAGGCAATGAACTATGTCAAGAAAGTAATAGGAAAACTGTCTAATAGATGCAATTGGTATTATCACGTGAGTTCATTATTCATCAATTATTCACGGCTAATACATAGCACACTCATATCTTCAAAAGATTCAATTCACCACAGAAGTGAGAGTGTGAGACAGCATTCTGTATGATGCTATGCAATTGAAAAGGTAATGCCATAAGGCTCACCAAGTACTTGTGCTGCGGTAAGCCGTGTCATTGGATTTGGATCTAGCATCCGCCTGACAAGGTCTTTAGCAGGCTCAGATACTCTGGGCCATGGTTCTCTTTTGAAATCCACTACAGATCGTATAATTGCATGTGCTACTCCCTGTTCAGTTTCTGCACAACATAACAGGAATTTGTAAGGTGGTCTATAATTTTCCTCCAACATATGTCTATTCAAGGAAGAAAAGTACCTGCCCAAAATGGTGGCACACCACAAAGAAGTATGTAAAGTATTACTCCTGCACTCCAGACATCAATTTCAGGCCCATAGTTGCGCTTCAAAACCTCTGGGGCCATGTAGTATGGACTTCCTACAATTTCAGTAAATCGTTCACCTGCATATAAAAGCCACCATCAATCAGAAGATGAATAACCCTTCAGTTATGGGGCAAAACTAGTGTACATATATACTACATAAACAGTATGAACGAAGTTAGCCCATTTTGTAGGGCTGGAAAATCAAGCAAAAATACAGTGGGCAATCTGTTATATGATTTTAAATGGTTTACACATTTGCTATGAGAAGCTTTTAGAACAGAGAGAAACTGGAAGTTTACTTAAGAAATACAATCCTATGTCTGTATTGTAGAATCTGGCCATGTTGCTGCTCAGGGATTCAACTAGTTTGCTGCCCAGGGATTCAACTAGTTATATTTGCACTTCACTGGTTCACTCGCTTATCTTATGCAAGTAAGATAAGTTCCATTTATTGCAAAGATTCACTAAGTTGTCTCCAAAGCATACCAGGTCTGAAGAACACAGATAGCCCAAAATCAATTGCCTTTAGAGGAGAGCTCTCCTTCTTGTTCGCATATAGGAAGTTTTCTGGTTTAAGGTCCCGATGGATAACACCGTTCGTGTGGCACATCTGTCACAATAGAGTGGCAATAATAAATGTCAGTTGGCACAAAACAATCTAACAACGCATGGAACTAAGATGGAAACACATGATGCGGCATTGACAATGTAGATCTCAGAGCAAGCATGAATATATTGCAAGAAAGTGGGATACAACCATATTTGCAGTTCATAGTGAGATAATCCTTAATGCCATTTATTGCCAGTCCAGTTATACATTTAACGCTAACAAAACCAATCTCAGAGTTAAGGAGATTTTTCGATCCTTATCAACTGAACCAGTAAAATAGTTCAGATGCTTAACTGAAGCTCGCCTAAGCTCAAAGCTACCATGAGTTCCTCTTCGTTACCATTCTAGAATACTAGCAGTGGTAGTGTGGTACTAACTATTGACACGGCTTGAACAGTGGCCAGAAAGGTCTTTCAGTCTTCTGACATGAACAAATCTATGTGCACAACCACCAGTACTAGCAATTGTACTTGTAAGCATGGTAAGTAACAGGCAAGAAAACCAAGGAAATGCAGCGTTACCTGGACCAACCGAGAATACTAGTAGTAGTGGTACCAATCCAGTTCATTGCTCAGTTAAACATTTTAGCTCAAAAAAACATCAAGACTGTAGTTTACGAAATTGTCCTTATCAACTGAACCACAAAATTTAGTTCAGAAGCTTATGTGAAGTCTCAGCTAAGCTCAAAGCTACCATGAGTTCGTCTTCCTTAGCAATCTAGTAGTGGTACCAACTATTGCCACAGTTTGAGCAGCATGTATGGGCAAATCTATGGGCACAACCACCAGTACCAGCAATTGTACTTGCAAGCAAAGTACAGTAAGCAACAGGGAAGAAGATCAAGAAGAAAACGAAGCAGCGTTTAATTACCTGGACCACCTCGACGATGGTGCGCGTGACCGCGGCTGCGGCGCGCTCGGTGTAGTGCCCGCGGGCGACGATCCTGTCGAAGAGCTCGCCGCCCTCGCACAGCTCCATGAGGATGTGCACGGCGTCCTCGTCCTCGTAGGTGGCGCTGAGGCTGACGATGTTTGGGTGGGGCGGCATGTGGCGCATGATCTCCACCTCCCGGCGCACGTCCTCGACGTCGACGGGGGTGCGCAGCTTGCGCTTGGAGATGGACTTGCAGGCCATGCGCGCCCCCGTGGCGGCGTCGGTGCAGAGGTAGGTGACCCCGAACTCGCCGCGGCCCAGCTCCCCGCCGAGCGTGTGGCCCGCCGCGGCCAGGTCCCGCCCCGTCGGGTCCCGCAGCACCACCAGCCCCGCCCGCGCCGGCGCCGCGCGGTTGTAGGCGGCCGTGAAGGGGTTGGGCTTCTCCTTCCGCCGCCGGTTCTTCCCGCCCCCGCCCTGCGACGACGGCGCGCCGCAGCAGTTGCCCATGGCGACGCCGCTAGCTAGCTAGCTGGGTCGATTTGGGGGTGGTGCAAATCCAGATTCCGGCGAGGAGCAAGAAAGGGATTCAACGAAGGAGGCAGCGCGTGTGGAGAAAAATCAAATTGAATTCCTGCCGGCGTGGGGAGCCTAGCGTGTGGGGTGGGTCGGGGGTTCCGGCCGGCCGGCGTTCTAGAAGCCAGCAAGCGATTAGCAGCAGCAAGCTACTAAGAAAGATGAAATCTTTGTGGCTCCGGGGAGTTTTGTGGGAAAGACCGGCGATTATCAGCGTATATATGATGATGATGGCACAAAGATCCAGTCGTCTTTGGGGGAGATTTTCTGGAAGTGGTGGTGGTGAGTTCTAGCGGGATAATCTGATGAGGAAATGGGGCAGTTGGTGCGTGTTTCTAGACGGTGAGTGGTTCCTGTCCGAGAAATAACACCAGCTGCCATCCGATCGACGCTCCCTCTTCTCTTTGTTTGAAATCAAAGTCCACGCGGAATTTATTATTATTGAGTTGGCTAGCTAGCATATATTCAAACTTTTTCGAAAATGTTTGTGGTTCGATTTCAGGTTAGCTGGGAGATATCCTGTATGCAGGCAGGGACTACTCGATCGTAAATAAAGTGGATCGATCGGTGTGAAGAGGACTTTAGACTTGGAGTTTAGCGGCAGTAGGAAATGGTGAGCAAGACTTTTCAAGCGGCCAAGAAAACGAGTTTGGAATTGGAAGGAGGGATCGGTAAAGCACGAAAGCGAGACCCCCTGAACCTACCCCCCTCCTACGCGGATAAAAATCTTTTGGAAATGCGTAGCGCTGGCATGGCATCTTGTGGTCGTAGATTACTCTAACGATTATACTATAATCTCCGGTCGTTTGTTGACCAGCGGCGCTAGCTTGACACGTTCAACCACAGCCAGAAGGAAGAAATATTTGGTTCCGAAAGAAACAGGCTCCTCCTCCATCTCTCCCCGCCATCCTTGTTGGCGAACTCCGGGGGATTTGTAGCTGCGGGGTTTTCTTGACGTTCAGGCGCACATCTGGTTTGATGGGCATGGCTTGGCATTTAGGGGGCTCGACGATATTTCACTGCGTCTACGGATAGTGGTAGGTTAGACGACGAGTTTAGGAGTTTAAGGTTGTGTGCAGCTGTGTCGCGTCTTCATAGAAGCTTATCTTGGCGCTGCCCAACGATGTCGTCCCGATGTCTCGAACGGTGGTTTGTGTTGTGTTGGTTTACTCATGGCACAATGGGTAGCTTTCAGGTGGTGACTCGGTTCCAGCGAGGGCCAGCTGTGATCTTGCTAGATCTAACATGTGAGGCTTGTAGGTGGTCAGGTGTGCTCGGCATGTTGGTGGTATCATGAGGTAGACCAAGGTGAAAACCTCCTCTCCAACCATGGTCGGACCGATAACGGCAACATCGTGTATGTCATTTTACTTCCCGGAGACATTGTCGAGGGGATGCTCTCTACTACTTATGTAGTCTGCTCCATGAGAACAGTAGCTCCATGGATTGGATGGTGTCAGCGCCCCAACATCTTCTCCCTCTATGGACGTCGTCTTTTGAGCTAAGCATCGGCTAGGGAGTAGGGAGGGACTAGTGGATGACTCAGTTGGTTGGTGTCAGGGCTTGTGTGGCAACAACGATGGGTTGAGTGATCTCCGGCAAGTGTCTGATAGTTTTGTCTGCATGTTGTTGTGAAGTTGAAACTTTGGTGTCATTGTTCGTGCATTGACGAGGAAAGAGTGGCAGGTGGTTTATCGGTATATTTGGTTAGTATTGGATCACATGCTCTAATAAGTTGTCCCAAAGACCGATCTGTTAGAGGGACTAGGCAATTGTATTTCAACACCCCCTCACGTTTAGACCCGTGGGGCTGCTATTTTTCTAGACACACGGGCTTAGGACGTGGATCCTTTTGGGGAGGCCGCAAATGTTTATTTTAATACTTCGTTGGCTGGGATTTGAATCTGGAACCTTTTGACTATGATATCATATGGGGTCGCATGCTCTAGCCAGTTGTCCTAAAAGACCGATTTTTATGAGAGACTAGGCAATTATATTTCAACAGTTAGGAATCCTAACTAATTTTTGTATATCCCATATTTGTATGCTATGGTACTTACCATATCATAAACCTAAACCGTATTCGGGTATGTTGTTGGCAATCAGATATAATTATTCGTCGAATTCATTCAAATCGGATATATAGATTATTTAAAACACAGATTTATATGCGGTCTCGGTGAAAAAATTATCCTATATGCCTACATCCTAGTAAAAGACATCGTCACTTGTTGTGTGCGGCGAAGTCGGATGTGATTGTTCGAGAAGGAAAGGAGTGATGGGATGATGTTGTGTGCAAAACCTTGGCGGGTTCTCTTCTCGATGGTGTTCACGATTTAATATTTCTTTTTTTCCTTGACGGGTTTTGACCGGATGTGCATATATGGAGTACGGTGTCCATGTAGATCGAAGAAGTTTCGATTAATCTCTATTCAGGTTTTGACTGACACGATGAACCGTCGACCAGGACCAGGGGAAGCAGTGCTCAGACTTGAGAGTTGACTTCATTACTATGCACAGATCGATGGTTCCATTCATCGCATAGTTCACTGCTTTGTTTGTGGTACCGCACGTGTAATCTGTACTCCACGCGCCCTTAACATCGTACCGATGTTTCTCTGGAAGAGGATCCAGTTTTTTTTTTACTACAATGGAAGAGGATCCAGCTTAATAAGCTGCACTGAACCTTGCATTTTTTCTTTTCTTTTTCCTGCACCGGCGGCGCTGCCCGTTGTGGCCGGTCACCGGTCGCGTACGTGTTTCCTCTTCCAGAAGAGGTTAATTAATGAAGACGCATGCAGGAGGAGTAGATGCCAACGTGACGCTGCCTTTCGGATTTCTAGACTTGGAAGGATCTGCTAGCTAGCTGCCGTTGGGTTTGCTCTAGAAGGTGCAAAATCCGCCCACGGGAGTAGTGTATGATGTCTTTGAGATATGAGAAGCACACGTGCGGTCGACCGATCAGTTTGGCAGTGGCAGGTGACGTACGGCCGTCGAGGCATGCATGGCCTCCTGGCTACGTGCCATGTAGTAGGCGCAAGTGCCTGAGTTTTTTTTTGTTTTGCTCTTTACCCTGGCGCAGGTGCTAGATGGAAGATTTGGCATTAACTTAGAATTAACAAGCATGCATAAGCATGAGTATTAAAGAATTTAGTAAGAATATCAAATTATTTACTGGGGTGGCTTAGCCCGTCTTCCTTCTTTCGTCCATGGGCATCAAGCGATAAAGGGAACATTTAACGATGGGGGATTTCTACCTCCCGGGGGGAGATTTCAGAGTGTTTTGAACCGATTTGCCCACCCTGATTACATTTTATGGGTAACAATTTGTTACTTGTTGTACGAAACTTAACCTAATGAACAACTCTTGTACTGCTGGTTGGCGTTGATTACCTTGAGAAATAATTCATTTGCCATTCGATCCCTCTTTTTTCAGTCCAAAACCCACACGGTGTTCCATTTTCCCAAAAAGATCAAAAGAAACAGTATTAACTGAAACCAACCCTTACAATACATCTTTAGATAATATAAAATTACAAAAAAAGGTTCTCACAAAGAAGAAAGAACAGTACAATCGTTCGTCTACATCCTCGGTGCGCCATGAGCAAAGCTCGTTGCCACCTCTTGGTCTCCGACATACCGGAGTAACATTTAAAAAAAAGGAGCGTGTTGAAGCAGCGATCAGGAGGTCATTGAAATAGATCAAAAGATGCCTGCAATCACAGTATGGAAAGATTGTTGCCCAAGAGAAGCTTGCACTCAGAAGACAAATATGGGGATAAAAAACTGATTTTTTTAAAGGAGTCGTATCTGGTTGAGCTTCATCAGACAAAGATGAAACTACATAAGAACAATACATCACGACATCATCCCCTCCACAGGATGTTGCCGCTGTAGACAATCACTAATCACATCAAACCTAATGTCTGACGATCGACACACCATCGTTCAACTCGGCAACGCCACTCAGAGGAAGGACATCGACATGGGGAGGGTTGAGGACCATCGTACCGATTCCCCAACTTCACAGGTGACGAGAAACTCGAAGACCCTATGGAACAGGGACCAGACACACATATTTTGTGACTCCCTGACCCTCCCACCTCCACAGAGACCAGTGAAGGGCGGGGGAACCTGTGGCGGCGCTTGTTGGTCGAGGGAAAGAGAATTTGCTTTTTGCGAATATGACCTTGACATTAGAAGAAACATCGAACACTATAAAACACTTCATCAAAAAACGAAAATTACAACGAGATACTTGAGATGCCCTTCATCTTCAACCTCAAGACAGTGTCGACGGCGTGCGACCGCTGCCTCTCCTCTAAGAGATGACCTGACGTTGTTGGTTGCGGACGGGAGTCGCCGAACGGGTCAAGAAGAGCACATCCGTTCTGGAGCCGAAAGAAGAAGGATGAACCGACGATGAAGCTCCACGACGATCCCGGGGACCCAGAAGAAGTCCTCGAGAACCACACCACCCCCACAAACTTCTTGACGTCCCCGCCGAGGTAAGACTGAAGCCGGGGAGACGTTATTGCAAGAAGCGTCACCGCCAACAACAAAGCGCCGCCCCAGCAAACCTGTACACTAAACCATAAAAATGGAGCCTTCCCGCCGACGAGATCGAGATCCACCGAGCTCCATGACCCGAAGGCCACAAAGATGCGACAGACCTACGACGACGCCGACGGGAGACTAGCAGATCCAGTACCGTGTAGTCTTATATAACTACAAAATGTCGGCTAAAACGACACTACCTAAAAGGTTATCTCTTATCAATAAAATGATTTTTCAGTAAGAGATAACCTTTCAAATAAGAGCTTGGGAATTGTGTTAGACTAAGTGTAGGATTAGTGAAAGTGTTCTTTTCTCATATGTTCTAGACCAAAGGCGTAGCCAGGCCCCGGGCAACACGGGCCGTGGCCGTGGGAAAGAGGCAAAGACTAAAATTTATACGTTGCCTGGGGCGCGGCCCGGCAGCAGCCCACGAAGTCAGGCAGTCAGCCCACGAACGCGATGCAGGCATGTGAGTGAGACACCGGCCTGGTTGATCCTCTCGACTCTCGTCACCAGCAGTCCAGCACGCTACACGCGAGAGCGAGACAGAGGTCAGCCGCCCGCCGCCGCCGCCTGTGCCCCTGTCCGCGTCTGGCGTTCCCCGCCCTCGTCGAGCGACCAGCGCCCCTAGCCCCTGCCGCGCCGCCGTGGCGTCGCCCACTCTTTGCGCCGGTCGCTGCTGTCCAGCCGTCGCGCTCGCTCTGGTTGCCGCCGCTCGACCGTCCCTTGCCCTAGGTAAAATCCCCCATTTTTATGCTCAGCCCCACCCTCCCAAATCTTCTATTTCTCTTAGATAGACTAGTTTAGAGTTGATTTGTTCTGTTTATGTAGCATGTAGGAGGTGATTTAGTAAATCTTTACTTCATTTTTTAGTTTATAGGAAGAGAAGAAACGATGAGTAAAAGAAAAGTGACAAATTATTTAAAGGTTTAGCTATTGAAGATGTAGTCATGGGAGGCTCGGATCAATTAAATCCTTAATTTGGTATAATCTTTTGTATTTTTCTTGATGTATATTGTCTTCTTTTGTCCAATGAATATCATATTCCAATTCATATTAGCTAGCCAACTTAGTTTCCATTGAAAGTGTGCAATTTTTTTGGATGATTTTTGTCCCTTCATTTTTGGCCCGGGGCGTGAGTAATTCCTGGCTACGCCGTTGTTCTAGACCATATCGGCAAAAAAAAGAATTCTAGACCATATGCGATTCGATTTCTGGATATATGTGTATAGTGAGGACTAATCAGACAGTAAAGCGAGGAAGGTGTGATGTGTGAAGAAGACTTCAGACCAGGATTCCAATTAGCGGTAGTAGAAAATCGTGAAGAAGACTTCTTTTTTGTAACGGGACCAGATCGAGACAAGCGGCAAAGAAAACGAGCTTGAAACTTTGGAAGGAGGGAGGGTTGGGTAAGCACGAAAGCGAGAGACGCCCTCGACCACAAAAGCTCGAAAAATTCCGCCGAGTTGATGAGCTTAGCAGCGGTGGAATCTTATCTAGCCGTAGATTATTATAACGACATATATAATCTCCGGTCGTTCTCTGACCAGTGGCCTTGCTTGACTAGATCAACACCAACACCTATTACTCCTAGATGGAGGAAGAACAGGAGACGAGAAGCTACTAGAGTTGGGACTGGACTGGGTACCAACATAGATCGATCAAATTTTGTTGGAAAGCTCTTCACGGTGTATTACCGGGAATGGCAATTTTGGCATTATGATACATAAAGGTACATCCACAATGCCCTATTTATAAAACTGGTCCTGAGGATATACGCCATTTGTTGTTTGCGTGTGATAGAGCAAAGCAGGTTTGGAGTGAGCTGGGTTTATCAGATTTTATTAAAGAGTCTCTAAAAGTTGATAGATCGGGTTCAGTGGTTCTGGAACATATTTTACGTAGCCCAAAGAAATCATCGCCAAAGCTTGATATTCTTGATTTGAAGGAATCTATTGTGGTGGGTTGTTGGTATATCTGGTGGCAAAGGAGGGAGATGGTGAAGGGGTGTTCTGTGGCACCCCCGGTTAGTTCAGCTTTTGCGATCGCAACTCTCACCGCAAATTATATGTCTGTCAAACATAACTCCAAGGTGAAGAATATTATGTGGACTAAACCCCCTGAAGGTTTTTACAAGTTAAATGTTGATGCAGCGTTTCATATGGATGGTACAGGCGCGGTTGGGGTCATACTACGGAATAAAAAGGGAGAGGCAATGGCTGGTTTAGCTTGTCCGCTGGAAAATATGTTAAATGCCACAGATGCGGAGGCTTTAGCGCTGCTCAAAGGATTGGAGTTAATTGAACAGCTGGGGTGTGCTTCGGTGATAGTTGAGTCTGACTCACTTGAGCTTATTCAAGCATGTAACGGAGAGATTGAAGTGTGGAGTCCATATACTGCCATTTTGACAGACTGTTTTGTTAAAGCGGGTTTGATGAAGGAGATTTTGTTTGAGCATTGTCCAAGAGAGGCTAACGTGGTAGCTCACAATTTAGCACAATTTGTTTTCAGGTCGAAAGATACTTTAGTTTGGGATGGGGATCCCCCAGGTTTTATTTTATCTAATGTAACTATGCTGAATGTTTAAATGCGGCAAGTTTCAGACGCGCTATTTTTCTTAGCAGGGTACCTACGGGGACTGTAAGGTTTTTAATTAGACGGCTTGCTGACCTAATATATCGTGTGTTTTAATTTAAAAAAAAACATAGATCGATCAAAGTCCCGACGACCAGGGTAAGTTCAGGCTTGGCCTGCAGTCGACTGATTTGGTGATGCGTGGATGTGCACGTGCGTGTGCTCTGAGCTTAGTCTACTGCGCGCGCGATTAGTTCCGGTATACTGAAGATTTCTTACGATGATGATCCAGTTTAGCTGAACTTTTGCCGAAGAGAACTATACTTTTTTTTTTACCTTAAAGAAAATTATACTCTTTTTTGACGTGTTAAAGAAAATTATACTAGCTGCACCGAAGATTTCGATGTTTCTTTTTTTCCTTCCCTGGCGGCCGGCGAACTGGCAGTCCTGCGTGTTTCCGCTTCCAGAAGTTCGGCGACTTGCAGGTGCACCTCCGAATGGCGCGAACGTGCGGCTGCCTTTTCTGTTTCTAGCTAGACTTGGCGCGTTGATAACGTCCATGACATGAGTCACCAACACACACGTACTCCTGCGTCTGCGTGCGGTTGGAAGAATGGCTAGCTGCCGTTGCTTGGTTTGCTCTAGAAGAGGCAAAGCACCACGGGTGTCTTGGGAGACACGTACGACCAGGTTGGTTATTTCGCAGGTGACGGCGGACGAATCACGCGTGGTCTCGTCTCTCGTGTGGTGCAGGTGCTTCGTGCGAGGTGTAAAATTTCGAAGAGTTTGCGGGCCGGGCCCAGTTCGGTGTACAGAACAGACACTGCAAAATTTCGCGGAACTGTAAAAATTTTGCAGGCTCCTGAAACCACGAGCATCCAAACACTATTTCTGCCGTTTGGAACACAATATGCAGGTCACGAACTGGTCGGAATTCGCTGATTTCTCGCCGGACGCCGCTGTCAACAGAGACTTCAGACGTCAATTTCTCGTGACTCTGCCAAAATTTTAGATTGTCGTTCGGAAATTTGGACTCGCCGCACTCGAGGCGTGGCCGTACAAGCGAGAGTCGCGGCCGGCGGCGAGCTGGAGCTTTGGAGAACTTTTTCTTCTTGGAGTTCTCGGCGTCCTCTAGCTGGGCACGGCTCGTGATACTCAGCAGCATCAACTTGGACGGCGGCAGGTGAGAGAGCGGTGGCTGGAGCCGTCCGCGTGGAGGTAGCACAGCGCGCGTGGAGCGGTGCCCCACCAGCACGTTCCCGGCCTTCATGTCGCGGTGGATCTAGCCCTGCTCGTCGAGGTAGCACAGCGCGCGGAAGAAGCTGATTTGGGGAACGGCCTTGATGCCAGGATGGAGTGCAGCAAGCCGGCGGCCATGAACGGCATCAGACGGAGAAGCTGATTTGGGGAGTTAATTTGGGGAAGAAGATGACCATAGAAAAAAATAAAAAAGGCATCGAACGGAATATTCCTTTTTATAATTTATTTTCCAGTTTCTGTTCTGTGTAGTGTTTTTTAACCTGTATATCGTGTTTGCGGTGGCTCTTATTTCGGTTTTGCAGTTCAGCAAAATGCAATGTCTGCTAGAGATGCTCTTATCTACAATCAAATTGCCCTTCTTCTTTTGTTCTCTTTCAAAAATTCCAAAGGGTTTATCTGTTGTGAGAGGTTTTGGGCCTAGTCATAGATTGAAGCCCATATTGCACCCGGTCCCGCTCTAGCAGCCCAATTGGTAACTTGTTTTTTTACACTATTGGTAACTTGTTTTGGAGACATAAATCACCAAATCGATGCGGATCTTGTGCCCAAGGTTATCGGACCGCCAATGGTCTAAATGGGTTAAAACTACATTCACAAATTCAGAAACTTGCATGGGTTTGAAAAAAAATTAGTTTCTTGTATTTCTGAAAACTGATCACGGGTCTAAATGTTTTCATGAAATTTTAAAATATATTGACGAGTTCAATAAAATGGTTCATCAGTTGCAAATTATGTTCAAAATTTTGAAAATGTATGTTTAAAGTTTCAAATAATGTCGATAGTTCGAAAGAATTTAATGGAGTCGAAATTTTTCAATCCTATACTTTCATGGGATTGAAAACATGATCGTCGGTTTTCTTAAAATTGATCGAAATTCAAAATATATTCACAAGTTCGACCATCTCCAGCTTTATCAGTGAACTGAGTTCCCGGACTGTTCACAAAAGTCCTAATCAGAAAATTGATAACGCATTAGTGCTACCTTCAGCAGAGATGAGCCAAATACCAAAGAACATGATCGCTGAAAGAAAGAACTACCATAAGAGCATCTCCACCAGGGCCTCTAAAGGACCCCCCAAAGGCCCTTTGGGGGCCGAGCGATTTTATGTCCGGCACCCCCAATAGGGCCTCCAAGTTTGGAGGCCCTCCTGGGGGTGCCGGACATCGCCTCGGCCATGGTCCTGACAGCGCTGGCCCACCCGTCATACACACGACACGCCGCATGCTCTGAGTCATTCGTCCCCCACAGTCCTCTCGCCGGTGATTCGCAGCATCGCCGCCACTCTCGGCGCCGCCTGCTTGATTCGCACCTAGGGGACCTTGGCGCAGCGGTAGGGACTGTCTCGCGCCGCTGGTCTCCGACCTCGTCTAGCGGCGGCCATGAGTACAGCAAGGGGTACTATCTTGCTGACGGTATCTACCCCAGTTGGGCTACATTTGTGAATACAATCCGCAACCCTGTCGGCGAGGCAGATTGCCATTTTGCAAAGAGACAAGAGGTTGTTCGCAAAGATGTGGAGCGGGCTTTTGGTCTTTTGGTGTGCTCCAGGCCAGGTGGGCTGTTGTCCGCTACCCTTGTCTTTCATGGTCGCCAGAAGAAATGGATGCTATCATGAATGTTTGTATCATCATGCACAACATGATCATTGAGTACGAGCGTCCTACAAGGAGGCAACATGTCGGCGAACAGTTCGATTTCCAGAGGCCTATGGCTAATCCACAGCCGGGCTTGCCGACGGCGTATCATGAATTTGTTGCCGTAATTTGGGAAATTCGTGATGAAGCTACGCATAACCGACTGCACAATGACCTCGTGGCACACGCATGGGCTTATCAAAGCGAATCAGCCGGTTAAGTGACTTTGTAAACGAATATGAAATTGTGTTGTAATAGAACCTACTACTTTCAAACTTTATTAATGCATGCACGTACTTATTACATATAATTAGAACTACTCGTCGTCATTGGACTCAGCCTTAGGCGGCGGTGTCACAGGCACGTCGTCCGCCGGCGCTGCGTCAGGAGTTCCCGGCCGCCACTCCGGTTCTGGGGCCTGGGGAACGGTTGGTCCTGCATATGCCCCTGCCGCACGGGATGGCCACGGCGACCAAGGTTCCCAGGGAGAGAAAGCAGGGCGTGCCGGGGATGGAGTTGCGGGCTCGCCGTCCTGTTCCGCCGCGTCCTCTTCCTGCTGTTGTTCGGCGGCGACCACGGCATGCTGATCGTCGACCAGCACGGCCTCCCTCTCCTCCTCCTGATCGGGCAGCACCGCCTCCTTCTTCTCCTCCTGATCGGGCAGCACCGCCTTCTTCTCAGGCGACGACATGGCGAGCGAGTTGTGGGCGGAAAGAATGAGATCGATGTGCGGCCGCGAGGATTGTTATATTGGTGCCAAGCGGTGCGAACGCAACCCGAATCTACGCAGCGCCGGTTGCAATCCACACGAAGCGTCGTAATGCGGAGCGACGCGGCGGTTGCCGGCGGCGGTTCGTGCGCACGCAAGGTGTTCGACAGTTCGCTCAAAATTTGGGCCGTTTGAGGGGTGGGCCTTTAGGAAGTGCCGCTGTGGGCGGCCTCCAAATGTTGACCAGACACATGTCCGGCACCCCCCAAAAGAGGCCCAATTGGGGGGTGCCGGACACCGATTTAGAGGCCCCCGGTGGAGATGCTGGGGGCCTCTAAAGGACCCCCAAAGGCCCTTTGGAGGCCGGACACCAAAAACGCCCACCAGCGGCACCCCCCAAAGCCTCGCCCCCGAGCGATTTTGTGTCCGGCACCCCCAATAGGGCCTCCAAACTTGGAGACCTGGATGCCCTATTGGGGATGCCAGACATCGCCTCGGCCATGGCCCTGACAGCGCTGGCCCACCCGTCATACACACGACGCGCACGTCCCGTGTTAACGAAGGCTGTGCAGGAGGCCGTTGCGCCGCGTTTAATGTCGAGGCGAATAGATGGCGCCACGCCTGTCATCACGCGTCGCAATAACGCCGCGCCCGTTCCCCTGGCGGGCGCAGACCAAAGCGACGCATCGCAATAACGCCGCGTCGCTTAAAATGGCGCAGACGGAAGCGACGCGTGCTGGAGTCGCAGCGCCTGGCCGCGGCGGTGCCCTGCAGACGCTTCGTCGGCGTCAATGCGCGACCAGGCTAAGCGGTGGCCGCGTTAATGCAGGCCACCCAACCCCGCTCCTCCGGCCGCCTTTACAACCCGACGCAGCGCAACCCTCCTCTCCTCACACCAACACTTCTCCCTCTCTCTCCATCTCCCCCAAGAACATAGGCCACCATGGTGGGCAGCCCCAGCGGGCAGCAACCCCACGAGCAGCTGGAGGAACTCCGGCGTAGCAACGAGGAGGCGGAGATGGCCAAGGCGTTCCAGCGAGGCATGTGCGCGAGGAGTCCGACAACGCGCCTCCCTACGTGCTCTCGTTGGAGACCGCGCGGCTGAGCAGCCGCCACCAGCTGCCGGTGGCCGACGACGCCACCCTTCCGGACGGGTGGGTGAGGAGCGCCGCCAACATTCCGTTGGCGCCGCGGCTCAGCGGGCAGGACCGCGTCGAGTTCGTCAACCGCAAGTGAACGGAGATGTCGTACGAGCAAAAGCTCAACCCCAAGTACTCCATCTCGGCGCCCTACTGGCACGCCGTGGTGAACAAGGAGTACGAGGCGGGTCGTAGCGGTCGACAAGAGCAACCGCCGGAGTTGTCCTCAACGGACGATGACCGTGACGGCGAGGACGGCGACGCCAACGACGACGACGATGACCCCGAACTGCCCGATCTGCCTCTACAACCGGCTGTATCTTGGTCAGTAGCGTCGCTGTCACCGAAGAAAAAAGGGGCGGCGCAAGCCGAAGAGGCTTCCCATCAAATGCCCCGCCGCATGTCACGGCGGTGAATCGAAAACGATGCGCCGACGAAGCCAGAAGCCTCAGCCGGCTCAGCCGAGGCTATGGGACCGTTTCTAAAGGCTGTAGCCGATGCGAACGGTGATGAGCGATGCCCAGAAGTGAAGCGTCGTTACTTCGTTGGCTTGGTTCGCATCTTCTTCCCCTCGCCGGCCATGAAGCGGCATCTCTTCTCCTCGTCGGCGCGTGTAGTGGTTGGCGAGAAGCTGCATAGGCCTTCTCTCTCGCCCCTAGTCTAGGTTTAGTTTGTTAAATCTCGTTTAAATTCGAAATTGTAAGTTTGTTAAATCTCGTTTAAATGAAGTTTGAATAAGTGGGGGCGACCACGGCATGCCCGCATTTGTGTTGTTCATCGGCTGCGCCGTTCTGTTCCTCATTTGTGTTCATCGGCGGCGGTTCGTGCGCACGCAAGTTGTTCGACAGTTTACTCAAAATTTGGCCACGTTTGTGGGTGGACCTTTGGGGAGTGCCGCTGTGGGCGGCCTCCAAATGTTGCCCGAACACATGTCCGGCACCCAAAGGAGGCCCAATTAGGGGGTGCCGGACACCAATTTAGAGGCCTCCGGTGGTGGAGATTCTCAAGGTCTGCGCTGGATAAATCTGTTCAGACAGCTGCAGACGAGCATCCGTGTTATGGTCTCGATCTGAATATTATTTAGATCTCGAGAACGGATGTGGAGTGACATTTTCTCTATTTCTCACAAGAACTGCAATATTGGCAAGTTCAGTCTCAGAATCTCCAACGATGGCCAACACACTGAAGCCTTCCGAAAGAAAACAGGTACGTAGCTGCAGTTTCAGGTGTTTCATCGTCACCTTCAGTATGTAAACTTTGACATTCAGATCAAGTAAAACCAAAGTTAACATCTGCTATTAGATGCAGTAAAGCAGACATGTAACACACGATTTTTCCGTTTTGTTCGTGATTTAAGAGCCTGAATTGGAGGTGGGGGCTGCACTGTACTGCACAGCACAGCTGCAGTAACGAAATTGACATCAGTTTGCACTTGCAGCGGTGCAAGAAGATCTAAGCTGCTGTACAAATTCGTCGATGTACCTCTCCTGCCGTTCCGTGTCGGCTATGACCTCCTGCATCTTCGCTGCTCCAGCTACGAAGCCCCTTCGGGCCTCTCCCTCCAGCATTACGGCCTGAACCGCGCTCGCGACGCCATGGCGGTCGAACGACCCGTCCTTCTCATCCCTGGCCACCTGCAATCCTACCTTCTTCTTCTCCATTTGGCGCGCATTCCGCCCTTGGTCCCCGAAGATGGGCAGCATCATGACGAGAGGGTGCCCAAACAGAAGCCCTTCGATGAGCGAGTTCCGGCCGCAGTGCGTCAGGAATCCGCCCACGGCGGCGTGCGCCAGAATGCTCATCTGCGGAACCCACCCCGTGGTCACCATACCCTGGCCGCGTGTGCGCTCCTGGAAACCAGATGGAAGCATGTCGGCGCCATCGTCGTTGTCGAGGGCGGCGGCGCCGCTGGGCTTCCTGAGAGCCCAGAGAAATCTTGCCCCGGCGAGCTCCAGCCCGAGGGCCAGCTCGCTCACCTGCTCCACGCGCAGCGGCACCTCGCTCCCCAGCGCGACGTAGACCACCGACCCGCGCGGCTGCGTGGCCAGCCAGCGCACGGTGGCATGCTCCCTGTTCGTGCTGGCGGCACGGCGTCCGCTGTCGGCTGGCGGCGGCAGAAGGCCGAGGGGCACCACCGGCATGCCGAGGCGCGCCGGCACTAGAGGAAAACGACTCGGGCTCCCACTCGATGCAGCTCCGGATGACCCCGAGCGCACACCCGTCTTTTGTAAGGGTCCAGCGCTGGATGGTGGACATGCCCGACGCTTTTCCTAGGCTGGTCAAAACCGATGCCAACGTCTCCCGCTCGTAACGGGGCACGGAGTCAGCTGCGGCGGGCTTAGCGTCGGCGTGGTCGGAGGCGTGCTTCGGCAGCAGGCCAGGCATTGTGATGATCGCAGCGGTCGGCAGAAGCATCGCACATGGCACCTGATTGATCAAGCTAGCTACATTAATTTGAGACAAGCAGTGGCGGAGCCAGGAATTGAGATGAGGGGGGGCGAACAGTAAAATATGTGCCACCGGCGATTTTTTTTTTTACAACACATGTAATCGCCAATTGTATGAAGGAACAATGTAAATAACTCGAAGCTTAAAACTCACAAAATTTAGGCAAAAGTATGTGTATTCAACACCAAAAAGGTTCAAACATACTCAATTTGCATAACTCATCAAGTACAACTAACAAGATAGTGTCATACCATTAAATTGTAGTTGTGCTAGCAAGATGGAACTTCCGAGGTAGATGACCTCGACGATTCCCTAAGGCATGAAAACGAAGCATAATCTTCTTGTCATCAATTTTTTGAAATATTTCTTTCTCAGAATAGCAAATCATCAAATCACCGAACCAATCATCAGCAATCTTGTTTCGAAGATCTGTCTTTACAATCTTCATGGAAGAGAAAAACCTCTCAACTGATGCCGTTGCAACCGGCAATGTCAAAGCAAGTGTGATCAGCCGGTAGACCAATGGAAAGATCAAATGATGTCTAGTTTGAACCAACTTGAGAGAAAGATCACCCAGAGTATCACATGATAAGAAATCAGGACTACTCTTCATCATATCAATATATATGTTGAGTTGGTCAACCAAGACATAGCAATCATGTGAAGAGAAATCCACGGAGTAAATATTGGCAAGTTCAATTAGCTTCTCATGATCAAAGTTGCTAAATGAGTCTCTAGGATCAAGGCATGAAGTGCAGATCAATAGGCGTGTAGATGTTTCAGAAAACCTATTATTCATCTCAACCATGTTTCTATCAAGCACCTCATTAAAGATTTCTATTTTGTAATAATGGAGGCAAGTAACCATCTTGCGTGAGATCCTTGGATAACCTAGCTGGAATGTTGTCAGTCATGTTGGGCACTATTATATTTCTTCCATCACAAAACTTAGTAGCAGCCAACAAGAGAGTCTCCCATCCATGATCTCTCAGATTTTGCAATAACCTTTTCACTGATACAATCATATGCATAGCACAGACTATGTTTTGATCTTTCGCTTGCAATGCGTGTGACAAGTCATTTGTTATACCAAGCACTCGAACCATCAAATGCAAGATTATAACATATTCAAAAGTTTCCATGTAGGACATATAACCAGAAGCCAAACCTCTTTCTTCGGGATCTCCTCCATCAAGAGAAATACCATGTAGCACTCCAATCACAGAATCCCACATATGATGCATCCGGATTAGTGTTTTGTGGTGTGACCCCCAACGGGTATCACCGGGTCTTGCTAAACTTGTCTCTTGATGTTGGCCTCTTCCGGACGAGATTTCCCCACTCTCTAATTGTGCTACCATATAGTCATGATGCTTCTGCAACAATGCATCTTTCCTCTTACAAGAGGCACTCGCCTACAAAATAATGGTGCATTTAGAATTGTATACTTATAGTTGAATACACATCTTTGCAATATCTACAAGAAGAACTAACCATGTTAACAATCTTGTTTACGTGACCAAAGAAATTACCAACACCTAGAACTCCTTTCACAACAGCAACAACCACCAATTGAAGTTGGTGGGCAAAACAATGGACATAAAAAGCATGAGGATTGTCGGCCAACACCAATGTTTTTAAACCATGTAGCTCACCACGCATATTTGAGGCACCATCATATCCTTGTCCTCTCAATCTAGACATGGACAAATTATATTTAACAAACATTGCATCCAAGGCTGTTTTTAAAGAAGCCGATCTTGTATCAACAACATGCTTCAAATATGCCTCCTCCTGCTCCACTATGGCAAGCCAGGCGCGCGGCGCTCAGGTTGAGGAGGCCGGAGCCGGAGGTACAGCACGGCGGGTCAGCGGCGGCCAGGGGCGGGCGGCGGGTCGGCGGCGGCCTGGGCAGCGTCGCGATGGGGAATTTTGGGAGGAATCGAGCTAGCTAAGTCGGGGCCTGGGCAGGGTCGCGATGGAGAACGAGTCAAACGAATCAAGCTCGGTTCGCTGGCCCAAATTATCGTCCGCTCGGTTCGGCCCAACGGCCCAGATACCTGTTCGCCTGCTCTGTTCTAGAAAACAGAGCGAAGCTCCTTCTCCAGGGCATCAATGGCGCCGCCGCCGCTAGAAGGCTGAAAAGGGGGTGCCTGCTCCGCCCCAGGGGAGCCGGGGCGACCGCCCCTCCTCGCCCCGGTAGTGGCGCCGCCCCTGGAGACAAGCGTGGAAACAGAATGGATCTTTGCATATGTACGTTGGTGTTTGTTGCAGCTTTGGAACGAACCTTGTGCTCTGCCGCAGACGCGGCGACCCAGTGGTGGAAGGAGTCCGCGATGATCCAGTGCGGCCTCGTGCGCTCGTCGGCGCACGCGGCGGCCATGAACTCCGCGAAGGGCGCGGCGAGGCCGTCGAAAGCAGTCCAGTGCAGCTCCCGCTGGTCGTCGGGGACGTCGTTGGTGGACTCGGCACCGTCGGGGAGGCCGTCGACGTGCGGGAGCGGGAGCGCGACGAGGTCCACGCGCGGCGCCGAGGCAGGGCGCAGCGGCGGGAGGCGGGCGAGGTTGCGCGGCGTAGAGACGTAGGACACACGGTGGCCACGCGACGCAAGCTGCTCGGCGAGCTCCAGGTACGGGAGCAGGTGGCCGAACGCCAGCCACGGGACGATCACGACGCGCAGCGGCGCCTGCGGCGAGGACGACGAGAACACAGCCTCCATGGCGAGATCGGGAAGCTAGCTACTAAGCTCGATTAGGCGGCGTGGACTTGTGGTGCTCACACAGCAGATTGGCAAAACCAGTACTAGTGGTAGTTTAGTACAGCTTGGCTCGTGTCTTAGGCCGTGCCGCCAATGAATTTGACGCGATCTTCTCCCATAGATTGGTTGTAGTGGTATTATATTACTGGGTCTAGATCTAGGGATCAGCTGATTAAGAATTAGCTTAATTCTTAGTCGTGTGACTTTAGCAATTGTTGTTGCAAGTCCAATTCATAATTAGCACGAATCACGAAGCAAATCAAATAGTTTGAAGCATTTATAAGTCCACTTGCAACTCAGCTGACTGAGAGTCAGCTTAATTCTCATTGTAACCGATGCACGAATCACGAGGCAAATCAAATGGTCTAAAAGAAGTAGAAATCCACTTACAAATTATGACGCCATGCGACTACCTTTCTTCAATTATGTTGTAATAATCACATTAAGACCCGGTTCTTTTGGGTTTACATAACACATTCCGAAGAAACCGCCTCACCCAAGCTACTGAAGAAGCCGCCTCATAAATTTGGTTAGACTTCCAAATTAATTTAGACAATTAGTTTTGTCTAAATTAATTTGGAAGTCTAACTAAATTTTTGAGGTTGCTTCTATAAAAAGTTGGGGGTAGGATAGCTTATCTGAAAAGCCGTTCTGAAAGCCAAAAAAAACTGAGCCTAACAACTTTTAGGGTCCCTCAAAAAAACATTAACAACTTTAAGGGAATTTGTTATTCTATTGGTGTTGGTGCGGTGGATCCGGCGCGTCATGTTCATCCATTTTCAGAAGATACCCACGCCTGGATCTTTTAATCCCATGGTCCACGATACGGTAACATGGTGTGGCCATGTGGAATGTTTAGATCAAATTATAAAAGTATAATAAGGTGAAGTATATAAGCGTTTAAACGATATATTTTCAGAAGTAGTAGGTTCCCTCTAGTCTCTACTTGTAATACTTTTCTGCCATCTCTTATCACTCAAAATTTGTCATTGATTAAGAATAAATCCATTTATGTAGAAACTACTTGATATAGAATTAATATCGTTAGAAAGTAGCTTTAAATACGAATCTAAAATATCAATTATGTACTATATAATCGATATATTGTTGCTCGATTATTCCGTGAAAGTTTGTGTAAAAAAATGCGCGTGCGCCTTATCCTTAGTAACGGAGGGAGTACTAATTCGAATGAATGCATGCATATAAGACAAGAAAGAATGGTATCATCAAAATTCTCTTTAATTTTTAAATTTCGAAATGTTTTCTCTCTCAAGGCAGATGTGATTAAAATTCCGTTTTCACAACTAAATCGGTCGCGTCACGATATTTGAAACTAAATCCCATTCTGTATTGCTAAAAAATATTACCAATCTCTCACAAAGGCAAAACAATTTCAGCTAATGAATTGGGGACGTGTTTGGTTCGAACTTTTCAGTCCACTATCCCATTGCACTGTTATCTTATACCGTTATTGATGCTTGTTTCTCTCAACGTGGTTGGATGGTTAGGAGGATAATTGTACCCTCATTGCATCAAACTTTAAACACCAGGTTATAAATAGAGGGAGTAATTTGGATCAGGAGTATGGGCTAATTCTGCACTGTTCTTTTTTCCTCCCATTGCTTGTACCGCCGTACCATACCGTTCACGGCTAATTTTCGGGCCGTTGTTGTCGTTTGATCACCAAAGCAGTATTCGGAGGTAACCATCCGAATTCCGATATTAACAAAGAAAATATACATAAAGAGGACGGATGCAAAGCGTCAAAACCAACCAACAATGTACGGTTGACATGTGTCTTTTTAAGAAAATAAATAAATTTCATTTATGAATCAAGCTGATACGGGATACACATCACGGATACAAATACACACTGCGATAGTTGCAAGATTTGAGGAGCACGCGAAAGAAAACAAAGTGATGCAAGAAAATGTAGCCACCAAATTCTGCCAATCCGGTCCTTGCATAGCAAACGCCTACTGTAGATCACAACATTTTGCCTACTGCACCCACACAGGTACGCCGTCGCAGCGTCGAACCTTCGACCGGCACGCTCGCCGCCGGCTTATGGTACCCTGCCATGTGCCATGCATGCAAATGTGGCATCAGAATTAACGAGCGGAAGATCGGTGCAAATATGCAGTAGGACCAGGTGCGTACGTACTTGTCGCAGTCGGCGTGGGGGCTGACGGGGATGGAGACACCGAGCTTGCAGCGCGCCGGGAGCTGCCGCGCGCGGTCCGGGAGCACGCCGAACGACGGGCCGGACTGCTCCAGGCACCGGCAGAGCGCGCGCCGCGCCCCCGCCGTGCCGGCCATCCTGCGCAGCGCCTGCGCTCCCCGGCAGCATCTCTCGCTCGGCCCCGCGGCGCCGGCGTCCGCGCCCAGCAGGAACGACCCGCACGGGATCAGCGCGCTCACCGCGTCCCCGCACGACACCCGCGCCGCCGACGCTGCGGCAACCCGTGCGTCGACGTCGGAACTAGCCGCTGCCACCATGGGCGCCACGAGGAGGAGGATCGTCGCCACGACGACAATGGCATTGTCCATGCGAGTGCTAGGCGCCATTGCTGCTGTACTCTATGCTCTACGCACTCTGTACTGTAATGGGTGTGATCGGGCCGGCGAGGCTGTGCTCGTATGTATAGGCGGGAGCGGGCCAGGAAGGTTGGTGGCGCACCTGAATGCGCCATGCCGCTCGCGGTGTGCTCATTGCCGCTTCAGGTGTTCCTATCATAACCGCACCGTGGACGCTTATTGAACAGGAGGCCCTGATCGGTCAGGATGTACTCGCCGGCCTAGTCAATGCGCCGGACGGTGCCAGGGCGAGCTTGCAACGCCCGTCCTTTTTGGTTGAGCTATATGCACCCGCCGTCCCATAACTTGGCTTTGATGTGCAAATTCGTCCCAGAACTTGCAGATTGTGAACCCGCCGTCCCACAAGTTGGTTAGCGTTGATTGGGCATCATTTTGAGTCCAAAACCTGCCACGTTTGCTTAGGACGTTTTACATTTTGATCCATGTACTGAGAAGAAATTGCAGTGCGCAGTCCTCCCACGTTTGCTCAGTACTCGGTCGTCACAAAATCCCCAATCCCCGAACTCGAGCGGCAGAGAGGGCGGCGACGGCGACGTCGGGGCAGGCGCAGCGCGAGGAGGCGGTCGAAGAGCTGCTCGTCGGGCATCTCCCCGAACTCGAGCGGTAGAGAGGGGAGGACGCCGTCCATGGCCGCCAGCTTGATGGACGTGGAGAGGCTGCGGGCGCCCATCTTGATGCGGGTGAAGGAGACGTCGACGAGGCCGGAGGCGACCTCCTTGAGCAGCAGGGCCGCGCCGGCGCCTTCCTATCCGGCCAGCAGCTGGACCTGGAGCTGCAGGAGGCGGTCGCGCTGGGCCCCGACGTTCCAAGCGACCGGCGACGGCAAGCGGCTAGCAGCAAGCGGCGTCGTGCTCGGCGAGAGGAAGTAAAGGCGTCCTGCTCGGCGAGAGGTAGTAGCGGCGTCCTGCTCGGCTTCGTGCTCTCGGCGATGGGCTCCTCGAATCGAAGCGTAGGTATGTCGATCTCTCTCGAGCTGTGCTCTGTTTGAGTTGCTCTATTTCAGTACCAGGTTTCAGGAGCTATGTTTGAGATGCATTTGTTTGACATTGTTGCAGAATGCTGCTCATGATCAATGCCAGTACGTCTGCGTCGAGGAAGCTGATACTAAGCTGTTGATTGCTGATTTGGAAAATGAGTTGCGGAGAGAGAAGACAGAGAAGTGAAAATTGCTGAAAAATCATACGGCAGAGATGAGATTTAGAGACAGGAAGGAGATGATGGTACTGTGTGTAGCAGCAGCTTGTTTGTTGATTTATGAATCTAGTGCTCTAGTAATTAGAGGTTTTGTTTGATTGAGTTGAGCAGGGGTGGCGGCGGCCGCGGAGAGCTCGGGGTGGCCTCGTCCGTGTTCGTCGTGCCCAGAACAGCCCCTTTACAACAGAAAAGGCAGGGCAGTTAATGAAATTGCAACATATGCAGGAACCTTCCCGTCCAATAAACTGAGCCAGACATGCGGGAGGACTGCGCACTGCAATTTCTTCTCGGTACATGGATCAAAATGTAAAACATCCTAAGCAAACGTGGCAAGTTTTGGACTCAAAATGATGCCCAATCAACGCTAACCAACTTGTGGGACGGCGGGTTCACAATCTGCAAGTTCTGGGACGAATTTGCACATCAAAGCCAAGTTATGGGACGGCGGGTGCATATAGCTCTTTTTGGTTTAACTTGTGGGTCTTGGTTACGAAATAAGTTACTCCCTCCGTTACTACTAAAATGTAACTTGTTTGCACTTTTTCTACGCATATGTATCTAGATATGTTTTAGTGTAAGATTCATGTGAACCTTACACAGAGGGAGTAACTATCAGTCGGTTGTTGAATTGTTGGTTTCGAACTCGCGATCAAGACACCTTTTGAGAAATGCTCCTGTATTTTTTGAGAAGTTTTTCAGCACGGATTTTAAAACACATCGACGGCTAGAGTTAGGGATGGGACATGGGGTTGGATCTTTACCACGTCGCGGGGTTAACCTGGTGGGATTAGCACCCCCTATTTTAGCCGTTAGTACGCTTTAAAATTTGTGCAGATAAACTTTCTGGAAAGCACAGAAGCACTCTTTACACATGTTTTATGGGCCCCGATCAACCACACCTAGGTGTAAGTTTGTTTCTATTTAAATAATATATACGCATGCCATTTCCCTGGTCGAGCCTCTTTTTAGTTCTATTGGTATTTTGGGCCTTCTATTTCATGGGTTTATTTACCAGTGATGGGTTGGCAAGACATATTCGATATGTAAATGAAAAAAAATATGTATTATTTGCGATGGAGTTTTTCAGTCACCCATCCCATTTACAACAAGGATTTTCAAGTTCAGTTGCAACTTGATTTAACACTGTAAAAGTCTCACTACAATCCGACATGTAAAGTTATAGGATCTCTGCAACAAAAGTAATCTCAGTAAATTTCAGTTGCAAACTTGCAATGGCATATGCAAGTGAAAAAAATAGTTGCAACTCCACCCACAACCGGTTGCATCCACACATGAGACAAATTATACGGTTGCAACTCCATGCATATAAAAAACAGCTCACATACAACCCTAGCTTCAACTGGAAAATCTCGGTTGCAACCTCACCCGTAAATAATCTCAATTGCACCTCCAACTAAAAACAATTGAACAACCAAAAAAACCTTCTCTATCTAGTTGGTTATGAACAAAATAAAATAATAAAAGACAAAAAAAATTAAGGAAGTCAATCAACACAAGCAACTTTTGACTTCACTTGCATCTATTTTACTGGGCCGGATTCTAGGCCTAAGGCAGTTTATAAACCATGCAAGCAAAAAGACACGCATTAAATATCGTCATGAGATTTAACGGTTATTTATTCGACTGAGCAATAACTCTAGCTCGGATTAGCAAAATCTTTAATTTTTTGCCAGGATCTACATACTCTTTCTCTAGTTGATACTTTCCGGTTGTTTTTCGCACTTCCCAAGGTTTCTAGTGTATTCATTGAATTGTTCAACATCTTATATGTACTCATTAGACTAGTCACAATGGGGAGTATCATATACTAGTATCATGCATATGATACTAATCCCTTGGTTTCAATTTAGTTTGCGTTCTGGGTATAGTCAAAGTCAAACTTTGTCAAGTTTGACCAAATATTGTGAAAATTCTTTTAACATTTACAAGAAAAAATTCATAGTATTTAAATCATTATAACATATATTTTCATATTGTATGCATTTGATTTTATGAATGTTGATATTTTTTTCTATATTTTTGGTCAAACTTAATAAAGTTTGACTTTGACTAAAGCTAGAACGCAAACTAAATTGAAATGGAGGGAGTACTACATGTTACTACCTTTACAATGCATGGCAACATATATGTAGTATCATATATGATTGTATTTATTAGGTTGTATACTCATCTTGAATTGAAATCCGTTATGTTACGGTATCTACCTATGATAACACTATCAGCTCTCTTTTCATTAATTGCAGTGACACATCATCTTTTTACCAACATGGCATGCATGATACCGCCTATTATACTCCCATTGTGACTAGTCTATATCCATGCAGGCTCTGGAGCAACGTTCAAAAATATAAGAAATCAGGATTGTATTGATTTCACTTATGTATATTGGATGCGAGACATCAAGTTAATATCACAGAATGTGTAGTTATTTTCAACCTCGGTTCTGAGATTTTAGAAACTCTAGACAAATCTAAGAGTCTATACCCCCTAAATTTTAGACATGAGGCTCAAGCAGAGTCCGGATTTAAATTTATAAAGCACCGTCTGGGTAACAAGGTTCAAATAAGTTCACAACACGCATGATAACATAAATACATGAACATCAAGGACCCACATTTCAGCACAAAGGTAAGCCACATGCGGCAAATGAACTAGACAGTAGCAACAATCAACTCAATAGTTTTGGTCAGCTCGGACCGGCACATGGTGGATACAAGTGCAACCAATCGTGGCCTCCATCTTTTCCCTATCTTGGCGCTTAGCCACCGGCACCGGCTTTTAGATATGCAACTATTTTTTAAAAAAATCTATAAAGCCATAAAAGGTGAGAGGGCAAAATGTCGTCAATTGTGAATTTGTTTCTAATGTTCCACAAAGTCCAGCATAGGGGCGCACAACATATTGAAATAACCCGCTTAGCTTGACCCACCAAAAGGTTAGCTCCCATCACAGGAGAGCAATTCCCTGACCGCACTTCCACAGGAACCTCACGATTGCACACTTGAAGAAGATCTGCATTGTATTCAAGAAGAAGCTACAGTTACGCTTGGTTGATTTCTTTGCCTACATGATGGTACGAAGTCATTGACAACTGGGTCTTTCCTAGTTTTTTTGTCACGAATATGGACCAATATATCTACGCATGCCTACTAGACAATTGTTCAATAAAGTTCCCAAATTGGCATCATATGTGAGGCGCTGATTTCCTTGTTTTCCATAGAGGGGGACTTCTCAAATTCCACGAGGCAGTCTTTTAAAATTAGTTCCCATGGTCTATCATCAATCTACACTAAAAAAAACTGATAGTAATAGTAGTTTTACATATCCTCATGATTATTAACAAATATAAATGGGTATTTTTTTTATAAAATATAGATTTTAGTTCTTATCCTCCAAGCGACGAAGGACTGATTCACCGAGCTCCAGAGTTGCAAAACTTTGGTGCCTGCGTCATCCTAATGTGTTTAGCCCCCGCCCATAATCTCGAACCCTACAGAAAATCTCCGTGCTTAGATCTCGTGTAAAACATATCATCGTGAGCACGAACTGCGCGGCAGGGCAGGGGAAGGCTTTTAAAAGAATAGGCACCAGAGCTCTGAGGCTAAGATACAATTTCTAGTTGAGAGTGCACGACATGGGGGGACGGAGACTCGAGCAGTGGCCTAGCGTAGAGGAGGGGAGCGGCAATAATTTTAAAAGGTACTTATGACCTTGAATATTTGTACACGGTACTCATGCCCTCAAATGCTTATGCAGTGGGGTAGTCGAAATGAGCAGCTCCTCTACGCGGTGGGTCACACGCTAGTGGCTTTTAATGGTACATTCCGAATTTCTTTGAGAAGTACTCCTAATTCGAGTAGTCGTAATTTGTACCCTGGTTCTGCAAGTCCGCGCACTATACGTTCTGTCTCTGAAAACTAAACAAGCAGCAGCACTGAAGATATATAAGAAGCTTCTAAAGATATCATTATCCACCAAATACACCGCTGAGTACATGACTAATACAATATCTGCTGAGACTAAAGTAGTGGAAGTCAACGATTGTATCGTCCTTACCGAAAGATGGATTAAGAAGAACCTCCAACAAGAGACACGAATAATACCACCAAGCTGAGTGAACCTTTGCACCGTGAGAATAGTCTTATAATCTAAATATCTTCTGGCGACAGGATTGAGATGGGATCAGAGATCTTGAAATATGTGTTTGGAACAATATTCAGTCCATGTATTGATATTTCCTTATTATACATATTCAGATATTCTGGAAAAAGTCTCAGCTAGAGCTGGAGGCGGGCGGGGCAGTAGTGATATCGCCATGAACGGTGTAAGATCTAAGGTGTTGTACCAATTCGTCGATGTACCTCTCCTGCCGTTCCGTATCGGCTACGACCTGCTGCATCTTCGCTGCGCCCGCTACGTAACCACTCCTGGCCTCTCCATCAACCATGACTGCCCGGACCGCGCTCGCGACGCCATGGCGGTCGAACGACCCGTCCTTCTCATCCCTTGCCACCTGAATTCCGACCTTCTTCTTCTCCATTTGGCGCGCATTCGGCCCTTGGTCGCCGAAGATGGGCAGCATGACGAGAGGGTGCCCAAAGAGGAGCCCTTCGATGAGCGAGTTCCGGCCGCAGTGCGTCAGGAATCCGCCCACGGCGGCGTGCGCCAGTATGCTCATCTGCGGAAGCCACCCCGTAATCACCATCCCCTGTCCGCGTGTGCGCTCCTGGAAACCAGGTGGAAGCATGTCGGCGCCATCATCGTTGTCGAGGACGGCGGCGCCGCTGGGCTTCCTGAGAGCCCAGAGGAATCTTGTCCCGGCGAGCTCCAGCCCGAGGGCCAGCTCACGCACCTGCTCCGCGCGCAGCGGCACCTCGCTCCCCAGCGCGACGTACACCACCGATCCGGGCTGCTGAGTCTCCAGCCAGCGCACCGTGGCATGCTCTCTGTTCGCGCTGGCGGCACGGCGGCCGCTCTCGGGTGGCGGCGGCAGAAGGCCGAGTGGCATGACCGGCATGCCGAGGCGCTTCGGCACTAGATCAAATGACTCGGGCTCCCACTCGAAGCAGCTCCGGATGACCGCGAGCGCGCACCTCTCTTTCGTGAGCGTCCAGCGCTGGATGGTGGACATGCCCGACGCTTTTCCTACGCTGGTGAAAACCGTTGCCAACGCCTCCCGCTCGTACCGGGGCACGGGGTCAGCTGCGGCTTGCTCGGACTCGCCGTGGTCGGCGGCGTGCTCCCGCGGCTGTCCGGACATTGCGATGGTGGCAGCGGTCGGGAGAAGCATCGCGCATGGCACCTACAGGTGAACAGGTGATCGATCGATCAAGCTAACGAGATTTGAGAGATTGAGAGAATAAGCATCTAAAACTGGGAATACTGAAATGGATCGAACCTTGTGCTCTACCGCAGACGCGGCGACCCAGTGGTGGAAAGAGTCCGCGAAGATCCAGTGCGGCCTGGTGCCCTCGTCGGCGCACGCGGCGGCCATGAACTCCGCGAAAGGCGCGGCGAGGCCGTCGAAGGCCTTCCAGTGGAGCTGGCGCTTGTCGTCGGGGACGTCGTTGGTGGACTCGGCGCCGTCGGGGAGGCCGTCGACGCGCGGGAGCGGGAGCGCGACGAGCTCCACGAGCGGCTTCGAGGCGGGGCGAAGCGGCGGGAGGCGCGCCAGGTTGCGCTGCGTGGAGACGTAGGACACGCGGTGGCCACGCGACGCCAGGCGCTCGGCGAGCTCCAGGTACGGGAGCAGGTGGCCGAACGCCAGCCACGGGACGATCACGATGCGCAGCGGCGCCTGGGGCGAGGAGGAGGAGGACGTGAACGCGGCGTCCATGGCGAGCGGGATGAGGAGCTAGCCGAGTTCGATTTGCGTTGTGGACTTTATGGTGCTCAGTCCTCGATGCTCACACAGCAGATTGGGAGTAGAGTATTTTAGTTCAACTTGGCTGGTCAGTATTGAACAGTTGCCGACATTGAATTTGACGCGATCTTCGCCCATATTGCAAGTCGTAATCGGCTGCTAAATTTCTTTTCCATTTTCTGTGCCTCTGTCTGCTGCAATCACAATAATAATTACTCGTAGTCATGTTGTAGGTGTTGATGCGGTGGCGGCTGATTTGCCTCGCCAAATGCGGTGCATTCATTTTTCTTTGCATTAGACGGGGGTCACAGTGGTGACTATCATATATTGGTATCATGATATGATACTATTTTATATTATTATCTCAATTAGCAAGGTGGCCCTCGTATATGCGAGGGCATGGTCTTTCTCATGTTGAATCTATTCATACAATAACTTAATGGATACTTAAAACATGGAATAGTAAATTCGCATGATTTTATAGCTTAGAAGAATATTATGTTAGTTAAATTAGCGCATGTCTATTTTTTTTTACTATAAGCGCATGTCTATTTTGAATCAATCTAATTTGCAGCAAGTGGATATTTTAACATTTCTAAAATATCACGTCACATTTTTTAGAATGTCGTCTATCTTAAGATGCCAGTAGTGCTATTCTGGTATTTGTAATTTGTTCCTACTATCTGCCGCCTTTCTATCTAGGCGGTGTACTTGCTCACTAACACGTTAACATAAATGAAATTTCATATCTTTAAGCTCTAGCAAAAATCTTTACCTTTTAACTCCAACTATTTATTGGACTCGGAGCTTATATTTGTAGATATTGTTAACCGTATATCTATTATAAGCTCACTAATTAATTTCGGGTTCAACTTTCTAAATAATTCCAGTTATCTGGATTGGTGTGGTGTCCACACACTTGAGTGCGTAGATTTATCGTAAATTTAGTTTGTCTACCACATTGAGTGATTTATATCCTTTTATGAAAGTTTTCACGTCCATTAAATACCCTTCAATGTCTATCTTTCCTCATATAGCTTGCTTCTATCTTCCCTCAAATGAAATTTTGAATAGCAAAATAATAAGAATAAAAAATTGAATATTTTGAGTCATTGCTCTTAGTTGAACATTTAGGCCTCTTGGTATAGCCAACTTGTCATTGGTTGTAATTTAACGAAGAAGTTCTATAATTTGGAAAAAAAATCATGTTTTGTTGCTTCATCGTGTTTTGATTACCTATGTTGCTTGACTATCGATCCAGACCATTACATTTATTATTTTATAAAGATGTAATGTTACGATAAAACATCCACACTCTATGTGACTTTGATTTTATCGTGCCATTGTTGTTTCTGCACTAAGTTATATTATATCAGCAACAAAAACATCTTATTAAATACTTGACATGATTTGCCTCTTGCTACCTCTTTTTATTAAAAACATTGCCCCTAGCTAGATTATTGGCAATCTCGTTTTCTACGATCTCAGTACGATTCTCCTTACTCATTTGTGAACAATCACTCATTCACTATCATCGCCACCTATTATTTCTGAATTTTATCATGTTTGTGGTTTTTTTTGTATTTCCTTTGGCTTTTAAGGCATGTATAATTTTACGATCGAGTTTTACTTTTGTTATACTAATGTACTCCAATGACACTTTAAGTAACAAAAAAGTTGCAAGGCAAGATAAATCATCCACTGCTCCTATCCCCGCCAGCTCTACAGTTTCATGCTAAAACTATAAATCCACAAAAACCTCAAGACACTGAGTATTATCCAGCACGATAACTTGTGTTTGAATTAATTTAAATTAACAAATAGTAAGAATACTTAGTCTGGTTTTAGGTTCTTTGAGTTTATTCGGTTCATGGTCATGCACACATGCATCCTTTCGGATCATTGCATATTCATACATGTATGTAGCTGCTTGTTGGCCTTCACGATAGATGAAATTGCGTTGCTAGCTTTTGATTCTTGTCCCTGTCTCACCCGGTGGCAATCAGTGTCGCCCTGGAAGTTTCCGACGGGGCGTAGAGCAGAAAATTCGATTCATGATGACGGCTCGTTTTGGCCACAAAATTGATCGATCTAGTCTCCTCGCATTCCTCACGACACCACGGCGTTGGGAGAGAAATCGACTGACCTAATATGCCTCCGCGTGAGACGATAGAGGTGACAGGAATATTAGAAAAATTAATTTGTAAATATTTTCATAGTTGAAAAATACATGATAGTTAATCTCATATTCACCATGCGTACATACATACACGTGCAGTGTATTCAAAAAATCACCACGTTCTAGCTAGGTATGTAGTTTTTTTTTTGAGAAACACAGTACAAAGCAAGCGCTCATATACACGCGCATACACTCACCCCTATGAACGCACGCACGCAAACCCTACCCCTATGAGCACCTCCGAGAGACTGAGCCGGCGGATCAGGTCTTAAGATTGACGAAGTCACCACAGGCGTCTCGCTGTCGACGGGAACGTCGCCTCCCACTGAAGAATATTCCGCATAAATGAGAAACACCAGCGTCAAACCTGGGGTTTGAACTCTGGTGGGCTGAGGGTACAACCACCCACCTAACCATCTTGCCACAAGCAAGTTCTCCTTTTTTTTTTGTTAACCGGACACAACTAGCAGGTTTGATATTGACTCATGATGTCATCACATGAAATACGTTATCCAATTGGTTAACCCGGCCCAAACGCAACTGCTAATCTTAAAAGGGAACCGTTTTTAGGTATATTCTTCTGATAAAGTCAAACTACCTGAAGAATAGTTTCCTTTTTTTACTTAGGTGACATATACCCATATGTACACATTTTAGGTTGTAACTTAAGCCTCTTTTCATTTAATCTTAACCGTTAAAAATGAGATCAACAAAGTATATAGTTTTAGGCTATGTGGCTTAACGTGGTGTCTCTATTAGAACCCTTTATTTTGCTTTTAATATATAATAGATAGATAGATAGATAGATAGATAGATAGTGTGTGGTAACATATGTGTAGTATCATATAGTCATGCATTTATTCGGTTATAAACTCATCTTGTATTGAAATCCATTATGTTACGATACTACCATCACCTCTCTTCTCATTAAATATTTGCCACGTCATCATTTTTGCCTACGTGACGCTTATGTTACCACTTATATTACTCCCACTATGACTAATTTTATACAGTACTCACGTCTATTCTACTTATTTTTATAAGCACCTCTCTAAACATCTCGCATTGTACATGTCCCGATACTAAATTACTCTGGAGTAGTAGCTACCAACATGAACAGTGTACGGATAAATGGTGTATTCTTGGTTGTTATAATGTTTTTGATAATTTATTTCAGTTTGGCTAAATTTCATGCCCTTGGATTTTTCTTAAATCTCAATGCAATCATAGTTCAAATAAAAGTGCAACTTCCATATGAGTGTACACTTTTCTCCATCAAGTTAGATTTTTCTTAAAGAAATATAACTGAGGTAGGAGGCGTAATTAAAACGACTTACAATTTTCTCTGAACTACAATTTTCCTTTTTATGAAGTCGCAATTCGTTATTTGGCATGCGTGTGAGCGAGTGACGGAGCCAGAATAAGAATTAGGTATGTAGTTTTTTTTTTGAGAAACACAGTACAAAGCAAGCGCTCATATACACGCGCATACACTCACCCCTATGAACGCACGCACGCAAACCCTACCCCTATGAGCACCTCCGAGAGACTGAGCCGGCGGATCAGGTCTTGAGATTGACGAAGTCACCACAGGCGTCTCGCTGTCGACGGGAACGTCGCCTCCCACTGAAGAATATTCCGCATAAATGAGAAACACCAGCGTCAAAACTGGGGTTTGAACTCTGGTGGGCTGAGGGTACAACCACCCACCTAACCATCTTGCCACAAGCAAGTTCTCCTTTTTTTTTTGTTAACCGGACACAACTAGCAGGTTTGATATTGACTCATGATGTCATCACATGAAATACGTTATCCAATTGGTTAACCCGGCCCAAACGCAACTGCTAATCTTAAAAGGGAACCGCTTTTAGGTATATTCTTCTGATAAAGTCAAACTACCTGAAGAATAGTTTCCTTTTTTTACTTAGGTGACATATACCCATATGTACACATTTTAGGTTGTAACTTAAGCCTCTTTTCATTTAATCTTAACCGTTAAAAATGAGATCAACAAAGTATATAGTTTTAGGCTATGTGGCTTAACGTGGTGTCTCTATTAGAACCCTTTATTTTGCTTTTAATATATAATAGATAGATAGATAGATAGATAGATAGATAGATAGATAAATAGATAGATAGATAGATAGTGTGTGGTAACATATGTGTAGTATCATATAGTCATGCATTTATTCGGTTATAAACTCATCTTGTATTGAAATCCATTATGTTACGATACTACCATCACCTCTCTTCTCATTAAATATTTGCCACGTCATCATTTTTGCCTACGTGACGCTTATGTTACCACTTATATTACTCCCACTATGACTAATTTTATACAGTACTCACGTCTATTCTACTTATTTTTATAAGCACCTCTCTAAACATCTCGCATTGTACATGTCCCGATACTAAATTACTCTGGAGTAGTAGCTACCAATATGAACAGTGTACGGATAAATGGTGTATTCTTGGTTGTTATAATGTTTTTGATAATTTATTTCAGTTTGGCTAAATTTCATGCCCTTGGATTTTTCTTAAATCTCAATGCAATCATAGTTCAAATAAAAGTGCAACTTCCATATGAGTGTACACTTTTCTCCATCAAGTTAGATTTTTCTTAAAGAAATATAACTGAGGCAGGAGGCGTAATTAAAACGACTTACAATTTTCTCTGAACTACAATTTTCCTTTTTATGAAGTCGCAATTCGTTATTTGGCATGCGTGTGAGCGAGTGACGGAGCCAGAATAAGAATTATGTGATATCATTTCAGATATGTGATCTTAATACATGTGTTTTTACTAATTTTATAAAAAAGCCTGTGTATAAAGGATTTGTTAAAAACCTATGTGGTCAACCTCGCAATGTGGCACATAAATTTTATTTCCTGCTAGAGTATTTCAATCTCCTATAAATAGGGCTGGTGGAAGGTGAGGCACATGAGGCGGGTATGAGCGATCAAAACAAACAACCGGACGGAAAGTTTGATGACATTATGAGCGGCGTTGCTATATATATGTGAAAAGTTTCATCTGCGGCGGCGCTGGTCCTTCTTCTTCGGTGATCGTTTCCTCAGTTTGCGTCTCTGAGCTTTGACAGTGCAGCCGTGGTGGTGTGCCGGTTCGGCGAGGCAACTCAAGTTGCTACCCGGTTGGTTGAGTGATCAGTGGCCGTCCCCGCTCTGGGTGAGTTCCGTGTCTGATGGTGCGGCGTCCTCGAGCCTGGACGAGAGGGAAGGGTCTCTCTTCGGCGTTGGATTTTGGATGGTGCTCATGTGCCTCCACCTCGCTGTGTAGTTATCTGGTGGTTCTTCTCAGCGGCATGCGGCCTCCCTTCTTGCCCTGTCTTTCCTGGTGGCTCCGTGTGGAGGACTTATTCATCTTCAAGTTGTGCCTGTTGTCTTTCTTTCTTTCTTGCGCTTATTGTGTGTGAAGTTTGTAAGCTGGTATTTATTAATTTGAAGCTGGGCACTTTGTGCATTTTATCTAAAAAATAGTTTTCCTATATTTTGTAATTCTCTGTTTTACATCTACAATCCTATCAAATTTGCTATATTTTTCTAATTCATCTGTTTTCTAATCTGTGATCCAAATAACTCCTAATTGTGAGTATCAATACACAGGCAGTTCTTCAACAGTCCGGGAACTGCCGGTCCATCTAGTAGTAGTCCAATAAACAATCTAGGGAGACTAGGATCACCTGCTGGCCTGCGGCGATATCACATCGAAAGATACCTGCCTTCACGTTTGCCGCCAAGCCGCACGCCATGTCGCCATCGTCTTCGAAATCGCTTTATTCTCTGCTTGCACTTGCCAGCCAAACTCATGGCGGGCATCCAATTCCCGTCTGATCTGTCTTCATCATTTTCTTCTCGCCCTCTCTCCCCGGCCGGCGCCCTTCGTGTTCCCCCCTATCGAGCGATTTCTTGCACGCCGCACGCGTTGCATTTGCCAGTTCTGCCGCATATCACTTGCGATTCATCGTGCCGCGCGGTGAATTGATCGATCGCCGATCGAGCGTGCAATGAGGGTCATGGTGCGGACGCTGCGCGGGGACCGGGTGGCGCTGGACGTGGACGGCGCGGCCACCACGGTGGCGCAGGCCAAGGGCATGGTCATGGCCCGGGAGGGCGTTCCGGTGGCCATGCAGCGGCTCTTCTTCGCCGGCTGCCACCTCGACGACGACGACCGCACGCTCGCTGGATACGGCGTCCAGCACGAGTCCGTCCTCTTCCTCGGCCTCCGCCTCCGCGCCGGCGACACCACCACCTGTCAGTACGTCCGCGATGCGCTGCTGCTCTGTCAAGAATAACTTCCTTTTTCTTTTTCCAGTAAGCAGTCACATGCATGACACATTCAGCTGACACGATCGGTTGATGTCTTCTGCTTGCGCGGCAGGGAAGGTATGCACCGGTCGCAGGTGCCGGCAGGAAACATGGCCGTAAAGCAAGAACTGCATCAGCAGCAAGTCCATGCCCCTGACCATGGACACGACGTCGGCGAGGAGCTCGAGAAGGCTAAGCCCAGGAAGCAGGCGTCGCGGCGCGCGCTCCGGAAGATCCTCTCGAGGCTGCACGTCGACACCTGGACGAAGCAGCACGACGCCAAGCTGCTCGACCTGCTGCAGCGTCGAACAGCCGGGCACGCCGGGGACAGGACGAGAAGCATAGGCGACCTGACTGGCGAGGACTGGTCGGCCATCCGCGCGGAGCTGAACGCGGCCACAGGGTCTGGGTTCCCCGTGGAGGAGCTGCAGCACCGGGTGGGCGAGTTCCGGCGCGAGCTCGAGGCCGTGGGCCGGCTAAAGAGCAAACCGCGGTTTGGCTACGATCCGCGCCGCCGGGTCGTCGTCGCCAAGGAAGACGACTGGAAGCTGCATCGATCCATCCGCCGCGATGTATATGTCTCTGTTTCTTGAGCTTCGTAGCTGTTGTATTATCTTGACTGTTTTATTCATGGTGGTTCAGGAGAATCCTGAGGCGGCGGCGTACGAGGGGAGGAGCACGCATCTGGGTCGCCTCCAAGCAATTTTCGCCGGAGACGAGCGTGCCGGCGCGAGCTTGAAATGCCGGGAGTCGCGGCCGAAGAGATACCTGAACAAGTTGCTGCGGAGTTTTGGGCTTCGATGTAAGCTGTAGAGCAGTAGCAACGCGGATTTCCCACGTGCCCATTGGGCCCCCGCCACTATCCTGAGCGTTCATTTTGTGTTGGACATCTGTGCAAAGTCAACGAAATTTCCGCCGGCCGTTTTTCAGTTTCACCCCTTAAAAATTGAGGAAACAACCCGCACTCCCAGGAACCCTATATAAAACGAGACCAGAAACCTAACCCTATCTACTCGCCTCGCCCAGCCTCCCCATCGGCCCGACCTCCACCTACACCCGACGGCGCGGCCTTCACCTTCCAGCACCGAGCGCCGCCGTCTCCTCCCACCTCCCCAGCACCGCCCCTCCCAGCCCCGAGACGTGGAGCCCAAGATCCGCCGGCCGCAGAGGACGAGATCCGCACGTGATATGGAGCACCATGGATTCGACCTCCACCCACCTCCAGTTCGTCAGCTGTCCCTCCCCCATGCTTCTCTGTCAAGATCCGTCGGCGACTTGTCGGGGGATAGACGTTGCGCCGGTAGCGAGAAGAGCGGCAGGGAGGAGGCGCATCCGGCGAATCCTGTTTTTTTTCCTGTATCAGATTTGTTTTTACATGTTCGTTCTTAATCTGTTTTTTTATCAGATCCGTTTGTATGTGCTTGCATCAGATCTGATTGCATCTTCCTCTTCCATTCTTAATGCCAGACTTCTATGTCTGTGTGTCTCCGGATCCATCTGTAATGCATGTTTCTGGATCCCGTATTGTTTGTGTGTCTCCAGACTTCTGCATTCGTTCTGTTTCTTGAGAAGGTTCTGTGCCAGGCCAAACAGAAAGGGATTAGGAATCCGGTGCCAGGCCAAGGATTAGGAATCCTCCACACAGTTGAAGCAAAAAGGATTAGGAATCCACCTCCGACAGATCCATTTTCTTGTATGAATCGTGTATGAAAATCTCTGAAGTTATTTATGAATCTGGTATGAATCTCTCTGAAATTCTGTATGAATCTCTCTGGAATATTTGGAGAATTGTGTATGAATCTTGAATAAATTTTGTATGAATCTCTCTGAATTTTTTCCATAAAGGGATTCCATCCGTTTTCTAGTATCTCTCTGAAAATTTGGAGAATTTTGTATGAATCTTGAATAAATCTTGTATGAATCGTAAGAATCACGTATGAAACTTATATGAATTTTCTCTTAAACTTCACAGAATTATTTTGGTTTTTTATATGAATTTATGAACCGAGTACGAATATTCTCTGAAATTTGCTATTAGAAAAATTGTGATATGAAAAATTCTGAGAAATACTTTATTTTCTGTGAATATCCTTCTTCTAAAAATTCTCCAAAAATTTTATTCACAAAAAATGGTAAATTTCACACTAAAAAATGTGTATGATTTTTTGATTATTATTTGTAATTTGTATGAAACGTGTATGAATTTTTTGATTATTATTTTAGCAAGAGAATATAAGAAATATTTTTGTCAGTAGATTTTTTATTTTCTGTGAATTCTCTAAAATTATATGATTCACAAAAATGATAAATTTTGACACAGAAAAAAATTCGAATCTTGACATATTTTTTAGAAAGATCTTGTCCCATTTCAGACTCAAAAAACTGGACAAAAACAATTACAGGGGAAATGAAAACTTGAAATATCTGAAATCATAAGGGGGGTTTTGCAAAACTGAAATGGACTGGTAGAAGCGGTGATCCGCAAAATATTCTGCACGAATCTCCAACTAGTCAACCAAAACGAACGGCCCAGATAGTGCCGGGAGCCCAACGTACAGGGGGTTTATATTGAAGGGAATATGCCCTAGAGGCAAATAAATAAGTGGTATTTATTGCATTATTCCATTAAGTTTATAATATGTTTTTGTGTCATGCTATAACTGTATTAATCGGAATTGTTAATACACGTGTGATACATAGACAAACCAGAGTCCCTAGTAAGCCTCTATATATACTAGTTCATTGGGCAACAGTTGATCGAGAATTCCCGGTCATGGACAATTGCGTCGGTTGACAATGAGGTCATCTTATTGGTAGAATAAGGTGATGGACATACCCAAAGTATTGTAACAGGATCGTGTCACGGTGTTTGCCGTTTGCAATAGGAAAGTGATATGATAGCTTATTCCTCAGACCGTGAGATCATATCAATTGCTGCTCCGTAGGTTACTCTGAGTGCATCAAACGTCATATCTTATTTAGTGTGACAATAAAGGTGTACCTCGTGTATCTCGAAAGAGTATGTTGAGGCGTATGGATCAAGAGCGGGATTTGTTCATCCTCGTGATAGGAAGATACTCTGGGCCCACTCGGTGAGATTACATCTATACAGCTGCGCAACTAATGACTAGGTCATGGAGATGTAACATCACAGACGAGTTAATAAACCTCTGTCGGTAACGAGATACAACAGGACATCGGATGTTTACGATCATATCTCGGACAAGGTAGTATCGAAAAAACAAAAGGAATAGATATCATGTTTATGGTTCAACGACGATATTCGTAGAATGCACAGGGACCGTTACAGATGTCCAGGTCTCCCTGGCGGTCATTGGCGAGCGAAGGGTCTCGGCCATGTCTGGAGTGTTCTCGAACCGTAGGGTAACACGCTTAAGGTCTTAGCGACACGTGGAGAACGTTGGTATGATTTATTATTGGAATAAATATAGATATAGGAGAGAGAGAAATAATCCGGAAAAGTTCCGGCAGCATCGGAAGGGTTCCGGGAATGACCGAAGGTAGTTCGGGTGGTCCGGAAGTTGTTTCGGAGTCACGGGATATTAAATTATATGTAAATATATTAATTATGAATTATTTATATTTTATATTAATTTAATATTAATTAAATCAATTAAAAATAAAGGAAAAAAGGGGCAGCCCACATATGGGCCGAATTGGGCCCATAGTGGGGCGCACCATGGTGGGGGCGGTGGGGCCCATGGCCACCACGCACCATCTTGGCCGGCCGGCCCCCCCCTCCCCTTGTTCCTTTGTTTAGTCCCACATGGGGGAGGCAAGGTGTTTGTACACCCCCTCCCCCTTTATATAGAAGGGCATATTAATTTATTTAAACACAATCTAAAAATACAATTAATGTTGTATACGCCGGCCTGAGTTAATTCTCCGCCCGCTATTCTCTCTCCCTCCCACCAAGGCTGTTTTGCGGCGCCCAGTTGCGCTGCGAGATTCCACCAATTGTTCTACTCCTGCGATCTCAGCTAGACCTGAGTGACCGGGGGTTGTCGTTAAGCTCCGTATGTGTGCGAGTACTCGGAGGCACCACATTTGAGGTGCTCGGGCGACATCGTCACGCCCAGCCGCCGGCGCCCTGCCGCCGACGCCCAGCAGCCGCTGCCGACGCCCAGTCACCAACGCCCGACGCCCGACGCCGTCGACATCGCCGCGTCATCGTCTACTTCGTTGCGCCAAGTTCTCCGCGACCTTGAGGTCGGCTACGGCGTCTACGTCAGCAACGCTTGTGCGGGAGCGTAATCCCCGCTATTTGGTCTACAAGAGGTATGTGACCAGTTCCGCCCACCGTTACCGCATTACTAGATAGATAGATCCTGGCTGTTTTGGTTTACGTTAGTTAGAAAAATTATTGTTTTCTGCTACGGAACCCCTTTCATATATTTGCCCAGAGCAGTAGAGGCGTAGAGACTTGTACAGCATTGGATGAACGGGTAGCGAAATTGAATAATTTGTTTCCGTTGGGCTGAACATGCTAACGTGTCTGGTAAATTTCTTGTACTGTGCATCAGTGTGCTTCTATATTACCAGGTTATCGTGCAACCTAGTTGGAGAGGTATTTAGACTAGTCACAATGAGAGTATTATAGGTGGTATCATGCATGCCATGTTGGCAAAATGATGACGTGTCACAACAATTAATGAAAAAAGAGATGATAGTAGTATCATAGGTAGATACCGTAACATAACGGATTCCAATGCGATATGAGTTTAGCACCTAATAAATATTGTGTCATATGATACCACCCACATGTTACTATGCATTGTAGAAGTAGTATCATATATTAGTGTCATATGCATGATACTAGTGTATGATACTCCCCATTGTGACTAGTCTTAGAAATATAAGTTGTTTTTTACTTAGACGCTACTCTAATTCAGTTATTCAGGTGCTATAATTAAGCACCTAAAAACAGTTAATTTTTTAAGCATCTATAAAGCAAAAATGGTCAGTCCAGCACCTATGTAAATAAGATAAATTTAGTAATAACGTTTTTATTAAATTTGTTTTTCCTTGGTTTAGAAAATTCAAAGATGTTTTAACGAGGGATAAGGGAGAAAGAAGAAGATGTGTCCACATCATTTGCCAACTCATCCATGATGGATGGCTTCATCTGTCAAAAATGTTGTCAGAACACTATCATTGGGTAATCCCTGCTATTTAAATAGTATTGTCTCTAAAAAATAATTTTGACTCTAAAAGGACGGGTGTTTGAAAGTTTTAAGGAAAATAGCGGTGACAAAGTTATATTCATTTTATGATATCTATTTGATGTAGGACCCGTTTTGTATACTTTTCAATGTCCGTCAATGGCGCCGTGCACCATTTTTTATAGATTGCAGGTCCAATTTGTCTCGATTAATTTATTGTGTCGTACCTTCCGGGCCCATTTTTCGTTGTGTCGTGTCTTGTCCTAGACCGTGTCATGCTGATCCGAAAAATCCAATATAGTTATTTTGACATATGATGGGATGAAAAAATTAAGGGGTTAGTTTTAAAAATAGAAACCCCGTAACAACACACGCATGACAAAAATTATGTGGAATTTAGTTTGTCCCTGAAAAACTACAGTTACATATTTATGGGAGTTTATTAAGCTTTTAGTTTAATTGTCATCTCCTGCTCTCCGTAAACTGTTCATGTCAACTTAGTATTTGCTAGCCCATAATAATCGAAGTACTCCATTATGATAGTCGGAGTATATACCCCATAGTCAATATAAAGTTTGTCATTTCGAATACCCTTTATGATACTAAAAAGATTTCTAAAAAATCTTACTTTAGATATTTTGGTAGAAGTTTGTATAGTGGTCATCTAAAAAACAAAATTGTACAGTGGTTGTTGCTTTGAACCTCAACCCACGCACGCTGTGACGCACTGGTCAACTTCCGAGTTCCGAGGCGATTCATTTATTTCCATTTAGTAATGCTACACCTACTCCATTTATTTCCGAGGCAGTTTAGTTTCATTTACGCCGAGGCACCTTCAAACCTCTTCGTAGTGATCCATTTATTTCCATCCGCTTCCTCCCCAACCTCAACTCAGACGCAACACTTTCACTCCACTCCACTGCTTCTTCCACTGTCTAGAGGCTAGAACTCGAGACTATGCCAGGCCACGCCACCGCACCCCTGTTGCCGGAGAGCGCGACGGCGCTGGAGATCCCCTCCGACCGCCCGGCCTACTACGATTCATTCAAGTCCTCCGATGTCCGCCCCGCCGCGACCGCGGTCCGCCTCGTCGTCCCACCGTCCGAGAGGCGCACCTCCCGCCCGCAAAGGATGTCCGTCTACATGTCTGAGGCCGTTTGTTGGATCTGCCCCTATGTGTCGAGTACTTTTCGACGTAGACGACGACGAGCTTCCGACGAGACGCGCGTACTCCCATCCGCTGCCATACACGTACGCAAACCAAGCTCTCCGATCAGTACGGTCGATCGATTTCAGCTAGTATTATTCAGCACACACGGAAGCAACGATTTGATAAACAGAGACTCGTATCGAGGCTTACTCTTTTTCTTTCTTTTCTTAGAGCATCTCCAGGAGCTCCTCTATATGGACATCTATACCACATGTAGAGGACCATGGCCCAAAAACACTCTCCACCAGCCCATCTATATGGACATCTATCGATAGATGTCCCCCACCGTCCCGGGTGCCTCATCCACATCTGGCTGACCGAGCCGTGGTCCTCCACACCAACTGCTCGCTCTCTCGCTCCCGTCCCGCGCGCATCTGGAGGTTGCAGCGACGAGGAGGTCGCCGTCGCCACTGCCCCGACTCGCCGTTGAGGTACGCTCTGCTCCTTTTTTTTCTCGATTTAGAGCGCGAGGTAGGAGCGAGATTGGGGACGGCGGCGGTGCTGCGAGAAAGATGGGAACGGCGGCCGAGACTGGGGACGGCGGCGGCGCTGCGAGGAAGGTTGAGGAGGCGCTACAGGCCACCGATTCGTCGGCGTCGTCCTGGAATGGGGCGGCGGAGTCCATGGATGCTGATGGAGCGGTGGAGATGGGCGCGGGAGGAGAGATGGCGTCGGGGCATGGATGCACGCCGTCGCCTCCATGGATGCAGGCGAGTTTGGGGCCGTGCTGGGAGATGGGTGCCGTGCCTCCCGGGCGGCGGCGAGATCCGGAGCAGCACGGTCTGGTAGAAGAGGGCTGGGGTTTGCTGCTCGGGGGAGAGAATGGGGGCATGGGAGCAGGGCCCGTGCTGGCCTGCTGGGAGATGGGGGCGGGGCATGGGAGCCTGCGAGGTAGCCTGGAGTGCTGGGAGGGAGCGGCCGTGCTGCGAGCCTGCGAGGTAGCCTGGAGCAGTGGAGCAGGGGCTGTGCGTCTGTGCCTTGTGCATCGATGCCTGGAGCAGGGGCTGCTTGCGTTCATTCCTGAAGTGCATAATTGATTTTTGCTGCTGTTTGCTTTGCTACTGCAGTACAAAATATGATGCCGATACTATAATTTGTCTCTCGATTTTGCATAGACACTAAATTATGATGTTGTTTACTGTAGATGGACAATTCAGGGATGAACAACTCGCAGACACCTAGCAACGAATCTTATCTGGATATGATGAACATGGGTTCCGGTGACATGAATTGGGGTGAGACACAAGATTATAGCCCAATAGGGGAACAAGTGACGATGCCAACTGAAAATGTTGTTGCATCTAGTAAACCTAAAACTAACAGAAAGGGTATCCCAAAGGGGAAAAATTGGTCAAGTCTTGAGGATAAGGTGTTGATAAAATCATGGGCAAACACTAGTTTGGATGGGGTAGTCGGAAGCGATCAACATTCAGATTCTTATTGGGCTAGGATTACAGAGTACTACAACCAAAACAAGAATCCAGAATGGCAGCATCGTAATGTTGCATCGGTCAATGGTCGCTACACCACTATTTCATCCGCTACGAGCAAGTTTTGTGGATGCCTTCAGCAGGTTTTAAATAGAAACCAAAGTGGAAGAACTTTAGACGAGAAGGTATGCATCTTTCAAACATTTGTTAACTATCTTCCAATTCCCGTCTAATAGTCTATGTGTTTCGTACATATTGTAACTATACATTTCTTGCCGCAGAAAGAAGAGGCACACCTTCAGTTTATTCAAATGGATCCAAAAAGAAAGCCTTTTACATTCATGCATTGTTATTTAGAGTTTGTGAAGTATCCAAAGTGGGAGTTAAGAGAAATTGAAGTTTCTCAGAAAAAACAAAAGAAGAAGTCTGATGCAAGTCCGGGTGTCTCCGCTACTGCTACTATTGATGATGACTTCAGTGTATCTTCCAAAATTATTGAACTCTTCCAAAATTATTGAACGAGAGGAGGCACCTTCCGGTACCAAGCACGAGAAAGAAGCTCAGAAAGGTAAAACTCACATGTCCGATGTTAGTTCTTGCAAGTTATCATTACAATCTGTGTGGGCACAAAAGCAAGAGAAGGATGTTTTGAAAGAGGCTTCCAAATCTGCTCGCTACGCACAAGTAATTGAATTGCAAAAGGAGAAGGTTGCATTGAAAAAGATTGATGTTGAACTTAAGCAATTTGAAATTGACGAGAGGGTTATGATGGTGGACACTGGTGGTATGAATGCTTTACAAAAGCAATTCTATGAAGGGAAGCAGAATGAGATCATTGCTCGCCGCCAACGGATGTGATTTGTTAGCTATTTGATGTATGAACTATGTTATTTTTTAGCTGCTTGATGTATCAACTATGTGTTTGTTAGCTACGTGATGTATGAATTATTTGATGTATGAACTATGTGATTTGTTAGCTACTATATGGATTACATCAGTCATTGCATGAAAGGTAAAACTAAAAGGGAAATGATTTATTGGTAACACTGCATTACATTTTTGAAAGGAAATGGATTACATCAGTGAAAGTTAAAACTAGATGAAAATAAATGGATTACATCACTCATTACACGAAAGGGAAAACTAGATGAAATGGATTACATCACTCATTGCATGAAAGGTAAAACTAGATGAAAATAAGTGGATTACATCACTGGTCTCCAAACTTCTGCCAAATGCTCTCAACTAGATCACGTTGAAGCTGAGAATGATCAGCTTTATTTTTAATCCGATGATGCATGTGAAGAAAATCACTTAGCTCTTCTGCATAGGTACGAGATACTGTGACCCTTTCTCCCATTCCTTCATAAGTGTAGTTTTGATGACCATTGTCTCGCTCCTCTTCAACTATCATATTGTGCATTATGACACAAGCTGTCATGACATCACCAATTTCTTTACGCTTCCAGCCTTTAGCAGGTCCTCGAACAATGGCAAAACGAGCTTGCAGAACTCCAAAGGCTCGTTCCACATCCTTTCTAGCCACCTCTTGCATTTTGGCAAATTTCTTCTTCTTCATCGTGTCTGGAGCTGGTATGGTTTTCACAAATGTTGCCCACTGTGGATATATGCCATCTGCAAGGTAATACCCCATTGTGTATTGATGACCATTGATACTATAATTCACTTCTGGAGCTTCGCCTTCCGCTAGCTTTGAAAACACAGGAGAACGTTGAAGAACATTCAGATCATTGTTAGACCCTGGCAAACCAAAAAAAGAATGCCAAATCCAAAGATCTTGTGAAGCAACTGCTTCCAAAATCATCGTCGGCTCTTTCACATGGCCTTTAAACATGCCATGCCATTTCTTTGGGCAATTTTTCCAAGCCCAATGCATGCAATCTATACTCCCTAACATACCAGGGAATCCTCTTTCCTCCCCTATTGCAAGCAATCTTGCAGTATCTTCTGCATTTGGAGATCTTAGGTACTTGTCCCCAAATACTTCACAAACTTTGATCACAAATTTCTTGCAAGACTCTAAATTTGTGGATTCTGCTGAGCGGATGTACTCATCCGCTAAATCAGCAGCTATTCCATAAGATAACATCCGCATTGCCGCGGTCATCTTTTGCAGAGGATGCAACCCAAGAGCTCCAGCAGAATTTCTTTTTTGCGTAAAATAACCCTCATAGTCATGTGCAAGTATACCATTAACTATGCGGTTGAACAAATTACGGGACATCCTAAACCTGTGCATAAATAAGGTAAATGAGACACGGTACTGAAAATATACAAACACAGAGTAGTGTTCTAATGACAAACCTTCGCCGAAATAGGTGCTCGGGTAGCGAGGATTTAGTTTGAAGTAATCATCCCATAGAAGAACGAATCCGGCATCTCTTCCTCTGTCGATTATCTGACGTCCAAGCTTGGAACCGCCACGGCGTCGGGCATTTCCCTGCTCTTCCTCCTCGGCGATTGCTGCCATAATAAGTTCATCGTCGCCTGATGAAGACGACGATGAATTCATCATCATATCCCAAGAGGTGCTCATTGTATCGTGAGAGAGTGGATAGAGAGCAAAGAACCTACAACCAGGAATGTAGTGAGAGAGGTGGGAGATGGTGGTATATATAGATCTGAAAATATAGCTGTTGGGAATATAGCCGTTGAGAATCTAGCTGTTGAAAATATATCTGTTCAAAAAATAGAGCAGTTGGGAAAAAACAGTTGAAATGGTAGTTATAGGATAGTATTAAAATATAGGAGAGAGAATATAGATGTCCTGAATATAGATGAGCTGCTGGAAAACTGAGAACATCCAAAAAGGAATCTTTATAGATGATCCTCTATATGGAGATATAGAGGATCAAATTTGAATGAGCTGCTGGAGATGCTCTTAATCTGGTGCATGATTATATAGCAGCTCAAAGTAGCTCAAGTCATGACCGATATGCTTATTCCTAACACCGCTCCCGAGATGGCGTACTTCGCGAAGCGCTTCGCGTACGCGTACATCACCCCGGCCACGGCCCCGTGCCGCGCCGACCCGGTCGCCTTCATCCGCCGCGTCTTCCGCACCCTCGCCCTCGACCTGCCGCAGAACTTCGAGCTCCTCAAGGCCTGCTACGACGCCGACGCCACGGTGCGCTTCCGCACCCCCGACGACCGGGAGGCGGCCGGCGTTCGAGCTCGACGGCGCCACCGTGAGGCTGGTGCGGGAGGGGGAGACCAGCAACTGCTTCCGCGTCGAGAACAACTACATGGCCCACGTCGCGCTGCGCGACTACCCCGTCGAGCAGCGCACGGAGAAGGACACATCGAGATGAACTGCGGCCAGTTCGGGTTCCTGTGCGAGGTCGACCCGGCCTGCTACAACGCGCCAGACCTCGCCACCGTGCACGTCGTCCTCCGTCTCGAGCACCCGCGGGAGATCCCGCACCAGGTCCGGAACGGCTACTACGATAGCTCCAAGAACGTCGTCCCCGTCGAGGTCGTCAGGGTTTGGGACCGCGTGCACTCGTACGACGCCAATGGTGAGTACGTGCGTCTCTTCCAGGCCGCGCCCCGGCTCCGGCGGCTTGACGGGACTGATGTCATCAACTGCTCGCTTCGTTGTTCGCTGCATGCGCGTTGGCAAACGCTGCAACTGCTAGTATTAAGTTTAAAGTGTTCATCAGCATGGTTAGTTCTCTGTAGCTACTCCTACTAGCTTAGTTCGTGTTAGTGGAAGCCGGGATATGTGTTGTCGCTTGTTTCGGAAGGGCTTAACTAGTGGAGTAGTCCCGTCAAAAAAACAAAAAAAAACTAGTGGAGTAGTGGTGGAAGCGACCTACTAAAATACTGTAATGCTGCTATGGAATGGATGTGTCTTGTGATAGTCCTGCTGCTCGATCGCTTGTTCATGCATCATGTCATATTGCGTACTAACACGTCACAGTGGTCGTGGGTGATTGAACTTTGTCATCACCCATAATTTGGTTTTGGGTGCAGAAAGAAATTTGGATAAAGTGCACCGACAAAATGTAGCTATATGAAAATATTTTAAAAGACTCTTTGCGGATTGAAGGGTTTTCATAGTTCTAATATACTCCCTCCGTTCCGTATTAGAGCATCTCCATCAGTGACCGTAAATACGTCGGAACTAACAGATAACTGCAGTCGTAAAATGGACGAACCAACCCCTCCAAACTGAGAATACACGAATTTCGCAGCCGAGGGTAGCGTGTATCTCGAGGCATTGGCGGGAGTAAGGATGCCTTCAATGGGACGATCCAAACGGACATAATTGGGTCGCGGTTGTTCGGACGGGAGAAGGAAAAAAATTCACCCGCACCCTTGCCGCCACCATTCTTACCGGCGTACAGGGGGCCTGGCCGCCGCACTGGGCGCCGTCAGGGGCGGAGCTAGAACTATTCATGGGTATGCAATGAATACCCAATAATTTTTGCAGATTGTTTTTGGTATATAACCTTCTATATATAGGTATAGGTACTAGCACCCGTGCGTTGCGACGGGATCGTGACATTTTTGTTCCGTCATTTCATAAGTATGTATGGTCGCAAGGCTGAAACTTAAAGGAATTGACGGAAGGGCACCACCAGGCGTGGAGCCTGCGGCTTAATTTGACTCAACACGGGGAAACTTACCAGGTCCAGACATAGCAAGGATTGACAGACTGAGAGCTCTTTCTTGATTCTATGGGTGGTGGTGCATGGCCGTTCTTAGTTGGTGGAGCGATTTGTCTGGTTAATTCCGTTAACGAACGAGACCTCAGCCTACTAACTAGCTATGCGGAGCCATCCCTCCGCAGCTAGCTTCTTAGAGGGATACACATGCCACATATATTCACGTAAAATATTGCCGCATAGTACTCCAGAAACATAGTATATGAATTTCATGTAGCACGTGTGTCTAATTCTGACGAACAAGAAGAAAGACCCCATTTGCTTGGTTGTCGAGGTTTTGCCACGCTTGAGTGATCAACTTTAGTTTGGCATCGATGAAAGCCAGTTTTGTCTTTCTTCGTTTGGATGTTTGTATTGGGGCTAGATATTGGATATTCGGGTGGTCTGAGTACCGAATATCCATAATCTCGCCGTTTGGATGTCGTTAGCATTCAACCTGTGCTTTCGGCCTCGATATCGAGCGAGCTCGCGAAGGCCAAACCCGCCCGACTCAATCTCCAGCTCAACACCTCGACATCGATAGATATTCGCGTAGCAGAGACTCCCGTACCTGTTCGCATCGTGCGAGAGCTGTTCTTTTCTTCCCCACAGCTAGCGGGGAGATTTTACAATTTGCCATTCTTTAGTTTGGACTTCTATTATTTGCCACTCTTTACTTGGCCTTTTATTATTTGCCATGTATTAGACTAATCTCTTTACTATTTGCCCTATTTCTTCTTTATACAGAATTATTATTATTTTTAACTTCGAAATACAATGTAAATACAGTACCTTTGTATCTTATACCTGGCTGGCTAGACCGAACCAGTTTGACCTACCGATTAGACAAATTTTTCAGCAGCGTTGAAACAGACGAACTGCACGAGAGCGCCGCCGCCCGGCCGGACTACAGATCGCGCTGGCGCGATCGTGAGCACAAACTGAAGCCACGATCCATCCAGGCAAGCACACATACCTGTGAAGCCAGCGACTCCACGCGACCACGCCGCACCCCGCACACCTCCAGCCTGGAGGCTCCAGAGGTTCCCTTTCCGTCGTCGGTCCAGTCTGTGTCGCCGGCGGACGGCTGCTCCATCCGTGATCGCCGGCGGACCGACGGAGCGACTCCACGCCGCAAACCTCCAGGAATCCCCTTCCGCCCTCAGTCCGGACGGTGTCGTCGGCGGGCGGCTGCGCCATCCACGGTCGCCGCGGACAACTGCTCCGTCCGTTAGCGCCAGCGGACGGCTGCTCCATCCATGGTCTCTGGCTCCATCCGTGATCCGTGGTCGCCGGGCGCCGTCCCGTCGTCCAGCAATCGCCCAGCACATCCGCCTCTGTCCTTTGTTTCTACTGAGCTGAACTGTGAGATGAACTCGTGGATGAGAGTGAATTGATCGAGGCAGCCCGACCGGCCGGTTCGGTGCTAGCCAGGTACAGGATACAAACGTACTGTATTTCACACTGTATTTTGAAGTTAAAAATAATAATAATTCTGTATAAAGAAGAATTAGGGCAAATAGTAGAGAGATTAGTCTAATACATGGCAAATAATAAAAGGTCAAGTAAAGAGCGGCAAATAATAGAAGTCCAAACTAAAGAATGGCAAATTGTAAAATCTCCCCAGCTAGCGATACCTAGGGCGGCCGCGCGGCGCAGTTAATCTGATCTCCATCTCGACCCTACCGTATAGCGGCTGGCCGCCGGCGCGGGGAGGAAACTCCCGCGACCCTCTATCCCCTGCCACTCTCTCCGGCCGCCGGCGCGCAGAGACACCCTATCCCGCGCGACCCTCTCTCCCCTGCCCCTCTCTCCGGCCAAGGATCGGTAGCGGCTCTCTCACGCTACCGTCTCTCCGGCCGCCGGCGAGCAGCTGCCGCAGTGCCTCATCTCTCCTCCGAGCATGCAGCTGCACTCTCCTCTCGGTCTCAACTCTCTCTATTTGCATGCAGGCTGGGAAGATCGGACAGAGCTTGACGGCACATGAGTATCTTTTGGTTCCTAATTGCTAATTAGTAGATGTGATCTATGTATTAGCCAATTGGTTAGATTAGTACTCATGTGCATATAGTCTTGTTTTTCTGGTTACCGTTGATGAAATCGACATATGATCCTTCAGCTATAGCTAGTCAGAGTCCTGCTTACTGAAACTGTTTCAGAGGATATTTTCTTTTGAGCTTGTACTCTGTACTCCAATTACCTGCATAGTGATGCAGAGTTAAAGGAAAAACTGATTGCCGGGTCGTGAGCTTGAGAATTATTTAAAATGGTCTTATATACTCCCTCCGTTCCGTAATGTAGGGCGTATAGTATTTTGAGAAAAAATCCAAAATTTAGGGTGTATTGCTATTTATGGACAATTTCAGGCCTCTAAAAATAAGTTTCAATCTATAACAGAGAGTTTTAAATGATTGTTTTCAATTTATAATTGTTAGGGACTAATCAATTCCAAAAACAATCATGGGAAAATAAGTCCACCGTATGTAAAACTTCCCCATCTTAATATTCGTGCAAAAAACTATACGCCTTACATTCAGAAACGGAGAGAGTAATTGATTATGTGTTGACTTTGATATAATGTTGTTATAGAAATATTGGAGAAAATTTTACGTAATATTCTAGCCGTCGTTACATGTTCTGTGACTGTTCTGTGCAAGTTTGGCGTGAAAATATAACAATACAATGATCAAAATCTCAAAAAACTGCAATTCATAATTTTTATACCATCCAAACAATATTTGACATTCAACTTCAATATCTGGTATGGGTCTGAATATCTAACACATCCAAACAGAAAATATTGATATTCAGTCTCAATATCAATATTCTGGATATTAGACATTCAACCCAATATAATGTCTAGCCTCTCAATGCAAACATCCAAACGGAGCCTCAGTTTTGCGAAGAGTTTCGCCTGTGAATGATAGGGCACCACAATACCACATACAAAACAGTATTACTTCATTTGAAAAGCAGAGATGTCACGAGTGTTGAACAAACACTGCGGTACAATGGGACGAGTGAGGCAAGTCCCTGCAAGTAATCCGAAAAAAAAAACATTGCCAATGTTACTGATATCTCAAAGCAATATTAGTCTCAAGTTCAATTATTCTTTTGGAGCTTCAGCCAAAAAAAATCCAGTTTTTTAGGAAAGCATGGTAGGTGAATGACCTACTGTAAATTTATTAATAAAATATGTACATCAGTACATGGTAAGAACAAGATTACATAAATATCTAGCCACGATTTGGACTTTGTATAAGTACATTTTGTTTAATCATAACTTACCTTCCGGCTTAGGTACAGGTTTACACCGCATACCAAAAATTTCAGATTATTATCATGTGTCTGATGTATCCATTGTCTTTAGAATGTGTGTTTCGTTCACTGATTGATCGGTACCATAAGTTTCAGATTATTATCATGTGTCTGTGGTACAGAGTAGTGATTTTTTGTGCAACTAAAACGCAGTAGATTTACAAATCCAGATATGGACACATACCAACCTGGACGTCTGAATCCTGTACCTTTGACGCACCATATATAAGTCCCTATCAGATATTCTTTGTTACCTCCATGCAATCAGATCAGAGTATCAGACACGTTTGAAGTGTTTCAGTGTTTGAGAAGATTTTTCCATTTCTAATCAACTTTCCATCTATAAGAGTAGGTTATAGCTACTAATGTCCCCAGTACACTTTCAAACCCTTTCACATGGCAGAAAGTTATATCGTCAATTATCTAGGACCCATGGTCTACTACTGGGTTACTGAAACGACAAATGTAAGAGCACTAAAATATATATGAATTTATTTAAAATTCATAACTTTCAATTACCTTGTCTTGGCATCCAACTTAGAAAGCAATCTGGTCTTGATGGAGTCAATTCAGTCACAATATTATCTGCAGGGCCCTCTTTCAAGTTCTTTATCCATCTTAAATAAATTCAAAGATGTTTTAATGAGGGATAAGGGAGAAAGAAGAAGATGTGTCCACATGAGTTGCCAACTCATCCATGATGGATGACTTCGTCTTTAAAAAAAGTTTTCAGAACACTATCATAGGGTAATCCCTGCTATTTAAATAGTATTGTCTCTAAAAAACAATTTTGACTCTAAAAGCATGGGTGTTTGAAAGTTCTAAGGAAAATGGCGGTGAAAAAGTTATATTCATTTTATGATATCTATTTGAAGTAGGACCCGTTTTGTATATTTGGCGTCGTGCACCATTTATTATAGATTGCAGGTCCATCTTGTCTCAATTAATTTATTGTGTCGTACCTTCCGGGCCCATTTTTCGTTGTGTCGTGTCTTGCCCTAGACCGTGTCATGCTGACCCCAAAAATCCGATGTAGTTATTTTGACATATGATGGGATGAAAAAAAATAAGGGGTTAATTTTTTAAATAAAACCCCGTAACAACACACGCATGACAAAATTCACAGATTTTACAAATTCGTCAATTGGCTTCACAAAAGATTTTTCTTATTGGGTGAGCACCACCACAATTTCTCGTACCCACGCATTAGTGTCGATAAGTCCGACCTCGTAGATATATGTGATGTGGACATACCAATGTCAAGACGGTTAATCATTTCTTGATGGGGGGACATCACCCGCCAAGAAAGATCTGCCATCCCTGAAGGTAGCAAAAAAAATGATTATAGTACAGTACTAAAATTCTCCGTGACTAACAACACACATGCATACTTGCTAGTCAGCCAAAAAAGGTCAATTCGGCACATGTATAAAAAGATAAATTTAGTACCCCTCCCATCCGTTAAAGTCTCTTTGCAAATGACTTGATTACGTACAAATCTATAGCATGGCTCACCACTTTAAGGATCAGAGGGAGTACTAAAGTTTTTTTATTTTATTTTTTTGTTTCGAAAATTACAGGTGTTACAACGAGTGATACGCGAGAAGGAAGCAGCTGGAGTTTTTTTATTGAACAATCAATATATATATTAAGTCAGCAAGCCGTCTCATTAAAAACCTTACAGTCCCCTTATATACCCTGGTAATGAAAAAAAAGAGTGCGTCAAAAACTTACTGATTCAGTCTGGTTTACGGTCCTTCTTGATACAGGCATCAAGGAAGGTAGGAATATAATTTATCCAAAGACATCTCCTCCTATCAGAACTACATTGCTTAGCACACAGATGTGTTATGCTCGGGGTACAAACTTTAGCGAAAAAGATGTAAACATACCAATGAGCTCACGAATATCCAAGGATTGCCGAAATTTCCGACCGCTCATAATTTGCCGAACCCCACAAATTCACCTGCTGCTGTGCATCCGTTTCAATCATCACTTCCTGGATACCAGCATCCATGGCTAACTGCAAGCCATCTCTAATCGCATAAGCTTCCATAGCGAGTGCGCTATATGCTGAGTCATACCAAATTGCCTGTGCACGCAGCAACTTCCCGTTGTGATCACGTGGACCTATACCCGTCCCCCCTTGCCCAGAGGACTCTGAAAATGCCGCATCTACGTTGATTTTAAACTGACCATTCGGGGGAGGACACCACTTAGCTATCGCCTTCCGTTGTGGCCCTGTAGCTTCTTTGCCGGTCATTATTAGGTCGGAGATAATATCACAAGCCCACTTCACTGACCGCGAGACCGAGCGAGTAGATTCACCGAAAAAGCAGCTGGAGTTGCCAACTCAGCCATGTTAGATGGCCTCATCCGGCAGAAACGTTACAAAAGCGGCATCATAGGGTAAATCAGTGTTTTTTTAGAAACACATTATAAACGTAGACCCTCATAACACGTGAGCACACTCACCCCTATGAAAGTACACACGCACACCCTACCCCTACAAGCACCTCCGAAATACTGAGCCGGCGGATCGAGTCTTGAGATTGACGAAGTCACACCACGGGCACCTCGCTGTCGATGGGAACGTCGCCTCCCACTGAAAGAATCTTCCGCCTGAATGCAACACACAGACGTCAACCCTGGGGTTTGAACTCTGGTGGGCCGAGTGTACAACCACGCTGCTTGGCATCCAACCACAGGTTGGTTCGTAGGGTAAATTAGTGCTATTCAGACAATCTTGTCTCTAAAAAAAAGTCTTGTCTATAAACATATGAGTGTTTACATGTTCTAGTGAAAATGGCGATGAAAAGATGGTATACAGTAAATGCATCAAACATAGTATGATATCCACTTGAAATAAGATTCCTTATGTGTACGGAATGAATTGGAAAGTGTTTAGCATTACCAAAACCATAATTAACATGATATATCAACATAAGACTGAGAAGGCTAAGTATGATACTCCGGCTCGTGCAGATTACCGGACGACGCTTTTGATTCCATTATGAAAGTACGCTGTACTGGACTTGCACCCCTAGTTACGCAGAAGTGCAAGCACATAAGCGGATAACTCACTAATTATTAGATTTACATCGTGATTATGATTCGTGATTGAGATTTAGAGCCTGAGCTCTAGCATGCCAAAAAAACAAGGTAGTTTCATGTTTTAAAAAATGCGCCTTGTAAATTAGAAGCGAGAATACTCTTTGTTTAATAATCTATTTAATCGGAAATTGTTGGCATAGATTTATCTAAATACAGGTGTATCTACACAGTAAACCATGTCTACATACACCGGATTTAGACAACTCTATGTCAACCATTTGTTATCGGAAGGAGTACTAATTTAGCTTGTTGCTTAACCCGAATGATACTACATTCCACCTGACAAAGTGCAATACGTCCATTATTATCCAAATGAAAGCACGCCTCTGCAAACGAAAGAGGAACAAGAACAGAACAGGAAACTCGATTAATCACGGATCCGTAGTATTTATGATTTATGATTAATCCAGCTACAAAGACTGCAGCACAAAAAAAACCACACAAAAAAAAAACACAGCTCATCGATCAGTAGTGCAAGAGAGTCACGTTATACTCTATGATCGCGTCCCCATTGCCGGTGTCCAGGTAGTGCGTCCGGAGCAGTGCAAACCCGCGCGCCATCCGGAACGCGCCGCGGCCGCCGACGACGGCGACCTCCCTGCCGTCGACGGTGACCGGGTTCCGCGAGAACACGACGAACGAGCTGCCGTTGTAGTCCGCGAACTCAAAGTCGATGCCCATGACGAGCGACAGGAGCCCGTCCTTCCCGGAGGAGACGTACAGCCCCTGCGCGCTCCCGACCACCCGGGACGTCCTCTCCGGCCCCTCGGTCAGCACGTCGTCGGTGGCGTAGACGGAGCTGAAGGGCGTCGGGTCGCCGGGCCTCGCCGTGGCGTTGGCGCCATGGGCGACGAGGACGGCCGTCGGGTCCTTGCCGCTGAGGGTGTCGTGCAGGTAGAAGTGGAGGGTGGTCACCTTCTCCGGGCCCAGCGGGTGGCCGTGGCAGGCCGCGGCGGCGTAGCATTGGAGGGAGATGAGAAGGAGCAGGACGGCGAGCAGGGATGGAGTTTTCATGGCGTTCTTCGTGTTTAAGCGGACAACTTAATTTGGTACGCACTATTAGTCTGTTATTATAGGCGAAGATCAAAATGCATGCCAGTTTTGTTTTCAGAATTTATTTACGGTAATAATGATGATTCATATCCTCGGTTTGTATGCAAAGAAAGAAATTATTATGATCCGTCTGTGAAACGCTGTCAGCATGATTGCACCTGAAATGGTGCCAGATTAGCATCCATAGTTGGCCACGATTATGGAAACAAATTATCTGTTCGACCCCAAAAGACAGGACATCACTGCAAATCCATCGATTCACAGCCTTACTCCACAAATCATACCAGTGATCCATGCTTGCACTAAAAATCCAGAGATGGAAATTACCAACAAGCAACCGGTAGAACGTGACACTGAAGGCAGATTTTTTTTCCGAGGAAAAGGAACCCAAAAGAGCTCCTATGTATCCGAATTGGTTCAGAGATGTATATGTGTATGTTGTCTCTGTATATCTGAATTGGTTAAACAAAGCATTGCATGAACAGGAATATCTAGAATTCAGATACATGATGAAAATAGGTTGAACTTAGGTAGCATTGCACAGAGCAACTTGAAGTAGCATGCATCAGGTAGCTTTACAAAATACTTGTCCATAAAATACTTAGGTAGCATTACAGATAAGCCTAGAAACTATCTAAAAAGATAAAACATTGATGTTTTCTTCATTGGTGCTTGATTCACACCAGTAGGATCTTCATGTGCTTGTTTATCTCTTTGCTCCAAACAGCTTGCCTTTCCTGCTCTTCTCTTGCTTCAGCAGCCATCTTTCTGGAAGGAACGAACTAGCTATATGCAAGGACAAATGGGAGCTAAGAAACATGCATAAACTAAATCAAGATTAGAGCTAACAACATGAGCTATATCCAAAACGCCTGCGCCTCAAAATCGTCGCGATATCTCCACACTTTGTAAGAGCGAACACGGCGATCCAGGATCCTGAGATAACCGGGCTCGCCATGCTCGTACTTGAGGCGGAATGTGGTGAGGCGAAGCACACACTCTTCTCCTTTGCCAAGGCCTTCTCCGTTGCAAGGCCCCCAGTGCTTCTCGGCGGCTCCGGGGCGTCCAAGGCGCTCGACAACACAGTACTCGCCACCCATGTACACGAGCTTGACGTCGACGCGCCTCTCCTCCGGGTCATCCAGCAGAATCTTCTCCATGCTTAAAGTCCTCTCCGGCTCCTTGTGCTCGCTGGATGGAATGTCCGAGGCGGAAAGGTACCCGGTGGTTCCGTCGCCTCTCTCGTCCACCTGCAGCCCAATCCACCGGTCTAGCTGGGGGTCGTACTGGCCGTGGCCCATGAACGGCAGGGTCCAGCGTCCACAGCTTTTCCAGTTACGCCTGCTCTCATGGTAGGCGAACGTATCGCCGCCGTCCCTCCACCCATGCTCACACCTATCCTCGTAACGCACGGGCGAGGACATGAAGATGGTGCAATCCCGCGGGTGCACCGCGTACGCCTGGATCTCCTCCGGATAGAACGGGAGCTGCTCGGTCCAAGACCTAGCCTTGCCGCCGTAGGTCCAGCCGATCCGCGAGGACCCGGAGCCGCTATACCAGCCCCAGTCGGCGTCGTCATCTTTAGATGTGGTCATGACGTGGAAGCTGTCCCACGAGCTGGTATGCGAGTCCAGCACGTACAGCTTGTTCCCGACGGGCACGGCCACGGCGTAGCCGCCATGCAGGGTGTCCGTGGGATGAGTCGAGAAGGACAGCGCCGCCGTCTTGAGGTCGTAGAGGATGGTGATGACGCCGTAATCGTCCGAGTGGACCAGGCTCTGGTAGGGCGAGCAACCGGTGGCGACGATGCAGCCGCCCGCCGCAGCGAACTGCGCGGACGTTTCGTCCTCTGAGACCTCCACACGGATGAGTGCGGGGTGAGGGAAGGGCCGCGCGGCCGTTGGGCAGTCCGAGCCGACGTCGCCGTCCAGAAGATCGGCGTCGACGTCCAGTTTGTAGATGCCGTAGTCTTTCTTCTGGTCGTCCAGGACCAGGTACAGATGCCGCTTCGTCGCTGCCGCCGCCGCCGCCGGCAATTGGAGCGGATCCCCATTGGTGGCATCTGAGAAGCGTCTGGGTGAGTCAGCTATCACGTTGCGGCAGGGAACCGCGGCGTGGGTAGCGTCGTGGCGGCAGACAGATCGGAGACTGGAGGTGATCGGTCGACGGAGATACGATCGCAACGCCCACATCTTGTCCGAAGATTTAGCTACGGAAGACGAAGATCACAGATGACGGGCGGAACGAACTAGGGCTACGAGCTGCAGAACGGCTGTCGTGTGTCATGATATATAGTCCAGATTGAAATAGGCCATATGATTACTGGGCCTAGATACGCGGCTCAACCCACCCCGTATAGTCAATTTCACCAACGGAACTTCTCCAAATTCTCAAAAAAAACAAAAAACCAACGGAACTTCTCCTCCTATATAGAACAGCGGAACTTTTTTTTTTCCGAATCAAGAGCTTATAGGTTACAAGTAAAAAAAATTAAATTTATAGATTAAGCACATCGTTCCAATCCTTAGCAAGGATAGTAGGAAGTCCGGATATTTTTTTTAAAAAAATAATTAAATTAATAAGAAGGTAGAGGTGGCTCTACCTTATGGTTACAAGGAAATTACAAAGAGGCGCCTTGTTGTGTCAAACTCGTTTGGCCAGGCTTCCATCGCAGTTGCGATCTTTTGAGTTCTGTTGCACCACAACCGTATATCTTCCGCGATCACACGCAATAGGACATGTCTTGGCCATATCCTGTTGTTGAAAATTCGATCATTCCTTGCCTTCCAAAGGATATAGTTAACCCACACACATCGCCTTCTATTTGGACTAGTTCTATGAGCACACAGATGAGCTCCTTCATTTGCAGCTCTACTAACATGAATAAGGTCTGCCAAGCTCTCTAATCTCCTGGCATAGTAGGGATGTTATAACTACTCTCTCCGTCCCAAAATAAGTGTCTCAACTTTGATATAAAGTGGATGTATGTAGACATGTTTTGAGTAGAATAAAATGGGATCATCTGATTGTGACATCTAACTGTTTCTGGCCGCCGCCAGCGGGTTCTGCGGTAGGGGAGCATTAGTACTTCTCTTGGAAGATCCCCACCACGGCCGCCCGCACTTCATCAACGTGTTCAAGGACGACGACGTTTAGGCCGCTGAATCCACGGTCCGTGTGACCACTCTGCCGTACGAGCGGTACACGTCCTGCACCGTGTACTGCCCCCTCCGGACCCCGATTCGTGCGGCGCCATGCATACGCCTACATATCCCTGAACGGAGAAACCAGCGAATGCCCACATCATGTTTCATGATCTAGTTGGGAAAACGAAGATCGAGGTGGCGCAAGCTACGCGCTAGGGAAGCGCGCACGCCGGCGTGAAATCGGCTCACCACATAGGATTAGGCTCCATTGCACGTGTGAGCTTACTTGGGCCGTCCTAGCCACGCGGCTCAGCCCGGCCCTCATGGTCACTTGGGACGATACTTGAGAAAAACAAACGAATTTGTGAAATCTTTGAATTTTGTCATGCGTGTGTTGTTACGGGGTTTTTATTTAAAAAATTAATTTCTTAATTCTTTCAATCCATCACATGTCAAAATAACTTGAGTCGGATTTATCGGGTTAGCATGACACGGTCAAGGGCAAGGCGCGACACAACAAAAAATGGGCCCAGAAGGTACGACACAATAAATTAATCGGGACAGGTTGGACCTTCTATCTACAAAAAATGGCACACGATGCCATCGACGGACATCAAACGTATACAGAACGAGTCCTACTTCAAATAGATATCATGAAATGAATATAAATGTTTCACCGCCATTTTCCTTAGAACTTTCAAACACCCATCTATTTAGAATCAAAATTGTTTTTTCAGAGGCAGGAATGTTTAAATAGCAGGGATTACCCTATAATAGTGTTCTGACAACATTTTTGACAGATAAAGCCATCCATCATGGCTGAGTTTTTTTTTTTTGAGATGTCCATCATGGCTGAGTTGATAACTCATGTGGACACATCTTCTTCTTTCTGCCTTATCCCTCGTTTAAACATCTTTGAATTCTCAAAACCGAAGAAAAATAATTTTAACAAAAACAATGTTACTACTAAATTTATCTTTTTTACATAGTTGCTGGATTGACCATTTTTGCATGATATATGCTTAGAAAAATCAACTGTTTTTTAGGTGCTTAATTATAGAACCTGAATAACTGAATTGGAGTGGAGTTTAAGTAAAAAAACAGCTTATGTTTGTAAATACTTCTCCAACTACGTTTCATTAGTGATAACCTGGCAATACTGAAGTACATTGATGCTGACAAGAAATTTACCTGACACGTTAGCATGTTTAGCCCAACGGAAACAAATTATTGAAATTTGCTACCCGTTCATCCAATGCTGTACTAGTCTCTACGCCTCTACTGCTCTACAGCTTACATCGAAGCCCAAAACTCCTCAGCAACTTGTTCAGGTATCTCTTCGGCCGCGACTCGAGAATGGATTTCCCACACCTACGTGTACCCGTCGGGCTTATCCGGTACGTTCATTTTTTATCCGACGATCGTTGTGTATTCTTACGAAAAAGTCCCTACATTTTGATATTTACGATTCGCTCCAGCTATAAAATCAGCATAACACTTCATTATCTCTAACCATTTCACTTAAAGATTCCCCAATTTTACAAATATAACAAATAGATATAAATGTTATTTTTTTTCTCACTTAAAGATTTCCCAAATTTACTATCATAACAAACAAAAAAAATCATATGTATACCATTTCATTAATGATCTATTTTTGTATCAAGAATTACTATATATAGATTCATATATTTACAATATATTATTTGGATGATATTTTAACACATTTTTGAATTTTTTTGTGTCAACACAAACTCATGAATAAACACATTTTTGGATATCTTGTATCAAGAAAATAACCTTTTCTATCCGAACCGTTAATCATGCATTAATGTATGATGTTTGCAACGCATGTGTTAATGCATGGGAAATTTCTGGTAGCAATAACCATGCTTCCAAATTAGAAGACATTTGTTTCCTAAATTTCGGGAAGCAATAATCAAGCTTCCTAATGTGAAGATTTTTTCTTTTAAATTTATGCACTGTTATTATATAATGTTTGTTTTCGTAATGTGAAAAAATGTGTTTCCTAATTTTTTTTGTTCCTAAAAAAGGCATGCATCAAGCGTATGTGCTAAAGCAAGGAAATTTTTTAATGAAGAAATTTGTTCATGTATGTGAGTGCATAAAATTGTGTTAATTTTTTTGTAGGCGTCGAATCTGAATATTCCTTGTTAATGCATCGAAGCAATATATTTCTTGCAACAGAACAACACATTTCCTAAACATCTTGTATTCGCAAGAAAATATGCCCAATTTCTTTTCCTGGACATTTTCAATTTGTGAGCACGAACAGGAGATCTGGATGCGAATCCAAAAAAATGATGCTAGTCATCTGGACAAATACATGAATAAAATAATTTGTTGTCAATAACAAAATACATGAACAAAATTTCGGGCAAAATCGAAATCAAGATCTGGATCCAAAAATCGAAATCAAGATCTGGATTCAAAAAACATAACAAGATCCAAATCTGAAATAAGAAAATCCGGGTAAGAAATATGGCGGCGCCATGGCCGGATCCACCGCCGTCGTTTTGCAGCTCTCCTTCCCTGCCCGCCGACGCCATGGCTGGATCCGCGCCGCCCGGAGCTCCGGGAACCTCAGCACGGGACGACGGTGATGGCTCCCAAGTGCAGGAGATCAATTGTAGTACCTTTCGAATAGAAAAGGTTTTCGAACCCACGAGGAGCTGAAGTTATTGGTTAGTAAGAATGATAGATAAAACAATGAAAAATGCAAATGTTTTTGGGGTTTTTGGTTGTATGGTTGCAAATAAAATAAAAGTGCAGATAGTAAATAGTAACAGTTGAAAGCTCTCAATGAGAGAAAAGCCCAATCCTCTATGTGGCAAGAGGACAAGCTCAAGTGATGTGTGTCTTATATTTGGAAAATGTTCCCGAGGGCGGCATGGATATAACTAGGCATATAAATTTATTAAATAACACGTTGAATATCTTGTCAAGTTTTAATCTTGTTTAGGACGGAGCCACAACTTAGGTAAAGCTAAATAAATAAACTAAACCCTCTTATGATGGATCATGTGGCCAAGTAAATGACTGCACAAGAATTATTAAGACATAATGTCCCAGCATAGCATTACACTCTAAGGTCCCCGATATTAATACCCCATAATAATAACTTCATGACTCATTCTCAGATTTCTTGTCCTCCCAAGTCTTACTCATTTCATTATACTACGGTGTTCTCCTATGAGCCCATATAGGTGAAGTGTTGTGCAGTCGACGTTCGCACAACACCATCATAGAATCACATAAAAAGATAAACACTAGACAAAATACCAACACATGTCATATATAAAGCATTGCCAATTCATCCTATGCCCTCAGGAACATACGGGAAATACTCACAACGTGCAAACATGATCATATTCAGTGGCATAGGTGGTACAACACAATCTGAAAATATAACTTCACCACCAAATAATGACAAGTGCTCAATCACAAACATGAATAGTAGCACAAAACAAGTATCTAGGGTATAGCAACTCTCAAACTACGAGGGGAACGGAGTGGATCACGGAGATGATGATGGAGATGGTGCTGGTCTTGGTGATGGTGATGATGGAGAGGCCTCCTCCCACGCCAAGGAGGAGAGGTGATGGCGGTGACGATGATTTCCCCCCTCTTCGGAGCTCCGGAGCAGCAGGATCTGATACGTCTCCAACATATCTATAATTTCTTATGTTCCATGCTTATATTATACCAATTGCTACATGTTTTATATACACTTTATATGGTTTTTATGCATTTTCTGGGACTAACCTATTAACAAGATGCCACAGTGCCAGTTCCCTGTTTTCTGCTGTTTTTGGTTTCAGAAAAGATGTTAAGGAAATATTCTCGGAATTGGACGAATCAAAAGCCAAATCCCTATTTTTTCCGACACGTTCCAGAAGTCCGAAGAGGAGACGAAGGAGGGCACCGAGGCGCCCACATCATGTGGTGGCGCGGCCCCCTCCCTGGCCGCGCGTCCACGTGGTGTGGGGCCCTCGGGCCTCCACCGCCTTCGCCCTTTCGCCTACTTATACCCCCCGACAGATCAAGACCTAACCCCCGAACACTTTTCCACGATACGTTCCAGAGCCGCCGCCGCCGTCAACCCTAGTTCGGGAGGGTTCAGAAGCTCTTCCCGGCACCCTGCCGGAGAGGGGAATCATCACCGGAGGGCTCTACATCACCATGCCCGCCTCCGGACTGATGCGTGAGTAGTTCATCCTTGGACTACGGGTCCATAGCAGTAGCTAGATGGTTGTCTTCTCCTATTGTGCCATCATGTTTAGATCTTGTGAGCTGCCTATCATGATCAAGATCATCTTTATGTAATGCTACATGTTGTGTTTGCTGGGATCCGATGAATAATTGAGTACTATGTCATTTGCTTCATAATATATCTTGTGAGTGCGTTATTTATGATCTTGCATGCTCTCTGTTACTAGTAGATGCTTGTGACTCCAAGAGGGGGTATTTATGCTCGATAGTGGGTTCATGTCTCTATTTAATTTGGGGGAGTGACAGCAACCTCTAAGATTGTAGATGTACTGTTGCTAATAGGGATAAAACAGTAGTTCTTTATCTAAGGATATTTGTGCTACTTACATTACACACTTTACTTAATGCAATAATCTGTTGCTTGCAACTTAATACTGAATGGTGTTGCGGATGCTATTCTGAAGGTGGATTATTAGTCATAGATGCATTTGGATGACGGTCTATGTATCATGTTGTAATGCCCAAATGAATCTCACACTAGACATCATGACTTGTATATGCATTGTTATGCAGTTCTTTATTCTGTCAATTGCCCAGCTGTAATTTGTTTACCCGCATGTATGCTATTATTATTTATGGAGAGACACCACTAGTGAACTGTGAACCCCGGTCCTTTTCTTTAAACTGATAAAACAACCTACTGCAATCCTGTTACTTTCATTCTCTGCAAACAAACATCATTTTCCACACCATACGTTTAATCCTTTGTTACAGCAAGTCAGTGAGATTGACAACCTCACTATTAAGTTGGGGCAAAGTATCTTGGTTGCGTTGTGTGCAGGTTTCACGTCAGCTACACGCCAAGCATTTTTCTGGCGCCGTTGCCGGGGAGAAGAAGCACCTCTGTTCAGAAGACTTTCACACTCCCTCGTCAACTTAGCGCCAGCATTTTTCTGGCACCGTTGACACCTTCAGAAGCGCCTTCATCTCCTACTGGTTCGATAACCTTGGTTTCATAACTGAGAGAAATTTGCTGCTGCACTACTTCATACCTTCCTCTTGGGGTTTCCCAACAACACCACACCGGTGCATCAGGATCTGACCCCACTCGGAGGGAATCAGGAGTTTCGCCGCTGCCGCGGCCTCGAATCGTCTCGGGAAAAATTAGGGCGTAGGTTTTCGGAGTAGACGGAGGTCGTGGCAAAAAGCCCTAGGCGAGGAAGTGCCCGAGGCTCCACTTAGTGGGCCCCACGTGGCCAAGGAATCTGGCCGCGTGGGCCCCCCTCTTTTGGGCCTCGTGGCTCTTCCCTCTTCGATCTTTTGCCCCCTCTGGTTCTCCTGATGCAAAAACTGCTGTGCAACTTTCCTTTTTTTAATTGGGTTCCTGTAACTCCTGTAACAATAAAAACAAGAAAAGGGGGGTTTTCTGCCTCCCAGATATTAAATACCAAAAATAGGGACTTTGTATGAAAGTCCCCAAAATCATCTAAAACATGTAAACCATTGATATAATAGTTCCAATAACATTCTAATATGATGATATAAGTTATATAAATGATGATATAAAATGCACGTATCAACTCCCCCAAGCTTAAACCTTTACTCGTCCTCGAGTAAATAAGGACATAGATCATTACATGCATCAATGGACTTATGGTTGATAAATAAATACGGGCATAGTATCATCATCATGTTCAGTTGTAAAGTAAGATAAATGAACTAAAACTCATTCACATGTGGGCAATATAAGTAGAAGCTCTAGCAATCACCCCTTACTTTTGAACATATAGAAAACCATTGTATGTTGGACAATTGAACTAAACTCTTATTCATACTCTTTTACCAATGCTTTTGCTCTCATTTGAAAGCATTATACTCTTTTATGCTTTGCTGAAATTTAAAGACAAGATAAACTCTCATGGGATAAATAGTTAGAGGAAGACAAATGAAAGGATAAATATGATATTGTTATCACCTTGCCTCTCTAGTAACTAGTACAAACTTAAGTCATGGATATTTCAATCAAGTTCTTATGCTCAACACAACCTTTGTCTAACACTTTCCATGGCTAACCGAATCCTCGGGTGCCCACCTTTTCATTCACTTTTCAAGAGCATAAGTATTGAAATATCCATGATCCTTAATTTGCTCAAAAGATACTAAAGTCCAGCAAGAGTGTTTCATATTTCCTTTCATTTACCTTCCTAAATATTTATTCTACAAGACCACATCTTCACTTTAAACTTTTATACTTCATGTCATATTGACTTATTCTTTCACTTATTCTATTGATGAGATAATTCTACAAGTGTCCAACATACTCAAGCTAACCGGGTTCAAAGCAAGATGTGTCTGAAACTTCTAAATATACCACGCACATTTGCATGAGTGTTACCCATAAATCTCCAAAACAAGAGACCCATGAATGACACCATACTTTAATATTCATTGATAAACCATAGGGGATACATGATAATGCTCAATGAGCTCACACAAGCCTAAGATAGATTGATAACTAAACGATAAAAAGCAAAGCACACCATGACTAGATAGATATGATAAACTAGTAAAGATAAAGACTAGGTTGAACTCCCCCAAGCTTGAGGTTCTGCAGACTCTTTATTTCTCCTCTTTCTTGACTTCATAGTAGTTGTCTTCAAGTTCTCCAATGACACTCATCATAAGATTGTAGGCTTGCTCAAACTAGTTTGTGGCATCTACCAGCTTCTCCATGAGACTCTTCTCCCTTGACTCCTTGCTAGGCTTCCACTCCGGGCTTGGTACCTTGGTGTCTGGGATCTTGCGGTCCCACTCACCAAGATAGTTATCCGAGGTGACCTTCTGAAATTCCCTGTCAATAAGAGTAGAAACCACGTTTCTGCTTGCAAGAGCGTGCCTAGGAGCCTTCCCTCCAGTGCTCATGCGAGCGGTCTGCCTCTTCTTCGGGAGAGACATGTTCACTCTCACGGCAGCAACAGGGATAGGAGCAGGTGGCGAAGGTGGTGCATACGCGAGGTGGACGAAGGGCTTGTATTCTCCATCTTCTTCCTCTTCCTCCTACATCTTCTCTACGTCGGGCTTGACGTCCTCATCATCTGAGTAGTCCTTCCTCTCCCTGTTCCTCCTCCACATGGACGTGGGGCTGTTCCCCTCAAGCTCATCATCATCATCGTCCAACGAGGAGCATTGGAAAGAGTCTCCCGAAGACATGGCCAAAACCCTGACAGACAGAAACAAAGAAAACAAAGATCGCTCGAGAACGCTCGGTGCGAGATCAGATTGACGAAAGGGGGTATATATTGACGGTTTTTAGGGTAAGATGAAGCGTCGGAGTCCAAAACGATACAAAACGGGACTCCGAGGGGCAAAAGGAGTGGGCCCACGCGGCCAAGGAATCTAGCCACGTGGGACCCCCTCTTTCCTCCCTCGGGGCTCCGTTCCTTCCAAGTTTCTTGTCCTATATGCTAATTTTCATAAAAAATGATCTCCATAAAATATTATGCAATTCCGAGAAACTTCCAAACACAAAAGTTACCAATTATTGATTCTGGGTTTCCAAAACTGCAGAGTTTGTCTCTATTACCTCCTCCGGTGTCTTCAAATCCATTTCTTCCACCATTCCGATGAAGCTTTTTCCTGCAATATAGTGTTTGAGGCGTTGTCCATTGACCACATGAGGTTTACCTTTCATGTCACCGTGAAGACGAATGGCTCCTGAACGGTACACCTCCTGTATCACCAATGGTCCCTGCCATTTTGAAGCTAACTTTCCTGCAGAAAACTTGAAACGAGAGTTGTATAATAAAACTTGATCACCTACTTTGAATTCTTTCTTCTTAATTTTCTGGTCATGCCAAATTTTAACTTTCTCTTTAAATAGCCTAGCACTTTCATAAGCTTCATTTCTCCACTCATCAAGTAGGTTTAAATCAAGAATTCTCTTCTCTCCAGCAGTTTTTAAATCAAAGTTAAGTTGTTTAATAGCCCATATAGCTTTATGTTCTAATTCAACAGGTAAATGACAAGCTTTTCCATAAACCATTCTGTAAGGAGACATTCCCATAGGATTTTTATAAGTAGTTCTATAAGCCCATAGTGCATCATTAATCTTAAGTGGCCAGAAAGACCTAGACCTATTAACTGTCTTTTCCAAAATGAGTTTAATTTCCCTATTACTTAATTCAACTTGTCCACTTGTTTGAGGATGATAAGGAGATGCAACTCTATGATTAACATCATATTTTGCTAATGTTTTCCTAAGAATACCATGCAAGAAATGAGAACCACCATCAGTAATTAAAAACCTTGGAACACCAAACCTAGGGAAAATGATGTCCTTCAGCATCTTCATTGATGTGGCATGATCTGCACTTTTGATTGGAATTGCTTCCACCCACTTTGTAACATAATCCACTGCAACCAAAATGTGAGTATGCTTTGTCTTTGAGGTTGGGAAAGGTCCCATAAAGTCAAAACCCCACACATCAAAAGGCTCAAGTGGTAAAGAATAATTCATAGGCATTTCATTTCTCCTACCAATATTTCCTACTCTTTGACATTTATCACAAGTTTTAACATATTCAGCACAATCCTTAAATAAAGTAGGCCAATAAAAACCAGATTGTAATACCTTTGCTCCTGTGCAATCTCCTGCCTGATGCCCTCCATAAGGACTTTCATGACAATCTTTTATAATAGCCTGTTGTTCATGCTCAGGTACACAACGTCTAATAATACCATCTACACTCTTCTTATAAAGGAAAGGATCATCCCAAAAATAATGTCTAAGATCATAAAAGAACTTCTTTCTTTGTTGAAGAGTAAAGTGTGGTGGCAAAACTTTGCCAACAATAAAATTTGCATAATTAGCAAACCATGGAGATGCAACTTTAGCCATAGAAACATTAATGTTTGCAAGTTGTTCATTAGCAAAACTATCATTAATAGGAATAGGATCATCAGGTATATTTTCCATTCTAGAAAGATGACCAGCTACTTGATTATCTTCCCCTTTCCTATCAACAATATGTAAATCAAATTCTTGCAGCAAAAGTACCCATCTTATTAATCTAGGCTTAGCATCTTTCTTATTCATTAGATATTTAATAGCAGAATGATCAGAATGCACAATGACTTTTGAATCAATAATATAAGGTCTAAACTTATCACATGCAAATATCACTGCTAAAAATTCTTTCTCAGTTGTGACATAGTTTCTTTGGGCACCATCAAGTGTCTTACTAGCATAGTAAATAACATTAAGTTTCTTATCAACTCTTTGACCCAAAACAGCCCCAACTGCATAGTCACTAGCATCACACATAATCTCAAAAGGCAAATTCCAATCAGGAGGTTGAATAATAGGAGCACTTATTAAAGCATTCTTCAAAATATTAAAGGATTCAATACAATCGTCATTAAAAGAGAAAGGGACATCCTTTTGCAAAAGATTGGTTAGAGGCTTTGATATTTTTGAAAAATCTTTAATAAACCTACGATAAAAACCTACATGCCCAAGAAAGTTTCTTATACCTTTGATATCCCTTGGGTATGGTAACCTCTCAATAGCTTCTATCTTTGCTGGATCAACTTATATTCCTCTTCCAGAAATACGATGTCCAAGAACAATACCTTCATTAACCATAAAGTGACACTTTTCCCAATTAAGGACTAGGTTTTGATCTTCACATCTCTGCAAAACTTTGTTAAGGTTGAACAAGCAATTATCGAATGAAGTTCCATAAACAGAAAAATCATCCATAAAGACTTCCATTATCTTTTCAATATAATCAGCAAATATAGCATTCATGCATCTTTGAAAGTAGCAGGAGCATTACACAAACCGAATGGCATTCTCCCACAAGCAAATGTACCATATGGGCAAGTAAAAGTGGTCTTTTCTTGATCATCTTTGTGAACAGGAATTTGTGAGAAACCTGAATAACCATCTAAATAACAAAAGTGAGAGTGTTTAGATAACCTTTCTAACATTTGATCAATAAATGGCAATGGATAATGATCCTTACGAGTTGCTTTATTTAACTTTCTAAAATCAATACACATCCTATACCCAACAACAGTACGTTGAGCCACAAGTTCATCTTCATCATTTGGAACAACAGTCATTCCACCCTTTTTAGGAACACAATGAACAGGACTCACCCACTTGCTATCAGCTATGGGATAAATAATACCAGCTTCAATAAGTCTTATTACCTCTTTCCTTACCAGTTCTTTCATTTTTGGGCGAAGACGGCGTTGAAAATCAACAACAGGCTTTGCATCTTCCTCCAAATTAATTTTATGCATACATAGAGCTGGGCTTATACCTTTTAGATCATCAAGAGAATATCCAATGGCTGCTCGATGAGCTTTCAATACATCAAGTAATTTCTCTTCTTCTTCAGCTGAAAGATTAGCACTAATAATAACAGGATATATGCTCTTCTCATCCAAATATGCATACTTAAGATTTTCAGGCAAAGGTTTTAACTCAAAACTAGGATCCCCTTTAGGTGGTGGCAACACTCCTAAATTATCAGGTGGAATATGCAACTGTAATTGTGGTGGTTGTTGCCATAATATTTGTTCTAAGGCATCCTTTTCTTCATCATTAAATGGTTCATCTTGATTAAGCATATAACGTTCTACCACATCCGTTGAAGCTACAGCTATATGAGCAAGAGTTTCAACTACATCTTTAGCAAATGGTTCTTTCTTTAAATGTTTATCAGCAAATTTAGAAAAGTTAAACTCAAGTTTTTCTCCAGCACACTTAATAAACACTTTCTCTTTAACCAAATTAATTTCAGCACCAACAGTATGTAAGAAAGGTCTACCAAAAATGACAGGACAAAATGAATCTTGAGTACAACCAAGCACAATAAAATCAGCAGGATATTTTATCTTCCCAACAAGTACTTCAACATCTCTAACAATTCCGAGAGGACTAATATAATATTTATTGGCAAGTTGAATTGTCATACCTGTCTCTTACATAACAATAGGATCAATGTCAGGCTTGATTTCAAGATAAAGAGAGTATGGAATAACACTAATACTTGATCCAATATCACATAACCCATGATAGCACGAAGTCCCATTAGCACATGATATAACAGGCTTACCAACCTTGGCCGAATTGCCTTTGATAACCTTAGTAGCATCTTCACATAAATAAACATCAACAGGATCTTCTTCATTTAATTGTTTGATAACAGAAATTTGACTTTTAACTTCCACCTGTTCATAAGCCTCAGAACATTTCCTGTTACTCTTGTTAGTAACAGCAATAAGCAAGTTCTCCTTAATTTTATTTGGATAAGGAGGTGTTTCAACATACTCTTCAATTGTCACAGATGATACTGGTTCCACCTGTTTAATAACTTTAGGAACAACAATAGATTGTTTAACAGGTTCAACATATACTTCAAAGCCAGTTTCAGGAAGACATAGATGCTTAGCAAAACCTTTAGATATTTCTACCATAATGTAAGGATCAAGACCAAAATTATCACTCAGATTTTTAAATAAAGTAGAAGTAGAGAAGTGCTCTACACATGAATATCCATAGTCTAGATATGGTTCATTACCTTTATCAAGATCCCAATGACCAGTGTTCTCAGCAATAGTCTCTAATAAATTCCATGCTTCATCTTCAGTATTATTTGTAAAACTTCCACCAGACGAATTATCCTTAGTTTCCTTCTGATGCTTAGGCAGCCTCACATAAAAGTATATCAGAATAATTTTCCTTGTAAGACCATGACAAGGATTCTTGCGAAGGAGCTCCTTTAATCTCCCCCAAGCTTGAGTAATACTCTCTCCCAGATGTGGCCAGAAATTAAATATATAGCAGCGGTTATCATAAGCTTCTTTAGGAGTAAAATATTTAAGAAAGAAAACCTTCCTCAGCACATTCCAATCTTCTTTAACTCCTTCATCCAAAGACATGTACCAAATACGAGCATTACCAGATAAAGACAAATATAGCAGCTTCCTTTTTACCTGATCATCAGAAATATCAGTGAGCCTAAATAACCCACATATGTCTTCAATGTGTTCAATATGGTCCCGTGCAGACTTAGCTCCATCCCCTAAGAATGGATCCTTCATAACTCTCTTAACATGACCAACGGGAATTTTATATCCCACTCTAGGTCTCTCAGGCACAGCAGTTTCCACCACTTTTGGAGTGGCATAAGCACTTTCATATAAACCAAGTTGCAAATCACGACGATTCATAAAAGCCATAGTAACAATAAGATAATAGCAGCAGATAAAACTCAGCTTCCAAGCTTCCTTACCAAACTTCTTACCAATAGCACAGCGCTCCCCGGCAACGGCGCCAGAAAAGTATCTTGATGGCTCCCAAGTGCAGGAGATCAATTGTAGTACCTTTCGAATAGAAAAGGTTGTCGAACCCACGAGTAGCTGAAGGTATTGGTTAGTAAGAATGATAGATAAAACTATGAAAGATGCAAGTGTTTTTGGGGTTTTTGGTTGTATGGTTGCAAATAAAATAAAAGTGCAGATAGTAAATAGTAACAGTTGAAAGCTCTCAATGAGAGAAAAGCCCAATCCTCTATGTGGCAAGAGCACAAGCTCAAGTGATGTGTGTCTTATATTTGGAAAACGTTCCCAAGGGCGGCATGGATATAACTAGGCATATAGATTTATTAAACAACACGTTGAATATCTTGTCAAGTTTTAATCTTGTTTAGGACGGAGCCACAACTTAGGTAAAGCTAAATAAATAAACTAAACCCTCTTATGATGGATCATGTGGCCAAGTAAATGACTGCACAAGAATTATTAAGACATAATGTCCCAGCATAGCATTACACTCTAAGGTCCCCGATATTAATACCCCATAATAATAACTTCATGACTCATTCTCAGGTTTCTTGTCCTCCCAAGTCTTCCTCATTTCATTATACTACGGTGTTCTCCTATGAGCCCATATAGGTGAAGTGTTGTGCAGTCGACGTTCGCACAACACCATCATAGAATCACATAAAAAGATAAACACTAGACAAAATACCAACACATGTCATATATAAATCATTGCCAATTCATCCTATGCCCTCAGGAACATACGGGAACTACTCACAACGTGCAAACATGATCATATTCAGTGGCATAGGTGGTACAACACAATATGAAAATATAACTTCACCACCAAATAATGACAAGTGCTCAATCACAAACATGAATAGTAGCACAAAACAAGTATCTAGGGTATAGCAACTCTCAAACTACGAGGGGAACGGAGTGGATCACGGAGATGATGATGGAGATGGTGCTGGTCTTGGTGATGGTGATGATGGAGAGGCCACCTCCCACGCCAAGGAGGAGAGGTGATGGCGGTGACGATGATTTCCCCCCTCTCCGGAGCAGCCGGATCTGACCCCCCTCGGAGGGAATCAGGAGTTTCACCGCCGCCGCGGCCTTGAATCGTCTGGGAAAAAATTAGGGCGTAGGTTTTCGGAGGAGACGGAGGTCGTGGTAAAAAGCCCTAGGCGAGGAAGTGCCCAAGGCTCCACTTAGTGGGCCCCACGCGGCCAAGGAATCTGGCCGCGTGGCCCCACCTCTTTTGGGCCTCGTGGCTCTTCCCTCTTCGATCTTTTGACCCCTCTGGTTCTCCTGATGCAAAAACTGCCGTGCAACTTTCCTTTTTTTAATTGGGTTCCTGTAACTCCTGTAACAATAAAAACAAGAAAAGGGGGGTTTTCTGTCTCCCAGATATTAAATACCAAAAATAGGGATTTTGTATGAAAGTCCCCAAAATCATCTAAAACATGTAAAACATTGATATAATAGTTCCACTAACATTCTAATATGATGATATAAGTTATATAAATGATGATATAAAATGCACGTATCAGACGGCGGCGGCCTCCGCGGGAGGAGCGCGGTGAGCTCTGGGCGCCACGGAGGAAGCGCGGGGCGGGGGAGGAGCGCGGCGAGGAGTGGATCCGGTGGAGGACGCCATGGGAGGAGGTCGGGGAGGAGACGCGAGAAGTGGGAGGTTCGCTCTCTGGAGAAAATCACGTTTTGGGTTAGCATTATGCCTTTTTATAGAGGTATCGGTTCGGAAAATATCTCAAAGTTAAGGTTCTTTTTGCAAAACTGAGGTACGAATCTTAAAGAAAATTAATGGCATGGATAGGCCGGATACCCCAACCTAGTTGTGGGGATGGCTTTTCGCCGCGACTCCCCAAGTGACGCAAAAGGTCCAATATGATTTGATTTGTCAGCGCTTTGTCAAGCGAGGTGCCGGAAGTTGGCAATTTCTACACATTTGACCCTTTTTTTTTTTAATTTATTTCAAAAAAGAACCAAAATCAGAATCATTTCACAATCTAACCCTTTTTCACGGCGCCCGGCCCTAGGCCCCGACAAAAGGCGTCATGAACTCTGCCATGTCAAGCTAGACGGACCCGCAAGTCGATAGCACTCAGGGCGCCATGCCTACCAGCACGGTGCCCTGCTCGGGGCGCCGTCTTTTTTTTCGATTTTTTTTCATTTTTCGATTTTTTTATCACTCATACAATATATGTACTATTCATACAAATGATAAAATTTAAATATATCTTTTTTGGGTCATTACAATACATGCATTTGCTAAATTACTGAAGCAGGATTGCAAAAATAAATAAAGGTCAATCTGAAATAAAGAAAAGTGCTCTATGGGTTAATAAAGTACACAAAAGTTGCTATACTATAGTGGTTTAAACATGTTGTGATGTGTTTTCTTTGCTTAGCTCGTGAGTTTGAGTCCTCATGTTTTTCCAATTTTATTTTTATTTTTCAGAATTGTTGTTGTTTTTATTTTTCACCCATGCAGCATATGTAGTATGTCATGCAAAGATAAAATGTCATGCATTTTGTTACAGACCTGAAGCGGGTGAGCTCCTACTAAGTGACCGACCAGGAGCAACGGTCGTCGTTCAGTGTAGACCGATACGGTGCAATGAGCAAGGTGTACATGCTCGCCAAGCAGCCAGATCGAGTGTACCAAAGGCAGATGATCACCAACATTCCGGTGGCGGAGGTTAGGGAGATAGAAGATGCCAGGGCGATGCTCTACGCGGCGGAGGAGCTAGACGACCACCTTGCCCACATCACCAATCCGCTGAATGAATCTCCATCGAATCGTTGGACATGAGTCTGTCTACGTCATATATATCCAAGTCGACGTTTAAGTCTCATCTACTTAGAAAAATATTCTAGCTAAAAAAGTAACATGCAGATTTTATCGTGTCACGAAAGGTGCAATTTCAGCTTGGTGTAGTAAACTTATCTAGTGATATTTAGTTTTAATTTTTTTTACAATCCTACTTCAGCAATTTAGCAAATCCATATATTGTAATGACCCAAAAAAATGCGATATATTTAATTTTATCTTTTGTATGAATAGTACCTATGTTGCATGAGTGAAAAATAAAAAGATTCGAATAACAAAAAAAAACAGAAAAAGCAAGGCGCCCCGGGCTGGGGCGTCGTGCTGGTAGGCAACCCGGGGCGCCATGCTGTCGACATGTGGGTCCGTCTAGTTTGACGTGGCAGAGTTCATGACGCCTTTTGTCGGGGCGTCGTGCAATAAAGCACGGCGCCAGTTAGATCGTGAAATGATTCTGATTTGGGTTCATTTTGTGAAATAAATTTTAAAAAGAGTCCAATGCGTAGAAATTGCCCCGGAAGTTGGGCTGGCAGCGATGGGGCCAGAGCCGGATCGAAGTCATTGCAAAGGAGGCAGCACCACAACACCGCACTTGCCTTCAATGCGACCTAGGCCGTAGCACTCCTTGCACTCAACTCTCACTGCTTTGTGGGTCTATGCACCTTGCTACCTACGGGCTACGGGCAAGCACACTCTCGTGGTCATGTTTTGGCATGGAAAAAAATTGCGCCTTATTTCGTCACTAATTGCACGATGTAGCATATTTGGAGGGTACACTCTAAAGTTTGCCAATTTTGCGCTATGGTGTTATTTACGTAATAGCACGCTATATCACGCTAGAACGTTGTAACTTTAGCTCGCTATTTCCTTTTTTCGGCCTATAATTGCAAAGCACAAGTTTTCCACTTTAGAAAGAAGAGCAAATTACTTTCAGATTGTTTTGATGATGAAACGTAATCTACTTGTTCCTTTTCTGAATTTAAAGATATCATGGTAATGTTGATGATTCCGAATAAATCGTTTATGTTATGTTGTTGCCCCGTTGTATGTTGATTTTAAGTTTCTGGACAACTAGAAATTGTTTTTTGCATATATTGTTCTGACTTTTCTGTACTATATATCTTCTATTCATGTTAAAATTCTTTATTTTTTGATATATCTGGTATTTTTTTCAGAACACTATATTAAAATATAACACACTATAGGTTGTATAGCATTTGAAGAGGCCACTGCTACTTCTCTTAGCACGCTACTTTTTAGTTGTTGGTGAGTAGTTAGACTAGTCACAATGGGGGTATCATAGGCGGTATCATGCATGCCATGTTGACAAAATGATAACGTGTCACCGCAATTAATGAAGAAAGAGATGATAGTGGTATCATATGTAGATACCGTAACATAACAAATTCCAATGCAATATGAGTCTAGTACCTAATAAATGTAGTGTCATATGATACCACTCATATGTTACTATGAGTTGTGAAACTAGTATCATATAGTAGTATCAACTCTACATTTGACTAGTCTTAAGTAGGACTATTGCATATGTGAATATTCATATTTCTTTTGATTAATAAAACGCGTATATATACACTTCACTCGGGATGTGGTGTCTTGTGGTTGTCGCCAGGGACGGATCCAGGGACGAGTCGAGCTGGGCCCATGATTCACCCCATGATGATTGTTTTTGCTAATATCCCCCTTGTTAATTTTGAGCTCTAAGTTTAGCCGAATTTAGCTATATGCCCCCCTCTAACTTATTTCATATGTAATTGCCCCCCTTTATATTCTGATCCTAGTTCTCTCCCCGGTTGTCGCATGACGTCGTAGATTCTCCCATGCCGCATGTTATTGAATAGATTGAAAGGAACCGGTCTAGGTGAACAAGTGTTTGAATCTATTCAATAAGTTCCTTTCAACCGGTCTAGGTGAACTTATTGAATAGATTCAAACACTTGTTACAAGATTGCAAAAATAGGATCTGAAGGAACACATAAAATGAACATAATGGCGTCTGCAAAATAGAGGGGGAAAATTAAAATAGGACTGGGGTGAATGAGTGAAATGGAGCTGATGTTGAAAGGCAAATAGAGTGGATTTCAGAAAATTCAAACGTATGCCTGGGATGTAAGAAAATTCAAAGTCGAAAATAGCACATCCGATAGTGGGGTGTTAGTACGTAATATGACATGCGTGAACAAGCGAGCAGCAAGAATTTCACAAGACACATCCATTCCATAGCAGCATTACAGTATTAGTAGGTCGCTTCCACCACTAGTGAAGTCCCTCCGATACAAGCGACTAACACATACAACGATCCCGGCTTCCACAAACACGAACTAATTAACCTAGTAGGCAGTAGCTACATAGAAGTAACCATGCAAGGTACGTAGCTACAGAGAAGTAAACACGAACTAATTAACCTATAGTAGGCACTAGGCAGTAGCTACAGAGAAGTAACACGAACTAATTAACCTAGTAGGCAGTAGCTACAGAGAAGTAACCATGCAAGGTACGTACGGCGCTGATTAACAACTTAAGCTTAGTACTAGACTAGAGGTAGTTGCAGTTGATGACATCAGTTAACGTTCGTCAAGCCGCCGCAGCCGGAGCCTGGAAGAGACGCACGTACTCACCATTGGCGTCGTAGGAGTGCGCGCGGTCCCAAACCCTGACGACCTCGACGGGGACGACGTTCTTGGAGCCATCAAAGTAGCCGATCCGGACCTGGTGCGGGATCTCCCGCGGGTGCTCGAGACGGAGGACGACGTGCACGGTGGCGAGGTCTGGCGCGCTGTAGCAGGCCGGGTCGACCTCGCACAGGAACCCGAACTGGCCGCAGTTCATCTCGATGTCCTTCTCCGTGCGCTGCTCGACGGGGTAGTCGCGCAGCGCGACGTGGGCCATGTAGTTGTTCTCGATGCGGAAGCAGTTGCTGGTCTCCCCCTCCCGCACCAGCCTCACGGTGGCGCCGTCGAGCTCGAACGGCTGCCGTCGCATGGCCGCCTCCCGGTCGTCGGGCGTGCGGAAGCACACCGTGGCGTCGGCGTCGTAGCAGGCCTTGAGGAGCTCGAAGTTCTGCGGCAGGTCGAGGGCGAGGGTGCGAAAGACGCGGCGGATGAAGGCGACCGGGTCGGCGCGGCACGGGGCCGTGGCCGGGGTGATGTACGCGTACGCGAAGCGCTTCGCGAAGTACACCATCTCGGGAGCGGGCTCGGGCATGTAAACGGACACCGTTTGCGGGCGGGAGGTGCGCCTCTCGGACGGAGGGACGACGAGGCGGACGGCGGTCGCGGCGGGGCGGACACCGAAGGGCTTGAATGAATCGTAGTAGGCCGGGCGGTCGGAGGGGATCTCCAGCGCCGTCGCGCCCTCCGGCAACAGGGGTACGGTGGCGTGGCCTGCCATCGTCTCGTCTCGAGCTCTAGCCTCTAGACGGTGAGTAAATGACGGAAAACCACCAGAATTGGGGCCGAGTTGTCTGGCTGCCACCGAAATTGAGTCTAGGGACACAAACCACCGCACATTGGGGCAGAAGTGTGACAAGGAGCACTGATTCGTGTGTCTAGTGTCTTAACAGCCATTCTAATCATGCGGTCCCACAGTCAGGCCTACGTGGCAAAAAGAAAGAAAAAAAGTCAACACCAGCTCTACCCGGTGCTCTTCCTCGACTACCTCCGCTCCGGCGGCCTCGCACTGGCCCCGCCGCTCCGGTCGCTCGCCGTGCTCGCGCTCACCGCCGCGCTCACCTACCTCAACTACCGCGACCCGCACCTCGTCCGCCTCTCCGCGCTCTTCCTCACCGCCTTCTCCCTCTCCCCGTTCGTCGCGCTCACTGTGCTCGCCGTCCCCAAGATCCGCCCTTCCCGCTGGCTCTCCCTCGAGCCCAGGAAGACGTTCCCCAAGGCCTTCTTCGGCGTCGTGGCTCTCGTCGTCGGCGCGTACCTCATCCCGCTCCTGGCCGACACCGGTGCGCTCCCGTCGGAGACCGCGTCGGAGTGGACGGACGGCTTCTTCTCCCAGGTCGGGCAGAGGATCGGCGGGCCATGGCTGCGCGTCTGGATCCAGGCCGCCGCCGCCATGTCCAACATGGGGCTCTTCGAGGCCGAGATGAGCAGCGACTCCTTCCAGCTCCTCAGCATGGCCGAGATGGGCATGATCCCCGAGCGCCGCGGCCGCGGCAGAGGACGAGGCCGGGAACGCGCCGAACGCCGTGCCATCAAGGACGCGCTCGCGGTCTTCCTGGTGGAACAGCGTCCAGAGCGTGCGGCGGTGGGACGCCGAGAGCTCCTCCAGGAGCGCCGCGAGCGAGGCCCGCGCGCCGCCGCCGTCGCAGAAGGTCTCGAAGACGCGTGGGACGGCACGTCGAGCACGCGGAAGCGGATGGCGAGGAGCGCCGCCGCGTCCCAGCCGTGCACGCGCGCGCGGGCCTCTGCGCCGGGAACGGCAGCGTCACGACGGCGACGAGAGAAGATTCCAGTGCGCGCTCGCCGGCCGCGTGCCGGGCCTGCTAGCTAGTTGTGGCGCGTGCGTGCCTGCTAGCTAGCTGCGGGGCGAACTCCAGTGCGCGCTCGCCGGCCGCCTGCCGGGCCTGCTAGCTAAGCTAGTTGCGGCGCGTGCGTGCGTGCTAGCTAGCTGCGGGGCGAGCTCAGGTGAGAAGGAGCTAGCGTTGACCTTTTTTCTTTTTTTTTAATTTCTTTTTGCCACGTAGGCCTGACAATGGGATCGCACTGTCAAAAATGCTATTAAGACAACTAAACGGACGAATCAGTGCTCCTTGTCACACTTCTGCCCCAATGTGCGGTGGTTTGTGTCCCTAGACTCAATTTCGGTGGCAGCCAGACAACTCGGCCCCAATTCTGGTGGTTTTCCGTCATTTACTCCTAGACGGTGGAAGAAGCAGTGGAGTGTAGTGAAAGTGTTGCGTCTGAGTTGAGGTTGGGGAGGAAGCGGAGGGGAATAAATGGATCACTACGAAGAGGTTGGTGCCTCGGCGTAAACAGTGCAGGCTCTCTCGCTGAGTGCTGCTAGCTAGACATGCAGCTACGGCGACGAGAGGGTGCATGGATTACGGGTGGGCAGCTTTCGTGGCGAGCTCATGTGAATTTTAGGAGGAAGCGGGTGGAAATAGATGGATCACTACGAAGAGGTTGGTGCCTCCGCGTAAATGGAAATAAATGAATTGGCTCGGAACTAGGAAAGTTGACCAGTCCTGCTGCATCTGCATGGGTTGAGGTTCAGAGCAATAACCACTGTACAAACTTCATTTTAGATGACCGCTGTACAAACTTCTACTAAACTATCTAAAGTAAGATTTGAGTATTCTTGATCGATTTGGCCGGATATGTAAAAAGCTTTTACCATCATAAAGGGTATTCGAAAAGATAAATTTTATATTGACTGTGGGATATATACTCCGACTATCATAATGGAGTACATCGACTATCATGGGCCAGCACATAAGTTGACATGGACAATTTGTGGAGAGGAGAGGACAATTAAACAAAAAACGAAAATAAATCCCATAAATATATATATGCAACTGTAATTTTTAAGGGACAAACCAATCCCAGTAGTAACAAGCCTATGTTACTACGTTCACAATGAGTATTAATATATGTGTGGTGTAATATAAAACTTTATTTATTAGGTTCTAGACTCTTTTTTATCTTGATAAGTGTGTTGTTACAATAACTAAGTTTATCTCTCTCCTTATTAACTACATGACACATAAGTAAATTTGTCTTGAGATGTGCGATGTTACTAGTAGCAAAGTTACTTCCACCATAACTAGCCTTAATATTTCATGGGGTAATTAGATGCTTGGCTCGGTATTGGTAAAGTGTAAACAAAAAGCTTGATTAATTCACATAACATAAATATGTATCTGTAATTTTTTCAGGGGACGGACTCAATCCCCTTAATATTCGATGGAGTAAAAAAATTTTCCGAGTAACCTCGAGGAGGGCAGGGCGTTCCTGCAATTTGTATAGAAGAAAGAATTGACCCAGTTTTTAAGGAAAACCGGACCCAAAAACCATAGAAATGTCCTATTTATGAGGAAAACAGAGCCGGAAAACCGTACAAGCGAGGGGATCGTCGCCCACACGACGCAAGCCCACCAAACGCCACAAGACACACCACCAACCCCGGGGCCGCCATCGAATACAAATATTCGATGGAGTAATTGGAAGCTTGGTCGTATCGGTAAAATTGCTGCTACAAATTTAAGTGTCGATAAAATAGAAGTGGGATTATTAGGAGCGGAGATTTATGGCTGAGGAGCTCCCGTAATCCTACTATTTAAAATATTTCAAAAAACATGTACCTATATATAAAAGTGCAACGTGTCCTCAGCACTTCCTGCTTCCACGTCACCGGGATTTCCGCCCGCCGTCCGATCACGGCCACGGACGGCTCAAATAAGCCCACGTCGCCTCCAAAAGTCGGGTTACTGTTCATGGCCGAATATAGGCCAATCCGCGCGCGCCACCTCGTCCGGTCACCGGTCGGTCGACCCGGTTTCCCCTGGTCACCCTGCCTGTTTTCAAAAAAAGTCACTGGAGAATTGCGCCTATGCCCCGCAGTCCTCAATTTTACGCTGCGAAGGATCGATGTGCAAAAACCTAAAACACGACGGGCTTTTCTGCAAAACAACCCCCGCAATTGCCGCCACTCCCCTTCTCTCTCGCGCGCGGTGCGGGGATCGTCGCCGATGCCGACGCGCGCCGCCGCCGCTACGCGCCTCCTCGGTCCGATTGAAGCCCATGGCGAGCTCCGCCGTCTTCGCCTCTACCTCCGCGCCGCCGATCGCGTCCTGGGAGGGCCGGAATCGCGGCGGTTTGTCGCCGCCGTCCTCCGCGTCCGCCGCCGCGGATTCGGTCGCCGCCGGCGATTCCGGCGACCATTTGGTCCGCCGCCTCTTCGACTCGCCTCGGCGTCCTCTTGAGGATCAACGCGCTCGCAGGCCCGCGCGTGCGCCGCAGCTCGAGCGAGAGCTCGGCAGCGCCGCCGCGTGACGTCAAGTGCTGACGTCAGCGCAGCCCGGCTGACCAGCGGGGCCGCCTGTCAGGTTTTTCGCAATTACAGGAAAATCCGAAATTCAAAAAGTTTATAACTTTCGATCTCTAATTCAGAAAAATGCAAACAGTATATCAAAATTTGCAGGGAAAAAACCCTTTCCAACTATTGCATTCCACACATGATTAATCAAGTTGCAATTCCTGTTTAATTAAAAAACCAAAATGTCAAATATGAAATTTGTGCAAATGACATCACCAAATTTATATCTTTTGATTTGCAATTCAGAATAATCCAAACAATATATCAAAATTTGCACAAAAATAAACCCTTTGTACATATTGCATTATATACATGAATAATTAACTTGCAAATCCTGGTTAGTTAGAAGAACTAAAATGTCAAATATGAAATCTGTGCAAATGACATCTCATCTTCATTTAAATTGACCTACATATCTTAGAGGTGCATTTCAACACCTTTAATTTGTCATATCATTCCTTTTCCAACCGTATTCCTACAGTATTGTCCACTGTAAATTCCAAAAAAAATCCCAATTTCCCCAATGATAATTCCCAGCCGGTAACATTTAAGCTCGTCAAACAAATTAACGGGAAAGGTAGACAATTTTTAAACACAAACTTTTTGAATTTCACTAAATTTGAAACCTACATTACTTCAAAATCTGCACATTACAAAATTTAAATTCTATTGAAAACATAAGAAATGTTCCAATTTACAAATAACGAATCCATTTGTACTAAAAGAAATCACAAAATATTTGGGGTACTATTTCAGCAAAAGAAAAAAGATAAGAAAAACTTCAAATCTATACGTCCGTAAAATATGACAAATATGTGAACATGAATACAAAAAAACACTATTTAATGGCCTATGATCAAATGCTAGATTTCCATACTTGGAAATTCTAACTATCTTCCAAATCAATTCATTTTGCAAACGTATAAATAATTTGAATCTGAAAAATAACCCAACTTAAACGATTTTCGAAGTCTATACATTTTTTAAACGCAAGCCCCTCTCAAATCCATTAATTTTCAAACCTACATAATTTATTAATATGCACATTACCAAACTTATATTTTATTTACTACACGGATGAAATTTTCAAACATACAAAAAATTACAAATGTTCAAACTACCAAATTTAAGATTTATTAATATGCCGCGCTACGTTACCTAGTATTTACTTATGTCTCTACTATCTAAAACAAGAATCTTTGGTTCCACATTCTGCCCACCCCCGTTTCGCTCCTTTGTCCAACATAGCGCTTCGCTTCTTTCCGTCCACAGCTCCCAATTCCCATAGTCTCGCACGGGTTTTCTCGAGCAGTTTTTCCCGCAAAGGTTTGCCCCGGCCAGTTCGTTTCAACTAACAACCAATCGGCAACAATTACACGCCCTTTGTGATCAATCAGCGCAAATGGATCGGACCCAATCACAGTTAATTAAATGCTCAAATTACAGGATTTATCATCGGAGATCAATCCGCCCCAATCACTCCTGAGGACGAGGTCAAGCAGATGTTGCTGTGAGACGAGGCGACCCGTCCGCCCCTTGCCATTCCCTACATGTTCACGACACCAATGCCGCCGATTCGAAAAACCACCTTGTCGCCATGGATTTGCCGAAGCGAGTTGCTCCTAAAGGTAAATAGGTTTGCACTTCCTCCTCTGTCTCTCTAGGTTTTTCATCCTGTTCCAATGACCCTTCACCTTTGATCATCGATTACTGCAGGGCTGTGGCTATTGGGTGCTGATCATATGACCATGGTGCGGAGAGTAGGAGACAACGTGTGCCAGCACCGTGAATCCGTGATGTGATACAACTAGAGGTAGCATATTAGATTGAGCGACAGTGATTTGTGTATGCGCCAGTGACCAGGAGCTGGGTATACGAGCACGCAAGAACAGTGCAACCACGAAAGGCACCAAAGTATAAAAGAGTTGGTGGTTGGCACACACAGGCATGCCTTCTACTATGCACGAATCAATGTGGTCTATATGTCTTGTCAAAATCATAGGCATCGAGTCGAGTAGAGTTTTGGTGCTCCCGAAATGCAGTGATCTCACTTTTTCTAAAATCAAGAACTGTATTTAATACTAGTTTCAAAAAAATCGTGCATGTTCTAAATGTTGTGCAATCTACTATTGCATCCGCTGCATTCACTCACATGAATAAAATCTGTACATGTCCCAAGCTCTATGCTTGACAAGAATAACCAACGGTGAACTCAAAACCTTGAATAAAACAATTTGTACACAGTCTGTTTGGTGCACGAGAAGAGATTGTTCTCTACATCCTCCCTCGCTCTCGCTCAAGTCGTCTCTCCCTCTCATAACAGGAAGGCGACAAGGCAGGATTCCTTAGCGACTAATGAAACGAGCTTACGCAATGGATATTCATGGGGTGGTTCTGGAGGCTGGCGCGCCGCTTCTGATCGATCGTGGCCGCCGATCTTCGTGTGATATATACGTAGTTACGCATTTTTCTCTTGCATTTGTTTTTTAACGGTCAGTATAAATAGTTCTATGGCTGTGTATGCTTTTGGTACTTCACCACTCTGTACATGCTATATTGATGAATAAAATGGCAATCCAGCGTGTTTTACATAGCGTTTCCCCTATTTCTGTAAAGCTCGTCGACATAAGATCCTGAGGAAGAAAATAGCTATCAGAAGACCTATTCCTTATTGGCAGCATACATGTCAAATAACACGCACCATTAGATTTCAGGTGTTGTAGGGTCTTCTGCGACAAATTGTCAATTTCAGTGGTTCTAATTCTTGCCCTACTTTATAGTCAGAAAACATTGGGAAGACAACAGGTACAGTTTGCAACAGAACACAATACTGAAAATGCAGAGATCTTGACACACAAATCTACTCTTCCCTGACCTCGTACTCGGCATCATCGCTGTCGTCATCATATTCATCAACGTCCTCATCTTTATTACTACTACTACTATGACGGCGGAAACTGTCCATCTCGTACATCCCGTCGTCCTCATTGATGAACTCCAGACCGTACACTGCATCTCTATGCTTCACGACCAGCCAACGAAGCAGTCGATCCTCCTTGTTCAGATAGTGGAGTTCTTTGGTGAAGGAAGGTGGAACCATCATGGTCAGTTGCATAAGTTGGCCCTGAAAACGCAAAGAGAAACTTCAGCACATCAGCAAGGAGCCCACTCACCATAAAAGTATATGTTTAGACTTTAGGCTGCAATACTCGCGGTGAACAAAGCTGGCAATGAACAACAACTAAACATAACTCTACTTGTTAGATGTACATACAAACAATTCTCAAATGCACTAAAATATATTCAAATGTGCCAGTCCTTCTTTGGCTGTTTTCCAAAGGTGCTGTGTTCAACTAATCCCCCTGTTCGATCAAGAGTTTTACTAAAGAGTTACGGAAAGAAAGGCATTTTTAAAAGGAAAAAAAGGAACAAACAGAGTATCTATCCATTTAGAGAAATGTAGATGATCATAAACTTAATATTTCAGCAAATCCTCATAAAAACTAATTGGACAATACAGCAACACTGCAATCTATCTATCTATACCTCTTATAAAGCAAAACCCCACTATGTTCATTTATGATTTTTCTATCTCTACATGCAGCATAGCCACATCATCAAGTAATCACAGCCATACAATTTTCCATCTCCATCCATCCATTTGAGTTGCCCTGGTATTAACATATAGCCTTCCACCGCACCAGCATGCCAACTCAGAAAAGAAAAGGTCAAACATAAGTTCACCTCTCCACCGATGGTCTCCTCCCCTTCCAATTCATGTCTCCACTAAGCGCTCACATAAGTTATATGATGCGTCACTTCCAGCAATTAAACCAAAACCAAAACGCACATTGTGCCCTTAACCTTCGTCTTTTACTCTTCTCTATCCATTTGGCACCCCTTCATATTTCTCACCATTAGTCCCCTCCTCGGCCCACCTAGGCCCTCTCAGCTCTCACTAGTGCAATCCACCGAATCGATCACAGCGTGTTGCGAGCACGGTAGTGCATAAGCGGCAGCGTTGTCAGCGAAGTTGCGCTGTTGTGTAAGGGTTCTTCAACAAGGACGTCATGGCCTGCTGGCTGCTGCATCGACAAAAAGCAGCTAGGTACATCCGGGATCCCAAAATATCCATGAAGGTTACAGAGAGAGGACGGTAATATCAGGATATGTAGGTGCTTGAGCGGCACACTGTCTTCAATTCATCCCATGCAATCAGCCGCGTCTCGATCTGGTTTCAAACAGCAAGTAAACGTCGATCCCATTTCACTCTTGGACTCTTATTCTATATTCAAGTCGTATTCCCTTCCATATGCTCCATATCCCATGTAGCTTTGATTCATTAGTTGTAATTTGTTTTCTGTTAAGCTTATGTTGCTGCACTTAGAAGTTCAGATCAGATCAAGTGCTCAAGAGACATAGTGCACTTTACTTTCATTTGCAGGATTAACTAATAAAGTCATATAAACATTCCACCATACAGGGTCTCCACGTCCAGGCTTTTCTTCCCCTGCAGTGATATCATGACGTACAACGTACAGACCATATGCAAGGCATTGGCAAATACCAATTTAGTATCAGTTTTGGTAAGCATCTACAATGGATGTAAGTGATGTACTAATTATAGTTGTTTATGTCATAGTGCGTGCAATGAACCTTTATTTGTACATGACCATCGTTGTTTCTCTATTTCATTTGAACCCACATGATAGATGTCTCTATTCTTTCATGTTTTACATTTTCAGTGCACGGTAATTTTCTTCATTCCGTACCACATTCATTATCAATACAAGGTGGTGCACTTCGATAATAGTTGATTAAATTGCCCTGCCCTAGTATATTGTCTAAGAATTACCGCCGCAACGCGCGGGGTTTTCATCTAGTTCTTTCTAATAACAACCATCCAATTTAGAACAATACGGAAGGTCAATCCTTCACCTCATATTTCAGAAAATCCTAAAAAACAAATGAGATAATCAGACAGTCCAGGTACACTGAAATTATTTCTAAGTGATAATTTCTCTGCATGGGGTCTTTAGGCTGACAATTAAACTTTGCAGTTCTTGCTACATGGGTGATCTTTTGGTTCACCATAAAACTTTGGAATTATTTAAGTACACGAAGTTTTCTGTTTCACCACCAAACTTTGAAATATTTATGTTCATAACCAATCAATTACTCCCTCCATTCCTAATTATAAGATGTTTTAGACACTGCAATTTGGACTGCATATGGACTAAAATGAGTGAATATTATACTCAAAATGCATCTAGATGGATACGAATCTGAGAAAGAGAAAAGCCAAAACATCTTAGATTTAGGAACGGAGGGAGTATTAGTCGGGCAGGAGGTGAAGGCCAGAAGAAGAAGAGAAGTGTGCCTTCACGGTAAGGAAGAGGATAAAAAGGTGCTGTCATCTATCCTCGACCTGTCTCCCGAGGTTATTTGTTAGGCTCAGTTGACAATACTGTCCTACAAGAAAAAAACAAAAAAAAATCACACTGGCCTGTGTCCAGAACAAAGTCAGCTCTGGCACTTAATTACACTCTTCACAAATTACCACGTATGTGTGTTTAATGATTAATGGCTCAAGTGTCAGGGTTAACAAGTGGACAACTGAGGTTTGTAATGTAAACAAGTCTATACTGACCAAGAATGAAATCATACGCTCACAATTTGGTAGTAGTGGATTGTTACAACCGGTAACTCATGCAGTACTGCAATCTTTACTCAGACTTGGACATAAGTGTACATTATCGGACTCAACATGTTATCTGAACACAAAACTGAACTAGAAACTTCAATATACGATATCATGATAGTACTCCAATTTACATTTACTATGCACACACCAATCGACCAACCAGTATCAATTATTCGGCAACTGTCTAACTAATCTATCATACGAAACTGCAACTAAACCATTAAAGTACTGAATCAAGATCAGATTTAGTTTTAAAGTGGGATTGCATCAAAATTTATAAGATACACTAATAAACATATATGGCATATAAGTGAGAAAGGAACCCGGCACATCCAAGAAAAATTGTAGCCTTTATGATGGTCACATGGAAACCTGCTGAGAAGGGAACTCCAGAGAGACATGATACCTATACGGCTATACCTTTCATCAAGAACAATAACAAGATATTGTTTTAATACACTCGATGATAGTTTTTGTCACACTGATCAGCCCTTCTCCAATGGGATGATTTTACTGAGCACATTGCAGGGTCATAACCCAAAGATCTATAGAGCAACCTCCACCATGTTCTAAATTTGCTGGGATTGAGACCTCGCAATGTGTTACGCGTGAGCTTCGCTTCGCTTCGCTTCTGAGACAGGATGGTCACATTGCAAAGATTCTCACGATGACAAGTGTCTTCAATCAATTGGAAGAGTGAAACTTTCTCTCGATGTAGCTATTGAGCTATTGAAAGTACACGTAGGGCATGGTCAGCAACAGCCCAGCTTCCAGATCCCGGTTGCTCCAATTCGGAGCAGCACTGCTCCAATCTGCGAAGCGGGCCGATTTCCTGTGCAAATTGTGGATCGCCTATTATGATGATCCGCGGAGCAGTCAACCGTGGAGCAGCAAGTATTTTACGGCGAGAATGCCACCACCAAGTGAAATGCCTGGTAGCTTCCTTTTTCTTTTCTCCCGAGCTGTTCCCGTCGTTGCTGCTCTCTCCCGAACGAACGAGTCCATCTAGTTTGCATCTTGACCCCGTATCTAGCCGCCAGGGGCCTGATGACCTGCCGCCGCCCCCGACTCCAGCCGGCCTCCAGACCTCCGCTGCCACCCATCCATCCCAGGAGTTTCCTTGTCGAGGTACACGTGGGGCCACCCCACTGCATCCCCGACTCCATAGCAACGGGCTCCGTACCGGGCCCGGAACTTCCTCCACCGCCATCACCGTCTCCCTAACTGGACCAAGCTGGAATTACCAGGACGGCCTAACGAAATTGGGCTGTCAGCCCAGCGAAACAGCAGAGCAACACCAAACATATTCTGCTCCGGCCGGGACAAAAGATGCATGAAGCTGGATCGAAAGATTTTCTGGAAGCTAAGCTATTGCCGAACACGCCCTTAATGTCCCAAAATAAACCCCTTCTTGACAAAGCAGGCAGTGTCATTCGACTGCGAGGCAAAATCAAGGATCTGCAAGGAGATGGAATAGAACCAACAGGATGCGGAAATCGTCCAAATTACTGAGAGTTGTGATGATTAGGCTTAGAAACCATCAATATGATTAGCAACTGCAAACTTGCCGAGTATATCATGAAGATGAGACGTCAGTTCTAGTGGTTAGACACTACTCCTTAAGGTCCAGGACAACAGGCACATGAGTGCCTACGATGGTGCCTCGAAGCACCTACGCAATGAACACCGCTGCTGGGGACAAAGATCCAGTGCGGCAGTGGAGGAGTTGGTGGAGGTGGAAAAGGGCAGCGGTGTAAGCTAAGCTGAACATTATGGCGGCAGTGGAAGATCAAGAATGTACAATTGGTGAGCTAGCCAGATCTGTGGTTGTGGCAGCCACAAGGATCAACGTAAGGGTGAGCCAAGGCAATGCTACCATTTCATGACTTAAATGACCACATGAATCACACCAACTGTCCATCTTCCAAAGAGTACATCCAAATGCCAGCATATTTAAAGATCGAAGGGGTGGGTCCACATGCCGTCAAATATTTTACACATAGTCTAGTATGCCTATTACCAATACTTCAATTTGTGTAATATGATTTGTGTTTATAATATTGCACAACACTAACAAAGTGCTGGCTTGATGAGATGATCACATCCTATCTCTGGCTATGCCTGCCATCTTAAGTTCAAACCCCCACCTTTTGCAGTTTACTGTCATGAGCGACAATTGCTAGTATAGAAGTAGCAATTTTATATAGCAAGGGATAATTGTATATTTGATGCTTTTGAGCTTACAATCGAACCAATCACAGTGGCCTTTTGGTTTCATTATCTGTTAAACATTACTGAATTTTCTGATTTTGAAGTAGCAAACGCTCCAGAATATCAGAACTGAATTCCCCTGTACTGAGATAAAATAATTGCATCCACTTTATTTTTTAGTTGATTTGACCTCTAAATTGTACCTTCGTTGCTTTTCTTTTTCGACTGTGTTTTGCACTGAAGACTTTAGTTCTAGTTTTCAACGCCCATCTCAAAATCCTGGATCTGGAACCGTATATCCTTCTATCCAGTAAACAAAGCAAACTGATCGGTGTTTGGTTAGACTTTTTTCTTGGCTTTTACTTTTGGCTTATAAGCCATAAAAGCACCTAAATAGGTGCTTTTGACTTTTGGCTTTTGGCTTATACCATAGTGTAACATAAGCCAAAAGCCAAAAGCACCTATTTAGGTGCTTTTATGGCTTATAAGCCAAAAGCAAAAGCCAAAATCATGCTGACACTCACTGCGATCAAAAGAATGATCTCTAACTACCAAGAATATCTGCCAGAGCATTCCATTGAACACGCCAATGCCAATGCCCAACGGCTAAAACTATTTGAGCAATTCATCGAGCATGTCAAAGGCACCACCACCGCCAAGAACCAAAGCCCGAGCATTCATACCCACTTACCATTTCGTCCAATAACCATCAATAAGGACAAGCGAATCAGACAGTCGCCAACGTGTGGCAGCCAGAAAGACCAACGTAGGGGTAAGCCGAAGCAACGCTACGATTTCATGACTCACATGACCATACGAATCACTTACCAACTAGCCATCTTCCCCAAGAATACTTCAAAGCCCCAGTAACGCAAAATATCCAGGCGTGATATCCTTCTATTCAGTATGCAAAAAGTAAACAGATCATACCGTGCTGACATTGACTGCAATTCCAGCGAGCAAGCCAAGGACAATGTCCACGAACATTCTAACAGCCAACGGCCAAACCTACTTGGGCATTTCATCGAGCACGTCAAAGGCAGTAAGCACCACCAGCCGTTCGAGAACCAAATCCCCAAACACGCGCACCCACTCAACCATTTCGCCCAGTACGTACGCATCAATCAAGAGAAGCAAATCGGATCGTCACCATTCCGCGGTGGCCATGAGGCACGGCAGCAGATCGGGGGTAAGATACGAGGCTTCATCACTAGAAAATGGTATAAAACAAAGAGCGGCGAATCCGGGCGGACCTGGAAGTGGCGGCCGTCGAGCTTCCTGATGCCGTAGCCGAGGTGCACTTTGCCGAAGGACTTGAGGTCGGTGACGACGCCGTTGCGCTGGTAGACGCGCCTGGCCACCCGCGCCACGAGCTCCGCCGCGGACTCCTTGGTCACCAGCGGCTTCAGCATCAGCATGCAGTCGTAGAGAGGCATCTTCGCCGGAACTCCTCTTTCCTCGCGGATGCGCGCTCTCTAGCTGTCCCTTCTCCCACCACCCACCACGCCGCCGCCGCCGCGCCGCCGCTCTCGCTCTCTTGGACGATCTCGGGGGACCCGGACTTGGGAGGGCAGGCGGTTGTTTGGGCCTTTCGATCTTGTTCTAGTTAGGCCGTGCCCGGGCAGCAATACAGTATGGGCTTCTTGGGCTCGAATACCGGGCTGGATAGCGCTGCTCTGGAAATTAAAGACGTGAGCACTGGCATAAACAACTGGCGCAGCCCAGCTGAACGAATCCCCACTCAGAAAACAAAAAAAAACTTAATGAATCGTCCGAGGTTCCAGATATTAGATGTACGTAACGGTTAAAAAAAATATTCTCCGTTCTAAAATAGATGGTTTTCATCATTTCATGTGCCCACTGGAGATGTATCTAGATATGGTATATGTATACTCTTAAAAAAAGATATGATATATGTATAGATCCATCGACATCGACAGATAGACAAATGGAAGTCATCTACACATACAGTGGGCTAATGGGAGTCATCTATTTTAGATTGAAGGGAGTATATGAGATGTACCAAAAAAAAAAGAGATATACATGCTTGTCTCCTCATCAATCAACAAGGGAAAAAGAAGGTATACATGCTACGTGTCACAATACGGGAAACATTGCGACCTAGGGTTTTAACCTTACCCGCCGCCACATGTTTTCAACCTTTACGCGCCGTGAATCGGTGGATCATAGTTTTTTTATTTGTCGCTGATGGTTGAGGGGTAGGGATCTCGGACCGGCGCTCGGTGTTGTTGTTTCACGGTCAACAATCAAGTGGAAATTCAAGTCCAATGAAGATTTGCAAGATTCGAGTCTGGTTTTGGTCTCCCTATCGGCATCAACGTGGTGGCGACGATGATGAAGCGTTAGAGGTATCTTAGTCCTCTTCCTGCCTCGCCAATGTTTTTTGGAGTCGGAGAAGGGCCAGTGAGGGTAAGTGATACTAGATGTGTTGGATTCTTTTAGATCTTGACAGTTGGTGTGATGTTTAGGGGAGGATGTTCACTGGTCTATGTTGAGACATCTTCGATCTCTTCGTCATGATTATTTCTCCATGAATTGGTGTGGTGTTGAGTAATTGTAAGGATGATGCTGCTTGGGTGTGTCCCTAGCCACAATTCTATCACCGGATATTCCATCTTGTTCATGATGAGTGGTTATTGTTGTTTTTAAAATTTTGATTAACACTCCAGGTGTCCCTAATTTTTTTTGGTTGCTGGTTAAGACTTAGGTAGCCTTCAAATAATCAAACTAAGAAGAAAAACCAGTATGATTTTTAGTATATTTTTATTTTGTAGTACTTGTTATGTTGAATCGAGTTGAATCTTCTTTATATCAGCTTTACTGATTAATTAATGATAAACGACCAAATTACCCTTTTAATTTTTGGGTAGGGTACACCGAAGCAGAGCTCGCAAATTAAAGGCCCTTGAGTAGTACAGTATATGGTTGTACTAATGTGATGTAATTAGTGAGTCTACGTTGGTAATCTAGGGGTGAAATTTGAGCCAAGCTGAGCCAGGTGGTCGAGGTAATTTTACTCGAATCGTTAATACTTAATGCAGCAAGCTTAAGTTTATATAACTTGGCTCAATTTGGTAATCTCGTGAGTTACCTGGTTTCACTCGAAAAGGAATGCATATGAGAAAATAGCAATTCGTCTACTACTACTTCAGAATAGAATAATAATTTCCATTACACAAATCCACACCTCTATTTTAAATGTTAGACTAATGGTAAGATATCGATGTTGTATAGCATTATAGGTGCAAATTACTGTAGTTTGGTACTCTTATATAAAGAACTCCAATGAACGAGTTGATGAGCTAAACGAGAAGAACTCGGCTCTTTCAGTTTGGTCCACAACCAGAAATGAGCACGAAACCAAAAAAAAAACCTCTCGATTTCACTAGACACCAAATTCGAGCCGAATTGTCTATGTCACGAGTTTCAAATTTACTTCCATGCTACGTACCTGCCTACATACATAAGTACTTACATTGAAATTTAGTAGTAGTGCACTAGTGCTAGTGCTGTATATATATATTGCCTCTCGTTAAGAAAAGGGTAAGTTGTAAAGAAATTTAACATAGCTATCTGGCTAGCTGTTAAATGTCGGGAGCCAGCTGGTGACAAGCAAAGTCACTCCGGTCCATCGACTGCAACGTCTCTACAAAAACAAATCGCTGCACTCCACTTCCTGGATGGATCGATGGCATTTTTAACCGAGCAAAGCACTCAAGGTTCCACCCCATGCCATGCATCAAATCATCGATCGTCGACGAAGGTGAGATGAGCGACGGCGACGTGCCGTACCTTGTGCCCCGGCCGGTACACGTCCGACGGCCTACGTGCCGCGCCGCCGGTGGACAGCACGGCCCAGCTGCGACGCCGGGATTGGTTGCCCATTCGCTCGATCGCTCGCACTCATAAAAGTATGTACGATACGACGATAGCATTAGCATCAAGCTTTGGGCAAAGCATGGCCGTGGTCGTGGCTCTTATCCGGGACCGGGGGAGAGCGACGGCTCGCCGGCCGGTCGCCGCCGTGGCCTAGCTGAGCTGTACGTCCTATTCTTCCACGTTGAGCAGGGGCATGCTTGCACGCTGATTAAACGACTACATGTTGGTTTCTCTTTTGTTAATGAAAAGAGTGGTGTTAGTTAGGTAATCACGTCGATCGACTTTCCATGATTGTCCCTTTGGCTCCGATGCAGATTTAGTATTTATTATAATAAAAAGGCTAAATAAGTGCATGACCCGATGTCCTTCGTTTACATATGCTTTTGGAAATTTCCGTGGTCTCGAGCTAAAGGAAACAAACACCTGCATTTGGTAGGAATTAATTCCTGGCATAATAATAGACTAAATAAATACCCCCATACTAAATTGAACGTATTGCTCACCCTCGATCGTCTCTTCTTCATTTGTATACTTTATCTGCTAAAAAAATGTTAAGAAGCTTCTCGAGACTTTTGACAATATATATGTGCTCCAACGTCACACATCACGGAGAATTGTGTACAAAAACTGTGGAGCCGACCGGGCACGAATACATTACTCCTCGATCGTCCAACGGCCTACACTCGCGCTGGGGGTGGGCATGGCACGCCAGAAACATCTCAACTTCTCGACCGAGACTCAACTCATTTTCTTACTGCTTCTACTATCATTATATAGGTCTTCACCGTGGTAATCCACCAACGGTGCATGCATCAAGACAAACATTCGCGTGCCAACTTAAACAAGATCCTACATGCCAAATCACCAATCTCCATGGGCACCGGAGCACTCGCCGAGCCTCGATCGGACCCAGCCCAAAGCCCCAAGCAGCCAGCCAGCCACAACGTGGAGCATATCCCGGAAAATCTCGTTCCGATAAACAGGTACAGGATAATTCGTTCGCGATGCATACACAATTCACGGAACATAGTTCAGACATACAGTAGAAACTAGATTTTTAATAAAAACATAAAAACTAAACTTTTACAAATGAAGAACCGCTCGGCACCGGCAGGCGATGCGCACGTCTCTAGACTAGTTGTTCCTACGTCGGAGTTCACGCAGGAATATGCGCCGGCGACGCTCCCCCTCTCTCGGCGCCCCTACTACGCTAAGTGCTCGAGACGCAACTGGATGACGACGGCCCAATGGTCGGCCGAACACCGCCTTTTGTCTTCGCGATAGGCCGAGCGCACGGACTTCTTCTTGTTGAGCTCGAGCAGCTCATCGAGGTTCGTGATTGTGGCGAGGTCCTCCGCATCAGATTCCGTGGTGGGCTCAGTGAGCGGCGAAATGGACCCGAGTCGGAGTCCTTGGGGTACTCGTCGGACATGGAGTCGTCCTCCATTGGAGGCAGTGATGCCCCCGCCGCATTGCTGAGGTTGGCACCGACAGGGGGAGGTACTCCGCCGAGTACCACAATGTCATGCTTGCGGCACCCCCACCGTGCACGTATAACGGAGGAATCAACTAATTGCTCTTTGGCGCGAACTAACCCTAACAGCAACGGGGAAGAAATCGAGAATCAAACTCAAAAGTGTCTGATACCGCTGATATAGTATCGGAGGCGCCGCTTATCTGGATCTCCAGATAAAACTATATCCCTTCAAAGATAAAAATGACCAAACATCATATATCGGCTTGAATTTTCCGGACCGGAGCGCTCATAAGGTACAATGGGGTGATGCCACGCTTCTCTTAGCACTCACACGTATGATAATTGTCTGGGTGGAGGAGAGAGAATAAAGAAAGGAAAGAATGTCTTTCACTTAGCTAAAAGATGATCTCTTAGGAAATGAGAGAAGTCTAATTTCACCCTTATATCATTTGTCTTTTCTAAAAAAAATAACTTTCTATATAATTAATTATCTTTAATTATCTAAGAGAATGCGCAACTCTCTTGTGCATGGCCATAGAGATGCTCTTCGCCCGTCGCCCCCGGGACAAGTACGTGTCAACCCACGGTACGCGCCACGGGAGACAAGCTAGCCACGGGCGGGTCCCACCCAGCATCGACTTGACCCGCACCACCCGCGCTCGAACGTCAGATTGAATATAACCTCGCCGCACACGCACACAAAGCTCACCACCCACACACTGACACAGATTATTATTGCCGAAAACACAGAGACGTGCGCTGCTTCGACTCAGCGCGGCAACGCAAGCTCTCCCTCTCCCGGCGCATGGTGCCTCCCCGCAGGCCGGCGCCGACGACCACGCTGCCCTGCTGCTAGCCCATGTTGAGTGAGCGGCACCTGCACGCGCCGCCAACCGCGTCCGACGACGAGGAGGAGGTCGACGACTACGATGCCCCAAGGGCCACCGACGAGGAGCAGGTCCCCACCCCGAGCACCACCTTCCACGACGTCCCCGACCAGCACGACGTCACCGAGGTGCGCGAGATCCAGCCTCTGACTGATCACCCGCCTCCTCCGCCCTTCACGCCGCCCACTCGCGCCGGCTCCGGCGTCTCCACCGCCTGGGACACCGCCAGCACCAGCCACCGCTCCGTCACCTCCGAGGAGCAGTTCATGACGATGAGCCGCGAGTTCACCGCCATGGTCGCCGCCGGCAACAACAATCCTCCCGACGGCGCCGACCAGCTCACCAGCATCGGCGAGGACGAGCTGGAGGAGCACAACCCGCTGGCCATCGTGCCCGACAGCGGCCGCCCGTTCGCCACCCCCGGGAGCAGCAGGGGCGGAAACGGCAGCGGCAGCGGCAGGCCGGCGAGGCTCGACCTGGAGGTCGTCCCCGCGGCGGGGTCGCTGGTGGAGGCGAAGCAGGTGACTGAGGTGAGGAAAGAGGAGGTGGAGTCCAAGGTGTCGTCGTGGCAGACGGCGGAGGTGGCCAAGATCAACAACCGGTTCAAGAGGGAGGAGGTGGTCATCAACGGGTGGGAGACCGAGCAGGTGGACAAGGCATCCGCCTGGCTAAAGAAGATTGAGGTAAGGAAGATGAACACAAATCTCTCTGTTTATCTTTTATACTGTATATCTTTTGCAGGTTATCTTACTGAAGAATTCAGTGAGCAATTCTACTTGCTTACTCCGGCAATTAAGGAGTGCTCTGAGCTTTATCTGCATCTTCTTATCACTGCCTGTAATATAGCATCATCTAACCTTGCAATCGATAAAATCACCGAGCTTGACAATTCTTTTGAACACAGGAAAAAGTATGGCAAATTCATACAGCAACCGAATTGCATGTCTCGCACAAATTAGCACGGTTGAGAGATCCTCGATTGCCTGATGCAGTCGTGATCGCTGATAGGCAAACGATTATATTTTTCCCAAATTAAAACAAGAATAAAAAGCAAGTTCCTCAGCCTAGCAACACTAGAGTAGCAGTCATCTGTTCTTGCTTTGAGGAAAAGGTATGAAAGGAACTGATCTCCAAGTTAATTAGAGGTGTAACATCAGGCTTTTTCAGTTGCCCCTTCCTTCGGGGTACGGGCGTGTAAGCATCAGTTCGTTATTACAACTCTTGCAACTTTCTGCACCAAAAGGTGACTGTTAACTGTGAGACTGATCGATCATTAACAGAGTGGTTTCACAGTGCTTATTCTCTGAGAGAACTATTGCAATTAGCTTTTTGACAGTTCCCCGTACAGACAGACAAGAGTGGTCTTAGGCTCTTGACGAGCATCTGGGTGGTGGTGGTGGTGGTGACCAAGTCTGATGGATCAATTTGTGCTTCTGCAGAGGAAGCTTGACGAGCAGCGCGCCAAGGCGGTGGAGAAGACGCAGAACGACGTGGCGAAGGCGCGGCACAAGGCGGAGGAGAAGCGGGCGTCGGCGGAGGCGAAGCGGGGGCTGAAGCTGGCCAAGGTCCTGGAGCTGGCCAACTTCATGAAGGCCGTCGGCAGGGTGCCCACCAAGCGCTCCTTCTTCTAGCACCAAGAGGTCACGGTGCCACCCTTCTGAACCAACCCTGTTCGGTTTTGCCTACTACGGTTGGTGTGTGTGCTTGGCGTCCGATCGATCGAGAACCTAATTGTAAAAAAATTGGACATTTGCTTTGTATACCTGTAGTAGTAGTAGCTGCCGGTGATGTACAACATCACAGCGGCGCTTTTGTGTTGGCTTGTATATGCAGAACTGTAAGCTGTGGTGGATGAACAGTATGTTTGCTGCAAAACCTGCAAACATTCAGAGAAGCTGTTGTGCACGTATGCGTTATCACCAGTGTTGGATCTTTCCACTGTTTTTGCAACAAAGAACATCCAAAATGCTATGCGATGAGGACGTTTGTTCTGCTCGACATGTATCTAAGCTGAAAGTAATCGGAATGTTAGTTGTCTTGCCACCTACAGCAGGATCAGGGCATCAGGCAATGAGATAAGCTATGTCTGTTCAGCGAAAACCACGCAGCTATTTCGGTGCTCCGTCGATAACGAAGTGCACGAGGCGACTTTCTCCATCTTTAATCTTCAGAGTCCAATCTCCTTGTGTTGCGTTGTGTGAACACAAGGTGAGTACTGTATCCTCCTCCTAACACGCATCATCGTGACCGGGGAAGACGTCCAGCAAAGCCCTGAGCTGCACGTCACTGCATATGCCATTTCCCTCATGAAAACGCAGGTTCGGTACGCGGAATAATTAAATTCTACAGTATCGTCTGAATCTTGAAAGGGACCGGACGGACGTGTTTGTGATTTGACCCGATTGGGATAACTGAACCGGAGGAAGGAACGGGCCATGGCGTCGACACCGGTGCATGGCTGTTAACATCAGCGATGGCGAGGCGCTGCCCGGAACTCGCTGGCTCTCACTGGAGACAAGACGCCACGGATGGGGACGGCCACCGTGTGGGACGGGATTCCTTCTCAACTGGCGACGTACGTGCTACCATGTCTGTCGAGATCACTATCAATTGGAAGCAGGTAGGGAGACCTGTCCCGTTTACTAGAAACAAATTCTGAGCGCTTGTTGTTATTACTAACTTTTTCTCATTTGGTACGAACCATTCAAGCGAGTGGAAACTGCCACTACTCTGTGGCTACAACACTGAGAATAAATAACCAGTAAAAATTGGAATAACTAGGAAATCCAGATAAAGCTCTGAACCAAACAAGTTGGAAACATGTAAATGTTGAAGAGTAACGGGAAAAAAGTTATGATGTGGCCAAAAATGTAGTGCAGCAGTGGTAAGATTTGACAGAGCTAACCAGTCATGACAGTCAATCAGCTAAAGAATCTAATAGAGCCTGATGCCTGCCGTACATTATACCATCCGTCCGAAACCAAAATGTGCAGAACAAGTTATATTTTCTTGACCCAACTGTACATTAACAGCAAGCTCCACAAGCAATGAACATCAAGCTAGACGATCCCGCTTGATGGACGATGAACCTGCCCGTAGCACACAACTTATTTCACCACAGTCCGGGAGGGCTTCATGACGACGAGTTCTTCCTAGCCGCATAAATCCTGAAAGCAGCTACTCCCACGACTCCTATAGCAGCTCCAACTGCAAATTATTAGTGCAGTATTAGAGTAGGTTAGTACTGGACGGGCTTGTATGCTGAACAAAAACTACTGTACATTGGACAAACACTTTGTTCCATTCAACCAAACATACCAGTTATGGCTCGGTTCACAACAGACCCCAACGTACCTCCACATTATAACAAATTATTTGACATCATTACAAACTTGCTACTCCCTCCGTTCCATAATATAAGCCTTTTTAGCAAGCTAAACTAGCTAGCTAAAAAGGCTTACATTGTGGAACAGAGGTAGAAGTAGTTTACTGAGATGTATAGATGGTTCTAGTGTCTTTCAAGTTTATCCATAATTGGATTTGTGCTGATTTTACTACTATCTAGTAAGAGAAGATTTGTGACAAGACCATGGAGTTGGCTTACCTGAAACAACCATGAGAGAACGGTTCAGAAGCTGACGGTATTGCCTGCGTGATTTACCAGCTTCAGTCTCTGGAATGCTCAAATGGGGTCGCTGTGCTGCATGCACAACTCTGCAGAAAATATTGTTCAAGTCTTTCAACTTCACGCTAATTGGAATTGGTGTCTCGATTCCCATGTCTTGGCTCACCTGAAATTAGATAAATTTATGGTTACTGTATAAAAAATAAAAATAACTAGAAATAATCCATCTGTGCAGCAATGTCTGCAAATGGGCTAATTGATATACTAAGAGAACTGTGGGTAATAACTTAGTAGAGAAACACCACTTGCACATACATCGCGTGAACCAATTGAGAAATAAGGATAATCCATTAAAATATCTGCCGCTTGTTATTCACCAACTAAAATATCAAACAATATGACATATATGCTTACTCTGGTTGATTCCTGTAGAGCCACTGGAGACTGGTCAAGATCATCCTTAGCAGCAACTATAAGACAAGGAACTTCATAGCCAGTGTTTTCTCCGTGTGTGGCCACTTGCACAAGCAAATCTCTTGCTCTTTGCCAAGAAAATTCATCACAACTGCAATTTTGCAGGTTTGACATTCAGTGACATGCAGCGCAAGGAAATTGTGCAATGCAGAACAAGGTGTAGCAGGATAAGCAAGATTTATGCATAGACATCTAGTGCCACACAAGAATAACTGTATTGTATTACTTCAATCTTGAATTGTCAACTATGACTAGTACCACTTACACAACCAGCAACCAATAACCACTAATTAAGGATCAAACCGATTCATATTTGACAGAACAAGAATCATTTTTACAATGTACTTTATGGCCAGTAGTTTATTCTGGTGAAGTGAAATCAGATTTATATATTCCCTCCGTCCCAAAATAAGTGTCTCAGATTTGTCCAAATATGAATGTATCTAGACATGAAACAAGTTTAAATACATCCATATTTGAACAAATCAAAGATACTTATTTTGGGACGGAGGGACTACGTGAATAAAGTAATTTTGCCGAGATTTTGCGAATAGCTTTGAATAATTGGTAAACCATATTCTGTTGCCTAACTGGGCCATCAAAACCAAAGAACAATTCACAAAATTGCAACATAGGACAGACACCAGGCAGAAAATAGTGCAACAAAAACCAGCTACAAAACCTTGGCAACCAAAATATTCACTAAAACACAATTTAAAAGATTACCATGTTATCAAGTTATTTTACTACGTTAATACTAAAAGTGGACACTTAACACAATCCAACTGAGACAAGGTGCAGGATTAATCTATAGCAGGTTTGTAATTTATAAGGATATTAAATGCTGTTATACTGGGAAATTGATTTTTTCTGAACAAACAATAAAAATAGCTCAGAAGGATGCAAACCTGTCGTATACAAATACTGCTGCATCACAGGGTGCCAAGGATTCCTTGTTATTTAGCAATGATCTTACATCACCTTCAGGAATCTCTCGCAGTACAAGCGTCTTTCTAGTCCCCTTCAATAATAGAGAGGTTTCACGAATCAGAAATCACTGCAGAGTAGAAGTATCCTTACGAATCACCAAGAATCAGAAAATCATAAATCTCAAGCTCCAGTTGCAGTCAAATTAGAAACAACTTATAGTCTTCATTAGGCCATCTCTCTCTTAAATGTCAGCCAAATATCTAGATGGCAAGAGCAGGGAAAGAGACATGGGACCATAGTACATGCCGTTGACAGAAAATTTGGATTGTCTTAGTTACCAAGAATAGAACTATCAAATATCACAATGTTTGACAGTGCAAGCAAAATAGACATTTCTGGCTACTTACATCAGACAGCTCAACGGTATTTGCTGCAAACCGGTCGCTACTAGTTGGCAGAGCATCAGAAGGTTGCCTGCAATAAGGACCGAAAGTGAAACAGAGTTGCAAAAAGGTATAAACTTGGTATGAAAATCATGGCATAAATATGGGAAATGCATATAGAATACCTTCCAAGGAATGACTGTAGCAATGCAGTCTTTCCAGCACCTTTGGGACCAAAAACATAACACTGGAACACATTTCTTTGAGTTTGCTGCTTTTTACGGTCCACTCGTCTTTTCCTTGTGATGGAAAATGCTGAACTGAAATCGCCCGAATAGCCAACATAAACAAGGTTGGCAAAACTGTTTGCCGGATCTAGAAGTGTCATAAGAGCCCACTGCAATTGCAGAATATAATCAGCAAAGGAAAATCTACACAGTAATCAAATACGAAAGCATATGATCACATAAACACAGGGGTCTTGCCTACACTTTTCCAAGCACATCTCTACAAGATTAGAATAGCTGTCGATATGCACGTAAACATAAGAAATACTACATTAATAATAAAACATGTATTCTACCTAGAAACACTCCATGTGGTCTTCGGCAGACGGTACTACATATGATGCATCTTAATCATAAAGAACACACTAGTCTTAAATAAGACTTTTATCCCAGTTTAGTTGCTTTACGTTTCTTATATATTTGTTGTAGAATTTATAATCCCTTCTGGGGCTTCTTCTGTATACTGAGAATGACTAACTCTGAATAGGGTACAGTAGTCATAGAACGATTACAAAAAACTATTTGGGCCTCCTCAAAGTGATTAAAAGAGCTCAATGAATGGTGCAAGGCACTCACAGTTATGAACAAAAAATATAATTTCTGAATAGATAAAGGGGCTTGCTTTCTTAGGTTGAACCCAACCAGCAAAAAATCAGTTAACTAACAGCTTGAAAATTTAGTGTACACGCTCAATGTAGTTAACTTGTTAGTACGCTATGATTGAGAAAATACCTTAGAAAGAAATCCTTCAAGTGATAACCCACCCAAGACATTCCTATCAGCACAGTCTTTATATAGATCAGAAGTCCATGGGCTGAAATATCAAGAGAGGAATGAAGATATGTAAATGGCAAACAGAGACAAAAATATGAACTGATTCAATCAATTCTTATAGAAAATAATACAAGGTTTACTAATGATGAGTAAAGTATGTAAATTACAAGTAATCCATTTTCTCCAACAGGGTCATTCAAATACTAAAATGACCCAACTTTTTAGCAACAACTTACTTCTCAGGTGCAGTTGAAAAGAGATCATCCAACTCTGAAGGTAGCAAAGCTCCGTCCTAGATTGATACATAAACACAATTTCCAAAGATCATTTTTTAATGGATTCAATTCAAATGAAAATGCAAATGGAGGATAAACAATGAATGTGGTGATCAATGCATTCGACTTACATTATCTATGTCAAACATGTGGAATATTCCTTTTAGGTAATCAACCACCTCAGTTGTCAATTCCAGCGTCTGAAACAAAGATAGTGGACTCAGTACAAAAGAAAATATAATTAACCAAAAGTATAGTCAAATGGCTAGTGAAGCCACGATTGCAGATTAAAACATTGCAAGAGTTGTTTGTAAGATAAAACACATAGGCAAAGGTATGGTAAATATAGAACATATAATTGAAGTTAACTATCAACTTGTAGCTCATAAGCCATTGCAAAGAACAACTTTGACATTAAAATACATGCACACTAAATATTAGTCTATCCTCAACAGTCAACAAATGTGAACAGCTGAAAGTAATCGACAGAACATACTTGATCAGGAGCACGCTTAATTGACGTTGGAATGAAGTCGTCTCTAAGCTTGATTTCATTATCATAGCCGAATTTCCTCAATACTGTCCATGTAGTTTCCAAACGACCTTTCTCGATAAAAAGAGCATGAAGGAAAAGGAACCCAGTCAAGGTAAGACCACCGTCATTTACGCCTTCAGGCATCTTCTCTTGAACAACTCTCTTCACGCCTGAAATTTCAGTGGGCTGGAGGGGAGCACTAAAACATCTGACCTGTAAACCAACGGAAAGAGAATTATCACCAGAAGTAGAAGAATGCTGATAGAAAAACACTAGTGAGCCTTAAGTTAATACAAGAAAGCAAAGCAGACTCAGTGCATACAAACCTGGAAGTCATTGAGCTCCACGTCGCTGAGAGCTCCATCCCTGTCATGGTCACAGAGAATGAATATCCGCTTGAGAGCCCTCACACACCGTGGCTTTAGAGACTGCGCCTCTTGATCAAATAGAGGAGCTGTGGGGTGAAGCACTGCCTTCTGGGCATAGTAGAAGACCTCGGGCACCTGCAGTTTATTTATAAACCGTTATAGTAAACATACTCGAACACAGTATCAAGAATTTTAATGCAAGAATCAAAAGTATCAACTGCGTGGTTGGAATACTATTAGTACATTATTAGGCTGAGCAACTGCGAAAATTGATCAGCATTTTGAGCATTCCAGTTTCATCGTGAACACACTATTAAGAGTAGCCATGGTTAAAAAAGCATTCAGGCTGCACTGACATTGAGACAGGGAGGGGGTGTCTTTTTTGACCTGGATCTGGCGAAGCGCGGAGCACTCGATGCAGGTCTCGATCTCACGGAAGGACTGCATGATGGGCGCCATGGTCTGCTCGAGGCTGTTCTGCTGGTCGTCCCTGAGGTCCAGCTTACAGCCCACCACGATCACGGGCGCCTTCAACTGGGGAAACATTGGGCATCACAAATAATCAGCACGGGGGGGCGATAATCACCAACAATCAATGAGCAGCCCACACGTGCGCGAGCCTCCTCACAAAAGAAGCGCGAGATTCACCTGGATGCGCCTGAGCTCCGGGAGCCAGTACGTGCTGAGGCGTTCGAGCGTGGCGAGCCTGTCGCAGGCGTAGGTGAGCACCACGGCGTCCGCGGCCTGGCACTCGGCGATCAGCTTCGGCTTCTGCTCCGGGCTGCGACAGGCGTAACAACGAACGGAGTCAAAATCACCAGCGCAGCGAGGCGCGGGCGCCCAAATCAATCAATCCGCAAGGGAATCGCGACATCTAGGAGGACGTCGGTCGGTCGAATCTAGGGAGGGGGGGTAATGGACCTTGAGGAGGTGTCGATGATGGTGATGGGGACGCGGTCGGGGAAGTAGTCGGCGGGGAGCCGGGTGTGCGGCATGACCTTGGGGACGTTCTCGGGGAACTGCTCGGTGGCGACGGCGACGACGAGGCTGGACTTGCCGGTGCCGGCGTCGCCGATGACGACAACGCGCACGCCGGGGCGGCCCGCCAGGTTCGCCGCTGCGGCAGCCGCCATGGTCGCTAGGGTTTTTTGGGGGATTTGGGCGCGGCTGGCTGCGTGGCTCGGAGTGTCGGGGGGTGGGGCCGGGGTGGCCGCCTCCCTCGTCTTATGGTGGACGGGAGGATCGATCTGGTTATTTTGGCTTTGCTTCGGCTTGGAGGGGAAGGAAAGAAAGAAGGAAAAGAAAAAGGAGAAGCAACGGACGACCGCAAGACAGCACGGGCGTCGTGCTCCTGCGTGCGTGCTTGACATCTTGCCCGAGTTCTTTTATGCGTGGATGGGACTGAGATCCCGTGCCCCGCGCAAGGCAGGGCACACTGTGCCCTGAGCCCTCACATCCACCATCTGCTCCCCATCCGACGGTCAGAGCATGTCCAAATTTAAATCTCAAAATTAAAATTTCTTAGAAAAAATCGAAAAAAATCCCACGAGTTCTATATGTCACGTTGTGTGTTCACAAATTTTTAGGATTTTTTTGGATAAATGGTTTACCATTAACTAAATTTTTTGTGTTTTCAACTTAAAAAGCTATTAAATCATAAACCGGTGATCCGAAAAAATCTACAATTTACCACAATACACAACGTGACATATAGAACTGGTGAGAATTTTTTCGATTTTTTCTGAGAAGTTTTAATTTTAAGATCTAAATTTGGATTTGATCTGACCGTCGGATGGGGAACGGATGGTGGATGTGAGGCTCAGGGTACAGCGTGCCCTGCCTTGAGCGGGGCACGGGATCTCAGTCCGCGTGGATGGGCCTGCCTTAGCCATTTCTCAAAAAAAAAAATAGTAGCCTAGTAGCCGTGCACGTGCCGCTTATGGCTAGAACATTGCGATGGTTTTGTTTTCTCGGTAACTAGTAGCCGTGCAAGTGCAACGCACGATCTGCGACGGCCGACCGACCAATAAAGAATAAAAATAAATGTTTCGAAAAGCATGGAAATATGCCTGTAGGTTGCTACGGAAAACGCAAATGTCCATGTTGACTCAGCACTCATCTGGTCCAGCGCGTGTTAGCAAAAGGTTGCCAATCTTCCATCATCAAAATTTTGCCACACATTGTGAGCAAAAATATGAACTATACTTATGGCTTTCAAACATGCTAGATGTTTGAAATCAGCTACTTCTTCATAAGGTGTGCAGTAATTTCAGAACACAATCACCTGAAAATTGGATCTACCAAAATGATTAGTGCTAAACATGTACAAGCCACTTTACTTGGATATGTCAGGACCTCCATTTCGACATAACCAATGGTGAATGCAACCCATGCAACACACAAGTCAAACACTGCCTAAAATCGTTGTCTCTGTCGTTTCTCATCATTCTTGCGAAGCCGTGTGCACCTGACGTCGCTTATCTGACGTTTCGTCGTGTTGTTGCAGCCTTCCCCGAGTCCGCCCGGTTACCTAGGAGGCTCTCCCTCATCGTTCTAGTCCGGCCTGTCAAAGAAATTACCATCGCTGACAAATAATCAGGAACACTTCTTACAGGGGATATGGTACAAAATAAATGGTTCATTCCCATGTACAACAATAACTGGTTCGTAGAAGTATGAACCAATCCATAAGAGATGACACATCAACTTAATTAATGATAATGGTCTAATCTCTACTACCTAATTAGCTTGATCGGCTGATTGAACATGACAGCATGTGTCAAGGAATTAAACCTTTTCATAACAAATGAAACTTGAGATGAGAATTGTGGTGTTGCCGCACTGCTACCGAGACATACCTCACACTTCCATCCGCCTCATACTCCGGCATGTAGCGAGGCAAGATGCTTGGTGCACTTATAGCTTTTGATTTTCCATATGCTCATCCATCCATCTTTTAATGAATTTTAGTATTTGTCAGAACCAACATGGTATCAAGGGGTGTCACAATGTGAATGCTGAAATGTCATGTCAGTTTACAGCATACTACTTATGAAATAGGAAAAATATCATCAATAGGTTGCCATGTGAAATCATGCCACTTAGTGCCCACTTGGTGTCATTAGAAAATGGTAAATAGGATAGCATATTGACTGCCTTATCTTACGGTCAAAACAACTTGTTGCACAAATGAGCGTATTTTTCAATATCTACATACAGAAGGACGCAGCGCATATATGAGCAAACGGGAAAATATATGCTTCTAGGTACCTTGGACAATAAGCCTCCCATCAATGATATGAAGAAACTGGAAAATGGATGTGTCGAACCCGGCAATATAAGTCGATGCATCCGCTAAAACCAAGCAGCGGCAACACTACAAGATCAACACTCATCTCCAATTCTTCTCTGTCAAACAAGCAGCAGTAGCAGGTCTCTCACAACTTTGTCTATGTCAAACAAAAAGAAGAAGCAGCAGTGCCTCCTCTTCGCTGCCTACCTCCCCTACTCCAATTCGGTAGCCGGCCCTCTCCCGCGGCTTGAAGACGACAGAGCAGCAAGGGAGCCAACTGGTCCAGCCATCGCCGTACTATGTCGCGCCGATCCGGCTGTGGCCGGCTGGAACAGAGCCGCTGGACCTCGACATGAAAATCCTGGACCTCGACATGAAAATCTACAACGGGAACGCACGGCTCCTAGTCCTCCACCCCTGCCGCGTGAAGGGATGCGCCGCTCCTTGTCCTCAAAACGGTGGCGGTGCCTCGGCCCCGATATGGACAAGGATAGGGCAGGTCCACCAGCGCCCCGCCCGACGGACTCGCGTGGGTCGGGTGCAGCGAGTTTGGGGGAGGAGGTCGCTTGCTAGATGCGATGGTGGAGTCTAGGGGCGCCGACGCTCTCCCTTGCCGCGGGTGGGGCGAGTAGAGAGGTGTGACTACGATGTGATCATGCCAATACAACATGTATCGGCTTGTAATCTGGCAACCCTCCGCTTCCTCCACCACGACGCGAAGCCGCAACAGCTTACGCCACAGGGTCTCCTCCGTCGGCATGGCCGACTCCTCCTGCTTCGACAGTCTACACACCATACATCTAGTTAGTGTGCACGTGCGCACGTCTCCATAACAAAATACATTTTTTAGTATTCTAATTTTTTATATGAGTTGTCTTTTCTATAGTTTTTTTTTGGTCGCTAACTTATTTTTAAGCAAAAACTGCTAAATTGTGGCCTCCTAAGATGTCCAAGTTTTGTCGTAAAATTGAGCTTAGCGTATGCAACTCTAATACTAAAAGAATCACGCACGTTAGCATATAACAATCAATCAATCACTATACAATCTCACTCAAACATAAAAATATTTGTTGAAATATTCATATTGAATAACATAATTTAAGACGATAAATGCAAGTACTTACAAAATCTTTACTATTAAATGGGAGTTCGTACGTAGTTCAACCGAGAAGTGAAAAAGTGAAAAGTTCCACGTCACTGCGATAGGCCCATCTATCGGTTTGGGCCCAACTCCACCGAGACCTCGTGAAGACGTGAACCCTTTCCCTCATCTAGCTACGGTAGCCGCCACCAGGAGCTCGATCGGCACCCCGTGCAGCGGCCCTCGCGCAGTCCTCCCCCGCGAGTCTCCTGTCTCTCTCCACGCGCCGCCACCAGGAGCTCGATCGGCACCCTCTGCGGCGGCCCTTGTCTCTCTCCACGCGCCGCCACCGGATCGTGTCGTTCGCGCGCATCGTGTCTCCGGCGGAGCCCAACCCCTTCCGTACGGAGCGGAACCGGCTAGGTATTGAGAAACGGTCGCCGCCTGGAGGTCCGCCGACGAGATCCCGCTCACGCCTGCTGCCTCGAGGTCACTCCATGCGCCACAATACCACCTCCAACTCGATCCTCCTCCATGGAATGCGCGGGACCGACAGCCGTCGCCATGGACGCGCTGGTGGTGAACGACACCGTCGACGGAAAAAGAGGGACAGCCGGCGACTCGGCCTAGGAGGAAGAGGTGGACATGCGGGAGGAAGAGCTCCTCTCCGTGTTCCAGGGCCGGTTCAGGTTTGATTCCTTCTCCCTCTTGACATCTAGAAGCAGGGAGGGCCGTGGTCGGCGCCGTTGTTCTGATTCTGCAGCTCCTATTTGTCTTCATAAGGTGCAGGGGCCGTGGACGGTGTTGGCGCGCTTCCGGAGAACCTACTCTCGCACGTCTTGCTGGAGGAAAGCCGCTCTGTATGGCGGCGGCGGCGGCGACGGCGGCTGCTGCGCCGATTTCCTCGTCTACCTGCTCCGGGCGCTAGGGGTGACCCCCGTGAGCACGGGGCCTGCGCAGTGGGCCGCTCGGCCGCTGCGGAGGAAGAGGTCCTCACCGTGCCTGGCGTCCGCCATGGGAAGGCGTCCCGAGATTAGGGACGCGCCCGAGTACATCGCCCGCCCAAACGCCGTCGTAGCGATGTCTTTCGGTATCATGCCAGTGGTTCCAGTACTGAATTCGCCCACCCAAACGCCGTCGTAGAACTGAAACACATGTCTGCTATGCCTGCCTGCTAAATTAACTGCCCCTTCGCTCTTCTTAATGCAATGTTTTTGCTGTTTGCACATTAGTTGACATATAAGTACACAGCTATGTGATTTGGTGTGTTGCTTCAACGGCAGGCACTCAAAGATATATGCTACAAGGAAACAAATCATGCAAAAAAATTGGTGTTTCGTGTGAAATTTGTATTTATTTTTTACCGTAAACTGTTTATCGTCCATAAACTAGATAGTGAGATTTTTAAATGTATAACACTTCTTAGAACTAACACCATATATATGTTTCTAATTGCAGATTCTGGTCTGAACGCCACCTGAAGGCGGGATAGAGGGAGGATCTTTGGCAAGATCGACCGCAAATCATTTCATTGCTTTCTTTTACCTCATTTTTCCCAATGAAATCTGATTTAAAATAGTGGTACACGCTATTTATGTTTTCCATCATTTTCCATGTTGCGACTCAGAAACATGAACATCATATCCGTGCTTGTTGATGCTTAATATTTCACTAAAACACTTATTGGAAACTATATACTTTTGGTGTGTTCAAGCAGTCGCACTGACACCTGGACCTTGAAAATTAGCATGATTCATGTGCGAGTGTTAACTGAGTTTACGTAGCTACTGAGTGTGCTTACTTTTTAAATCTATGCAATGCTTTCTTCTTAAATGCAGCCTGCTTGTTTTGTTCACTCTTAGTTCTCCTTTTCCTTCTATTTTAGAGATTTCAAACATATTAACTGATGTTCAGTGTATTTTGTAACCTTCTTCATATCTGTACACTTGTCACATTTGATGTGAAGGCTTGCTATTGATTTTATGTTGTAAAAAATAGATATTTTCTGATTACCTTGAACAGCATGTTACGGCCTTTACAACAGAATATGATCTCACATGTTTCTTTTGAACTATTGAGATTACTGGTTTCTCTTACTTTGCTGATAGAAATCTAGAAGTATGGATACTAAGCTTATACTCCATTTTTATTCGCTACTCTCATATTTTTCCTATCACTATTGAAGTCTTGGCTTTGGAGATTCTCTTTTTGTATATTGATGTGACCTTATTTTCCACTTTGTTAGGTGATTAGAATATAAATTCCCGCGACAGTGCAAAAGTGGACAGTTTAGCCTTTCATTGTTCCCCTGAAATGTGGCACTCTTTGAACCTGCCGGACTACCACTTGCATATGATAATCAATTGTATACTGTCAATATATGTGGAATGTTGTCCAATCTGGCAGAACCATTGTTCTTATTTACTCAATCATTGCTTGTTCTTGATAGTGAATTTTCTAGATTCTTACTTATTTCTTATAGCATGTAGGAATAGGTCAGCAAATTTTTGGTCATTATCGGGCAATGTATGCCGCTGTCATGTTTTTTCTTTCCACTATCCCCTGAAGAAACAAGCTTACCGGTTTGTTGGGGGGATCATAACCCGGTAGGCCCACCGACATAGAAGACCAGCCGGCCTGGCAGGAAGCCTGGGCCGGATCAAGCATAAAGGAGATGGGCCGGGTTTCACGTAAGCCGGCGTGCGACGTGTGACTTGGCAAGCAAGAAAGGAAGGCCCTAGAAGACCCGGAGGCAATACGCATCATGGAGTCCAAGACTTGGAGGATACGAAAGACAAGACGAGTTAGAGTAGAACTCCGAGTAGTCTTACCATGTAAACCAGGAGACCTGGCACCCATATAAGCCGGCTCCTAGGTCATAGAGAGGGAAGCTAAGCTACAACAGAGAGGCCGCAATAAGCCATAGGCCAAGTAAGATAGACAAAATAGAGAGAGCTCCCAAGAGAGAGCTCCCACGCCCGGGTTCATCTAAACCCGGCGATCGCCATTGGCGCACCATGTAACATATTATCATATCAGTGACTTATAGCAAGACGTAGGGATCCTCCACCGAGGGGACCCGAACTTGGGTAAAAAACATCTTCTCCCCGTAGTGCTAGACAATCTCCTGAACACCAGAGTCGCCTTGCCCCTCATCTCAAGTTTCCACCCGGAAACATCTGCCGTGACAATCCCACGACACGGTTCATCTTCTTATTTCTCATACAAGCTGTTATATTATGCAGATCTTTGACACCAAGCAGACCGGGAGCTGAAGGTAGAGGCGGTAGCCGATAGAGAGGAAGAAATTTATGGAGCTGGAGGTGCAGTTGGTCGCACACTCAACATCATTGCCGGAGGTGAAGGGTCGACAAAAGTTGATGTTTCCTGCCATTTGTTGCTATATTTATATTTATTTGAATCATAGATAATGCTAGAGCAATGGTAGAGCTTTTCTTAACATGTTATAAGCTGAAATACTTTTGTACATGTTACCTTTATTTTTGCTGTGTATTTGTATTTCTGTATCACTTACAGACTTGTAATCAAGATGCATTCAAGCTCTTGATCGTGCAAGTTGTTGCTAGAGAAATTTGTGGTTCTTTTCTTTTTGTTTCATCACCTTGCTTTTATTATTCCAGATCATTGAAAATGATTTAAAACAGCCAGTTCCATTGTTCTGGGCAGCTATTAACAGTTGTGAATCGCATTGAGAATGCACATAAGGACATGGCTATGGTACTCAAACAAGCAAGTAGGGATGAAAAGGCCATCGAAATAATAAGAACCTTCTGTCGCCGCTGTCCTAATGAAGCTCAGGACTCCCTTGACAATATTCTCATTGACTTGTACAGGGTATCTTGGTCCTGTAAATTCACGTACACAAGCTTAAATATTTCTGCCGAATTGCATGACATACATGATTTTGAAAGCATCAGATTTCTAACTAAGATTTGATAACCTATGTTTGTTCTCACAAAGGATGATCTATATGACCAGGACATGTATGCACAGATAATATAGTTTCTATTGTGTTCTATCCACCGATTTGATATTATAAAATTCTACCCACAAGGATGCTCTCACAAGCAAGGTGGTGATTTGGGTGTTTCCAAAAGTTAATTTATTGAATAACTGGGGCTACAATCATGTTCAAGATCAGCAAGTCAAACCATGTCACGTTTTCATTCTCTGGTGCCAAACAGCAGTCGCCAAACATCAGTCCAGCTTCTCATTCTCTCGCGCCAAAACAGCAGAGCCATGCAGTGATCATTCAACGACTCGACACCATGGTGACTATAATACCATCATGCCAAAGACATCAACCAGGCCCTCATCAGCCACTGTCGCCTCTCTCTGAATTCCTGTAAAACAACCTTTGTCTTTTAGTGTTACTCCCTTGTGGACATGGAGTAATAACATGATTGGTAGTTGCATGCTTGCGTGCTAAAATATCATCGTCACTTCAACGTTGGTCAAAACTTGTGGAAATGGGGATTGAGTAAATTATGGGAAAATAGTTTAGCAGCAGCCGAGGTGTCTTTGTCTTTCAGTTCGATTCTTGTATAAAATTTGTTGGTTGATAGTGCGGGTAGTCATTGACGGCATCCCACCTTTAGGGATAATATCGTCATCCATGGGGGGTTTTCAACAGTGATGTTCGTCCACTGCCCGTTGCCTCTGGCAAAAGGAATTTGTTCTCTGGTGCGTGAAAATGAGAAGAATGCTTATTGTTTGGCCTTAAATACGGAATTTGTTCTCCGGTGCGTGAAATTGAGAAGAATGCTTGTTGTTTAGCTTTAAATATTGTCCGGTGAGCATAAAATTAAGAGACCCGTAGCAACGCACGGGCATTCAACTAGTAAATATAAGAGGAAGGACCAAACATAATACACAACCACATCAAGCACATATCCATTCACACACCCCTAAATTTATTGGACAAATCTGAATCCAGTAGTGTGGCAAAAAAAGTAGTGCTCCCAGTTCTTATCACCCTAGAGACAGAGTATAACCCATTGCACTTACCACTTTGTCCCGCTTGCAACTGAAACACATCAACAAAATTCCATAGAATGAACAATCTGCATCCCCGTCGAGCTCATCATCACGTTATAAAATGGTAAAAAAAATGTCTGGTTGAATGTTAGCATTAGTAGTACTGCACACAATCAAAGAGATAAAGTAAACAACTGATGTACAAATCTTGTATGTGATTACAAAATTGGCGACGAAGGCTCATACTATACTTAGGTAATAGGAACCCAAACTAATAACTTCCCATTTATAGGATAAAAAGTAGGAAAGTCTAGAGTAATGATCATCAATTTTCATACTACATCTAGGTTTTCAGATAGCCCAAAGGCCCAAACCCGAATTTTCTCTAATTGGGTCAGGTAACTAACACGGATAAATAAAGTGATCCATACATGAGACTACATCAAGGATCAATTCATACATACAGCTTTGAAGACTGTAAAATAGATAGAAACATAGAGCTTTAATTTCCATGGTGATATGTAAAGATGAGAGCTACCGTAAAAAATTGTAACAACATCAGCTAGCCATCATGAGAGACAAAGTTGATTCAAAGCTAGCAAGGTACCTACCCATCCAATAGCAATTACAAAGAAAATATGCATGCTTGTAGCATAAAAAATTAGTATCCTTGCAGGATTTCAGTTCTATCGGCCAAAGAACAGATCACCTCCAACAATATCCTAAACCTTCTAGCACATGAGCAGAGGAAGTGTCAGCCAGTAAATATGTACTGTAGTTTATAAGAGCATGGAATAAACAGATTACCCGCTGCAATATGTTGTCGACTGGCTCATCAAGTCCCACACACCCTTTTGTGGTTCATTTCCTCACAATCGTCGATGTCTAGTGCAGTAGCATCACGCCCACCTCCATCCCACCTCGCCTGAATGGTTCACTGCTAGTACCATGCACCACCAATCCAGGTTCCACGCACCTACTTGTTCAGCGTACCACCAATTCAGTTTCCTGTGACACCTCCCAGGCTCACCATGGAATCAGAGTAGTAGAGCACTTACCGGGCAGCACCAAAGGGGACATGTGGGTGTGGGTTCTCACGCGTGCGGCTGCGCCAGTGTGCCGCCGACGGAGACGACGGCCGGGCAGGCGCATGTGCTCAGGTTCACGCTGAGGTATGCGTCCTGACCTTTCGTTGGTGTCGCACTGCTGGTACCTCGGTACGGACGTCGGAAGCGAGTTGTTGTCACACATTGGCCGCGGCGGCGCGGCGTGGCCTAGGAGATCCAAAGCGAGGAGGATGCGCCCGTGATTCGCGAGAACGGAGAGCGGAAGAGGGATCGAGCAGGTAGCAATCAACGGCAAGTTAATACAACATGGATCGGCTTGTGATCTGGCGCCCCTCCGCTTCCTCGACCACGACGTGAAGCCGCAGCAGCCGGCCATGCCGACGGAGGAGACGACAGGGGCGCGGATCAGGCTTGTCGCGTGGGGAGGCGGCGGGGCAAGGGGTAGCATGGAGAGGCGGCGGCGGCGGCGGTGCTGGGCCTCGGGCGATGAGGGGAATGACCCAATCGTGCGAACTGCGAACCGGTAGCAGTCTTTTTTTTTTGTGCCGAAACAATTGCTAAGTGCACCCCGCGCAGATTCTGTCAATTTTAGTCCGTTAGATCTAAATAGTTGGGATAATCTGATGGTAGAGTTTACATCGTGTACACTACATGGGGTGGCTGTAGGAAAGATAAGTTTGCTTGTTTAATAGTAGTGGAGATAATTTGTGTGTCGCTCAAGCTAAAAATAGTTTCACAATGTTTGACATGAAAACAATCTCGTTTGCTCCGTCGACTACATGCGAATTAAAATGAGTGAACAAACACAGTAAAACATATATAAATAAATATGTGTGGGTACATGTGAATATGAAAAAATGGTAAGACATTTTATATTTAGAAATAGATGGAGTAAGTTTGTACTGGACGGTATTATTAGAGATGCTATTTTTAGTACCAACTACAAAGCATATACACATTCTCAAATCTCAACCTGTATTGAACCCAATATAAATTGTGACTACGAAAACCCAATCAACAATCCGACCAACAATTCTTTATAAACTCTAGAAGATTCTCTCTAAATGCTTACCCAGTGATATACTAGAGAGTTATTGGGAAGATATTTGTCAGACCACATAATTTAGAGATCTCCGCTATAAATATGTATAATAGTCATATATACTTTACGCAGTCACAAAATAATTTGCTAAGGGAATACCGTTACAACACTAGTTTTAAGTGTAGTGCAGTGCAGGTGTATTTTTCATCCATACATTACAATTGTACAACAAACAATCAACGCTTTAACCAATCATTTGAAAACGTTGCTATGCGGTTAACTATGTAAAATAAATAACATAAAGTTATACCTAGCATGTCAGAACTAAGTACAAAGTGTAAACGTTTAGTATAAAATATTTTTAGGTCAATTATTCACGGGGCCAAAATATTCTTGGACTGGCTTAAGGAGGGCCAATATGTAAATTAAACCATTTAATAGTCATTAGTATATTTAATTATCATTAATTTAGTCCTAATAACACTCCTTATTAGATGAGTCACACAATTGTTGGGGGGTCATGACCTACGTTGGCCCTAAGGGCACATAGGAACGCTGCCCCAAGCCTCCACATCAGAATTTGCAGACCAGCTAGGATGAACCTGATGCTTGCAGGCCCAAGCAGGATCCTGCAGAAGATCACATCTCCTCCCTGACTAAAGCAGGCCAAAGTGAGAAAGCAGACAAACGACATGGGTTGTGCACTATGAGTTTAGACAAGTTCTGATCATTTTCCAACTCTACAACGAGTTTATCAATGTCCTTGATGTCCAAGGGCCGCATGGTAACACCGTCGGCTCCATGGGCTTCCTCAATCAGATTGTTGATGAAGTTGAGAAAGGACACAAAAGAGGACTTCTTGTGAGCAGGCGTGAGACAAGACACAGATGAAAGGTCAACCTCGTTGAGGGCAAACGAAGGCAGTCTTGGGAAGACCTTGACGTTTTCCTTCGTCCAAAGACCCTCCGTGGACATACCAAGGCTGTTGCACTTGTGGAAGATGTCCAGACCAGATTGTATAAGATGATCACTGTGGGCCACTAACTGGTAGGGGTTCTTGGGATCAGTGATGATCGGGCGACCAGAGCGGATGGTGTCAAGGAGGGGAAGCCTGCCCAGGTGATCGTCAATGCTTCTGTACTGCAGATCATCCCCCTAGGTCCATGGCCAGTCAGACAAGTTGCAAATACAAATTGGCAACCCGATCAGATGTGATCGATCCAGTGCAAAAAGGTAGAAACTAGTATAGAGATGGAGCATGATCTGTACTAACGAAGGATGTTGAGGGTGATTGATTCAGTACACACAAAAAAGTAAGCCTTTGAGTCAATGCTTCATCTTGTTTCCTGAATGTGAAAATGCAGAGCATAAAGCTGAAAAAGCAGGCATGCTTACACACAATTGGGCATCCATGCGCTGGTTTATTTTTTGCCTTGCTAATGCCTCGTATCACTTTTGCTTATCTTCTATATCTAAATAGTAAACACCCACTAACTGATTTTCCTGCGTTCTCCTTGAGCCACCCCGATGCCTTGCTGCCTTTTATTTTCCTTTCACGACACACAACAACGAAGGCATGAACCATCCACGTTACTCCCTCCCTCGCTTGATTAGCATCTATTGTCACCTCTTCCCCTTCCTATTTGCTTAACCGAAGGCTAGATTAAATCCCAATAATTCTCTCCTTCGCAAACGTCCTCTGGGTTCCCATTCCTCCCATGTTTTCAGTAGATTGAAATACGACACGCACCATCACGAACCAGTTCACTCAGTTGCAGCGCTCGCCCAGGCATGGAAGCTGGCAACCACGCGCGTTCGCCGTGTCTTCATTTTATCTGTAGACCCTCTGCTTTCTCCCGCTAATGGTTCACTAACACGCATAGATCAGTTGTTATATGCGGCTTCGACGACGGTGTCGTCCGCCTCAGTATTTCCCTCGACGGCTCTGCCGCCAACGTTGCACAATCGCGGACCTATCATGGAGAAACGCCACCGCCAGAGGAATGACGTTTATCCTCGACTTTACCAAGTGTAAGATGAATTATTTGGTTACTAGAAAGCTTCTTCCTCTTTCCAATTTATTATGCTTTCATCCTAAAGGTTATTCATGAAATTGATCTATATTTTTGGTACTCCCGCTCCTTTGCCATATGATTTTCCAATCTGCTCCCCCCCCCCCCCTAATTGTCCATTTGATTTCACTTATCTGCGCTTGATAGGTGTTTGATGAAATTCCAATGCGAGACAAGTGTTTTGGAAAGATAACCGAAGCATTCCCTGCGGTGAACGGGGCAACATGCGTGTCTGCTTAGAGTAGATAAGGTAAACAGTGTGGATGAAGCCCCTTCTTTGCGTGTCTTCTTAGACTTCTTATATGTATCCATGAAGCAAAGAACTGCTTAATGATTTAAACTTATTTGTGATCTGAAAGTTAATGGGTTGAAAAGTAAGTAGTCCTTAAATTCCCAGCTTATTGTATAGACTTCTGTTACTTGTAGGCGGGTAGAAACATGGGGTTACAGTTCTACGATTGATGTCAACATTTGCACGTAGCTGATGCATTTGTTGTTCTAATTATTCTGTCTGAAAGCTCACTATCTTTTATTGGTATGCAGCTTCGCTCTAAAATGAACCTGACGAGGAATTAGGACATACTTCACATTTAATCTTAATAAATAAGAAAGATAGAGCAGAGCGGATCAGGTGATATACTTCTCCTGTTGCGGTATTGTACAAACAGAGTTGATTAACGTTTTGCATCTCAATAGGTCAAGACTTAATTAACTTTTTGCAATCCTCTTTTTTTTAATCTCCACGCCAGGTATATAATCAACTTCAAATCCTCACTTTCTGCTAGAAAATTACCTCGGGTCTGCAAAATTGTAGGTTTAGCCTAGAACTAATATGAAAGCTTTCTGATTTGCTTGATAAGATTCGTTGTTGGTTCTGACTTTATATTTCAGGTATACCTACTACCATGGAATTGATTAACACAAGTTAGCTCATTCTTACCTATGTGAACTTTTCGGCAATACTAGAAAGTTATGTAAGTTTGTTGACATTTGATCAGGTTTGCTATGGTGTCATCATTTATTCAGCCGGTTGAGATTCCTCGGAGGGATCTTGGACATCTTAATTGATAATTTGTTTTCCTTTCATCTATAGTAGGCTACTGATATGTGACCAGCTACCTCATACATTCTAATACTGCATGCTTTTGTTGGCCATTCTTCCTTTCCTTTTTGTGCCTAACTCATGGGATTGTTCAAGGTATTCTTAGAACTGTGGTAATCAAAGTGAAATATTCTTATGTTATTATGTAGATGTCCCATTTACTGTAGTGCTCCTTATTAGATATTTTATCCTGATATAATTGCTGCATTTCATTCGTGATATTTGTATACCTCATCTATTTATGGCCCTCCTATATCCAATTTATGATTTTAATATAGAGAATTTCTCATCGTTTCCAAGTGCAAGTTAAATAGAAAAATGATACAAATTTCCGCGGCAACGCGCGGGGTATCATCTAGTATGTATAGTAGGATGGTACTTCTACCGTTGTCCGTGCCCTAAGGAAGCTTCGTCACACTATGAAAACCCCAATGCCAACTACTCTATATCCTAGGTTGTGTAAAATGGGCAAAATTTTAGATCTGTGGTATTGAATAGTGCAAATTTTCAAGCATCAGAACTCATTGAATAGTGCAAATTTTCAAGCATCAGAACTCAGTAAGATTTTGTTATTTTAGTGTAGCACGAAACATAAAAATATTTCATACTGGTATCTTGTTAAATTGTAGAATAAATCATTGACTATATCTAGATTTTTTTTGTCAAATTAACAAACTTTGGAGGAAAAAAATGCATGTAGTTCAGGCTCCATGTTTTCCGCCACCAAAAAGTATTTTCTTCTAAGTTCCATTAGGAAGACCTTCCATGGCTTCGAGCAACTTCCGAGCCATGCCTCCTTGATCATCTCTGACTCCGACGTTCTTACTCCCTTCCGTTCCATACTAGACGATTTCTTTTTACCTAAAAGTGAATTTATCTAGACTTATAACAAACATATCTAGATATATTTTCCTTCGTACGAATATAACTCGTCTAATTTGAAACAAAGTTTTAAAATGGAGCGAGTATAAGATATTAATCAACGTTTGCAGTATGCCCCCTTGTCGACATCGTATTGTTTGCCTCGTGTCGAGGCAAGGCCCCCGCGCTCCGCTCTGCCGTCTGCGAACGTGCCACCCATGGCATGCGCCCGACCAACTGTACGTAGGTTTCACCGACCAATATCTCAAGGCGAGATAACCTCGCTGGTCCTGAGTGCTAGCGTATGGCGATCGCGACTTGCCATTTTGTTAGTACAGTACTAGTAGTAACAAATTTCGTCGTCTCTGGTTCCTTCCAATACGATGATTAGTCGTCCCTCATGTGCCCTTGGAAATGTATGACATGTGAGCATGTGCGGAGCGATCCATGGCTCCAACGCCCACGTTCGACGGCGGTCATCTCGCACACTAGCTTATGTCGACTGGTATTTTTCAAAGCCATCCTCCTTTAAGCTTTACCCTAGCGAAGAAGAAGCACAGGCCCTCCAGCTGAATCAGGTGGAAGCCACGTGGAATGTTCCTTGTTAAGTCAAGGCCAAGACAGGGAATCTGCCCAGCCCAGCCAGCACACACCCCACTCTGCACGGCGCACCACCCAGAGGCCGGAGCCGGCGACCAGAGCCGGCAGCTCCATCGAATCTAGAGACGACGGACAAAGCGGGACGGACCATGTCGGCCTCCTCCTCCGCCGCCGCCGACGCCGGCTCTCCCTCATCCTCCCCTGCACCGCGGTACGTGCCCGCTCTTCCCCCCTCCCCTCCCCGCAACGATCCCGGCCGTCGCGCATTCCGATGATCCGCTGCGGCGGGGCTGCCTCAGTCGATCTCGGTCCACCCGCTCTCCTTCCGTAGCTCCTAGCGGCTGGCGGGACCGGACGATCTGCCCGCCTGCTCCTCAGCTCCATCCTAGCAAAGCAGCAGGCAGCGCCGCTGTACTCTGCTCTTCTCTAGCTGTAGCTCGCTCCAGGGAAAAGCAGAGCTCCTCGAGAAAACAGGTGATCCTCGAGGGAAAAAAGAGACATAGTATAACATCAAGCTTAATTTACTACGATAGTGAGTGAGTCGTGTGTTTTATTTCCTGAGTTGGTTTGGGGAGGCGGGAGAGGAAAACCAAAGCTTAAATCTATCTATCTATCTATCTATTAAGCATAATATGGAGGTTTAGTTTTCGAGACACCACGGTAATCCACATCATCATGATTATTTGGATCGTTAGATCGTTAAGATTTAACAAAAAGAAATAGTCACGTAACCTGTTTTGACACGTAACATCTATTTGACACAAACGTATAAGGCATGGACTCCTGAGCACGTTTTTCAAGAAAAAAAAGTACCATCACGTTACGCCCATTTAGAGGTTACGCCCATTTAGAGATAGGTACAGCCAGGTTCCAGGCATCAACATGGTCACACATATTAAATGAAAAAGAAGCGGATTAACTCTTGCAAAAATACAAAATAGAAGCGGATTGTTTTGTTTTGACACTTCTTGCCGACGGAATCCAAAACTTGATTGTGCATTGTGCATTTATTGCTAAGAATAGATAATCACACCGGTAAAAATAACTTGGCGACCAGCCAGCCAGCGACCGCCAACATGATCGACATCGGAATGATTTGATAATGTCTTAATTAAATTTTAGTCTATTTTCAATTTGTAGACTGATTAGAAATTTCTGAATTGTTCGCCTGAGTTTGCCGTACAAATGAAGAGGAAGAGACCTGGGATCTGTAAAAGTTTCATGCCAATTGCTTTGAGCTCACAAACCAGGATCATGCCGGTAGCGTAAATGTAAACGATGTGCGAGTAAGCAAGGCGAACAATTATGATTCTGCAAAAGTTGATGCTCAGACTGATAATAATATTTTACTGCCAAAAGCTACATAACAAGTGCGAGACGAAGTAGACGTATTGAAATTGGGAAAACTCACTTTACAATCAGGATGATGTTAAGTGTTTCTTTATATCAAAGGCCCCTATGCAACCAATTTTGGGCGAGTATGTTTTTAATGAAACAAGTGTTAGCTGTTGTCAATACCAGAGTGATTTGAACATGCGTAGTCATCGCCGATTCCATTCAACTTATTTGAACAGTTAGATAAATGATTATGGCTATGATTTAAAAAGATAATACACTGAGATCCAATGAGTAAAGACTGTCGTGATTCATATATAAAATATAGCGTCTTCGGACTTGGACTCTTCTAATTGCATCTGGACAGTTTGGTGAAAATAGCTACGCCTGTGTTCAAAAACAAAATAGGTACAGTAGCTACCACGTTAAAATTATTGTGGGTGGATTGTTCCAAGAAAAAATTGCTATAACAGCTTTCGGCAAAAAAAAAAAAGAACTATGATACGACTGTATACTAATCAATACATTCGAAAACATCAATCCATGCTAACTACATAGCTCGAATGTGGATTCAAGCTAAGGATGTGCTAGCTTGGATATGAAATGTTTCACCAAAATATAAAGATACTAAGTGTAAACTGGTCAATATGTACATGTACGTACATATGTATGGTTGAGTATAAAAAGTAAAAATATTTCACTATCACTAAACACACACAAGATGATAGATGGAACCATGGAAGACGTTGAAGACACACATGTGGGAATGTATGTATGGTTGAGTATATACAATGACAACATCATGTGGTTACATGTTACATGGAAGAAAAATACATCAAACTCAGAGTGTGAAAAGCCAATGGATTCAACATCGAGATAACATATAAGGAGATCAAAACAAAGTAGATAAAACATACTACATAAAAATAGACGACTCTCAAGAAAAGATGGATGCATACTTTTCTACTCCCTCCGTATCAAAATGTAAGATGCTATGGCCACTTTTGATCATTATGCATCTAGACATGTTTTAGTGCAAGGTTCAAATGAACCATGTATTTAAACGTGTCTAGATACATAATGATCAAAAGTGGCCACAACATCTTATATTTTGATACGGAGGGAGTAACTTTCACCGTGAATGTATAAACCTGTTACAAAATGAGCCCAAAAGAAAATAATATCATTAACATTGTGTTAAATTTGTATTTATCTTTATCAATGTATCACAATTAAAAATAATCGTCAATGTTTCACCATAATTATTAGGAATTGGTACAATCGATATTATTTGTTTTAGATGATGGACATTTTAAATATTTTCCATATCTTTCCTATCATGTTCGACTCAAGTGCACATGTCATTAAAATAACAAAATAAATATGAATAAATAAGTCAACAACTCTATGATATACAAGCCACATATTGGTTTTAGATGGCACAAAAACATAGACGTGTTTGAGTGTGTAAAACAAGTGGACTGAAGATTGGGATAGAAAATTTATTGTTATTTTTTCGGTTTGTATTTATCTTTATTTCAGCAGCATAATAATAAAAGAATGATCATGGTTTCACCATGGAGTAATTAAATGGGAGGAAGTAACATGTGAACAAGATAATTCACATTGTTTAAAGTGACCTATCTATGAACAAGGGCACATTCACTTTCATTTCAAGTCATCATGAATTTAATCAAATTTAACTAACATGCATACACATCTAATATCAAATAAAATTAAAGTTCAGTTTACTAAACTTATATGAGTTATACAAACAAAAAATTGGTGCTATGAGATATGAAATTAATAGTCTTTCGTCACCAAATTTCAAGATGGTCAAAGATGTTATCTATGTACTGTTTTTTACGTAATTTTAGAATCGTTTTTTCTATTATGAAATATAGAAAAATAATGTGATATTCATGAAACCATGTGTATTTAGTTTCGGAACAATTTCAACCCATTTAAAAGGAATCCCTCACATTTGAGAGGGCCACCACGCTAGTTTTGTCAAATGTGATGAGTTTACATGTAGTGTTTTCGTAGGGAAGGGAAAGATCCATTGATCGTGAACAGGGACCGTGAATCATTGTACTAAAGCGTTTACAATCATCATTGGGCACACTGAGGGAACAATAATCGCGGGTTTATGTGACAGTCAACACACCGCTTAGATTCTCATCCAATGCTAGCTTAGCCAGTTCATGAGCTATTTTATATACTAGTAACTCCTTTCTAACATGTACTAGTACCTGTGCTGAGTGCTGTGCCCCTGGGAAGGGCGCCAAAGTTGACTTTGCTTGCTGGATCGTCGATCGGGCTCCAAGCCATCAACGCAAGACTTGTCTAACATCATGGACTTCGATGCATTGACCAACCATGATGAGACGGTATCACTCTAGTTGGGTGCCTGTATCACTGTATCGGCGGAAGGGCCTCACAGTCACAGCTGAGCGCTTTTAGCTTGATGTTCACTTGCTGGTTTTGATGATTTCTTATTCTGAGAAACCGTGGCAAGTTACTAGACCAAATCAGATGCTGTTACGCCGAATGCGCAGTGGATCTAACTGCTTTCCTTTCTAATAAATCACAAGGTTGGAAGGCAAGGTAGCACTTGTCACCGGTGGTGCCTCTGGTATCGGCGAAGCCATCGTTCGCCTCTTCAGACAGCACGGTGCCAAGGTCTGCATAGCAGACGTCCAGGACGAAGCCGGCCAGCAGGTGCGCGACTCCCTCGGCGGCGACCCCGACGTCCTGTTCGTCCACTGCGACGTCACCGCAGAGGAGGACGTCAGCCGGACCGTGGACGCGGCGGCCGAGAAGTTCGGTGCGCTCGACGTCATGGTGAACAACGCCGGCATCACGGGCGACAAGGTCACGGACATCCGGAGCCTCGACCTCGCCGACGTGAGGAAGGTGTTCGACATCAACGTGCACGGCATGCTGCTCGGGATGAAGCACGCGGCGCGGGTCATGATCCCGAACGGGAAGGGGTCCATCGTGTCGCTGGCGAGCGTCGCCAGCGTCATCGGAGGGCTGGGGCCTCACGCGTACACGGCGTCGAAGCACGCCGTGGTTGGTCTCACCAAGAGCGTCGCCCTGGAGCTGGGTAGGCACGGGATACGGGTGAACTGCGTGTCCCCCTACGCCGTGCCCACGCCGCTCTCCATGCCGCACCTGCCCCAGGGAGAGCACAAGGGCGACGCCGTGAGGGATTTCCTGGCGTTCGTCGGCGGCGAGGCGAACCTCAAGGGCGTCGACCTGCTGCCTAAGGATGTCGCCGAGGCCGTGCTTTACTTGGCCAGCGACGAGGCGAGGTACATCAGCGCGCTCAACCTCGTGGTCGACGGCGGCTTTACGTCCGTGAACCGCAATCTGAAAGCATTCGAGGATTAGTTGAAGTTTTTAGCTGCATTTGTCACAAGATATTGGCAAGATGTGCTGTATCATTCTGATTTGTCTGTGTTAAGTATGTCAATAAGGTGGGTAGTCATGTGTAAAATTGGATAATCGCTACTATATATTAGGGCTTAAGAACCGCTTTGATTATTATCTGTACTATTCTGTTAAACTTGCTTGATGTGACAGGAACTTGTATGTCATCCATTCAAGTTTCATCAGGACTTCTGCCAGTGTATCTGCAAAGTAGAAAATCGGTGACTTCAAGCATTTGAGTTAAAAGCTTCCTTAGCGTATATATAATCCCTTTAGAATTCTTTTGTGTATGCATGATAACTGAATACATCTACAGTGATGGATATCCATAGGTGTTACAGGTTGAACATAATCTTGATCAGGTAGAATCTGGGGTACAAACAAACAGTAACTTCATTTCAGAAGTAGATGCCAGAAGAGGCATGCATCATGTTTTAATAGAATCTTGACCAGGTAGAATCTGGGGTACAAACATACACTAATTTCATTGCAGAAGTAGATGCCAAAAGAGACACGTATTGTCGGTATCACTATATATTCCTCCAAAGAGAAAATCAGACTATCTATAATATCGCACAATATGCTGCCGCTACCAGTGATCTCTTAACGGAGACACTGCAATTTTCCTATTCAACATTGCTGCAATAAACCATTAAGAATTAGTCAAAATCCTGCGTCTTTGTTATCACCAACTGGGGACTTAATCGAGCTTACAAAATCTGTATCAGAAACTAAGGGATTATTTGATGAGTCAGCTACATCTTTGTTATCTTCAGTGCTGTCACTGTCAGAGGCTGAGATGGCATCACCAGATTCCAAATGCGTTCTTCTGTCCACATATGTTTCGGGTAAGGAGCTTTCGGCTACGTTAGTAGCGTAGTGATTGCGCCGAGCAAACAAATCTTCTCGTCTGACAAAATTAAGTAGAATTCCACTCGCAGTCCAGGTTGCAGCAGATCTCCCTCAGGCACAGCAATGCTTTGCACCGTTGTCTGTTTCAGAAACTTCTGTGCATCTATCTGGTATAGTAACTCTAGAAATGTTGGTTGGACATGAATCTATATGAAATGTGGATCCTGACAAAAAACCTGTATTGTCATCCTCTGCAGTACGAACTCTATCGAACTCAGAATCAGTCTCGAGGTTTTGGATAAAATTGATGAATCTGTCAGCTGAGGCAGTCCTCATCAGAGGCCCACCACTCATGGTCCATGAATTCAAATCAATGGTTTCTGATTCGCTCTCGCTTCCATCATATGAACTCTGACGAACATGATGAGACGTGTTTGGCCCGCCATCAACTCGAATAGTACCTTGGTGAGTGGACGCAAGAACGCCCCAAAGTGATCTTCTGAGAGAGATCCTGACGAACCCTCTCGACTGATGCAGCTCCCTCGTTGTTTTTTTGAGTCGAACATTATCGGTATATCCATGGGAAGAAGCTGCTGCCCTTTCAGTGCTTCTTCTTAACCTTCGTTTGTGGTTGATAAGAGCATCTCTAACAGAGCCCTCAAACCGCGCCGAACCGTGAAATAACTGTCAAATACGGTTCGGAAACCTTAAAAAGAGAAATTGCAGCGCCCTCAAACGTCGTGGGTCCGTAAAATTTTTTGAGAGCGCCCGGGAAATTGGCCCGTGGAACCGTGAATAACATGTTTTCGCGGCCAAACCGGAGGGCGAACCCTATCTGCTCATTGCGTTGGCGGGAGGGACATTTCAGCCCGCGCGAACCCATCTTCCGCCGCCGCCGTCGCCGTTTCTTCTTCCCCTGTTCCGGCGAAGCACGCGAGCTCCCCTCGCGCCGCCATGGAGGACGCCGATACCGGGCTATTCACCGTCCCTGTTGCGGAGGTCCAAGCGGCAGATTCAGTGGGCTCCGGGCTCGGCCAGCCGCGGCCTCCGCCGGTGCCACCGAGGCGCCCCTCCGCCGGCCCCCGCCCCTCCGGTGCCTCGCCAGAGGCCGATGCTGTCGGCAGGAAGCGCAAGCGGCTCGGAACTGTTGGTGCGGCCCAAGCTATGGCCGCCGGCTACGTCGCAGCCGGTGGGAAGGCCGGATCCCCATCCGCGCGGCCGGGCAGCAGTTCGGAAGGTCAAGGCCACCGATGCGGCCGCTCCCTCCGGCCCCATTCATGTGGACACCGCCGCCATGGATCCGCCCTCTGCTAGCCCGAGGTATGTGCCCAAATCGCCGCCGTCCCCCATTCTTGTTGTTCCAATTTTGTGCTCCAATTCCGTGCTCCAATTTGTAGCATCCCTCCGGAATCGTTTGTCGACATGCTGAACGACGCGTCTGTGGACATTGCCGAACCCCCTCTCGGTGATTTTTCGTACGACAAGACCAATGCCGACGTTGAGGGTGCAGTTGGAGGAGACGATGAGGTGGAGGAAGTGGATGCCTCAGCGGTGAAACCACGCGGCGTCAACTACACGATCAAGGAGGACGATACATTGATCCGTGCTTGGGAGGCTATGTCCCTCGACGCAATTCATGGCACCGATCAAGCGAAGTTGCGGTTTTGGCAACGAGTTGAGGACAAGTACTTCCAACTTCTGCCTTGCAATGTCAAAAGGGTGCTTCGAATGTTCCGATCGCTCCAAGGCCGTTGGGACGTGATCAAGACAACTTGCAGTAGGTGGAGTGGGTGCCTGCAGCAAGTGCACAATGCTCCTCCAAGTGGTACCGTGGAGGCTGATTGGTTGAGTTGAATTGCTTCTTTCCGACAAATGTATAATGCCTAGATGCTATTGTGAACCATGGAAACTGTTTGTTCTATCTAGGACCGCATTGCATGGGAGCGGTACAAGGACATGCCAGCGTCGAAGAACAAGCCCTTTCTCTTAGACCATTGTTGGAAAATACTCCAAAACAACGAGAAGTGGAAATTGTCTCTCCTTGAACCAAGTAAAAAGAATGACATTGTCGTCGAGGATGATGACGATGAAAATGGAGGGAGAAACATCAACAAGCCCGAAAGCAACAAGAAAGCCAAGCTGCGGATGATGAAGGAAGCCGAGGCTGCAAGCTTGAGGGAGAAGCTTGAGCAAATGGTGCAGTCCAAGTCTCCAAGATGGATCCACTCAGGACATCTTGTACCGAAGGAAGCAAGCCTTGATCAACTCGAGCACTACTCGTGGAGGTGATGGAGGTGATGGTGGAGGAGGTGATGTTTAGGTGTAGTTTTACATGTGGGTGGCTATTTTGGATGCAAGTTTTTGGTCATATGTGTGCACAAGTTTGTGAACTATGTTTATTTGCCCTGTACTATGATCAAAACTATGTTATTTGCAAATCTGGTGACGAAATTCTGAACATTTCGACTGCTTTACGGGTACTGCTATGGCGCGGCGCGTTTTCGAGCAAAAAACGTGACTTTCGCGAACCTTATAATGCGTTTACGGTTCCGCGGTTTGAGAGGTATGTTAGAGATGCTCTAAGTGCTACGGATCATCCAATTGCACAGTTTGCTCTTATCGCAGAGAGCTTCTCCCATGTGCACCTCTGGCCCGAGAAAATCTCGAATGAAGCTACTTAATACATTATATAGACTAAATCTTGAATGAAGCTACTTAATATATTATATAGACTAAATGTTGAATCCAAAGTCAACAGATCTTGATGACATTTGGTCGGCTCTCTTGGCCCCTTCGCTCCATTAAATACACCAAGATACTGGTAAGGAGGTTCATCCTATCTCTTCGTGCCACTTCATCCTACTGTGGTGTTTTCCTTCTGAAGAAATACTACGTAGCTTTGGTTTCCTCTCAGCAGCAGCCGCAGCAGCTAGCATCCCTGCAAATGTTCAGGTTTGTGCTACATCTTCTATTCTGTCCACACACTTTCTCAAATCAGCATGGTAGTACTAGGTAGTCGATCCATCCTCTTCTTTCCCTTTCTATACTAGCTTAAGTGTTCTCTGAGCAGGGGCAAGTTCTTCCAGGTAGCTCTCTAGATCTGTCGACTACTTATCAAACTGTTAACCCGTCTATGGGTTAGTACTTGTCCGTTTGAAATTAACCTTTACATTTTGGATCTAGAAAACTGGATGAGGTACAATTTTTCTAGGATCATCAACCATAGATATTGTTCACTAGACCGGTTATTACGCACTAAACTAGACTTTGTTTTAGTACGTACAACCACTTGTCCGGATTTGGATCTCAGGAAATCGGCCTCCGTCTATTTCAAACCATACAGATCGACCGAGCTCCTCCTTCCTATTGCACTGCGCTTGCACTAATTCCATAGGCACGAACCATCTCTCTCCTCTGCGTGGGCAAAGAGGATCATTGTTCTTACGGCAGACCTTCACTTTTTTCCAGGTTAGTGCTTTTGCCTGTTGGTATTCCTCTCATCCAGTACTACTCTAGCTAGCAACGTATCCGTTCAGTCGCAAACTTGCAAATCTTCATTATGTTTTGGATCTTGCTTAATTAACCTCGGTCGTTTTTACTAGTTACCAGACAGGGAATAGCATGGACCATGCAAGAGTGCCGCCTAAGCCATTACGACTCCATTTCCTAGAAGAAATCACAGATAATTTCTCACAGGAACGAAAACTTGGTGTCGGTGCATATGGAAGTGTTTACAAGGTACACCTTTAAAAACTTCTGACTACAGCTTATATATAACTTTTATTAATCGGCGCAAAACATGTTTGTCTTTTGAAGAACTATCAGATACTGCCAACTGGAAATTCGTATATGGTAACATGCAAATCACACAGGTAAAAAAGATGGTGTAACATGTAATTAGATAGGAGACAAATGGAGAGCAACATATTATATTACCATGACTAACTGTTCCCCACTATGACAAGCACCCCCCCCCCCCCCCACCCCATGGCCCGGCCCGACATTTGTCCGGCATCTCCAAGCAGGCCCCCAACTTTGGAGGCCCTCTCGGGGGTGCCGGACATGTCGCCCCGCGTGTCATCCACACACCGGTTTAATGGTGGAGCAGCCTTGACGGAGGCCCGTCTCCGGCATTAAACCGGCACGTCACATTACCACCCACTCACCGGTTCCTACATGCGCCATGATTCCCGCCGCATCCCGCCTTGCTTTCCCATGCACGACCGCCTATAAGAAGCCTCGTCGTGCAGCCGCTTCTCGCCGTGCGCTCCCCTCTCGCTGTAGACAAGCACAACCTCGAGCCGTTCTCGACAAACATGTTGCGCCGCCTAGCGACGTCCTGGTTGACCCTCATCCAGGTCGCACGCCGTCGTTCCCAGCGGAGGGGACACAATCTATGTCATCCAACTGTAACAAGGACAGCCATAAGGATGTGGAGGACGCGCATGAGCTCCAGCTGCAACCGCAACCGGAGATGGGGATGGTGGGAATGGTGCCGCAGCCGCAGCTGGAGTTGGATATGGTGTCACATCCACAACCAAAGGAGCAATCATAACCGTCGTTATGGCCATAGCAGCTCGCCGCAACGAAATCCATCCTCACCACGCGGGCAAACGAGATAAATCGCCAGGCGCACGCCATATTTTCCTATGAGCGCGCCGCTGAAAAGGCTCTCACGATGCTACGGTCCATGGAGTCTGTGGCGAACGAGGAGCATTCCTGCTCCTTCATCGCCGACGAGAGGGCGACATACGACGAGCTGAACGAGGACCTAAAGCAGCTTTCCAGCAGGCTGACGAAGCACATGTGCTAGAGATGGCGTGCCGGGAGACTGAGGTGCGGGAGATGGCTGAGAGACAAGGGAAGATGCTGGCGGAGGAGGAGAGGCAGCATCTCCGCACCGTGGAGAGCGTGGTCCACCAGCAGAGGTGCATGCGTTGCACGCGCAGCAACGAAGGCACACGCCATGATGATGCGTGGCAGGTCAGAGAGGCACTGGCTGGCGCATGTCACGAGCCGCAATGAGACCGGCTCCCCTGGCCCCACTCTTTCTTTGAGGGTGGGGAAAATGACGACGAGTTTGTCCCCTCTCACGCGACAATGGTCGAGGGCAACGCTTGCTCCTGGCGCGTAGATTAGTTGTAGTTAAATTTATTAGTTAGTTGTAGTTAAGTTTATTAGTTAGTTGTAGTTTAAGTCTAGGTTATTTGTAGTTTAAGTTTTAGTTTAAATTTCGTTTATAATGCATCTAATTTCATTGAAAATCTTGTCATTTAATTTGTTCGTAGTTTGTAAAAGTCGGTCAAATATGAGTTCTTGATTTGGGGGTGTCGATGGGGGAGGCGACCTGTGAGTGGTCGAACAAGTCTCCGACACCACCCAAATGGTGTCCGCAAGTCTCCGACACCAACCTAATGGTGTCCATTTTGAGTGGTGCCGGACCATATTTAGGTGGTGCCGGTTCAGGGAAAGATTTCTTCGCAACCAATTTCTGGTTGGGGAGAACATAATTTTAGGGAGTGTCTAGTTAGCAGCTAGCTGTTTTCATTTTTGGGAACAGACACATTTTTCAGCCAATAGGGTGTTAACACCTGTCACAGATATTACTCAAAACCTCAACGACCAGAAAAACTGTCTGTTGTAACGTACCACCAAAACAGACACTTTTTACCTTGAGTCCTTCAGTTTTTGAGTCGTGTTCGTGTTTCATTCCCTGTGCTAAAAGCAGGCCCAAAAAACTTGAATAACGTGAGAAGGAATACCCCCATCACGTCGAGCATGTCACATGGGGTTAACGCTGTAAAACAGTGCAAGTTGCCTCCATTTTTCAGGTTACAGAACTATGGGTTTCAGTGTAAAATGAAATGAGAACATAAGAAAAATAAATTACACCAAATCATGCAAATAACAAACGAAATCTCATAAGCCATGCGGATACCACACAATTAGGGGCATACAACAGATCAGGATTATCCACAGAACAATGTTATGCCTACATGTATATTGTGTGACACAGAATATACAGAGAAACAAAACTTCTCGGTACCAGCTGAGAGCAAAGCTAGATCAGTGAGTAACAAGGAAAATGGAGACCTAACTAGGATGACCACACTGAGGCGTCACTTAACACGAGTTCGCCTTGCACTTATCATAACCTAAAACAGCCATCCGGCTATAGCAGCAACTAATCTCCCGATTAGTTAATTGAAAGACAGGTTTGCTGTACCATTATTTTGGTTGGTATACTGTGATTAAAAGAAACAAAGATACTCTTGCACTTGCAGCACAAAGAAAGGAACGGATACATGAGGAAGGCAACAGATTAGCAACTATGTTTATGCACTACAGTTCCAGTTCGGTGTGGTCAATCATGTAAACATGTACTAATTTGTAATTCCAAGTAGTCGGGTAGTTGAACAGACAAAACATTTAAGTACAATAACAGAAGGTTAACTGAGACAAAAAAGAAATAAGAAAAGCATTTCTGAACCTGATGACAGATACTACTGAGCAGGAAATTTCTGCCACATATTATTTCTTCTTGATAGAGAAACAAGAGAATTTCTCAACACATAATGAGATACTTAAAATGCAAACAATGATATACTGAAGTAATGAATATCACAAGACCAAACACGACAAACATCTGAACCAAATAGTACATGTCAAAGTCAATAAACGAATGTACTAGGGAAGCCCATAGCTATTGCCTATCTATCAGCTCCAGAAGAAAATTGACCATTCACCCTAATCAGAGGCACTACACCTCTATGTAAAATGAATGTAAACTCTAGCCTTTTCCCATGGATCAATCTCAATACCCATAGTACACATCCAATGAGGGTTGTCCCACAAAAATATCCATTCCCAGAAGCTGCCAAGATAATTAATGAAATCACTTCCTCTGCCACTCAGGCTACTAAAATCAGAGATGCATACTGAACAGAAAAAAGAGACTGAACCTACTGCAGCTATACTGAACCTACTGCAGCTATACTGAACCTTACTGTGCATAGAGGGCAGACGGGTACCGGCATCTCAAATGCAGCATATGCCAACACCGTGTGAATCGACATTCTCTCCAGCAACCTCACAAACTGCAACTCTGTACATTAACGATCGCACCAGCCCTGCAGAGAGAGGGAACTGAGACAGAGAATGATATTGTTACAAACAGAAATAAATCAATGATAAAAGTTCCTCTTCATTTATCTGGGCTTGGAACCGGCTACCAATTTAAAAAGATAGTAGGTGGAGTTACCCCGCACAAATACCCAAAGAAAAAAAATGAAGAAAGCTGACCAAATAAGACGGACGAAATGAATATTGAAGAAACTGAATTAATGAGTTACTTAAGCGAGTGAAATTCAAAGAATAAATTGATGAAGCATTGAGAAACTGAAAAATAGAGACTAATAATGAAAATATGGCAAACTTGAACACTAATAATGAAAAACTGATAATGAAGACTAAGGAATTACATATAGGCACTGATAAACTCAATGGCTGATACAATTAAATGAATAATGACTAGCAAAACTGAATGAAGAATGATAAACTAAAGGTTAAAGAATTAGACAAAGCAATGAAGAAATATAAGAAATAGTCACCGATGAACAGAATCACTAAAGAAACCAAAAATAAAGTACTGAAGAATATGAGACTTGAAAGACTGAAAATGAAATAGCGAGGGACAATAAAAATTACTAAGATATCAGGAGAAATGAAGAAAATGAGACACTCAACAATGCACAGAATGAATGAAAAAGTAAAGAATAAGAAAAACAAAATGAGGAATGATGAACTAAATCACAAAGTGACAGTACTGAACAATAATGAATCAATGAACACTAAACCTGAACAATATTGAATCAATGAACACTAAACCTGAACAATACTGACTCAATGAACAAAACTGAGACAACGAAACATTAATAAAAAAGACAAACTGACACCATGAACAAGACTGAATCACTGAGCATACTGAAACACTGATCAATGAAACACACAAAAGAATAACTGAAACATTGAAAACTGAATAAATGACAGACACAAAGTGACAGTACATAAACAATGAACATGAACAATAATGACTCAATGAACAATACTGAGAAGACAACATGAATAAGACTGAATCTATCAATAACCATACTGAAACACTGATCAATGAAGCACACAAAATAATGAGTCACTAAGCAATCTGAAACACTGAAAAATGAAACAATGACAGTCACAAGGGACTGTAATGAAACAATGAACACTAAACATAAACAAGACTGAGACAATAAAATAAACTGAGGAACTAGATCCCACACTGAAACACATTCCAAAACAGCAAGGAGCAGGTTAACTATCCCAACATAAAAAGGGACAAAAAACCGTCACTCTCCCCCGACACCATAAACAATACCCCTACTTGCACACAAACACAAACCCTAAATCAACATAAATATAGGCAAACCAAACAATTCATCCATAGCTTAGGAGCAACACAGAAAAAATGACGGCAGGTAAACTGAAGAGGAAGGGAATATGAAAACAGAAGGGTACCCATCTTGGCAGCGGTGTACAATGATCAGTTCATGGGTTTAGCGTCTACAAAGCTGCAGTGCTAGTGTTTAGACAAAACTTAACTCAATCTCTGAGACAAACCACACAAACTAATTATGTTAATCTCTGAACAAACACTGTCAACTAAGAAATAACAGCTATTAACAACTTATGGTCAACAAAATCTAGTCTGTGTCCTTCTCTCAAAATTTCAAGGCAAAATGACTAGACACTCCATGCTAGCTACCACTACAAACAGAGCACGCTATTCCATGAGAATAGAACATCAAAAATCGTTCAGAAAACACAAATGTATAGGCACACAAATCAAAAACCTAACTCTAACATAATATATAGGCACACAAATCAGTTCGTCCAGAGCTTAACACATGCTTTACTCTGTCTAATCTGAAATCAGCTTCAGCAAACCTTTTGCTAAAGCACACACGGCTAACAAGCTTCAGCAAACCTGAAACGCACATCAGCTCGCCAGTAGTTCTGTCTAATCTCTGCACACAAACTCAATCTCTCGCAGGGATCAGCATACAGCCCAGTCAACAAACAGCGGCAGCAACAAATCAGAGACCAAAAAATCAGCAAACATCATTACCGCGACACCACCACAAAACCGAGGTTCTACACTTATTCCAGACGACAGACCTCAGATCCACAACTCCTCAGCCATCGCATCAAAGATGTACTGGCGCAAACAAGTCAAACAACCTAGCACGAGCTAACGATAACGCAGAACAAATTTGAATCTAGCTACCGAATAGCCCCGATACAATGAAAATTCAGACCAAAAAAATACAAAATCAAACAGGGGACATAACAAGAAGGATCAGAGGGAGTAGTACCCATCCCGACGGCGGCGAACCACCCTTTCCCTCTCGCGAATCGCTGGCCTCTTCAATGACTGAGGTCGAATGTCGCGAGCCGAACCTCCCGCCAACGAAGCTGAGCCCCTAGCGCGGAGTCCCGTGGAAGCCGCCCTCTCCGCCTTACCAAGCTCGCGCAGGACCGCCCCGACCAGCGCCGGCGAGTCTGCCTCCGGGGACACCGCCATTGCTCCCCCCTTCTGTCCCGCAGCACCTCGCACCAACGAAGCGGAGTCCCCGGCGCGGAGATCCGTGGAAGACACTCCCTCAGCCTTCCCAGCCTCGCCCAGGACCGCCCCGACCGGCGCCGGAACAGCTGCGACCGGCGACACCGCCATGCCCCCCCCCCCCCCCCCCCCCAAGACTTGCGGATAGAGCTAGAGGACAAAGACGAAAAATGAAATTCAAAATAGACTGGAAAACGGAGACTCAACGAGAAAGAAAGAAAAAACCGAGGAGGACGCGCGGATATTCGTGAGAAACGAATCGGACGGCACAAAGAAACCTGTCTGTTTCCCAATTAGAAAACAGCTAGCTGTTAAATAGGAAAAGTGTAATTTTATGACCCCATGATGTGTTTAACAAGTGATATTAAAATCTAGCCGTCCCCAATTATAGATCTTGCCGAATTTGTGGCACGAAGCAATACAACGTATATATATTTGGTTTCTTTAGGGAAACGTGTATATATTTGTTCCCGCGGTCAGTCGTAGAATAGGAGAGCCCAAGAACTAATGTAAGTCTAGGATGTCCCATGTGTTATGACATGGGTAGAGGGGCCGGAATGCAGAACTACTGGGTCTAAGAGTGTATAACAGGTAGTACGTGAATCAATTTTTCCGGATTAGTCTGGCACACGTACTTGTATTTTTTGACGAATCGCGGTGGAGAGTTTCTGCATTGCATTTTAGAATAAGAGAATCGATCCAGTTAATTAGGAAAACCGAATCAAAAAGCCATACGGTGCACGGATAATTTACGGAAACCGGGAGAAAACCACACACTCTAACTCATGGAACATCGTTTGTGCCTGAAACAAGAGAACCTAGACCCAAGCTAACAGGCCACACCTCATAACCAACTAAAAGAACCTCCCTAAACACACACGAACTCTCGCCACTAGAGATGCACCTCTGTGCACCCTACACACAGAAGAGATCAAACATTGACGACTAGAGCTCAAAAGCTTTTGAGTTTTGGGATGTCCCCAAAAGCCTTCACCTGCCTAGACTCGACGCGCTTGGCTATTGGAATGACAATTTTTTTGTTCTTGTCCAGCCGGATGCTTCGTCGCTCGGCCAAACAGGGAGCATCTTCCCGAACCTGCTTGTCCTTGGGCATGTCGGCAAGGTCTTATCATGTGGCTCAATCACGTCAAACTGGGCCATCACCTTCGTGATCTTCTCCTCCAGGCTAGGGGCACCAGTACCCCTCAACTCCTCCAATGCCAAAGGCACAAAAAAGTCCACACAAGGTCCTGCATCGAGGGCACCTGCACCACCGGTGAAACAAGATCCGGTGGTGGGTGGGGGAGGCCGGGGTAGCCCCCGCCATCTCGTGGCGGACAGCAACTCGAGAAGAAGGGCTAGGAGATGGATGGGAAAGCTTGGGAGGAGCTAGGCGGCGGCGGCCGCGCCAGCGTGTCGTGAGAGGGCTAGGGTCCGTGGAAGCCAAGTAGTGGTTTTTACATACTTGTATTTTTTTTTGTATTTTTTGAGTTTTTGCAATTCGGGTGTGTGATATTTTATCCATGGACTTGAAACTCACCGAGTAGGAGAGATGATCCTGCGGTTAAATATGGAAAACTGTTGTCGTATGTACAGTACACCATACATCATATGGTTAACGAATCGATATTGGCTGTTCAAATAACGATGACACATTTCACACTCGACCACCCATGACAGAGTGATTCACGAGCTATAATACTGTGTTAATGTCTAACTCGACTGCCTCAGTTTCTGCTGCTATGCTCTTTTCTGTCTACCAGAGCACACTGGTATATATATGTATATATCACCATATAGTATCAATACGGAACACACCATATTAGTGATCAGGACCATTTTTTGGTGTATACATTCTGCATATATTGCTGCAAGCAGATCGGAAATAAAACTGCATATGTCATGTTTAACAGGGACAGTGTAAAGATGGAGAAAAAATTGCTGTAAAGAAGCTTCATGATCACATGGCAATGCTCAATGATGAACTATTTGAGAAGGAGTATCTTAATCTTGCAAATCTCGAACATCAAAATATTGTGAAGTTAGTTGGTTATTGCATTGAAATAAGGAAAGAATACGTAGAGTTTGATGGAAGGATGGTTCGTTCTGAAATTCAACACATGGCGCTGTGTTTTGAGTTTATGTGTAACGGAAGCCTTGCGAACTATCTTCAAGGTATGACCATGCTCTATCTCTATGGAATGACAAGTTTTTTTTGCAGGGGCTATTGAAATGACAATTTAAGAATTAAAATTTACATATTGTGAATACTCTTTATATTTGCTACAGATGAATCAACTGGAGAAGATTGGCCCACACGCTACGCAATAATTAGAGGGATATGCAAGGGCTTGAAGTACCTTCACGAGGAACTAAATCCTCCTGTTTACCATTTGGATTTGAAACCAGACAACATATTGCTGGATGAGCAAATGACCCCCAAAATTGCGGATTTTGGGATGTCAAAATTCTTTGGAGATGAACGAACGCGAGTATCAGCAAGTGTCATAGGGACAATGTAAGCTGAATTCTTCATGTCAACTTAAACTTTGCGTATGTAGTACATGCATATAACTAATCGATACTCGCGTTATATTGTGCAGTGGGTACTTGCCGCCGGAATACATAGATCATAATGTAGTCTCAAATAAGTTGGATATATTCAGCTTAGGAGTTATAATCATAAAGTTAATGATGGGACCCGTTGGCTACTCCCAAGTTGCTGACATGTCATCTGAAGAATTCATTGAGCTTGTAAGATAAAAAAAGTTGACTCAGTTTATCTTGATCAAATGTACCTGTTGCAAAGAATATCTTGTTTTCGCTAATGCCCCACCATTGTGTACGTTCCAAATTGCCAGACACATGGGAAGTGGATAAAAAGGCTGCAACAGACATCAAACAATGCAAACGAGTCAGATGCCGAACAAGTAAAGACCTGCATCAAAATAGCTTTGAGTTGTGTGGAACATGATAGACGCAAAAGGCCTAATATAGGAGACATTGTCCGTGAGCTGGATCATACAGACACCACGGCACAATTCTCTCATGCATTAACAATTAACCAGAGATCAATGGCAGTGGAGGAGGAGAAGGTGAGATCACTAAGGGCATAATGTCTTTCTTTACCAATACTCCCTCCGTTGTCTGTTCCACAATCTAAGATGTTGTAGGTGTTGTACATGTCGTCTAGATTCATATTAAAATAAGTGCACACATAAACTAAAATGTGTCTAGATATAAGTTTAGAAATATGTATGTGAAAAAAAGCTAAAGCATCCTATATTGTGAAACGGAGGGAGTATTATGTTCATTTATCATTACGTGGCATACCAGTTTGAATTGTTCTTGTATTACATGTAGATGAGCCCCTTAATGTCCACTAAGAGTGAACGGGTCGATGCACCTGACTTCATGGAGAATGAAATGCTGAACGTCCATCCCCGCCAGCTCCGCTTCCCCATCTTCGAGATAGACAAGTCCATCTCCTGTCCTCTCAGTGTAAGCAACAAGACAGATGCTCATGTTGCCTTCAGGGTTCTCCCGAAACACCCCGAGAGATACATTGACGGACTATTGAAGCTCAGTGGCATTGTGCCACCAAGATCAACTCGCACCTACCTTGTATTGATGGAACAGCCGCCACCCGAGAACCTGGACGAGTTTGATGTGGTCCTAGAGAGCTGCTTGGCGCACACTGATGTAGCAGACGTGGACGACAACTTCCTACCAGATCTACCAGATATCGTAGAACTAACTGAAGGTAACAAATTGCATGAGGTAACATTAGTGGCGATTATTTTTGACCCAGCACGAGCGAAGTCAGCGAACACGATCTCTGAGGTTAGTGTCTTCTTAAAGAGTTGTGATTGACATATGCGGTCATTAATTACAGTCCTGAATTTAATCTTGTGTGATACTTGTTTCTTATTCTTCATCTTCCGATCGATATGGCTTTGGTCGTGCATCTATAGCAGTCGATCGGAACACGGACTAAGGTGATAACTACATTTCATTTCTCCTGCATATATATATATATATATATACATACATATTGGAGTACTTATTTATAGTCAATGTTTTTGCCGAAAACAATTTTTTCAGATCATATGCAGCACCAACGGACGTAATCATTACATTGTTTCAATGGATACGCATGCAGCAGGACCCTGGTGAGTAGGGCTGGAATTAAAACTCAAAACTCGAGTTAAACGAGTAGCTCGAAACTCGACTTGGCTTGGCTCGAAACTCGAAAGTCGAGCCGGATTTTTATTTTAGAAGGTAAACGAATTCGAGTTAAACGAGTAGAGTTTCATTTCTAGACCGAGCCAAGATGACTCGTTAGTTGACCGAGGTTAAACTAGTCGAGCCGAGTTGACTCGACCCGACTCGAATTTTAGGCCTACTGGTGAGTGGATGCTTCCATATCCTAATCCGTTGGTGAAGCAAATTTTATACTTCACAATCCAATTGTTGTTGATATGTCCTATTACCAGTGGGTAGCTAATTAAAGTGCTATTACTAGTAATTCAAAAGGTAAGTGTAGGTTGTGCATCTTGCAAAGATACCAAACTAACAGTCACACGATTAGAACAATATTTCTTTACTGCAAAAGTTGTTTGGTTAGGTTGGTTTGAAGCCCAAAGGCATATGACAAAAATATAATGTTTCAAATTATACGTAGCAAAAGAAACTATATGACATCAAACACCAAAGTTACTAGAAAGACAATATATTCAAGAGTACACTTTCAGATTTCTGTATACATTAAACTTCTTTGAATATTTAAGAAGTATAGCTCGTGAAGTGTAAAGTTAGTATTGAACTTAAACATTTATGAATATTAGAAAACATGTTAGAGAAACTCCAAAAATATAAATAAAGCGTGCATATTTTATGAAATTTAGTAGTTTAGGAGAATAGAATTAAAAATACTATAAAAATACCACATCAACTCCAAAAGGTAATAAAATCCAAAGATTTATATATTAGTATAAAAGTCCTCGCAACATTTTTTTATCATATTTAAGATTTGTTTTTACAGTTTTCCCACTAATTAAGATGATTTTATATATAAAAAATGTGAGAAGATAAAACTATATTAAGATGTGCTAGAGCAACTAAGAAATCACTAATTTTTCATGAGAGATTTTTTTTGGAATGTTGACTAGAGAGCTGCCAAACCATGGGTAAGAAAGAGGACGGTACACAGAGCCGAAGTACTCAGTTTACTAAGAAAAACTGGGGAAAACGTGAACAATGGCAAGCCACACATAGCTAGACTAGGTCTAAAACATCACAACAGATATAATATGCCACTAAGACATAACACAGGACACACATGGTCGGGCACTCAAGCGTCGTTGGACTCCTAAGCTGCACAACCGAAACCATCACATCAAACTGCTTTGCCATGAGCATTTCCGCCAACCTAACCATCACATCAAGAGGAGGACGTATGCCTCTCCAAGCCCGCGAACAAAGACCAAAGGGCTAATATGACGCTTCTCGCATGTCAAGAGTGCTCCTCTGCCCTCCTGCATGAGCAATAATTAAGTCCCACTAGATGGATCTGCCTCCAAAACACGATGCCCCTTGCCACCATCGTCTGATCGAGGATACTAGATAGGTTTCCTCCGGAAGTCCGGAGCAGAACGGGATAGAAGGATGGTAAGAGATACACAAACACGGGCCATATGCAAAGCAGTAAAGCATGACTTTCACCGGCTGCTTCACCCGCACAACCCCAATGAAGTGACCAGCCCACCTCACCAAACCACGATGCCCTCTGCTGCATGACCATGCACAGTCGGCCCTCCTTCTTCCACCCTGCACAACCGAGAGCAAGCGGCACTAACTTTCCCGGGCTCCTGGCCAGCCGAGCTGCAACCATGCACCAACAAGCAACAACCACCATGTGCTCAAAATAAGTCTTATTTGATGGAAGAATTTCACTTTGGGTCCCGAGTGCATATACTCCTTTACCAAAGATACACATTTCAAAATGTTAAAAATTCTAGAAAAATTCATGGATACATTTCGATTTTTATGTGAGCATGTAAAGTTCACGAAAAAAAGACATTTTTTGTGGCATGTGAAACAACTTTTGGAGCACATAGGATGTAAAGATGCACGTGCGAATATTTTTTCGGACTGTTTTGACATTTTAAAATATGTTAAAATGTATTTTAGATAAAAGGTGCATAAACACCTGGGAGCCAAAACTTTGCTCTCTTTTTATAGGTGCAAAATTAACTATGTATGTTTTCATAAAGAATTAAAGAAAAGTATGTATATCCATATTAAATGCATACTCATTTGAATAATAAGAAGACGTGTGCTCAAAAGAAGCGGAATAAACAAACCCAACCCATTCAATAGGTGCATTTCTAATTGCAACTCAATAATTAATCATATTTAAAATCAGCAACATAATGTGAGAAAGTAAACATTAGTTAGTTATTGTTAACATTATACTCCCTCTATTTTTAAATATAAGATGTTTTATCTCTTGTCTTGATTTACATGCATCTACATATCTAGACATGTTTTAGTGTATATGTGCACTTCTTTTAGTCCCTCTTTGGATTGTAGGAATTTCAAAGGATTTTCATAGGATTCCAATCCTTAGGAATTTTTTCTATGGATTGCCTTTGGTTCAAAGGAATTGTGCTACTAAAATCCTATGGATTGAATTCCTATGCCTCAATTTCATAGGAATTCAAACATCCACTCCAACCTCTTTTTTAGACACAAGCGTGTAGGATCAAGGCACTTTTCCTGTGTTTCATCCAAACGACTATTTCTATAATTTTCCTACGTTTTACAATCCTCTATTTTACACTTGTAAACCTGTGGAACTCCTATGTTTTTCCTATTCCTGTGTTTTCCAACCCCGTAATCCAAAGGGGCCCTTAGTCCGCATCTATACAACATGTGAAGTAGCTAAAACATCTTATATTTAAAAACAGAGTGATTATTAAACTAGCCCATGTGACTGCACATATAGACGACTAGTAGTGTTAGTATTTCTTATATTCCAAATTCTCGAGCTGGAAAAGATTTTCGTCTTTGTTCTTTCTATGTCTGGGTTACTTTTTTCTATTTAGACTAATCCAAGACCATTGTAAAGTTAATTGAGCATATAGTTATCACTCCTACAATAAATAGAGTAAGCGAAACCGTGTACTAGCTTAAATGAAGTGTGTTAGTACTTACCATATTCTAGGAAAGTTATACCACAACTTACTGGACTTAGTCAGAATTGTGAATCTCTTCACTACTTTGTAAACTGTTTCCATTTGTTTTGCAAAAATTGGGAAAATTAAAAAATGGTAAGTTTGGGGAAGTAGTTCCTGAAGGTAAGTAATGATAGAAAAATTGGGAAAATTAAAAAAATGGTCGATAGTAGTACTACTTGATGCGACTTAGAGGCGGAGCCTGGCACAATGCTACCCCTGTTGTACCACCGACCAAACACAATTGCCCAAAATTTAAAGTACGGATCATTTGGACTATAAGAATGAAAAGCACATTAGTGTAGCACATCCCTTATGTATTGTTCTGGTCCCATCGGATCCCGGCTACACTAACGCCTGTGACGTCTGTACTATGTTTTTCAAAAAAATGTGAGTAGTAATATAGGAAAAGCGTAATAAGATCGCATTTGCTAGTATCATATTAGTATTATAGGAGTATTACGGGAATAATATAAATTTAGAAATAACAAGGTGTTGTTGAAAATATCTCGTGATAAGATATATTATAGTGATAACTGTTAAAATTACTGATTATTTAAATTTATAAATGTGTATTGATGTATGAAGGGAGAGAGTATATGTAGCTGAAATGTATTGCACAAATCACTAGAATCCCAAAATGGAATGTATGTGGATGTGTTGAGGGTATATCACCTTAGGTCGGTGGTAAAATCCCAAGTTGTGGAAAACACACATCTGTACTTGAGTGCCGCATGAAAAGTTAACTATATACCCTCAATCTCTTGTGTCAAGCAGGATTGTGGCAGGTCACGTCGATGGTAGCATTTCCATATGGAACTATGTGACCCAGGTATATAGCACATAATTTTATGTTGGGTTCGGTTTGGGAGAAATGGGGCAGGATATTCATTGACGTACTGATTTCTATTTATTAATTGATGTGCATGTAGGTGAGACTTAACGAGTTCAAGGTTACCCGCGGTCCAGTTCGTTCAATTAGATTAATCGCACGCAAACAATGGATTGTGAGCGGTGATGGCCAGGGTCAAATCCATGTGCATTCATTCGTGACGACGGAGGAGGTCAAGAAATTCCAGCCTCACTTTAACTCATCTTGGGTCGAAGCACTGGCAGCTCACCCAAACCTCCCATTACTGCTATCGGCATCTGAGGACAAGTTGATCAAACTTTGGGACTGGCAGAAAGGTTGGATGTGCCTACGGACATTCAAGGAGACCACGTGTTTGGGGAATATCATGTTTAACCCAAACAATGACAGCACTGGCAGCATCAGTTTTACGAGTGTTTCATTGCATGGCATAGCAAAGGTGAGACATTTATCTGCTTATATATATGTATGGGGCAGGGGAAAATTTTCTGTTACCATATATATAGTGTTTTTGCCCAAACAATTTTTTACTCTGTACTTCTTTTCCAAAATATTAGCCTGTATATTTATCTAAATTCGATGGGCTTCTAACAATGCTTTAACTACACAGATATGGAAGACTTCTCATCCTCTACCTATCGCTACATATGACTGCAAATCGGCTGAGCAGGTGTTATGTTTTGATTATCTTCCACAACCCGGTGGTGGGAACTGTATTGTTACAGGGTCGGAGGCAGGGCACGCGCGAGTAATACACTTGAGTTATTTCATGGCTACTACGGAGTGGAGTACATCAGTGTGTTTCACGCCTTAATTCGTCCTTTATGTTTCAGATCTGGGACTTGAAGACACAGAAATGCGTTCAACACATCACGGGGCTCCAGACTGGCATAGGTTTCAATGTTTGCGTGGTAGATTGTTCCCCAGACCTTCCATTAATAGCTGTAGCTTTGCAAGACAACACTGTTGGTCTGTACAACCCCGCTACCACAAGGTACTTAATATGTACTTAAATAGGATGTATTCTTGAAAAAAAAACAGTTACATAAAAAAATCACAAGTATATCCAGGCATGCATGCTCCGTGTGTGCTTTCACTTCCTCTCCTGCAGCTAGCATTTCCCCTTTCAGTACGGTTAGCGCCACAATTGTGGTTCTTTGTTTCTCATCAGATGTTACAGTTACGTCTGTCCAGGATGTATTCTTGAAAAAAAACAGTTACATCGGAAATGAATTCCGTTTGTTTATTGATTCAGAGTATGAATGTTAGACTAGTTACAATGGGGAGTATCATATGGTAGTATCATGCATATGATACTAGTATATGATACTACTTTCACAATGCATAGTAACATATGAGTGGTATCATATGACACTACATTTATTAGGTGCTAGACTCATATTGCATTGGAATCCGTTATGTTACGGTATCTACCTATGATACCACTATCATCTCTTTCTTCATTAATTGCTGTGACACATCATCATTTTGCCAACATGGCATGCATGATACCACCTATGATACCCCCATTGTGACTAGTCTTAATGGATGCACGATTTTTATGGATAACCATAGGCTTCACATTTTTGCAGGTATGACAAAATTTTGATGCATAAATTTGGGAGGATTCGGAGACTTGATTACATTAATGCAATAAGAAGGTAATAACCTCTAGCTTTTACCCCATCCATTTCTTTTATAATTTCCTTTGTCTGAAAAAATACATGAAACTTTTGAAAACTAAACATTGTGGTGAGCATGTCCAAGTACAGAGACTGATGCATCATGTATGTCTCCCTTTGGTGCTTGATATTTTCTCAGAATAGACATGACTATACATAATGGGTAGAAGCAGTAGCGAATCTAGGATACCAGGACAGGGTGGGCCGACGGTGAATATTATTGGGTCAGGGTGTGACGACAGTGAGAATATTGGGGTATGATATATGGGTTGTTAGAGCAAGTTCAATAGTATACCCAACAGTTGGCTATAAGAAATTACCATGTCATTTATAGCCAACTATAGTCAATATGTACAATATGTAGATATAAAAATATGTTACTTTATTAAATATGGCACACCTCCCACACTCACAAAGTGTCTAGGAGCACTTGCTAGAGCTGGCTCTTGAATAAGGCCGGGACTTGAACCTTATTCAAGATGCCTAGTTGCTTCTCATTGATGCCTGGTGGCTGCTTTTTGATGTTTATCTTTCGTTGGCTCATTTTCGTTGCCACTTTGAGTGACCCATGAGGGGCTCCTTAGTTTGTAATAAGATACTTTGAATCTGTTCGCTTTTTAATAAATGGCTGTATGCATCGTCTAGATGCAGAGGCCGGGACACCCCATTTCTAAAAAAAAAAAAGCTTATTGCACTTGCTCTTAGAACATCTCAGGTTGATTCATGGACCACCGTGCCAACCCCTAGATCCGCCTATGGGTAGAAGATGACAATAATAGTCCCAGCTTATCTTCTAGTCAAATCACCTTCACTTTATTTTTATATGTAATCAAAAGTAGAGGCCCTCCAAAATTATGTAGACAATACATGACGAAGGAAACTAAATACTAGTCCTTTAGCAGGAAAAACTTTAATAACCTTAAGTTCACTTAACTACTATCGCACACAACGGAGATTATATAAGAATATGCTAATTTTAAAACTAGGAGAAATCAAGGATGTACACGTGGGAATACTATACATGTGGAGATATAATTAAAGTAACGAAAATAAGGAGTAATAGTTAGTGGGCATGTTTCCTGAAATGTCCCCTTCCTAGAAATGTGACAATAAAATGGTGAAGTGAAATAGGGCAAAAAAGAGAGAAAAGTTCTAAACACACATATCATAATGTGATTGGATATTTTTGTTAATAGATAAATTCATTGAGAATCAAAACAAGATGTTCTCTATAGTTTGAGAAGGAGGATGTATTTAAGTTAAACTATCAAATGGCATTATTATATAGTTTGGCAATGAATTAAAAATCAAGAAACACAAAGTTAATTCAATATCTTTTGTTTGTCTAGGTATATCTTAGGGTACCAACTAAAATATCAATCACACGGGACATGAATATATGGATAGATTTGATCAAAACCTTTCTTGAAGTTCTTTTTTATTGATGTACTATATAAAGTTGAACTTATTTTAGTTACATGTAAATGAGACATTTAATATGCAAGAGTTAGTCACCCAAATAATAGGGTAGGAAAAATCTTGTTATCAGATGGAATTTGCATAAACCACACAGTAATAGCAGATTCATCTATGTAGTACAAATTTACAATATTTATCATATTCTTCTACCACTCCAGATGCGTCTTACATCGAAGAATCACAATAATTTTTGTGCCATCTAGATTCGTGGAATAATTGCATAGTATGAAAAAAGGCTCGAGGTTTTCCCCTATGTTTTTTTAGAAAAGCCCCTATGTTCTTATACTTTTGTGACATCTGTACTTTTCTATGGCACCTATACGTGTGTGTGTTTCGGACTTGTAGTACCACAATCTAGAAAAGCTTGTTTATTTACATGGCCTCGTGGATTTCGAAAATAACATGGTCAAAGCATCGTATACATGCAGTGTGGCTATCGCACATGAAGGTGGATTGGCATTGTTGGAAATTCATTAGTCCTCTGTGAAGATCCTGCTGGGTAGCCAGGAGAACAATGGGATATTGGAATGATGAGTGGGATGTTTGAAGGTTGCCAAGGGAGAATCATGTTGATCGATTTGTCGATGTCGGGTTATTTATTTATACTATCCAATATATTTGTTGCATGAATGACATATGTCTAGTTGTTAAATAACCAGATGAATTATATTTATGATCCAAAAATTATTTATGAAGACGGGTTACCAAGTTACATGAGATAAGTTTTGAGAGGAACTTAATCAGGGTTCAGTTGCATACATGCAAGTTTTTTTTTTGAAAAGGAGGATAACATTCGGCCTCTACATCGGCTGACGAATACAACCATATATAACTAAAAATTGAACAATGCCAAGAAAATGAAACCACTTATGCCAAATAACCCGTCCTACAGAAATAAAAAGAAAATAACACAAGGCCAAACAGTCGTTTGTAGTGCCCCATCTTTTATTTAAAGATAGAACACCTGTGTTAAGTGCTAGTCCCTGGATCACTGCCAGCACCACAGTACAAAATTTAAAGTATCATTGCATAAGTATCAATTTACTACAACGAGATCCAAAAATAGCCAAGTATAGCTTTATTACAAGGTGCATAACCATGAAGGCTAGCAATAATATTCAGAGTTCACAACAGAAACGAAAAGCAATGAGTCTCATCTTCAAGCATGCGCCACAGGCAGACATGTTGGGTGTAGACTCGAGTCCATAAGTTTATTCTTCATCTGAAGTACCTGCACATTGGAATATGCAGCCCCCGAAGGAGGTCAATACGATGAAGTATTGGCAAGTGACTATGGTGGATATAAAATGACAAGTCTAAACTACATGAATATTTGGCTTGGTGGAGTTGTAGGCTATTTGCGGAAAGCAAGTTTTATCCTATCTTTTGTAAAGCACTTTTATTTTCAAAGACTTGGCACCAAGGGATGAAGCCCAAGTGCACCAATATTTCTTTCCTTAGTCAAAATTTTACTTCATGAAAACGGTGTTGAGATTCTTCCGTCCATCCTTATCCAGCTGCTCGAAGTTGTCCATCACCGTGGACACGGCTAAGTACTCAGATTGTTAACTCTGCAGAGGTTGTGCACTTTCACCTTTAGACTCAATTAACCCGAATATCCTATACACCCGGAGTGCATTAAGGAAAGGAGAGAATTGAGACAAGAACTTTCAGAAGAAGAATTCAACCATACTAGCAAGACCCGTTCCACCTATAAAACTCTACATCTGCTTGTCAAGCTGACAGGTTGAACTCTCACAACTTAGTTGTTCAAGACAGAGCCCATTGTCAAAAGGCTGCACGGGAAGCATCTAAACTTGGAGGGACTTAGTAATCTCTTTGTTCCTGGGTGGCAACCACAAGTGCACTTTTGGGTGAAAACCACCGTGCTCATGGCCCTAAGTAGAAATAAATTCACCCTAGGCGAAGACAACCACAAGCACAGCCCCAAATAGCCACTCAACATAAACCATACCAACCAATCCACCCAGGTGTACATTTTAAGTTTAATACTTAGAAATCTTTCCACAACAAAACATGTAAACATTTTTATAGCATAGCTAAGCATCTAATAAAACTTTTTAAATGGCTGCGATAACATGGTAGAAGGGTGGCTACACACTACTAGGAATTTTGCATAGCATAGCATAATAACTTAGTAATAAAATTCCTATCATGCATACTACTCAAAAAAAATTCTACTAATGCATATAGGAAAATAATGGGTGGTTCATGAATGTCACTTGCCTTGGTAACAGGATGGACAAGCACAACAAGAATAACAATCACAAGAGAAACCTTCCTCTTCTTCACAATCTAGCACCAAACAACACATTGCACAAATAAACACACCATTCCAACAAATAAAAATATCAAGACATCACAAAATAAGTTTTTACAATTTTATACTCTCTGTTATTAAATGCATGAAATGCAATTTACAGAAATTTCTTATTTTAATTAACAATTAAATATTGAAAACAACATAGCAAAAATAAGGTCCTACAACCAATTCTTTTTATTCTTTTATGACAAGTTTCAAACAAAATACAAGTTGAACCTTCTGTACAGAGGACAAAAATACAGATCTTAAACAATTGGATTTACTAGAAAAGCATTTTTATTATTTAAGTTATGAATTTAAATAGACGAAATACCATTCTGTTAATTACTCGAAATAAAAGGTATCAAAAGGAAAAACTAATGAAACAGAAATAAACTACAGGAACAGGGCTATCCATGGATATAAAATTCATCAAATTTGGACTTACAGATTGAAAGTTATGAATTTTACAAGTTTTATATGTTTTCTGTTTTAATTACAAAATTTCTGTCGAAATAGAAAAAGAAAAGGGCTAGGTGGCGGTCTGTGATTCGCCCGTACCGCTTCGCGCGGATCGCGATTGGAAGCCGTCAGATCTATTTTAAATGGACGCGCCAGATAAATGGAACGAAACAGAAAAAGAAAAGAAAACGACGTCCGTCCGATCTGGATCCAATGGTCCAGATCGTTCTGACCAAGAACAGGCGGCGCGAGTCGCCGGAATTACTCCGGTTGCGGCGGTGCCATGGCCGGCGTCGCACGCGCTCGCGATCTATGGCCCTAGGGGATGAACGGATCGTACCGAGGTGTAGAGGGGGCCGAGGCGGAGACGTTGGAGAAATGGACGGCGTCGGGGTGCTCTTCTCCTCCGTGGATTGCTCGCCGGAGTTGACGGGGACGGTGGCGAGCTTCCGGTGTGGACGAGCGCGTCGATCTGGCGCATGAAAAATTACGAGACCGAGTGAAAAGGATGCGCAAAGAGAAATGAAAGATAAAGGGAGAGATGGGAGGGCTCGGGGTGTCCTGGACTCGCCGAAAATGGAGGTCGTCGCCGGCGGCCGTGGCGGAGCTTCGACCTCGAATGCGCGCAGCCTGGTGGCTGTCGGGTGGAATGGTTTGGGGCAAATGGAAGAAGGCAATGTGGGCTATTAGTAGGATGAAGCGGTATTCGAAACGGTGGAGTAGTTCGCACGGATTTATGGGCGCAATCAAAACGGCCGTTTTGGCGTTCCGGAGCTCCGGCGATTAAATTCTCCAACACGGGGGAATTTTGGAGAGGGCTTTTGTGAGGGAATGAAGGATGATATCGTGAGCTTTAAGTAGGAAGAAACGGCTCGTGATTTGGTCGAGTAAAACGTCCGGAAATAATTTGGGAAGAAACGGCAATGTGTGTGCTGTTCGTGCGGGTTCAGTCCGGCTGGAGATTGAAGATGATGCTGACGTCATCGCTGACGCCAGCAATTTTTCTTTTTCCCATTTTCTTATTTATTCATATCTTTTGTTTTAAGTGTCCAAATTAAGTGAAATTAATTTCTAAAAATTTGTAAAATTCATATCTATGTTTTAAAAACAATTGTGGGCATGTTTTGAAAACTTTTCAAAAATCAAAATTTTGAAATATTGATTTAAATACAAATAACAACTTTATGGAAATAAGTCCAAATTAAACTTATAAATGAAGTGTAAATTAAATCTTATGTGATTTAAATGACATATTTAAATGATGATGATGCATGGATGCAAAGTTTTAAAATTTTGAGATTTTTGGGATGTTACATCGTTTCTCCAACATCTACCACAACATATCATCGATGACAAATCACCTACAAAAACAACAGGAGGCCCAACTAAATGTACAATACTCTAGACAAAAAGCCTTCAAGAAGGGATCTTAGCCATGTGGAACGACGTTGATAGGATCAATACGAGGTCTAACTTGTCATGGGGCTCCCAAAATCAATCATTTGTTTTTTTATGATGATTCACTTATTGTCATGAAAGCAACTGTTGCGGTTGTGAGGAACTTACATCATATTCTTGCGGTTTATGAGAAACATATAGGACATATGATAAACATGGACAAGTTCTCAGCTTTATTCAGCTAGGGTACTCATCCCGGCAGGAAACAATTGTCCTCCAAGACCTGGGTATTCCTAGAGAGTCACATAACCGACGCTACTTGGGGCTGCCAGTTCATTTGGGCGCATCAAAGAAAAATGAGTTTGAATATATAAAGGAGAAAGTGTGGAAGAGCATACAAGGGTGGATGGAAAAGTTTCTATCTAAGGATCGGAAAGAGATTTTGATCAAGGTCATCGCTAAGCAATTCCCACTTTTTTTTCAAAACGAGCATATATTAATATCGCTGAGATACCAATTATACCCAGCCTTTACAACAAGGCATTGCCCAAGCGGCATTACAGATGCACATAGCCAAAAAAGGAGAGAAGAATTACAAAGAAGAAAAGTCTCGCTACAGTGATCTATTCCTTAGAGCAGCAGTACTGACACCACCAAGACTGCACCGAAAGTCCAACCAAGTACTCACTCTCAAAACAATATCTTCAACAAGGACATTGTCGGACACAACTAATTAAGGCTAGACTTTGGATTTTCACCTGAAAGGTAAGACTATGAACTTCTCCTGTGCAGTGGCCCCCACTAGCATGGCGCTGCTCCAAGTCACGAATCACCAAGCCAACTACTCATCGCCGCCCGGAGTCAAACCACCATCACTAGTCCTCAAATCTCAGCTTCCATGACATTCTATGTCAGCACCATGAAACGAGAACGTGCCCCCATGATATTAACAGCCAACAGAGATTTGACGCAATTCCCACTTATGCTATGTCATGTTTTGACTTGACAAAAAACCTATGTGAGGAGATCAGCTCTCCAATATGCTGGTACTGGTGGAACCAGGAAGGAGAGAATAAATGTCATTGGATCAGCTGGGACAAAATGACATGATCGAAGAAGGACGGGGGTTTGGGTTTCAAAGACCTCCATGTTTTCAACTTGGCAATCCTAGCTCGGCAGTGTTGGAGGCTGTTCTAGATCCCGAACTCGTTATGTGCGACTAATTTTAAAGCAAAATACTTCCCAAATTGCTCTCTGTTGGAGGCTCGTCCTGTAGCTGTAGCTGCTATGTCATACATTTGGCGAAGCATTTTGAAGGGCTTGGAGCTGCTATAGGAGGAAATTATATGGCCTGTGGGCACGGGGGAGATGATTGATGCTTGGAAGGATCCCTGGATCCCAAGGGGTATAACCAGACGTCCTACTAATTCACGGGATCTCTCACTGGTCGACCGCATCGCTGATCTCATAAACCCTGTTACGGATCAATGGGATGTTGTGCTGGTGACAGACTTCTTTGGCGAAAATGATGCCCGGTGTATTCTCTATATACCTCTTCATAGTGGCATGGAGGATTTCGTGGCCTGGCACAGCGATCCAAAGGGAACATTCTCTCTATGAAATCGGCATACCAACTCGGAAGGGCACCAAAGTAACTCCTTTCTAACATGATGCACGCACGGACGCACCTGTTCCCCTGGGAAGGGCGCCAAAGTTAACTTTGTTTGTTGGATCGTCGATCGGGCTCCAAGCCTCCAACGCAAGACTTGTCTAACATCGTGAACTTGGATGCCTTGACCAACCATGGTGAGACGGTATCACTCTAATCAGTGCTGAAATTTTGTGTACTTGGGTCAAGACCCAACTAAAATCCGAAATTCTCTTGGCCCATTTTGGTTGGCTGGTTGTGTGTGTATGAGTTATATAGTGGGATGTTCTAGTACTAGCATGAGAGAAGAAGAGTGCCACACGCGCGCTTCTCCTCCTCGCCATGCCTCGTCACGACGCGCCGCGGGTTGCGGGAATCTCGTCGAGCGAGCTTATATTTTTACCGGGAAAATAAATGAGTCATTGATTAGTAATTAACGGACGCGTTAATCCCTCACGGCGTCGCCTTTGTGCTCTCCCTGGGGCGTGCTGCCTAAGGATGTCGCCGAGGCCGTGCTTTACTTGGCGAGCGACGAGACGAGGTACATCAGCGCGCTCAACCTCGTGGTCGACGGCGGCTTTACGTCCGTGAACCGCAATCTGAAAGCATTCGAGGATTAGTTGAAGTTTTTAGCTGCATTTGTCACATGATATTTGCAAGGGTGTGCTGTATCATTCTGATTTGTCTGTCTTAAGTATGTCAATAAGGTGGGTAGTCATGTGTAAAATTGGATGATCGCTATATATTAGTAGTGCTTATGAACCGCTTTGATTATTATCTGTACTATTCTGTTAAACTTGCTTCATGTGACAGGAACTTGTATGCCATCCATTCAAGTTTCATCAGGACTTCTGCCAGTGTATCTGCAAAGTAGAAAATCGGTGACTTCAAGCATTTGAGTTAAAATCTTCCTTAGCGTATATAATCTCCCTTTAGAATCTTTTTATGTATGCATGATAATTGAATACATGTACAGTGATGGATATCCATAGTTGTTACAGGTTGAACATAATCTTGATCAGGTAGAATCTTTTTTTGAGAGTTCAGCACTTTATTGATCAAATCATATCAATACCCAGTTTGTCCCGGATGAATTCCGGCACAGGACCTCGGAAGAAAGAGCTACCAAATAGTTCGGCACGACGAGCTAAAGTATGTGTTGAATTATTACATAAACGACTAACATGACGAAACTTCACTGAAGTAAAGGAGGTAGCGAGGGTCTTGATATCCTCCACCACAACTCCAACCAACGGCCGATCTATGTAGATCGAATCCGTTGGATAACCGAGAGACAATCCGACACCAGGATGAAACTATCCAGGCCTTCTTCTTTGGCGAGGGTGACTGCACTTCGAATGGCGAGTGCTTCAGCAATTTCTGGTGACGTAACCGCATGAAGAACCTGGCTGCAAGCTGCCAGGAAATCACCGCTGTGGCTCCTGATTACGACACCGACCCCCATCCTGGAAGAAGCCGAGAACAAAGCAGCATCGACATTAACAACTGCCATACCTTCCGGTGGCGGAGACCAAACTGGTACTGATGTAGTCTCACGTCTATGGATGGTTGGAGGCTTGAAAAGATGCTGCAGAATCATCTCGATATAGGATTTAATCTGCAAAAACAAACTGCACGGCTGCTTCAGAGCTTCTCCATTACGAAACACACTGCGAGAACTCCAGATATGCCACACCGTCACAGCCAATATGACCAGGTAGAACATAATCTTGATCAGGTAGAATCTGGGGTACAAACAAACAGCAACTTCATTTCAGAAGTAGATGCCAGAAGAGGCATGCATCAAGTTTAAGAGAATCTTGACCAGGTAGAATCTGGGGTACAAACATACACTAATTTCATTGCAGAAATAGATGCCAAAAGAGACACGTATTGTCAGTATCACTATATATTCCTCCAAAGAGAAAATCAGACTATCTATAATATCACACATATGCTGCCGCCACCAGTGATCTCTTAATGGAGACACTGCAATTTTCCTATTCAGCATTGCTGCAATAAACCATTAAGAATTATTCAAAATCCTGCGTCTTTGTTATCACCAACTGAGGACTGAATGGAGGTTACAAAATCTGTATGAGAAACTAAGGGATTATTTGATGAGTCAGCTACATCTTTGTTATCTTCAGAACTGTCACTCTCAGAGGCTGAGATGGCATCACCAGATTCCAAATGTGTTCTGTCCACATATGCTTCGGGTAAGGAGCTTTCGGCCACGTTAGCAGCATGGCGATTGCGCCTAGCAAACAAATCTTCTCTTCTGACAAAATTAAGTAGAACTCCACTGGCAGTCCTCTCAGGTTGCAGCAGATCTCCTTCAGGCACAGCAATGCTTGGGCTGTTGTCTGTTTCAGAAACTTCTGTGCATCTATCTGATGTAGTAACTCTAGAAATGTTGGTTGGATATGAATCTATAGGAAATGTGGATCCTGACAAAAAACCTGTATTGTCATCCTCTGCAGTACGAACCCTATCAAACTCAGAATCAATCTCGAGGTTTTGGATAAAATTGATGAATCTGTCAGCTGAAGCAGTCCTCATCAGAGGCCCACCACTCCTGGTCCATGAATTCAAATCAATGGTTTCTGATTCGCTCTCGCTTCCATCATATGAACTCGAGAAAATTGCAAAAAACCACCACATTTGGGGCAAGGGTTTCAAAAAACCACCATGTTGTCAATTTTTTGCAAAAAACCACCGGCCTGAAGTAACAGCGTTGCAGAAAACACTGATTTGCTAGTTGACACGCTCTAAGTGAGTTTCTGACCAATGGGTCCCCGTGTCAGGCTTACGTGGCATGTCTGTTTTTTAGAAAAGACCCGCATGTATTCTATCTTCTAATTCTCCGCTCCCCGCATAACCACATCCGCGTCGCCGACGTATACCCGCGTGCCGCCGGCCATCCCCTCGCCGGCGCGCGCCTCCTCTTGCTCGACGAGCCCGCCACCCCCTCGCCGGACCTACCTGGACGTCCTCCGCGCCCGCGCCCTCCTCCATTTCTACCGGGACCTGTCCGTCCACGGCTGGGAGCTCGACCCCTCCGTCATCGCCGTCGAGCGGGACTTCTTTGGCCTCGCCGAGCTTGAGAGGATCCACGCCGACAGGCTGGTCGTCTACGTCGGCGACGCGCTGGAGGCCGAGGCCGTGCCGGGAGTCTTCGGCGGCGTGCTGGTGGATCTGTTCGCCAACGGAAGCGTGCTGCCGGAGCTCAGCGCGCGACGACCAACGGGGACCCGGCCGCCCAGCGCCACCGCTCCGCCTCCGTCTCCGACGTCGAGCCGGCGACCTCCAGCCTCCGCCTCCGCGCCGGAGCACCAGAGCAGGGACACTAGAGCCTCGTCGCCGCGTGCAGCGAGCCCTGCAGGCAGACAGGGACGCAGCACGGCACGCCGAGGCGAGCTGTGCGGACGACGGCGTGGCGAGGCACGCCCGGCATGGGGACGGCGGCCAGAGCAGCGCGGGTGAGCCCGCCGGCGGTGGGGATGGGTCACACGAGATTCCCCTTGAGATAGAGATAGACCAAAAACTTTACAAAAAGGACCCTATAAAATTAATAATAACCTAGTGCTCCTCAGACCGGTTAGCATGTGCCACGTTAGACCGACAAATGGGTCCCACTGTCAGTTTTCCTGTTAACTGACCTAAAACGATGGATCAGTGTTTTTTGCAACGCTGTTACTTCAGGCCGGTGGTTTTTTGCAAAAAATTGACAACATGGTGGTTTTTTGAAACCCTTGCCCCAAATGTGGTGGTTTGTTGCAATTTTCTCTATGAACTCTGACGAACATGATGAGACGTGTTTGGCCCGCCATCGACTCGAATAGTACCTTGGTGAGTGGATGAAAGAACTGCCCCAAAGTGATCTTCTGAGAGAGATCCTGACGAATCCTCTCGACTGATGCAGCTCCAGGACGGCACCCTCCTTGGTGTTTTGAGTCGAACATTATCGGTATATCCCTGTGAAGAAGCTGCTGCCCTTTCAGTGCTTCTTCTTAGCCTTCGTTTGTGGTTGATAACTGCTATGGATTCATCCAATGCAAGCTCAATTGCACAGTTTGCTCTTATCGCAGAGAGCTTCTCCCATGTGCACCTCCGGCCCTGGTTGGCAGCCATTTGGAGTTCCGCATATGTTGGATTTTGTATAATTTTCAAGTACTGCAAATTCCAATGGTTTCATAAGGCATAAATTCACAAAGAACTAGCATCATTTATTAAAGCTATGCAGATTTTATCAAAAGGAGTACCTGAGCTACTGTTGCTGGCATAACCATCGTGACATCACCCTCCCAATCCTGAGCAAACAACTTTGCAAGCCCTCCCAGTGGGAGGCCAATTTCTAGAACTTGGTTACATCGATATTTCACCTCCATCTCAGCGAGACGAGCGAGCTATACAAATAAGATAGAATTAGACTGGTAACGCAACATACATGAACTGAAATTCGGAAGGGATTGCAATTTCTATTTTTTTTAGTGAAGAGATGGAAGCAATAACGAAGTTTCGATGTCCTCCATGAAATATTAACACCAATCAGTCCTACCATAAAGCCTTCAGTCCTGCCGGATATTGCCTATGCCTAGTAGAAATTTTTGCATTGTATACCAAAACCTGGGTAATGGTTGTGTGGGATAATAATGAACTACCATTCAAGAGTACAAGAGAGTTATAATGAACTACTATTCAAGGACAGAAGACAGTTGTTACTTGCGAAAAGAGTTGCAGGCCTGCATGCTAAGATATACCACATCATAAACTATGAGCCTAGCATTATTAAATGACAGAAACAAACCTTTCCTGCAAAGCGACCTCCATAAGCTCTGACTATTTCCTTCATTCGGAGGAGTGGAGAGATGTGAGGATTAGTTTGGCTCACAATGAAATGGTTAACATTGAACAGCTCCTTTAGTTGCATCATAGGCAAATCCATCTCCAAACTTCCGTCCCTCCACCGGCGCTTGGATGCACCAGGACCTTGTTCTGGATCTGTGGCAAAAGGTGCATGGAAGGGAACTATATGGCCAAATCTATCCTTTGCCATCAACTCTTGAGCTTCAAAAAGGCCTGGAAATGCACAAGAGGCAGTTACGGCGCTCCAGATAACAACATGTGGTGATGTCAGGTAGTTGAGGCAGCGCGGTGGCTCATTTTTTCTAGGAGAGCAAACAGTGACCCCAAGCACACGGCCAGTCATGTCGTACGCCTCTTGAAATGTTAAGTTACTTGTAAGATCCCTCAAAAGCCTTTGCATCTGGCTAATGTCATGAAGTGCACCATGAGTCATAACCCTTTTGGTAACAGAAAAAATCCCACCTATCCGATCAAAGAAGTGTAAGATCTGTAATGAGTCCACGAAGAAGCTCTCAATCTCAGGCCATGTTCGGGTAGCGACAATCGAGCATATAATGGAACCAACACTAGATCCTGCTACTATCCGAGGCAGAAGCTTATGCTCAACTAATGTTTTCACTACGCCTACATGGAAAGAACCCAGTGAAGCACCCCCACTTAAGAGTAGTGCAGTCCTTCCAAAGGCATGTCTGGTTTCCTGAACAAAGGCCAGCTTCTCTTCCAAAAGCAACTCATCCGTATCCGATTCACACACCATTTTCAATTGAGTTGAAACCTCGTCAATGAAATCTTTTATAAGCCTAGGCACCTGCATTATGATAGATCAACCGTGTAACCACCAGAACAGAAGAGATTATAGTCAATTCAATATTTGAAAACATTGGGTACTACTACATAATTTCCGGTGTAAAGCAGTAAACCTTATTATAGGTGTGTAACATAGAAACACTTGACCAACTTTCTTTATAAGAACCAAGTGTATGACTTTGAAAACTCCTTTGGCATGGACACTAAGAATAAATGAGCTATACCAATTTTAGCATCTGATCAAATGAGACGGATAAATAAACAACTTCCGGAAGATCATACTGGCGTATTGTAATGACATAACATATGCATATATTTAGATAATGAAGAAACAAAAGGTTGGGATTACTGATTCATAGAATTTATAATTTAGCCATTTACCACATCCTAGTCCTAGAGGTAAAGTAAAAAAGAAGAAGTAATGGGAAGCGGTAGCATGTTGAATACCTGAAGCCTGCCCTTATGAAGCTCGGGATTGCACATGTTCCCCAAGTTCCTGACGAGATCGCCGCGCATACAGAAAACCACATCCCGAAGCGACCCCTCCTCCCTCCGGCGCCGGAGCTCGTCGAGCCTGCTCCTGATGAGCTCCTCGTCGTACAAGTCCGCCTCGTTGACCTGACCGGACAATCTATCGAGCACCTTGGCGGCGCGCACCCACTCCTCGTACGTCCCCGCGTACCGCATCGCGCTCTTGCACAGCGCCCGCCGGCGCGCCAGCGCCACCGACGAGCGCGCCCCGGAGAGCTTCCTGAGGAGAAGCGCGAGGAGCACGGCCAGCAGGAGGACGCCGTGGTTGTTCCTGAGGTGGAGCCAGGACGCCGCCACCGGCACCGGCAGCAGCGCGGCCACGCGGGCGGGCGAGACGGCGGCGCGCGCCCGCGCGCGCAGACGGCAGAGGGAGCTGTGCAGGAGCACGCGTAGCGCGGCGCCGCGGCCGAGGAGCGTCGAGGGGCCGATCCTGAAGGGCCCGATGCTCGCTTCCCCGGACTCCTCCATGTGCGATTCGACGAGCTCACACGGCGATTTCTTGCGAGCTCGATTTCAATCTTGGATTATGAGCTCGAAAAAAAGAGAGCTTGGATTATGAATGAGCAGAGGTAAACTGTACAAGAATCCCCAATTCGTGTTGACCAACCCACTCCGGGCAGCAAGGCCAAAGCTGATCTTTACGCGAAGCTGGGGAAGAAGACAAGCCAATCAGCGGAGCCGGAGCCTCGTCGCGGCAACGCGAAACCGAGCTAAAAAGGATCGGATTTCGAGCGGCGCCGGCTGCCGGCTGCCGGATCAGCGACCCCTCGAAGCTAGATAAGCACACGATTTCCCTTGGACCGATCGTGGCCTGGCATCAAGAAGAAGGAAACGTGGGGGGAAGAGGAAGCATAATAAGTGGTGGTAAAATCTAATTGAAAATGGGAACAATATCCTGGGTCGAGTCGGCGGCGAGATCACGCCGGATATAAAAAATCGTTTCGCGTGGGAGTCCAGTGAAGGGGACTGGTGATGAGCGAGGAGGAGTGGTGCAAGCGTGGACGCAAAAACTAGGGAAAAGCAACTGGCGCGTCCGTGCAGCTGGCTAGCTACGGGAGGCGAGGAGGAGCATGGGTGATGGGAGAGGAGTTTTAATGGCGCCGCGAGCAGGATGACGAGGATCGCTTGCCGGCTCTGATGGTTCGTTGCTTCTGCTGGAAGCAGTTATGTTGGAGAGGAGAAGACGTCGGGAGCCGCAACGAGAAGAAATCAAGAAAATGCAAATGAGTTTTTTTTTTTGGTGAGCATGGCAAATGAGTTTTGCCCGTATCCACAAGACCACAACAGACAATGATGTACTGGTACGTGAAAAGGAGGTTCAATTGGGTTGTACATCAGGTTGTAAGTGGCAGCGGCGGCCGCTGGTCCCGTTTACGCCGCCCGCTAAATTCAGCCTAAATGGCGTTTAAGGATAACCACTAAATTTATATGGCGTATGTGGCGAACTCACCAAGTCCACGATCGCTTATATGGCGTATGTGGCGAACTCACCAAGTCCACGATCGCCAGCGGCAGACGCGACGCGTAGATGCTGGCGATGAGCTCGTGGTTCAAGGGTGTCGCCACCGTCAGCCTACTAGCAGGGCGGCGCCGCCTCTCCCGTACGCACGTCTCCGGCCGACCAGCACCACTCTGGCACTCTCCTGCTGCCTCCTTCTAGCCGCCGCGCCGGCCGTCGGACTGCTTCTCCTCTCAAAATCCGCGGGCCCCCAACCTCCCTTCAACAGCCGCCTCCGTCAGAATCTTCAGCGTCGATCTGGAGGCGTCGACACCAGCTTAGCACGGAGCAACATCAGGTGCTTGCCGTTGCAGACTATGTTGGGCAGGAGTGCTGCAGGAGATCGATTTCATCCCGACGGAGCAGAGCAGAGCAAGATCTATCGATGCATCAGGAGCCGGCGAGCTCGTTGCCGCGAACCAGCTGCTGCTGGTCCCGGCGCCGCGGTTCTGGTGGGGGCGAGAAAGCGGGTGAGGCTACGGTGGAGGGCGCCGCCGCTGAGGCGGATGGCGACGAGGAGAGGGGAGGTGAAAAGGGAGGCGGGGGCGCTGAGACGGGAGGCGGCTGGTTCGGCCTTGCCGCTGAACCGCATGGCCGCGAGTCGATCTTGTCGATAAGGCTCTCGGCGTCGAGCTCAAGGGATGGTGGCGACAGCTTGACCGCGCCGGCGGCCGTGAACACGAACATGTCGTCGGGCTTGTTGAGGTTGAGCAGGTACAGCAGCATGGTGGACGTCCTCTTCCCAGTCGACGGCGCCACCGCCTCCATCTCGGCACCGACTGATCGACACAGCAGCCTCGATCACATGGCTCAACTACTTCAATCGTTCAAGGACGCATGCGCGCAGATGTATCAGTACGTGTGTGGCAAGGTCGAGGTCACGAGAGGGAGTACGCGAGAGGACGCGTTCGCGGCCATACGGCGTCACTTAGCCGCGCAAAACCGCCAGAACAAATAAGTGGCAGTCACATAATCCGCTGAACTCGTATCTGGCTGAAGCGGCGACTGCAATTTTGTCCAGTGGACACGCCACTTACATCCTGAGTTGTACAGTAGAATTTATCTGTTTTCCTCCATTCCTTTGAATAAGAGAAATGAATAGTGCCACTGACTGAAAATTTCCGATTCCTACAATTTTCCATCAATATCCTATGAATCAAAGCGGCCCCAAGCACCTAAATGTTCGCATGTTGTTATCTCTCTCAAGTTTCTGCTATGGTGTATTATGTTATTATGCATGATTAATAATGGTCATCGAGGTCGCGACACGATATGGGTATGCACGGTGTCAGGCCCGACCCAGCACGGCCCGGCACGGGCCAAACACTATTTGTGCCGTGTTGGCCCGACCCATGTGGTTTCAGTCCCAAAAAAGTCTAGCACAGCTAGGTTTTGTGCCCGCCTAGCACCCCAAAAGGGATAGAGTTTTATTAAATTGTCTCACTAAAACATTCAATGTAAAATCCCCTTAGAGATAAACACTCGTAAAGGTAAATAAGGACAACTTGCTCAAAAGTATAAAAGGAAAGAAAAATATAAAAGGAAAATAAGATTACGAGCAGTACAACTATTTTTCGAGAACCACATCTAGGTAAATATTCTGGAATGTTGTTGTTAGCTCTACGTTCACTCGAGTGTGTTGAGCTCTACGTTTGGCTAGTTCCCTTTTTTTGACAATCATTAGTGTTCTCACCATATCAGGTGTGAGACATACCCTTCTCTCCTCAAGTATTCTTCCAGCGAAACTCAAACCAGACTCCGATATGATGTTGTTAAGACGTCACGGTTAACACATCTGTTTCTGCTGGGAAGCGTCAGATATGTAAGCATGCGGTCATGCCACCACGATATGTTGAAGTCATCCTTAGAGGTTTCCTCATAGCGGGCTTTCTTGGACCTGAGGTACAACTTTAACTCCCCGCCACTTGATTGTACCACATACACTATTGATGATGAGCTTGAGGAAGAGAGGGCTAGAATATCTTTCCCCGCGTTGTTTTCTCAAATTTCATCATACTAGATAACACCCCGCGCATTTGCTGCGGAATTTCATAGTGATATATGTTAGAAAACTTTCTATTCTAAGGAATATGAATTGAGTTGTTACATTTCTTTGTTCAAAGATTAACTCATGGGCTAAAGATAAATGTGGATGGCTTAATGAGTTGGACCAATCAGTGACTTGATGATGTGACATGCTTGCATGTTGAGAGAAATCAAGTAGTGGGGTACTCCTATTTAGATAGAGAAGATTCATATTGTTTTAAGTGAGTAGCCATCAATAACTCCTCGTGGTCTTCCCGGTGCTTATGTTCTCTACCGATTGCACGTGCATTGATGAACCTGGTAGTGCCCTTGGGTATGTCGTACCCAATTATTTTTAAGCGTAACAAAACACATGCACAAGGTGCAGAAAATGAAATCAAGTCACACTCACGGTGATGTTTTTTAAGCATGAAAGAACCCGTTGAGCTAATTTATGAAGATGACGATGTGAGTTCTGACGACAGCACATGGATCTAGGACGCCGCCGCAAAGGGAAGTTGAAAGAAGGAGGAGGACCCCTTCCTAGAGTCCTAATCTGAAGTAGTGCCCCTTGCTCACTTGAAATGTGACCAGTTATCCTAGGTAGCCCTCATGGTTTTCCCTATCGGTGCAGGGCCATTTCCACTAACATGTCAGTGTCATAAATACTAGTCATACTTCAAACCCTAGATCACCGACGTTTTCCAAAACCATGAGTGAACCTTCGTGTGGTAGTGCCACCGAGGTGTCGACACATGTAACTCAGTGATTACATGGTGACTGTATTTTAGGTAATCAACACTCCTTCATAAGTATCGTGAAAGGCACAAAGGAAGCACTAGTACATGGGATTTCATAGTCACAAATAATTTAGAAAAAAGTGCCAATCAAGACGGGGACACACGGACCACGGCATGCAAGTACAAGTCATTCTTCCTCCGAACTGTGAGGCCCATCTTTTCTTTCATGTCCATCTCTTCTGGCTTCACCCCTCCAGGTAGCTCCCAGTCAAAGTGGTAGAGAAGTGTGGCAAGCACGATCTCCATACTGGCTTCTGCAAATGTCATTCCGGGGCACATCCTTCTGCCCGACCCGAAAGGTATGTACTCATAGTTTGTGCCTTTGAAGTCAACCCTGCCAGATTCAAACCTTTCCGGCTTAAACTCCTCGGGATCTTCCCAATGCTTAGGGTCTCTGCCGATTGCCCATGCATTTATGAACACTGTGGTGCCCTTGGGGATATCATACCCAAGAATTTTGCAAGTCTCCATGGCCTCCCTAGGGAGTAGCAATGGGCCCGCTGGATGTAACCTCATTGTCTCCTTGATGACGAGTCTGAGGTACTTTAGACTGGCCAAGTCTTCCTCGGTAATGTTAGGCTTTCCTTGGAGATTGTCGCGTAATTCGTCTTGTGCTTTCTTCATCACATTAGGGTATCTCATGAGCTCTGACATAGCCCATTGGAGCGTGGTCGCTGATGTTTCGCTCCCTGCATTAAATAGATCCTACAATATTTCGATTGAATTTAGAAGCTACTAGTTATTCTTGGCACTAAGGAAGTTGTCACTCTTTGTGGTAAATCCTTGAATAAAAGGGAACACAACATATAGCTGTTCATGGACTCAAAGTGAACTGAAGTAAGAAGAAGAGAAAGCAAAATAAGAGGGGCTTGTGTTCTGCTAACTACTCCCTCGAAAATATTTATCCTTCTTTGATCCATGTTGGTCAATCTTTGTTTTTCTAATAGAAAATTAGGAATAATTTCAACGTGGACATCAACAAAAAATGGTAATACTAATTAATATATATCACGAAATGTACTTCCGAAATGGCTAACTAGCTGTTTAATTGAACATATTTTTAGCCAACTCTATGGTGAGAGAGTATAACTAACATCGTACTTAGAACACAAGTATGCAGAAAGAGGAGAAGAAACATAAGAAGTAAGAAGCTGGTGTACTTTATTTTTAGGAAGAAGAGAAGCTGGGTGTACTTACGAGTATAACTGCTTTGATATCTCCCATGGTAAGTGGCACCTCGAGGCCACCCTCCTTTTGTATCCTCAGTAGCACGTCCAGCAGGTCCTCTCCGTCCACTGCGGCACCGCTTTCCCTCCCCTCCTCATGCTGCTTGATGGCGTAATCCATGAGCTCGAAGTTCTTGCGATGAGTCTCCTCGGCCAACCTCGTCGTGCCACAGATGTAGCTCAGGAGGCGCGACGACGGGAACAAGTCACTGAGGTTGAACCCGGCGACGAGTTCGATTGACCGCTCGAGCGCCTCCAAGAACTCATCCGTCCTCTTGAACCTGTCCCCAATCATGGCCCGCATCACCGAGTCGGTGATCACCACGGCGATCCGCTCGCTGACGTTCACGACATCGCCGGACGAAGCGGACCCCACGACGGCCGCCACGAGGCGGCCCACCTCCTCCTCCCGGACGCGGCGGAACGACTTCACGCGTCGCGCGCTGAGCAGCTCCATGATGCAGATCTTGCGAAGCTGCCGCCACTGCGGGCCGTAGCGCCCGAAGATGAGGCCCTCCCCTTCGGCGGACATGATCTCAACGGTGGGGCTCCACGGCCGCGTCGCGAACACGGCGTCGTGCGTCCGCATGATCTCGCGGGCGGCCTCCGGGGACGTGGCCACCACCACGGGGACCTCGCCGAGCTGGAGGTGCATGAGAGGAGCGTCCAGCCGCCGCGCCAGGTCGGCCAAGACGCGGTGCACCAGCGGGCTGCCGGCGAGGTGGTGCAGGCTGCCGATTACCGGAAGCCGCCACGGGCCGGGCGGCAGACGCAGGCCATCCCCACGCTTCCTGAAAAGCTTGAGGAGCAGGAGAGGGAGGAGGAGAGCCAAGAAGATGCAGAGGTAGTACGCTGGTTGCTCCATGGCCTGAGAGCTTAGCGCATCTGACTTTAAGGTTATGCCATGTCTTGTAGTGGTGGTATATATATGAAGAGGTCAGTGCAGGAGCTGACGCGCGTCAGTGCGTCGCGCGCAGGATCAGACTGAAACCTTCTTAGCTGAAACCTTCCTAGCTACTCCCTCCGTCCTAAATTAATTGACTCAGATTTAATACAATTTATACTAAATCTGAGTCAATTAATTCAGAACAGAGGGAGTAGATGACGACGTTCATGCAACGTCGTACGGCTGCTATAGATTAGAAGCTGAAGCAAGGAACGAATTACCCGGGTGTGGTGAACACATGATTCTCTTATATATATACTAGTTGAATGCAGGAACCCGACCTTGGTGTTTCCTGCAATTTGTTGGGTACATCAGTATTCGGAAACACACGCGGCACATCAGTATCGGGATCCGTCTAATCCTTGGTGTCTAATCCGAACGAGCGTTGATCAGTATCGGGATCCGTCTAATCCTTGGTGTTTCCTGCAATTTGTTTTTTCAAACTTCCGACTAAGTCAGCAACGTATCCTTTATAGTACTATAATTCCCACATACGTTGACACCATTGAACTATAATTCCGTAACACTCGTCAGTCGTCACCGGATGACCACTTTGGAGAGAAAAAATGTTAAGGGGACGGTTGGAAGACGGCGGAAGCAAGCTTTCACTACTGGTTTATAATAAAAAACACTCGGCAAACTTAGCAGACAAGAAATAAATATTCTAGAAATGACAATCGTATAGCAACATCATATAATACACAATGGCAACAGAGTGATAATATCACTATTCGAGATCATCACATCTTGAGAACTTGCATGTGACAAGATGATTAGGAGTGTGGTTATACCCTCAACCCACCAGAGTTCAAACCCTAGGTTTTACGCTAGTGTTTCTCATTTAGCCGGAATATTCTTCAGTGAGAGGCGACGTTCCCGTCGACAGCGAGGCGCCTGTGTTGACTTCCTCAATCTCAAGACCTGCCCCGCCGGCTCAGTTTTTCGGAGGTGCTCATAGGGGTAGGGTGTGCGTGCGTTCATAGGGGTGAGTGTTTGCGCGTGTATATGAGCGCTTACGTTGTACTGTGTTCCTAAAAAAAAGATCATCACATCTTAAACTAGAAAATCTGCAAGTGTTAGAACTTAGAACAACATAAAACCAACTTGTCACCATCGCGGGGTGGGCGGGTGGGCTACGTGGGGGGGGGGGGGGGGGGGGGAGTAGAGGAGGAGACAAAATCAAGGCTCACGTCCATGGCGGCCCTGTTGAGGTCACAACAGCTGTGGCCTGTGGCTTTTGCCCCTGTTGAGGTCCACGCTGCATTGTTGGCCCAGCACACGCTTTGTCTGTCAAGGTACACTCGCTGGAAGAACAAGTTGGCGGCGGCGGCGACATGCGGTGGGTGGTCAGGGATGGCCGGACAATGGACATTCGTAGATTGCATCATATTTCTTGGAGTTCCCGCAAACATTGTCCTAGACAACGCGCAACTGTCCGTGAATAGCGGGTGCGCCTACTCCGTTTTCAGGCTAGGTCCAGTCTATGCCACCGACTAGGCGTGGATGTGGCTACACCCCGAGCCAGCCTTTGCTCCAATCGATGAAATCAGAAAAAGGATCGTGGCTCCGAAGAGGAAGAAGCAAAAACTTTCCCACTTTGGTAAATCAACATAGATATATTTGGAATTTACTACTCCCTGTCTCAACTTTGTTCAAATTTGCATGTACCTAAGAGGGAGTACTAACTTTGGTTTCCAATTTCCAGCAGTTTATTGACCAAAGTTTGGGAACTATATCTTTTACACAACAATTGTGCATTTCTAAATCTACAATTGAGCACTTCTTTTTCACCTTTAAGCTTTATTGTGTACGCAAAATTGTTTACTTTTGAAACTGACGGTTATGTACTTGAGGAATAATCTACTACTCCTTCTGTCCCATAATTTAGGAATTTTGGTGAACCCAATCATATTACCCAAAAGATTTTGTAAGAAAAAATAAAAACTGAAGAAAGGAAATGACAAAAGACCGAAAAGAGAGATAAAAACAGAATAACTGATGACTGAATGAAGAAATGAAAATTGAGTAACTTATAGGCAATACTGATAAATGGTAAGGGAATGACATGCTAACTAAAAAATATGACTAAACGAATGAAAACTAAAATGAGAAACTTGAAAAAAGACTGAGGATATGAGCGACTAAACAAAGGAAAAATAATGAGGAAACCAAAACTGAGAAAATAAGAAAACTATAAACAAAGAGAAAATACTGAGCAAAGAAGTAATAGGTACAAATGATTTGGGTACTGAGCTGGTGCATCAAGAGAGCCGTATCAGAAACACAGACAATCAAACACAGTCTCAGGTAAGATTCACCTCCAATTATTTCTTCCTTTTGAGCTTAACCTATAAATCAAGTAGTACAACTTTGTTGCCTTTCCACACAGAGTCCACTGGAAGCCCCTACTCAGATACTAAGACTTGCTCGAGAACGGTACAGCAACCTGTAACCAACTTTAATATCTATTGAACTGTTGCTTTACCCAACTGCCATTATATGATTTATCTTGTTTGGTCGCAGACCTGATGAAATTACTGTTGGACCATCACGCAGTTCGTCCGGGGAACCCACAGTCCCGAGGCCTACAAGGTAACATCAAATGCCTTTGATATTTCTGGGTTTTACCAATTTGGGAGCAATGCAATGAAGCCTGTACTATCTTTGTGAACAACAGACGCTCAACAACTCTGGTTGATCAGACACATGAAAGTAGAAAGGGACTAAAGAAGTGGCTCTCATGCAAGTGAAGACTTTGTGGTGATGAAGAAGCAGCAGAAAGAGAAGCAGTTGCCTGAAGCCCTGAAGCACATCGTCAATGCTGTATGCACCGTTAAGATGCTTCACCCTTTGTTGCTAGAACAAGTAGAGATGTATATATTTCTTAGCCGAGCGTGATAACAAAGCTCTTGTCTTCAAACAAATTTTCCTCAAGATAAATTTCAGTGCGACTGCTTGGAAATTTTGACTATGGGATAGTTCTGGGTACTTTTTTCAGTTCCTGGATGTTACTACTGCTCTCCAAATCATGTGCATATACTGAAGATGGATTTCTTTACTATTTCCTCTGTTCTTTGTACTGCTTTGCAAGTTCCTGATGATTGAAGATGGATTTCTTGGGATAAACATGCTGCAAGATCATTTATAGCATGTTTAGGTGATGTTTAATATTCATGGACATGTTTTTGTAATGCTCAAGCTACTGTGTACGGCATTGCATTAACTCGAAAATACATTAGGAATACGGTATAAGTACAGTACCACTTGGATCAATCGATCATTCGTTCCCCTTTGTCCAGCGCAGGAAAGAAGGGAGGAGAAGCAGAGTACATGGTGGCAGCGGTGCTGGATCACCGCCGCAGAGGACTTTCTCCTGAGTAACTCACGCAAGAAAAGGGAATATAACTGATTGCCCCGATCGGGATTGATTGTTGGACCTAAGCGGGTACTGTACTTGTATCGTATGAGTTAAGATAATTCATAAATCTGTGAAAAGAGAAACATGTCAAATTAGTGATAATTCGGTGTAATATGTGGCGAATAGTAAAAGGCCAAGTAAAGAGTGGCAAATTATAAAGGATTGAAATAAAGCAGGGCAAATTGTAAATTCTCCCCACCATCCAACCCTTTCCATCTAGAATTCCCCTTCCCCTTCGCCAAAAAAAAGAAGAGAAAAATTCAGCTATAGTCACTTAACTTGAGGGGTGGTCTCACTTTGATCACTGACATTCAGAATACCCAAAATACAGTCATTCTTTTTTATTTAGGTGGTTCGCTTTGGTCACCATATCCGTTTTTGTACTGTATTTTATACATTCTAGGAAACATGCCCGTGTGTTGTAATGGGAGAACACAATCTATGTAGAAAATACATTTTTATTAACATAACGGGTGTCTGGTTAGATGCTTGCTAAATTGCTAATTACAAGCAGATAGGCAAATTGTTAAAAATGATATTATTATATCTATCACAAACGTTGGGTGTGGAATGTAATGCTATTCACTTATACTGATGTAATTAAATCCAGTTAATGCATGTTAAGTATGAAGAATATGAACAAAAAGTTTACTTAGTTGGATATTACAATGAAAAAATGCAACCTAACATGTTGCATGTGCCAAATAAAATTTGTCTGGTATGGAGCTCTCTTTACTTTATGTCCTTCCAATATTTCCATCGTTATCCCCTAGCGAAAACTTTCCAGAGACTTGTGATCGTTAGGCATCAAACATGTACTGATGCACATGGCACCAGGACATGACTGAACCGAAGTACTATGTTTTTTGGTTGAGTGTAAATTGAGTAATAAAAACATCCATATGTGCAGATTTTAGGGTCACAAATTCTTTAAAAAAAAGTTTTGTGTTGTCCATTAATTAAGAAGAAGATGTCCGTATTCCGAACTTAATAAACTGGCTCTTTAATCATCCAATCTTTTACACCCGAAGTCAAAGTTGCAATCTAAGTAGGAACATAATACTTCGCCACAAAGCTTATTAAATCAAATCTATCAGATCCAGCAAATGATTACCTACTGCGCGGTGTACTGCTGAACAAAATTGTACTACTGACGAAACCGACTTAGATCTTTTCTATGCGGCCACCACCATCACTATTGGGAACGGAGAGACGGCGGAGTTTTGGCGCTCACCATGGCTACATGGTCTTAAGCCAAAAGATATCGCCCCCGGAATTTTTGAGTTATCTAAAGGCAAGAAGATAAAAGTCTCCAATGCACTAAATGACAACACTTGGGTCACTAATATTGATACCACCCAAGGATTCACCGTTGCACTACTTCAACAATTTTGCTCCCTTTCGACCGAGCTACATGGCACACACCTAGTGGAAGACAACCCGGACATCATCACTTGGAACCTTACACCCTCCCATGAGTACTCGGCATCTTCGGCCTATAAGCTTCAATTTGAAGGAGCTACCACAACCAACATAAAGAAAATGATTTGGACCAATTGGGCTCCTCCCAAGTGCAAGTTCTTTGCTTGGCTCATCACAAAAAAATAGGGTGTGGACAAATGACCCGCTCATTAGAAGAGGGTGGCCAAATAGTGGGGTTTGCCAACTTTGCAAGAGAGAACAAGAAACCGCACCCCACCTTCTTTTTAAGTGTAGATACTCCATGCGTATTTGGAGCGAGCTTAAGGATCGGATGGGGCTTCATGAGCTAGTTTTTGAAGATTGGGACAATTTTGGTTCGGTTAAGGAGTGGTGGGAACACCTTTGCCTCTCCAACGGACATAGAAGGAAGGCCATCGCTACATTCACCATGCTTACGACGTGGGAGATTTGGAAGGAAAGAAATGCAAGAGTCTTCCGCAACACGGCGTCTATGCCTCGTAGTGTGGCCTTTAAGATTAGAGAGGAAGCTCGCCTTTGGGTTTTAGCGGGCGCCAAGCATTTGAGTTGTATTATGCCGCGAGATTAGGCTTGTGTTTGTGGGGAGCCACCACTTGTGGTGGTTCCAAAACTATGTTTTCTACAAACTCCTTCTTAATTAAAGAAATGGGGCAAAAGCTCGTTTTGGAATTTTTTTTGTCTCACCCATGCCTAGCTGCATCAATGGGACTACAGAAAACTTGTTCCCAGTCAGGTCTCTTGGCAGACACAGTGCGCCTTTAACATTGAGAGACCAAGTCGGTGCATAACCCTATGCATTCTCGGTGTAACATGGAATCTGCAGTTTTCTTAAACCTGACCTTTGCCGCGGTTCAAAACGGTTTGGACTGATTTAAACTGTTTTAAGAGAAAGTGGGAAGACGGTGCGGTTTGGGTTGGTTACACGGTGTAAATGGTTTCGCACCAGTGCCCCGGACGCCGACGGTTTTGAACTTCTCACGCCGTCGGGGTCGGGTCGCCGGGAGGCCGGGACGGACGACGGCTAGACGACCGCCGCGTTCCAGACCACGATGCTGGCGGAGAGGGAGAAGGCGCGGGTGGCCTCGCCGCACGTGGTAATCTTCAGGTGCACGACCCAATAGGCCAAGGCAAAGGCTTACGATCTACAGCCGGGTACGCGCACGGGCCCACGCACCATCGCTCATGTACAGCAGTCTAGACGATGGTTGTCTACAGTACCCTGCCATGTCACGTATAGATCACGTTACTGACACCTTTGTACAGCGGATCGGCGGTACAGTTTTCTGTTTGACCCTATAATCACGCAGAAAGTTCAGCCGAGGCGGTTGGGACTAAGACTCATATAGAAAGAAAATAGCGATATCTTATAGACACCTCTCGTACAACGGCAGAAAAGCTATCGGTAAGCCACGATTTTAGCGGAACTAGACGATCGGTAAATCTACAGACAGACTAGTCCTCTTTTGCTATTCTCTCTCTGCCAGTTAGATAAAAATCATACGCGTCTTTTGTTACAAACGGCTGACTGGACGCCTTTGTACATGCCCTAAAACACATCCGTCAATCACTCAATCCCCACGCTCTGTTAGGAGCAGAGGACGCAGCCCTCGCGTTTGACCCGGCCGGCCGGCGAGGTGCCGCCTCCGCCCAGCTCGTGCTGCCCTCGCATCTGACCCCGCCGGCCGGCGAGGTGCCCCTCTGGCCACCGCTCATGCAGGCCGCTCCCGGCCGGCGAGGTGCCCCTCTGGCCTCCGCTCATGCAGGCCGCTCCTGGCCGGCGAGGTGCCCCTCTTGCCTAGCGCTTGCCATAGGCCAATACACGATGGCCTTGAGGCTGATGTTGCCGCCCACGGAGACGGCGAAGAAGAGGGCCAGCGCTGCCGGAGTCGTCGTCCTTCACCCGATAAAAATGAGCATGGAGATGAACTCGGCAAAGCCGACGCAGAAGGTGTCCTTGTCCTTCTCCAGCTGGTTGGACTGCAGGAGTGCGCTGGAGCCGCACCGGGTTGGCGTTCATGGCGCGACATGACCGTCTGAAGAGAGCCTCGCTCTGTTTTGGTTTACATACGTGGCTGTGGTCGATCATTGCTGGCTGATGCAAGGACCTAGTCACCTAGGGGCGCGTCACCTTGCGCACGGGGCCGTGCCAACTCCGCCTTGCTCACCTTGATCACCGTGTTGTACACGAACTCTAGGAAGATATACTTACGTTGACTAGCAAATTGCCCGTGCGGTTGCAACGGGTGTAAAATAAATAGACATGTGCTGACAATCTACATCTACACTACTATTAAAAGAGCAAACGTGTCGGGATACATTAAATCTCACGCGTTTAATTATCAATCAACGTTCCAGATCGTCCTGATGTCGAGCACCAAATAAACTTTGACCAGTCAAAACGTTTTTTGTTTTCTTTACCCGTCATCATCGGATCCATTAGGTCTTCCAATCAGATCTACATCTACACTACTATTAAAAGAGCAAACGTGTCGGGATACATTAAATCTCACGCGTTTAATTATCAATCAACGTTCCAGATCGTCCTGATGTCGAGCACCAAATAACCTTTGACCAGTCAAAACGTTTTTTGTTTTCTTTACCCGTCATCATCGGATCCATTAGGTCTTCCAATCAGAAAAGGAAAAAAACTCGAGTCTTCTGATCAGCCACGATCATCTGATTCCCACACACCGTACGGAGAAAAAAAGGCAACAAAAATTACCGGTGAAGTAGCACACGTACAGCGTGCTGGCGCCTCGGAGCATCAGCAGTGCCTGCTCTGCGCGTCGATGACTCAGCGAACATGCACGGCAACCATATGCATGGATCTTGGCTGATCAGGTCATGGTGGAGGTCATGAGGACCAGGTTCCCCGATTACCCAGCTGACTTAATCAACTTGCATGGATCCGTGTCGATCGATCAACGACGCATCCATATGCATGCATGCAATAATCAGATCCAGCTTGTGTTGAATTTTGTGTGTGTTCTTCAATCGTAAGTACGTGCAGAGACAAGAGAGGTGAAGGATTATTACTCTCCTGGGCCCTGGCTGGTCCGTGTATGTGCATGCAAAGCTAACTTGAGTTCCAGATCTTCAGGTTAATTATTTTTCTTGGCAAATAGTAGTAGCAGGTAGCTAGCGGTGGTGTTCATCATGAATTCATGATTCATGCGTACGTGCATGCCCTATAACCGGCTCCTCTGTTTAATTTTTCAGTTCCTTCGTGTTTCTGTGTGTCCTCGATCAAATTGATTACAGGCTTACAGCTATGTTCGGTATGCTACCGGATTTACAAAATTCTTTCTAAATATATTCATATTATTATCTGGATGAGATCATTAATGTTTGCAAACTTAGGTTTAAAAATTGTAGGTCCGAACATTACTGTGTAAGTCGAGTTTTGAAACTATTTAGAAATTTGAATGGTATTATAAATTGAGTATGTCTGACGTATAAGCTATATTCGACATGCAACTAGGATTTACAAAATTCTTCTCTAATATTCCCTCCTACACGCGAGGAAGGTATTTAAAGCTCCAACTTACATAAGCATGCATGTTTCTATTTACAATATAAAATGTAGGAGTGCAAAAGTATAGAAGAAGTAATACACATACATTCCGATAAATGACCCCATTAACTTATGAAAACGTGCGTTGCACGTACATGACAAACTAGTCTAAGAAACAATTTAAGTTTGTATTAGTCACCAATCAAGGATGAGGATAAAAGCGTTAACCTGCACTCAGTAACGGTATCACAGAAAAATATTTTCTCAGTTCAATTTGTACTACTCCATAAACCAGCATGCACAACCGCGGGACTCGGGCACGACCATGGTAGAAATAAGTTCTATGAAGCCTGCACAAAACCAAAATGTAGTGGTGATGGAATTTAAGTTCAAGATTTCACCACTGAATTAGCATTCTAACGAACATTAATAGTGGACTTGGTGGACTAATTTCATCTATGATCTGACCGATGTTCCAATCTAGAGAATCTTAAGGAGGATGCAGAAATCAGTGTCTTCCAAAACATTTGTGACATGAGCGTTATCGCTTACTACACCGCCGGTACCTGTGGATGAGCGGACACAGTAGCGGCAGTAGCGCGCCGCGACCCCCACCATGTTGGCCCGCATCGACGCCTATCCCAGCCCCCACCCACCGTGCGATGCTCTCGCCAGACGCCATCGTCAGGCTGAGACTTGGTCATATTGTCACCCTTCTCAATAGAACAATCAGTCTATTTCAGTTTTTTCAACATGGATAAGAGACGAAATATGGTTATTTCATACTTGCTGCAATTCATAAAACTGTCGTTGTGTGTATTGCATGATGCAGAAGCAAGCCAATTCAGAAAAAATATAGTTGTGTGTATTGCATGATGCAGATGCTGGGAGGATGATATTTCCAATATCAAAAAAAAAAAAAAACGATTTGAAGTACCGGCAGTCGGTAAAACAAATGTTGTACAGTACTTGTTTTCTAGTCAAAAGTGTAAATGCATTATTGTGCTCCTGGTGCTGGACATTTATCTGCTGTCTGAATTGACCTATCGCTCATCTTGTGTGCAACCTACATGGTTGGTCCACTTCAACGTTGCAAGTATATATATCTGGAGAAAAAAAAATGATAAAACGGGAAATAATACTCACTTTTTTAACTCCTTCCCACTTCAATTGTAAGATGATTAGTTGATGGTAAACTAACTCCACAAGTACCTCTTAGATAATGTTCTCTAATAAATCCTGAGCTCTTGATGTGTTATTTGTTGGAGATGGAGGAACGTGATATGTAAACTCATGTTCATGAAGATCACATCTTCGTTAATTCTGAGAAGAGAAGCTCAATAAAATTTCGCTCTGTCTCCATATACAAAATTGCTTTATTTATCAGAAGTAAATCTATTCTGCTGGAGTGCAGTAAATGTTGAAACCAAAGAGTACCAAGTATTCAGGTTCCCATCCTTTCCGATGTACACCTTATTTCACATACCATGACTACCTGTCTTACCACTAAGCAAAGGAAATTCCTAGCTTCAGCTCCATGGGAACGTTGGTCTAACTACGCAGATGTGCAGGAAGTAATGAACAAAATGACATCTCAGGTATTGGGCTGCTATTTGAACTACATTGTTTAAACAACTAATGTCCCTATTCCCTAAGGTAAATACTACAGCGCTGGTTCCATTTTTCTTTCTTGTTTGTTTGCATGGAGTGCTGGTTCCAGTCCGGCCGTGCATTTCTTTTCCTCTGTCGTTGGAGTCTGCACTGCATCGTGCTCTTGATACACATAAGAGAAGGGAATGCAAATTCAGAGACGACGGCCTCGCCGGAGAAGCAGGAGGACTGGAGGTCGTGGTGATTCCATGCGGGCTGCAGGGCTAGGTCTCGCGGGAGGGGCATGTGCGGGGGAGGTGAGGGGCAGCACATGGAATGGTGACGACGTTGTATGTCAGATGGGATCTGACGGCGACTTCAGATGCGCAGGAGAAGCAAGGGAAAAGAACCGACCGCCGCTACATGGTTGTGCATGGTCGGAGGAGGAAGGCGTGTAGCGCCTCCCCACCCGCCATTGGTCGTCGTCCCCCCGGAGGAGCGGCGCCTTCCGTCCATTCGTCCTACTTCATCCCCGTTCGCCAAGGGATGAATGGTGGCGCGTCGAGGTGAATGGTGGGCGGGAGGAAGGGGGCGGCAGCGCTGGGATACGGGGAGAAGGGGGTCGGGCCACGGGGTGTGGAGAGGCGGGCGGCGGCGCCGGTATCTGAGAGGAGCTTGAGGATGCAGGACCACAATGGGCAATGGAGTCGGGAGGGTTGTCTTTCCGGGTGGACTGCGAGTTGGACGGTAAAAACGAAGTTGGACGAAGCGGACCGTCGGAACGGCAGGATACGGAACGAACCGTTCTTTTTAGATAGGAGAGATTAAATTATTCCCTACATTGCAAATTAATCAACCGCGACTGCAACCGGCCCTGCTTCAAGGCCGTGCCTGACGCCGCTTCCAGGTCGATTTCAGTCCATGGCGGAGCTCCATGTCGGTATGCTCCTTGTAGCAGCTGAGTCACGACGGCGCGATGGTGTTTTTTTCTTTTTGAATTTTTCACATATATTAAACCAACAAAGAGTACACGATTACATCGACTACAAAAACAAAATAAAAATATATGAGCAAATCTATGAGATCTTCAAGCCAATTTCTTTCTCCATGACACAATCTGTTGCGCTCAAAACGTGTCACACGAACACGTCCTCGTGTACCCGCGGTGCCGGGGGAGATACTCCGCAACTCGCCCCGCGGGAGGCCGGCTTCCAGCGCGATACGCAAGACAGTAAGCCGGCGCTTTTGAGACCAGACGCCCCAGCCCCTCGGGAAGCCCCGTCCGGGGAAAGCCGGCGACGATTGGCTGAACTAAGCCGGACTTGGCCGCTCTCAGTTCGGTTTTCGATATCCGGCAAGATCTACGCGAAATCGCCGAACAACGGAAGCAGGAACAAAGGTTGAAGGAGACAAAAGTAGGATTGTATTGATAGGTTGTCGATTGTTTGCTTAATTTCAATCGGCCATCACCTCTCACATATATATGAGGCGGCTGGACTTCCCGTACAAGTTTTGGACTCCTACGCGAATTACAATTCATGTTTTAAGTCGGATTCTATCCTAACTTGGCGGATCCTCGATCGGCTTCGTGCTAGATCTGGACTCCATCCGTCCGTCTTCTTTGGAAAGTTGCCTCCTTCTTCCAGCCTAATCACAAAGTTGCTTCTCTTTTGCCACCTTTAGCCTTCCGCCTTGATCGGAGAAAGTTGTCTTCTTTTGCCGGCTTGTTTTGACAAAGTTGGCTTTCTGCCACCTTGTTTTGACAAAGTTGGCTTTCTGCCGCCTTATTTTGGCAAAGTTGTGTTCTTTCCATTAGAATTGACTTGCCTCCATGGTGCCTTCAAGCAACTTTGCACACCCGAATCTGCCTTCCGCCTTGTCCTTTTCAGAAACCGGCCAGCTGCCACAAACGGGTGCTAACACATGCCCCCCTGTTTTCTAGTAGAGCTTGCGTGCTAGAAAATATTCAACGTGTCAGTCTTTGTCTAAGGGCGATGCTTAAGCTCATCGGCCATATGCTAAGGGCGATATATGTATATCGGCCATATGCGCAAATCACGCAGTTTGCCAAACGCTCGGGTGGAACTTTTTCAGCTATTTCCCATTGATGGCTCGAGGCAACATGTCGCCTTCTAATGTCTCCACCAGATAAGAGTTGCCGGGTACTATCCTCACAACCCGTAGTGGGCCTTCCCAGTTCGGGGACCATTTGCCAAATTTCCGGCTTCTGGAGCCAACTGGCAATATAACCTTCCATACCAAGTCGTCAATTTGGAAATCCTTTAGCCGGACTTTCTTGTTGTAAGATCTTGCTACCCGCAACTTCTCTTTCTTGATATCACATAGTGCAATAACAGGTTTGTCGGCCACTTCATCAATGTTGTCCATCGTTAGACTGCAATAATCATCAGCCGACAAATCATTTTGCCTAACAAGTCTTAAGGCGGCCAGATTCACCTCGATTGGCAAAACGGCTTCCTGCCCATACACCAACTTGAAAGGAGTCACCTTGGTAGCTCCATGCCTTGAGATCCTGTGAGCCCACAAGGCCTCAGACAACACTTCATGCCATCTTCTGGGAAAGTCTTGCACCTTCTTCTTGATCAACTCGATCAAAATTTTGTTGCTTGACTCGGCTTGCCCGTTGGCTTGAGCATAGTACGGAGAAGAATTGAGCATCTTGATCCCAAGTGATTCGGCAAACTGTTTCACCTCCTTAGCCATGAAGGAAGTACCTTGATCTGTAGTCAATGTCTGCGGTATGCCGAACCTGTGAATTATGTGCTCTGTGATAAATTGAATCACCTCCTTATGAGTCATATTTCTGAGAGGTACTGCTTCAGACCACTTGGTGAAATAATCAGTAGCAACCAATACAAACCGATGCCCCTTGGAAGAAGCCGGATGGATCATCCCGACAAAGTCAAGTGCCCAACCCCGGAAAGTCCACGGTTTTATGATTGGATTAAGAAGTGAAGCCGGCACCAACTGAATATCTCCAAACTTCTGGCAAGCTTCGCATCCCTTGTAGTATCTAAAGCAGTCACTGATCATTGTTGGCCAATAAAATCCGGCTCGCCTGAGCATCCACTTCATTTTATGAGCCGACTGATGCGTTCCGCACAAACCATCATGTACCTCTCCCATAGCAACTCTAGCTTCGTCTTCATTCAAGCATTTTAGAAGAAGGCCATCAACAGTTCGGCGATATAAGGCAGCATCCACCAACGTATACTTGAGAGCTGTGCGCCGAACTGCCCTGTCCGCCTTCTGACTTGGATTTTGCAGATAATCAATATAAGGCTTTCTCCAGTCACTTGCCGACTCAAACTTTGACTTCTCCTTAGCCGACTCCAACAAGCCGGCTTCCTGTTTGGCTTCCTACAAGTTGGCAACATGGGTTACCGGCTGCTGCCTAATGAAGAACATACCTCGACTGATATGATAGCCGGATGCCTGCTGCGCCAACTCATTGGCAAGCCAATTATCTTGCCTGGGAATATGTGATATGTTGAAATAATCCAACGTTGAGATAATATCCCGGCAACTGTCAAGATACACATAAAGTGACCCGCTATGACACTGACAAATCTTGGCCACTTGCTGGACAACAAGCAATGAGTCACCATATGCCTCGACATGAGTCACCCCTGCGTCAACTAGAAGTTCTAGCCCGAATAATAATGCTTCATATTCGGCTTCATTGTTAGTGCAAACATAATTAAGACGACAAGAGGCCTCGAAAATAGTATCGTGTGGCGAGATGTACACAACGCCGACTCCCTGTCCCTCATCGCAAACGGAGCCGTCAAAATAAAGTCTCCACGGTACAGCCGACACAAGGTTCAAGTCGGCTTCTTGCTCCAGGTCAACCCGATGTTCAACAATGAAATCAGCTACAATCTGGCCTTTTATAGACTTGAGGGGCTCATAAGCCAACTCATACTCGATCAATCCGTACGCCCATTTGCCGATTCACCCGCTGAGAATCGGCTTTTGGATCATGTGTTTGAGAACATCGGTTTGACTAAAGACTTGGCATTCGCTGGATAGCAGAGCGCAACTTGGTGCAAGCGAAATAAAGAGCCAAGCATAACCGCTCCACGAAGCTATACCTTGACTCGGCATCCAGCAAACGCCTGCTTAGATACGTGATAACATATTCCTTCCCTTCGGCTTCCTGGGTCAAGGCAGCTCCAATCACCTTTTCTTCAGCAGCAATATAAAGCCGGAAAGGCTGCCCCCGAGTAGGCTTCCTCAAAACTGGCGGAGTAGATAGGCAAACTTTGATCTTGTCAAATGCCTCTTGTTGCTTTGCCCCCCAAGTGAACTCATCGTCATTCTTGAGCCGAAGGATTTCTGTAAATGCATCAACTTTTCCGAATAAGTTAGTGATAAATCTCCTTAAATAATTTACCTTGCCCAAAAACTTCTGCATCTCCTTTTTACAACTCGGTGCTGCCATCTTTTGGATGGCTTCAATCTTTGCCGGATCAATTTCTATGCCATCTTCATGTATGATAAAACCTAAGAACTTTCCAGCAGATACACCAAAGGCACACTTCAAAGGATTCATCTTGAGCCCGTATTTCCTCATTCTTTCAAACGCAAGTCGCAAGTCGGCCAAATGACCTGTTTCGCCGTCCGACTTAACCACCACGTCGTCAATGTATACCTCCATTACTACTCCCATAAGATCATGAAAAATCAGGTTCATTGCTCTCTGATATGTGGCTCCGACATTCTTCAAGCCAAAGGTCATCACTGTCCACTCGAACAAGCCAACAAAGCCTGGGCACCGAAACACCGCCTTAGCTGAATCTTCTTCGGCCATGAATATCTGGTTGTATCCTACGTTGCCATCCAGAAAGCTGATAACTTTGTGACCTGAGGCTTCGTTGATAAGCATATCGGCTATTGGCATAGGATATTCGTCCTTGGGCGTAGCACGATTTACATCTCTGAAGTCAATACACGCCCTGATCTTGCCAGATCCTTTCTTCTCGACCGGAACAATGTTGGATATCCACTCTGCATACTTACAAGGCCGAATAAAGTTGGCTTCCAAAAGCCGGCCTATCTCCGCCTTGATCCGGTCATATATTGTCGGGTTGAATTTACGAGCCGGCTGCTTGTGAGGTCTAAAGCCGGTTTTGATAGGCAACCGATGTTCGACCAACTCCCGGCTTAACCCAGGCATCTCGTGTTATTCCCACGCAAAGCAATCTACATACTCCCTGACTAGCGCGATTAACTTGGACTTATAATCGGCTGCCAACTTCTGCTTCACAAATGTCGGCCTAGGGATAGTGCCATCCCCAATGTCTACTTCTTCAAGCAAGTCAACCGACGCAAAGCCTTGTCCCAACTCGTCCATATCGTCTGGTTCTTCAATTGCTTCACACATATCGTTCCTCTCAGACCGATACTTGTCTAGACGTTTCTGCAGCCACTTGTCATTTTTATCCATCTACTTGAGCTGCAGCCGATTTCCACCAATCGTCTTTAGAGATACTGGCACGAATCCGTCCCTGGTAGCACTCAGGAAATCAAACCCGGATAAATCACGCCCAGATAAGCATGTGACATTGGAATGTTGCCAATCAACAACTGACTCAGCTAATGCAATGCAAGCCGATTCGTCAGCATGGACGACCTCAATCTCGTCGTCAACCCATTGTACCAGTTGCTGGTGCATAGTTGATGGAACACATTGGTTGGCATGAAGCCAATCTCGTCCCAATAGTACATTGTAATTTCCCTTCACTTCAGCAACAAAGAAGGCAGTAGCCAGAGTTTTGCTGCCAACTGTGAGTTCCAAACTTATGACCCCTTTGGCTTCTATTCCTTCTCCTCCTTCGAACCCATTCAACACCATGTTTGTCTTCATCAAGTCACCATCGTCCAATTGCAGCTTCTTTAAGACAGAATATGGCATCAGATTTACCACAGCTCCGCCATCTACCAACATTCTAGTAACCGGCTTTCCATCAATATGTCCTCTGACATATAAAGGCTTTAAGTGTTTAACCGGTCCCTCAGGTTTCTCAAAAACGGCATTCTTGGGTCCGAAGTTGATCTGTGCAATTTCGCCTTCTTCCTCAACAGCTCGAAACTCGGCAGGCAAATAATACACCATATTGATATCCATGCCCGTCCGGCTCGGTGTTTCCTCGTAGTCCAGCAACTCCTCGTCATCGATCATACTGCCCGATTCGTCTACCGCCGATTCTGATGTTGTCGGATCTTCTTCCGCCAACTTCTCTGTTGCATTTTCCGGCTCTTCCATCGTGATATCCCCAGTTGCCGGCTCCTCCATCGTAATGTCCCCAGTTGCCGGCTTTTCGTTTGCCGACTTCTCCCTTGCCAAGTCTGCCGCTTCCACTTCATCTACCCATGACGAGTAAGTAATAGTTGGCGCATTAACCAACATTGTGTCAGTGACTGTTGCCAGACTCGGCGTGGCCGCAGTTGAAGCCGCCATAAGAACTTTCCTAGGAATCCATACTTGAGATGGCACCATTGGCCGTTCAACATTGAATCTGGCATCCCTGGCTCGCTCAGCTCCTTCTTCTGCCTTCTCCCGGTTCCTTGCCCTTTGCAGTTTCCGCGTTTGTGTCTTCGTTATACCCGGCGGGCACCACTTTGGCTGAGTGTACTTTGGATCCCTAGGCTAAGGAGCCACAGATCGGCTGGAACTGGCCTCGTGGTCATTGGTTGCCGGCTTTGGCACGATAGCAGGTATCGGCTTGTCATTCGCCGGCTCTACAACCGGATCCTTCATCTTGAAAACATGACTCCCAATGATCAGCACGTTGCCTGCTTTTGCTCCGCCTTCTGGAGCCTTCTTATCACCTTGCGCCTTGACCTGCCAATATGACGAGTCTCCGGGATATACAAGCCGGCTCTGCACAGACTGTCGGGTTGCCCTGCGTTTGAACTCGTCAGTCGGCTTTTCATGCCGACTTCCTTCCTTAGCTGATGGCGACCTTGGCCGCTTCCTATACTGACATTGGTTTGATCTCGATCCGGCTTGGCGCACATACTTGTTTAGCAACATGTCAAAAGTTGGCTTTATCTTCCTTGGTCTATATTCAACCTGGTTTGTTTTCCATCTGCCAACTTCCGGGTTCTTGGGTTTTATAAATCTTGGCGGCAAATCAGCCGAGCGTGTATCTTGCCCCCTGAGCACAGGATTGTTGATGGTAACCTTGATGACTTCCTGGCCACTGGGTTGCCGGCTTACAGTGACTTGCCTTTCTGCCGCCTTGTTGTTGGTCTTTTTCCTGGGTTCACCAACAACAACATTAGACTTATCAGCACCTTCGGCCGCCTCTAGCCGAAGCAAAACCTTCTTTCCCTCCAAATCTAGCGCGTTCATTGGGAACGGCTGTGTGTCAATTTCCATGCCAGCAAAGCTCAATCGTCCGTCATTGAGGGCCGATTGGATCTGTCGACGAAAGACATTGCAATCATTAATAGCATGAGAGAAAGAATTGTGATATTTGCAATAAGCTCGCCGCCTTAATTCATCAGGCGACGGTATGACATGATTAACTCTTATCACTTTGTCCTTTAACAAGGCATCAAATATCCTATCACATTTGCCTACGTCAAAGCTGCATTTTATTTCATCACCCCGATTTTTACGAATCGGCTTTAAGTTGTCGCACACATAAGGTTTAGCCTTGCTAAGCCAAACAAACTCGGCGGAATAAACATCGGCTTCATCATCAGAGTTCTCACTATTATACTCAACCATATGAAGATGAGGACGATCAAACTTAGTCCTATGAGTTTCTTTCACTTCTTTGTTTCGGTTTTCTTGAGCCAATGCTCTTTGCAAGACTTGACTAATATTCGGAAACTTGAAACCCTCAATTCTTTCTTTTATGTGAGATTTTAGATCATTGAGAACTAAATCAGCCATATCTCTTTCAGTTATTACCAAACTATAGCACCGGTTTTTGGTATCTCTAAATCGCTTGACATAATCGGTGACCGATTCGTCAGACTTTTGCCTAACCGATGTAAGGTGGGATAACTTCAACTCATTATCTCCGGTATAAAAGTGTTCATGGAATTTCTTTTCCAGATGATACCAAGTATGAATAGAGCCATAAGGTAAAGCGGAAAACCATGAAAAAGCAGTACCAGTCAATGATAATGGAAACAACCGCACTTTCAAAGGATCAGTGTTACCGGCCTCTCCTAATTGTGCTAAATATATACTCACATGTTCCCATGTTGTTTTATTATCTACCCCATTGAACTTAGCAAAATCAGGGACCTTATAACCATGCGGATACGGTATGCTATCAAAGTATTCCGGGTATGGTTTTTGACACATCCGGTTGATCGGCTTTGGCTCTATGCCGAAGTTGTCATAAAACATCTTCTGTAATTTGGCCCTAAGGGTAACCATGTTTTCGTCCATGACCGAAGTACCTACTGGTAGAGCCACAACCAGATTTGCAACATTTGGTGCAAAATTCATTTGCGTACCGGGCACCAAATTGTAATTCGGCACCGTAAAATTACCTACCGGTGGCATGGCCTGATTCGGCGGCGGGGCCGAATATAACACGCTGCCGATAGGTACTGGAGAAGTTGGCACGTTGATTAGCTGATTGTCTTGAAACGGACGCCTCATCGGCGTACTCGGGAGAGTCGCCGATGGATTAGGTGGAACCATATTAGGGTTTCTAGCGGGAATACTTGTGCTACCAATGTTAGCAAAATTATCACATATAATTTTCCCAGCTTTTATCATATCTAACATGGCCGCATAAGCTAAGTTGCTAGACTCGGTGGCGTAATGATTAATCGCAGCTATTTGATCCTTAGAGAAGACATCGGAACTTACAGTAGGCTTGGCTGGGATGCCGAGCATGGGTGGGAACTTGTTGTCACCGAGTGGAATGACGTCCCCTTGGCGGCTTTTCTTGTAACCAGAGAGGAACGACTCGGCGTCCTCTTCTTCCTGCCTTTTCTTCAGAGCCTCGAATTGCTCTTGACGTTCCTTCTTCCACTCCTCATAGGCTTGGCGCTGTTCAGCCGAAAGATCATCAAAGCTAGGCTTGATGATGTTTTCGGCAGTAACATCAGATGGCTGAGGAATTGATTTTGTCATGATGATCTCTCCCCAGCGGAGTCGCCAAAAAGTGTGTTGCGCTCAAAACGCGTCACACGAACACGTCCTCGTGTACCCGCGGTGCCGGGGGAGATACTCCGCAACTCGCCCCGCGGGAGGCCGGCTTCCAGCGCGATACGCAAGACAGTAAGCCGGCGCTTTTGAGGCCAGACGCCCCAGCCCCTCGGGAAGCCCCGTCTGAGGAAAGCCGGCGACAATTGGCTGAACTAAGCCGGACTTGGCCGCTCTCAGCTCGGTTTTCGATATCCGGCAAGATCTACGTGAAATCGCCGAACAACGGAAGCAGGAACAAAGGTTGAAGGAGACAAAAGTAGGGTTGTATTGATAGGTTGTCATTGTTTGCTTAATTTCAATCGGCCATCACCTCTCACATATATATGAGGCGGCTGGACTTCCCGTACAAGTTTTGGACTCCTACGCGAATTACAATTCATGGTTTAAGTCGGATTCTATCCTAACTTGGCGGATCCTCGATCGGCTTCGTGCTAGATCCGGACTCCATCTGTCTGTCTTCTTTGGAAAGTTGCCTCCTTCTTCCAGCCTAATCACAAAGTTGCCTTCTCTTTTGCCACCTTTAGCCTTCCGCCTTGATCGGAGAAAGTTGTCTTCTTTTGCCGGCTTGTTTTGACAAAGTTGGCTTTCTGCCGCCTTATTTTGGCAAAGTTGGCTTCTTTCCATTAGAATTGACTTGCCTCCATGGTGCCTTCAAGCAACTTTGCACACCCGAATCTGCCTTCCGCCTTGTCCTTTTCAGAAACCGGCCAGCTGCCAAAAACGGGTGCTAACACAATCTTGTACTTTTCTGAAGGAAGTAGTAAAAAAACGCCGAGAACCCCAAAGCACAGAATACCACCGATGATTCTTCTCTTTCAATTTTGAGCCGCAATGCCAAGTCTTTGTGCACGCACGCAACAATTAACTAAATCAAGCAACATCGGCAAGAGCACCACCACTGACATTCCAGGGACAAATAACCGAGCCACTTTGTCGATGACGTTGGGAGCCGAGAGAACGAATCACTATTGCCGAAAACGTAGTAACCGGGATAGATAATGCGAGGACAAACCTCCTCGCGAGTCGCGACAACCATGAGAAACAATTCAAGATTGATCTGTCGAAGCAAGATCTGAAAAACCATACCTAGACAAAATTAATCTTCCAAAGCCACCATTGACGTCGAGAAGGAGATCTCGCCGACGACCGAAGCGCGGAAGATCACTTATTGCAGACGATGCCATCTTCGTTGACGAAGAAGATAACAACCAAAACCAAGCTCTGACATTAAGAACCCTTGTATAGGGCGCTGCGTAGGTCCGAGGTCCCCACCCCTCCAACTGCCAGAGCGGCACCTAGAGGAGGTGAGGACCCGTCAATTCTTAGACGAAGGCGATGATGCAGTTGCAGATGGCGCCGGCGGCGAAGGCTAGGGTTGGAACCCTAGGTCGCCGCCTTTTTTTTCCGTATGGACAAACAAAACCTAATTAGGCGATGATGGTGTGTGTGTGTGGGGGGGGGGGGGGGGGGGGGGGTTGGATTGCTACCAAACATGTTGCATGGATGGATGGAACACCAAACCGTTTTTGGACTTATGGGTGGGATAGGTGGGTAATTATTGATAATTTTGTGGATAATTTAAATGTTTCACCAAATCAAATTTGCGGAAGCCTTAACGCTTTTACATAGGTATATATATATATATAGATTGTGCCACTCTGTTCAAACGTTGACCGGTCAGGCAGCCACGTGTATGATTTACAGTAAACCCCCTTGTCCAGACCACCAGCTCAACCCACCGTCCTCGGGCTTCCAGCAGCACGGTGGGGTGCCCTCGGGGAGGCGCTCACCGCCGGCATCAACGTCGTGCCATTCAAATGGTCTGCCTAACCGGCCGCCACCGAGCTCGAGATGGTGGTCGTCGACACTCGACAGGCTCGACAAGGCGCTGCACCTGCCAGGTGCCAGCAGCCTCCTCTTCGCCCGGGGCGGCGGCGGCACCTTCTCGCCAGCCCCTCCTGCGAGGCCGTGCTGTCCGCTGTGGTGGCGACGAGGGACCAGAAGCTGGCCCAGATCTGCGCCGGGAGGACCGGAGGCCTTGTTGTGTACTGCTCAGACCAGACCGGCTGCCGCCATGCAGGCGGACGTGGACGCCGGGCAGGTGCCGCTGTTCTTGTGCGCCACAGTGGGCATCACTGGCACCAATTATCTTTTCCGGGACCAAATTAATTCATCAAGTTAATATTCCGTAGGATATAAGGGAAGATGGATTCGCCAAAACAAAAGCTCATAAAGATGACGGAGACTGGAAGTAGTAGATCGTAGCACTGGATGGAATTCGATCAGCTAGTCTATGCTCTAGCGCCGCACGACGACGGCGTCACGGAAGCACCTATGGAACGCCTCCATGCCGGCCGGCGCCAAGGACATGCCGACTTGGATGCCTCCTAGTCCTAGGCCGCTCTCCGCCATCGCCAGGCCACAGCGCCGGTCGTCGCCACGGACACGATGTCCATCTTGGCCGGCGGCCCGAACGCGAAGTCCACGGCGTAGACGCAGAACCTTGGCTATCCCGCCACCGCGCCACGGACAGCGCACTGCCCGCACCCGCCTGCTTGACGCGTTCCAGCAGCCTCTCCCACTCCGGCGTCGCCACCGCCTTCTCGATGCCTGCCGCTATCGCCGCACACGCCGCGAACACGGGTAGCAGGACCAGACGAGGCCGCCCAGGTGCCATGCAGGAGGCGTGGTGCACATTGACGCCAAGCGCGAGGTCGCCATGGGGCAGCAGAACGGTGGCCACTGGCCTGCACGGCGTGGTTCGCCGCCCCAGCGTCGACGGTGTAGTAGAGTCGCGGGACGAGCTTGGCGAGCTCAATGACCTGCCTGGGTCGGTAGTAGGATGCAGGTCGGGTCATGCTTGTAATGGCCACTGGGCGAGCGTGAACCCGACGCCGTCCCTGGACTGGTAGAAGATGTTGTGGCGCGCGGCCGTGCCGGGGCATGAGAGTGACGCGGAGGTGACCGGCGAGCGGGAAGTTGAGGCGGAGGGCCGCATAGAGGCTAGAGCAAGGGTTTGAGGCTGGAGGCGATCTGCTCAGGGTTTGTGTCATGATTCTGAGGACGATCGAAGAAGAGGCGCTCAGGGCGTGCAGCCATTGCAGGCTCTAGGACGAAGTGGTTGAGCGGGAGGTCCGAATGAGGGGTTTTAATGCAAACTGACTGTTTCACGGGCGTCCATGCTGTCTGTCCAGTTGTCGCACACGTGGCAACCTGATCAGTCAACATTCGGACAGACTGGCTAAATACGTACAGAATACGATACAGAAATGGATACGGTGACCAAAGTGAACCACTTAAACAAAAATAATGACTGTATTTCGGGTATTCTAAATGTCACTGATCAAAGTGAGACCACCGCTCAAATTGAGTGACAATAGCTGAATTTTTCTCCTCAAAAAAGAATTCCCCTTCCCCTGCTCAAGCTCAACGGCGCCGCCGGCTCTCATCCCTGCCTCCTCCAGCTCTCCAACCACGCCCCTTCCCTTGCACCGGGCTCGTCGGCAACCCTCTCCAATCCTTGCCTCAAGCCCACCGGCGCCGCCCTCCAACCTCTGCATCGAGCTTGCCGGGCTGCCGCTACCCTGCCTCGCGCACAATTGGCCGCCTCTCCATCTCGCATAGGTTCCACCGATCCCAGACCCGTCGCGCTCGCACCCCCTCAGAAGTCAGAACCACCAACCTCTTCATCCTGAGGGTACAAAAGCCTTCGATTTCAGTTTTATGTCCGTCTCCCATGCTCACGTGCAGCTCCTACAAGCCAAGGTAGATTACTACGGAGGATGGCTACCAGCCATCTCCTTCACCCGTGAGAAGGTAAGCTTAATCTCCTTCACCTATAGTTGGTGGCTGCTTACGACAGTACTTGGGCCCCTGCTAAATATTAAAGATTCGTATATGTCAGTCATTGATAATCCTTCTGCATATACAAGACATTCCAGCAATAGGGGTACATAATGTGACCTAGGATTTTTATTCGAAAAGAAAAACTAACCAATATGTTGATGATCAATTAGTTTCTTCACAGTAAAATATGTTTTCTTACTAGGCAGAAAAAAGATTGTTATCTTTGACAAATACTAAATCTAATAGAATGCCCCTTCAAAAAAAAATCTAAAAGAATGCTTGCTCAGGGTATTTGAGTGTGGCGTTTTTGGTCATAGGTCGCTTAAGTTCAGAGCAGCGATTCAGACGAGGTGCAAGCCGTGAGATTGAGTGAATGAACGGTTTATGTATGTCTATGTACTGATGTGCAAAGGTTCATTACTGCTCCTGCTGCCTTTTGTAGATTTTCCAGCTCCATTATTTGCCGCATGCGATAACTCTATATGTGTTATCCCGAAATACATGTATCTTGATGACGTCCTCTGTCTCCCTCACGCGACCGCCGCCGCCACCCTCGCCTCCCTCACCACCGCCGCCACCGCCACCACCCTCTCGGAGGTTCAAGGCCATCTACTTTCCGCGCGCGGGTCCTCGCAAGAAGTCTGCGGGCTCGGTTGTGGTCACGCCCGGCAGCGGACACGTTCTGCTCAACTCGCGTGCTGAGCAGATCGCCCGAGGTCCTGATTCATGGCGGGCGATCGATATTGGGGTCGTGCTACGGTTCGAGCATTACGTGGCTACAGTTGGTCTGTCGAGCTCCGCCATTGGTGGTTGATACGTCTCAAACGTATCTATAATTTCTTTCGTTCCAGGCTTATATTATACCAATTGCTACATGTTTTATATACACTTTATATCATTTTTGTGCATTTTCTGGGACTAACCTATTAACAAGATGCCATGGTGCCAGTTCCCTGTTTTCTGCTATTTTTTTGTTTCAGAAAAGTTGTCCTGGAAATACTCTCGGAATTGGACGAAACAAAAGGCAAAGTTCCTATTTTTCCCGACACGATACGGAGTGCGAAGGAGAGACGAAGAGGGCCGAGGAGGCAGCCACACCATGTGGTGGCGCGGCTCCCCCTCTGGCCGCGCCACCATATGGTGTGGGCCCCTCGGGCGCCCACCGACGTCGCCCTTTCGCCCATATAATGCCCCCGACATGAAAACCCTAAAACAATCAGCCTTTTCCCGAGAAGAGTTCCGCTGCGCCGCCGCCATCGAAGACAAGTTTCGGGGGACAGAAGTCTCTGTTCCGGCACCCTGCCGGGACGGGGAATTGCCCCCGGAGCCATCTCCATCGACTCCACCGCCATCTCCATCGCCGTTGCTGATTTCTAAGATGACGAGTGAGTAGTTCTCCCCCGAGGCTGCGGGATCTACCGGTAGCTATGTGGTTTATCTCTCTCTCCCATGGTGTGATCTTTATGTGATCATGAGCTTTGTAATCTAGTTGAATATGTGATGTTACTCTTTATCTATTATGCACTCTAGAGGTTATTTTAATATGAACTCCGGGGTTATTCACGGTTGTGAAGGTGATAGTGTGCGCACCGTGTGTGATTCCTTTATGACGCTGTGGTGTTAGTTTACTCTGACTTTGGGGGTGCTTTTTTAGCCCTACACAATGAATGGTGTTTATCATCCAACAAGAGAGTGTTTGAGAGTAGTATTTATTATTCAGCTTTGATCTCATTGTTGAGAGTGTCCACTAGTGAAAGTATGATCCCTAAGCCTTGTTTCTAAGCATTGAAACACCTTTACAACAAGTTTTGCTACATGTTTGCTTACTGCCATTTTTATTTCAGATTGCAATTACTACTTATAATCATCCATATTACTTGTATTTCACTATCTCTTCGCCGAACTAGTGCACCTATACATCTGACAAGTGTATTGGGTGTGTTGGGGACACAAGAGACTTCTTGTATCTTAATTGCAGGGTTACTTGAGAGTGATATCTTTGACCTCTACCTCCCTGAGTTCGATAAACCTTGGGTGATTCACTTAAGTGAAACTTGCTGCTGTTCTACAAACCTCCGCTCTTGGAGGCCCAACACTGTCTACGAGAATAGAAGCGTGCGTAGACATCAAGCTATTTTCTGGCGCCGTTGCCGGGGAGGTAAGCGTTGGAAGGTATCTCCTTTAGATTCTGCAGTTATTACTTTTTGTTTCTTGTTTTTATTTCACTAGTGAGGCTAAATGGTAAACAACAAAAAAATTAGAGATCTTTATGAAATTTATATTGAATTAGGACATGATGCTTTTGAAGAGAAAATTAAAAAACCTATGGAAGTCAGCTTTGGAGGAATTATTTTGCCTTGATAATGTTTTGCCTCCAATATGTGATAATTCTAATGATGCTCGTGATATTCTAAATCCACCTACTGAAAGTACTGCTTTTGAAATACCTATGGAAATTGTTGAAATGGTTATAGATGAACCTTATGTAGGAGATGGAACAGTCCATCCAAGTGATCACTTGTTGAAACTAAAAGGATTTTGTGAGTTGTTTAAGCTTGCAGGTTTATCAAGAGAAAATGTCATGAAAAAATTATTTCCACTGTCACTTAAGGACAATGCAAGGAAGTGGTATGAGCTACTAGATGATCCTCATCATTTGGAATGGAAGGAGCTTGAATATCTCTTTTACTCTAAATTTTATCCTCCTTATGAATTATATTTAGATAGGAATTACATTTTTAATTTCTGGCCTCATGAAGGAGAAAGCATTGCTCAAGCCTGGGGAAGGCTGAAAACATTAATACTCAAATGTCCTAACCATGAGCTTCCTGATAAAATAATTGTTAATAATTTTTATGCAAGACTTTCAGGACATTGCAAGGATTATCAAGATTCCTGTTTAGAGGGCTCTTTCACAAGTAAGAAGGTTGAAGCTAGATGGGATCTTCTTGAAACAATTCGAAACAACGCTGAAGATTGGGAGAATGACAAAGGTAAAGAATCAGGTATAAACTATGAATATGATTGCATTAAGTCTTTCGTTGAAACTGCTGGTTTTCAAGAGCTTAATGCTAAATATGGTCTTGATTCTCATATTATTGTTGATTGTTCTAGAACCTTTGCTTGTCATATTAATGTTCCTAAAGAAAATTGGGACGTGTATCATGAACCTTTCAAAGACACTTGCATGGAAAATGAAATTGTTGTTAATGATTGCAATAGACATGCTCAAACTCCTGAAAATACTATTTCTTATAAGCATGTTAATTTTTGTGGAATACATAGACCTTGTGGAATTAATCAAATTGAAGATGAATATTGTATCCATCATAGGAATGAAAATACTAGAGCTTGGTATAAGGTTCTAAGTGATCTTGGTGAAAAAGTTTGTGCCACCTATCCTTTTATTTGTGAACTTTGCTATGAAGAGGGTCATTTCGAATTTCAATGCTCAGGTTCTAATAAGGATATTGCAGGAGACTTTTGTGATAACATGATCACTCCTAATCAACATGATGAAGTTACATTATTTTTGGGGTGTGAAGAGTTATCAAGAAAAACTTCTTTGTTAAATATGAGTGATATTGATATGAATGATGTGTTGCATGGATGTTATCTCTATTGTGTTAATAATTGCCATGCTAACACCTACATACAAAATATTATAAAGGATGAGACTTTACCAAAGTATGACAGGACTAATGTGTGTTTTGAGCTTATTAATGAAAGAGAGGAATTCCCCCAAGTTTCTCCCATTGTCTCTAATACTAAACCATGTTATGTGGAGAAGCTTCCTTTCAAGCCTCTCCCTCCTAAAGAGGAAAAGAAGAAGAAAAAGGGAAAGAGGAAGAAGAAGAAGAGGAGGAGTAAAAGGAGAGAGGAAACAATATCTTCTCCCAAACTTGTTGCTCCTGTTACAATTAATACTTATAACTCTAAATTCGATGATTCTGAACTTGATGATGAACCTATGCTTGTTATTTATATTAGTGATCATGATTGGGAAAAGCACACTTCTTTTGATATTGAAGATCTCTGGGACACTAATTCTGAAAATGATGATGTTAATAATTGCTATACTATTAGTACTATAGAAAGCTCTGAGCTTGGGGATGAGGTTTTTGAAAATCCTTTTGCTACTAATGATTATATATTTGATACCTCTCCTTCTAGTAAAAATGATGATATGTTTACAAATGAACACAATTTGGAGGATAACTATTCTATTGCTTATGATGATACTATGCCGCCAGTCTTTGATAATTATAAAGAATACTATGACATATGTTATAATTACAATTATCCTCTTGAAACTTGTCATAGTTATAGAGAAATTACTCAAACCAATCCTTTTAATATACAACTTGTCTATCATGTTCAAGTTCTTTATGATGATCCTGCTCCCCTTGTTATTAATGAGAAGAACTTTTCTTATGAGGGAAATAATGATACTTTTATGCATATGGATCATGATAAGAATGTTTCATGTGATAGTTATATTTTGGATTTTATCAATGATGCTACTGAAAGTTATTATGAGAGAGGAAAATACGGTTGTAAAAGTTTTCAAGTTACTAAAACACCTCTCTTTATGTTGGAAGTTTTGAAGTTGCATTTGTTTCATCTTTCTATGATAGTTGCTTTATGTTTCAATAATTTATCCTATATTACAAGATTCCTTTGCATAGGAAGTGGGTTAGACTTAAATGTGTTTGATGTTTACCTCTTGATACTCTCCTTTGTCTTTCAACTCTCATTTTTATGAGAGCATCATAAAAATCTCCTTGCCTAGCTAAAAGGCTTTAAAGAAAAGCGCTTATGGGAGACAACCCATGATTTATTTCTGTTATTTTTCTTTTATTTGAGTCAAGGAACATGTCTACCTCTGTAGCAATTCCTTTGTATCTTTATTTTATTGCATTATTGTGTCAAGTTAAGCCTCTAGTAGAAAGTTGATGCTAGATTTGGATTCCTGCGCAGGAACAGTTTTCTGCTATCCACCGTTTAATTCATAACTCCCTACGGAAAAATCGAAATGACCTGATATTTTCTGTGCGTGATCCTCAGATATGTATGCAACTTTCGTTAGTTTTCAGTTTTCTGATTTGAGCAAGTTAATTGACTCGATTTTTTTTGTCTTTACAGACTGTTTTGTTTTTGACAGATTCTGCCATTTATTTTGCATTGCTCCTTTTGCTGTTTTTGAGTGGATCTTTTTGCTCCACAAAATACCAGTGGCTGTAGCTAATGTCCAGTAGCATGTGTAATGATTTTGTCCATGCAGAATATGAGAATTTTTTATTATGCACTAACCCTCTAATGAAGTTTACTTTGAGTTTGGTGTGGAGGAAGTTTTTAAGGATCGAGAGAGAGGATGATATGATGTGATCAAGAAGATGAAAAAGCCTAAGCTTGGGGATGCCCCCGTGGGTCACCCAAGCATATTTCAAGAAGTCTCAAGCGTCAAAGCTTGGGGATGCCCAAGGCATCCCCTTCTTCATCAACAACTTATCAGGTTATCTCTAGTGAAACTATATTTTAATTCCGTCACATCTTATGTGCTTTACTTGAAGCGTCTGTTTGTTTTTATTTTTTGCTTTGGTTATTTTTATTCTCTGAATAAAATGGATCCTAGCATTCCTTTGTGGGAGAGAGACACGCTCCGCTTTTTCTTATGAATACTCCTATTCTTCACTATTATTTGTTAAGTATTCTTCTATGTTACTTCAATACTTTCAGCTCTTGTTTTTCATGCATCTCTTGTTTAGAGCTGTTAGTTCTCTTATGTTATACTCTCTTGTTTCATTGTTAATTACTTGGAGAGTTTATGTTTAAATAAGTTGATTGGTGTTTGGTTGGAAACAGAAAATGCTAAATGTGGTAGATGGTATAATGAAAAAGATATACATGCTCTTATGGATTGTTATCTTGTATGTTGTGGTGCTTGGCAATTGTTTTGAGCTCTCAAGTAGATCATGTTTAAGCTTTTACATCATGTAGTTAAAACCCATTAGTGAAGAACTACCGTAAAACTTGTTGAAATTTGGTTTGCATGTTTGGTATCTCTAAGGTCTGGATATTTTCTAGTAAAGGTGTTTGAACAACAAGTAAGACAATGTAGAGTTTTATAATGCTTGCAATATGTTTTTATATACGTCTTGTTGTCATAGTTTATACTTGTGTTTGCTTCAAATAACCTTGCTAGCCAAAGCCTTGTATTGAGAGGGAATGCTTCTCGTGCATCCAAAACCTTGAGCCAAAACCCATGCCATATGTGTCCACCATACCTACCTACTACATGGTATTTCCTGCCATTCCAAGCAAATACTTCATGTGCTACCTTTATTCAAAATTTATTATTCCTTATTTGTGTCAATGTTTATTAGCTCATGAGGAAGTATGTGGTGTTACGGATATCAACCTTGTCATTTGCTCTTAGACAGACTTTCACAACCGGACTAGTGGCATATACATCCGCTTATCCATTAACTTTGCAAAAAGAGCTGGCAAATGAGGTGCCCAGTCCCAATTAATTACAACTTTAACCGCTGCATTCTCTTCACATTTTTGCCCTGATCTAATCAGCCAAGCAATGATACTAGTTTTTACCTACATGTGTAAAAAAAAAAGATAAGAGGGATGATCTGCCTTGCTGGTAGAAATAACGTCCTTCATGGGAGCCGCTCTTAGAAAGTCTGGTTGACAAGGGGGGTAGAGTGCCCATTACCATTCGTTTACAACGACAAACACCACTCAAAACCTTACTTTTATGCTCTCTATATGATTTCAAAAACCTATAAAAACTTAAAAGCTCTAGCACATGCTTTTATCCATGCTTCCCTCTGCGAAGGGCCTATCTTTTACTTTATGTTGAGTCAGTTTACCTACTTCTTTCTACCTTAGAAGCAAACACTTGTGTCAACTGTGTGCAACAATTCTTATATGCTTACTTATTGCACTTTTTATATTTCTTTGTGTTGATAACTATCTATATGATATACATGTTCAAAGTTGAAAGCCAATGCTGAAACTTATATCTTCCTTTGTGTTGCTTCAATGCTCTTTTACTTAGAAACTATTGCTTTATGAGTTAACTCTTATGCAAATCTTTTTTATGCTTGTTTGAAAGTACTATCCATGAAAAGTTTTTACTTATATGATGTAGTTGTTTACTCCTTGTCTATTTGTTAGCAAACTATATACCATTGCCTTGAGTCGCTTCTGTAGTTCAAGGTAGTGCTACTGGGAGAGATATTGAGCATGAGTTTTAGGTGTGGGCTGAAACAATGAAGATTAATTGGAGATTCTATGCTAAACCAATCTTTGATACTGAGTATATGACAAGGTTCCCAAATGGCAAATGCATTGAGGAGCTTTCTCACTTTGGTAAGCATTTCATGAAGATTGTCCCAAATGCCATTATCAAGATTCAGAAGTGGTCTGAAGACATTGAGCCTTTTGATGTTCTTGATGTGGATTGGTTCAGAATTAAAGGTATCCCTATGAAGTACAGGAACAGATCAACTGCTTTTTATGTAGCTAGCTTGATTGGAAAACCCCTTGCTCTGGATAAGAATTTCCTTAGGAACATGAGTTTCATTAGGGTTAGAATTGCCTGTGTTGATGTCTCCCTGATTCCTCACACCAGAGTTGGAGAAATTAGCAATGGCCTGTATGAATTCCAATATGTTAGGGAGCTTGGTGATCCTAACAGTGTGAAGAAGAATTCTACTGCTGTGTCTGTGGACAATCAAGACAAGGATGCTACTCAACATACCCCAAAAAGGCTGAGATTGTCAAATGAGAATGCTGCTGATGGGTCTCAATCAGCTCCTCCGAATATTTCATTGGCAACTGGTCAAGGTCAACACAAGCAAGTTCCTGGATCTGGAGTGGGTGAGAAGGGGAAATCAACTTTATCTGAGGGTGTTTCATCTGATGTCAGCTCCACACCGCTGAATGTAAACCCACTGAGCTATTTTGCTGGTGATAGCTCAACCTCGTCTGTTCAACAGGCTGGTTCTTCCCCTTTGGAGAACATCTTCCCAATACAGGTTTTTCTTCCTACTGCTCCTGTGGTGCCTGAGAGTGAAAGGATGAGAGGAAACATGGATCTACCTGCAGAGCCTATTCCAAATGATCCTGGTCTCAGATCCTTCATTAACAGGATTGCAAACTTTGGTTCTGATAAGGTTCAACATCTGCGCAAGCATTATGCAGCTTACATGGACCCAATTCCTGAACACAGTAATGAGAGTGAGGAACTTGCTGAAAAGGAAGGGTTATCTGAGGAACAAGTGGACTATGGTTATAGCTCTGTTGATGATAGTGCTGACAACTCTGTGGACAATAGAAGATTATGTCTTGCTCTTCCTGCCCCAATAAGGGAGCAGCCTGATATTATTCCTTCTGGAGGTTCTCAACCTGAATTGGAACTTACTCAAGATGAAGAAGCTTCTGGTGATGCTGTTCAAGAGGATGTCCCAATGGTGGATGCTGCTACTGGACCAACTAGAGCTAGTTCAAGGTTGGCTGAACAAACGAATGCCAATGCAAGAATTGAAGACAAAGCTAGATCTCAAACTTCATCCCACAACCTGGAAGGTACAAATCTGAATCCTGCTAATTCTTTTGCTGTGTTAGATGTTGATGATATACAGTCTAGAGCTCTTGAAATGGTAGTAGACCCTAGTACTTTTTGTCTTGAAAAGGTTAATTGTTTGAAAGATCTGGAACCTGCTAGACATAAATTGGTTGAGAAAAATGTTGATGTGCAAGATATTGCTAGAGAAAATAATGTGCAGGTTGAGTTGCTTGGTTGGGGTGAAGATTCTCTGGATGATGAGGGGTTCACTCCTGTGATCTTGATACGTCTCAAACGTATCTATAATTTCTTATGTTCCATGCTTATATTATACCCATTGCTACATGTTTTATATACACTTTATATCATTTTTATGCATTTTCTGGGACTAACCTATTAACAAGATGCCACAGTGTAAGTTCCATGTTTTCTGCTGTTTTTGGTTTCAGAAAAGTTGTTAAGAAAATATTCTCGGAATTGGACGAAACAAAAGCCAAAACTCCTATTTTTCCCGGAAGGATCCAGAAGACCGAGGAAGCGTCGAAGACACGCCACGAGGCGGCCACACCTGGTGGAGGCGCGGCCCCCCCTCTGGCCGCGCCACCACATGGTGTGGGCCCCTCGGGGCTCCACCGACTTCGCCCTTTCGCCTATTTATTCCCCCCGACGAGAAAACCTAAACCACCCAATCAGAAATACACGAAAAAGGTCCGTAGCTCCGCCGCCATCGAAGACAAGTTTCGGGGGACAGAAGTCTCTGTTCCGGCACCTTGCCGGGACGGGGAATTGCCCCCGGAGCCATCTCCATCGACTCCACCGCCATCTCCATCGCCGTTGCTGACTCCCATGAAGAGGAGTGAGTAGTTCTCCCCCGGGGCTGCGGGCTCTACCGGTAGCTATGTGGTTTATCTCTCTCTCCCATGGTGTGATCTTTATGTGATCATGAGCTTTGTAATCTAGTTGAATATGTGATATTACTCTTTATCTATTATGCACTCTAGAGGTTACTTTAATATGAACTCCGGGGTTATTCACGGTTGTGAAGGTGATAGTGTGCGCACCGTGTGTGATTCCTTTATGACGTTGTGGTGTTTGTTTACTCAGACTTTGAGGGTGCTCTTGTAGCCCTACGCAGTGAATGGTGTTTATCATCCAACAAGAGAGTGTTTGAGAGTAGTATTTATTATTCAACTATGAGGTCATTCTTGAGAGTGTCCACTAGGGAAAGTATGATCCCTAGGCCTTGTTTCTAAGCATTGAAACGGCGTTTACAACAAGTTTTGCTACATGTTTGCTTGCTGCCATTTTTATTTCAGATTGCAATTACTACTTATAATCATCCATATTACTTGTATTTCACTATCTCTTCGCCGAACTAGTGCACCTATACATCTGACAAGTGTATTGGGCGTGTTGGGGACATAGGAGACTTCTTGTATCTTAATTGCAGGGTTGCTTGAGAGGGATATCTTTGACCTCTACCTCCCTGAGTGATGGCACCGGTGAGGTGTTGTTGGGAAACCCCAAGAGGAAGGTATGAAGTAGTGCAGCAGCAAGTTTTCCCTCAGTTGTGAAACCAAGGTTTATCGAACCAGTAGGAAACTAGAGATCTCCCGGAGGTTGGTGGTGGCGCCGTTTATGATAACGAACGTGGAGCCTGCACACAACACAATCAAAGTATTTTGCCCCAACTTGACAGTGAGGTTGTCAATCTCACTGGCTTGCTGTAACAAAAGGATTAAACGTATGTGTGGAAGATGATGTTTGCTTGCAGAGAATAAAAGTAACAGGATTGCAGTAGGATTGTTTATCAGTTTGAGGAAAAAGGACCGGGGTCCACAGTTCACTAGTGGTGTCTCTCCATAAATAATAATAGCATAAATGCGGGTAAACAAATTATAGCTGGGCAATTGACAGAATAAAGAAGTGCATAATGATGCATATACTATAGTTATGATGGCTAGTGTGATATTCATTTGGGCATTACAACAATATACATAGACCGTTCCAACCGCATCTATGACTAATAATCCACCTTCCGGTTAGCGTCCGCACCCCTTTCAGTATTAAGTTGCAAGCAACAGATAATCGCATTAGGCAATGTGTGTAATGTAAGTAATACAAATACCCTTAGATAAAGTATTACTGTTTTATCCCTAGTACCAACAGTACATCTACAACCTTAGAGCTTGCTGTCACTACCCCAGATTAAATAGAGACATGAACCTACTATCGAGCATAAATACCCCCTCTTGGAGTCACAAGCATCTACTTGGCCAGAGCATCTACTAGCAACGGAGAGCATGCAAGATCATAAACAACGCACTCACAAGATATATTATGAAGCAATAACATAGTACTCAATATTCATCGGATCCCAGCAAACACAACATGTAGTATTACATAAAGATGATCTCGATCATGTTAGGCAGCTCACAAGATCTAAACATGGTAGCACAAGAGGAGAAGACAACCATCTAGCTACTGCTATGGACCCGTAGTCCAAGGATGAACTACTCACGCATCAGTCCGGAGGCGGGCATGGTGATGTAGAGCCCTCCGGTGATGATTCCCCTCTCCGGCAGGGTGCCGGGAGGAGCTTATGAACCCTCCCGATCTAGGGTTGACGATGGCGGCGGCTCTGGACTTCGTGGAGGAAAAAGGTGTGTGTCCTAGGTCTTAGATATCCGAGGGGTATAAGTAGGCGAAAGGGCGAAGGCGGCGGGGCCTCGAGGGCCCCACACCCCATGCTCGCGCGGCAAAAGGGGGGGCCGCGCCACCTGGGGGTGTGGGCCCCTCGGGGTCCTCCTCCGTCTCCTCTTCGGTGTTCTGGAACCTCCCGGGGAAAATAAGCACTTTGACGTTTCGTTTGTCCAATTCCGAGAATATTTACTTAACAACTTTTCTGAAACCAAAAACAGCAGAAAACAGGCAACTGGCACTGTGGCATCTTGTTAATAATAGGTTAGTCCCAGAAAATGCATAAAATGATATAAAAGTGTATATAAAACATGTAGCAATTGGCATAATATAAGCATGGAACACAAGAAATTATAGATACGTTTGAGACGTATCACTGAGTTCGATAAACCTTGGGTGATTCAGTTAAGGGAAACTTGCTGCTGTCCTACAAACTTCTGCTCTTGGAGGCCCAACACTGTCTACAAGAATAGAAGTGTGCGTAGACATCAAGCTATTTTCTGGCGCCGTTTCCGGGGAGGTAAGCGTTGGAAGATATCTCCTTTAGATTCTGCAATTTTATCTTTTCGTTTCTTGTTTTTATTACACTAGTTAGGCCAAATGGAAAACAACAAAAAAATTAGAGATCTTTATGAAATTTATATTGCATTAGGACATGATACTTTTGAAGAGAAAATTAAAAAACCTGTGGAAGTTTGTTTGCATAATAGTGGTTGTAATGTTATTAGTATGAATTCTTTGAACACTGATGCACACGGTGGTGTTGTTGGGAAACCCCAAGAGAAAGGTATGATGAGTGCAGCAGCAAGTCTTCACTCAGTTATGAAACCAAGGTTATCGAACCAGTAGGAGATGAAGAACACATTTGAAGGTCTCCCTGGCAATCGTGCCAGAAAACAGCTTGTTGGCGCGAAAGGGAGGTGGAACCTACACAACACAATCAAACTACTTTGCCCCAACGAAACAGTGAGGTTGTCAATCTCACTGGCTTGCTGTAACAAAGGATTAAACGTATGTGTGGAGGATGATGTTTGCAGAGAATGAAAGTAACAGTTTGCAGTTGGTTGTATTATCAGTTTAAAGAAAAGGACCGGGGTCCACAGTTCACTAGTGGTGTCTCTCCATAGATAATAATAATAGCATACATGCGGGTAAACAAATTACAGCTGGGCAATTGACAGAATAAAGAGCTGCATAATGATGCATATACTAATGTCATGATGTCTAGTATGAGATTCATTTGGGCATTACAACAATATACATAGACCGTTCCAACCGCATCTATGACTAATAATCCACCTTCCGGTTAGCGTCCGCACCCCTTTCAGTATTAAGTTGCAAGTAACAGATTATTGCATTAAGCAAAGTGTGTAAAGTAAGTAATAACATTATCCTTAGACAAAGTACTACTGTTTTATCCCTAGTAGCAACAGTACATCTACAATCTTAGAGCTTGCTGTCACTACCCCAGATTAAATAGAGACATGAACCCACTATCGAGCATAAATACCCTCTCTTGGAGTCACAAGCATCTACTTGGCCAGAGCATCTACTAGCAACGGAGAGCATGCAAGATCATAAACAACACACAACATGATATATTATGAAGCAAATGACATAGTATTCAATATCCATCGGATCCCAGCAAACACAACATGTAGCATTACATAAAGATGATCTTGATCATGATAGGCAGCTGACAAGATCTAAACATGATGGCACAATAGGAGAAGACAACCATCTAGCTACTGCTATGGACCCGTAGTCCAAAGATGAACTACTCACGCATCATTCCGGAGGCGGGCATGGTGATGTAGAGCCCTCCGGTGATGATTCCCCTCTCCGGCAGGTTGCCGGGGAGAGCTTCTGAACCCTCCCCGAACTAGGGTTGACGACGGCGGCGGCTCCGTAAGGTTTTGTGGAAAAGTGTTCTGCCCCCAGGTCTTGTGTTTTCGGGGGGTATTTGTAGGCGAAAGGGCGAAGGCGGTGGAGGGCCGAGGCCCCGTCATCAGGTGCTGGCGCGGACAGAAGTGGGGCCGCGCCGGGACCTCATCTGGGGGCCTCGTGGCCCCTCTCCGTCAGGTCTTCGGTGTTCTGGAACCTCCCGTGAAAAATAGGGACTTTGGTATTACATTCGTCCAATTCCGAGAATATTTCGTTAAGTGGTTTTCTGAAACCAAAAACAGCAGAAAACAGGGAACTGGCACTGTGGCATCTTGTTAATAGGTTAGTCCCAGAAAATGAATAAAACCACACAAAGTGTATATAAGACATGTAGCAAATGGTATAATATAAGCATGGAACATAAGAAATTATAGATACGTTTGAGACGTATCAAGCATCCCCAAGCTTAGTTCTACTCGTCCTCGAGTAGGTAAAACGATAACAAGAATAATTTCTGAAGTGACATGCTTTCACACAATCTTGATCATATAATAATGTAATGCATGTAAATTGATATCAAATGAGTAATGAGTAAACAAGTAGGAAGAACAAAGTAAAACTTTCAATGAATCAATACTAGAGAACAATCAACCGTGCAAAGTAGATATTAAAGATGATTTAAGCTTCAAGAATAACAACATAATCATCTAATGCATCCAACACTCATGACAACTTTGTGAAAGGATCAAGTCAAGCAATAACAATATGCACGTAGAAAATCATCTCTCTATTTGTTCACTTAAAAACAAGCAAGCGTTCAGCGTTGGTTCCTGGCACCAGGATGTTGTGGCTAAAAGAATAATAAGGGGGGTTTGGAAGGCCAACGGAAGAAAGTCTCACACAGCTGAAAGTGATCATTAGACAAGAGGAAGTCTTATAATCGAAGCTATGCAAGGAGTAGTGATTGCCACACAACGGATGCACATAGAGCTATAAGTGTATGAAAGCTATCCAATGGAACTAGTGGGGGTGCATCCAACTTGCTTGCTCATGAAGACCTAGAGCACTTTTGAGGAGGCTCATCATTGGAATATACAAGCCAAGTTCTATAATGTAAAGTTCCCCACATAGTTATGCAAGTAAAACATGAAAACTCTCTCATATGGAGTAAAGGTGCTAAACATGAGCACAAATGATGACTATGAATACTACAGGTGCTATAACATGAGCATAAGTGTGGATAAAGAGTAGTAATGTTGCCCCTTTTTTTTTTTTTTTTTTCTATTTTTCTATTTTTTTTTTACTTTTTCTGTTTCTCTTTTCGATGGCCTCCATGGCTCTTTTCACTTTTAGGGGCAAACATTCTAATATGACAACACACTTTTGATACAAGTAACTCATAAGGAATAAAACATAGTGTATGAAACGGTGCCTCTGCCAGTGTAGCAGGATATGCAATGATCTAGCGTAACATGGGTAAAACCACACACTAGCTGAAAACAATCATGCAAGGCAATATATAAATGATAAATGACAACAAGTCATGTAATGTAAGATGGAAGTTGCATGGCAATATATCTCGGAACAGCTATGGAAATGCTGTAGTAGGTAGGTATGGTGGATGTTTTGAGGAAGATATTTGGCTTATGTGTAGGAGAACATGATGAAGATCTCCCACGAGTTTTGGATGTACCCGCGAAGTATGCACCAACTCTCAATGTGAGAAAGGGCAATGCAAAGTACCGAAGAGGCTAGCAAATATGGTGGTGGAAGTGCCATGAAAACCGCAGCTTAGAACTCACAAGCAAAAAGATTCCAACTAGAAATATGATCTTACAAGGCATAATGAAAATCACTCCATGAGAGACTGTGGCAAATGAACAAGTCACTGTTGGGACCCCGACCGTAGCGCATAACATAAAGTCATTACGGTTGTTTTTAACATTAGAAGTCATATATCATTATGCTATCAACTGGATATTTAGTGTGGCACAGCTTCAAGTTTTCTAGACCAACCATTAATCATTCCACTTTACCAAACCATCATGTTTTACCATTAAGCATATTAATATCTCAAAACAACATCAATGATTCAAGTGACACAATTTAACGATCTACAAGATTATGTATCATTTCATCATACCGTCTACCACATTTAACATTTCCTGTTCTTAACCAAACACCAATCAACTTATCTAAAAAATAAACTCTCCAAGTGTTTAACAATGAGATGTGAGAGTATAATATAAGAAAACTAATAGCTCTAACAAGAGATGCATGAAAAACAAGAGCTGGAAGTATTGCAGTAGCGCTATAGCAGAATACTCAACAAATGTAAGTGAAGAATAAGAGTATTCAAAAGAAAAAGCGGAGCGTGTCTCTCTCCCACAAAGGAATGCTAGGATCCATTTTATTCAGAGAACAAGAATAACAAAAGCAAAAATAAAAACAAACAGACGCTCCAAGTAAAGCACATAACATGTGGCGGAATTAAAATATAGTTTCACTAGAGATAACCTGATAAGTTGTTGATGAAGAAGGGGATGCCTTGGGCATCTCCAAGCTTTGACGCTTGAGTCTTCTTGAAATATGATTGGGTGACCCACGGGGGCATCCCCAAGCTTAGGCTCTTTCATCTTCTTGATCACATCCTATCATCCTCTCTCTTGATACTTGAAAACTTCCTCCAGACCAAACTCAAAGTAAACTTCATTAGAGGGTTAGTGCATAATCAAAAATTCTCATATTCTGTATGGAGACAATCATTATCATGGTACTGGACATTAGCTACAGCCACTGGAATTTTATGGAACAAAAAGATCCATTCAAAAACAGCAAAAGAACCAATGCAAAATAGATGGCAAAATCTATCAAAAACAGAACAGTCTGTAAAGACGAATTTTCCCAGGTCATTTTGATTTTTCTGCGAATTCTAACGAATTAAACGGTGGACAGCAGAAAACTGTTCCTGCGCAGGAATCCAAATCTAGCATCAACTTTCTACTAGAGGCTTAACTTGACACAACGTTGCAATAAAGTAAAGATACAAAGGAATTTCTACAGAGGTAGGGATGTTCCTTGACTCAAGAAAATAAAATAACAGGAATAAAAAGTGGGTTGTCTCCCATAAGCGCTTTTCCTTAACGCCTTTGAGCTAGGCACAGAAAGCAAAACTCAAGTATTTCCAAGAGAAGAAGCATCCAGATCAATGCAAGAAATGCTCTCAACTATGCATTGTATTTTATCTATATGAGTTTCAGAGATCCCTTTTTCATTACTCTTAGGTTTACTACATTCATCAAAGGGATTCGCAGGGACAATCCAATCAAAATTTTCTTCCAAAGCTTCATGCATAGCTACAAGTTTAATAGGTATTGGTACTTTGATTACTTCTCCCTTTTTAGGTTCGGTTTGCCCCAATTTTTCTAGTGTATTGATAACCTCCACACATGAGCCTAGCATATTAAAACGGTCAAAAACTTTCCCAGCTTCTTTAGCAACATCACCAAATTCTTTAAGCAGGGTTTCTAGAATAAAATCTTTCTTTTCAACATTTTCAACATTATGAAGTTTAAGAAACATTTGTTGAATTATGGGATGGAGGTTAACAAACCTAGCCTCTAGCATGTGAACCAAGGAAGCTGCAGCAATTTCATAATTTGGAGCAAGTTCTGCTATGGATCTATCCTCAAAATTATCATGCATACTAACATGGTCAAAGAATTCTTCAATATTATCTTTTCCAATTATAGAACCACTTCCTACTGGCAGGTCTTCCAGGGTGTACTTAGGGAGCAACATTTTAGCAGAAATAAAGCTAAAACCGAAATATAAATAGTAATTGCAAGTAACTAATTTTTTTGTGTTTTTGATATTTAATAGCAAACAAAACAGGAAATAAAATTTAACTAAGCAAGACAAAAACAAAGTAAAGATATTGGGAAGTGAAAGACTCCCCTTGCAGATGTGCTTCACCTCCCCGGCAACGGCGCCAGAAAATAACTTGATGCACACGGTGGTGTTGTTGGGAAACCCTGATGCACACGGTGGGTGTGTTGTTGGGAGACCCCAAGAGGAAGGTATGAAGTAGTGCAGCAGCAAGTTTCCCTCAGTTGTGAAACCAAGGTTATCGAACCAGTAGGAAATAATGAATTCCCCCAAGGTGTCAACGGCGCCAGAAAAATCTGCGACGTAAGGGCGCCAGAAAATGCTTCCTGGGACGTAGGTGACGTGGAACCTGCACACAACACAATCAAGATACTTTGCCCCAACTTAACGGTGAGGTTGTCAATCTCACCGGCTTGCTGTAACAAAGGATTAAACGTATGTGTGGAAGAAAGATGTTTGTTTGCAGAAAGTAACAGGTTTGCAGTTTGTGGTTTATCAGATTAAAGAGAAGGACCGGGGTCCACAGTTCACTAGTGGTGTCTCTCCATAAATAATAATAACATTCATGCGGGTAAACAAATTACAGCTGGGCAATTGATAGAATAATGATGAGCAAACCAATGCATATACCAATGTTATGATGTCTAGTGTGAGATTCATTCGGGCATTACAACAATATACATAGACCGTTCCAACCGCATCTATGACTAATAATCCACCTTCCGGTTAGCGTCCGCACCCCTTTCAGTATTAAGTTGCATGCAACAGATTATTGCCTTAAGCACTGTGTGTAAAGTAAGTAAGTAACATCATCCTTAGACAAAGTACTACTGTTTTATCCCTAGTAGCAACAGTACATCTACAACCTTAGAGCTAGCTGTCACCACCCCAGATTTAATAGAGACATGAACCTACTATCGAGCATAAATACCCCCTCTTGGAGTCACAAGCATCTACTTGGCCAGAGCATACACAAGTAACGGAGAGCATGCAAGATCATTAAATAGCACACACATGATATATTATGAAGCAATAACTTTAGTACTCAATATTCATCGGATCCCAGCAAACACAACATGAAGTATTACATAACGGTGATCTTGATCATGATAGGCAGCTCACAAGATCTAAACATGATAGCACAAGAGGAGAAGACAACCATCTAGCTACTGCTATGGACCCGTAGTCCAAGGGTAGACTACTCACGCATCAGTCCGGAGGCGGTCATGGCGACGTAGAGGCCTCCGGTGACGATTCCCCCTCCCGGCAGGGTGCCGGGGAGAAGTTCTGATCTCTCCCGAATTGGTGTTAACGACGGCGGCGGCTCGGGACCCGTGGAGGAAAATATGAACACCGTCCTAGGGTTTTTAGTCTGGGGGGTATTTCTAGGCGAAAGGGCGAAGTCGGTGGCGCCCCGAGGGGCCCACACCTGGTCCTCGCGCGGCCAGGGGTGCTGCCGCGCGAGCACGTGGTGGCGCCGCCTCGGTGGCCCACTTCGTCTCGTGTTCGGCTTTCTGGAACGTTCCCGATGAAAAACTGACTTCAGAAAAGAAATCGTCCAATTCCGAGAATATTTCCTTAAGTACTTTTCTGAAACAAAAAACAGCAGAAAACAGGGAACTGGCACTGTGGCATCTTGTTAATAGGTTAGTCCCAGAAAATGCATAAAACTATATAAAATGCATATAAAACATGTAATAACTTGGTATAATATAGCATGGAACATAAGAAATTATAGATACGTTGGAGACGTATCAACATCCCCAAGCTTAGTTCTACTCGTCCCGAGTAGGCAAGAACGATAAAAGAAGAATAATTTCTGAAGTGACATGCTTAAACACAATCTTGATCATAATATAATGTAAGGCTCATGTTATGAATGAAGTGACTCAAGGCAATGATCTATAGTTTGCTAACAAATAGACAAGGAGTAAACAACTACATCATATAAGTAAAACTTTTCATGAATAGTACTTTCAAACAAGCATCAAAAAGATTTGCATAAGAGTTAACTCATAAAGCAATATTATCTAAGCAAAAGAGTATTGAAACAACACAAAGGAAGATATAAGTTTCAGCATTGGCTTTCAACTTTTGAACATGTATATCATATAGATAGTTGTCAACACAGAGAAATATAACAAGTGTAATAAGTAAGCGTATTAGAATTGTTGCACACAGTTGACACAAGTGTTTGCTTCGGGGATAGAAAGAAGTAGGTAAACTGACTCAACATAAAGTAAAAGATAGGCCCTTCGCAGAGGGAAGCAGGGATACAAGCATGTGCTAGAGCTTCTTAGTTTTATAGGTTTTTGAAATCATATAGAGAGCATAAAAGTAAGTTTTGAGCGGTGTTTGTCGTTGTCAACGAATGGTAATGGGCACTCTACCCCCCTTGTCAACCAGACTTTCTTAAGGGCGGCTCCCATGAAGGACGTTATTTCTACCCAAGGGCAGATCATCCCTCTTTTCTCTTTTGTTTACACATGTAGTTTAGAACTAGTGTCATTGCTTGGCTGATTAGATCAGGGCAAAAATGTGAAGAGAATGCAGCGGTTAAAGTTGTAATTAATTGGGACTGGGCACCCCATTTGCCAGCTCTTTTTGCAAAGTTAATGGATAAGCGGTGTATATGCCACTAGTCCGGTTGGTGAAAGTCTGTCTAAAAGCAAATGACAAGGTTGATATCCGTAACACCACATACTTCCTCATGAGCTAATAAACATTGACACAAATAAGGGATAATAAATTTTGAATAAAAGGTAGCACATGAAGTATTTACTTGGAATGGCAGGAAATACCATGTAGTAGGTAGGTATGGTGGATACAAATGGCATAGGTTTTGGCTCAAGGATTATGGATGCACGAGAAGCATTCCCTCTCAGTACAAGGCTTTGGCTAGCAAGGTTGTTTGAAACAAACACAAGTATAAACTATGACAACAAGACGTATATAAAAACATATTGCAAGCATTATAAAACTCTACATTGTCTTCCTTGTTGTTCAAACACTTTAACTAGAAAATATCTGGACCTTAGAGATACCAAACATGCAAACCAAATTTCAGCAAGTTTTACGGTAGTTCCTCACTAATAAGTTTTAACTACATGATGTAAAAGCTTAAACATGATCTACTTGAGAGCTCAAAACAATTGCCAAGCACCACAACATGCAAGATAACAATCCATAAGAGCATGTATATCTTTCTTTATACCATCTACCACATTTAGCATTTTCTGTTCTCAACCAAACACCAATCAACTTATTTAAAAGATAAACTCTCCAAGTAATTAAACAATGAGATATGAGAGTATGATATAATAAAGCTAACAGCTCTAGCAAGAGATGCATGAAAAACAAGAGCTAGAAAGCATTGAAGTAACATAGAAGAATACTCAACAAATATAAGTGAAGAATACGAGTATTCATAAGAAAAAGCGGAGCGTGTCTCTCTCCCACAAAGGAATGCTAGGATCCATTTTATTCAGAGAATGAAAATAACAAAAACAAAAACAAAAACAAACCGACGCTTCAAGAAAAGCACATAAGAAATGGCGGAATTAAAATATAGTTTCACTAGAAAGGACCTTATAGTTTGTTGATGAAGAAGGGGATGCCTTGGGCATCCCCAAGCTTTGACGCTTGAGTCTTCTTGAAATATGTTGGGGATGAACCACCGGGGCATCCCCAAGCTTTGGCTTTACTATCCTCTTGATCACATCATATCATCCTTCTCTCTTGATCCTTGAAAACTTCCTCCACACCAAACTTAGAGTAAACTTCATTAGAGGGTTAGTGCACGAAAAATTATGTTATTCTGTAGGAACACAATTGCTACCAATGCTACTGGACATTAGCTACAGCCACTGATACTTCATAGGATAAAAAGATCCAATCAAAATAGCAAAAGAGGCATTGCAAAATAAATGGCAGAATCTGTCAAAAACAGAACAGTCCGTAAAGACGACTTTTTTCGAGGCACTTAACTTGCTCAGATCAGAAAACTCAAAACTAATGAAAGTTGCATATATATCTGAGGATTACGCACAAAAAAGGGCAGATTATTTGGATTTTTCTGTGAGGAGTTACGAATTAAACGGTGGACAGCAGAAAACTGTTTCTGCGCAGGAATCCAAATTTAGCATGAACTTTCAACTAGAGGCTTATCTTGACACAACAATGCAATAAAATAAAGATACAAAGTAATTGCTACAGAGGTAGGACAAGTCCTTGACTAAAGCTGAAGATAAAAGATAATGGGTTGCCTCCCAAAAGCGTTTTCTTTAATGCCTTTTAGTTAGGCTTGATAGTTCTAATGGTGCTCTCATGAAGATAGAAAATGAAGCAAAAGGGGCATCAAGAAGGAAATTCAAAACAAATTTAAGTCTAACCCACTTCCTATGCATAGTAATCTTGTACACAAATAAATTCACAAAGAACAAAGTGACAAGCATAGGAAGATAAAACAAGAGTAACTTCAAAACTTTTAGCATATAGAGAGGTGTTTTAGTACCATGAAAACTTCTACTACCATATTCTCCTCTCTCATAATAATTTTCAGTAGTAGAAATAAATTCAACCATATAACCACAAGAATCATTCAACTTAGATAATATAGGCATATAAAAAGGATCATTAAATTTATTTTGGAATTCATTAGCATGCTTTCCTCTTTCAAAATAGTTACTAAGATCAATATCAAGTTTAAGATCATGGTTGCAACAAAGATTTGGAACTAGAGACAATTGCAAACCACATAAGTATCTCTCAACATAAGCAAATTTCTCTTCCATGGAGTAATTAGGAGAATTCAAGAACAAAGTAGGACTCTCATGAGTAAGAGTACCATCACAAGCAGCAATTATATCATTTTTATCCTCACATAAGTAAGTAATAACTTCTATACATAGAGGATTATTGATAAGCATAGGATCATCATCTAAAGCATTATCATATATAACATTAGGGACCACATTTTTAATTTCTGTTATTTCCATTTTATTTGAGTCAAGGAACATGCTTTTTTCAAACTTATCAAAATTAGATATGCGCGGCGGCAGCGGACGGCGATGAGCTCGGCGGCGCTCGATTTGGGCAGCCTGGCGGAGTCGCTGTGAGTCCTAAGCGCGAGGGTCCCGGTTGGTGGCTCCAATCGGGATCTCAATCTGGCTTATATACCCCCCCCCCCCCCCCCTTTAGTCCCGGTTCGTGGCTCGCACCGCGACTAAAGGGGGGGCCTTTAGTCGCGGTTGGAGCCTCCAACCGCGACCCGGTGAGTTTTTCGACCGCTCCGCTTTCGCGCGCAGTGCTACCCCTTTAGTCGCGGTTCGTGGCACGAACCGCGACCTGAGGGGTGTTTTCAAATGAGTTTGAATAATTATTGTAACTAATATAAAACTATTTTCTATTTGTAGAACTTTTGTATATTTTGGAATTTGACAAAACTTTTAATATGAAATGTGTTTGAATTTGACTAACTAATATAAAACTATTTTCTATTTTCTATAATTATTATTGTAACTATTTTAAAAACAGTTTGGATATGAATTTGAAGAACTTTTGTATATTTTGGAATTTGACAAAACTTTCAATATGAAATATGTTTGAATTTGACTAACTAATTTAAAAACAGTTTCTTTCAACAGTTTCTTTTGTATAAATATGTTTGAATCAGGGGTGGATCAACAGTTTCACTTCCGAACCGGGACTAAATTAAGAAGCACACGGATCGTGTGTTTCTTTTAAGCACTCGTGAGCCGTTAGATCGGGGGTGTGTTTCTTTTGAGGGCTTGTGAGCCGTTGGATCAACACTATCACTTCCAAACCGGGACTAAAGAAGCACACGGATCGTGTGTTTCTTTCAAGCACTTCTGAGCCGTTAGATCAGGGGTGTGTTTCTTTCAAGCACTTGTGAGCCGTTAGATCAGGGGTGTGTTTCTTTTGTCCCGGGTTGAGCCACCAACCGGGACTAAAGATGCCTCCCCCTGGTGATGCAATAAATAGGTGCCCAGACCTTCTGTACAATCCAGGCAAAGGCAGAGGACTCCTCTAGGAACCAGCTTCTCGAAGATGTCCTTGTGAGCATACTTAATTAGGACATCTTCGAGAGGCTGGGCTTAGAAGCATTCTCTTGTGAGGTAGGAGGAGGAAGCATACATGTCTAAGCTCCCAGACCTTCTGTACAATCCAGGCAAATGCAGAGGACTCCTCTAGGAACCAGCATCTCGAAGATGTCCTTATAGGCATACTTAGGACATCTTCGAGAGGCTGGGCTTAGAAGCATTCTCTTGTGAGGTAGCAGGAGGAAGCATACATGTCTAAGCTATGTCCCGGGGTGGACCGAGGTGATCTGAGAACGACATATATGTCTATGTCGGGAGGAACTGACATATGCCTATGTCCTTGTGATCTGTTTTTTTCTTGTGTGCAGGGGAGAACCATCTACTGAGGATAATCCGACATAGTCATGCCGGGTAAGAAGAGAGGCCGACATATCATGAGGACAGGGTACCAGGGATGCTTCCGGTGCTTGGCAAGATCTATAGAAGAAGATAAGAGAGAAGATCTTGGTGTTCGTGTGTGTGTTCTTGTGTTCGTGTTCTTGTGTGTGTTCTTGGGTAGATCGAGGTGTTCGTGTGTGTGTTCTTGTGTTCTTCCATGTGTGCTTCTTAGCTAGCACGCTAGCCTATATGACATATGCCGTGATACCACCCCACGACAGTAGGTAAAAATGATTGTGCCAAGATCTAGAGAAGAAGAGAAGAGAGAAGAAAGTGTTCATCCATTTTATTTTTTCAAAAGAGTTTGAATATACATTTGAATAACTTCTGAATATATATTTGGATTCTGACAAAACTTTCAACATAAAAAGTATTTTTTTTCATTTTGCACTTTCAGATGTGTTTCAATAGATATTTGAATACTGGCAATACTATGGTATCAATCTTATTATCCTCTAGATTAGCTATGATGTCACATGCATATGATTTTTTGAATTCTAAGCCTATATTAACAACAATACATGATATAAGATGGATATTAATCTACATGAAAATTTTGTAATTTCAAAAGAGTTTGAATATACATTTGAATAACTTCTGAATATATATATATATTTGGATTCTGACAAAACTTTCAACATGAAAATTATTTGAATTTGAATAACTAATCTAAATCGTTCATTTTCTTTTTATAAAAATAAAGGGGTGTTTTTCCTCGAAAAATCGATATTAATCTTATTGTTTCATAAAATCGGATGGAAAATAAAATACATATAATCCATAAAATCATATTAATCTTATTGTTTCATAAAATCGGATGAAAAATAAAATACATATAATCCATATAATCATATTAATCTTATTGTTTCATAAAATCGGATGGAAAATAAAATACATATAATCCATATAATCATATTAACCTTATTGTTTCATAAAATCGGATGGAAAATAAAATACATATAACCCATATGATCATATTAACCTTATTGTTTCACAAAATCGGATGGAAAATAAAATACATATAATCCATATAATCATATTAATCTCTATATATAATCCATAAAATCGGATGAAAAATCATATATTAATCTCTGAATATGGAAATATTCATATCTTTTAACCGGTAAACGAAATTAATTAGAAATGGAAATATTTATATTAATAAACCGGTAACCGATATATAAGATTCCAAACATTTCCAATACAAGAGATAGATGAGACACACAACAGTGTACTAATCATATCAATCTAAATACCACTTCCGTGCAATCTCCAAGCCAAGGCGAGCGTCCAGAGCAGCATACACGACTCTCTCGTAGCTCAATGGAACCGCGGCCCATCCGAAAGTTAGGTCTTCTCCTTTTTCGTCGTCGTCCCGTTTCTTGTCCTTCTTCTTTTTCTTCATCTCAAGTTTTGTCCCAACGACAGCATTGGAGAGAGCATACAGGCTCGGGGTAGGATTGTCGGTTGGGTTCCGGCTCTTCCTCTGGAGGTCGACCGCTGACGGAATTGTAATTCCGTAGTATCGCAGCATCCGCACGTCATTCTGGATTGCGACGCCGAAGAAGTTGATAGTCTTGTCACCTAAGAAATCGACGAGTAGCTTCGGCACCCGATCAGCCCTGCAAATGTGGAAAATAAGAGTCTCGGTCGCCACCGAGAGTTGAATGACGACGGCGCGCTGCTTATCCTCGACTGGAAGATCCTGATACGTCTCCAACGTATCTATAATTTCTTATGTTCCATGCTATATTATACCAAGTTATTACATGTTTTATATGCATTTTATATAGTTTTATGCATTTTCTGGGACTAACCTATTAACAAGATGCCACAGTGCAAGTTCCCTGTTTTCTGCTGTTTTTGGTTTCAGAAAAGTACTTAAGGAAATATTCTCGGAATTGGACGATTTCTTTTCTGAAGTCAGTTTTTCATCGGGAACGTTCCAAAAAGCCGAACACGAGACGAAGTGGGCCACCGAGGCGGCGCCACCACGTGCTCCCGCGGCAGCACCCCTCGCCGCGCGAGGACCAGGTGTGGGCCCCTCGGGGCGCCACCGACTTCGCCCTTTCGCCTACAAATACCCCCAGACTAAAAACCCTAGGACGGTGTTCATATTTTCCTCCACGGGTTCCGAGCGGCCGCCGTCGTCAACACCAATTCGGGAGAGATCAGAACTTCTCCCCGACACCCTGCCGGGAGGGGGAATCGTCACCGGAGGCCTCTACGTCGCCATGACCGCCTCCGGACTGATGCGTGAGTAGTCTACCCTTGGACTACGGGTCCATAGCAGTAGCTAGATGGTTGTCTTCTCCTCTTGTGCTATCATGTTTAGATCTTGTGAGCTGCTATCATGATCAAGATCACCGTTATGTAATACTTCATGTTGTGTTTGCTGGGATCCGATGAATATTGAGTACTAAAGTTATTGCTTCATAATATATCATGTGTGTGCTATTTAATGATCTTGCATGCTCTCCGTTACTTGTGTATGCTCTGGCCAAGTAGATGCTTGTGACTCCAAGAGGGGGTATTTATGCTCGATAGTAGGTTCATGTCTCTATTAAATCTGGGGTGGTGAAAGCTAGCTCTAAGGTTGTAGATGTATTGTTGCTACTAGGGATAAAACAGTAGTACTTTGTCTAAGGATGATGTTACTTACTTACTTTACACACAGTGCTTAAGGCGATAATCTGTTGCATGCAACTTAATACTGAAAGGGGTGCGGACGCTAACCGGAAGGTGGATTATTAGTCATAGATGCGGTTGGAACGGTCTATGTATATTGTTGTAATGCCCGAATGAATCTCACACTAGACATCATAACATTGGTATATGCATTGGTTTGCTCATCATTATTCTATCAATTGCCCAGCTGTAATTTGTTTACCCGCATGAATGTTATTATTATTTATGGAGAGACACCAATAGTGAACTGTGGACCCCGGTCCTTCTCTTTAATCTGATAAACCACAAACTGCAAACATGTTACTTTCTGCAAACAAACATCTTTCTTCCACACATACGTTTAATCCTTTGTTACAGCAAGCCGGTGAGATTGACAACCTCACCGTTAAGTTGGGGCAAAGTATCTTGATTGTGTTGTGTGCAGGTTCCACGTCACCTACGTCCCAGAAAGCATTTTCTGGCGCCCTTACGTCGCAGATTTTCCTGGCGCCGTTGACACCTCGGGGGAATTCATTATTTCCTACTGGTTCGATAACCTTGGTTTCACAACTGAGGGAAACTTGCTGCTGCACTACTTCATACCTTCCTCTTGGGGTCTCCCAACAACACACCCACCGTGTGCATCAAGCATTTTTCTGGCGCCGTTGCCGGGGAAATAAGAATTCCTTTGAAGACCTTCACACTCCTCCGTCAACTTCGTTGCCGGTGATTTGAAGATCCTTCTACGAGGGGAGTTTTCGCACTTCCAATCATTTTATTTTGTTATTGTCTTGCTTAGTTTATTTTTATTACTGTCTTGTTTGCTTAATATCAAAAATACAAAAAAATTAGTTACTTGCATTACTTTGTTTATTTCGGTTTGCATATTTTATTTTCAGTTTTGCATTTTGTATGCATTTGTTATTTCGGTTTGTTATTATGTCTAGTTGTTTATTTGCTATCAATGGCTTATCTCTATGAAACTAGATCTTGTTGGCAAGGTTGCTCCACGGAAAATGAACGAAGATATTATAGGAATTACCGTTTGTCACAAAAAGGGATGTACTTATGGAAATTGTTAAATCAACTAGAGGGATATGCTAGAAATTTATGCTATCTATTTGGCAAAACTTTTTGCTTTAATGAATCTAATTGTCATAGGAAGTCTAAACACTTTCCATTCCAATGTGCTTGTAATGAAAATGAAACCCTAGCTTCTTATGTTAAAGGTTACTATAATGCTTATGAGGTAGAAAGGATGGAAGAATTTATTATCTTTAAGGGTGCACTTGAAATTAGTTCTTATCTTGAGCATAAGATTGATGCCCCTTATAAATCTAAAAGTCTTGCTATACTTAAATATTGTTTTGATAACTATAAGAATGAAAACTCTTATATTACTGAACATGTCAAGAGGATTTTTCCTCATACAGAAGAAACCGTTGTCTTGCAGGAACCTATAGAAGAAGAAATTGCTGAACCTGAAAACTCATTAGATGAAAAAGAGGAGGAGAGTGAAGACCAAAAGGAGGATCTACCTCCTAAAGATAGTAACTCTTTAACCCTTACATTATTTGATTGCCCTCCATGCCTACCTAAAGAGGAAGTGTGCTATATTGTTGAATGTCATGAATCTATTGAAATATCTACTTTTGATAAATTTGAAAAAAGCATGTTCCTTGACTCAAACAAAATGGAAATAACAGAAAGTAAAAATGTGGTCCCTAATGTTATATATGATAATGCTTTAGATGATGGTCCTATGCTTATCAATAATCCTCTATGTTTAGAAGTTATTACTCATTTATGTGAGAATAAAAATGATATAATTGCTGCTTGTAATGGTACTCTTACTCATGAGAGTCCTACTTTGTTCTTGAATTCTCCTAATTACACCATGGAGGAGAAATTTGCTTATGTTGAGAGATACTTATGTGCTTTGCAATTGTCTCTAGTTCCAAATCTTTGTTGCAACCATGATCTTAAACTTGATATTGATCTTAGTAACTATTTTGAAAGAGGAAAGCATGCTAATGAATTGCAAAATAAATTTAATGATCCTCTTTATGTGCCTATATTATCTAAGTTGAATGATTCTTGTGGTCATATGGTTGAATTTATTTCTACTACTGAAAATTATTATGAGAGAGGAGAATATGGTTGTAAAAGTTTTCATGGTACTAAAACACCTCTCTATATGCTAAAAGTTTTGAAGTTACTCTTGTTTTATCTTCCTATGCTTGTCACTTTGTTCTTTGTGAATTTATTTGTGTGCAAGATTCCTATGCATAGGAAGTGGGTTAGACTTAAATGTGTTTTTAATTTGCTTCTTGATGCTTCTTTTGCTTCATTTTCTATCTTAATGAGAGCATCATTAGAACTATCAATCCTAGCTAAAAGGCATTAAAGAAAGCGCTTTTGGGAGGCAACCCATTATCTTTTATTTTCAGCTTTCATCAAGGACTTGTCCTACCTCTGTAGCAATTCCTTTGTATCTTTATTTTATTGCATTGTTGTGTCAAGATAAGTCTCTAGTTGAAAGTTCATGCTAAATTTGGATTCCTGCGCAGAAACAGTTTTCTGCTGTCCACCGTTTAATTCGTAACTCCTCACAGAAAAATTCAAATAATCTGCCCTTTTTTGTGCGTAATCCTCAGATATATATGCAACTTTCATTAGTTTTGAGTTTTCTGATCTGAGCAAGTTAAGTGCCTCGAAAAAAGTCGTCTTTACGGACTGTTCTGTTTTTGACAGATTCTTGATTGGATCTTTTTATCCTATGAAGTATCAGTGGCTGTAGCTAATGTCCAGTAGCATTGGTAGCAATTGTGTTCCTACAGAATATCATATTTTTTCGTGCACTAACCCTCTAATGAAGTTTACTCTAAGTTTGATGTGGAGGAAGTTTTCAAGGATCAAGAGAGAAGGATGATATGATGAGATCAAGAGGATAGTAAAGCCAAAGCTTGGGGATGCCCCGGTGGTTCATCCCCAACATATTTCAAGAAGACTCAAGCGTCAAAGCTTGGGGATGCCCAAGGCATCCCCTTCTTTATCAACAAATTATCAGGTCCTTTCTAGTGAAACTATATTTTAATTCCGCCACTTCTCATGTGCTTTTCTTGAAGCGTCGGTTTGTTTTTGTTTTTGTTTTTGTTTTTTCCATTCTCTGAATAAAATGAATCCTAGCATTCCTTTGTGGGAGAGAGACACGCTCCGCTTTTTCTTATGAATACTCGTATTCTTCACTTATATTTGTTGAGTATTCTTTTATGTTACTTCAATGCTTTCTAGCTCTTGTTTTTCATGCATCTCTTGCTAGAGCTGTTAGCTTTATTATGTTATACTCTCATATCTCATTGTTATATACTTGGAGAGTTTATCTTTAAATAAGTTGATTGGTGTTTGGTTGGAAACAGAAAATGCTAAGTGTGGTAGATGGTATAATGAAAAAGATATACATGCTCTTATGAATTGTTATCTTGTATGTTGTGGTGCTTGTCAATTGTTTTGAGCTCTCAAGTAGATCAAGTTTAAGCTTTTACATCATGTAGTTAAAACCTATTAGTGAGGAACTACCGTAAAACTTGCTGAAATTTGGTTTGCATGTTTGGTATCTCTAAGGTCTAGATATTTTCTAGTTAAAGTGTTTGAACAACAAGGAAGACAATGTAGAGTTTTATAATGCTTGCAATATGTTTTTATATACGTCTTGTTGTCATAGTTTATACTTGTGTTTGTTTCAAACAACCTTGCTAGCCAAAGCCTTGTACTGAGAGGGAATGCTTCTCGTGCATCCATAATCCTTGAGCCAAAACCTATGCCATTTGTGTCCACCATACCTACCTACTACATGGTATTTCCTGCCATTCTGAGTAAATACTTCATGTGCTACCTTTTATTCAAAATTTATTATCCCTCATTTGTGTCAATGTTTATTAGCTCATGAGGAAGTATGTGGTGTTACGGATATCAACCTTGTCATTTGCTTTTAGACAGACTTTCACCAACCGGACTAGTGGCATATACACCGCTTATCCATTAACTTTGCAAAAAGAGCTGGCAAATGGGGTGCCCAGTCCCAATTAATTACAACTTTAACCGCTGCATTCTATTCACATTTTTGCCCTGATCTAATCAGTCAAGCAATGATACTAGTTCTAAACTACATGTGTAAACAAAAGAGAAAAGAGGGATGATCTGCCCTTGGGTAGAAATAACGTCCTTCATGGGAGCCGCTCTTAAGAAAGTCTGGTTGACAAGGGGGGTAGAGTGCCCATTACCATTCGTTGACAACGACAAACACCGCTCAAAACTTACTTTTATGCTCTCTATATGATTTCAAAAACCTATAAAACTAAGAAGCTCTAGCACATGCTTGTATCCCTGCTTCCCTCTGCGAAGGGCCTATCTTTTACTTTATGTTGAGTCAGTTTACCTACTTCTTTCTATCCCCGAAGCAAACACTTGTGTCAACTGTGTGTAACAATTCTTATATGCTTACTTATTGCACTTGTTATATTTCTTTGTGTTGACAACTATCTATATGATATACATGTTCAAAAGTTGAAAGCCAATGCTGAAACTTATATCTTCCTTTGTGTTGCTTCAATGCTCTTTTGCTTAGATAATATTGCTTTATGAGTTAACTCTTATGCAAATCTTTTTGATACTTGTTTGAAAGTACTATTCATGAAAAGTTTTACTTATATGATGTAGTTGTTTACTCCTTGTCTATTTGTTAGCAAACTATAGATCATTGCCTTGAGTCACTTCATTCATAACATGAGCCTTACATTATATTATGATCAAGATTGTGTTTAAGCATGTCACTTCAGAAATTATTCTTCTTTTATCGTTCTTGCCTACTCGGGACGAGTAGAACTAAGCTTGGGGATGTTGATACGTCTCCAACGTATCTATAATTTCTTATGTTCCATGCTATATTATACCAAGTTATTACATGTTTTATATGCATTTTATATAGTTTTATGCATTTTCTGGGACTAACCTATTAACAAGATGCCACAGTGCCAGTTTCCTGTTTTCTGCTGTTTTTTGTTTCAGAAAAGTACTTAAGGAAATATTCTCGGAATTGGACGATTTCTTTTCTGAAGTCAGTTTTTCATCGGGAACGTTCCAGAAAGCCGAACACGATACGAAGTGGGCCACCGAGGCGGCGCCACCACGTGCTCGCGCGGCAGCACCCCTGGCCGTGCGAGGACCAGGTGTGGGCCCCTCGGGGCGCCACCGACTTCGCCCTTTCGCCTACAAATACCCCCCAGACTAAAAACCCTAGGACGGTGTTCATATTTTCCTCCACGGGTCCCGAGCCGCCGCCGTCGTCAACACCAATTCGGGAGAGATCAGAACTTCTCCCCGGCACCCTGCCGGGAGGGGGAATCGTCACCGGAGGCCTCTACGTCGTCATGACCGCCTCCGGACTGATGCGTGAGTAGTCTACCCTTGGACTACGGGTCCATAGCAGTAGCTAGATGGTTGTCTTCTCCTCTTGTGCTATCATGTTTAGATCTTGTGAGCTGCCTATCATGATCAAGATCACCGTTATGTAATACTTCATGTTGTGTTTGCTGGGATCCGATGAATATTGAGTACTAAAGTTATTGCTTCATAATATATCATGTGTGTGCTATTTAATGATCTTGCATGCTCTCCGTTACTTGTGCATGCTCTGGCCAAGTAGATGCTTGTGACTCCAAGAGGGGGTATTTATGCTCGATAGTAGGTTCATGTCTCTATTAAATCTGGGGTGGTGACAGCTAGCTCTAAGGCTGTAGATGTACTGTTGCTACTAGGGATAAAACAGTAGTACTTTGTCTAAGGATGATGTTACTTACTTACTTTACACACAGTGCTTAAGGCGATAATCTGTTGCATGCAACTTAATACTGAAAGGGGTGCGGACGCTAACCGGAAGGTGGATTATTAGTCATAGATGCGGTTGGAACGGTCTATGTATATTGTTGTAATGCCTGAATGAATCTCACACTAGACATCATAACATTGGTATATGTATTGGTTTGCTCATCATTATTCTATCAATTGCCCAGCTGTAATTTGTTTACCCGCATGAATGTTATTATTATTTATGTAGAGACACCACTAGTGAACTTGTGACCCCGGTCCTTTCTCTTTAATCTGATAAACCACAAATTGCAAACCTGTTACTTTCTGCAAACAAACATCTTTCTTCCACACATACGTTTAATCCTTTGTTATAGCAAGCCGGTGAGATTGACAACCTCACCGTTAAGTTGGGGCAAAGTATCTTGATTGTGTTGTGTGCAGGTTCCACCTCACCTACGTCCCAGGAAGCATTTTCTGGCGCCCTTACGTCGCAGATTTTCCTGGCGCCGTTGACACCTCGGGGGAATTCATTATTTCCTACTGGTTCGATAACCTTGGTTTCACAACTGAGGGAAACTTGCTGCTGCACTACTTCATACCTTCCTCTTGGGGTCTCCCAACAACACACCCACCGTGTGCATCAGATCCCTCTGGCGACGACCCGGGAGTGCGTCGGTGAACTCGCAGTCGAGTCCAACCCCCTTGATCGGGGCGGCGTCGAGATACACCTTCTTCACGTGTCGGATCCACCGCTCCACGCGTGATGCACGGAGGGTGACCCATACCTTGAAGTCCATGCCTTCCTTGGAGAAGAAGAATAACCGAGACGCCGTGATGTGTCCGAGTGACTCCATTGGAATGGAAGAGAGTAAGGATGGAGAGGGAGATTTTGTGTGTGATTAGGCATTCTTGTACTGTTCCTTTTATAGGGCGGAGAGGGAGGCCGGCGGTCACCGAGCAGCTGGCGGGAGGCCGGCGGGTGGCGGCGCGGCGCTGCTTCGCGTTCCACACGGCGCGTTCATGATTAATTTCGTGTGTATCAACGCGGCTGATCGATCATCTTCCAAAGCGCGGCGGGCTGATCAATTTCCAAACCGCTGCGAATTTCACAGATCATTAGTACCGGTTTGAAACACGAACCGGGACAAATACCTTTAGTCGTGGTTTGTATTAGAAACCGGGACTAAATGTTCCTATGGAACCGGGACTAAAGGTTTCCGTGCCCGTGATGCCGTCCTAACCGTTCGAACCGCGACTATTGATGTCATTAGTCGCGGTTCCAGGCCTGACAGGGACTAAATGTGCTCCGACCTCAAAACGGTAGGCCTGTTTTCTACTAGTGCACCACTATGCGCGATCGATACCTTGCCTGATGCGGTGTTGCATGCACGGCTCTTCTAGCGCTGCTCTGCTCCTCCCTCCAACACCGATGTCCACCGACATCATTGCGATCCCTCTGCTGCTCTCAACTCCCCTGTCGTTCCCCTCAATTCAAGCACAACTATGCATGGCCATGTTCGATCTTCAGTTCGGAGGTCACTGTGCCCACCATGATGAAAAAATGGAACAACGAGAACGAGTCCGAGGTTTGCGAATCTAGCGCCTATGGGGCTCCGGTGTGTATAATCCCCTAAGAATACTAAGCCGGCTGGGATCCTTGCGCTCCGGTTGATTCAGGGATTGGGCCCGCAAATCAGCGTCTCATTTTCTTGTCTTTTTTCTGTCTGCTACCCCGCCTGCCGGCTGCCCGTGGCTATTTTGTAAGAAAGTCCCTGTACTTTCTAAGAATTACGAGTCGGTCCACGTACATAAGCAACAGACCCTAGCTCTGCATCCACAATCTTCCTCATTTTCCTCATCCACTTCTCCTCCCCGACGCGGCCGCCGAGGCCACGAGCGAGATGACAGCCGCGAACGCGAGCGAAACCGAGCGCGCGCTGAGGGAGAGCGCGGAGCGGGAGTGCGCGGCAGGCGCTGGAGGCCGAAGCGCGGCGCTCGTGCATCCAAAACGACCAGTGGCGCAAGGCTGCCGAGGAGGCCGCCGCGGTGCTCGGCGGCGCGGGTGTCCACGTGGGCCTGCCGGACGACAAGGACATGCGGTGCCAAGGCTCGGTCGGCGGCCGCGGCGTGGAGATTGACAAGCAGAACGTGGACGGCGAGGGCTCCAGTAAGAAGCGGAAATCCGGCGGCGCCGTACGGCTGCTCGCCGACCTGTGGAAGAAGAAGACGCTGAAGTGATCGGAATATGCCGGGCGCGATCCATTGTACGCCACAGCGAGCGAGCGCGCGCATGGGAATTTGCTGATCTGCTCGACCGGTCGATCGGTTTGCTCTCCTGTAACTAGATAACCTTGGAGAATGGGATTTCTTGCCTCACATGGCATGGAAGCAGTACCTCCTCCAGCTACAGCTACACACTCACGTGCACCAAGGTCTTGAACTCTTGATCGCTGTATATTCTTGTTTCCTTTGGATTTACTTGATTACTTGGCCGTTGATTCATAGCAACTTCTTTGTCGGGGAGGAAACTGAAGGCGATGTAGCAGTCCACTACACTCCTTGCCTAAGCCGCGGAACAGAGTTTTATCTCAGGCTTGCCTTACACTGTGCGCTCATGCCACTATATACGTATTTTTGGTACTGAACTGGAGGTGCTTTGAGTTAGTTCGTGGAGATTTAATGAGCTTTTAGTTAGTTGATTTGTTATTTTTTGTCAAACAACTTTTAGCGATGTGGTAATAGCATTCTCAAAAAATGGTACGAGTTACAACAAAACCACATTTATTTCAAAGGGATTGCAGTGGTACACGACCAAAATCAAAAGGAGAAACAAAAAATGATTTCAGTATGGTCTCAAAGAATGCAGCAGAAAACTATCACCCTATGGTGTCAAATCCATCTATAAAAAAATATCTCCTTTGCACACTTTTGGTAAATAATTTCTCACAACGGTTCTGAAATCAGGCTATCAGCTGAAAATTTGCTTCTTTCAGTCCTCAGGCATGCTGTATTCCAATCTGACCTGCCTTGGATTATGTTAAGTTGTTAACTTCCCATCAGCTAGAACTGCTTCAGCCTGCTCCACGGATGCTTTTTCTGCCAGCTTAATGTGGACATCTTGAGCTTCTTTACGGGTTAAACCAAGTATGTTTCCCAATTGCTTTAGCATCATATATACTCTGAATTGTCTTTCTTCGAGGAGATTGTTGTCCCGAATGAAACATTAGCCGTTTCCCTGGTTATATAGAACATAAAAATATGTTCGGTACATCTCAGCTCTGTCTCTTAATGGAAGATCATCTTTGAGGGTTATGTCTTTCTGACTTGACTTGCCAAGCTTTTCTTTTAGCTCTCTATCAGGCCTCGCAATACAGCGATGCACATGTCCAACGGATCTGCTATTATCGTCCCAACCAATTACTCCATCCGTCAAGCTAATGAGACAGTCGCAAAGGTTAGTTCCTGCCTCCCTGTTCAAATGTGCATATTATGTTTTTGGTTACTATATGCTATATAGGTATGCTTCAGATGTTGGACCTCAAGATGATTCACTAATATGTAATGGTATAGACTTTAGGGTTGTATGTGCATCTCTCATAATTAAGTTAATATGGCTTCATTTTGTAGCAAATAATGACCTATGATCTACCGAATATACTTCAATCCTGACATTGTAAGTATTTTTGCTGATCCGAACGGTGCCGATTCTCGGCTATTTAGTATTCATTAGTGTACTACATCTCAAAACAAATCTTTAGTACTATTTACTAAGCTAAGAGAAACCTGTTGCTATATAGGTATGCTTCAGATGTTGGACCTCAAGATGATTCACTAATATGTAACGGTATAGACTTTAGTTTTGTATGTGCATCTCTCATAATTAAGTTAATCTGGCTTCATTTTGTACCAAATAATGACCTATGATCTACCGAATATACTTCAATCCTGACATTGTAAGTATTTTGCTGATCCGAACGGTGCCGATTCTCGGCTATTTAGTATTCTCTATTGTCTGCAAAAGAACTCATAGGAAATAAGATCTCCAAGGATAAAATATGAGACCATGTGTTTGTTTTTTATCCGCACTAATTCTAATTGCATTTCTGATTTCAAGGCAATATGTGTATGGTGGCAATACATTTCAAGCATCAGTTGTACCTTCTACTGGTAGTTTATTCAGAATGCAGGCTGATGTAATGAAAATTCTTAAAGTGGATGAGCGTGCACTTATATGAAAGGTTCCTTCGCTAACATTGGGAATGATGGCGGTGCTGGGCAGAGGAATCTGTTTGTAGCATGGTTCTTCTTCAACAGGGTATTTAAGGTGAGGTTTAGGAACGTCTGATTCTAGAAGTATGCTCCATCTGAAGATGGATTTCACTTAGCTCCATAGAAATGAGGAATTGCTTGATTCATGTGTTTTTGTGTTTTCTGGGTTGGCCTCCGCATTTGGAACTGTTTGTTGATAGAGATGCCGATTCGGAGGGATGCATGTCGTGTCTGAGTGTGGGCTCTGTGGCTGGTGGCGTGTGTCTTGTGTCTTGAGTCTTGACAACTGACTTCGTTTTTTCTATTTTTACAGCTATGCCCATGAATGTGAGTTCCTTTGGCCAGGATTTGACAGCGTGATTCAGTATATCTTCTCTGATCTACAGCCGCCGTGTTGCATGAACGTCATCGTCTAGACATAGTACATATTTCAGCTAAGAGGCATATCCAGCAGAGGCGTTTTTTTTTTGCAGCGCGCTAAAATTGCTTTGCAATGCGCTGCATCAGGAAATCGCGCACGGCGCCGACGACACCTCGACCGGATGCGCTATTTTGCAGCTCGCGCTCGCCGCTGCAAAAGCACCCCACCCGGCGTGCTATTTTGGCGCGCGGCAAACAAGTTTTTTTTTTTTGAAATTGCAAACAAGTTTTTTACACATAAAATAGACGAAATGAGGATCAAATTTAACTAAAAATACTAATTAAAACATAAATTAAAACATAGTTCACACATAGTGCGGAAAATTAAATATTGTACAAAGTGCTGAAATTAAAACTAGCTCATACTAAACTAAACTATCTAAAAAGTCGCAGCCCGACGAGTCCTTCGTCATGTTCGACACCCGGATCGACGAAAACATGTCGGCCCAACGGGGGTCGTCGTCCGCGATGGTCGTTGGAGCTTCGTTCCGGGCTCCTTCCTCGCCCTCTTTGCCGCTTTGTTTGCGTAGAACTCCACCTCGGCGGCGACGTCCACCGGGAAGTGAACTGTCCACTCGAGGTGGGTGGGCTCGTCCCGTTCGGCGATGAGGAGACGGCGCTCCTCCTCTGTGACGATGCGCGGCGGTGGTGCGAGCATCTCGGCTTGCACGCGCGTCCACACGTCGGTGAAGTTCATCGACGAGCACGGGCACCCGAGCCGCCACGCCACCGCGTCATACGCGTCGCCTTGTGGGCCTTCTTGAACGTGCAGAGTCTGATGCGCTCGTCGCCGGATCAGATTTCGGCGTAGAAGTTGTCGGTCGGATGGGCGTGCACGTCGCGGTAGCCGGAGGAAGAGTGGCGGCGCGGCGGCATCTCGGCGAGCTGTCCGTGGCGAGCGCTGCGGCGGTGGAGCGTAGATGGCTCGTCTATATAGTGCGGCCCACAAGGCGACGCGTATGACGCTAACCTTAAAGTCAGAATGCGCTAAGCTCAAGCAAACCAACGTACTATCTCTGCCTCTTCTTGGCTCTCCTCCTCCCTCTCCTGCTACTCAAGCTTTTCAGGAAGAATGGGGTGGCCTGCGTCTGCTGCGCGGCAAAGTGGCGGCTTCCGGTAATCGGCAGCCTGCACCACCTCACTAGCGCCCGCTGGTGCATCGCGTTTTGGTCTACCTGGCGCGCGCTGGACGCTCCTCTCATGTATCTACAAGCCGTCGAGGTCCCTGTGGAGTGCGCGGATACCACAACTATGGGGAGCCGCCCGACCTTATCTAAAACGTCTATTTGTTGGAGATCCGTGCAAACATTTTGCATCATAGTCCCTCGTTTTTACATATTTTCAGCACTGAAGTCCTCACTATTATGAAGATACCTCTTAACTTTTCATTGTTAGTATTAACAAATACTGACTATGGATTGCTTTCTGCCTTCTAGTATGTGGATGCAGAACACTTTTTCTTTGTATGGAAACGGTCTCCCAAATCCGATTTTTTGGGTTCCTTGAATGGATTGGTCCATATACAAAAATTTAGTTAATGCGTATAGGGCGTCGTTTTCTGTGATTTTAGAATTTTTTAGAATTCTAAAATTCTACATCAGATCATACCTTCCCTGTGATTTTAGAATTTTTTTGCTCGTGTGTGTATGTATGTGAAATAGAATAGGATCCACATCAGATCATACTCGGTTCATAAATTCATAAAAAAATACCAAAATAATTCTGTGAAGTATAAGAGAAAATTCATATAAGATTCATACATGGTCCTTACGATTCATACAAGATTCATTCAAGATTCATACAAAAATCTCCAAAATACAACATTTCATACACGATTCATACAATGATTCATACAATTTTCATACACGATTCATACATGATTCACATTAGAAATCTGCCAGATCCTATTTTTCCAAATATACACAAGAACGAACCTGTACAAAACATATCAAGGGACATTATCAGATCCGGCTGTGATCATATATGAACAAGATCACAAGATCCAAAAATCGTGACAAAAAATAAATGCCCAGATCCAAATCAGTGACAAGAAATCCGGATACAAGACATTTTCGGGATTGTACAAAAGGCCTAGATCCAAACACATAGATCAGATCCGAAACAATAAATCGAAAAAAATCACATGATCCAGATCCGGATTTCTTGCCAAGATCCAGATTTTGGAGCATCAAAATCACATGATCAGATCCGGAACAAGATTTTCGGATCACAAAATGGAAGGAAAATCAATGCTCCATCAATCGCAAAATGGTAGGAAATCTTTTTCGGATTCATGTATTAATAGGAGATTTTCGGATAAAAAATGGACGGAAAATCAATGCTCCACTAATCACAAAATGGAAAGAAATCTTTTTCGGATTCATGCATTAATAGGAGATTCTCTGTACAAAATCGAAGGAAATACTGCTCCACCAATCACGCAAGAAAAAATGGATACACAATTTCTGGATCTAAACATCACGTACCATGTATACACAATTTTCGGATCTAAAATTCGTATCTGTATACACATCTAAAATCCTAGATCCACAAAAATCGGATCAGGGATACACAAGAACATTCGGATTCGGATACATAGAACCATAAAAAACGCATCCAAAGAACCATGAACAAAAAAATAGATCGAAGAACGGCGAGGCCACCCTCCCGATGCGGCGCCGGCCAGATGCACGCCACAGATCTCAGGGAGGTCGAATCCCGCCGCCTAACAACTTGGAGATCTCAGGGAGGTCGAACTCGCCGCCGACCCTGCTTCGTCACGCTTCCCGGCTGCCTTCTCCCCGCCGGAGGTCGCGGAGGAGGGCCGTCGGAGGTCTGGTGGAGCGGAAGTGGGAGGTGGAGCGGAGGTGTTAAGAACTAGGAAGAGGTCGCCGGATCCAGCGAGGAGAGGGTTACGGGGGGAAGTGATAAGGGTGAGGGAAACCTGGGCTGTTATGGTCTATATATAGGGCGTCGTTTTCTCTATTTTATCAAGTGGGGGGTCTTTTTTGTAAAAATATCGCACACACCGTTGGATTTGGGATGAACGTTCCAGATAGGCCGGGCGTCTACCCATAGTTGTGGTGATGAATATCCGGTCCCTGTGGTGGTGGCCACGTCCCCAAAGGCCACCCGCGAGATCACGCGGATGCACGACGCCGTGTTCGCAACGCGGCCATGGAGCTCCACCGTTGAGATCATGTCCGCCGAGAGGCAGGGCCTCACCTTCGGGCACTACGGCCCGCTGTGGTGGCAACTCCGCAAGATCTGTATCCTGGGGCTGCTCAGCGCACGACGCGTGAGCCGTTTCGCCGCGTCACGGAGGAGAATGTGGGCCGCCTCGTGGCGGCCATCGTAGGGTCTGCTTCGGCTGGCGATGTCGTGAACGACAGCGAGCGGATCACCGTGCCGATCACCTACTCAGTGATGTGGGCCATGCTTGGGGACAGATTCAAGAGGACGGATGAGTTCTTGGAGGCGCTGGAGCACTCAATCAAGCTCGTCGCCTGGTTCAACCTCAGTGACATGTTCCCGTCGTCGCGCGGCTCGCGCCTATTGAGCTTCATCTGTTGCAAGAGGAGGTGGGCCAGGAGACCCACAGCAAGAGGTTCAAGCTCGATCATGGAGTACGTCATCAAGCAGCACGGGGAGGGGAGGGGAGGGAAAGAAGCGCCTTGATGGACGGAGAGGATAAGAGGACATACTGGATGCCTGGATTACTGAGCATAGAAAAGGAGGGTGGTCTCGAGGTTCCACTTACCATGCGAGGTATCAAAGCAGTTATACTCGTAAGGGGGTGTTTGTTTGGGCTGTGGTGCTGTGTAGAGAAAGCTGCTGTGCAGGGAAAGCTACTTTTCTGAGTGTCAGTGTTTGGCGACTTGGCTGGCTGTCTAGCTGTGTGTTAAGAAATTGTCTGAAATACCCTCAATGTTCCGAGGACACATGTATTTAATGATTAAATCTATCATACTCACTATAATTACTAACATTAAACAGAAAAAATATAAAAAAATCACTTTTATATTCTCTACAAACTGAAAAATATTGTAGCTTAAATTTGCAAACAATAAAAAATTGCAGCAGCAGTAACCTTGGACTCTCAAATATACGGGATATATGTGTACAATACTATAAATATGAAAGAATATACATTTTAAAATGGGAGCAGCCAAAATTTAAAACAAAATAAAATACTAATTAGACATGAGACCGGCCGAAACACAATGAACCGGAAAAGTACAAGAGTACTCACCGGCCGGAACACACGTGTAGTTCACTGATTAATCACGATTACCACTAGCCTAGCCAAAGCCAAAGCACCCCGTTTGGTTCATTTTGCCTGCTTTTTCCACTGGAAAGCCACTAAAAGACCAAACAAACACCCCCTAAGTACACCAGCTTCTAATCTCTTCTGCTTCTTCTTCATTTTTCAACAATTCTTGTGTTTTACGAAGTTATACTCTCTCACCATTTCAGTTCGAAGAAGGGCTGACACCAGTGGGGGTAGACCTTCAGTGCGATCTCGCGAAGGAGTGTGCGCCGTCGATTCTTTGCTTGGTGGAGACTCAAATAGCAAACAAAGTATCGAGTGGAAGGCTTGGCGGCTACTTTGGGGTTTGATCACGCTTTTGGTGTGGGAAGCTGTGTCCGTCTGTCCAATAAGTTTACTAAGTGAATGGGAATCCTATAGTTTGACCAGCCTGGGAAGAGTAGTCAGAGGCAATTCGCTAATATGGAGCTGTTTATATTGGCTTTATTTCCTAACTAACAGGAAAAGAGAGACATGCCACTAAAAACATGTTCAATTAAACAAAACTAATTAGCTATTTTGGTAGCATTATAGTTTTTTGCCGAAACACACAGTACAACGCAGTCATTCACATACACGCGCATACACTCACACCTATGAATGCACGCACGCACACCCTTATGAGCACCTCTGAAAGACATGAGTCGACGGATCAGGTCTTGAGATTGACGAAGTCACCGTGAGCGTCTCGCTGTCGACGGGAACGTCGCCTTCCACTGAAGAATATTATGTCTAAATAAGAAACAACATCGTCAAAACTGGGGTTTGAACTCTGGTGGGCTAGGGATACAACCACCCTCCTAACCAGTCTACCACAGGCAGGTTCTCAAGCATTACCATTTTGTTGTTGCTCACGTTGGAATTATCCCTAAACTTTAGTATTATAAAAAAAACGAAGATCATTGGTCAACACTAATATAAGAAAGACAAATATTTTCGAGCGAGTAGGACACAAGTCCCTCTTATTTAGTTGTTTTGTCTTGTTCTTTCTTAATTGCACTTTGAATCCATGAATAACTATATGTTTTCTTCCCTATTATTAAAGGATTTACCACAAAGAGTGGCAAATTCTTTAGTGACAAGAAGAGTAGGTAACTTCTAAATTCGAATCAGAATATTGCAGGATATGTTTAATGCAGGGATTGACACAGTAGCGATTACAATCCAATGGGCTATGTGAAAGCTGATGAGATACCCTAATGTGATGCGGAAAGCACATCCTGAAGTATGTGACAATCTCTAAGGGAAGTCTAAGGTTACCGAGGAAGACTTAGCCAATCTCAAGTACCTCAGACTCGTCGTCAAGGAGACAATTAGGTTACATCCAGCCGGCCCATTGCTAATCTCTAGGGACCATGTAGATTTGCAGCATCCTTGGATATGACATACCCAAGGGCACCAAAGTGCTGCATGGGAAATTGGAAGAGACCCCTTGTTGCGCTTCTATACCACTTCGACTGGGAGCTCCATGAAAGGGCAAAACCCGAAGAGGCGGACGTGAAAGAAAAGATAGACATCACCATCTGGATGAAGAATGACTTGTACCAGCATGCCGTTGTCCGTGTGCACCTATCTTGATTGGACTTTGTGCACATTAATATGTGATGCACGAAAAATTATGCACTAGTTCTTACTTTGTGCCTTTCACAAGTGGTGATACTTATGAAGGAGTATTATTGATGATTACCTCAAATACAATCACCATGTAAACAGTGAGTTACATTGTCTACATTTTAGTGCCACCACCACATGAAGGGGCAAGTGTACTTATTGGAAACGGAAAAGGATGTTATTTTTGGACAGACAAATGGCTAAACGGAAAAACCATAGAAGATTTGGCACCACACGTCGTGAGCCTAATCTCTCCGATATTAAAAGCTATAAGAGGACGGTAGCTGAAGCCATTGTTAACAGCTCATGATTAGATGATATTAAAAAGCCTAGAGAAATGCTCCTGTGTTTTTCGGGAACTTCTTTTGTACAAATTTTAAAGCACACCGCCGACTGTGATTAGGGACAGGATATGAGCTTGTACCCTTTCACATCGCTGGGTTCACATGAGATTTTTGGAAGTGACGTAAAAAGAGTACTAATCACAGTCGTCGATGTGTTTTAAAATTCGTGCAAAAAAAGTTTCCGGAAAGCACATGAGCACTTCTCAAAAGCCTACCATCATCAGAGTTTTTTCAAGTAATAAAAAAACGGTTTTGCTAATTCTCAGTTGCCTGAGATTTTTAGGGACAGGATATGAGCTTGTACCCTTTCACATCGCTGGGTTCACATGAGATTTTTGGAAGTGACGTAAAAAGAGTACTAATCACAGTCGTCGATGTGTTTTAAAATTCGTGCAAAAAAAGTTTCCGGAAAGCACATGAGCACTTCTCAAAAGCCTACCATCATCAGAGTTTTTTCAAGTAATAAAAAAACGGTTTTGCTAATTCTCGGTTGCCTGAGATTTTCTTAAGTTTCAGTCACCCAAAAAAAATAGGCAACTGCAGTTACACTTTTCTGAGTCGATTGAGAATTAAGAAAAAATCAGTCAACCGAGACATGAGCACTCCTATCTTTACTTTTTTTTTTTGAGATAACATCCGGCTCTATATTAAACTTTCATAGTGTGCGGGATACAAGCGCCCTCAGGCGGATTATTAAACCAAACAAACCTGCCAGCCGGAGACGAGAGCACATAGCGTGCTAGAGTATGTGGATCATTATTTGATGCTCGGTTTTCATGCACGAAGGTGGCCTCCTCCAAACCCCTCGCACAGCTCTTGATTTCTTGCAGGATGTGACTATATCTTCCCATACTTCTTTTAACGCACGAATCACATTGCTGCAATCACTGGCAACATAAACTGTCGCTAACTGGAGGTCTTGAGCAAGGTTCAGACCCTCCCTGATCGCAAGTGCCTCAAGTACCTCCGGGTCGGTGACACCCCGGTAGCACAGCGCCGACGCACCCAGGAACAAGCCATCCTCAGCCCGGGCTACAGCGGCCACTGATCCGATCTCCCTGGTCTTCGCCACACCTGCGTCAACATTGATCTTGACGAAACCCGGCGGAGGAGGGATCCAGCGGGGGTGAGAGCGAGCGGGGAGCGGCCGCACCCTTCCATCCTTCCCTGTCTTCTCTGTCCTCCGCATCTGAGCGAGGTCAGCGAGGAAATTCTCAACAAAACAATGTGTACTGAGAGGACTCTGGAAGGTATCTTCATGAATCGCTTTCCGCCGGGCATGCCAAATTGCCCATAGAGTGACACACATTCGTGTTAACTGCTCGTGAGACATGGACTCGATCATGGTGAAAAGCCAGCTTCTTGCCTCTGGTTCCTGTGTTTGACACATATGATCAAGCAGTTCTTCATCCGCCAAAGCCCAGACGGAGCGTGCCATTGTACAGTCAATAAGCGAGTGCCGCCATGAATCCTCGGCACCGCAAATTCCACATGAGCTGGTCGGAGATATATGACGCTGATTGAGAAGATCAGCAGTCGGTAGTGAGTGCTTTGCCAGCCTCCATAGGAAAACCTTCAGTTTAGCTGGAACTTGAATATGCCAAAGATTAGTCCAGCTTTTCTGAAGTCGTTCGTGATCTGAACTAGATGTTGTTTCCTCAAGCCAAGCAGTCCGCCTTGTTTGAGTGCATGACAACATCCTGTAAGCCGATCGCACAGAAAAGACCCCCTTCTTCTCATAATGCCATGCCCAAAAATCTGGTTGCACCTTCGTGCTGATCGGTATGTTTTGTATAATCTGCACATCCATGGGTAGAAAGAACGTATGCAGTCTTGACAGATTCCATTGCCGAAGCGTTGGATCGATAAAATCCGAAACCCCCTCTGTTATATGGGAGTTGGTACTTCGTACCTCCGCACGAGCGAACCGTGGTTCGCTAGCGATCGAACGAGCGTGAAGCGAGCGAGCGAACCGGCTACGTTTGCCGGCCCAGCCCATTTACTAGCGACCGAAACAGCCTCTGCGAGCGAGCGCGTCAAGCTACTAAAGTATTTTCTACGACCCGATCTCTACGCTACGAGCCCAATTAGTATCGGGTCGGAGGCTTTCCTTGCTAGCAAAAACTGTAGCGATCGAACTATCGATTGGAATTTGTGTGTCATCCCAAGCCCCGACTCAATTTGCCTTCCTTTTCCTGCGGAGCACAACAAGCTAGGGTTACGATTGGGCTACTGCCGCCTCCTGGAGGTCGTCATTCACGCGTCGTGCGCTGCCGAAGAGATCTCCGCTCACGGCAGCTGGCTCCAGGTCGCGATTGAAGTGTCGTGCGGCCACAAGCCGACCTCCAACTCTATCCTCGTCCATGGTGGGTGCCTCGAGGTCGCCATTCACGCGCCCGCCGCGGCTGACACCTCCATCGTCTCTCATCGGCAAAGTCTCCATCCGCTGGATCCTCCTCTTTCTCCTACGACGAGGAAGAGGATGAGCCAATCAGAGATCGAGGGTTTCGACGGGGAGAGCCGGTCGCCGAAGCACCAGCGGCCATGGCGTCTCCATCTCCGGCGGCCGCGGAAAGGGGCAAGGGCAGTTTCCAGCAGTCTCAAGAAGGCGTGCAAGAGTGCCCGCCGACCGGCGCCTGTGGGCTTCACGTAATTTTTCTCCGACCTTTTCTCTTTATTGATTTTTGCTATTTCTGCTGCCGATTGCATCCAGGAATATAGAACGTTTATTTCCAAAATTTCAGCCTTACATATGCTGTCAGAACATTTGCTGCGTGTGTTGTTGCACTTCATTTTCCGATGCGTGATTTCAGCTGTAGCTTGCAGGTGTGCAAGAAGACGAGCACCAGGCAGGGATCAAGGGCGCGCGGTCTAAATTGATCGCGCCATGAAGCCTTGCTTTGCCAGTTCCTGATATGCTATGCTATGCATAATCAATGCTTGTTCGTTCTTTTATTTGTGCATCTGTAACTTAGGAGGTAGAAAAGCTCGAAATAGTATAGTGATTTGAGTACACGTACAGAGAAGTTTAGACTAACTTCTTTTTCCAGATAGTTCTCAGAAAAAATCTGCACTTATATTTATATAAGTGGTCTCGTGTTGATCGATGAACCACCACATATTATTTTCTCATGTTTTGGCACATATCTTGACTTTTTGAGCGTCTGCGCTTTGAAATATATCTTGTGTAGGAACAATTTGACTTTTGAGCATCTGCGCTTTGAAATATAGCTGGTCATTTTAGGTTTAGAGATGCAACCATGTTTGATTCAGGAAATGCTAGGTCAAAGTACATGGGGTATTAAATTGACTTGCCTTGCCGTTGAATTAGAGGCAACTGATCCCGGGATTTGTTACACCAGGTAGTGAAGAATTAGAATCGTGTGCTTCCTTTTGTGTGAAAAGTGCTGTCATATGTATATGTGAAATTCCATGGACTGCCTTGCCCTTGAATTAGAGGTAACCGAACCTTAGAGTTCTTATGATAGTTATCATCAGGCCACCAGGGTAGTGAAGGATTATAAAGATGTGCTCCCTGTTGTCTCTGAGAGCTCTGTCTTTGTTTGTCGATCTGGAATTGTACCATTGCCATTTAGCTATGCAATCTCCTTGGTTGTGCAAAATCTTGGTGCTTATGTTCGGAATAAATGAAACCAGCATTCGTTTCTTTTGTTGTTCGGATTTTATTTGCTTCACTAAGTATCCGTTGTTTCTTTTTCTTAATTCGCAGGAATGTATGTAGCGAATCGTGGTTCAACAAGATTAGTCAGCTGAGAGCTGACTGATAATGTCTATGTCTGCCGCTCTGGATCTGTAAGTGTATATAATTATGTTGAAAATTGACGCTTCTCATGTTGTCCTCTGTGTGTTAAGCTGTTTTTGAGATTTGAGTACACACCGTTGAGTTAGTGGATTCTGTAGCTGGTGTTTATTTCATTCTGCATTGTTCCCAAAATCTAATAGCAGGATATTTTTAATTGCTGGTGTTGATAATAAACAAAACAAAATCCCACTAAGACAAGGTGTTGTGGTATGCTTTTGCATCCCATCATTTTGTTGTTATCTGATCGGTGCTTGTCTTCCGGAAGAGTGTAACACCCCTTGTCATATGACCACATAATCTTTACTATTAAATCGAAGTTTAAATTAAGAATTTCTAAATTGCATGTACGTTGACGGAGCGGCGCGAGGACAAGTGGAAGGTTTAGGGGCGATGGGAGCAACGGAGCCGCAACGCCAGGTAATATTGCCGCATGTCCACTGAACGGTGTATTTGTTTGGATTGAGCAGCTCTTGATTTGGTTGGTTGCTATTTGTAGATTTGGGCAGAGTGTAGTGTTGATCAATCTGGACTAAGCGCACAAGCAAATCAACACGGTCATCACGAGAGAGAGCAGTGCAGTATTGCAACATATTCTCCAGCCTGAGTTAGATTGGATCAGGTACACCCACCCTTAAACCCCTCTCAACATTCTTGTTCACAACTCGATCAGTATAATCTCATATTTTATTTAGATTTGCTTCTTCACTCAGCCTTAGTTTAAATTAGCACATGTATATGAAGTTATGCAAGCCCGTATTACTATGTTATAGTTATGCTGTTGGCTATGCTTTCTTCTCTGCAAGGATCGACAAAAAAATATACAGAGGATAAACACATCAGGTTGTCCATGTTATCTCACATATTTGACGTATCATCATCATCTAATGTTGGACTGAAGGTAAGAATTTCTAAATTTTCAGGGACGTTGTGCGACCAGGATGACTTCCGGCGGTTCATGCATCCAACAGTTGACTATTGATCTTGAGGTTCCACAATGTTGATGACTTACGATTTAGGAATCAAGCAAATGGTCATGGTGTTGTGGCCAAGGTTATGTGCTGACAAGGTGGGGATGATGTTAGCGGTAGCATATGCTGATTCGGTAAGCCTACAACTCTTATAACTTACTAGTTGATGTATGGATTTTGAGACACCGAAACGGTTTTGAATAAGCTTGAGTGTAGAATTGGTTTGAAAGGGTACTTTCTGTATTGACATACGTTGTACACATAGCTGATAGACTAACTAGCTCTTTAAAGGGTTCATTGCAATTCGAGTTGACAAGCATGTATATGGACAAAAAAAATCTCTTCATGGTTCCCTCATGTACACTAGGAAAGAGAGTACGTAAGCACATAAATGTAAGGATCAAGGAGTAATTGTTTGAGGCTTTGAGCGAAAGACGATAACATGTCCGCTGTGACAACTGACAAGAAGTATGTACGCTCATGTATATGAACCTAATACATATAGTAAATAATGGGATATGTAACACCTTTCATATATTCGGTTTGTGGACTGTTTTATCTCCTTTTATCAGGCTATAGTGAATTCATATCTCCTTTTATCTGGGTTTTAACTGTATCACCTGGAGATGGACTTCTCAAGGGCTAAAATGGTTTCATGGTTATATGCAACACGACCAGCGCCTTGTAAATTGAATAGATAAATTGCTTATACCTTGTACTTTGTCTGTCTATGGGTAGTTTTTTGATGTTTTACACATGGAATGGACATTGCCAGAGCTGTTACAAGGTGGTCTCTCTTCCTTTGTGCATAGTTTACTCGCATGATTAGTTTTTTTCTCGAACTAAGCCATATTGAAAAATTGAAATATAAACAATATGGGAGGTGACAAGCACATAAGAACATTTTCCAAACTTATTCCAGCTTACATTTATTGCATCATGTGAATTTACTGATTATGTTCTTGTTTGAACAGTTAAACCAGAAACTAGAGAAGGAGCGGCAAGAGTTTTTGATGTTTTTGTTGTTAAGATTTCTGTCGAACATGCTATGATAAGATTTAGCACTAGCCGTTCATATCACTCCAGATGTACCATGTACAATAGTGTCCCCTACGAGAAAAAGCTTTTTTATGTTTGAGTTGTTGCTGTTTAAAATGTGCACTGACATTCAAACTTATGGGAGTATTTATTAGAATGGATTCCGAAGCTTATAAATGATTTTGAATTCCATGTGTGCCCATACTTATATGTACCTAAGAACTTTCTTTTTCGGACAGTTTCGTTACTCTATTTCTGTGTGATTTAAGTGTGGCATGCTAAATGTGTAGAGCCTGGTGTTGTTATTTGTCAAGGTGAGTGCATTTCACGATAAATATAAGATATCATACTCATTATGCACATAGTTACTTTGGTCGGACATGAATAGAACACAAGAAGGGCGAACAATAGACTTGAGTAAGGTGCGAAAAAGTTCATTGGAGGCAGTTGACAAAATAGAATAGCAATGCACGGGCATTCAACTAGTAAAAAAAACATCAGAGTTTTCTTGGAAACTCTTCCTCATAAGGATAGTTGCGTTTACTGTAATGCAGCAATGGAGAATCACCATCCTTGGACCGGACCAATCCAACTCATATTCGAACAAGGAAGCATATACGCGTGCCCCCGTGTATATAATATTGGCCCTCCCGATCGATCCTGCAATCAAATCTGAGCCAAGCCAATCCCGAGCGATCGACATCCATGGCGATGGCGCGGCGGCGGACGATCGGAGAAGAGCTGGCGGCCGTATCGCGCGCTGGAATCTGGTTCGTGGCCATCGTCGACCAGGTCCACGCCGCGGCCCTGTACTCGGCCCTGCTCATCTGCTACCCGTACGACGATCCTCTCTACTTCAGCTGCGTCTCGTGGCGGCTGCCGCTGCTGCTCTCCATGTACGCCTACACGTCGCTGGTCCTGCTGATCATGTCCCACGTGGAGCTGTTTCTACCGCGCGTTCCCCTTGCGGTGTACCGGACGCTCGTCAACTGCGTCTTCCTCGCCGTCGTCTGCGGCATCCTCACTCCCGTGGGGAGTCTCGTCATCGGCATCCGCTCCGTCGACAAAGGCGTTGTGGCAGCTTGCACTTGTTTCATCGATTTCCTTATAGCTGGGCTCCTCGTGCTATGGATGTGGCTTGTTCGTCAGTACGGTGCCAACAGCACTTTATCTACACCTAGCGCCTGTGCTGCTTAGAATACAATCTTCTTTTTATTCAGATTGTTAACTGGAAATAATGTTCTGCACCGACTTGATGAACCAGTTTTTTTTTCTTGCTAAATCTGGTTCTTTGACAAAATTATTGCTAATTTGGCCCCTCAATGAAACTATTTCTAAATCTGACCCCCTAAGGTGCGCCAACACAAATGGATCCGAAATTATGATGTTAACATATACTCGCCTGACCTATGACAACGCCCAATGGGAAGTACTCCCATATGTATTACCGCTGCCCCGACGCCACTCCGCTCGTCAGCGTGGTAACGACGACGTTCGTGTAGTCGAGGACCTCGAAGGCCGTCGTGATGGCCGTGAGTCGGGCAGGAGCCTCTCGTCATCAGACGAAGTAGGAGGAGAGGGAGATGGAGGTGCAGAAGACATGTGAAGTGGGTGGTGGCCATCGCCATCGGGACATGGAGTGTCTCTTCATCCAGGCGAGCGTTGTCGCTTCGACCGGACGGTGGACAAAGGGAAGTACTCCCGTTCGAGACTCTCATTATCTGGTTTTTCGGGGGATTCGCATCACACACATCTCGGCGGAGCGGTTCTCACTTGAATAAGCAGGGCCGTCCAATCGATAATGGAAGGATGGATGGTAAACCGGTATAAATAATATACCGGGATAATCAACATAATTCCCTGCCTTCGACTGTGGACGTGATGGGCATGGAGAAAAACAACAAATTATACTAAAAAAATATTGTAGCATTTGAAACATAGTTGTGCAGCAAAAAATAATTATGAGCCTAAACTTTTTTTTATTGCGTATGTACCATTTTAGAAAAGGTGGCATCGTTTTACAACATTATTGTGTCAATGCGTAAAAAAATGCAACGTGTGCAAAAAAAATATGTTAACACTTTGGACACACTATTGTAGCAAAACACAACAAGGTATACAACACGGCCCAATTTTGTAACAAAAAACACTCGTTCAACATTTGTGACCAACTTATCCACCATCAGAGAAACACTTATGTAACATTTCAAGAAATCCTGTATCATATTCTAGAAAATCAGTGTAACAATTTACTCGCGGATACATAACAACAAATATACGCCTTTGTAGCAATTCTCAACACCATATACACCATCATCAAATCAACTAACGTGGCCTTCCATCAGCCCTGATTTTATCCTACTGCAACAATAACTAGTACTACTACTGTGGACAAAAAGTAGAACTTGCGTGTAGGTCTCTGCATGCTACACCGACATAGTGAATGCATGTGCTGATGTGCTGTGCATACCAGCGTGTGAGCCGAGAATGCAATGTTCTTTTCACCCGAACAAGCTACTGCCCTGCGCATGCAGTGTTTGTGTCAAAAAGCATGCCCACGGATCGCACGCACCACCTAGGGGAAAAGTCAACGAGAGTGTCGCAACTATTCCGTTCGCGCCGCACTAGCGTTTTTCCTATTAATATATACTCGTTATCTAAAAAAAACCAGCTAACAACTTATGCATGCAACTTACGGAATTTACTTTTCCTCCGGGGCCGTGACCCATGGGGTTGAAGTCCAAAAGAAAGAGAAAGGCAGTCGTCGCCGCCGGCGTCATCTGCAACTTCATCGTCGTCTTATTCTACGAATTGACGGGTCCTCACCTACTCTAGGTGCCGCTCTGGCACTAGGAGGGGTGGGGATCTCGGACCTGCGCAGGGCGCTATACAAGGTTCCTTAATGTTAGATCTTTGTTTTGGTTACTGTCTTCTTTGTCAATGGAGATGGCATCGTTTGCAATAAGTGATCTTCCGCGCTTCAGTCGTCGGCGAGATCTCCTTCTCGACGTCAATGGTGGCTTTGGAAGATTAAAGTTGTCTAGGTATTGTTCTTCAGATCTTGCTTCGCCGGATCAATCTTGTATTGTTTCTCATGGTTGCCACGAGGAGGTTTGTCCTCGCGTTATCTATCCCGGCTACTACGTCTCTGGCAATGGTGATTCGTTCTCTCGGCTCCCAGCGTCATCGACAAAGTGGCTCGGTTATTTGTTCCTGGAATATCAGTGGTGGTGCTCTTGTCGATGTTGCTTGATTAATTTAATGGCTGCGTGAGTGCACAAAGCCTTGGCATTGCGGCTCAAAATTAAAAAGGGAGAACCTTAGGTGGTATTCACAGGAGTGTGGTTTGGTGTTGTTCTACGGCTGCCTTCAGAAAAGTACAAGATTGTGTCATGGATGAAGAAAGGGCTTGAAGATCTAATAGATTTGCTAGTCTATTTTAGCTTTGGTTTTATAATCGATCAAATCGTGTACTCTTTGTTGGTTTAATATACATGGAAAATTCAAAAAAAAAAACTTATGCATGCAACTTAATGATCGACGCGCTAACTACGCTAGAGCATGCACCTAACATGTACGCATGTAGCAACTAACGTCAAGATTAGTGCTAACAAATCTCGCGGGCGGCCTCCGGAGACGTGGCCACCACCTCGGGGACCTCGCCGAGCTGGAGGTACTCCGTCCGTTTCATATTAGATGACTTCTTTTTCTCAAAAAGTCGATGTATCTAGACTTATATCATATCTAGATACATCCACTTTTGTCTAAATAGAAGTCATCTAATTTAAAACGGAGGGAGTACATGAGAGGAGCGTCCAGCTGGCGCACCAGGTCGGGCAAGACGCGATGCATCAGCGGGCTGCCGGCGAGGTGGTGCAGGCTGCCGATCACCGGAAGCCGCCACGGGCCGGGCGGCAGACAGAGGCCACCCCCACGCTTCCTGAAAAGCTTGAGGAGCAACCGAGCAAGAGGGGGGAGGAGAGCCAAGAAGAGGCAGATGTACGTTGGTTGCTCCATGTCGTGAGGCTAGTGCACCGTGACTTTAAGGACATGCTATATGTCTTGTATAAAGAGGTTAGTGCAGGAGCTGAACCTTATTAGTGGAAACATATATCCTAGATGATGACGTTCATGCAACGTACGGCTGCTGTAGGATAACAAGAAACAAGGAACGAATCACCCGCGTGCGTTGAACACCTGATTGTCTTCTTGTCCTGCAATTTGTTTTTTCAAACTTCCTTAGTACTATACTCCCACATACATTGACACCATTGAGAGGGTATTTGGTTTAGACTTTTTTTTGTTGTCTTTTGGCTTTGGCTTATAAGTCACAAAAGTACATAAATAGGTGTTTTTGGCTTACAAGCCGAACTAAGTTGTTAGCTGGTTTTTTTAGATAAAGAGTATAAATTAATATCATGAAGATAGCAATTACACCCGGCTTCTGCAACAACGTAATAACCGAAGGTATTACGGATGCACACAGCCGAAAGACAATAAAAAGAAGGTATATAGGAAATTCGGTGACCCCAATCCTATAGTCTAAAATACAATTATAGGAAAAAGATCACTAGAATACAAATCCTACAAAATTTATATGAAAAACACACAATCCAAAACTGTCCTAAAATGATACTCCCTCTGATTGCTTTTCAATGTCGCGGAGATACAACTAGCTTAGTTTAAACTGATGTACAAGTTGCGACAACCAATTCCGACCGGAGGTAGTATTAAATTGGTTGCTTGTTTTGCTTTAGATAATTGAAATAGTAAAGCACATTAGAACGAGATCATCTTTTAAGTATTTTGATTCTAGAATAATTGAGTTGAAAAGCTTGTAATTTCACTCATACTAAAAATTAGCGTGGAATTTCAAGTTCATAGTTTTGTATTTTTTTGCATTGAAGGTGTACATTTTCTGGTTGAAAGTTGAGCAGATAAAAAGGTGGGCCATACTTTTCCGTTATCGATCGGACGGTCGTGCGTCTCCCAGCAAGAACCGCACGGCCGAGATGCGTGCGATGCGAATCCCCAGGAAACGAGATAAGACGAAGCGATAGCGCTGGCCCCTCCGACGCAGAGCTCCCCATGGCGATGGCCACCGCCCTCTCCACCGCCCTCCCGCACCTCCAGCCTCGCCGCCTCCCCTCCTCGTATACCGCCACCCCACTCTCCCTCTCCTCCCGCGCCGTCCGGCGGAGAGAGCCTCCTTCCCGCCTCGCGGCCGTCGCGGCGGCCTCCGAGGTCCTCGACTCCACCAACGGCGCCGTTATTACCGCGCCGACGAGCGGCGCGGCGTCGGGGCAGCGGCAGTACGGGCGGGAGTACTTCCCATTGGCCGCCGTCGTAGGTCAGGTGAGGATGCCTCTCTCCGTCTCCTGTTCTCTTCGTGCTGCTCATTGCTTGGTTGGGTGGTGGTGGTAGTAGCATTTCCCCGAGCAGTTTAGGCGCATTTCGTCGGTCTAGTAGAGCTCCTCTACCATTTCCCACCAATTCGTTTGATGCACTGTGAATGACGGTGAAACGACCACTGTACTGTGGGTTTTGGGTAGATTTAGTATAGCGGAATCAACGTAGAGATAGCAGCAACCATCAGCCACACCGTTTTACATGATTTTAGAGTTGTTCAAGGAAGCATGCAATGAATCATGATTTCCTGCACTGTGGTATGAGCTCTCTTCGTTAAAACTTGTCAACTCCTTGTGGCCGTCCAGGATGCAATTAAAACTGCTCTGCTGCTTGGGGCAATTGACCGTGAGGTTGGAGGCATTGCCATTTCGGGGAAGCGAGGGACGGCAAAGACGGTGATGGCTCGAGGCTTGCATGCTATGCTACCACCCATCGAAGTGGTTGTGGGCTCAACTTCAAATGCTGACCCCAACATTCCAGAAGAGTAATGTCCTTGCGATGCCATATCTCATAATGCTTTGAACATTTGTCTTACTCTATTCAGCTTCTTGTTTCTTAAATGTTTTGTCAGCTTACTTGGTTAAGTTCCTCTTGTGGCAGGTGGGAGGATCATTTAGCTGGCCAAGTGCAGTATGATGCTGATGGTAATGTCAAATCTGAGATTGTTAAAGCACCTTTTGTGCAGGTATAGCACACTGACTTGTATTATAGTATCTTCCCAAATCATTGTTAGTTTCATAATGCCGTAGGTTTCCCTTTGACAGATTCCACTTGGTGTCACAGAGGATAGGCTCATTGGATCTGTTGATGTTGAAGCATCAGTGAGATCAGGAACTACTGTGTTTCAACCTGGTCTTCTTGCTGAAGCTCATAGAGGTGTTCTTTATGTTGATGAGATAAATCTCTTGGATGAGGGCATAAGCAATCTGCTTCTTAATGTCTTGACGGAGGGTGTTAATATTGTGGAAAGAGAGGGCATTAGCTTTCGTCATCCATGCAAACCACTTTTAATTGCTACTTACAACCCGGAGGAAGGATCTGTACGTGAACACTTACTTGATCGTATTGCAATTAATTTAAGGTACTTTAGACTTCAAAGATTGCTTGCTTATTTTATTTTTATTACCATGTCCATAGCTTTCTCATTGTCATATTGTTTCTTGTTGCAGTGCTGACCTTCCATTGAGTTTTGATGACCGTGTGGCAGCCGTCAATATCGCAACCCAATTTCAGGAGTCTAGCAAAGATGTTTTTAAGATGGTAGAAGAAGAAACCGAGGTTGCGAAAACTCAGGTACTGAAAAACTGACTTATTAATACCTATAATTGACAAAGGTAAACCAGAGTAGGGTGCAGACTTAATTATTGTTTTTGGTTATTGGTATTGCTTACAAATACCTTTCAAGAGCACTGTATATTGAATCGTTCAGTTATTGCAAAAAGTCTGGAGCCCACAAGTATATAGCTATGTCAAACACTCATGATTACAGAGGAGAAACCAGTTGTCACATGAAAGAAAGAAAGTCCATCTTGTACAATTGCAACGAATGCTTGGACTTAAAAACCATGATCTCTTCGTTGATAAGGATATTTTATTAGTTAGGCTTGGTCTTAAGTCTTAACATATATTTCCTTTACTTTACAATACAAGTTAATCTAGTGCATGGCACAAGAATTACTGAATTCGATGAAACTACCAGCCTGACCTGATGTATTGCGTGGAAAATATTATAATTGACATGATGTTGCAACTAAGTAAAGGGAATTGCATGAGAATAATGTGAGAAACTTGTCCTGAAAAGGTGTCATAATTTATATTGTGAAAACATTGGAAATTCTAACTGTCTTTAATTGTGAAATTTAAGGACACGTCTCTCTGTTAACTACAAATTGTTAAACAAGCCAGGAACATATGAATCAGAAAACACATAGGATGCATTTAACCTGATTATTCATCCAGCTCTTTATACTTTGGTAGTTAAAGCACATAGATCCACCTCATACTAGTACTTTCAGTATATACAACTTTTATCATCCGTCTTGCATTAAAAAATTCAAGACTAAATAGGTCAAAAACTAATTATATCTACTGCTCATATGACACTAGTAGTTTAAGCTGAAGTTTGTGTTATATACTGCTCATCTCACAATGGTAATCATGGTTACACAGATAATTTTGGCAAGAGAGTATTTGAGAGATGTTGCTATCAGCAAAGAGCAGCTCAAGTATCTTGTCACAGAAGCTATACGCGGTGGGTGTCAGGTTAGTTTACTTGTTGAATCTTGATGTTCTTCCAGCAGTGGGTTGCTGAGATCTGTTGGTATAACCGTATAAGCTATCTGTAGTGAGGATCTTGAATTTAAAGCTTGCAGTACCGTAAAAAAAAATCTGCAGCATCCTTTTTGTGTTCTGCACTCTGTATTCATGCATTATAGTTATTACATGTGGCTAAATATTGCATTTTATTGATGATTTGCCTTGCAAGCAACTTCCTTTATAAGACCTGTATATGTAGGTAGGTGCATTAGGATCTGTCTCTGTTAGTTTAGTATTGCTGTTTTCGCACTTTGAGCCTGGTGTTTGTAGAAGCAATTTTTTGTATTATTCACAGTACCAGCAGGTGCAGATAGCAGTCAACATTTTTAGCCAGAATTGGTTAGCCTTGTACTTGTGATATCATTTTAAGCATGCATACCTTCTTTGGTTTGGCATCATTATTCAAAGTCTTGGCGGATCTTTCTCCATATATGTGCATCAAATCTAACTGGATAGAACCATTTTACAGTGCTCCAAACAGTAGTTTTTGGCAACAAAGTCAAGGTCACCTTTTCCCCTTGCCTTAGTAAAGTTGAAACATGCCAATTTTATTGTCCCTTGTGTGGTCATCTCGTTATTTGTTGTACACTTATGTCATTCTAGTGGTGTTCATTGTACACCCTGAATTTTATGTGGCCTACTGACCTTACCTTACTGTCTAGATACTGATGTCCAGCAATTGTCATGTTTTATTTTATAACGATATTGACTGTTGAGACAGTTATGCTGAGCTGAAAAGTTGAAATGGATGTGTTCTCATATTTAGATACAAAATTCTGAGTGTTACCACTGTTGCAGGGGCACAGAGCTGAGCTGTATGCTGCTCGAGTGGCAAAATGTCTTGCTGCCATGGAAGGACGTGAAAAAGTTTACGTGGATGACCTCAAGAAAGCTGTTAAGTATTTTTCATGCCTGTAGATTCTTCACTCTGAAATGAAGCAAGATCCACTGTAATTTCAGTTGATTGTTTTCTTCATCTGCTTACTTGACTAATAAAATTTACTATTCCTGCATGTTAAGAATATATTATGAAGTAGCAAGGAAATTTAAGTGCTGGCATAGCTCCTATTTTTTTCTTTTGATATGCCCTTTCTGTTTGCATTTTATGCCAACATATGAAGCTTTAATTCAGTCCATATCTGACACACAGACGGCACATTCTTGCAGGTAGAGCTAGTTATTCTACCTCGCTCGATCATATCTGATAACCCACAGGAGCAGGAAAACCAACCGCCTCCACCCCCACCTCCACAACCTCCACAAAATCAAGATTCTGCAGAAGATCAAGATGAGAAGGAGGAAGACGAGGAGAAGGAGGATGAGGAAAAGGAGGTTGCTTATTATGATTAAGCAACCCATATCTGCCTTGTTCATTTGTTTTCTCTTAGCTCATCATTTGCTGTTTTCTGACAGGATGACGATGAAGAAAATGAACAACAGGACAACCAGATACCTGAGGAGTTTATTTTTGATGCTGAAGGTGGACTAGTAGATGATAAGCTCCTTTTCTTTGCTCAGCAAGCACAAAGAAAAAAAGGAAAGGCTGGACGAGCGAAAAATATCATATTCTCAGAAGACAGGGGTCGATACATAAAGCCTATGCTTCCAAAGGTCTCAACTTTTACCTCGTCAACTTAGCAACTTAAATACTTGATTGTTTGAACAGGCCTGGATCCATGCTTGTGTTTGTTTCCCAGTTCAATGCCGATAGTGCTTAGCACTTCTTATGTTGGTCTGACTCGTTACATTTTATATTCCTCTGATGCCTTTGAGTGTGTTGATATACCAGACACCTATACTGCATTGTTCCTTTGCATGTCACTCCTACCTTATTGCTTGGTATCTTATCAAGTAGGCTCCTCATCTAATCAGGTGATTCTGTAGTAGGGTCAAGTAAGGAGATTGGCTGTAGATGCGACACTTCGAGCAGCTGCACCATACCAAAAACTACGGAGAGAGAAAAATATTGACAAGACAAGAAAAGTTTTTGTTGAAAAAACTGACATGAGAGCCAAAAGAATGGCTCGAAAAGCAGGTGCTCTGGTATGTCTGTCTCTTCATATTTGCTTGTGCACTTTCATGGGAATCGGTCGATTATGTTGCATGACATTGTATGCTACTCCAATGCCTGTTTGTATCATATTATCTACTCTCTGCCCTGGTTATGCAGTGAACATGAAATTTCCAGTCCCACGACTTTACAACTTTGATTGGACTTACTTTTTGACAGGTCATATTTGTTGTGGACGCTAGTGGCAGCATGGCACTCAATCGTATGCAGAATGCGAAAGGTGCGGCATTGAAGTTGCTCGCAGAAAGCTACACAAGCAGAGATCAGGTACTACTGAAATGTAAAAATTTAGTGTTGGCATTTGTTGCATACCCTGTAAGCCACTTTCAGTTGTTCTTCTATTCGAGATTTCTTGTTTTGTGGTTATACGGATAGTTTGTACTTTGTACACCAACCTTATCTTTCATTTTTACATCCATCCATCTCAGGTTTCAATCATTCCCTTCCGTGGAGATTATGCTGAGGTTCTACTTCCACCATCGAGATCCATAGCAATGGCCCGCAATCGTCTTGAAAAACTTCCATGTGGCGGTGGTTCTCCTTTAGCTCATGGCCTCACTACAGTAAGAAATAAGAACTGTGTACAATTTGGCTATGCCAGGGTATCTATAATCTGTGTAACATTTTGGATTTTTACTCCAAGGCTGTCAGAGTGGGGTTGAATGCTGAAAAGAGTGGCGATGTTGGACGTATTATGATAGTTGCAATCACCGATGGAAGAGCTAATGTATCATTGAAGAAATCCAATGATCCTGAAGCTGCTGCTGCTTCAGATGCACCAAGACCTTCTAACCAGGAATTAAAGGTATGGCCCGTATCCTAACATCAAACGATGTAGTGTGTTATGAAAAGTATATTATTATCGATGATAGAAGCCTTTGGCCATCATTTTGAAACTTCCTGCTGTGCTCAAACGTCATTTCTGACTTTACTTTGTCTTACAAGGATGAGATACTTGAGGTGTCTGCCAAAATATACAAGGCAGGAATGTCACTTCTCGTCATTGATACCGAGAACAAGTTTGTATCCACGGGATTTGCCAAGGAAATTGCAAGGGTTGCCCAAGGTATTCTTGGCATGACATTGCTCAAATTATTAGAATGATTATGCTACTGCATCTAACGCTCCAGGAAACCATGTTCTTTCCTGTTAAACATTTTGTATGCACTCTGTCTTAAGGAAATTTTGCAGTAGTCACTTGAGGAGTCTAAGCACCAACATACATACTGTAAATTAGTTTTCTGCATAACCTCCATGAACACAACTTTTTATCCATGCTTTGACAGGAAAATATTACTACCTGCCAAATGCTTCGGATGCGGTAATATCTGCTGCCACCAAGACTGCCCTCGCCGACTTGAAGGGTTAGTGTGTCCCGAGCTTCGGTGCCCACGTGTTGTTTGTACCGTCCGATATCAGTGGCGAAGCCTCTTTGTTCGTGCTGTAATGTGTGCAGCAGTGTTCATTCTTTCTGTAACCCTCGGACGTTTCAGCTCTTATATAAGTTATAACCCAATTTTGGTGTAGTTTTTCTTGTCTTCTCTTTTTTACCGCCGGAGCTCAAATTCGAGCATAGCACTGTGTAAAGATTGAAATTCTCCTGCTGATTATCAAATAGTTGGCCCTGTAAATCTGTTGCTGTTATTTTCAAGGAAGAAATGTGCTTGCTGTTTAGCGTCATGTACTACGAATCTAAGAAATGGATGCACTCTTTTTATGAGACATTGAATGGTTAAAATTTTCTATGTAAGTCACCCTAAAAATTTCTCAAAAAAAAGTCGCCCTAAAAAAAGAGATCCTACAGAAGATGCGGCCAGGAGTAATGGAGAGAAGACCAGTCCTTTCTGCCATTATGGCGCGAACCGCTGCGGTGGCGGGAGACGGAGGAGAGAGATTTACCCCTCTGTCCAATTAAAGAAAAGAAACCGAGAAGACCCTCCGCCCGCCCCCTCGCCGCCCCTCCCGTCCTCTCGTGTCGTGGCGGCGCCCAGCCGCCGACTTGCCCCGCCGCCGCCATGTCGACCTGCGACTACCACTCGCCGCGCTTCTCCGAGGTAACTCCTCTCTCTCTCTCTACCGGCAGGGGCGAGGAGGGGGGAGGCGATTGGTGAGAGATGTGGACTGCAGGGGCGCGATTTACGTTTCTAACACCATTCCGTGTTTCTTCGAGTTCTTCAGGATAACGCCTGGCTTCCGCAATGGCTTCAGCCGCATCGGCAGCCGACGGCCGGCGAGCACCGAGGCGACAGCGCCGGCGTTTCGTCGCCGCCTTGCGAGGTGCTCCTTTTTTTTTTGTCTTCTTTGCGCGTCGATTCGTGAGAACCTCCTTGTTGTAGGCTCTGGTTTTATCCTATCTTGATTTCTGAATAAGAAACTTGTAATTTCCGTTGAACATGTGTAACTGAAAGGGGAATTTGTTTTGCCTAGCCAAGTAGCCATGCCATGCCACGTCATAAACAACAGCACACGCCTATGAGTATTACACTTGGTAGGAAATGCCATATGATTGAATTGGATCTGAATACAATTGATGTGTGCATATATATGCATATATCTATGTTCCGCTGTCAGTTCTGATCTGATGCCTTTGTATTCTCCATTGAACTGCAGAACTGTGTGTTTATCGTGGACCCTGCACAAGAGCAGCGGAATTGTCAGAATGCCACGGTGAATGCTGGTGCCTACAGCGGGTTTCGTTTGCATCTGTCGGGGAGTGAGGATACACCTGCTGCGTGTACTCCAGCCAGCAGAGAGGTAGGTTTATGATGTTTTTCCTTCCTTGGGGCACATAGATTCTTGATTCTAACTGCAGAAGTTGGGTCGTGAATTGGTTATTTTCATTCTCTTTGGACAAATAAATCAGGAGATGGTGCTACATGTAGATGTAGCTTGTAATGGTTAACTCATCCATAGAAATTGTATTACCTTGTGGATCCCTGCTTTGCCCTGAGATACTTTTTACTTCCAGGGATGTGCACTTGCACAAGTATACATATTTCCGTTCCGCCTATAATCTTCCGTTGAATGCGAAAAATACGAAATTGTAGGTTCAGTATTCCATTTTCATCTTGCATGTGTCGTATTTCTCCATGTCAAATGTGCTTTTGATCTTAATTAGGTTCTAAACTTTGCATATATGTTGTTTGATTGTCATTCACCTTAGTGGATTGCATTATGAGTGAATAAGTTAATCTAGTAGCAAATATCAGTTTGTAACAGCCAAAATAATTGAATCTTCCGCTGCTGCACAGGAAAATTTTCCTGTCTTGTGCTATTTTAACATATATCAAGTATTTCCCTTCCAGGTATTGCATTTCTCTTTGCACCTTTCTTCAGAAAGTGCCCCACAACTCCCTTCAGTTCAAGCCAATGTTTGCCCTCAGATTCTGAACTCTGGTGCATGCAGAGGACCATTAAAGGGCTCTTATGTTAGTCAAGCACAAGAGATCAATGCTGTGCCCCAAAATCAATCCCAGGCTAATGGCTTTAAGGATGATAAGCTACTAGAAAACTGCAGAGTTGCTAGCAAGGATATTACTAAACCACTTAGTGCAAGAACACATGTACCATCTGGTGGAAAGGTCGATATTCAGAAGCTCCGCAATGCAGATGCTAATGATGCAGTTGAGCTATCTATTGCTGCCTCTGAGGCTATGGTTATTGCTGAAATGATACTTAATGATTGCCAGCCTGATAAGTTGACTGCAGCTGCACTCGAAGCTGCTGTGCATGTAAAGGAAGCTCGGAAACAGTGTTCTCTTGAGGAGACAGAAGATGATTGTGGATCCTTTCAAAATTGTCTGGATGAGAGTGATTGGCTTGCAGAATTGGATGAGGTCGAATTGCTTGATGCATTCAAAGATGTTGGCCTCTTCACTGTTCAAGCAGCCTGTTCATCTCAAGGGCATACCGCAACTGATTTGAAACAGCACATCTCTCAGCCTAGTTGTGCCCCACGTGATCTAGAAGCACACAACTTAAACATTTGTTCTTCCGAGGAGCAAAATAGAAGCGAAGATGGTAGTATTAATGACCATGTACCTGATTCTCTCGCAAACAATAACTCAACTGGTACGCTACTGAAAGAATCAACTCCAGGCTGTGATTCTGTAAAGCAGCCAGCTCTAGATAAAGAAATCTCATGCTCAAGAAATAAGGAAACTGCTTTCTGGATGTTGACGCAAAACAACTGTGCTGCTCCAGTAAGAGGTCAACATATCATTGAGGTAATTTTGCTGCCAATGATTGTTTTTGGTACAGTTGACTTAATTAATCATATGTCTACCTCGGTCAGCACTCTTCATCTACGTAATTTCAATGTAAAATTTATTTCCAGGGAGGTGGAAGAACTGCTGAAAAGACAAAGGTTGGTGGTGGTACAAGGAAACAAATAAGAACTAGCTTCATTTCTGAGTCAATGGATAGCATGTATGAGTGCTCTCCTGCACCTAGAGCGATATCCACAGAAATGGTTGCGTCTTCAAGAGCATCTTTTCTCCAAGACACTGAAGGTTTCTATGGAGAGAATCAAAGTGCAGAGTCATGCTATCAAGCAGTATGTTCAAGCTTACCACTTGAGGAACCTCTCTGTTCATTTGTTCCGTGTAGCATATCTTGCAATGAAGTTTCCACTAGTCAAGCTCCTGAATGCAAACAGAGGAATGAAGAGGAGAGAAAACCAATACGTTCTGAGCAATCTCTGAAGAACGACCTAGATTTAGAAGCCATTCCATCTTCTGTGCCATCAGATAAGGAGCGAGAATCTAATGCAGGGAGGCGCAGAATATACAGTTCACTCAGGCCATTTAGCATGGTAGGACCTATATCAAACATATCGGGAGGTAGTGCGACTTACAATGATGTTAATGTGGCAGTTTGTCAGGAGAGAGGCGCACCAATAGTCTTAAATAAGAAGATACAGCGTGTGCAAGCCTCTAATCAATTCACAGAAAACAATGCTGAAGCTGGAAGCTGGAAAGATTTTTCTTTGGCTCAGAAGAAGTCATCTTATGCTCAGGACGGTAATGAACATCGTAGCAAAGAGCAATATATCCCACCAGAAGTTTTTCCTCAATCCACAGCACATTTGAATGTTGGTAAACGAGGCCTTAAAAGAAAAGTTCCCCAACTGTTGAATGCTAAACATAGTACTAGACAGACCAAGACCAGAAGGGTTAAATCTCGATTCAGTTGTAAGTTCTGGTTTATGATCTCTTATGTTAGAGATATGATTTATATCTTGAGTAATAACTTCACAATCCATACATACTTTTGGTGAGCCTCACTTTTGCATCTTTGCAGGGTCGGATAGCAGAATTGCTGACATACGGGAGCCTAGGGAATACATTTTCAAAAAAGAAACCATATTTCATGGTCTAGAGTTTTTGTTGACTGGATTGCAAAGTCATAAGGAAAAAGAGGTTGAGTCGATAATACGAAAGTGTGGAGGTTGTGTTCTTTCTAAAGTGCCACCCTGTCCATTTGATAAAAAACCCAAGCTTGCAGAGCTTGTGAGGTGGAAGCCTCCCATAGTTCTTTCCCCTAAAAAGGTTAGTTATCCCATTTTCTTTTTTCTTTTTTTGGTACCATCTATCGTTCACTATGTATCCTCTAGTTTTAGTGTATGCCATTAGGAACAATGAGTACAGGAGCACATTTAAAATTACCCATTCATTTTTTTACCAAATCGAACTTGTTTCTGATGGGTGTTTGTTGCAACAGGTATCAACAGCTAAGTTCTTATATGGTTGTGCTACCGATTGCTCGATTTTGAATCCCGATTGGATTTTTGATTCTCTTCAAGCGGGTGTCCTGTTGCCACCTGGAAAGTAAAGCACTCACACCTATCTCATGAAATGAAATTATAAATTTTATCACACGTTTGTTCATGAAAGCTTCAGTTTTGCACTTATTTCTGTAAGTAATAAAGGGAATTCCCAAATGCTCTAAATGTATCTATGCATTTTGGGATCTGTCAAAAGACCACATGAATCTTTCTCAATTTAAGGCCATGCTATTATAAAAAATGAAAGATATTTCACACTGGATGGGCTAAATTATCCGAACTTAATGCCAACCATCATAGGCTACCTAATAATTTTCTTTGGGAAGGTTACCTAACACTGACACGATTAATCAGCTTAATATCCATACTGTATTCTGAAGACTTCACATACAAAACCTGGAAAGTCAGGCTAGATGCTTTTAGGCCAGTATATTTTCATATATATGAGGTTGCTTTGTAAGAGATCCGTGCCAATTGGTTTCTGGTACTCAAGCATAGTCAAGGCACTATGCTTTGAAGATTGTTTGTACTGGCTTTCTTTTCAGCAACTGAAAATTTAGCTAGAATTTGTTTTCTCTGTTGTGGATATGAAATAGGTTTAGATAATTTGTTCTTGATGCTAACCTTTTGATATGCCCTTTTGCTAGGTATTTCATTCGACAAGGGCATACAATGAAAGAGAGTTCAACGTTTGGCCAGTCAATTCACCTAAGAAATAATAAACTGGTATTTCGTGGAATAGGATTCTTGATCCACGGAAAAATCAGCTTCTGTTCAAAATTTTCCAACATTGTCAAGGTATGCTGCAAGCCTGGTTAGAAAACATGATGAATAACCTACTAATCAAGCAATATTCCCATAGCTTACTTAGTAAACTGTAATATATCTTATATTTATCATGTAACAGCTAGTTTCCTTGTCTCTAAAATATGGCCCTTATATTATATTTGTGTTTCCACAGCATGGAGGTGGCCAAGTTTTTGTATCTCTTCAAGGATTAATACAAAGCTTGAAGGATACAAGTTCTTCACATGGAATCATTCTTGTTGCAAATGAGGCGAGTGCATCACGTCATCTAAGCCATTGTGGGCTGGAACATGACATAAAGACAGCGGTTAGTTAATTTCAAATGTAGAGCTTCCATTCCAGTTTATAAGTAAATAGAGAGGAGTTCATGAATATAAAACAACTGACAAGATAGCGTCGATTGCCTTTGAATGCTTGAATCCTAGTTTATAAATAAACAGAGAACAGTAGCTTGTCACGACATAGTTACATCCATTGGCTCCCTCGTGTGTTATTCAATCCTCCTTATATAGAACTCAATCGATTATGATCCGAAAGGCTTTCCTGCTGCCGATAAAACTACTTGATTCATTCAATAGAAAAAAACCTACCTGATTCACACTCTACATTGTTGTATTGCTATATTTCCTCCCAGTTAGATATTTCAAACCTTTTCAGTCCTTTAATCCTTTATCTCTCCTATTGCAGCCAGCAAGCTGGATCATAGGCAGTCTATTTTCCGGGAAACTGATTCCCCTGAAGAAAGACCGATGCGCTTCATTCCGTCGGATTAAGATGCCATCATTCCAACAGCAGCATGCATTTGACATGAGTCAAGAAATATAAGAATTCAGATATGTGGATGTGGCCGTAGCATAGATGTGATATGTCATCCCATGAGAACCTCAAATATTTACCGTCAAGACATCCCTGGAGCACATTCCTTACCGTGACCGGCCGTTTGCAAACAGAGTTTACAATAGCTTGTCGCTATCACAATTTTGATTTGTCCGTACAGCTGACTATATATATTTTGAGAAGACCAAGGGATAAACTACTAGAGCGAATTACGCTAAGCATATTCATCTTTATTTATTCAGGGGAGTATTGTTCATTTCCGGAAGATAATGATATCCTCAGGAAGACTGCACACAGTTTTTAAATGAGCAACTAAGCAGAATTGTGTAGTCCAGCTCAAGTGAGGACATGCGTCTGCAGATGGGACTAGTCCCTCCCAGACTCCAGAGTATATCAACAGGGGAAGGAGATTGCCCATTACACTTGCATCTCCTTGCCTGTATTTTTAAGAATGCTTGTTGTGTGCTGCTGCTTCTGTATGTTGTAAATACAAATACTAGAAAATATATATGTAAGAATCGTGAATTGAGTTCTGTTACTTTGGGAGTTATTGTAGCTGCTGCTTCCGTACTATACTGTTGTAGTACATGTATATATTCCGTACAAACTTTGGGAGTATATCTTTTTTGAATTTATTTGGGAGTATATCTGATGGAAGAGCATACATAAGACGGCTCACGAGATAGTCTCACCAATATTTGGGTCGAAGATAGTGTCACAAGTTGTAACTATAATAGTAGAAGAAAAATAGTGGTAAAAGTTTGGTTGACGTAATGTTTTCTTACCGTGTCGTGTCACCGTCCTGGAAAATACTAGTACAATTTCTGGCCTCTGGCAATGTCTTGGAGCAGCTGGTATATCTAGAACCATAAAATCAAGGATATAAACGTTTATGGAACATATTTGTACGTGATCCGTCGTAGTCTAGGTGGTTAGGATACTCGGCTCTCACCCGAGAGACCCGGGTTCAAGTCCCGGCGACGGAATTTTTATGCCCAAATCAAGATTAATGTCCGTTTTTTTGGAGAAAAAACGTGCGAAGATTATACGCACCACTATCTGCAGATAGAAGGAGACACATACTGATGCAAATGCCATTAGCTAGCTTTTGAATGCACACATACTGATGCAACGGGGCATTGTTGTTGGGACGATCGATGTGGATCCATGATGACTGTGTTGAATATAACACGGTGTGGTATACATTTGCAGGGGCGCTTTTGGTGGGAGAAGCCGCAAAGGGCGAGGCGGCAAGCATAATTGCGTTGTTGGCACGGGCTACCAAGTAGAGCACTTGTGTCTTGTACAGTGATGATTACTCACACCCCATGCCATCATGCATGTGTGTTAGCCATGAAGTACAAATCGGTAAAAACACCCATCTCTTTCTTTTGACATCCATGGATTACACCCACCTAGTCTAGCTCTCTCTCCCCATGTTATGTTGTTTTTAGATAAAATCGATGTAATGACTGTAAATCAGCCACTTTTAGATCACCATATGGGAAGGTCCGTCTAGTATCCTAAAACTACTCAGCAACGGACTGACAAGTGGGTAATGTTAGGATGAACATAAAAGGACAAAATGGCCAAGTGTACAGAAAACTCAAACAAACACTTGTGAGGGCCTTATAGGGGTGTATCTAATTATGTCAAATCTCATCAAATTCTATAAAATTGTCCCATTTTTTCCATCAACTGTGGCTAATTAAGTTGCACCGCACTTCTCGGGTGCAACCCTAGCAAGTAAGGGTCTGAGTTGTTGACTTGTTGTCGTGTCATTTTGAAGCTTGGTCTCACCTTGTTAGTTTGACATGATAGTAAAATAGGTAAAAGTTGTCAAAGGCTAATTAACATGTTATAAAGTGTAGTGGCGGGGCTACCACTGGCATCAAGTGTTGTCAATAGCTCAAAGTTAGTGGCCATGGGACTGGTGAGGTCATTATCTATTAGTATTTGTAGGGTCAAAACTAATGTATGCAACTATGCTTAGCTGGTATCATGGTGTTCACCGAGTTATTGTGATGTCACTTGAGATCATGAACACCATGCACCTCCAAACACTGGTAAAAAGTGGAAATCTTTTAAATGAGGTAAATATTGTCACATGTTCGCAACTACGGGATAAAAGTGGATATTATTCAAAAAATGATCTAGAAACTAAATAAACCACATATCTATAATTACTTATAAAGGAAACTACTCCACATCACCCATTCAACATCGTAGAATGCCGAAAAAAGAGATGAGAGAAACATGTAGCAGGAAATTTGAGGTGTTTCCCAATCCTCACAACTCCTAGCTACACCTATGGGAGATATAAAAAATGCAGTAAGACACAATTTGCATGATTCTTAAAACTTTTCAAAAATATTAGTTACTAATTACTAAGAAGGGTGGGAAATTTTGAGTTCGTTTTGTCAAGGCTTTTGAAGTTTGGTATGCTTTTGCAACTTTCGGCTAATTTTTTTTTAAATAGAGTTTTTCAGAAAAAAATGTGAGCCAAGACACTCATGTAGTCAATGACATGCGGGCCTTGTGTGCTCTAGACTGAGGGACCAACTAAAAACAACCAGAGTTGTGATTTTGTGTTACTATAGCCTTATGTATTGATATAAGTCCTCATATAAAAATCATTGTAACACACATCACGATCGATAGACGAAGTCATTCTTATTATGCTCAACCTACTTTCATCTTGTTCTTTTTTTGAACTTACTTTCATGCATCTTTGGGCGAGCTTGAAATGCTTAACTTCCAAGTTAAGTGTCCGCATGTACAGAACTACGACTCCAATGATCGAACAAATACCTCCCCTCCCCCCCCCCCCCAACCCCGGCCCAGAATGTAAGATGTTAATGATCTCTATTCTCTGTGGTTACTGTTGTATGAAGACACATGAAATAAGAATATTTCATGAAAAATAAACAATATTGTTTGGAAAACTATAAGTAGCGAATTTGATGAATATCCCCATCCACCACCGCCGTAGAGATTGACAACATGTAACAAACATTCCTCGCCGGGAAGCAAGAGTTGTTGTTGTTGCACACACGCAAGAGAGTCAAACGATCCCGGATCATCCCCATCCACCACACCGCCACGGCCGTATCTTCTCCGACCACGACCGCCGGCGCTAACGGCGACGTACGTCGGCACCATCGCAGCCGTCCAACCGGGACATCTCTACGACCCTAGCTCACAGGGCTCGTCCAGGTCCAGCCCTCTATCTCTGACGAGTCAACACGCGGGCCCACCACCAGCCACTCACTCACGAGTCAGTCTCTCTCTATCCATCCACAGCACAATTCCACACGCTCTCCTCCTCGGAGCTCCGTTTATTTATTCTCTCCCCGGCCGGAGTCATTCCACCATCGCATCCCTCTCTAGCTTGCATCCCGTCCATGTCGTTGGAACAGTAGCATACTAGCAAGCATCCTCGGCAAGTTCACGACACCGCCGCTAGCTAGCTAGCTCACCTTTGGTGAGGCGTACGTGAAGGCTCGGCAAGAAGCTAGCTAGCTCTAGCTCTAGCGCGCATGTTTCCGGCGGAGGCGTCGTTCGCCGGCGCGGCGCGGCAGGGGGAGCTGGCCATGATTCTGCCGCCCTTCTTCATGGGCGGCTCCATGTGGCAGTCGTCGTCGGCGGGTGACGACGCGGCCGCCGCCCTGCTGACCGAGGAGGACGAGGCGGCGGCCGCCGCAGCAGCCGAGGCGGCGCACGACCGCGCGGTGGCGGCCACGCGGAACCACCGCGAGGCCGAGAAGCGGCGCCGCGAGCGGATCAAGTCCCACCTCGACCGCCTCCGCGCCGTCCTCGCCTGCGACCCCAAGGCAATAATATTGGTCTCGTGTGTTGTGCTCCGTTCTTTTCCCCTAAATTTCTCCAGCCAACATGGTCCATGGGTTTGATCTTTGATCGATCGATATGAAGTCAATCTCTAGGAGAATTGAAATTTCATCTGCTCCTAGAATTTTAGATTTGCAGCAGCTAGACTAGATGCTACCCATACGTAGCTGGTACGGTATGCTCAGCTAATCGTTGTGATTAAAGCTGGTTTCTTTCTTTTCCTTTTGGGGAAATGGAATGGAACCTCTCCTAGTTAGCTATCATCCTAAGACAACTAGCTAGGTTTAGGTTAGGGCTGCCTCGTCTCTTGGCTGCTTGTTCCTCTTCATGATTTGCTTCTTCAATTTGTGCCTAGTACCATGTCGATCCTACTCCCCCGATCTCCCTGCAAATTTGCATACAATTTTCGGTTCACCCCCTCCATTCTGTTTTTTTCTCATTCCTAATTAGTCAGAAGTTCTAGCTAGGGTTCGTGCACATGTGTTTGATTTGCTTCTTGTCTCTTGATTGAGTTTGGTTAGCTAATGAACTCGATCTTGTACGTGTGTGCGCAGATAGACAAGGCTACGCTGCTGGCGAAGGCGGTGGAGAGGGTGCGGGAGCTCAAGCAGCGGATGGCCGGCGTCGTCGGCGAGGCCGCCTCGGGGGCGCCGGCGAGCCACCTGTTCCCCACGGAGCACGACGAGATCGTGGTGCTCGCGTCCGGTGGCGGCGGCGGAGCGGCTGCCGTGTTCGAGGCCTCCGTCTGCTGCGACGACCGCTCCGACCTCCTCCCGGAGCTCATCGACACGCTGCGCGCGCTCCGCCTCCGCACGCTCCGCGCCGAGATGGCCACCCTCGGCGGCCGCGTCCGCAACGTGCTCGTCCTCGCGCGTGACGCCGGGCACGCGGACGACGACTACTCCGGCTCGGCCGAGGACGGCGGCGCCGGCTTCCTCAAGGAAGCCCTCAGGGCTCTCGTGGAGAGGCATGGCGCGGCCGGCGGCGTTGGCGACCGGCCCAAGAGGAGACGCGTCGCCGATATGAACATGCAAGCGGCGGCATAGAGCGCCAGCCGCCATACCTCGATCGTACTAGCTGATGATGATTGCATATGGCGATCTCATGCCATGGTACTACTACTATACGTGTTTGTTTTCAAAGTCAATTAGTTTTGTGTGCTAGTAGTTATTTGCTCCATACATATATATATGGCTAACTCTCTTGGTGATGCCATTATGCCATGTATAATTAGGGATACATATAATACCATCAGGGTTTGCTTGAGCTTTAGCCATATGCAAGCTCCAAAGCCATTGCAAACCCAGCGCCTGAATAACAAATTAATGTCAGCTAGCATACATATGTGCACAATAATCCAAAGTTTCAGACTTGAGTATCAATTACCCATACTACTGTATATAAGCATTGGATAACAAGAAGCTTCAGTTTATGTTGAGAAGCAACAAGCTCGAAAACAGCAGCATCGATCTGCACAAGTCCATTTTTTTAATGTGAGGACTTGCTAGCTCGCCATGCATGCATGCACGCAAGCAAGACGAGTCCTGAATTCCTGATCTCAGATGAAACAAATTGCATGATACATGTAGCAATGCATGACAGGTCCTAGGATCAAACAAGGATGCCTGTTCCAACGCATTGCATTGCAATGTAGCAGCATATTTGTATATGCTTCATGCATGTCTGTCTCATCTTGTCTTGTGAATGCATGAATGAATGTTTGGGTGATCTAGCTAGGCATGCATCCAAATGTGAGTTCGAATGAATGAATGGAGGAGAGGAAAGGGAACCAATCAATGATTGCTTGTGTTGGTGCATGAAGTGCACAGTAGTGGCGCTGGGCACGCAGCGAGCAAGCTCTCATGACACATGAGTGCATGCATGGACTTGCTTGGTACTACATGCTGATGCTGCCGATGCATGCCCTGTCTGGTCTGGTCTGGGAAAGGCAGGGAAGGTGGATGAGCTTTTGTTTCTTGCTGGTTTCCTTTTGTAATCTTGCTCCTCTTTAGCTTTTTTGGTGTGGGAGAGGGAGGGGCAGAGATCTCCCATGTCAGGCTAGCTACTGTGTGCGTGCATTCATGTGCATGCTCCTTGTGGGGACAAAAGGAAGCTATGGTCATGGTCTCATTGATGTGTGTAAAAATGTAACTTGTTGTGTTGAAGTCATGCCTGTTCTGTGCTTTCTGCCACACTAGTTAGTTGTCGCGGCTGGCAATGGCATGGCTACATTGCTAGCTAGCTTTGTGCCCCCCAAAAAAACCCATTGCTAGCTAGCTTGGCCGGCGGCATGAATGTCGTAGGTCACATGGATGCACATTTTGTACTAACTATATACCTATACATACCTAATTTCTTGAATCTAGGGGGTGGAAGTAAATGTGCTTGGTTTTATTATATTATGACAACGTGAGAAAATTTTGAATCCACGTGCATTTAGCAACATACTTGAAATAGTTTGAAATCAAGATGTAAATTCTAGCACATGCTTTAGTTTAATCGTAAGAGCTTCTCTAAACCGCAAGATCCATCATAAATATGGCGTATATACACGAGTGCAATTATTTTGGTTTCTAGCTCTAGTATCTCTTTATTATTTTTCAAGTTTAAATTTTACATTTATCAATTCTAAAAACTAGGAGGGAAACATATCATGCGTGTTGGATTGCACTATAAGTCTGCTGGAATATTTGTGGTCCACGCCAAGGTTTTTGCGGTTCGATCATTTGTAATAGGGTTCGTGGTAGGTTTAGGTAGATACTATCACGAGCATAATCCTTTGTGAACAACCTCAGTTTTTCTTCATTTTGTTTGTTTGTTGATTTGTCGGGCATTAATGTTTGCCCGTGTTGGAATTGTAACTAATCAATAATATTATGGGGGCCTGGAGTCATCGTCATTTTCCAAAATACAAGATGGATACCGATGTGAAAAGTTTACCAACATACAAATTGTGTCAAAAATTGGACATCCAGTCCATCTAGCAACATACTCCGTATTTCATATAGTGTGAAGTGAAGATATAAATGCCAACACATGCCTTAGTTTCAGGTTAAGAGCTTCTTTGATCTGCAGGATCCCACATACATATGGCGTATACATGAGTGCACCTTTTTGGGTTTCGGGCTCTAGTATGCTCTTTTTTCTTAAAAAAAAGTTTACGAGGGACAAAACATCATGCATGTAGAGTTTTAACTTAGAACTGTATTTTTTACAAAATAAAGCATAAAAGCAGGATCCAATAGAGATTACTAATATATCTATATACCCTTCGAAATCGGCACATGGGGTGTTCGGTTGAAGCATAGGAGTTTTTTTTTTAAATAATACGTTTTTTAAAGCAAAATTCGGATTATAGCGCGCGGAATCAGAGAATTCGGAATCTAGCGCGCCGTCGGCACGGCTGATGCCGATCGGCATGGCTTATGCCGAAATGTCCAGGTCGGCATTAGCCGTGCCGACGGCTGCATGACCTTCGCGTCAACCTGCTGCCGACAACACATTTCGGCATTAGCTGTGCCGATCGGCACGGGCCATGCCGAAAGTGGCCCCTGCCCGTTTTTCCCCCATTTCCTGCTGTCGGCGAATCCCTCCAATTTTTTTCGCCCGCCTCTTTTCTCCCGCTACCGTTTCCCGCAACCGATTTGTGCCAACCTTTCCCGCACAATTTCTTCCCGCCACCGTTTCGTGCACAATTTCTTCCCGCCACCGTTTCCCGCCAGAATTCCCCCGCCACCGTTTCCCGCCAGAATTATCCCGCCACCGTTTCCCGCCAGAATTCTCCCGCCACCGTTTCCCGCCTATTTCTCCCGCCACCGCTTCCCGCCCACTTGTCCACCCGTTATCCTATAAAACCCACTCTAAGGTAGCCATGTGAGTCACTTGAGCGCAAGGATGGTGTGTATCGTTCCCTGTGAGAAGTGTGTGTCCGGGTTTCACATAGCCGCATCCGAGCATCTGGCTAAGATTTCCGACGATTTGAAGGTAGATGGAAGGATAGTTCCCCTCTCAGAAATAATTGGTAGTGAGAGACATCTCGCTTTGCTTGGGGCGAGGCAAATTCGAGACGGGTTTCCGTATAGGACCCCGCAACAAATCCGTGCAGAAATCGTGCGTCTTGTAGATAAGTATGATAGGAAAGTTACGAAAAGTCCGTATCTCCGGACTGAAGACGACCGCTATTTTTACGGTGAGTCATATCTTTGGGTAGTCTCCAGCGATGATGACGACGATTTCATGCCGACATCAAAGGAAAGGAGGGCTGAATCATTGAGGAAGGGCAAGGAGAAGAAGGCTGAAGCATCGAGCAAGGGCAAGGAGAAGAAGGCTGAAGCATCGAGCAAGGGTAAGGGAGCTAAATCGGCGGATGGTGCAGGGTGCATCGATGGGAGATAGGTAGAGTCTTAAATTGAGTTGTGTTCTTTCATTTCTCGTGTGGTGTGATCAGTATGCACTTATTTCGGCCCAGATCGGCATGAGCCATGCCGATCGGCATGAGTGATGCCGAAATGTGCGGGCCCGGCCTGCGCGCGTCTGCCGCATGCAGCCGTCGGTGTGGGTCCCGCCGACCGCCACTTTTCGGCACGGGCCGTGCCGATCGGCACGACTCATGCCGACGGCGCGCTAGATTCCGATTTTTCAAATTCCGCGCGCTAGATTCCGAATTTTAATTAAAAAAATGTATTATTTAAAAAAAACTCGAAGCATAGAGAGGAACAAAAAATGATGACGAGCAGGTTTTTCCAGAGACTCGATAGTAAGTTTTCTTTGTAAACAAGTGCGAAGAATCCAATAGATAAAAATCACGTGATCATTAACATCTATGAAAAAAATTCTTAATACTGAAATCCGATGAAAATGAAATCATTTGAATCACGGAGGGCTAAGAAAGGGCATACATGCAATTGATGTGCATATATTTCTGAAATTATTGAGCATTTTCATAGATTATTAAGAAATATGCAATACTAATACATTATTAAAGAGGACAGACTTCCACGGGAACACGTGCATGCATATGTACATAAGGCTGCGCAACAGTACTAGTATGGCGTTGCTAGTTCTAATTTTGTTAAGGCGGGAGCAGCTAGCTGCAGGAGATGACAAAAGAACGCTGTATGCGATCTGTATGACTGTATATGCATATGTTTGTCAGGGCCATGCTATAGCTCAGCAGGGCATGGCAGAAGTTTTCAGAATTTGATCCGACCACCCAGCAGAGAGAATGCAATATTAATTGTTCAGAGAGTTATGATGCATGCGTACTGATGCCTTGCTCTTATTACTGTATATGATGCGATTCGGCTTATCCTAGGTTACACCGGCGCGCGTCTGCTCTTAAGATGTTCCCAGTAAAATTTAAATCGTTTTCTCTCTTAAATAAAGACAGTTCCATCTACAATGTGTAGAACAAAATCGTTTTGAAAATATGTAATTATGTATGAAAATAAATAAATAAATAAATCATATAATTATTCAAATTAAAATAAAATATACTCACAGATGCGCAACTAAATCATTTTGTAATTGCTCTGAGCTCATTTGTCTCAGATTTTAGCATTCATTGAGGAAATTGATAACTCTTCAGACAAATCATGATCAACATGGGTAAGAGGACTCTCATCACTAATAGGAAATAGGCTATAACCGAACTGCTAGCGCGGGCGGACCAAAATAAATATACGCCATTGGTAAAAGGAGTACCGTTAGCGTATACACAAACATGTACGCCACTAGTATAAGTAGACCAAAGATACTTGTGTACCCACCGACGCGCATGCAGGTGTACGCTAGCAGATGAAAGGGGTGATACACGCACGCCCTTGTCTCCATCCCCACTCATCTTCCTCCCTCACCCCTTGTCTTCACAAAAACAAAGGATCCCATCTCCCTCGTGCGACCCCGCCCATCCACCATGCCCCCCGTGGCCCCGTCTACTCGAAACCATCCAGGCGCCCACCCTCCCTGATTCTGCAGATAATAAGAAAATTCCATATAAAAATTTGCAAAGAAGAACGACAAACTAGGTAGAGCAGAGAAATTTCTATAAATTTCCAGGGATCGCTCCCCGGTTCCATTACTCGTGATACTCCCACCTTGTCTATGAATACAAGGTCACTTCATATTTATAGTACAAACTTTAATTATTAATTTTACCAACAAGATTTGAGTTACATACTACCGCAAAAAAATATGCCATTAGATACACATTTCAAAGAAATTCATAGTGATATGTTTTTTATGAAATATAACTATATTTTGTTGATTAAAATTAAAAGTCAAACTTTGACACGAAAAACGAAATGCTTATATACAATGACGGAGGAGTACTGTATTTGTCTAGCCCCCGTGCCAGCGAGGCAAGTTCCTTTCATGGTTCAGATCTTCAACCGTTGTCCCCACATCCCCGTCGCTCTTCTAGATTTGGAGAGACAATGAGAAAACAAAATGCACTTTGGACTTACTCTCTCTTTCTCTCTCGGCACGTGTACACGAAAAAGATACTAGTACCTAGCAACCTTGCATGTAGCGAGTATGTTTTACTGTGCAAGGCTCTAAATCGATCTCACATTTACGATTTTTATTAGAGGAAAAATACGAATTTGTGAGGAGGGGTATCCTATATATATGCACGTGTGTACGTATATTTATATCCCTGTGGTAAGTGGAAACAGAATCGTTTCGTCAAATAGGAAAAGAAAAAAATTGAAATGTCGATGTGTGACTTAATTACATCAACTTGAATCACACCCTCGTGCTGATTTTCCAGGGACAACAGGCGAACTGCTCCATGTTGCAGAAGTGAGTTCGCACTTCGCAGTATTAATTCTTCTTGGCCCTTCAAAGATTACTTTTTTCTTGTAGCATGTTTGAAGGGAAATTAAGTTTCACAGGAATCTCATGAATATAATTTAGCTCTCAAATTGATTCACCACTGTTGATATACCTCACCAATAACTTATAGCAACTGCAGGTATAACGAGAGGAAAAACTTCTGACGAGTTTCATCGTATCAACGATTCACGGTGTGGGGCGAGAAAAGTTAATATCGGCTGAAATTTTCAATCAAATTTGAAAAAAGTCGCTTAGTAATGGTTCCTTCCAATCCATGTGAGCTGGAGTTCTTTCCCGTGTCGTCGATGAGCACAATTTTTTGCAAGAAACTTTCGATCTATTCATTGATTGTAAAAATGGTATCGGATACACCAGAAGCAGCAAAACTTACATTCAGATTCGTCGACCACATATCGACGACTACAAGCACTAGAGCGAGTTAAAGACTTGCCGCTGTCGTCACCCTGTATTACTAGAGCCAAGCAACCCTTGTTATAGACCGATGAAGAAAAACATAGATCAGAAGTATCCAACCTTTAGACATACAAATGAAGACGGACAAAGATTGGATCCACCAAAGACAACCCCCACCGGCCAAATCCAGAGAGACCCCCCTGGACACACACCTCCACACCGACCAAATTCTGAGAGATCCCCTAGACACACCTCCATACGCTATCCAACGATGCTAGAAGCACCATCCAAATGGAGGCTAGACAGGGAGAACCATATTTATCTTCAGAGAGCAGTCGCCACTTCATCTCCCTGAGTTGGATGCAATCCCTAAGAAGAAGAAAAAGAACCACTACTGGAAATCGGGCCTGTAGTCCCGGTTTCAGAGGGCCTCTAGTCCCGGTTGGGCAACCGGGACTGTCAAAGCGGGACTAGAGCCCCCCCCCCCTTTGGTCTCGGTTCATCACCACCCGGGACCAGAGCGCCCGCCCAATGAGGACCTCCCACGTGGGCACGGCACATCGCGCGGGAGGCAAACCCTTTAGTCCCGGTTCGTAATACGAACCGGGACTAGGGTTTTGTTTTTTTTTATTTCGATTAATTTTTAGGGTTTTGCTTTTTCTATTTTAATTTCGACCAATTTTCAGGGTAGGGGTTTCGGATGGTACCACACGTCGATGCGCCAAATTACTATACGAAGCTAGATTAAGTTGCATATGATGCATACATACAATTACATGAAGATCATGTTGATGACACATACACAATTAAGTACGTGGTACATGAAGATCACGTTTCCTGGTTCATGAAGATCATTTTGATGACACATACACAATTCAGCACGTAGTGCATGAAGACCACGTTTCCCGGTTCCAAGTTCGAGGTACTTAGTTACATGGAGATCACTATTACATATACGCCTGCTACTCATGATTTTTATAGTGGTACTCTCCGGAGGCCGGTATGACATGCGCAAGGTAAAATCCCACCAACTCCTCCGCAATTGCTCTGAAGCGGGCATTTATTAGTATCTCGTTGCGCTTTCTTGCCAACTGTAAAAGAATGATATCAGAATGAATACATGAATTGTGTGTATATATATGATATGAATAAAACTCATCACGATTGATGGTATAAAAATAATGTTGTGAATAATTACGTACTTCTTGACTTCTTTTGCTCTTCAAACTTTCGTTGACCACAGTGTGCATGTACTCGCAAACGTAGAATCCACATAAATCAGTCGCCGGTGGCTGTGTAAGGCAAGTCTATAGAAGAATAGAATTTAATCAAACAATAATCAAGTATGATAATGGTGCATGGGTCTAGGTACGTGTAGTACTACTTACGTTGTTTGTACGCCATAGCAGCTTCTCTGGCCATCCACCGGTCGGATCTTCCGCGATGAACGTTCGCCAAACGCTGCCCAACAAAGAAAATGAACAAATTAGTCATAAATTTTTTGATATCAGAAAATGAACAAAAAAGGCGATAAGAAATGAAATTACTTTGTCACCAAATCAAAACATGACTTGTATTGTTTGGGGCATCTCCTTAACGAGTCAAGGACAAGAATTTCTCCTTCCCGCAATTTAATGACGAGAAGAATGAAGTGGTACCTGCGCACGTTTATAAATAGTCATGCATAACTCATTAGTTAAACGTAACATCGGGTGAGAAAAATAGAAAGTGTAATAAACAGTAACACTCACTTGAAGTTGTAAGGCCATAATATATATGTTTTGTCAGCTTGTCGCTTGAAAAACATTAGCAAATTCGCCGGTGTATCCTTGTTAAGTTTTGGATCTTCTATGGTCTTTCCATGCATTATATCGGGGTCAATGAACCCAATGTGCTTGATTTTATCCTTTTTGCATTCGAGCATCTTCATTCTGCATAATACAGCGCCCAAAATATTATAGTGAGGATAATCATAGACAATGAACGAGCTGAGCTAAAGACTTAAATTACAGAAATAGATCACATACAGACAATAGGAACTGATGACAGATTTGTCGAGGGCCCGAAGATTGTATAACTGAAAAAGTTCGCTGAAGTCAATGATAATAGCGTACTCTTGGAAATAGTGCTCTTTCCTAACTGCCAACATGAGACTGAAGTACCCGTCCTTTGTGGCATTCTTGTACCAGTCATGCAACTGACGCATTCTTGTTGGTAAGTCGCCCTCGAATAAATTTTCCCCGTGAACATAAGTAGCAACAACATCAGCGACGGGGAAATCAGCTCCCGAATATAGTTTTTGAGAACATTATCGCCAAACACCTTGAGCGGGGGGACCGATTGTGCCTCTTGATCTCCGAGCTGGGCAACTTGTTTCCCTTTTTTCGATCGAGTTTCCATCTCTTCTTCATATGACTTATCAATTGAACGAGCATAGTCTGTTGGCGGCGGCGGTGGAGGGTTATATAGGTTATCAAGGCAATGCCAAATTTTCTCCTTAGGAATTCCGGCAGTAAATTTTGGAGGAGGCAATTGCTTCGCTCTCGCTTTCTCTTTCACGCCAGCAAGCCACGCATCCGTATTTTCTTTGCAGGCGATACTGTTTTCCTCGACGGTTCTGTCCCAAGGTAACTTTGGAGGAGGCGGCGGTGTTTTCTGCTTTCTAGGTTTCTTCCTAATAGGAGAACCGGACTGACGCTTCCTCGAGAGCAACTTACTGGGCGGTGAAGACTGAGATGGCCTCGCGCTGGGCTCCCTCTCGGGGAGGTGTGGGCTTTGCTGATAAGGTGGAGATGGACTCGGCCTGGGGTCCCTCTCGGGGAGGTGTGGACTTTGCTGACGAGGTGGACTTGGCAAGGGGTCTGGAAAGACGATGTATTTCTTGTTCCACAGGGCGAAGCCACGCCTGACGTCTGCCAATGTCTTCTCCTCGTCACCTCCAGGAATCTCAAGGTCCAAGGTTTCAAATCCCGGCATAATTTCGTCCACCCCGACACGAGCATAGCCAGCTGGAATTTCACTACAATGGTAGAGTTCTCCAGGTTCAATTACTAAAGCAACGCCCACCGCCACCTTCAAAGTTATGTTTCTCATTGATATATGTAGCTCACAACTTGTCGGCTCTGTGATGTCATCCACGGGGTAGGGACCATCGTCTTGATGCGTGGAACCCACGCTGCTTCTACGCTGAGATGGGGCGGCATCGGCTGAATGATGCTCTACTTGTAGCCGCTCTTGAGGTTCCCTTCTTTGCTCTTTCAATGCTTTCAGTTCCTCCCGTGTCTCCTTCACCGCACGTTCCAATTCTGATAACCGGTCGGCCTCCTTCTTCTTACTTCTACTACGGCTTCTATAAGTGTCAGCGCAATCCGGCCACGCACTCTTAAACGTAGTACCGCCGGGATAGCCTCGAGCTCGTCCAACATGTTCAGGATTCCCCAGGGCCCGTGTCAGCTCGTCATCCTCTCTATTGGGTATGAAAGTACCATTGCGAACATCTCTTATTGCATCTTCAAACTTCTTTGTGACTATTATGATTTTGTCCTTCCATTTTCCTTGTGCAACAATCTTTCCTGTCACTGGGTCCAACCCTGCCCCATGCGCAAACAACCAGAATTTTGACCTCTCGGGCCAGTCAAGTGTCTGTGGACGGACCCCTGATAGAAGCAGTTTTTCTTCAAAGGCTAACCACTTAGGAATGGCGCTCTTGTAGCCACCTGTCCCCAATTTATGGTGGTATTCCTTCTGCTTAGCATTCAACTTATTTTTCTCCGATCGGGTCACAGCCGTAGTTGATTTCCTATACGCCTTAAACGCCTCCCAGTCAGGTTCTAACTTTTTTAGTGCTCCACTGAAATCTGGATCTTCTTTTGTTTCTTCATACTGATTCCATAACTTTTTCTTCCAGTTCCGGAATTGTTCCGCCATCTTCTTAAGAGTCCACTTCTTGAGGTTGTCGCTCTTGACTTTAGAGAGATTTGGCGGGAGGTTGAAATGTGTCAAGAGCGTGTTATAGACCAAATCCTTAAGAACGTCGTGGACATAACATGGGTCCTCCTTATCTGCGGCCGCCGGCTTATTCCATTCACGTATGCTAATCGGGATCATGTCCCTACCAATAACTCCAGCTTGACTTATAAATTTGTTGCGGTTCTGTTTTGGTTCGAGCGGTTCGCCGGAATCAGCAATTTCATCAATCGGTAACTTTGGATCCTCGCTCTTCATTCTTTTTGCCATGCCTCGAGGAGCACATGCTGGTTTTTTGGCCGATTTGCTCGATCCGGAGGGCTAAAAGAAAAAAGTGAGTCGTTAATAAGTGCAATACAAAATCAAGTAATGCATCTAGTGATCAACAACATATCGCCCTTCGCCCTATTATATACACATATACACCTCTCCGCCGGAGTTTGTTATGGCCACATCTGCTGACTCCATTCCATCACCATAGTCGTTCAAAAATTGTGAGAAATCATCATCCTCGACATCTCCTCCACCCCGGGCCTCGCTATAAATGATCTGCTCCATTTGGTCTTCTCTCTCCTCGTCTCGTTGAAGTAGGTCTTCTCTTTGCTCGTCTCACAAGTGCTCCATACCTCAAATGTACCTGCAATCAATAAAAGTTGCATATGTAAAACATACAAGTATGCATAGTAAAACAATGTAATTTGCATATGTAAAACATACAAGTATGCAATCCTATAAAATTACATTGTCACCTTGCTATAAAATTGACACAAAGTACTATGCAAATATCAAAATAATCCTACAAAATTACATTGTCACCTTGCTATAAAATTCACACAATAATTCATATACAGTTCCTAGTAGTACTATGCGCATATATAATTCACACAAAGTACTATGCAAGTATCAAAATGGTTCACTAGTAATACTATGCATATACATAATTCACATTTACAAATTTTCATCACATCACATATAACTCTCACTATTTTTTTTATAGAAAGATGTCTTTAATAGATCGTATAACTCTCACATATAACTCTCACACTAGCTAATTGCCCGTGCGTTGCTACGGGTTAAAATCTTTGAATGACTTGTATTTCATAAATATACACCCACAAATTATACTAAGTACAATGTGGTCTATGTACAAAAGACTACATTTCACATAGAATAAATTTTGACCTCAAAAGATTTTGAGAAATTTTAGCACTACTTCGGTAACTTCTCTTATCCAACACAAATCATCTATAGCACTAAATGGTCGCTGAAATTGAGCAAAACCTAGCCGGTGGGAGGGAGCCGGAGTTGCTTACCTGCGGGAAGACGACGAGGAGGGGCGGCGCAGACCGGAGAGCGGCGTGGAAGGGGTGGGAGTGCGGCAACGGCGGGTAGCACCTCGGGCGTGAGGAGGACGGCGGGCAGCACCTCGGGCGCGACGACGGCAACACAACGGGTAGCACGGGCTTGCGAGGAGGACGGCGGGCAGCACCTCGGAGCGAGGAGGACGGCGGGCAGCACCTCGGGCGTGAGGAGGAGGAGGTCGGGCGGCGCGGACCGACGAGCGGCGAGCGAGGGGTGGCGCGGACCACGGAGGAGACCACGGCCGGAGGTCGGGCGGCGCCAGAGTCGCGAGGCGTGGCAGGACGGCGACGTCGGAGGCGGCGCAAATCGTGTCTGAGGCGGCGAGGCAGTGGATGGAGGCGTCGATTTGGGGGAAGTTTGCGAAAAATTTGGCCGCGACCAGACAAAACGCCGCGAAAAGGACCTTTAGTCCCGGTTCCAGCCACGAACCGGGACTAAAGGTCTGTCTGGGCCGCGAAAAAACGCGCGCGAAGCCCAGCGGCCCTTTAGTCTCGGTTGGTGTTATCAACCGGGACTATAAGTGTTTTTTTTTCTTTTTTCTAGTTTCTAGTTTCTTTTTTCTTTTGACTGGTTTTTGTTTCTGTTTTCTTTTATATACTTTTTGAATTGTTTGAATTGTTTTGAATTGTTTTCTTTTGACTAGTTTTTGTTTCTAATTTTGTTTCTGTTTTTCTTTTATATACTTTTTGAATTGTTTGAATTGTTTTGAATTGATTTATTTTGACTGGTTTTTGTTTCTAATTTTTTTTCTGTTTTTCTTTTATATACTTTTTGAATTGTTTGAATTGTTTGAATTGTTTTGAATTGATTTATTTTGACTGGTTTTTGTTTCAATTTTTGTTTCTGTTTTTCTTTTATATACTTTTTGAATTGTTTGAATTGTTTTGAACTACAACTGTTTGATAGTTTGTTCTGAAATTTTTGAAAAAATCATTTTGAGGTACACAACTAGTGGTTATATCACAGAAACACTGATAATTCTAGAAAATATTACCTCTTTCTATGAATAGTCATCGCGACCGTTTTGATCGTTTTTACGAAAAATGAAATAAATTGATAAACATCTCAAAAAATGAAATCCTTTGGCATGGGCTCCTTATATGTGTACTAGTTGCTATGAAAAATGATAAACTTGATTTTTGACAAAATGTGCAAAAAAAGTATTCACAAAAAGGTCTATCATGTATGAACATCTAAAAGTTTCAAGACAAATGACCAAGTTATGGTCATTTCCACCGCATAGTTTGTGACAAATATCTCATATCCTACAAATAGATGTATCTTGGTATAAGAAACAACCTTGCCAAAGGAAATCTTAAAATTATTTTCATAAGTATTATTTTCCATTTTTTAAGTGCAAAAAATGACTTTTTTTGTGAACAAAGTACCAAAAATATGATGCAAAATGGGACCCATTTAATTTTCATGGAAACTAGTACACATATGATGGATAATCCCCAAGTATTAGGTTTTTCCTTGATTTCTAACTAATTTCCCCTAGTTAAATGAGTTTATGTTGATTTATCGAAAGTAATTCAAATTTGAACTACAACTGTTTGATAGTTTGTTCTGTAATTTTTGAAAAAATCATTTTGAGGTACACAACTAGTGGTTATATCACAGAAACACTAATAATTCTAGAAAATATTACCTCTTTCTACGAATAGTCATCGCGACCGTTTTGATCGTTTTTACGAAAAAATGAAATAAATTGATAAACATCTCAAAAAATGAAATCCTTTGGCATGGGCTCCTTATATGTGTACTAGTTGCTATGAAAAATGATAAACTTGATTTTTGACAAAATGTGCAAAAAAAGTCTTCACAAAAAGGTCTATCATGTATGAACATCTAGAAGTTTCAAGACAAATGACCAAGTTATGGTCATTTCCACGACATAGTTTGTGATAAATATCTCATATCCCACAAATAGATGTATCTTGGTATAAGAAACAACCTTGCCAAAGGAAATCTTAAAATTATTTTCATAAGTATTATTTTCCATTTTTTAAGTGCAAAAAATGACTTTTTTTGTGAACAAAGTACCAAAAATATGATGCAAAATGGGACCCATTTAATTTTCATGGAAACTAGTACACATATGATGGATAATTCAAATTTGAACTACAACTGTTTGATAGTTTGTTCTGTAATTTTTGGAAAAATCATTTTGAGGTACACAACTAGTGGTTATATCACAGAAACACTGATAATTCTAGAAAATATTACCTCTTTCTACGAATAGTCATCGCGACCGTTTTGATCGTTTTTACGAAAAAATGAAATAAATTGATAAACATCTCAAAAAATGAAATCCTTTGGCATGGGCTCCTTATATGCACACGGATCGTGTGTTTCTTTCAAGCACTTGTGAGCCGTTAGATCAGGAGTGTGTTTCTTTCAAGCACTTGTGAGCCGTTAGATCAGGAGTGTTTCTTCTGTCCCAGGTTGAGCCACCAATCGGGACTAAAGATGCCTCCCCCTGGCGATGCTATAAATAGGTGCCCAGACCTTCTGGGTTGAGCCACCAACCGGGGCAAAGACAGAGGACTCCTCTAGGAACCAGCTTCTCGAAGATGTCCTTGTGAGCATACTTAGGACATCTTCGAGAGGCTGGGTTTAGAAGCATTATCTTGTGAGGTAGGAGGAGGAAGCAGACATGTCTAAACTATGTCAACACTTAGTGTAGTTCATTTGATATACAAAGCATTCGGATTCCCTGCATACGCCCAACAGTGCATTTGATATGCTGGCACTCACGAGCCACTGTTGGGCTGTATGCAGGGGAAACCGTGTGTTTTGTTCCATGCATCTACAAAATACTTCAGTTCATCGACCGAATACAAAATATCTAGTGTTCACTTGTTCTTCTGATTGCGCCGTAACCATGGACAATCTTCTTCATTTAACTTGATACTTGGGTCAGTGTTCACTTTGAAGGGCGGAATGTCATGAAACTTATCGTAATCTTCTGACATGTCTGTCTTGTCCTCCACTCCCACGATTACTCTTTTCCCTGAAAGAACTATGTGGCGCTTTCGCTCATCATGTGATGAACTCGGTTGCTTATCTTTTCTTTTTCTCGGTAGGGTAGACATGACCTTCACATAGAAAACCTGAGCCACTTCACTGGCTAGGACCGTATTCAAGATTCTTGAGATCCACTGTAGTCATTCCGTACCGTGGGTCTACCTCTACCCCGCCTCGTAGGTTGAACCATTTGCACTTGAACAAAGGGACCTTAAAAGTAGGTCCATAGTCAAGTTCCCATATCTCCTCTATGTAACCATAATATGTGACCTTTTTCCCATTGCAGTTTGTTGCATCAAAACGGACACCACTGTTTTGGTTGGTGCTCTTTTTATCTTGGTTGGCTGTGTAAAATGTATTTCCATTTATCTCGTACCCTTGAAAAGTCAATATAGTCGAAGATGGTGACTGGGCTAACAAGTATAGCTGTTCTCCAACATTGGTGTCATTAATGAGACGTTTTTTTAACCAACTGCTGAAAGTGTTCATGTGTTCTCCATCAATACCATCTTCAGATTGCTCCGGGTATATGGAGCGTAAAACATTCTTGTGTTCCTCAATATACGGAGCCACCAAGCTGGAATTATGTAGAACTGTGTCGTGTGCTCGAGTGAAAGAATTTCCGTCTTGACATATTGTTGATTTCTTTCCTAGGGTGCCTTTTCCATGTAGTCTCCCCTCATAGCGCGATTCAGGAACACCGATCGGCTTCAGATCAAGAATAAAGTCTACACAAAACTCAATGACCTCCTCTGTTTCATAGCCCTTGGCGATGCTTCCTTCTAGCCTAGCACGGTTATGAACGTATTTCTTTAAGATTCCCATGAACCTCTCAAAGGGGAACATGTTGTGTAGAAATACAGGACCGAGAACATAAATCTCTTCAACTAAGTGAACCACGAGGTGTGTCATAATATTGAAGAAGGTTGGTGGGAACACCAACTCGAAGCTGACAAGACATTGGATCACATCCTTCTCTAAACTTTTTAGCGTTAGTGGATTGATAACCTTCTGAGAAATTGCATTGAGAAATGCACATAGCTTCACAATGGGTTCTCGAACATTTTCCGGTAGAAATGCAACCGGAAATAATTGTGTCATAATCACGTGGCAGTCATGAGACTTTAGGTTTTGAAATTTTTGCTCTGCCATGTTTATTATTCCCTTTATATTCGACGAGAAGCCAGATGGAACCTTCATACTGCGAAGACATTCAAAAAATATTTTCTTCTCTTCTTTCGTTAGAGCGTAGCTTGCAGGACCTGGATGATTCTCTGAATGAGCGTCGTCTCGATGCATCTCTTCGCTCATACGTTGATGGGCCTGCCTTCCTTTCGGTGTATCTTTTGACTTCCCTTTTTTTGACTTCCCTTTTTTTGACTTCCCATCTTTTGACTTCCCATACACGCCCAAGAAATTTAGCAGGTTGCAGCAAATGTTCTTTGTCACGTGCATCACGTCGATTGCAGATTGAATCTCTAGCATTATCCAATAGGGCAGCTCCCAAAATATAGATTTTTTCTTCCACATGGGTACGTGGTTGTTTGCGTCATTCGGAACAGTGAGTCCGCCAGGACCCTTTCCAAAGATTACTTTTAAATCCTTGACCATATCATGTATAACAGAACTAGAAGGGCGGGTAGGCCTCGGCCGATGATCTGCCTCACATTTGTAATGTTTGCCTTTCTTCCTTAAGGGATGCTTGGGTGGAAAAAACCGACGATGGCCCAGGTACACATTCTTGTTACCTAAATGTATACTATCAGTCTCAGCTAAGCAGTGCGTGCATGCATTGTATCCCTTGTTTGACTGTCCTGAAATGTTACCAAGAGCAGGCCAATCATTGATGGTTACAAAAAGCAAAGCTCGTAGATCAAATTCCTTCTGTTCGTGCTCATCCCACACACGTACACCTTCTTCACGCCACAACTGCAAAAGTTCTTCAACTAATGGCCTGAGGTACACATCAATGTCGTTGCCAGGTTGCTTCGGGCCTTGAATGAGCACTGGCATCATAATGTACTTCCGCTTCATGCACAACCAAGGAGGAAGGTTATAGATACATAGAGTCATGGGCCAAGTGCTATGACTGGAGCTCTGCTCTCCAAAAGGATTAAAGTCATCTGTACTTAGACCAAATCTTAAGTTCCTTGCGTCATCTGAAAATGTTGGGAAGTCTCTGTCAATCTTTCTCCACTGGGACCCATCAGCGGGGTGTCTCAACATCAAGTCTTTTTTACGGTCTTCTTTATGCCATCGCAACAACTTGGCATGCTCTCTGTTGCTGAACAAACGTTTCAACCGTGGTATTATAGGAGCATACCACATCACCTTTGCAGGAATCCTCTTCCTGGGGCGCGGCTCGCACTCAACATCACCAGGGTCATCTCGCCCAATCTTATACCGCAATGCACCGCATACAGGGCATGCATTCAAATTTTCGTGCTCACCGCGGTATAGGATGCAATCGTTAATGCATGCATGTATCTTCTGCACCTCTAATCCTAGAGGGCATACCACCTTCTTTGCTTCGTACGTACTAGAGGGCAATTCGTTATCATTTGGAAGCATCTTCTTAATTATTTTCAAAAAAAATTCAAATCCCTTGTCAGAAGTACCATTCTCTGCTTTCCATTGTAGCAATTCAAGTGTGGTACCCAGCTTTTTCTGGTCATTTTCGCAAGTTGGGTACAACAATTTTGCGTGATCAGCTAACATGCGCTCCAATTTCAACCTTTCATTTTCACTTCCACAGTCCATTTGTGCATCACGAATGGCCCTACGAAGATCATCGTCATGCTCATCAATATTGGGATCTTCTTCAGCTTCGTCTTCTCCCATTGTAGTATCACTGAACCAAGGATAGTTGTCATTATCCTCCTCTTCTTCATTTTCTTCCATTATAACCCCTGATTCTCCGTGCTTGGTCCAACAATAATAACCAGGCATAAAACCATTTTGCAACAGGTGGGAGTGAATTACTTTTGAGGTAGAGTGATCACTCATATTCTTGCAGACATTACATGGACAACGAATAAAACCCTTCTTCCGCTTGTTTGCCTCAGCCACATGGAGAAAATTATGCATGCCATCAATGAACTCTGGACAACATCGGTCACCGTACATCCATTGCCGGTTCATCTGTATTACATAAAAGTATATCGAACCCCATTATTACACTACAGTCATGAATAAAATGCAAGACCAAATTAATTAATATAAGTTCATCCCATTAAAAGCAAACTAGAGTAGTGACAGCTCGTAATACATAGTTCTCATAAAATATACATTAATTGAAACAAATATAAAAACTATCTAAAGAATTTAAATCCAACAACAAATGCGATCAAAATCGCAACTAAGTTAAATATTGAACCAACAGCATAATGATACCAAGCCTCCTGATTAATGGCATATTTTCTAATCCTTTTAATCTTCAAGCGCATTGCATCCATCTTGATCTCGTTACCATCGACCACGTCAGCAAGCTTGAGCTCTAATTTCATCTTATCTTCTAAGCATTGGAGATAAAGATCTTCACTTCTTTTCAGTTTTGCTTTCAAATCATTGTCTTCTTTATCCAAAAACTCGATAATAGGGTCAGTTTCAATTTCCGGTTCAACTACCTCCTAGATAAAAATAAACCTATGTCAAGTTGGTCGCCATAATTGCCAGAAACACAAAATGAAACAAATAGTTTTGAAAATATACCACATCCGAATCATAGACCGGACGAGGACCGACGGGGACGGATATCAGAACCATGACACTATACATATAATACAAGTTAGAAAATTATACAAGTAATAACTATATATGCACCTAAACCATAAAGCTAAGTTTTAAAAAAATAAAAGATAAAAACAAGAGACTCACCGAGGTGGTGTCGGTGACGGGACGACGCGTGCGATCGACGGCGGTAAGGACGGGGACGACACTAAAACACAAAAATCATAATTTAGTTTGAGCTCAAATTGCATATGAAACAAATGAAAATCTAACTTAGTCATTTCATCGAACACCTAGCTTGCACTAGAAATATGTAATATGCTAAATGAGCTAAACAAGCAACGAAACAAGTGCCGAAAGAAAGCTTGCGATTGCTAACCCTTGGATAGATGCGGGCGTCGTCAATCTTGGCAAATGGTGAAAAAAATGGGGACAAAATCGAGCTCGGGTGAAGAAAATGGAGGAGAGAATGGAGATGAACTCGAGCTGGAAAAAATGGAGCTGGCTGGCTCGGGGTGGGTGACCATGTAGTCATCATGGTAGTCCCGGTTCGTGCCACGAACCGGGACTAAAGGCCCCTGACGCTGGGCCCCGACGCTGCGGCCGCGCGCGGTGACCCTTTAGTCCCGGTTCGTGCCACAAACCGGGACTAAAGGTCCCTCACGAACCGGGACATGGTTCGCGCCGTTCGGACAGGGTGGGGTGCCCCCCTTTAGTCCCGGCCCGTGCCAAATTGGGGACTAAAGGGGTGAACCTAAGGCCCGATTTCCACTAGTGAACGGAATCCTCCGACTAACAAGTACCGGGATCCACCATGTTACCATGACACTAAGGCCACGGAGACGAAATAGATCAGTGGCGGCACTGACGGAGGGAAGGGAAACCCTCGTCCCCTTTCCTGGGTGATGCCTACAAAGAGGTACTCCCTCCGTTTTTTAATATACTACTAGGATATGTTTTAGCTATTACACGTGGTGTCTAGATACATATCAAAATGAGTGAATATTAACACTAAAATATGTCTAGATAGATATAAGTTTGGATATAAAATACGAAAAAACACTAAAACATCTTATATTAAAAAAACGGAGGTAGTACATGCGTTACTATACCCTGTCGATTAGCGCACACTTGCACTCCGTAAACACTCAACCCTAGCTAACCAATTGATACACTTCTCCTTATACGGCTGAATCGTAACTCCATGGAATGCGTGGAGTGGTTGTGGATGGACCAGCACGTACGTACGTCGTGGTTGCGGCGGTCGCTCGCGTGAGTACAAAGGAAGCGTGCGCAAGGAGTACTGTACTATACTATGGGGATTGGGGAAGGGAGACGGAGATTGAGGGTCGGCCTCAGCCTCGTGTAGCCCCGGGACCATGCATTGCAACCTCCCTCCCTGTGCTGTACGTCCGAATACGTACGTGATCCCTAGCTAGCCAGCTACAACTACAACACGCACGCCGCCTTCATTTCATGTGCCCCTTCTCGCAAGGAATGTAGCATGGTACTGCCTCAAGCTAAGCTCGAGCTGCATCCATGCACTGCATCTGTGGGAATTATATATGTATATATGTACATATATGTATCCTTAATTCCTTCCTTCTGTGGCACTAAGTAGTACTGTACTGACCATGAATGAATGAATGAATGAATGAGCACTCTTGTAGCCGAACAAAAGAGAGAGATGGGGTGGGGGTGGCGGTGGCGCAGAAGATCCGGGACACGCGTGCTGCGAGTGGTGTCAGCGGCAATCATCATTCCATTTGCCCGGTCCCATCGCGCCTCCAACCAAACAAACGCTCTGTCCCTTTCTCTCTCTCCATTCCATTCCATCCCCACCTCCTCTCTCCTCGCACGCACGTGACGCTCATGCTCCCTCTACTACTACTAATCAATCAATGAGTTACTACTAACCTTTCCGTTCTCTCTAATCACTGCTAATCATCACTGCGTGCACTGCCTGGCCTCCATCCGATTAGCCGCTTTATCCGAAGGAACATCATCGCCTTTCTATCTCTCGGCTCCTTCTATTCCTATTGCCTTAGCTCTCTTTTCACACCTACCTTGCCCGTGTTGCTAGGCTAGGCAAAGGGGCTCTACCTTTCCAAATTCTAATGGCGATGCTTCAGTTGCCACCACTACACACGTTACACATGTGCTTACAACTCACAACATGATCCCACTCCTCGGTTATAGTGTAACAAATATGCAAGCAAGATAACACAATAAGTATATTCTTACCTTAAAAAACGTACGAACATGATCCCACTTGTTCGACTTCGGTTAATATGAAGTTTCGTCCTGATTGCTACATCGGGGCGGCGGCCTCGGAACAGGTGGGATTGGGTGTAGGGATGGCAATGGGCCCCGTTCCCCGTATACCCGTGGGGAATTCATCTATTAGGGGACGGGTATGGGGAACTTTAATCCCCGCCATGTTAAACGGGGATGGGGATGAACAGGTCTCCTCATCCCCGTTCCCCGCTATTCCCCGTTATATACGTATATACATACAAATCAGTATACTTTTATGTTTATTATTGTGTATTATTGTATTTAGTATGGTCTGTTTTACTATTATTCAACACATGATACTATGTTTTTGTCATTTTACCACATATGAGATACACAAGTCGCGTTATTTCGTGTTCTGAGAGTTTAAAATCATGAGATTATGACATAATCATTTGACTTTAGCGTCTTCACGGGGAACCCGGTCCCCGCCCTGAACCCGGTGGGGATGGGGATGGGAAAAAATACTCCCCGATTATTAAATGGGGATGGGGATGAGATGGCACTCCCCGACGGGGAGCAGACCCGTTGCCATCCCTAATTGGGTGGCATCCTGTTGCCGTGTGGACGGCATGTTCGTTGACACCTCTAGTTCGGCTTCGGGCAATGCGGAGTTCGTCTTGTTAGCTACGTCGGGGCAGTGACCTCGGAGCAGGTGGTGTGTGTTTGTGACGTTTGGTTGAATTGCGTCGTGTGGACGACGGGTCGCCTCGTCTGTGTGGTTTTTTAGCCATGTTTTTCTCATAAACAGGATATTGTACATCTTTTATAGTTTTTGGATCCGGTTTCACTTATAAAGTGGGCCGTCTCTTTCTATCTATTTAGACGGTGGACACAATCACCTTGGCATAAAAACAAAAAAATCTTACAGGAAAATGTGGCAAGCATCAGCTAGCTACGACTACTAGGAGCCAAGCTGCCATAGACATTCCCATCCATCTTGTCTTAGGTATACATATGGCTAGCTAGTTAGTAGTTAGCTCTACACTTTTACACCTCTTGGGAAAGTAACCTTTCTCTCCTCGTCGTACTCACTAATGCGCAGGTCAACCCATGCCACCATGGCAATGTCATGCATGTTTATGCAGCTCGGCTAGCCAGCACCGTGACCAGGGGGCCATGGAGCACACTCATCAAGGATGAGGGAGGAGCTTTTGACATGCGCGCTCGAGAGTCCATGATTAACCGCGCGCGAGCGCGCTAAAAGAGGAGGAGGCGTTAGGCAAAAAAGAGCTTTTCAGCGAACGGGCCATGGACATGGACTCATGGAGGCGTGGACATTGTACGCTAATGATCGCGAGAAGAACTGGGACGTGTATGTCTCCTCAGTGCCTACTGCAAGGGTAAACGATCGAGGTTAAAAGCTGATCGAGTTTTGTTCCTCGGATCATTCACCGGGTCCTCACCGTGCATGCTTTGCTTACTCAAAAGGTGTGACCCGTGAGTCTTGGAGTGCTCGATCTTGTCAGGAGTTGAACCATGCATGCATGTTCCAGAACTTGCTTTAATTTCCCAGCAAACGATGATCTGCTTAATTATCCACTTTTTTTTTTTTGCGAGTCAAAGAGAATTTTTCATATTAACTTGGAACCATGAAGTTACAGTCGTGCTGTAAGCAGCTTACAATAAAACTGGGGGAATCTCCTAACCACACGCACGACAGTCGCCCTGGATTCACCTGTTTGGTGCAAAGATGTGCAGCAAAGTTACAGCTTCTGGGCACATAGACGAAGCTGAAAGATACAGCTTGTTCGGACAGCTCTTTTATTTTTTGCAGAGGTCCCATGATTTCTGACCTTTGCTTATCATGCATATGCCAAAGATCGAGAAGCTCTTGGCTATCAGTCTCTAACACAATACTAGAATAGCCTTGATTCAAAGCAAATTCTAAACCCTCGAAGCATGCCATTGCTTCTGCCACAAGCGGGCTTGTTACAGAACCATACCAACGTGCATGAGCACCCAGAAAATTTCCATTAGAGCCTCTAATCACAGCCCCTCCAGCTGCAGTACTTTCTAGAGGGTAAAACGCACCATCAGAATTAACCTTGACCATAGAAAAAGGAGGGGGCGTCCAATATTGTTCCGGAGAGGATTTGCATGGAGAGTGTCGAACCAGATTACAGGTTTCGTCCACCACGGTTTGAATCCATGAAACCAACTTTTTGGTAGATAAACCAGATTCCCCTCTTGTAATTTTATTTCGATTATTCCAGAGAGCATAAGCACCGCATATAATAATCTCTGCATCCCTCTCAGTACATATTGTCCCTGAAATCACATCAGATGCCCAAGTGTGCGGATGCAAAGAAGGAAGTTTGACACCTGTTACCTCTGTAATTGATTTCCAAAAAGAGATAACATTTGGACACTCCATCATAGCATGTTGTGCTGATTCTTCGTGGTGTCCACAAAATTTGCAAAAACTGACTTTTTCAATATGCTTTTGTTTTAGAACTTGCATGCAAGGTATAAAACCTTTTAAGACCCTCCACCAAAATGCCTTAACTTTGGGAGGTATACGCATTTTCCAAAGATGCTTCCACATTGGGTGTCTATTACCCATAGATGATGAAGGAGCAGAGTTGGGTAAATTAATGGAAGATAACATGTGGTAAGCTGATTTGACAGAATAGTTACCATGTTTCTCGTATGCCCATGCTATGGTATCTTCGTGTACTTTGCCCACTGGAATCTTCACAATTTCGTTGGCGTCCGGAGGAATGAAGGTTTGATATACTTTATTTGTATCCCAGCTTTCCTGACGTGGGGCTACCCTTCGACTATCCCACGGTGAGGATAACTGGGTCACGCCAAGACTGCAAAGGCCCAAGGAAGTCCCAGTAGAGATAGCGTATGGCCCAAGACTAGTCAATTAGGTCATACGACTCTTACCATATCTGTAAACGCCATCGGCATCGTTCACCCGGGATCTAGCCTATCATATAAAGGCTAGGAGGGTTGCTCGTCCAGGGGACACATACGCACGCTCATAGCCGCCACCATAAACCCTAGCGAGATCGCCATCTCGCCATTGTAAGCCACTCGCCATCAATACCAGACAAGCAGGAAGTAGGGTGTTATCCTCCGGGAGCCTGAACCTGGGTAAACGCCTTGCTTGTCAGCCGTCGTGATCACCAACGCTCATCTCTCTCCCCCTCAATCAACCCGGGGTGCATAACCCTGGGATTTGCCGAGTTACACCCTCGTCGATTGGCGCCGTCTGTGGGAAGGAGCGAGCGTTGGAATCATGGTCGCACCGTGTCGGGGGGCTACCCCCGGGTAGGGTAAAGATATGGTAAAAGCTATGTCCAAGAGTTGACCGAGATATTGGCTGACCGACTTATGCCCGGATCAGGAGGAACCGAGATACGATATTGATGCAGCCCGACATATTCTAACCGACATATTCTAACCGACATACTCTAACCGACGTACGACTGACCGACATATTTTACCCGACATATCTATGTCGGTATGCATTGTGTTATTCTTATGTGCAGGAGGAACGGTTTATGAAGGGTAATCCGGCATAACCATGCCGGGTCTTGGGAGAAGCAGATTATCCGGCATACCCACGCCGGGTTGCGAGGTGGAATCCGGCATATCCATGTCGGGTTGCCCAGGAGAGGAGTCGCCAAGTTATCCGGCATATCCATGCCGGGTTATGCGGAGAAGATGCCATGCCAAGCGCTACAGGACAAAGGACAGACAAGACATGCCAAGCCCATCCCCTGATGTGACTAGAGTACACTGCATGACACAGGGAATAGTGTCGATTAGACCCCAGTAGTCAAATCATGAACAGTACATGTATAGTGTCATGTGGGCCCCCCTTGTCCCCTGGGCTCCCTCTATATAAGGAGCACCAGGGGGAGAGACCAAGGGAGACGGCTCCCCCCGCAGCCCCATTTTCTCCTCTCTCGCTTGCTCTCCAAGACCTCTTAGAGGCATGTCTAGCCGCTCGCGGAGCATTTTATATCGTCCGGACACCCGTGTGAAATACAACAAATAGGCTAGATGCTGCAGTAGGGGTTTTATCTCCTCACGAGAGCCCCGAAGCAGGGTAAATCCTCGCGTCCTCGTGTTCATCTATTTATTTGTGTGTGCTACTTAGCGCGCTATCCCTCCCCGAAATCCTCTAGCGTCCATCGGCCCCACACAATTAGCCTACCCATAGGCATCTGTCTGTTCACCACGACGACACACCGGCTCCATCAGCGAAGAAGATCGACGTCTGCATCACCCAGGAGCCAATCTGCTTCGGCTCCTTCGAGTACACCTTCCACCCGCCGGCCCACCATTCGGTGTACGCCGATCTGCACGTAGGTATGTGCCTCACCTTCGGTACCATACACTACTTCGTAGACAGTCGTGGAGTATTCAGGTCCATGGCGACCGCGCCACGCGCTGCGGCGACACCCGCATCTGCTACCACCATGCTGTCCGCGCCGTCACCTGCCGCGGAGATCGCACCCACCGCGACTGCGGAGATCGCATCTTCGACTGTTGAACCCGCATCCGCGTCGACCACATCAACCACCTCAGCGACCGTCAGGCAGATCGAGTCTACTTCGACCATCTCGATCGTGCGGCTGGCAAAACCAAGATCTGCATCAACTTCGACTGCGCCGACCGCACCCTCGCGAGCGGCCAAGGTCGCACTACCATCACCCGCGCCGCACGCATCTCCATCGACCCACCAAGTCTTCCCCGAGCCAATCGCACTCGCGCCGACGACTGCGAAGTCGCTCTTCATGTCCGCGGCAGAGGTCGCGGAATTTCAGGAAAGGAGACGCGGCGGCGACTGCGGTACCTACCACGTTGCAGCGATTTTCGATCCCGAGCAAGGCTCGGACGACGGAAGCAGCAGCGGCAGCGTCCACACCGCTACCCAGGTCTACCCCGCGCAAGTCTTCATGGCTGGCACGGTGCCGCCCGAGAACGACGACGAACCCGTGTATCCGCTGGAGGTGATCATGCCCGACCAGGTGACGCGGTTCATCATCACGCGCGACATGGCAATCAGAGCTATGAAGCACGTCGACGACGGCACGTTCCCCCCACCGGACGCACCCCGGGAGGATCAGCTGGCAGTCCAGCACTTGCTACGCAAGGAAGGCGAACGACTTCGCGCGGAAAAAGCTGAACTCCTTCGACGCAAGAGGGAGGCTGATGCGTCAAGCGCCAGGAGGGCCGCCTACTCGTTTACCTCCTCCACGGAAGTCAACCAAGGAGCGCGACGCCGTAGGGCTCGCGTGCCCCTTATGACAGAAGCCGATCGAGCCAGGGTCACCCGCAACCTCGACTCGTCCTTCGTAACTGAGGACGAAAACGGGATACCTGTTCCCAAGACAGCCGACGCCGCGCTCATGGCAGTCGAAACTTACCTGCGACTCACGCAGCCACCGGAGGGTGACGCGCGCGCCCTTCTCCACAAGCAACAAATCATGTCCATGAGGGCAATCGAGGACGCCTTGGCGGACAAGGCGCCAAACGAACGGGCACGAGAGGAGCGAGGCCGCCACGCCCGCGAGCCTGCAACACTCGCTGGTCTAGCAGCCAGGCCACTACGACAGCCGCAACCAGGCGAAGACCTCCGCAATGTCATCGCGCAAAGGACGGTGGACCGCAACCGCACCCAGTGTACGACCAGCGCGACGAACCTGGACGATCGAGCCGACCGCGACTTCGAGCCGTGTGGCGCCGCGTGCTTCAGCTTCAACATCCGCGACACTCGCATGCCCAAGGGCTTCAAGCTCGCAGCTGGGACACCCAAGTACGACGGGAAACAAGACCCACGCCTTTGGCTCGAAGACTACCTCATCGCCTGCACCTATCAAGGCGGAACTTCGACCACGGCGATGCAGTACATCCAGCTCATGCTCACGGATTCAGCACGCGGGTGGCTCACTAGCCAGCCTAAGGACTCCTTCAGTACCTGGGAGGAATTCCAGGATACCTTCATCAAAAGTTTCCTTGGGACATACGCGAGGCCAACAACCTACATCGAGTTGCAGGCCTGCAAGCAGGGGCGAGACGAGTCGCTCCGATCATACATCCAACGATGGACACTCCTCCGCAACACTATGGAAGCCGTCTCAGAAGATCGGGTGATGGACGCCTTCATGCACGGCGTCTCCCGCCGCGACCTCCGCGAAGAGTTCGGTAGGCTCCAGCCGAAAACCATGATCGAGCTCATGAAGATAGCCAACCAGTGGGCAGAAGGAGAGGACTACGTCCGCGACAACTCCCCGAAGAACGAAGCCGGACCAAGTAACTGGCGAGAAGGACGCCACAAGAAGAAGCCACGTTTCAACAACCTCGACTCGATCGAGTTAGTAGCGGCGGGATATCAAACCCCCCGTGATGAGGCACGCGACAGCAATCGCCAGTACGATCAAGGTCACCAGTACAGCCGCAGCGGCAACCAAGGTCGCCAGTTCGACCAAGGACAATACAACCGAAGCGGCAGCAGCATCAACCGCAGCGACGGAGGCCCAAAACGCGAGTGGAGACGCGCATTGACCCCAGCCGAGGAGCTGGCGCAACCTTGCAAGCACCACATGTTCCGCAACCCGGAAACGGGCAAATGGGGCGCCAACCACTTGTTGAAGGATTGTCGCAAAGCACGCAAGATCTATGAGGCCATGCAGCATATCATCACTCCTGCACCCGCACCGCAGCTAGCCGCGCAGCTCACCATCCAGGCAGCACCCACACACGAAGCCCAGCTGGCGGCACACGACGCGTACCCAGCCGCACGCGGACAGCTCAACATGATACAGAAGGGGCGCCCCTCAAACAGGGTCCAGAAGCTCATCACCCGCCAAGTCCTCCAAGCCACCACCTGCCCACGCGCAGTACCAGACTACCTGAGAGGGTCGGAGACACCGATCACGTTCTCAAAGGCAGACCACCCGCCGGAAGTACCTCGACCCGGGCACGCTGCCCTGGTAGTCGAAGCTCTAATCGGAGATTACAATCTGAAGAAGGTGTTCATGGATGGAGGCAGCGGCATTAACATCATCTTCGCTGACACTCTCAGAAGGATGAACAAGTCGACAGAGAAGTTGCCGGAGTCTGAGACCACCTTCCACGGCATAGTACCAGGGCAAGCAATCACGCCCATGGGAACAATCACACTCGATGTTATCCTCGGAACACCCGAGCATTTCAGGAGGGAGTCGATCGACTTCGAGGTCGTTGACTGGAAGTCGCAGTACCACGCGATACTTGGGCGCCCAACCTTTGCCAGGTTCATGGCAGTACCTCATTACGCCTACCTGATGCTCAAACTGCCTGGACCCAAAGGCGTAATCACGGTGCATGGTGACTTCGATCGCTCCAACAGCTGCGACCGCGAGTTCAGCAAGATCTCCGAGTTCTTCGGAGTCGCAGAGCACTTCGAGGCAATGGCAGCCGACAACGACAGGACCATCTTCCCGACCCGCAAGAAGCCAGCCAAGGACGCCGCCTTCAACACGAATGATGACACAGCAACCCGTCAAGTCCATCCGACTGACGCCAGCAAGACGGTCAAAGTATCGTCAAGTCTAACTCCCGCATAGGAAAGCGCGCTCGTCGAGTTTCTATGGGAGAACTGGAAAATCTTTGCATGGCAACCCTCTGACATGCCAGGGATACCCAGGAATCTCGCCGAGCACTCCTTAAAAGTCCACAAGGACGCCAGACCCGTCAAACAAGCCATGCGACGCTTTTCCGGACCCAAACGGGACGCGATCAGTAAGGAAATCGACCGATTGCTCCACGCCAAGTTCATCCGAGAGATCAAGGACTCAGACTGGGTCGCCAACCCCGTCCTGGTGGAGAAGAAGAAGACGAAGAAACTACGCATGTGCGTCGACTTCACCGCCATCAACAAATGCTGCCCCAAGGACCACTTCCCGCTCCCGCGGATAGACCAGATCATCGACTCGACAGCAGGCTGCGAGCGCCTGTCTTTCCTGGACGCCTACTCAGGTTACCAACAGATCAGACTGAACGTCGACGACGAGGAAAAGACAGCATTCATCACACCCGACGGCGTCTTCTGCTACCAGACAATGCCCTTCGGGTTGAAGAACGCTGGTGCCACATACCAGCGCACAATGCAAGCATGCCTCAAAGGGCTCATCGGACAGATTGTCCAGGTATACGTCGACGACATCGTCGTCACCACCCGCAAGGAAGACACCCTCGTCGCCGACCTCCGCAAGGTCTTCGCCGCACTCGACGAGTACCAGATCAAGCTGAACCCAGATAAGTGTGTCTTCGGCGTGCCAGCCGGAGAACTGCTAGGGTACCTTGTCTCCGCAAGAGGAATCGAAGCAAACCCCGAGAAGGTGCAAAACATACTCACAATGCCAGCACCAACCAAGCTCCGCGAGGTGCAACGCCTAGCCGGCCGAGTCGCAGCTCTCAGCCGGTTCATTAGTAAGTTGGGTGAGAAGGCTCTGCCCTTCTACCAACTGATGAAAAACACGGATAAATTCGAGTGGACAGAGGAAGCGCAGGACGCATTCGACCAACTCAAAAAGACCCTGACGACTTCCCCAGTATTGGTGGCACCGCTGGAGAACGAGCCGCTCTACCTCTACGTCTCAGCCACCAACAGGGTAGTGAGCACGGTACTCGTGGTAGAACGCGAAGAAGAAGGGCACAGCCATCCTGTCCAGAGACCAGTCTACTACCTCAGCGAGGTCCTAACCCTGTCCAAGCAAAACTACCCGCACTACCAGAAGCTGGCCTACGGGGTCTTCATGACTTCAAGAAAGGTCGTCCATTACTTCTCCGAGCACCCGATCACGGTGGTAAGCTCCTCCGGGCTCTCAGACATCCTCACAAACCAACGTGCGACAGGGCGAGTCGCCAAATGGGTTGTCGAACTAGGACCCTGGGGGCTGAAATACGCTCACCCGAAGTCAATCAAAGCCCAAGTCCTGCCAGAATTCACCACCGAGTGGATAGAAGCTCAGCTGCCAGACATTCCCGACTTGTCCAACGCATGGACAATGTACTTCGACGGCTCCAAGAAGTTCAGATCAGCAGGGGCAGGAGTCATCCTCATCTCCCCCAAAGGCGATAAGTTGAAGTACGTTCTACAGATGGACTTCCCAACACCCTCCAACAACGAGGCAGAGTACGAGGCCTTAATCCACGGCATGCGGATGGCCAAAAACTGCGGCGCCACTCACCTCATGATTTACGGCGACTCCTACCTCGTCGTACAGCAAACTATGAAGGCTTGCGACGCCATCGCTGACAACATGATCGCCTATAGAGACCTATACAACCAGCTGGAGGGCACCTTCGACGGCTGCGAGTTGCGGCACATTGGCCGCGAAAGCAACGAAGAAGGCGACGTCCTCGCCAACATGGGATCAGACAAGGTGCCAGTGCCACCCGGCGTCTTCCTCGAGCGCATTACACAGCGATCCATCAAGCTTCGACCCGAACCAGGTTCCTCCGCACCTTCAACGAGCACCAACGACCCGCCAAGCAAGGAGAAGGAGCCCATGGAGGTAATGCTGGTCGAAGCCACATGGACAGGCCCATATCTAGCTTACATGCTGCATCAAAGGCTGCCAGTCAATCCAGTCGAAGCCAAGCGCATCATTCGGCGCTCCAAAAGTTTCACCATCATCAACGGCGAGCTCTACAAAAGAAGTATCTCAGGAGTTCTACAAAGGTGCGTAGATCCAGTCGACGGTCAAGCCATCCTACTCGATATTCATGCCGGCATCTGCGGGCATCACGCTAGCAGTCGTGCCTTGGTGGCCAAAGCACTGCGAGCCGGATTTTACTGGCCCACAGCTATGCAAGACGCCGAAGACCTAGTAAGGAAGTGCCTTGGCTGCCAGGAGTTCGCCAACAAGCCACACGCGCCGGCATCCGCACTGAAGACCATACCACTAGCCTGGCCCTTCGCTCAATGGGGACTCGACATGGTAGGCCCGCTCAAGAAGTCTTCACCAGGAGGACATACCCATCTCCTGGTAGCAGTTGACAAATTCACCAATTGGATCGAAGCCGTGCCTATCACAAGTTCGACTGCATCATCAGCAGTTAACTTCATCAGGTCCATCATCTTCAGGTTCGGAGTACCAAACGGCATCATCACCGACAACGGCTCGAACTTCACAGCCGAAGAATTCAAGAACTTCTGCTCCGAGCAAGGCATCAAACTCAACTATGCGTCTGTCTCGCACCCACAGTCCAACGGGCAAGTCGAAAAGGCCAACGGCCTAGTCTGCAACGGCATCAAGAAGCGCCTGCGAGTGCCGCTGAGACGCGCCGCGGGCGCCTGGGTCGAAGAACTGCCATCAGTACTTTGGAGCCTGCGAACCACGCCAAACAGATCCACCCAATACACACCGTTCTTCATGGTGTATGGCGCAGAGGCGGTCATGCCCTGCGACATCAAGTTTGACGCACCACGGGTGGTGGCCTACGACGAGTCCGACGCAGAAGAAGCACTCGAAGACGACATGGACGTCCTGGACGAAGCCCGCGACATCGCCCTTGCACGGACAGCCGTGTACCAGCAAGACCTGCGCAACTACCACGGACGGAGGCTGCGGCCAAGAGCATTCGTCGCAGGCGACCTAGTCCTTCGCCTCAAACAGAAGAAGGTGCACAAGCTCGCCTCCCCATGGGAGGGCCCGTACATTGTGACAGAAGCAATCGGCGGCGGAGCTTACCGCCTGAAGGACTCGAAGACAGGAGAAGTCTGCAGCAACCCATGGAACGTCGCGCAGCTTCGTCGTTTCTACGCCTAGTCGACTCCCTCGTTGTACCAAAACCAACATGTCAAGGCGGCAGGTTTCAGACGCACTCTTTCCCTTACCAGGGTACCTAAGGGGACTGGAAGGGTTTTAACGAGGCGGCCTGCTCGCAAAAATCAATACAGTGATTTGCAGAACAAGCTCTCACCTTTACTTTTTCAGTCAAAAAGCAACTTCAAACCTAGGCCGCCACTCGAACCACTCGGGGGCTGCGCCATACAGGTCAAATCAAAAGCCTAGGCCGCCACTCGAACCACTCGGGGGCTGCGCCATACAGGTCAAGTCCAAATCCTAGGCCGTCACCCGACGCACTCGGGGGCTGCGCCTTACAGGTATCACTTGAAAAGCCTAGGCCGCCACTCGAACCACTCGGGGGCTGCGCCATACAGGTCAAATCAAAAGCCTAGGCCGCCACTCGAACCACTCGGGGGCTGCGCCATACAGGTCAAGTCCAAACCCTAGGCCGTCACCCGACGCACTCGGGGGCTGCGCCTTACAGGTATCACTTGAAAAGCCTAGGCCGCCACTCGAACCACTCGGGGGCTGCGCCATACAGGTCAAATCAAAAGCCTAGGCCGCCACTCGAACCACTCGGGGGCTGCGCCATACAGGTCAAGTCAAAATCCTAGGCCGCCCCCAACGCACTCGGGGGCTGCGCCCTACAAGTATCACTTGCAAAACCTAGGCCACCACTCGAAGAACTCGGGGGCTGCGCCACACAGGCCCATGTCAAAACCCCAGGCCATCACCCGATGCACTCGGGGGCTACGCCATACAGGTATCATTCAAAAACCTAGGTCGCCACCCGACGCACTCGGGGGCTGCGCCATACAGGTGTAAGTTAATCCTAGGCCGCCACCCGATGCACTCGGGGGCTGCACCCACCCCAGTTTACATACACTGATATCTACACTTGACAAATCTGCCATTTCGAACTAATGCTATACAACGGAAGCCTACCACTCCTACTCTGCAGGCTCATCCTTCGGCGCATCAAGCGGCCCTACGAGACGCTCACTCAGCCTCTGGACCTGCTGAATCATCTGACGAGCAGGCGACAGAGTCTCGGCGTAATCGTCTTCTTCAGGCAAGCCACCTAGCAACCTTGAAAGAGGAAGGTTCGGCCGATGCAGTCGGACGTACGCCAACGCCACGTTCGCCCCGGCAACGAGTTGGGCGTTGACAATCTCCTTCAGCGCACCACCTTCGCGGAACCTCTCCAACAACGTGGCCAGCTCGTTGGGCTGCCCATTGTGTGGAAAGAACACCCGGTGGATCTGCCAGAGAGTCTTCCTGCACCCCTCCAGGAGAAGAGCAGCTCGCTAGGTGCGGTCCAGCATACACGCAAGGATCCGCCCCTTAGATCTATTCGACCAAAAATGGCGCGCCTCGGGTGCGTCACCAGCGGCTTCTCTGGCGACCCGCTCATCAACCCGAGTCTGCTCAGCCTGCCAGTCAGGGTTCACGTCTGCATCAAGACATTGCGATCAACACATTGCAAGGAAGAGGAAGTCAAAACTCAGCGCTAAGAAGACCAACCTTGCAGTTGTCGACTGATCAAATCAATCTCGCCAAGCAGGAATTCCTCACGCTGAGAGAACTCTGCAACAGGACGCGACCTAGACCGCTCCAGCTCCAACTCAGCACACTTCAGCTTCGCCTCGAGCTCAACCACCTTGTTCCTCATATAGGTGATCAACCGTTGGTCGTTCGCACTTCGCGCAGGAGCCGAAGTCGCTTGACGATGGCGAACAGCAGGCTCAGCCAAAGGAGTGCCCTCTTCATCACCCGCGCCAGTCGCTGCAGCAACCGGAGTGGCCTCGCCCATTTCAGGCTGCCAAGAATTGACAGTGTCAAAACAGAAAAATAAGGATCGCTTCTCATTCAAGCCAGACTCGAGGGAAAGCATTCACACTTCAGCATTAAATATGATTCAAGGCCAGAAGACCCGCAAAATACAATTCATTACAGACTGCAGATTCAAAAGCAGACTACAAAATCCTAACTACAAGACTTCTACACTACAGACTCCGACTGGGAGCGACTCTTCCTAGCAGCAGCCGCCTCGGCTACCTTGGCAATCCTCCTCTCGAAGGTTGCGACAAGCTTCGCGGCCAGCTGACTCGCCTGCGCCTTCACCCCGCTAAGGGACGCGGTCTTGCCGTCAGGCTTTCGAGGGAAGTCGCTGACAACCCTCTCAAAGTCGCCAGCAACTTGATGACCAAGAAGAAGCTGGAAAGTAAGCTCGGAGCCGCGTACCGTCTGCGCCCGGGTGAAGTCCGAGATGGTGGTCGCATCGCCTTCAAAAGGCGCCGCGAGTGCGTCCACGGCAGCTGGTGGCGACCTGCTGGGGAAGATGCTCCGGTGCACAGTCGCCAGCGCCCCGGTCGATTTCTGCAGCGCCGTCGTCGACAGCTGCAGCGCTGCCGAGGCATACGCGCAGACGCGGTCGAGGAACCCAACAACATTCGCCAGGTCGACATCGTCGCTAGACGTGCCTTCCGGGGGAGCGCCTCCGCATTTCTCTGAACAAGGGAAAGGAGTCAAACTCAACGCAAATTCAACAAGTAGACAAGTAGGCGTCAAGCCGAAAAACTTACGTCCGAGGACATTGGCGAGTGCGAGCAGGCGGTCGACCTGGGTTTTCTCCCAGTCGTCCCGAGCACGCTCGCGCTCTTGCGACTCGTGCAGCGCCTTCTCCAGCTCCGCCTGAGCCTGAAGTTTCTGCTCCAACTCCGCGGCTCGCCTCGTGGCCTGGTCTAGGGAGGTGCGCAACTGATCCCTCTCCTTCTCCAGGCGAACGAAGGCGGCGGCTCCTTCAAGCTGCTGGCGGTAGTATGGCTGCAGACAAACAAGCATATATAAAGTTGTGCCCGACTATCCTAGTCACCCACACCTTCGGGGGCTACTCCCATCGGGAGCGCTGTTCGCGCACCCGATGCAACTACGGAAGAACTAGTCGAGGAGTACTTACATGGTCCACCAGATCAGCATCCGACGAAGTCGCCGTGGCAGCATCATTTGGCGCCAGGGAGCCACCAGCCCGCGCATGCTCCCCGGCCACCTGCACAGTCCGCTCGACTGAAGGGGCGGACGTGTGCTCCACTTCGCGTGGAGGGGAACTGGTGCCACCAGAATGACGGCTGGCAAAAGATGCAAGAAAAGTTCAACCCAGAGAACTCGCCAGTCAGAAAGCAAACTCGACACAAAAAGAACCAGCATGATTAACCTGGTGACTTCGACGCCACCATCACTTCCCAAGGAAACGGAGGGCATCCTGGCGAATACGGGCGGCGGCGCAGAGCTGACAGGAGGCACAGCCAGGGGCTCATTCCAGTCACCCAGGTTCTTGGCACCCGAAGACGACGAGCCATCCTCCTCCAATTCTGCAGCCGCATCCCTTGTAGGGGATGAAGCAGTAGCAGAGGCGCCGCTTCGCCGCTTCTGTTTCTTCCGCACCGGCTCCTCGTCATCCTCATCCTCCTCCACCTCTTCACTCGGGGAGATGGCGGAAGGAATGTCCTCTTCGTCACCTTCCTCTTCAAGGAGCGTCGCCTCGTCGTGAGGTCCGTTCTCCATGAGCGGAGGAAGGCTGACAAGGAATGAACGACCCTGCAAACAAAACGACAGTCAAATCAAGAAAAAGAGCATCGAGAAAGCAAACAAGGGAAAAGACAGAAGCTTACCTCAGGAAGAGGGTTCGTCGATCCGTAAGCTGCGACTGGGCACTTGACGTTGCAGGGGTCTGCGGCTCGGAGGCTTGTGATGCTCCTCACCTTCAACTCCACCTCCTCGTCGTCGAGCTGCGGGTCGCCAACGCCCTCGTGCGCCCACATCGGGTGGGGGCGAGCACGGAGCGGCTGCACTCGGAGCCTGAAGAAGGTGCCGATGAGGTGGACGCCACCCGACTCGCGCCCCAAGGTCTTCAGCAGGTGGCGCAGAAGGCTCAGCAGCGGCTTGA